>CM070772.1:69564166-71044074 GCA_036346955.1 Dipus sagitta
ATCCTTGGAGTGCATTATCCAGCCTATCCCATAAGAACTCATCACACTTATGGTCAGCATGAAAAATTAACCTTCATCTCTTATTAACAAAAGGCTGGAATGTTAGGTCAGGACAAAATGGAGTCACAGAAAGAGGGCAACAGAGACATAAGGATGTGGGTCATCCACATTCCTCTAGGAACCACCCAGCCATTTCCCCTTCCTTGCCTATAGATATTAGGCCTCTGTTAGTGGTATAGCTAGTGAAGATTTTCCCCCATTCTTTGAGAAGTCTATTGGCTTTGTTATGGTATGTCTATCTGTATCATAGCTTTTTAGTTGCATGAGATCCCACTGGCTGAATGAGTGTTTAACTTACTGGGATACTGGGTGTCTTATTGAGGAAGTTTTTGCCAACTCCTATCTTATGGAAGGTTCTACCTATTTTTTCTTCCAGTTGTTTAAGAGTTTCAGGTCTTATATTGAGGTCCTTAATCCATTTGGAGTTGATTTTTTGTGCATAGTGAAAGGAATAGAAATAGTTTCATTTTCCTACATGTGTATTTATCCAATTTCTCCAGCACCATTTGTTGAAAATACTGTCATTTCTCCAGTGTATGTTGTTGGCTCCTTTGTCAAATATCAGGTACCTTTAGTTGCTTGAATTAAGGGCTGGGTCTTCTGTTCCAATGATCAGTGTCTGTTCTAATCCTGTACCACGCTGTTTTCCCCCCTATGGCTTTGAGTATTACTTGAAATCAGGTATTGTGATACCCCCAGAAGTGTTTCTTGAAGATGTTTTTTTGGATATCTGAGGCTATTGTAGTCAGCTTTACACTGCTGGAATGAACCTCTAGACCAGACACAGTTTATGGGAGGAATGGAATTTATTGAAGCTTACAGATCCAGGAGAAGTTCCATAATGGAGAAAAAGAGAAAACCTACCACCAGCAGCAAGAGTAACAACAAGTGGCCAAACAACGAGGAACCCAGGCAGAACACAGACACTCTGCATACCTTAGGCAGGAACTCAGATCCACCCCCAGTAACACCTTAGGACTGTACCCCAGTATCTCCCCTAGAGTGACACCTTCTCTAGCCAGGCAGCTAAGTTATAAGCTTTAATAAATGCCTGAATCTATTGGGGATATCCATTCAAACTACCACAGAGGGTTTCTGAAGTTCCATATGATTTTTTTTTTTTTTTTTTGAGATAGGATCTCATTCTATCCCAGGCTGAACTGGAATTCACAATGTAGTCTCAGGCTGGTTGCAACCCTCCTACCTCTTCCTCCCAAGTAATGGGATTAAAGGTGTGTGCCACCATACCTGGCCCATTTGAACTTTGAAATTATTGTTTCTATCTCTGTGAAGAATGATGCTGAGATGTTTATTCATATTGCACTGAACCTGTATATTGCTTTTGGTAGAATGGCCATTTTCACAATACTAATTCCACCTATCCATGAGCATGGAAGGTCTTCTTATGTCTTCCTCAACTTCTTTCTTGAGTAATTTCATGTTTTCATTATATCAGTCTTTCATTTACTTGGTTAGTGTTATTCCAAGGTATTTTATTATTTTGTGGCTAATAAAACAGGACATCCTCACTGATTTCTTTCTCTGGATATTTGTCTTTGGTGTATAGAAAGGCTACTAAGTATTGTGAATTGATTTTGTATCCTGCCATTTTGCTGAAGGAATTTATCACCTTTAGAAATTTTTTAACTTTCTTTTAATTGACAACTTTCATAGTTACAGACAATAAACTGAGATAATTCCCCCACTTTCCCCTTCATAAATCCACTGTCCATCATATCCCCTCCCTCTCTCCATTACTCTTTCATTTTGATGTCATTCTCTTTTCCTCCTATTATGAAGGTCTTGAGAGGTTGTGGATATCGAGATGAATTTCTGTCTGAATGATTGCACTGTAAGCAGTCCTGTCATTCCTTTGGCTTTTACATTCTTTCTGCACCTCTTCTACAATGGACCCCGAACCTTGGAAGGTAAGATAGAGATATTTCCGTGCTGCATACTCCTCTGTCACTTCTTCTCAACCCTATGGTGCCTTTTGGGTCATCCCTATGGTCACAGCCATTGGAAAAGAGAAGTTTCTCAAGTGAAAAATGAAAATAGCATTAATATGAGTATGAACATTAAGAAAAGTGCTTACAGGGTAGTTTGATGAGCATAATATAGGCATTTAGCTAAACAAGACCAGGAGTTACAGTCCTAAGAGCTCATGACCTCCTCCACCATAGGTTTTTGATTAGGTTTTCAGTACCAGGCATGTATTCCCTCCCATGGAGTGAGCCTACAGTCCAGTTAAAGAGCAGTTGGCTTCCCCCATAACAGACATGTCACTATTGCACCCATTCCGTCATTTGACCTGGCTGGCCGAACTTAAGACTTAGATGTTCACTGTTTTCACTGCTGATGACTTCTGCCACCCATAGGGCTGCATGCAGTACAGCTTTTTCCAGCTTCTGTCAGCTGGTCTACAAGGAGGGGATTTTCGACTCAGATCAAGCTTGATTTTTCAGTGACCTTGCAGCCCAAACACATGAAGTCCTCAGCAATAGGGGTTTACCATCAATTTCTGGTGGGAAACCAAGGGGCTTGGCAATGGCCAGTAATGTTTTGGGGGCATCAGGGTCCTCCCTGATCAAAAACTCACTGGAAACTATCCTATTCCTGAACTGAATTTTTTCTAGTAACAGTATATGGTTCTGGGTGTGCCATTATCCAAAAAAGTAGGTTTCCTATGGCTTATTCACAATATCTTGAATTTTGATTGCCCTCCCCCACCCTTCTTTTATTCATTCTCTTCCCCTTATGTCACTTAGGCAACTCTGCCACCAGTTATCTGTTCATCTATTTATGTATATAAAATGCCATCCCCTTAAGCCCTCCCTGCTCCTCCCTCCCTTATAGCCTTTTTCTAACTTACTGTCCTCTGCTACAACTTTTTACTCCAACTCACATAGAAGTCCAAACATTTGTAGCTAGGATCCACATATGAGAGAGAACATGTGGGGCTTGGCTTTCTGGGCCTGGGTTACCTCACTTACATAATCCTTTCTAGATCTATCTATTTCCCTGCAAATTTTATAATTTCATTTTTCTGTATCACTGAATATAACTCCATTATATAAATGTAGCACATATTCATTATCCATTCATTAGTTGAGGGACATCTAGGCTGGTTCCATTTCCTAGCTACTGTGAACAGGGTGGCAATAAACATTGTTGAGCAAGTATCTCTAAGGAAGTGTGATAAATCCTTAGGATATATGCATAGGAGTGTTTTAGCTGCATCATATGGTAAATATATTTTTTGCTGTCTCAGGAACCTCCACACTGATTTTCACAATATCTGTACCAGCTTACATTCCCACCAACAATGTAGAAATGTTCCTATTTTTCTGCATCCTTGCCAGCACTTATTGTCATTTGTTTTCTTGATAGCAGCCATTCTGACAGGAGTGAATTGGAATCTCAAAGTAGTTTTAATTTGCATTTCCCTGATGTCTATGTATAGTAGACAGCTATAGGTCACTGAGATGAACCTACAGACCAGGAATATTTATGGAGGAAGAGATATTTCTCTGAAGCTTACAGATCCAGGAGAAGTTCCTTAATGACAGGGGAAGCTGGACTGTTTTCATAGGTCCAAGCAGACAGAGAGAAGCCCCAAGCCCCAAACCCTAAAGCCACACCAACATAAGCACACTTCAGGAACTCCAGGCATAGGAATTTCAATTCGAACACCACACCTTAGGGCTGGACCCCAAGATCCTCACAGTGACAATTCCTCCAGCCAGGAGGCTAGAAATCTAAGAAGTTTTGATAAACTCCTAAATCTATTGGGGAACATTTATTCAAACTACCACATTCCTCTCCTGGTCCCCAATAGATTCAAAACTGTCTCACATTGTAAACTGTACTCAATCCAACTTCAGAGTTCCCGACAGTCTTTACTAACTTAAGATAGTTTCATAGTCCCACTTCATCTGAGATTTAATGTTGTCTCTTATCTGGAAGTCCTTTAAATCAAACAAGTTATATACTTTCAACATATAAAGGCACAGATTAAACATTTTCAACTGGTTTCAGATATAAGAGGGAAAGATTGGAACAATGCAAACTCAACAACTATCAAACCAACATCAAACTTCTGAAGTTCAAGTCTAATATAACCAATGACTGACAGTCTCCAGATTTTCCAATTCTATCCCTCCAGGTGGTCTGAGTAACCAGGGAATACTTCCATCCCTATCCAACAGCCTCCATGTTAGCCTTTGAATGGTCCTGGTATATCCAAAATATCTTTGGGTCTCCATGCAAACCACAGTCCATCTTCCAATGGGTTTGCTAGACTATCAGGGTCATCATGCCCTGATTCATGCTGCATCTCAGCAGCAGCTCCTGGAATCGTGTGTGAACTTCTTGACCCCCTCCCTTCATTTTTCATGCTTCCAAAACCAATACCAGGTATACAGGACACAGCCACATTCTTAACTCAAGGACAAAATAAACTTTAACCTTGAAGAGCAGGTTTCTTCTCCAGTCAACTGTTTCCAAAAAAGTTTGCATTTCTATCATAGTCTTTCTTCAGGCATCCCCACCATTATTTTAATGTAAAGTAGTTGGGCCATCTTCCTTAAGATTGCTAATATGTTTGACAATAGCAGCTTCAGTAACCGGAAATCAGACTCAGTGGCTGTAATTTTACCTTGCTTGAGGTTTTGCAACTTAAGATCTTAAATCTTTTAGTCCAATATCTTTAGCCAAGTTGATAAGTCTATTACAAATTTAACCTTGATCAAAATCTCTGTGAATGGGCCCAGCTCCTCTCAATTTCCTGGTCCAGGTTCCCTGCACCAGAGGGTGTGTGGGCAGGTCATGGCTTGAAGTGAATAAGCCAGATCCCTGCTTCTTGGCTACTCCCAGTTTCCTGGTCCATGTTTCTTCCACCAGATGGTATGTGGGCAGGCACAAGTGAGTATACCAGACCCCTGGTCCCTGAATCCTCCTAGTTCCCTGTTCCCAGTGAAGGACCCAGAAACTGAATGATGCCATGACAGGCTTCAGTAGAGTGCTGCCTTGGTTAGGCCTAAGTTACAAGTTTCAGCTTAAACAAAGGGGCAGCTGCCCTGCCCCCTGTCCAGGACACCTGAGACTTGTCCCTCCTACCTCCCTGCCCTGGCCAATTAAGAGATTTATCCCTCCTACCTCCCTGTCTCAGCCAATCGAAATACATACAAATGTTATTACTGCTTGTTTAGCCAATTGCAACAGAGGTTGCTTAGTTACCTAGCTCCCACCTGCCAACCTCACCTGCCAAAATCTTCCTGCCTCCGTCCTGCCCCCAATTTTGCCCACCAAAATCCCAAGCCAATCAGAAGAATACAAGTGCATTTACTGTTTAAATCAACCAATCATGTACCCATCCCCTTCTTCTATGTTCAAATCCCTATAAAAAACCTTACCCTCCCACTACTCAGAGCTCTTGCATGGATCCACTGCATTGGTGAAGTCAAGAGACCGAGCTTAAGCCTGAAATAAAGCTCCTTGCCCTTACATACGTGTTTGGTTCTCCTTGGTGGTCACTGGGGATGCCGAGAACTGGGCATAACACCATTAGGTCTCACTGTTCCTTGCTTGGGGAGGCCTGGCCCTTGTGTGAGCTGTGGAATCAGGCCTTTTATTCTGGCTTCCTGACTGACCATTGGGTACCAACATCCCTGGTCACCTGAGTTAGAGGGTGCACTGGCCAAAGAAAAAAACTTGCTTCCTCCTCAATAAAATAAAGAGTCTTGCTAAAATGGGCAGGCTACAATGCAAAAAAGGCAGTGAAAGTAAGAATGCTGAGAGATCTCTACCAAGGATGCCTAGTCCTACAATGGAAGCCCCCAATGAAATCATAGAGAAATCAATAGAAATTAAAACACAGCAACCAATGAGACCCTGACCAAAAGAATGGCTGAACTGGAAAATAACATCAAAGAACCAATAATCATATCAATGAAATTGTAAGGAATTGTCTCTTAGAGTGTTCAGCTTTTGACAGTAGGCTTAACTTGATTGAAGAAAACATCAGAACCCTC
The DNA here is from genome assembly GCA_036346955.1 of Dipus sagitta. NCBI lineage: Eukaryota > Metazoa > Chordata > Mammalia > Rodentia > Dipodidae > Dipus > Dipus sagitta. The sequence goes on from CM070772.1 coordinate 69,570,259, forward strand.
AAAAGAGATAGGAATGAATTGAAGGTGAGTCAAGAAATCGAAGATCTCAACAACCACTTAATTAAGCTTAATGAAGACTTGATTAAATGTAAGACTGAGTTCCAGGAAGCATCAAGAAAGTCAGAACGTGAACTGAAATTGTACCTCAAAAAAGAGATGGACACAATGCAAAATAACACTACAGAAAACAAAAATCAAATAGAACATATAAAAACCTCTCTAGAACCCCTCACTAACAGAGTTACTCATGTGGAAAACAACCTCTGACCTGGAAGACAAGACAGAAGAAATTGATTGGAAGGCCACAACTTGCTAAGTTAAAAAAAAAAAATCAAGTGAACAGAATACTAGGGAACTGTGGGATACCCTAAAATGGCCAACCACCTGGATCATGGGTATACCAGAATGAGAAGAAAACCAGGCCAGAGGGATAAAGAACATATTAAACAAAATTATTGAAGAAAATTTTCTGAAACTCTCAAAAGAGAGGCCCATCCAGATACAAGAAGCCACCAGAACACTAAAACAGACAGGGCCAAAGAAGAAACTCTCCAAGGCACACTATAATTAAAATTCTTAGCAATGAAAACAAAGAGAGAGTGTTAAAAGCAGAAAGAGAGGAACAACTCACAACATACCAAGACAATCCCATCAGAATTAGGTCAAATTTCTCAATGGAAACCCTGAAAGCCAGAAGGGACTGCAATGGAACACTTCAAGGTCTAAAAAACTATGGCTTCCAGCCCAAGCTACTCTATCCAGTATCCCTCATAATAGATGATGAAAGGAAAACTTTCCATGAATAAAAGTCAACTCTATGATTATAGGAACACAAAGCCAAACCTACAAAGAATACTTTCAGAGAATACTCCACACAAAATAGTCAAACAACCAATCTCAAGAGCCAACATGAAGAAGAGCACAATAACCAAAATTAGACCAAGCTCAATATAGTACAAAACACAAGAAAGCACCAAACCCCATTAAAACACCTCATCATGGCAGGGATGAATTCAATACTTACAGTAATAACTTTAAATGTTAATGGTCTTAACTCACCCATCAAAATACACAAGTTATCAGGGTTCATTTAAAAAAAGGACCCTTGTATCTGCTGCCTTCAAGCAACCCTCCTCACCATTAAAGATAGACATCTCTTCAGAGTGAAATGATGGAAAACTATATTCCAAGCAAATGGAGATGAAAATAAGTGGATGTTTCTATAATAATATCTGATAAAATAGACTTCAAACCAAAAGTAATCAAAAAGGACAAAGAAGGTCACTTCTAACTCATCATGAGCACATCACCATCATAAATATATATACACCAAACACAGGTGCACCACAGTTTATAAATAAAAATCTACTTGAAAACAAGGCAGAAATAAACACTAATACCATCATAGTTGGAAACTTCGATACTCCACTCTCATCAATAGACAGATCATCCAAGCAGAGAATCAACAGGGAAATAATAGAGCTCAACAACATCATAGATAAGTAGACCTAACAGACATCGACACAACTTTCCACCTCAACTCTACAGAATACACATTCTTCCCAGTAGCCCACAAAACCTTCTCCAAAACTGACCATATATTAGGCCATAAAGCATGCCTCCAAGAAACTAAATAACACACCTTTAAACAATGAATGGGTCATGGAAGAAATAAAAGGGAATTGTAAAATTTCTAGAATTGAATGATAATGAAAACACAACCTACCAAAACTTATGGAACACAATGAAGACCATCATAAGGGGAAAATTCAGAACGCTAAATACCTTCATTACAAAGGCAGAGAGGTCCAAAATTTATAAGTTAACTGTCTACCTAAAAGCACTAGAAGAAAAACAAGAAGAATCAAACCTGAAGAGTTCCATATGGGAAGAAATACTCAAGATTAGGGCTGGAGAGATGGCTTAGTGGTTAGGGTGCATGCCTGTGAAGCTTAATGATTCAGGTTTGATTCTCAAGGTCCCATGTAAGCCAGATGCACAAGGTGGTGCATGCATCTGGAGTTCGTTTGCAGGGGCTAGAGGCCCTGGCATGCCCATTCTCTCCCTCTCTGTCTCTAATAAATAAATAATTATTTTTTTAAAAAATCAAGGGCTGGAGCAATGGCTTAGTGGTTAAGCACTTGCCTGTGAAGCCTAAGGACCCTGGTTCGAGGCTCAATTCCCCAGGACCCATGATAGCCAGATGCACAAGGAGGTGCACTCATCTGGAGTTCGCTTGCAGTGGCTGGAGCCCCTGGCATGCCCATCCTCTCTCTCTCTCTCTCTCTCTGCCTCTTTCTCTGTCTGTTGCTCATAAATAAATAAATAAATAAAAATAAACCAAAGTAAAATAAAAAATTAATCAAGACTAGAGCAGAAATTAATGAATTGTTATGGTAGATTGATTCAGGAGTCCCCCATAAACTTAGGTATGCTGTATGCTAGTCTCCCCAGCTGATAGCAATTGGAAATTAAAGCCTCCTGGAGACAGTGTATTGTTGGAGGTGGGCTTATGAGTGTTATAGCCAATTTCCCCATGCCAAAGTTTGGCATATTCTCCTGCTGCTATTGTCCACCTGATGATGGCCAGGTGGTGATGTCCAGTATTTTCTCATGTCATCATTTCCACCTGCCATCATGAAGCTTCCCCCTTGAGCCTGTAAGCCAAAATAAACCTGCTTTTCCCCACAAGCTTCTCTTGGTTGGGTGATTTCTCCCAGCATAGCAGACCTGACTGCAACAACTAGAAACTAATAAAACAATTTTTGAAAATCTATGATGGCTGGAGAGATGGCTTAGTGGTTAAAGTGTTTGCAGGCAAACCCAAAGGACCTTGGTTTGATTCCCCAGGACCCACAAAGTGATGCATAAGATGGCACATGCATCTGGAGTTTATTTGACTCTCATCTCAGTTCAGAGATATTTGCTCAACCATTTTTATAGCTGCTCAATTCATAATAGCTGAAAACTGGAATCAACCCAGGTGCCCCTCATTAGACAAATGGATAACCAAGATGTGATATATCTACATGATGGAATTCTATTTGCAGTAAGAAAAAAATAACACAATGAAATTTGTAGAAAAATGGTTGAACTTGGATCAGATCATACTAAGTGAACTCACATAATCACAGAAAGGCAATAATTACATGGTCTCACTCATCTGCAGTTCCTAACCTAGATCAGCCAGAGTTTCTGACATAACTGAATGGCATCTTGAGGCTTGGACAATCAGGAGGGTAGGGCTTGGGCTAAGGGGAAGGATGGGGGCACACAAAACTGAACCTAAATTGAACTGGTACCATAGAATCCTATATCCTGGAATTTAGACTAAAAGGTTGAACCCTTACCAGGATCTTAGGGGGAACACCTGAATCAAAGGGCCCTGGAGAGGGTAAGATGAAGCCTAACCTTAAATTTCTACTGTTTCTCTTTCTTCTCTGTCTTTTCTTTTTTCTTTTCCCCTGGAACTGGCCTGTAATTCCCTGTACCAGGACATGGTTAACATCCACAACAATCTGTAGATTGGAGAGACCTACAAGGTCTCCCAAAACAAACAATACAGACTTCTGTTAGAACACTTGATTACCCACCAGAGGTAAATGGTAAGTCCTCACTGCTGAAGGCACCATTGCTGTCACCACAGACCATGGAGAGACCTGGTTGGAATCCAGAAAAGAGCCAGTCCCCAGACAGTTATCCCACGTAGTGCTGGAAGGTGTACATGAGCTACCAGGGGAAAGTGGCCAATATCTGTCTGAGCAACTCAAAGTCAAAGCTACTCAAAAGCATAACACCTGACATGATGCTCACACAAGTGCAATAGTGGCACACAGCCATGCTGGGTAACCAACTGCTCTTCGATTGGCTAATGGATCCACTCACTGGAAAAGAAATCTTATCAGGAAGTGGGAAACAAGACAGAATCATATACAGGTAACGATTTTGCTTTCCATTGTCAAGCTCCCAGTAACCTTAGACTATAAGAGAGTCTACACCTTTTTAATTCTCTCTAAATTAATAATGGTTATTCCATTTAACCAGTGCTAACTTCATTCTCAATTGGAGGTTCAGCTTCTCTTTTTCAGATGGGAGTGGGACCTGAAGAAATAAACAATGTAGCACACTTCACCCCAGCCCCAGGTGAAACCACAGAGGAATTGGGGAAATGAACAAGACAGCCAATTTGTCAGTGAACTGATATCAGCACAAGGTTGAAGGAGATAGACACTTAGGATACTCAACACCTACCATCACTGAAATAGACGTAAAATGCACCCAACATAGCTCAAGGCATTTTGCAGAAGAGGGGGCAGAAAGATTGTTAGAGTCATAAGTTGGGACATTATGCACAGAGACATTGCCTCTCCCCCATAACTGACTGCTGTTCCCACAATGCATGGTCCACAATCCCCATGGGGTTGATATGCAACCCCAACAAGGAATGCCTCTTCAGAAAAGGGGCAGGGATGAGGGAAACAATGGTACCAACATGTGTTGTTTACATACTAAGTATGCCCATATCTAATAAAAAATAAATTTTAAAAATTATACACACACAAACATACACACACACACACACACACACACACACACACACACACACACATATATATATATATACCCCTGTTGGAGTTATAGTTAGCAAAAATTTTCACCCATTCGATAGGCTTTCTCTCATCTCAGATGATTATTTCCTAGATGTGCAGAAGCTTTTTAATTTTATGTGACAAAAGCAACAAGACTAGGTACTCTTGCCTCATGTTTTGAATTGTTTTTAGAATAAATGCTTTAAGTTTGTCTCAATTTAATGTAATGTTTGACATAGATTTGTCATATATAGTTCTTTCATGTTGACATATGATCCTTCTAATCCTAGTGTAATGGGGAAATTAGATTTCTGGGGTGCTTCCTGGGACTCCAAGCCCTGAGTTCATATCTGCAAGCTAACAAAAGAATTGGCATTTCCAGATTCAAGAGAATTATTTTTAAAACACATTTTATTGAGATTTAAGAAAGGAGTATGGAAAGGAGAAGGCTAAGAGATAAGGGGAAACAAAGTGGGGAAAAGAGAAGTAGACCATGTGTAGCTCAGGAGTCCATGTGACCAGATATAGATCTGGGAGGAAAAAGTGTGGAAAGAAAAGAGAAAAGAAAGTTCAAGGAGCTTCTGTCATGTGGGGAGCTGGAGGGGATAAGGAACCAATGTGGACAGTAAGGGTTAGGGCCCTCCCCCAACCTGGGCCTGGGCTAGGGTCTAGGCCTAGCCCCTCCAGGCTGGGCCTGGGCCTGAACAGAGCCTGAGCCAGACCAGGCCCAGCCTAGGGAAGGGGGTAAGTCACCCACAGCTGGAAGTTCCTAGGTGATCAGAGAGCGAGAGAACCTGTCCTCCCCTTGCAAAAGTATTTATAACCTTAGGGTGGTGTCTTTCGGCCCAGGTGAACCAGAGGCCCAGCTGGTTGGTTAGGACTAAGGGCTGTCTCAGGAAGAGATTAATTTAACTTGACCACCCACAATGGAAGACCTCCCTCCCAGGAGGGGTTCTGATTGGAAAAAAACAGCTCTTTGGAACTAGGCAAGAGATAAGAAAATCTTTCCTGCCCTTTTTACCTACAGGGGTCCAGTCACCCTAACTCTACCCCCCTTCACTAGTTTCTTCATTTGGTGATTCTTGGGAATATTTCCTGAACTATAAGAGTCCTTTGCATAATGTCCCTGCCTAGGTTTATAACCTTTGAGAATAACAGTGAGGGCTGCTGCTCATTCCCAGGGAAGAAAAGGGGGAAAAGAAAATCAGTTTGAATATTCATCCATGCTAACTCTGGCTGGGGGCTTCCCCCTATCAGGAGGGTAAGGGAGATAGATGTCAGAAGCTCAATGGTCATTCTCCTCACCTACTTCCCAGTTTAGATTTATTTTCACTGACCCTGAGGTGAGCCTTAGTCAGTGGTCTTCATAAAACAAATCCCAGATGGAGTACTCAAAGACCAAAGACATTTCTGACCAGAGGTTTTTATTGTTATTATTATTTATTTATTATCAATTAAGGAATTGAAGGGCAGAAAAGTGTTCAAAAGTGTTAAAGTTCATAATTGGGCATGGTGGCACACAACTTTAATCCCAGCACCCATGAAGCCAGGTAGGAGGATTGTTATGTATCCAAGTCCAATCTGGGACTACATAATCAATTCTATATCAGTCTGGGCCAGACCAAGACCCTACCTCAATAAATAAATAAATAAATAAATAAATAAATAAAAACTTTAAAAAATTAAAGAATTCTTAGTACAGTATATATTTTTTTAAGTTAAAAAAAAAAAAGCAGAGAGAACACAGACTTCTCATGGAAGAAGGGACTCCAGAGTTGGAAAATTCTACATTGAAAAAAATTTCTGCCTTTGGCTGTTAAGTATGCAAATCCTATATTTTATTCCATTGGTTTATGTATCTCCTTCTGAGCCAGTTCTATGCTCTTCATTACTATGGCTATGTAGTACAATTTGAGCTCAGGTATTTTGGTGCCTTTTTGCTTAGAATTGGTTTGGTTATGTGGGGTCATTTCTTCTTCCATGTGCATTTTAGAATTAATTGTTATAATTCTGTAAAGAACCTCCTTAGAAATTGAATATAGGTTGCCTTGAAACTTGTGGTTTGAACTAGGTGTTTCCCATAAACTCATTTTCTTAATGCTGTGTTCCCAGCTGGTAGTAATTTGGGAAGTAGAGCCTTCAGGAGGAGGTGTGTTATTGGGGGTGGTCTTCTGGGCATTATAACCAGCTTCTCCTTGATAGTGTTTAGCTCATCCTCCTGCCACTGCCACCTGCCGTGGTAGAGGTGATGTCTAGCCTTTGCTCATGCTACTCTTTCTAATGCCATCATGGAACTTATCCTTGAGCCTGCAAGCCAAAATAAACCCTTTCCTTCCACAAGCTACTTTCAGTCAGATACATTGAGCCAACAACTTGACGCTAACTTCAACAATTATTTGCACCTGGGAGTTGGAGTATTGCTGTGGATGAATCTGACCATGTGGATTTTGGTCTTTTGTAACATGTGCAGTGGAGGAACTTTGATTAACTTGATACTTGAGACTTCAGAAGTCTCACAGTGTGGCAAGCCAAATTACATGGGCTATTCTAGTGAGAGTTTGAAAATGCTAAATGTAGAGAGAATTTTGTTGGCTTATGAACTTTCAAAGGGGAAAGAAAGAAGGGAAAGAACTTTGTTGAAACTGTGAAACTGACTACAGGCATAAAAGCTGGCTCTGTTCTGCTGCCCATGCCCAAGAGTTTGATCAATGTTGAATTTAAAAGTAATGGACTGCTGTGCTTGATGGTGCTAGAGAAATAATTGAGTCAGTGAGTTAAATCAGGCAAAAATCCACTTCAGAGAGAGTGAGAGAGACCCTTTATTCATGTGTGAGCCTTTGCTGGCTAACAACTGAAAGACAGAGGCTCTGAACTCAGATTGTGCTGGAGTTATGTAGCTTTTACAATCCTTTGTCTGAATGCTCCCATGCTTAGAGAGGAGGGATTCACATCCATGAGCGTAAGGTTCTGTCAAATAAGATTAAGTTCAGGGAGCTGTCTCCTGAGATAAGGTGGTTATATATTGTCCAAAGGGGTCAGGCTCAGAGTCACAGAATTCTTGTTAGCTACCATCAGAGGAATCTCCCTCACTGCAGTTTCAGAGGAGGAAAGTGCAACATCTATTGCTTCACTGAAAGTCCTAGGCACATTTACATTTCTTATAGATACATTGATTATATTCCATCTAAACTAATATAAGATAGAAACATAAATATATGGTAGTCCTTCAATAGTTTCCTCCCTTTTGAAGTCTTGTCAATTGTCTATAAAAGATTTCAACTTTTATGAATCTGAGTCTTCTTGTTTCATTGGATTATAATAAGCCTTTGGGCTGAGAGCATCTAGTGATGATGATTCTACTTAGGAGGTCCAAGATGTAAAGCCATAATAATAATCCTAAGAAGATCTTTGTTAGTGGTCTGATCAGAGACATAGAGCAGTTAGCCCATGACCAACAGCTGTCCCATGACAGCCAAGAGGTAGTTATCTTTTTTCCTTTAGCCCCACTTTCTTTAAATTTCTGGACTCTATTCATAGCAACTCCATATTTGTTTGTATAAAGCACATTCCCTTATTTAAAATAAGCATAGTCCTCAGTAATCAGCTATAAGCAGATTCAGACCTTTCTATAACTACATCAACCTGGGAGATTAGCTGCTTCTGTAGGTCTACCAATGACTTGGCTATTTGGTGTACATTATCCATGAATTTAGCAGGCAAGGTATTTTAAAAGTATGTACAGACTCTGTGTTTTTCAATTTTAATTCTTATTCATGGGTGCTTCCCAGTACTGTATGGCTTGATATGGCACAGACTGATGAAAAAAAGAAAAAAAAAACAGCCCTTCCAATCATGTTTTTTGTCAGTATGTAGCATAGAGCTATAGCTATTCTTTTCACCAAGTTTTAACCCTATGGGGCCATTGCCCCATCTCCACTGAGAATATTAGCAATGGTACCACTGCCAGATCCAACTGGATGGAGTGGCATCATGATGATGGTCCAGAGGTATCCCCTGTATACCTTCTCAACCTTTCAGCGTGCATGGGCCAATTGGCTCCCTGTTGTGCAATTGGTGCAGGCCTGTAGATCCTCAAGCTTCAGCTATGCATCAACTGGCCAGCTGCTAGGTGTGGTCAGAGCAGAGCTACAGATCTTTGGAGCATTCCTGGTGCCTCCACAGGGTGATTCAGAATGGCTGGTCTGAACATTGTTGCGCCATCCAAGATGTGTTCGCTTCAGTTGTGTGTGTCTTCTTTACCTGACTGTGATGAAACCACAGAGTTGTAACTGTAACTTTATTAGCAATTAAAGTTATGTATTACAGCATGGGGCTGCTCCAAACTGGCTGGAGTAGCTCCTTCATCTAATCTTTTATTTAGATCAAATCCCCCTGCTGGTGGGGGTGTGTCTAGTTTCCCAGGGTCACCTTGTGTTACAAATTCCAAGGGGTTACCATCAAACAATCAGCATTGATAGTATTTTGAAATCAGAATTCACATCTTAGGGTTGGGCTCCAGATTGTTTCAAGCACACCTTTTTCCTTGGTGGGGCTCTATCCATTGGAGACAAGATTCACATCTGTCTTTATGGGCCCACATATTTAAACCATTAAATTTTTCTTTCATAGACTTATGACCTTCACATAATGTAGACTATATTTAGAGTTCCCATAAACTTTTACCAAGTTTAAGATAGTTCTAAAGCCTCAAGCCTCATCTGAGATTTAGGAATGTTTGATAACCATAAATCCTATACAACCAAAACAAGCTACATGTTTTTTAACACATGATGGAAAAGTAAGCATTTCCATTGTAATAAGGTATAACAAGGAGAGACTGGACAAATAAAATTCATAACCACTAGGTAAACAACTAGTAATGACAATCTTTGTATTTTCTATTTTACCCCTTCAATTGGGCTGATCATAGCCTGGTCAAACAGCCCCTCCTGAGTCATCAGCATAGTTCAAGTTATATCTAGAACTTGTTTTTTTCTTAAACTATCTCCTTTTAAAGAATTTGTATTCTTGCCAGGCATGGTGGTGCACACCTTTAATCCCAGCACTCAGGAGACAGAGATGGGATGATCGCTATGAGTTCAAGGCCACCCTGAGACTACATAGTGAAATCCAAGTCAGCCTGAGCTAGAGTGAGACCCTACCTTGAAAAATTGGAAAAAAAAAAGAAAAGAAAAGAATTTGTATTCTTACTCATTGTACCTTTCCTGGGTGGATTTTACCATTAGGCATTCTCTTCCCTTTCCCTTCTTTTTCCCTTTTGAAATTTTGCTCTAGCCCAGGCTGACCTGGGATTCACTATATAGTCTCAGAGTGGCCTTAAACTCATAGTAATCCTCCTACCTTTGCCTCCCAAGTGCTGGATCTTTTGATTGAAGGCTAACAGTGGCTACTAATCAAGGCCGCATATGCAGAAGGCATAAATTAACATAAGAGCTTAATAATGTAAGCCAACATGAGAAAAATGTACCTATTAGTCTGACTTTTCATTTGAATTATAACATTTTGTGGTTATATTCTCTTACTAGGTGTTTAAGGCCATACAGGCAGCCACAATTAACAATATATTATATTTTAGAGGTCAGTTATAGTTCTGTAGGAGAAACTCTTAGGGACCTGTGAAGAGCTCTAGGACTCTCAGTATTGTGTCATTTGCTACTATGAGTCAAGGCCATGCTGATCATGTGGCTTTCTTTAGAAACATATGTAGTTGTAATGGGGTGATAAAGGTTTGGAAACTCCTTGAACCCCAACCCCTAGGGTTTTTTTTTTTTTTCTAATTTTAACCAAAGAATTGAATAAAAAGGAAGACTGAGAAGGATTGATTATTAAATTATTATAGTTACTGAGGGAAGTATAGAGCCTAGAAAAGGCACCCACATGGCTAGAGATCCCACATAGAGGGCCTGGAAAAAAATCATGAGAGAAAAGAAAGTTCAAGGAGCTCTTGCCATGTAGGGAGCTGGAGGGAAAAAGTCACCCAGAGCTGGAAGTTCCCAAGTGGTCAGAGAGCCCGCCCTTCCCTTGCAAAGATATTTATAATCTTATGGTGTTGGGCTGTATTCTACCTCCAGTGAACTAGAGGGACAGCTAGCTAGTTAGTTAGAACTAGGGGCTGTTTAAGGCACAGACTATCCCTGACACTTGATTAGCCACAATATTTAATCATAGGAAAGACTTCCCTCCCATAAGGGGTCCAGGTTGTTTGTGAATAAAACAAGTCTGCAGAAGTGGGCAAGAGATAAGAAGTCAGTTCATTTTTCATTTCTAGCAACTGCAAACTTTCCTGCCTTTATTTTTACCTTCAGTGGTCTAGCCACCCTATCTGTACCCCCTCTCATTTCCCCCTCATGAGAAGACACTCTAACTTCTGTTAGAGGACAAGGAGTGATGATATGAGATGATGAGCTATTTCCTGCTGATTGAGGCATGAAGTTGTGGCCATTAGAGGGTCTCTCCCAGAGAGTGAAATTATTCTAAAAGACCTCGAAAGTATATGATGGAGTGTAGGAAGATAGTCTTGGAAGAAAATGTTGGGGAGAAAGAACAAAAGTAAGGAGTTAATAAGAAGTGAGCACGCAGGAAACTTGTCACTTTAGCGTTATCCTTCTTATGGACTTCTAGGCCTTGGGGAACATTTGAGGGAATCCAGGTGGATGGAGTTAGATTGTCTCAGGAGCGTAAGGTGGCTAAGATTTTATTCCATAACTATTCATTGAATGGCACAGTGGTGTTTGACATGGCCTGAATCTGTTTGTGTATGACTTATAGAACAGATGAGATATTAGCAAATTTATCAGTAGTATACACACAACATTTAACTTTGATAATGGTGAATATATCATATTTTGTATAATAGTCTTCCAGAGTCTACCTTTTAAAATTTGTCCTGGGGATAGTCAGGGGCAAAAGTTGGTACTATAGAGCCACTGGGTGCCATTTAAGGCTGTACACATATATTTTTGGCCTCAGGACTAATTTAAGGATGCCCTGGCACAAGTTAGAAGAGATTCACCATTGTTCCCAACATAAGGAAGTCTTTTGAAATAAGCAACCCTTGGGCAGAATCATCCATATATCTTTTAGATTTGGGATTTAGCTTAGTGGATGGGCACTTACCTAGCAAACACAAGGCCCTAGGTTTGGTCCTCAGTGCCAGAATAATAATAATCCTTTTGACATCTATGGTTGTTTTTTTCCTTATTATAGAATTAGAACTAATAGATATGGGGACAACATGTCTTAAGGCCTTGTTTGATTCCCTTCTTGGAAAGGTCTTGTTGTGTTATTTAACAGGCCTTTTGTATATTTGAGATATTCCTTTATCTTCGGTTATAGATTTCTCTCTGAGTGTTTAAGACCAAATAGATTGTCAAAATTTAATCAAGGGTTAATTTTGGAGGTCACTAGTGGCTCTCTAAGAGACTTTAGGGACCCAAGAGTAGCCCTATATCTTCTCCAATAGTGGTGTTGTCTGCTAGGATGTCAGGGCCATACTGGCCAGGTAGTTTTATTTTCTTTGGGAAGCCAGGAAGACTAATTTTTCTTGTTATGACTCTCCTGTTTCAGACTGTACACTGATTTTTGTTTTTTGTTTTTGGGTCTCTGTAACTTCCCTGATCAGGAAGATAGGTGACATACCAGGAGCCAGTGTAGAAGTGTCCCATCATCTCTAGTGGCCTCATGGCCTAGGGCCATAGGCCAAAATATTGGCCTTTTTAGCTCCAATGATTCCAATTGGCTTTGGCTTCTACATATGTTACTAATACACTTAAGAAGTTACACCAACCTGGATGTATGTACACATAGAGCACATTTGATTACTGAAATAGATCTAGTTAAAGAACAGCACAAGAGCTTAAAGTCATTTTGTCTAACCTTTTAAAAGTTAGTTGTCTTGTGGCAGCATAGACCATATCTGAAACATAGAAAGTAGGTACATCTTACCTTTTAAATATCTAATAGCTACAAATGCAGGCCAAATCTGTTACCAGTCTTGAAAATAATAAACATCAAAATCAATTAATTTAACCTAGGAATTGTCAGCAAAATAACAAGTAAGACAGTATAAAGTCTTAGTTAGCACCTGTGTTTGAAAATGTCTTTGATTACTCCAGATACCTGTGTGGGTATCAATTACTCAGAACACAGTGGAAACAGAACTGCAGAGCTTGAAATTATTTCTCTTAGATGAGGACCATTGTTTGAGCATGAGGCTGTACCCTAAAGCAGGGGGTATGTCTTAAGGATTAATTTTGTTTTAAGCACTGGACTTGAGATGCCAGAATTGAGACAGTTACCTTACATATAATAGAGCAAAATCTGTTCATTTTTGAGCCAAAACAGCTAAGCTTTAATACATCCTTCAACAAATCTGTTTTGAAAGAGAAAACTCTATTTGACAACCAATGTTTTTAACTGAATCTTGGCTAGCAATTGATCTTAGGTATAAGAATTTTTATTAACATAAAACAATTTTATATCTTACCTATGACTTAAAATTGATAAAACTTAGGCAAGCTATCCCAACATATTTTACCTAACAGGAAGATAAAGGTTATAGTGACTGAAATTAAATCACTAAAACCTAAGCGATTAAACCTGGTGATGACTACTGGATAGAATTAGCATAAATAAAACAGGAGTTGTCTTTAAAGTCATAATTCCTTCAGGTATGAATACTTGGTCTTTGGAAATAAAACACATACATGAAAATTTATCTTAAGACTCAGTTTCTCCAATAGTTAAAACCTTGAAAAACAGAGAAACCTAATTTATTTTATTGAAAGCCTTAAAGCCAGTTTTTATAACTCTTAAATCATAACAAATTAGCATCAGTGAGCTGTTAATGAGTGAAGCCTTAACCATAAGACTCAGTTTATCCAATAGTTAAAAACTTGACGAACAGAGGAACCTAATTTATCTCATTGAGAACCTTAAAACTATATCCACTAAACCATGAACAAATTGCTCTCATGAACTGCTGGACTCAGTTTCTCTACTGGTTAAAACCTTGGAATTAAGTAAGCATGTTTTAGATTTTATTCAATTAAATGTTTCCATGAAGCGGCCCTTCTTGGAGCAACCTTCATTACTATTATGATCTCCTGATGATGTCTATTTTTTTTTCAATCTCTCCTTTTGTCGTCCCCCCCCCCCTTTTAGGCTTCCTGATTATAAAAAGAAGAACTTGCCACCTGAAAACAAGTGTTTTAAGTTCTTACTTGCTCAGCTACTAATCTTTGTAATTTCTTATGAATACCAGGCGTTGACTGAGTTCAAAATTTATCTTTAAGTAGAGTTTCCTCCTTCATGGTATCTGGAGTTACATTAGTATGTTTTCTAATTCTTTCCTTAAGTCTCTGGGGAAAAGTAATGAGCAATTCCTGCTTTCCCTGTATTATCTAAATCAGCCCAGTTTCTAAGGAGACTGACTAGCAGACACTTCGGGGGTATCTTGGAAGCCCAACTGATCCATCTAAAACAAAGTGGAGGAAAGTGAAAAGAAGTGTCTTCAGTTAGGTTATGCCCAATCTTGGCTCGCATCTTCCCTCTGAACAGATTTGGGAGAAGAGATTAGGGTTTGTTTTTTTTTTTTTAAATCTCCTTCCTACAGGAGTCCTCACCCAAATTTCCCTGTGTTCTTCCCAATCAAATGGAGACTCAACGTGGTCTGTGTGCCTCCAGGAGCAAGAAGGTCCAGGATAGGCTATTCGTGCTCATCCTACCATGCTAGCTCCCAAGCCTGAGTACCTCCAGAACTCCCTCAGCCCTGCACATGTTTCACATCATGGCATATAAGCAGTCCCACTATCTGATTAATTAGGACTAGGGGCTGTCTCAAAAAAGAGTAGCCCTAACACCAAGTTCCATGGGCTTAAGTTAATTAACCACAATATTTAAGAACTATGAAAGACCTCCCTCTCAGGATGGGTCCAGACTGTTTGTGGAAAGACAGGTCTAGGGCACTAGGCAAGAGATAAGAAGCCTGATGGGCATGGTGGTGCACGCCTTTAGTCCCAGCACTCAGAGGCAGAGGTAGGAGGATCACCGTGAGTTTGAGGCCACCCTGAGACTACATACTGAATTCCAGGTCAGCCTGGGCTAGAGGGAGACCCTACCTTGAAACCCCCCCCCCAAAAAAAGAGAGCGAGAGCGAGAGAGAGATAAGAAGCCAGATCACCTTTGATTTCTATCAAGTGCAAACTTTCCTCCCTCCCTTTTTTTGTTTTACCTTTTGGGGTAGAGTTACCCTAACTGTAAACCCCTCTCAGTAGTGACTCTTTTTATGCAGATATTCTGACTTGGAGCCCATTTTCTGGACTCCAGGTTTACAGATCCTCTCTGATGAAGAAAACAAGTAACTTACCAGAGGCTAGAGGTTAGAAGTGTTCAGCTGTCTCTTGTAGCCTTTTGACCTGGGCAAGGGAACCAAAATATTGGTTATCCTCTTAACTCTAATGTTTCTAATTTACTTTGGCTTCTACATATGGTTATTAATCACTCAGAGAGATGATACACACCTGATTAGCAAAACAAATCTGCTTAAAGAAATGCAGAACATATTACTGAAGACTCCACATACTTGGGCTGCAAGGCCACTGAGAAATCCTGCTGGAACTGAGCTGATAAGCTCCTCCATGTAGACCAGCTGACAGAAAGCTGGAAGAAGCCATTCTACATGCAGTTCAATGGGAGAAAGAGATACCAGCAGTGAAGATACTCAGCAGTGGAAACTGCAAGCCTTATAATTGGCCAGCCTGGCCAAATGAGCCAATGGGTGCAATAGTGGCACATTTGTCATGGTGGAAACCAACTACCCTCCAATTGGACTGGAGGCCTGCTCCATGGGAGGGAATACATCCCTGATACTGAAAACTTAAAACAGCAGTAGTCATGAGCCCTAGGGGTATAACATCTGCTGATGTCTGCATAAGTGTATATACTATGCTTATCAAACTGCCCAGTAAGCACTTCTCTTAATATTTATACCCTTATATTAATGCTACTCTCACTTTGGGCAGAGAATCTTCTCTTTTCAGATGGCAGTGACCTTGGGATGACTCAGAAGGTATCATAATGCTGGAAAGAAGTGACTGGAGTACTGAGTAACATCTCAATCACACCTTCCAAGGCTCAGGGTCTAATGTGGAAGAGGTGGCAGAAAGAATGTAAGAGCCAAAGGAAGAGTAGGACTCCTTACAACGTGCTCCCTCCAGACATAAAATGGCCTGGATATCCATGATCTATGAGATCATGGATTGTGCCTGACACTACCTACACAAGACCATCATAAGAGGAGGAAAAGATCATGACATCAAAATAAAAGAGAGACTGATTGAGATGGGGAGGGGATATGATGGAGAATGGAATGTCAAAGGGGAAATTGGGGGCAGGGAGGGTATTACCATGGGATATTTTTTATAGTCATGGAAAATGTTAATAAAAATTGAGAAAAAAAGAAATTAAAAAAAAGAAATGCAGAACATGTCTAATAAGGCAGATCTGGTTAGGGAATAACACAAAAATTTAAATCATTCTGATTAATATTTAAGTTTAGTTTGTCAGGTGACAGTGTAAACCATATCTGGAACATAGAAAGCATACACATTTTAATTTTGTTCTTCAAAATAGAGTCTCACTGTAGCCCAGGATGACCTGGAATTCACTATGTAATCTCAGTGTGGCCTTGAACTCATGGCAATCCTCATATGTCTGCCCCCCAGAGTGCTGGAATTAAAGGCATGAACCACCATAACCAACTCACATTTTATTTTTTAAGTGTCTGTCAGTTATAAGTACAGGCAGAACATGTTAGAAGCCCTGAAAACAATATTTCACTAACAACTTTAAATCAATTGACTCGATCTAGAAATTGTATATCAGGAAAACAAGACAGTATAAAAACTTGGCATCTGTATTTGAAAACAACTTTGGCAACTCTGTATACTTATGTAGGTACCAATTACCACCCAAACTGGAAGCAGAAAAGCAGAGTTTAAGATTATTTTTAATCAGTGAAGATCATTTGGACATGAGAGGGTGTCCTAGAGCAGGGAACATGTCTTAAGTATCAATATATCTATAAGTAATGAATGTGAGAACCAGTAATGAGACCGCTATTTATTTAGCTAATACCTTGACTGAGACTTTGATTACACACAGCTTAAGATTAAAACAGAACCTGGTCATTGTTGAGCTAAACCAGTCTGAATTTTGCATACATTAGAGCCTTTCTGATGGACATAAAGCAATCTTGTAAGTAAGCATCTCTATCTATTGGGCAACATTATAACTACATATGATGGTTCACAATAACTACTTTTATAGGACTTATAAGATAACCTCATCAATACCACCTAGAAGAACCATCATAAACAAGACAGGGACCATCTAATTGTTACAGGATATTTACATATAATAATCTTCTTGCAGAAGATTAAATACTAATGAGTCAACCTTGTTGCTAAGGCTGAGTTTTTGTAGCAGTTAAAAGTTTGACAGACAGAGGAGTATAGCTAACTTGGTTGAGTTACAAACATTACCAAACACAGGCTAACATTCGTGAGCTAAAGTCTTAATCTTGACATCTTAAGGCATGGCAATCACAATTTATAACCTGGTACCATGACATAGCTGTTCAAAAATACATATTTGTGGACAGAAACATCAAGATGTTACCTTTAATCATCTTAATTAACAACCTTTTCAATATCTGTTATCCCACTATTAAAATTGATTAATTATAAATGTCTCCAAAAGTTATTAAACTACATTTAAATATATTTGTCTTTTATCAATTTTTATTTAAGTTATTTTTTGAAACAGTACTCTGTGTACTTTATTTTCACCAGTTTTCCAAGATCAGCATATTTTATTTGGAGCCTACAGAGTTGCTTCTGTGTATTCAGAGCTGAAAGGACTGCTCCATGTGTATTCGGAATTGCTCCATGTGTGTACTGAGCTGAAAGGAGTCTCCTCATGTATTCAGAGCTAAAGGTTAATGCTTTATAGAGCCCCAACAAGGGGCCATTAAGAGGCATTTACATAGTGATAGCCAGGGAGTTCCATAAGGGAGAGGAAACTTTAATTTAACCTTTGTGTGAATGTGCGAATGAACAGGCAACTCAGTCTGCTTGCATTCTGAGTTAGAATTGGTAGTCCTATGGCTGGGCATCCTTAAGAACCCCACTAAGGCCACAGGATATGAATGGGCTCATTCTGCAGTATTATGGCAAGTGGCATAAGGTATCTTGGTGGGATTGGAATAGTATCCAATCACAAGTCACAAGCTGAACCTGCCAAGGCCAAGTGCTGCTGAAGTTCCTCTGGTACATGGCCAGATGGGCATCTGAATGGCTTCCTTCTGAGGTGGCAACCCCATTCCTTGTGTGTCATGCATCACTGAAACCTGGAGGGGAACACAAGAAGAGGGAGGCACTGTGATGCCTCTTAATGTATGTGTATATGTGAATGTGTATAAAAGCCCTGAACCCATGATTATGTGCATAAAAGGGGAGACACTGTGATGTCTCCTACTGTGGTATGTATGTGTATATGTGCATGTGTGTCAGTGTCTTAGGCTGTGAACGATTTTTGCCCAGGGTCTCTGCCCTCTGAGCAGAGCCTATAAGAGACCTGAGGTATCAGGCTGAGAACTAGCAGACCTAGGAGCCCAGGAAAGTGACAGAGGTTGAACCCTATGCTTGAGTTTCTTGGAAAGGGGACGGGGAGACTAGCTTTGGTGTAGCTTGTCTACTTATCTACTTGTCTTCTTGTCTACACTACTGTCTTCCTGGGCCCCATGGCCCTTGCTCTTTCTCCAGTGCTGGAAGTTCATCTGAAAAAGTTGGGTGCTGGGATGGGTCCCAAGTTATTACAGGTTTCCTTGTGGACCCAAGGGTAACTTCTTATAGAAATTGTGAAAGAATTTGTTACAGCTGTTTCAGTACCATTTGTCTCCCTTGGGCTGTACAAATGAACAATGCAGGCACTGGGAAAAGGAAGCAGACTGCAATGCAGGTTTCACTGTGGGTTTATGCTATCTCACTGTGCTCCACAGTGGTGATGGTCCATCAGAAGAAGTTAAACACTAGGGCTGTGAGGGGACATGGGGTGGGAGATTTCATTGAAATTTCTGGGTTACCAGAACAGTCCAAGATGGAGACAGGGATAAAGATAAAATTAAATTCCTGGCTGTTTACTTTTTCTTGAGAATAGATAATGGGAAGATAAAGCCTTCCCCCCCCCCCTTTTTTTTTTCAATTGCCTGTTGAGAGTGGATTAATGCTACTCCTCAGGTGGCCTGTTAACTCTGAAGTCAAATCTGGCCAGCTGTGAGCCTGTAAATTTTTATGGTCCAAAAGAATTTTTCCATGGAGGTCAGTGGTTCATAAATCTTTCAGTTATATTGAAGTCTTATGATAAAGTGGTAAGGAGTATTCTAAGACATTGTTCCTCGACAGAAATTGGTTGATGCATTCACGACCCCATTGAGTAAATAAATGGAGTAAGACCAGAAAAGGTAAATAAACAGAGATGGATCTTCAGAGGACTTGAGAAGAAAATAAAATGCTATTGAGTGCTAGGGTTGATTATAAAAGGGAACTTGTGCCAAGTGTGGTGGTGCACACCTTTAATCCCAGTACTCAGGAGACAGAGGAGGAGGATCACTGTGAGTTCAAGGCCACTCTGAAATTACACAGTGAATTCCAGGTCATCTTGAGCTAGAGTGAGACGGTACCTCAAAAAAAAAAAAAAAAAAAAAGAGGGGGGGGCACTTGTTACAAAATTCTCTTTCCTTTTGTCCTGATGGAACATAAAACTGTTTTGATAACACAGATACATGGACAAAAGGTCACCTTGTGTCTGCCACCTATAATACCTTTAAGGTTTAGGAGTGAGGAAGATCACACAAACCACTCTGAGGCAAAGATGAAAGCTTTTATTCAGGAAAAGGATGAGCTGCCAGGACTGACTTTCAAGAGTAGAGCACAGCCAACCTGAGATTACAGATAGTGCACCTTATAGGGCTTCTTCAGTTGGGGGAAGGTGAGGAAGGGAAAAGAACTCCTTTGTTCTTTACATTAGCCATTTCAAATAGCTAGGGTGTGAGACCAGAACAGTGACTTATGAGATAAGGGGGGCAGGAAATCATGACCTGGGGCATTGTTAGGCAAGGAAGGGATAATGGCTGGGCAGTTTCTTGAGGAATGTGGACAACCTACTTCCTTATGTCTCTGTTGCCCTTCTGCTGTCCTTGGTGACTCCATTTTGGGAACCCTAATAGTACCTTTCTTTGTTTATTTGCTATTAAATTATTTAAAAGAGACCAAAAGATCCTAGCTGGTTTTGTAAAAACAAAACAAAAATATCAGAATTCTAACCCAGAACAACAGATGTCTCAGTTGGTCACAGAGATGTCAGGTTTCATACAGAAAGACAGTAAATTGACTATTCTGTAGGGAAAATATAGCCCAAGATTATTTGTCTCTGGACAAACAGCAATCAATTCTGCTTAACTGCTGCAGATAAAGCTTAGTTTTAGTTCCTTTTTGTATGCTGGACAGGCATGGAGACCACTCTTCAGAAAACAGGTGCTTATCAGAGCCACCAAGGAAATAATTTCCTGGGTTATATTGTCTATTAGCCTGTATAGCCTGGCTATAACCTTATTCAATCTTTTTGTGTATGGCATGACATTTACAGATGACACAGACAAATATATCTAAGGTAAAAAATGCCAATTACAGGTGAGAGAAACAAGTTTTGTCTCTAAAAGGAGACATTAACTTAGATAACAAGCATTAATTAAAATTAAGAGATTAATAAATAAAAGTACTTTACTTACTTGGTATAGGCAAAAGATTTATAAATATGAAATTAAATCAATCTAATAAGACTAAAGGTTTGATTATTTTTTTCAAGTTGTATATAACCATGAAATTATGAGCTTTGTATCATTGGGCCTAATGCTGTCTGTTGAAATGAATTTCCCTATTAAATGAGGTTTTATCTAACAAGAATCATATGAAATCAAAACAATATATATGGAGAAGAATTTGTGTATTTTATCAAAATAGCCAGTTTGTTCATTGGGAAAATGTACAAGTTTAGCATTCAGGCATAACATTAAATGGGAATTATTAAAGTCTTAGCTGGAAAAAGATAATATTTTTAAAGGAAAAAATCTTGTTGTTATGAACAAAACAACATACAATCAGGGATTAATTTAAAAAACATAAATCTACAGTTCTATTTGAAAAGAACTTTTATAAACATCAATAGAAGTATAGCAATATCTAAGAGTAAAATAGGATTTACTAAGACTTGAATTTTGGTTATGAGAGTTTAGTATTCCCTAATAACAATACCCTGTAATAATGTAATTTTGAATAGTTCAATATCTTTTAACTTAGGGATATTTGGGACCAGTCCTGTGGTTAGAAGAAAAGGGTTCATTTTAATGGTAATGAAATTGTGTCAGTCTCTGTGGCCTTCAAGCCTAACTATCTCTATATCATCCCTTTTAAGAGTTAGATAATAATTTGGAGAATAGATCAATCTTGCTTCTCTACACTGGAAATGGATAATAAGGAGTTATAAAAGTTTTAGTCTTATGGGGTAGGCTTTGGACAACAATAAGAGGAAACCAAGAAAGTCAGCTATAGTTAAAAGTAATTTTTACATTGGTATGTAATGACATTTGCATTTTAGCTTTGCAACATAAAAGACATAAACCTATAATGTAATATGTAATGTGTCCTGTTAGAAATTTACACATTGATCTGATCATAAGAAATGTATTAAGAACATCTTGTAAATGCTAATATATAATGAATAATCACTATATTAGAGAGGTCAATGATCATAACAAGAGAAATAATATGCTGCTTTTGGAAAACTGGTGAAAATAAAGTATACAGAGTACTTCTTCAAAAATTACTTTTAAATAAAAGTTGATAACAGGCAAATATATTTAAATGTAGCTTAACATTTGGAGAAATTTATAATTAGTCAATTTTAATAGAAGGATAACATACTAAAGAGGTTGTTAATTAAGATGATTAAAAGATAATATTTGATATTTCTATCCAAATTATGTATTTTTAACCACTTATGTTATGGTATTGAGATTATAAATTGTGATTGCCATGCTTCAAGATGTCTAGGTTGACTTCTGCTCACTGACATTAACCTATGCTTGGTAATGTTTGCAACTCAACCAAATTAGCTTTGGTCCTATGTCACCCTTTTAACTACTAAAAAAAAAAAAAGAACCCTAACTTAAAAGCCATCTTGTGGTCCTGGCATCTCCTTCAGCATTCAGGCCATTTCAAAAGACTGCATTCTTTCTGTTGTCCCAATGCAAGTCAACTGGCCCAGTCTCAATGGTTGTAATCTCTCATACATTAAATATATGGTATTCCTTCAATAGCACCGAAGCCAGTCTTCCCATCCTCTTCCCAAGTGACTTGAGCACAGGGCTTGCTCTCTGTACCATTCACAGGCTCCCAGGTCTGCCAGGCCTTAGCCTCACATCTCATGTTTTTTTGCAGGCTCTGCTCAGGGAGAAGAGACCCTGGGCAAAATCATTCACAGCTGCAGACACTGACACACACACACGCACATGCACACTCACATGCACACATGAGGCATCACAGTGCTTCTCCCCTTACCCACATACTCATGGGTTCAGGGCTCTCACATACACATGCACATACACTAAGGCATCACTGTACCTCCCTGTGTTCCTCTTCCAGTTTCAGTGATGCATGACTTAGGCATTTTAATTAAAATTGAGCTCACAACTTCAGCTCTTAAAAAGCAGATTCCTGTTTTAGGGAGGCATGTCCCTGGGGGCATGGATCTGTACTTCAGTCCAAAACTGTGGAGAGAGCAGTTTGAATTCTGGAAGTCTTGTGCTTGCTTGTGGTGCTGGCTATTTGGTGGTTTCTCTCTGCTTGCATCTATGAAAGGGAGCCAACTTCTTCTGCCATTGATGGAACTCCTGCTGGATTTGTAAGTTGAAATATATCTCTTCCTCCCATAAACTGTATCTGATTTAGATGTTCATCTCAGTAATGTGCAGCTGACTACAAAACTGTAGATCACTTTGGTAATATAGCCATTTCCACAGTGCTAATTCTACCAAACCATGGAAATGAGAGGGCTTTCCATCTTCTAGTATCTTCTTAAATTTCTTTCTTCGGTGTCTTAAAGTCTTCACTCTAGAGAGTTTTCATACCCTTGGTTCAAAACTGACTCTATGAGTTTGGTAGTGTTTCTTTACTTTCTGTTTTGTGGAATGGTTAGAGGAGCATCGGTGCTAGCTCTTCTCTAAAAGTTTGGTGGAATTCTGTTGTGAATCTGGCTGGTCCTGGCCTTTTCTTTGATAGGAGGATTATTTATTGTTGCTCCAATCTTGTTGATCATTATAGACATTCTAAAATTATTTATATACTCCTGATTTAACTTTGGCAAGGAATTCATCCATTTCTTAGATTTCCCATTTTTTTGTTTTGTTTTTGGTTTTTCGAGGTGGGGTCTCACTCTAGCCCAGGCTGACCTGGAATTCACTATGGAGTCTCAGGGTGGCCTCGAACTCAAGGCGATCCTCCTACCTCTGCCTCCCGAGTGCTCTGATTAAAGGCGTGCACCACCACGCCCGGCAGATTTATGTTTTTAAATAATCACTAGTGAGTCTCTAGACTTCATTGAAATCTGATATACTTACTTTTAAAAAAAATGTTTATTTATTTTCTGTCTCGCTCTTTCCTTCTTTCTTAAAGTAAATAAAACAAAATGAGTTGCAACTATTTTATTTTATCAACAGAAAAAGAGGTCAGGTGATGGACTGTTTTTCTGCATGTGCTTTTTTATGCAGTAGGTCAGGCCCTCACAATCAAAGAGGAGGAATTAAGGAGGGGCTGTGCCCCTTTTCTAGTATCTGCTAGTTCAGCTGGAGGTAGACATGGCTGTGCCTATGTCAGTTGCTCCTACTGGTTGCAGCTTGCTACATTTCCCCCTTTTTCATTTCTTAAATGTAAGTGACAAAATAACAATTATTAACTCAGAGGTGGCTCCTCAAACCCATCTACTTTGGACTGAAAAACAGCAGTACATTATTAGTTGCAAGAGAAAAGTCCTAATGTTATGGGAGTTTTGAGGTTCTTGTCAATGCCAATGAACCAATAAATTTAGGGTACTCCAGATCCTTGTCTTATGAAGTTAAAGAAATCTATAAACCAGAGGGTAGTGCTTAAAGAGACTCTTTTAGGTTATAAGAAGAAAAGTACAGAGAGCTCCTGCCAATGTGGAAGGCAGGAGGGGATAGAGAGCACATGTGGGGGTAGGGGTTTTCTACCCCTCCATCTCAGCCCAATAGGGCTGAGTTGAGGGGGGCTTACAAGACCCTAACCCTAACCTGGGAGTTCAGGAAAGGTGAAAAGCCAATGAGGCCTTATTTTTATATGGTAAGGATCTATTTATAATCTTACTGTGGTAGCCTTCACCATCAGGCTCAGATGAGAGAGAGTTCATTGGATGAGCCTGGATTAGACCCTAAATTCCAGTTCTGCTAGAGCAGACTGGCAGTGTTACATCTTTTCCTTCCCTCTTTTAGGCCCAATTCATACTTACTACTCCCTCATCGCCCCCTGTCTTGAG
This sequence comes from Dipus sagitta, assembly GCA_036346955.1. NCBI lineage: Eukaryota > Metazoa > Chordata > Mammalia > Rodentia > Dipodidae > Dipus > Dipus sagitta. The sequence continues at coordinate 69,594,534 of CM070772.1, forward strand.
AAGACACTCCAAATGTTGTTAGAGGAAAGGAGATGATGATTGGTCAGTCTTTACATCCATCTGAATGGGATCATAGAGTATGGCAGTTAGAGTCTCCAAGAGTGTGGACACTACCTAAAAGCCCAGGAGACAAGTCTGAGTTAGTCAGATGTCATATCATTATGTATATGTAGATTTTTTTCCTGATCTTTGGCCTCAGGACACATTCAGGAGCAAATCATTTTTTTTTGTTGTTCATTTTTATTTATTTATTTGAGAGTGACAGAGAGAGAGAGAGGCAGATAGAGAGAGAGAGAATGGGCACGCCAGGGCTTCCAGCCACTGCAAACAAACTCCAGATGCGTGTGCCCCCTTGTGCATCTGGCTAACGTGGGTCCTGGGGAATCGAGCCTTGAACCGGGGTCCTTAGGCTTCACAGGCAAGCACTTAACCGCTAAGCCATCTCTCCAGCCCAGCAAATCACTTTGATGGTTGGGGGATAATGATCTTTTTGCATAAGTCTGAAGAGACCTATCCTTAGTCAGACCTTGCTGGGCTCCATTTGTGAAAAACTCTTTCTGTGCCCCTGTTTGTTTTGGTAGAGTTGATAGACCAATGAGAAACATCGCATCTAATAATCTGAGTTAAGGTTGGAAATCTAGCTCTTTTATGGTTAATATATACTTATAATTTGTTCTAGTTGGCTCCCTGAAGAAATGCCCACTAAGCAAGTCCAGAGGTATTGGAAGTGGGCTGGAGCCCACAAATCCAGCAGTTATTCTGATTACTATCCTGTGTATATTCTTGGGACCATACAAGGAATAAGTTTTCATCCTGAGTATACAGGTAGAATTGAAAAACTGAAAACTGTGTCTTGTTTTTGCCTGTAATGCAACTCTATGTGTTTGATTATACTTTTCTTTTCTTTTCTTTTCTTTTCTTTTTGATGGGAAAAATGCAAATATTTTAAAATATCTTTATTTTTTATATCAAGCAAAGAAAATAATTTCAAAATACAATCCCTGGATTAAACAGATCTCCTTCATAATGACACCTAATCAGAGATACTAAGTCAGTTAATAGATAATGGAGACCATGCATGATCACTTAAGGCATTTTACCACTGTACTTTTAATAACCTGATTCATTTTCCATCACATACACATTCGGGAGTTCACTTAGCCTGCTGAGCCTCATGACAAAACGGGCCACAGAGGACAGCTCACTTTAACCGGAGGAGATTCTAAAGGAAATGTCAGGACCCTTGACTAGAAGTTTGTGCTAGTTTGGTGTAGACAAATGTTCAAGTAAGGCTAAGGAGACTGTCCTCTACCCTCTGAAGGGGTGGGCTAAGGAATGGGGACCAGGCCTTCGTGGGAACGTACAAGCTACCACGATGAACCAATGAGGACTCCTGCTAGCAGGTAGCCACCTTAAGAAAGCCGCAGCCGGAGTCAGAAACAAAGCATGGAGCGGTGAGTACAAATGCAAGCATGATTGGCTTTGCTGTCTGTAAATAATCTTCAAAATGCCAAGCATTTCGTTCTTCTTTTTTTTTTTTTTTTTTTTCTTTCTTTCTTGCTTTGGCTCTTTTGTGACATGAGAAGCTATAGGCTACATGGGACACAGGATGGCCTACTGATGGACCTTCTCGAAGTACTCCCTGGAAGCCACCGGACTCGGCTTGTTTGTAGGGGACTCTGGTGTCCAGTTTGCTGGGCAGACTTCTCCGTGGGCCTCCACAAACTGGAGTGCCTTCATCAAGCGGAGGGTCTCTTCCACACTGCGGCCGACTAGGAGGTTGTTGACACTGAGGTGCTTGATGACTCCGTTGGGGTTAATTATGAAGACGCCCCTGAGTGCAATGCCAGCACCTTCCAAAAGCACACCATAGTCCCGGGATATTTGCTTCGTTAAATCCGACAGGAGTGTGATGTTCATGTGGCCCAAACCACCACTCTTTCTCGGTGTATTGATCCAGGCAAGATGGCTGACGTGGGAATCCACGGACACTGCAACCACTTCACAGTTCACGTCATGGAACTCATTGGCTTTGTCACTATTTCCGTAGGACACACAAAGGTGAAATCCAAAGGGTAGAAGAAGAGCACCAAGTATTTCCCCTTAAAGTCATCAAGGCTATCTCTTTGAACTCTCCACTGACAACGGCTGTGCCCTTAAAATAGGGCGTGTGCTGGGTGACAGCAGGAGCATGGTACGCAGCACTGGTGCTAAAGGCAAATTTTCCTTGGGCAGAGCCAGGCCATGGCGTGTTTGTCAAGCATGTTCTTCTAGAAGCAACAGGCATAAGGGACGCAGAGGAAGAAATGCCTTTGGAAATGGTGCTCACGTGCCGAGCAACCGAGGCCCGGAGCAGCCTTCCCGCAGCCGCCGCCATCTTCACTCAGTGCGCTCGGGGTGATTATACTTTTCTTTCTGAGTATTTAATACCAATCAAGTCATCAGAATTTAATCAAATATGTACTTTTGGAGGTCAACAGTAGCTGTCCAAGGGAGACTCTAGGACCCTGGGAGAAGCACTATAGCTTTCCAGTACTGATGTTATCTGTTGAGTCAGGGCCATGCTGTCCAAGTGGCCTTCCCTCTTTTGGGAAGCTTGGAGAACTGGTTTTCCTTTGTTGTGACTCTCCTGTCATAGAGTTTATACCAGTTTTTTAGTTTTTTGGTCTCCATGTTCTCCTTTTTCAGGAAAACATAAGACGTATCAGAATGCCAGTGTAAAACACATTAGAAGTGCCCCATTATCACCTGTGGCCTTACAGTAACTCTCACCAAGCCATAAGGGAAATGGTGAAGTGGCACTGGATATAGGAAATACTTCATTACACTATGGGAAGGGCACAACCCTATAATTATAGAAACTAATCTTTACAATTATCCAAGGGTGAGATAGCTGCTTGTTATAGCAGAGCTGGAGGGAAAGGAGAACTAACCATTGAGTTACCCAAGTGGGATAGCTACATCTAGCAGAGCCTCAGAGAAAAGAAAGAAAACTGACCCTTGGGATTGTTTAAAACAATGGTGAGCCCACTGCATCTGTCATCACCACTGCTCTGATGTTCTGCAGCTATGGCTTTTGCTCACAGGAAATCATTGGTGTTTTTATTGAACAGTCAAAAACAGTAACACATGAAAAAGTTGAACATTTCTTGGAAAAAGGGCAAGGAACTTTTGACTTCAGATAATCCTTAAACAGTTGCTAAAGAGAAGAATTTAAGGATATGATTAGTTGGACTCTGCTGATCCAGAACATACACATCGTTCATATATACAATCATACTAAGCCCTGTTGTCTTCAACAGATCTGTAGTAATTCTGTGGGCAATTCATTACTGACTGTGCTGTTTTCAGTGCTGTGGTCAGCACTTCTCATGCATGTATGCTTGTTCTGGGTCAATAGTTCAACCAGACCACTGAGGAAATTAGGTAAAGAGCACAGCTTAAGATCAGTCAGCATCTCAAAACATTCCTTGTCAATATTGCTCATCTGCGCTTTTCAGGCCAAAGGTATACTAAGGCAGAGGAAACCTTGGCAAATTGCTTTAAGCAGGTGGTAAGTTTAACTGCAGGGCAAATTACAAGTCAGAAATTTAGCAACTCACAGCAATATTTTCAGAAAAGTCGTTTGTAAGTCCATAAGAATTATTTCCACAGTTCTTTCTTATGTCCATTCCCACATTTCATTCTTATAGTTCATTCCCACAGTTCTGATACTTCATCCTCATACTTCATTATAGTCTCAGAATTTAATTTTATTGCCATTTGAACTTTACTGAATATCCAGTATATATGATGTCCTATATATGTGGTGGGGGAGAGAAGTATAAAGATTAATATAAAAGGTACAGTCCTCATTGCAATGAATTTTATAACTGACCAAGATTTTGTAGAATTGAATGTTGAAGAAACCATAAATTATTAAAATTATGAACTTTTATTAAACAACAGCTCACTTTCCTCCCCCTTCCACAGGGACCCTCCTTGTTGGGGTATATGGGTGATGCTTTGTGGGGTTAGCTATCAGTTTTGGGTAGGAGGAAATGTCTCTGCATATCATGACCAACGTGTGGCCCTGGCATTCTTTCCGCCCCCTCTTCCGCAAATTTCCCTGAGCCATGTTGGGTTCATGTTAGGTCTGCTTCAGTGTTGAGATCTTGGGAGCCTCTGTGTCTCTGGATATCTGGTTTGGTAGGGGTTGATTGTTCTCTGTGTCTACATCCCCACCATTGTGCTGATACCCGGCTTGCCAAGAAAACAACACTCTTGCATGTTTCCCCAATTATTCTTAGTTTCAGCTGGGGCCCTTTTGAGGTATGATGGGGTGGTTCTCTCCTTAGGATCTGTGTCTATCTGAAAAAGACAAGCAGATTCTCTGATGGAGAGTAAAGTTAGCACCAGATAAATGTGAAAAACATTCTTTTTTAGAGAGAGTTTAATAGGTGTAGGCCCACTTGTAGCCCATGATTGGTGGGAGCTTGATAATGATAACGGAGAGCAGGCTCAATTTTGCATATGGTTCTGACTTGTTTCCTAGTTCCAGCTATGGGTTTCATTCCACTGAGCGGATCAGTTAGCCAAATCAAGGGCAGTTGATTTCCCACCATGGCTGTGCACCATATGCAGGAAATTGAAACTTGATCCACACATCTTGCCATGTACAACAATCAAGTCCAAATGGATCAAAGACCTCAATATAACACCAGAAACTTGGCTACTGCTGGAAGAAAATACAGGAGGAACATTCCACAATATAGGAATGAGAAAAGACTTCCTGATCAAAACCCCAGTAGCACAGGACCTTAAATAATCACTCTGAACCAATGGGATCTTATGAAGCTGAAAAGTTTCTTCACAGACAAATATATAATAAACAGAGCCAATAGATTACCCACAGAATGGGAGAAAATATTTGCTGAATATCCAACTGACAGAGGCCTAATCTCTAGAATCTACAAAGAACTTAAAAACCTAAAAACAATAAAAAGTCAAAGAACCCACTCACAAAATGGGGTAAAGAACTGGACAGGCAGTTCTCAGAGGAAGAAATACAAATGGCAAACACACACTTAAGAAAATGTTCATTTTCCTTAATCATTAGGGAAATGCAAACTAAAACAACTGTGAGATTCCACCTTACCCCAGTAAGGATAGCAAACATCAAAAAATCAAATGAAAATAAATGCTGGTGAGGATGTGGAGAAATAGGAACCCTCATCCTCTGCTGGTGGGAATGTAAGATGGTACAACCACTTTGGAAAGAAATATGGAGACGCCTAAAAAAGCTGACTATAGAGTTACCAACAGACCCAGTTATTCCCTTACTGGACATGTACCCTAAAAGCTCTGCACCTCAGTTCAGAGAAATTTACTCAACCATGTTTATAGCTGCTAAGAGCTGGAATCAACCTACATGTCCATCATTAGATGAATGGATAACTAAGATGTGATATATCTACATGATGGAATTCTACACAATAGTAAGGATAAATAACACAATGAAATTTGAAGACAAATGGTTGATCCTGGAGCAGATCATTTTTAGTGAACTCACTTAATCACAGAAAGATAATCACCACATAGTCTCACTCATCTACAGCTCCTAAACTAAATCTACCCAAATTGCCAACATACCTAGCATACATCTTGAGGACCAGACATTAGGGAGGGTGGGGGAAGGGATAGGGAGGGGGTGGGGGAGACAAAACTGGACCCAAACAGCAATGCTACCATAAAACTGTACATCGTAAAAGACCAAATGGTTGAAGCTTCACCAGTCCCTTAGAGGGAACACCTGATTCACAAGGCCCTGGAGAGGGTATGATAAAAACTGACCTTTATCTCCTCCTGTTTCTGTTTCTCTCTCTCTCTCTCTCCCTCTTCTCTCTCATATCTCTATCTCTTTTATATCACTTATCTTTTTCTTCCTTCTCTTCTTGGGTGCTGACCTGTAACTCCCAGTACCAGCAGGTGGAAATCATCCACAATGAGCTTTTGATCAGACAGACCTACAAGGTTTCCCAAAAGAAGACAGATTTCTGTCAGAGTGCTTGATGATCCACCAAAGGTTAGTGGTAAGACCCTACTGCTGAAGACACCATATGGCTATTGGCATGTAACAGAGTGACATGGCTGGAAGCTGGAAGAGAGTCAATCCCCAGACAGCATATCTAGTACTGGAAGGTGCTACATGAGCGATTGGGGGAAAATGACCAATATCTGTCCAAGCAACTCATGGTCTATCCTACTTGGTAGCAAGCAACCTGATGTAATGCTCACACAAGTAAAAAGACAGTCTTAACAGGCAGAATATTTCAAGGGCTTCATTGTTATCTCCCAGGAGCTGAGAAAAGGTCAAACTTTTCTTGCCACATTTTATAACCCAAACTTATTCCTTATTGCACAATACTCTAAATACTCCAATACTCTTATTAAAGATGATTCAGACATTACAGGTAGGTAGAGTACATACTACTTCCCATCTTTACAAATATAGTACTCCTGGGTGCTATTCCTGGAAACTTGGCTGTAGAGGGCTTTGACCCTCAAGACAGTTCCAAATTGTCCTAGGAAGAGGGACACTGTAAATTGTGCATAGAATTACTACCCACTAACTTTCCAAGACATTCTTAGAAGAACTGAAAATTTACAAGATACATTTGCATTCCATTTGGATCTAGATAAATTACGGGAAAGTAAGAAATAAAGCTTTCCTCTAAGGAAAAGAAGATGGTAGAAGAAGCATTTGTCCTCAAGCCAGCCAGCTGCATGCCCAAAGTGGCTTGCACTAATTCCTTTGGGGTCACCACAGAAGACAGTATGCATTTACAGTGCTATAATCAAAAAGTTAGGTTTGAACCCTGACTGCCATTTCTTATTGATTATAGTGGGTTGTATGGCCTCCAAAAGATATGTCTGAATCCTAACTTCTGGTGTCTAAGAACATGACCTCATTGGAAAGTCAGTGTCCACCTCCTAAGGGGCTAGTTTTGAATGTGTTGTTAAGATACTTATTTGGGGGATTACAGAATATGGAATGTGTTTTATTGAAATGACAGACGTGAACTTAATGGAAGATGACATCAGAGGAAGATGGTATAAAATTTTTCATGATTTAAATATAAGATAATAAGAAAATAAAAGGTAAATGGAAGCATCTAAAACTTATACAATCAATAAAGGTCCTTCACAAGGTTACCCAGCAGTAACAAATGCTGGAGACAGGTGACTCTCCATCTAGCTGAGTGACCTGTAAGTGGTGAGAGAGCTCCAGGAATGCAGCTTTTGTAAGTTGTTATTCATGCTGGGTGGGCTTTTCAGTGAGGTAGGTACTTCGAGTCATCCATGTTTCTCTAAGTAAACCCTCACCCATGGTCTGTCCAATAAACTTACCAGTTCACCAAGTTAGACTTTGTTAGAATCATTATTTTGGTCTGTCATTGATAGAGAGATGTTTGTGGTAGCTAATGCAAAAATATTCTGTGCCAGAAGTAGTGCTAGCTAAATTTACACACAATTTAAAACTTAATCTTCATTTAATTGACTTGGTAAGACTCCAGCTAAAGTTAGATGTAGTATATGACCTAAATATGACCTAAAGACAAATTAACCAAGGAATTTGAACTTCACAAGCCAGTAAAAGGAGATTTGTCCTTAAAAGATACTTTTTATGAAAAATATTTCACTCTTTTTTATTAATTCATCCAGCAAATATTTACTGAATGCCTTCTATGTGTTGTCTTTAATGGTCAAAACAGACAGAAATAATGTGAACAAGTGCTAAGTGAGATGGAAAAAACAGAGCTGAATACAGAATTTCTTTTTTCTTTCTTTCTTTCTTTTTTTTTTTTTGGCTTTTCAAGGTAGGGTCTCACTCTAGCCCAGGCTGATCTGGAATTCACTATGTAGTCTCAGGGTGACCTCAAACTCATGGGGATCCTCCTACCTTTGCTTCCCAAGTGCTGGGATTAAAGGCGTGAGCCACCATGCCCGGCTGAGAAGACAATATTTTTAGTGAAGAGGTTGGTTGGTTGCAATCTCAGAGTAGTCAAGGTGGCCTCTTTGAGAAGGTGGTGATAAACAAAGAGTGACTGAAGAAAAGCCTTTCAGACAGATGCAAAAGCCCTGCTGTAAAAGAATGCTTGGCTTGGTGAAGGAATAGCAAGGAGATGAGCATGACTGTCATGAAGTAAGCAAGCAGAGAGCAAAAGGAAAAATGGGGATCAAAAAGAGGTTATTAGCAGCTGGAAGAACTTTGGTACAAAAGAACTTGGAGGTTTTAGACACACAAGTGACAAGATCAGACTTACCTTTTGTGGTGGTTTGATTCTGGTGTGCCCCATGAACTTAGGTGTTCTGAATGCAGTTGATGGAGATTTGGGAATTAATGCCTCCTGGAGGGAGTGTATTGTAGGGGACAGGCTTATGGGTGTTATAGCCAGTTTCTCCATGCCAGTGTTTGGCACACTTTCCTGTTGCTTACGTTGGCCAGGGGGTGATGTCCACCCTCTGCTCATGCCATCACTTTCTCTTGCCATGGTGGTGTCCTCTTGAGCCTGTAAGCCAAAATAAGCCTTTTTTTTCCCCAAAAGCTGCTCTTGGTTGGGTGATTTATGCCAGCAATGCGAACCTGACTACAGTACCTTCAAAAATGATTACTTTTGTAGAGCTACATCTTGGAGCTCATTTGGCAGAGGGCTTGTCCAGCATCCTGGGTGAGATGGCCAGCACCACAAAAGCAGGTGCATGCCTGTAACTCCAGCATTTGGAAGGTGGAGACAGGAGGATCAACTGCATATCTAGCTGCAAATGAACTCTAGACACATGCACCACCATGTGCATCTGGCTTATGTGGGTACTGGGTAATTAAGCCTGAGTCTGTAGATTTTGTAGGCAAGTGTTTTAACTGTCAAGGCATCTCTTAAGCCCAGACAATGCATTTCTTAAATGTTCAACATGTCTACATGCACAACTGAGTCAAATATAACCCAATGATTGAGGCAAACAAGCAAGGTAGACATGATGTGAAGGCAGACATGCCAATCCTTCTTACCTCTTTCCACTAACCTATGAGACACCAGCAGGCCTAGGTGAGGAGCCAGTGTTTTCCACAAAAGCATTCTTGGTCCCAGAAAGCAACCTAAGTAATTGTTAGCACAACTTGTATGGCAAAGGTGTTATCTACAGCAAAGCTAGTGGGAGATTAGCAATGGATAGCTGCTGGGTGACCACAACATTTGTGATCTTTAAGTCAACTAAATGAAGTTATAAGGTTTACTTGGGTTTTTTCCTTGATAACACCAAGAAAGAAAGGGATTTTGAAGGGACTAAGGCTCTGCTCTTATAACCTACATGACATCTGACTTGTTCCTGGGGGCTTACCAAAAACATTTCATGGGACATGGTTTTTCCTGAGTCACACAACTGGGAGTTTGTGGGCATGCAGTGTACCCTGTCTTATTCATTCTGTGTACACATTGTCATAAAAATATTTATATTAAGATGGTATCTGGATATCTGGAAATGATTTTGCCTTTGAAAATACTATAAAAAAAGAATTTTTCAGGTTTCTCAGCATAAGCCTCAAAGTTATTTTCCCTTTCATAGGAAATGGGCAAGATAATGAAATTGGTCTTTTAGGACTATGGTGGTTTGATGCAGGTGTCCCGATAAACTTCGGTGTTTCCCAGGACTGTGAGTAGGCTAGCTGGAGGGGCAGAATTAGAACTCCAGAGACTTGTTGCTGGTTAGGACTTGGAAATTTGTCACTAACTAGAGTTATTGGACTTGGAGCTACAGAGTTTGATGTTTGTCCTGGTTGTTTTAAATATTGTATTGGTTGAATATTTCTTTGCTATATCCAATGCCATCTTTTGTAGTGTGAGTGTTCATTATGTGCCATTATGGATTTTTTGAGAGGGTATTTCTGGTGATATGGCTCAGGTAAAAGACCTTGGACTATGGGAATGTTTGAATATCATTGACATTGATTAAAAACTATAGAGGCTTCTTCTTCTTTTTTTTTTTTAATTTTTTTGGTTTTCCAAGGTAGGGTCTCGCTCTAGCTCAGGCTAACCTGGAATTCACTATACACTCTCAGGGTGGCCTTGCACTCATGGCAATGCTCCTACCTCTGCCTCCTAAGTGCTTGGATTAAAAGTGTGTGCCACCATGCCCAGCAAAACTATAGAGACTTTTAAAGTTGGACTGAATGCATTGCATTTTATATCATGGATGGTTATCAGTTCACAGGGTCCAGGGACAGAATGTGGAGGTTTGATTCAGGTGTCCTACATAAACTTACGTGTTCTGAATGTCATGTCATCAACTGATAGAAATTTAGGAATTAAAGCTTCCTGGAGGCCAAGTATTATTGGGGGCAGGCTTATGGGTATTATAACTAGCTTCTTTTTGCCAGTGTTTGGCAAACACTGCTGCTGCTGTTGTCTGTCTGATGTTGGCCAGGAGTTAATGTCCACCCTCTGCACATGCCATCATTTTCCCCTGCCATCACGGAGCTTACCCTCTAGTCTGTAAGCCAAAACAAAATCTTTTTCCCATGAGCTGCACTTGGTCAGGTGTTTTCTGCTAGCATTGTGAACCTGACTGCCACAAGGACATTACTAACATTTGTTGAATTTCTACTCTATATTACTTAATACTTAATTACTAATTAATTAATATTAATTACTTAATAAATTATTTCATTTATTATTTACAACAGCCCTTTGAGAATGGCACTATGGTTCAACAAACATTACAGAGAAGAAAACCTACGTTGGAAATTGTTAGGTTACTCACTTAGAAATATTCATCTTCTATGCAGCAGGCACAGTGGTGATTCCAACACATGCTTATCTGACAAGAGCATCAGGGATGTTGACAACTGTGTTATTTAACCTCACAATGTCCATATTACTTTTGTAGAACCATCCACAAAATACTTCTCACTCAGGGTGAAAAACCTCAGGTTTTATTTTAGGACCAATCAACATACATCTGGCTTGTTAATCTTATGGTTCCCTTCAAGCTCTCATTTCTGACCTCACGTCTACATTGCTTATGGGTAACATTAAATAATTTTGTGTTGAGGAAGGAATACTTGCTAAAATATTATATTAGGGCTTATTACCCTCCAGATAGACCAGATAACCCTCCTGGTAGACCAGATAACTATGGCTGCTCAAACAGAAAGGGAAATCTTCTTGCCTGACCACCCTACCTGTTCTGGAGATTTCTGGCCCTATATCAGGTATCAGAGCTGCAGGTTAAGGTCAGAGTTTCTTAGCCTGGGATAATAAAGCACAGCTGCATTTGCACTCCTGTCACCTCCTGGTTCATCTACTTCTGATACCCCAAATATTACCAGATACTGCCTTTTGCCTCCTTTGATTCCAAGACCTCTTATGGAAGGCTTGGTTGGGTTTTTCCATGTAAATTTGGATAATGATTCATTTAACTCAATGTTATTTGCTCATCTAGTGTACCAGTTACTTTCTCATTGCTGTGAACCTGACCATAAACAACTTGTGAAGGAAAGAGTTTATTTTTGGCCTGCAGTTCCAGAGAGTAGAGTCCATCAAGGCCAGGATGGTATGGCAGGTAGAAGCAAGAAGCAGAACTGGTCACATTGCTGTACAGTCAGGAATCAGAGGAAGAACAATAAATGGGGTTGGATTATAAAATCTCAAGGCCTGCTCCTAGAGACCCATTTTCTCCAGCCTTCTCAAATAGATCCACTTTGCTAGAGATCAAGTGTTCAAACATATGAGCCTATGGGAACATTTTACATCCAAAACACAATGTCTAGTATGCATGGTACTTCCTCTTTCACTCTGAATAGTCTGGCCTCTATAGGACAGTAGAATAAGAGGAAGTATTCATATTTTTAGTTGGCAAGCTGGAGACTAGAAAACCAGGGACATCTGCTGAGCAAAGCTGCAGACACCAAGTCTATCCAGTCCAAGAGAGAGGAGACATATGCTGCAGACAAAAGACCTGGAAGGGCAGGGCTAGCCAAGCCTTTGGAGTCTAGGTTATGTCATTATAAACCCCGGATGCTGGGTAAGGAGCTGTAGATTGGTATTTGCCCTGCTGGATTCTGGTTTTGCTTTGCTCTGATCTTTTCTTGCTATATTTCCATCCCTACCTTTTGAAATAGAAATGCTTACTCTTACTCTGTGACATTGTGTGTTGAAGGTATGTAACTTAGCTTTTGATTCACAGAAGCTTGTGGTAAGGTTTTCTTAAATCACAGGAGAGAGTTTAGATTTTTGAACAGTATTGGAATTGTAAGCCTTTGGGGACTTGAAGTTTGACTGTGTACATTTTGCATTATGAGATGACCATGACACTATGGGGTACAGAAGTATAATGTTATAGGCTACACATGAAGTGTCTCCCACAGGCTATTAGCACACTTGGTTCCCATCAATAGTACTGTTTTGGAAGGTTGTGGAACCTTCAAAATATGGGGTCTTACTGGAAGAAGTGGGTATTGGAAGCAGGCCTGGAGTGTTGTAGTCCAGCTCTGGTTCTAGCCTGAGTCTCTCTGCTTCCCACCTACTGACATGTGAGCAACTGCTTCACACTCCATCTCCATGGTGGTGTTTGCTGCCATTCTTCCCTACCATGCTGGACTGTGTTCCCTCAAAGCAAGAGCTACAATAAACCCATTCTCCTTTAGTTGCTTCTTATCAAGTATTTGGTCACAGTGATTAGAAAAGTAACTAATACAGGTCCCCTATTTCCCTTTGGTTTGGAAAATGGAAAGAAATAGGCTTTTTTCATGAATGGCATATTAGATAAAATGCTAAAAACTCCTTTCACCCAAGCTTCATTTTATGGTAATCAGATTTATTAGACTATGAGAGGAAGAGTAAATGATGCCTGCTGTGGGCAAGTAGCTCCATTGGAAGGCAGTTCTCTGAATGAGGCCTGTTTAATGATCTTTTTTCCCATTAGCAACTTCAGGACCACACAGAAAAAATATTTCAGTTGATGTTGTTCTATGGATCAATATATATTTTAATAGTCTGAGGTATAATTTACCCAAGTCATATTTTTCATCAAGACACTTAATGAAGGTCTGTGTGCTTATTTTATTTCCAACATCCATTCTTTCTTTCCTACTTGCTAGAAGAATCTTGATTTTTAATCCATGATTTTCTTCTCTTGCCTGGTATTTTTCTGGGTCATTTAAGAATAAGGTCAAGGCATAGTGTCCCTGTTCTTCTAAATATTTCAGTGTGTGTTTTCTAAAAACAATAAATTTTTTTTACCTCCCTACAGCACAACTTTATACTTATTTTGTTAAATGATGCAGTAATGGACTTTGTAGTAAAAGAAAGTCTAAGGCTTTGTACTGTGTTCTGTTGTCTTATGTCTTTGGTTTCCTTTAATTTATAGTCTTTCATGAGTTTGTATTATTTTATGATATATTTATTTATTTTTAGTATAGGCCACTGCATTTGAGTTTGCAGACCATCTCTCATTCTGAGTTTGGCTGATTATTTCTGGTTAATAGATTCTAGTTATGTGTGCTAGTAAATGTGATGGTGGGTTCCCAGTGCTTCATGTCATGAGGCACCTGCCAATTAGTCTCACTGCTAGCAGACACATTTTGCATGTGTGTTTGTGTATAAGTGCATATGAAGGTTATAGGACAGCCTTGGGTGCCATGCATTGCCTTTGAGACAAATGTCTCATTGGATGGTTTCTCACTGGAGAGTCTTTTATTGGCCTAGAGTTTGTCAATTAGGCTAGAATAGGTGGCCAAGCAAACAAGCATCAAGGATTCTCCTGTCTCTGCTTCTTCAGATCTGGGATTACAGGCGAGCTCCACCACACTCAGAATTTTATGTGGGCACTAAGGATTGAACTCAGGTCCTCATGCTTATGAGGCAAGCATTACCCTAGCCAGAAACAGACAGATTTCTAAAAGGGACATCAGTAACTCTTTTTCCTCTTGTCTTGGTTGCTTTGTGACTTTGGCTGTTAAAAAGATTCCCACTAGTCAAAGGAAATCAGCTCTGTACTGGACAATAAAAAAGATACCCTGAGGGCAAGAATCACTCCACACCCCCAAGGCTTATAGGAAGAATGTGAATTATTTTTGAAAGGAAAAGGCCTGAAGGAAGAATGCTGAAGGTAGCTTCTCTTCATCAAGGTCAGCATGCAGAAGCTGCTGCAAACCGTCTGCCATAGGTGCCAGGCTTTACCCTCATCTGACAGCAAAGCTTAGCAGCATTCCATGAAGTCCTGGTTTTAGAAGAATGAAAGACGCAAGATGTGGGGCGGGTGGTGGGGGGAGTCATGGGATATTTCACTATGCTACTAGAGAACTGCTGAGGCTAAGCACTGTGAGGCAGGGTTAGAGTCCCTACAAGGAGACCATGACAGACCATTGTGTGAAGATACAAAGGTGAACCCTAAGTTACAACAGAGTCCCCAGGATGTTAGAAATATTGGGACAATGGGACATCTAAAAAAAAAAAAAAAAAAAGCTGTGAGCTCTGGGTGGACCCAGTCCAGCAGAGAGACTACAGGAAGCATAGATTGGGGGAGGGGTGTGCTATTTACGGAGGCCAGATAGTTTTATCATGAGTCCCAGCTTCTGGACACAGAGCTACAGGATTTGATGTTTTCCTGCTGGGTTAAGGTCTTGCTTCATTCCAATATTTCCTTGCTATGCCTCCATTCCTTCTGTTATGTGAGAACAGAGATTTGAGATCAGTCTGTAATGGGGCTTAGGAAAAGTCCTCAAACTCCAAACCATAAGTTTATATCTGTTTTTAACAAAGAATTGGAATAAAACATACTGAGAAGGATAGTTTATAAACTATTACATTTATTCAGAGAAGTCAGGAGAATGAGGGAAAGTCCACAAACCAAGGGAAGGGGAATGGTTACACCCACATTGTCTGAGAGCCCATGTGAGAGTTGAGCATGGCCCTGGAAGAAATGTGAAAAGGAATCTTAGAAATATTTTTTGACAGGAAACAAGAAGAAAAATAAAAATAACTCCTGCCATGTGGAAAGCAGAAGGTAGGGGCCACATGGGAGTAGGGGTCAGGCTTACCAGAGCAGGAACCTGGAAGTTCAAGAGAGGTGAAAAGCCAGCAAGAGGCCTTACCTGCCTGGTATGCATCTATTTATAACCTTATTATGGTGGGCTTTATCTTCAAGCTCAGGTGAGCCTGAGAAACAGTTGATTGGTTTGTACTAGGGGCTGGATCAAGAAGAGACTAGCCATAATGCCAAGTTTAGGGCTGAGTTTAACCAATCAGAATTCCAGGATCAGATTTAAACCTAAATTTTAGAAAAGGGGAACTCCTTCCCAGAGAGGGACTCAGGTTGTTTATGGAAAAGCAGATTAGTCAAGAGATAAGGAGAAGCCAGATTATTCTCTGATCATTTGCAAAGTGGAGAATGCAAGGGCAGGCCCAAAGACATTCCTGCTATTTACTTGTTGTATGGGAGGGGGGCAGTCACCCTAACTGCCTCAGGTCCACTGAATGTTGTGATTCTGTTTACTGAGGCAAAGAAAGATTTAAATGCACCAGGAAACAAAAGGCAGACTCAGAAGTAGCACAAGAAGCAGCAGACTTTATGACAAGTAGAAAGATCCCTTCAGGGCAGGAGGGGCCTCAGATCTAGGAGTCTGAGCAACTTCTGGGATGGGGGGTGTTACAGGGTCTGGTCATCATTCCTGGGTATGAGGGATCAATGTGCAGCTCCTTTCATTTGTCCCTGGGGATACATAGAACATCTAGCTTTTAAAATATGCCTTCAGGCACTTCCTTCTATAGTTATTGTTTACCCTTATGATTCAGCCTTTGTGGTGACTTTGTTGGTGGTTGCCATTTTTTAGGGTAGCCCCTGTAAGGAAAGTGCAAGAGAAAAGCAAAAAAGAACACTGAACTTGATCTCTACAGACAGACTGTTTATTGACAGAAACAGTGAGGGGCAGCAGCCTTTCCGCAGAATGAAGGTTGAAGCCCTGAGTCAGACTGGGATTCAGACTTAATAAGAAGGATCCAAAGACAAATGGGCTGAATCAGTTTCAGGACCAAGTCAAGTAGATAAGGAATCAAAGTTATTTGTGTCCTTGCTCAGAATAGGCTTATTTGCAGAAGTTCTAGGAAGAATGTCCCACCAGGTGGTTTCTGAGTTGAGGGAAGATTATCAATCTGGGGAGTTGTTTGGCTTTCAAGACTGGATGTCTCTGTTCTTTATGGCCTTCTATTCTTAAGGTTAGTTATTAACTCTTTAGTTCCCTCTAGTTTTCAGGGAAGGTTATTAACCATTCAGTCCAGACTCTGGAAGGATAAAATGATTGGGGAGAACTGAGGATGAGTGGGATATTTAAGGAAAACTTCGTGGGCTGAAACAGGGGCGAAGGGCTCTTCTCCAAATACTTTCTGCTGGGAGGGACAGTAAATATCTAGGGGTGTATACTGAAGGACTCAGGAAGCCATAATAAGCCTCAGAATCATCAATAGGCCCAAGTTTCTGCTTCCCAGCAAGGTCAGTTTCCTGATAAGGGGGAATAGACTGCCTGCACCATGCGTTCCTGTGGTCATAGATAAAGTTTGCTTAAAATTAGTTTGTTTAAAGTTCCTCAAATACACATAGCCAATTACAATAAAGGTTACCTAATCTGCTTGGAATCTCCCTAGACCCCTGCCCACCAGCTTTGCCCACCAATATCCTAAACCTATCAGAAAAATGCAAGTGCAGTTACTGCTTAAGTCAATCAATCATGTAACCATTCCCCTACTTCTCCCTACGTCTTTGTTCAAATCCCTATAAAACACCTGCCCCCCTGCTGCTCGGGGCTCTTGTACGGATCCACTGCTCTGGTGAAGTCAAGAGTCTGAGCTTAAGCCCAAAATAAAGCTCTTTGCTGTTGCATACATGTCTGACTCTCTTGGTGGTCTTTGGGGACTCCGTGACCTGGGCATAACAGTACCACACAACTTCCTGTGGAAGTTGGGTGTTCAGGGGTAGATATTCACTGACTCTGAACAATTCAGTAACTTGCTGTGAAGTGAAGGCATGTATTCTGTCTTGGAGGAATTCAGTGAGACATCTGAGTATGCAAGGACCAAAAGAAAGGGGAAATATTATCATAATTAGGGGAATAAAATACATGTCAGTAGGATAGGTTTAACTTGAAGGGAGTAGAGCTGTGAGATTTTTTTTTTTTTTACTTAAAACAATAAATATTTGAGCTGGTCACAAAGAGATGTCAGGTCACATGCAGAGAAATAATATTATTGGCCATTAAAAAGGCTAAAATAGCCCAAAATATTATTGGCTCTGGATTGGTACCATTTATTTTTCCACAATTGCTTCAGTCCAATGTTGAAGTTCTACTTACTGTGTGATTTGTGATTATTGTGTAATTGTAGTTACTGTGTAAGTTGTGATTTATGAGAGCCTCAGATTTTGGTTCCCAGTTGATTTAGTATCTTGTGTACATAGTAGTCTGTGGTTCCACATGGCTTATGAACAGGCAAAGTGGCAGCTCTTCAGGAGTGTGATAATTATCAGAGCCATTAGGTAGGAAAAGCTTAGATCATATCAAACCTATTAGCTATTATGAACTGGTATGTATGAGTTTTCTTGTATGTGACAAGTCATTTATAGGTGACATGAACATTATATTTAAGGTTGAAAAATTATATAGGTGATAGGTAAGGAAGAAGGAATTGTTAACTTGAATGGGAAGTTAATTGGAATTTGTGGAATATAAAAATTGTGTTTAGGGGCTGGAGAGATGGCTTAGCAGTCTTTCCTGTGAGGCCTAAGGACCCCGGTTCAAGGCTTGATTCCCCAAGACCCACGTTAGCCAGATGCACAAGGGGGCGCACACATCTGGAGTTTGTTTGCAGTGGCTGGAGGCCCTGGCATGCCCCCATTCTCTCTCTCTCTCTATCTGCCTCTTTCTCTCTTTGTCTGTTGCTCTCAAATAAATAAATAAAAATGATCAAAAAAATTTTTAAAAATTGTTTAAAAATTGTGTTTAGGTAAGGTAGGAAGTATAAGAAATTACTAGTGAAACAATATTTGAAATATATGATAGAGATTAAGAGGTTTAACTAATTTTGAAGTTTAGGTTTAAAGGTTTCTTTTTGTGTAAGTCTTTATAGAAGGCTCACAGTCTTTACTTACTTGGTCCAAAGATGATAAAAGTCTTATCTTTGGGAGAACTAATGGAAGTATATTAGGCTGAAAAACTAAAAGTCTTGATAACTTGTTATTACCAGTTTTTTTTATTATATTTTACAAACACAACGAAATTATGTTTTATGTAATTATATTGGTTATATAGTACAATGAAATACATTCATATAATGCGGCGAGCCCCCCCGACCAGCGGGAAAAGAACAATCACCACACGAGGATCCTTCTTGATCACACTTTATTGGAGAGCTTCTTGGTTAACAGGGAGAGCGGATGGAGAAGGACGCGGGGGCGGGATGTGCAGCTACTTTTATAGGGGGATGGGCAATGAGGCACCTACTGATTGGCTGCTTACCCGCTTGTCACCACCAGGCGCCACGGGATAGGCTCAGGACAGGTTGCGTCAAGCGCATGCGCGTACCTTGAATACGGTTGGCGCGAAAGCACTGTCGTAAAGAAGCTGAACGCCACGAGGTTAGCGCCATCTTATAAAGGCGGATTACATGTGGTTTCCTGCAGTGCCAGCGCCATCTAGTGGTGGGGACTAGATGTGGCTCCCTGCAGTTCCCCCTTTCTATTATAAAGCGCAGCAGGTGAAGGTAGAGGTTTGATCTCTGATAAACAAAAGGACATTGTGAAGACCCCAGGCCAGGTGGCCAGCCAGGCTGGTGCCTCACCCGTCCGGTACCTTTTCTCAGAGATGGGATGTCGGTACCAACCCATATGCAATCAAACATGCCCTCCATGAGGCTGCTAAGAGCATACCTCATGTGCAGTACTTTGTCTCGCAGCCTGAGCGTGATGAGTGCCGTGCTCCCAACACCAACCCTCTGCCCATCCTTGTGCAATGGGCACTTCAGGCCCTAAGGGTGCAAGGGCCAGGGGAAACTAGGTGCTCTTTAGGGCCGACAGCCAAATCTGGGGGGAGGACCCACACTCCAAAGCGGCAAGTGCTTGAGAAATAACTACCTTGTCCCGCCTGGTCTGGGCTTGCAGGCGACAAATCAACCAGAGGCACAGCGCACAGCCCCCAAGGCAGCAAACTGCAAACATCCCTACCCCTACCCACTCCTTGAAGAAGGAAAAGGCAGAGGAAAGCCAAGAGGTAAAACCCTCAGCCAGGCTAAGGTCCACTCGCGTGGAATTGATCATAACAATAGCTTGTCTTAGTTCTTCCAATTCCGCATCAAAATCTAGGGACCAATTCCCTGCCAAGTACAAGGACAGTTGCTTTGACAGATTTGCTGCCCTTGTAAAGTTTTCATATTGAACACTAGTGATACATAAGGCATTAAGTTTCCATTCACATCCCAACTGAGCGATTTGCCAAAGAACATCAATTTGCTCCTGAACTAAGTCCACCCTTTGATTTAGGATCATAATGCCACCTTTGAGTTGGGAATTTAAATTTGATTGTGTGTCTAAGGCGGCAGCTGTGGAAGAAGCCAAGGTATTTAAGGTAGAGGCGGTTTGAACTGAAGAAGCCATGGCTACACCTGCGGCTGTAGCTGCGGCAGCAGCAGCCGCCACCGCAGCAATAACAGCGGCCGTAATTCCAAAATCTCTCTTATGCCTGAACAAAGACAATGTACTAGGAGCCTCTACAGGCACGGGGACCCAACGGGGGACCCTAAGTACCATGGCTCTGTGATAGAGTGTTGCGTCCCAACATTGGGACAAATAACAAGAAGCATTAGAACAATTGCTGAAAGAAAAGTTACTAAGGACAAACATGAATGGTGGATGGACACACACCGGGGTGGGGGCATAAGAGGCATTTTTTCCTAGGTATTTTCCTATCCGGGTGACACCCCCGAGCACTCTCTCATATCTCCATTCAAGGAATTCGCTCAGGAATAGTAGCTCATGGACTACTCCAGACACATTATTACGGGCAACTGTCCCCTCCCCCCGTAATAAAACAAAGGGTGTCATATCTGTGCAGCTACCATTAACCCCACAGAGAACCCACTTTGAAAATGGGTTCATAGTACTATCCTGTAGAAATGGTCCCTCCGTCCACGACAACTGTAAAGGAAAAGGCCCTTTCATATTCGGGGAATAAGTAAAGGTCCGTCCCACATCTGCCCAGCCCACAGTACTGGACTGGCATTCCGTCCATGGCCAAAGGTCCCCTTCATAAGTTCCCATACAGTGAGAAGCCAGGCGTGGTTGAGGCAGAGTCACAGTACCTCTCTGGCCACGAAAAAAGGTACCATTGAGCCATATCACCTCTTCTGAGAAGGGGTAACTATAAGCTTTGTGGGACGAATTCCGAAAGGTAGATTCTGGGCCCCATCTCCTGTTCCCCCTAAACCAAGCAAATGCCTGCATCTCCAGTTGTATACAAGAGTCACGTTCACGGGCGAGAGTAAAGCAGAGACTTCCACTTTCCTCGAAGTGTCGAGCCTCCCCCAGGGGGGCAAGGGTCAGGTCTTTAACAACCGTAGGGAGATTGAGACCTTGCTGAGTGGTGAAGAACCGAGGAAGGACTCTCGCCGTGTGGCGAACGGGCAGGGGCTTGGGGAAAAGAGACAGGATGCCCCAGCACAATTCTCCTCTACTAGTCTCCAGGCACATAAGGATCAGCATCCACAGGATCTTTGGCACTCGTACTTGGATGGCCATCCTCGTCCCCTGGACTCTCCTCTGGAGTTGATGTCAGCGTCTTGACTAGCCGGACCGGGACCCAATGTGGCGATTCCTGGTCCTGTGGAAAGACACAAACAGCTCCCCTGGATCTTACCAAAGCAGGATCCGGTCCCTTCCATTTATTATCCAACACATCCTTCCACATGACCAGTTCCGGATGTGCTTGTGCCCCCTGGTGGCAATGTCTGTCTGCTGCAGACCTATCATGAACATCCAAAACTAAAAAATTAAGGGTATAGAGTGCTAGAGAGACTCTCTCCTTGGGGGTTGCATTCTCCGCTATCCCCCTTCGTTGTTTAAAAAGGATAGCTTTTAAACTTTTATTTGCTCTCTCCACAATACCTTGGCCTTGTGGGTTGTAAGGTAGGCCAGTAGTGTGGGCAACCTGCATCTGGGCACAGAAGGCACGAAAGCCAGAGGAAGCATAAGCAGGGCCATTGTCAGTCTTTAGGCGTCGCGGTTTTCCCCAAGACGCCCAGGCTTCCAAACAATGAGTTTTTACATGAGTAACCTTTTCCCCTGCAAGAGGAGAAGCATGTATGATTCCTGAGCAAGTATCCACCGAGACATGCAGGTATTTAAGCTTGCCAAATTCCAAGACATGAGTAACATCCATCTGCCAAAGATCACCAGGTCTTAGGCCCCGTGGGTTCACACCCACATGTGGAGAAGGCAGGAAAGTGACACAGGATTGACAAGCCTTAACAATATCACGTGCCTCGGACCTAGAAATGGCAAAGGTCTTTCTTAAGGTGTTAGCAGGAACATGATACAGTCTATGGAACTCGGTGGCCATATCTTTAGGACTACTCATGGCTAACATAGTCATCCGCGTGGCTTTGTCTACCAAGTCATTTGCTTGAGATATAGGTCCTGGTAGCAAGGAGTGAGCACGAACATGGGTAACATAGAAGGGGGAGGAGCGTTGCCAAATGAGAGATTGAATTTGAGAAAGAATGTTTGAGACAGGACTAGCAGAACGAATAGAAGCAGCAATTTCCAGTCCAACAACTGCATTAGCCACATACTGTGAGTCTGTGAACAAATTAAAGGGACTACCAAAAGTCTGAAACACCTCCAAGACAATCATGCATTCCACAATTTGGGGAGAGTCAGGCCTATAGAACTTCACCACAGGTTCTGAGCCCTGAACCATATAAGCTCCGCGACCTGTTTTTGAACCATCAGTGAAAATGGCAGGGGCTGAGGGCAAAGGGCCCTTTGATGTGACCCGGGGAAAATAGACTAAATTTTTTTCCACGAAGGACAGAATGGGGCTTTTTGGGTAATGGTTATCTATAGGATTTGGAAAAGCACACATAAGAATGCTCCATTCATCAACCGTACCGGATAGAGTCTCTACTTGTTCCTTAGTATAGGGGATGATAAGCTTATCAGGCAACTTTGCAAAATGAGTTAGGCACAATTTCAAACCCAAACAAGCCTGTTGGGCAACCAACTGTGGGAAGTACTGCAGGGTGCGAGCTCCCAAGGAATGTCCATGAATCCACAAAAGAGGGCCGTCCTGCCATAA
The DNA here is from genome assembly GCA_036346955.1 of Dipus sagitta. Taxonomy (NCBI): domain Eukaryota; kingdom Metazoa; phylum Chordata; class Mammalia; order Rodentia; family Dipodidae; genus Dipus; species Dipus sagitta. The sequence continues at coordinate 69,616,906 of CM070772.1, forward strand.
CACTCCCGTGGGGACATCCCTTGTTTTTAGGATACAGAGAAGAAGTGGACTAGAAGGGTCAAAGCGTTTAAGCTGTGCCTTCATAAGGGCCTTTTCTATTTTGCTTAAGGCTTGACGAGCTGGCTCAGTGAGCACACGAGGAGAGGTAATCTCAGGATCACCCTCCAAAATGGAAAACAATGGTAACAAATCTGCACGGGGGACATGGAGAAAACCTCGCAACCAATTAATGTCCCCCAAAAGTTTTTGAAAATCATTTAATGTATGCAAGTGGGAGGTACGGATGCAAATTTTTTGAGGTTTCACAGACTGAAGGCCAATGACGGACCCAAGGAAATTTACTGAATCCGTTTGCTGGACCTTCTCTGGGGCAATAAAAAGACCCTTATGTTCCAATGCCTTGACGACCTCCTGAAAGGAGACATGCAAAACATCTAAGGTAGGGGCTGTGAGTAGGATATCATCCATATAGTGGATCATACGTAAAGAGGGGAACTGTTGTCTTACTACAAATAACACTGAGTCTACATAAAGCTGGCACATAGTGGGACTGTTGGACATCCCTTGTGGCAACACACGCCACTGAAAGCGGGCATCAGGCTTCTCATGATTTACAGCTGGTAATGTGAAAGCAAAACGCTCTCTGTCCTGAGGGCAAAGGGGTATGGAGAAAAAACAGTCTTTAATATCTAAAACCATCACTGGCCATTCCCTGGGGAGAGCAGAAAGCGCTGGCAGGCCCCTCTGAACTGGGCCCAGGACCTGCATTTGAGCATTGACAGCCCTCAAATCATGTAATAATCGCCACTTTCCAGAGGACTTTTTAATCACAAATATAGGTGTGTTCCAAGGGGAAATAGAGGGCTCCAGGTGGCCTAACTGCAATTGTTCCTCAATTAACCTCTGGGCTGCTTCCAGTTTTTCCTGTGAGAGGGGCCACTGAGGAACCCACACTGGCTTATGAGTCATCCAGGGTATGGGCACCTGTTCAAAATTGGAAGCAGAATTTTCAGTGGTCCCTAAGAAAAACCCAACCCAAAGCGATCCAGCTTCTCCTCCGGGATGATGGGCTGAGGTCGCCCTTGAAGGTGCTTCCCTAGACCTGAGCCTGGAACAAAGCCCTGAATTTTCATCATATTTTTACTAGCTTCTGAATAATCATTGGTCAAGCGGAGATTCATCTGGGTCTGAATATCTCTTCCCCATAAATTAATGGGAACATCCAACACAAAAGGTTGGATTTTTCCCTTTTGACCCTCTGTAGTGGTCCATGTTAACTCCTTTGCACTCATATGTGGTGTTTTAGCAAACCCTAAGCCTTGCAAGATCTGAGCTGATCTCTGCAAGAGCCAGGCTTTTGGCCAAGAATCCAATTTTATTATACTTTTATCTGCCCCAGTGTCCACCAGTCCTGAGAATTCTCTTCCTTCTATGGTCAGGCGCAGAAGGGGTCTTTGATCCAACTCCAAAGACAAGCAGGTCAAGTCCACACCGGTAGACCCAAGGCTCTTGTCACCCCTTTCCTTATCTAGTGCAGGAAATAGAGAATGGTTAGAAGGCAAAATCAGCAATTGGGCAATACGGTCCCCAGGGGCCACTGACACTGCCCCATAGGGGGAATGACAAAGAATTTTAATTACACCTGTATAATCTGGATCGATAACACCGGGGAAGACTATGAGACCCTTTAAAGTAGAGGAGGAGCGCCCCAAAAGAAGGCCCACCGTATCTCTTGCTAGCGGGCCAGACACATCTGTGTCCAGGATTTGCACGCCCATTTCTGGAGTTAAGACCAATCCGGAGGTGGCACAGAGGTCCAGGCCTGCGGAGCCCGATGTTGCTCTCCGGGCTGAGGCAGCGGGGGACCTGGCGCCACAGTCACCGGGACCTGAGGTGTCTGCATTGCCCCATAGATTTGTGGGCCCTGGGGACGTGGGCCCTTCCCCCCATTTTTTTGGTCCTGATTACTTGAAAGAGGGGGGAGGGGCAGACCATTAATATCCCTCACAGATCTACATTCATTAGCCCAGTGTTTTCCCTTCTTACATCTAGGACAAGTCCCAGGGGGGTGCTGTGCCGGTCCCGCATCTCGGACAGGGGCTGGGCCATCCGCTTGAGGACATTGGCGTTTAAAATGTCCCAATTGACCACATCGGAAACAGCCCTTTTGATTCCCTGTCCGTTGAGCCTTAGCGGCAGCTATGACCGCTGCTGCTAATCCTGCATTAGACAGAGGACCCCCTATCTCACGACAGACTTTGAGCCAGTCATCCAATGTTCCCCTTCTTACTGATTGTATAGCCTTTTTGCACTCCTTAGTGGCCTGTTCAAATATTAGCTGTTGTATAAACGGCATGGTGTGGTCAGCAAGGCCAATTGTCTTTTCTGCCACTTCCAACATTCTAGCTGAGAAATCAGAAAATGACTCTGTAGGGCCCTGAACAATCTTAGTCAACTGTCCTGCGACCTCTCCCTTATTACGGAGCTCCTTCCAAGCCTGATAATGAATATTATTAATTTGGATATACACGTCTGGATGGAAATTGAGTTGATCTGTAAGAAAGGGACCAGTCCCCAGAAGCATATCAGAAGTCCAGTCCCAGTCCCCTTTCATAATATTCTGCCTAGCTTGTTCTTGGGCTTTATCAGAAATCAGTGATCTGAAATCCAAATATTGCCCCCTCGTTAGACAAGCCCGGGCTAAGTCTAACCAATCACCAGGAGTAAGGGTGCGCTGCATGAGTCTGCGAAGCAGCATAAGTGAATAGTCAGCAGTGGGTCCAAAGTCTTTGCAGGCCTGAACTAAATCTTTAAGTTCCGTATAGGGGATTGGCTCCCAGCCTCTTTGATTGGTAGTGGTATTCAAAAAAACCGGGAAAGCGGAGGCCAGGCGGGACCACGTCCGCGGCTTAACAAAATGGCAGCGATCCTCGGCTGGGACATAGGGGGGGGGAACATGAGGGCGTGGCAGAGCACTAGGCGGTGCTCGGTTCCGAATACCAACTTCCTCTTTTAAGGCACTCCTCCCCCTAACCGCGGGAGGGCAGACACGCCTGCCCACAAACTGAGTATCCTGAGCACAATGCAGAGCTGCCTCCTCTAAATCCTGTCCCTCTGTCCCACTGGAGTCCTCCTGATCAGAAGCAGAACTACTGCCGTGATCATCTCGTATACTCAGGTGTCGCAGCGGCTGTAGGGAAGGATATAACCCCACAGCCCCCTGCTGCGGCGGGGCCCTAGGGAAGTCCTCACCCCTCCTGTGCATACAGCCGGAGCCCTCATTACTCTCTTCTAACGGGGGTGCCTTCTCCTCTACATGGCAGGGAACCTTTTCCTTGAAATGACTGGCCACATTGGGAACTCCTCCCGGGAAATGACTGGCCGTTTTTTCCTGTACTTCCTTATATAATCTGGGTTTGCTATCCCCACTTGCATCAGATTCTGACAAACTATCCTGATGTTGTCTGAGCCGTCTCCGGCCCTCCTGAAGTGGGTCCGGGTGGCTTCCAGAACGTAAACAAGAATGTATCATCCTCCAGAAAGGGAGGGTACCTCGACCTAAGTGACCCTCCTCCCTAGCCGCCTCAAGGTCTTTACCCAGCTTTTCCCATGAGGGCAGTGAGAGATCTCCGGACGCCGCAAACCATGGAGCCGCAGCATCAATGTCTTTAACAATCTTTTTAATAGTGGCATTAGAGACCTTTAGATCACGTTGTTTCAAAACTTCCTTTATAGGCTGAGTAAAATCAATGGGAGAATACCGGGCACTCGATGTATTACCCATCACGAGCTGGAAGGCTGGAAATAAAACTAACAGCCAGCCCCACGTTAGCTATCGAGGATTTATCTGACTCGAGGCTCCAAGGACCAGAGCCGCGTTGTCTACCGCGGGTTTAACCGGTCCAGGCAATCAACAGACTAGGCAAGATAGAAACAAACGCAAAATAATAGAAAGACCCAGACAAAACAAACCGAAAACAGCAAGAACAGCGAGGCCCTCAGACACGGACATGACTGAGACACAGAAAAGAAAAGAAAAAAAAAAAAGAATGACTTACTGGTACCTTCCTCTCCGTGTGTCAAGTTCTGAATCCTCCTTTGGTCCTTCGCCTGGTGACCACAAGGCTCCCGGCGTCCCGGGATTTCGGCACCACTTTGCGGCGAGCCCCCCCGACCAGCGGGAAAAGAACAATCACCACACGAGGATCCTTCTTGATCACACTTTATTGGAGAGCTTCTTGGTTAACAGGGAGAGCGGATGGAGAAGGACGCAGGGGCGGGATGTGCAGCTACTTTTATAGGGGGATGGGCAATGAGGCACCTACTGATTGGCTGCTTACCCGCTTGTCACCACCAGGCGCCACGGGATAGGCTCAGGACAGGTTGCGTCAAGCGCATGCGCGTACCTTGAATACGGTTGGCGCGAAAGCACTGTCGTAAAGAAGCTGAACGCCACGAGGTTAGCGCCATCTTATAAAGGCGGATTACATGTGGTTTCCTGCAGTGCCAGCGCCATCTAGTGGTGGGGACTAGATGTGGCTCCCTGCAATATAATTAGGTCCAGTTTTATCTATTAGAATAAGTTTATAGCAAAAAAATAAAAGTCTTACCCAATAGGAAAACATATAAGAGTAGAACACTTAAGAAACCTATTGTTGTAAACAGGTGTTTATGCAACAAAATACTGGCTTTATCATATGGAAAACATACAAGCTCAGCATTTGGATATAACTTAGTTATCTTAATCAGAGATACTATTACAACCTTTTTTATTTTATTTATTTATTTATTTATTGGTTTTTTGAGGTAGTCTCGCTCTAGTCCAGGCTGACCTGGAATTCACTATGTAGTCTCAGGGTGGCCTTGAACTCATGATGATCCTCCTACTTCTGCCTCCTGAGTGCTGGGATTAAAGGTGTGTACCACCATGTCAGGCTCCTATTACAACCCTTTTCATCTATCAGCACATATTATATATTTTGTGTCTTTGTTTAGGATCAGACCTATAGTTAGAAGGAATTTTATTTTAATGTTACCAGGGACAAAGGAAATTGGGTCTGTATTCTAATGACCTCCAAGTCTAATGTCAGTGGAGAGAGACCCCATGTTTTTTGAAAGATGGATGACAGGTTCATGTCTGATTTTTCAAGCTGAAGTGGGATGGTGAAAGGGGGAGTTTCTACTCCTGTTGACTTTTAGACCTCGGAGAACCATCAAAAGGGGCCCAGATACATGGAATTACTTTGTTATAGGGCCCTCTGTGGTGAACTGGTGGAACTGTAAGGTTATTTATATCAATATTATAAGAAACACAAAATGATTTTCAGTACAGGTCAGAAGCTGTTAACAGATTATGGTCTTGAAACAGTACAAAAACTACAGTGTCAGTACAAAAGACTATGCAGTATGGAACATTATCAACACAAAAGTCTATTAAAATACAGGACATAAGTTAGGGTCAGGAGCTGTTACATTTTTCTAACCCCAATTTTTATACAATATAAGGCAAAACAGTATAAATAAATTTACCAACTTATTACAGAGAGTTAAGTTTGAATTATATAAACAATTATCGTGAGAGAAGTACAGACAAGCAACTTTTTATGCTAACCCATCTTTTTTTTTTTTTTGGTTTTTCGAGGTAGGGTCTCACTCTATCCCAGGCTGACCTGGAATTCACTATGGAGTCTCAGGGTGGCCTCGAACTCACGGCAATCCTCCTACCTCTGCCTCCCGAGTGCTGGGATTAAAGGCGTGCGCCACCACGCCCGGCTATGCTAACCCATCTTATCTTACCTGAAAACCCTTTAACTGAAGACACACTTTTAGGAAGAGCCCACTTCAGAGAGAGGGAGATAGCCTCCACTGAAGCCTCACACATGGAGTTCCACATCCTTGACAATCTGAATTTTTCTGTGTTTTTAGAGGAAAGAGATTTACACTCTGTGAATGTTAAGACATTCCTTTCTGTCAAATAAGACAGGTTGCTGACTCCTGAGATAAGGTAGTTTTATATCATCTAAAAAGGGCCAGGCCCTGAGTCAGTTCCTATTTGTTTAACTTTAGTTGTAAATTGTTACAGATTTTTTGTTATCTATTAGCTGTCATAAAGGAATCTTCCTTGTAGCAGTTTCAGAAGAGGGAAGTGCAATATCTATTATTTCACTGAAAGTCTTAGGTGCATTCACACATTTTCATAAATACATTGATTATACTCCATCCAGACTGATATAGGCTAGGAACATTAGAAATATGATGTTTTTCAATAATTTCATTCAACAGAAAGCATGTATACCATATCTTAACATTGATAACTATAGGCAAAACATATGAATATATCTGTGTTTTGTTAGTAAACCCAAATTAATCATTTCTTTAAAGATTTAAGTCACAAACATTCCGAAGGCATTGCTAGAGGCAGGATCAAACCCTGGAATATAAACATGTACTAAGCATGAACAAACATAAAGTCACAAATATATCATAAACCTGGTCTTAGTAATTTAACTTTATCGTAAAATATATCTAGAAGCATCATAATACTTAATGACCATAAGCATTGGAACAATTCGTGACCATGAATTTAGTCACATATAAAGACAGACTACATGAAACATAGAACACATGACATGACATGGCTGGCCAGCATTAGACATGACACAGAACCTGAAACATGGAGAGATTTTTTTTCTGAAGATTTTAGTTATACTTTGTTTCTGGAAAGACTCTAACATGTGCGAGAGGCCTGCATGCCCTCTGGGATGATAAACAGGTTCTATTGATTCTACCTGGATCCATAAAGAATAATGTATGTGGTCACTGTTTATGACGGGTAAAGGAAGTTCCACACAGGAGACAACAGAGTCTCCATCTCACCATGTGGTTGTTGATCATAAGCAGATTTCTCTGGGAAAGCAATTCATGTTAGCACACTTCAAGGTAAAACAAGAGGTGCAAGAAAACCAGTAGAATCTGGAGCATGGGCTGGAGGCCACTTTTAAAGGCCATTTTAAGAATTTGGAAGCCAAATGTGTCATTTTCAGCCAAAGGGACTTATTGTCCAATTTTTTTTTTTTTTTTTTTTTTTTTTTTTTTTTTTTTTTTTTTTTTGTGGCCAAGCATACTGCAATAAAAAATGAGGTACTTGGACCTTATGACTCCTTTTAGCCAAGAGTTTTAAGATTGGTCAGGAGACAACCCAGCAGGGAGGCCAGTGGAATTTTGGAAATTTGGGAACCCATAGAGGGGTGAGAAGTGCTGGGGTATCTGTCTGAAGATCAGGAGCCCCTGATCTGAAGGCAGAGGTCAGAGACCTTCTGGAGAAGGACAAGGAATTCAGAAGGCAAGCAGGCATTCTGACTGGAGGTTCCCAGTGCAGCCCTCTAACGACAAGACAAGGGAGCCGAGTCTGTCTTCCTAGGTACCTTAGAGAAGATAGAGGGATGGAGGCTTACTCACCCCCTCTTAGGGCTAAAGATGAAGTGGATATGGCAAATGACCACTTTATAGTTGGAGGCAGGGCAGGTGAATTATTCTATCTGGCTTGGAGATTTGTTCCGACCACCTGCCACCTGGGAGTTTCTTTTTTTGCTTTACAATTTTTTTTTCGAGGTAGGGTCTCACTCTAGCCCAGGCTGACCTGGAATTCCCTATGGAGTCTCAGGGTGGCCTTGAACTCACAGTGATCCTCCTACCTCTGCCTCCCAAGTGCTGGGATTAAAGGCATGCGCCACTACACCTGGCTAAAATTCTTTTTTTTTTTTTAGTTAACAACTTCCAGGATTGATAACAATATCCCATTTTTTTTTTTGTTGTTTGTTTGTTTTTGTTTTTTCAGGTAGAGTCTGGCCCTAGCCCAGGCTGACCTGTAATTCACTTTGTAGTCTCAGAGTGGCCTAGTACTCACAGCGATCCTCCAATCCTCCTACCTCTGCCTCCGGAGTGCTGGTTAAAGGCATGTGCTACCATGCCAGGCCCCCACCTGGGAGTTTTTTTTTTTTTTAATGTTTTTGTTCAGTTTTATTTATTTATTTGAGAGTGACAGAGAGAGGAAGAGGCAGATAGAGAGAAAGAGAGAGAATGGGCGCGCCAGGGCTTCCAGCCGCTGCAAATGAACTCCAGACCCGTGCGCCCCCTTGTGCATCTGGCTAACGTGGGTCCTGGAGAATCAAGCCTCGAACCAGGGTCCTTAGGCTTCACAGGCAAGCACTTAACCGCTAAGCCATCTCTCCAGCCCCTCCACCTGGGAGTTTTGAGAGCCCAAGGGAGTTGGAATTTTCAAGCAATTTATCATGATGAAAGGAGAGAGAGATAGGGTGGATACCAGAAACTGTGGGATTTCAGTTTGGGCCTGGGACAAGGAGCCATCATAACAATGGGACAATAGTTGTGCTTGTGCTTAGTTTGAATTTTAAAACTGACATTTCTTTTTCTACTAGCCATGAGCCACAGGCAAGGACCTCACCAGGTGCCTGTCTTTGTTTATTTTATCTAGCTGTGGGGTGGTTGCTGGTTTAATGTGATTGTCCCACCTCCCCTAAAGATTTTTCTGTGGTGGGAGAGGGGAAAAGCAAGGAGAGAGAAATTAGGTATCCATATGCAGAAGAAGCTAAAGAGGCCCAGTAAAAGTAGGAATTCCTTTGAGAAAACAGGGTTTGGGGGCTGGAGAGATGGCTTAGTGGTTAAGGTGCTTGCCTGCAAAGCCAAAGGACCTAGGTTTGGTTCCCCAGGACTCACAAAGGCCTTATGCACAGGTGACGCATGCATCTGCAGTTTGTTTGCAGCAGCTGAAAGCCCTAGTGTGTCCATTCTCTCCCTCTGTCTCTCTACCTCTCTACCAAGTAAATAAAATAAATTTAAAAACAAAACTAAAAAAAAAAAAATTATGAAATGTATACGAGGGTGTTTGAAAAAGAAAAGAGAAGGCAAGGTTTGTATTTGACTTAGGGAGATGGCTTGAATTTGGTGTGAGAGGGAGAGACCCTGGAAAGTCATGGCAGCTGACAGAACTGTGTGTGAGATCAAGTCCTAGGGGGGGGCAGGAACAGGGTAGGGAACCTCGCATACCATTTGCCATTGTCAAAAGATATCAAGACCAATGAGAATGATTAAATCCAAAGTACCAAATTCAGGCTAGCATTGGCCAGTGTCTGGAAAATTTTGCAGCCAAGTTTGAATAAAGAGTTGGAGTAATTTGGTAGGTATAAGCTCAGAGTTCAAGTTATTTTAAATTAGCTTTGAAACGTGCCAATGGAGTATGTTTTGGAACAGATAATTTAGAGCCCATTTTTGAGGACAAAGACTTGCTTTCATTAGGCAATCCCAACACCAGGGATGTCTCCTAGGCTTAGGGAGGGCAAACGAAAACTAAGGATTAAGAGGGAGCATCTCTGCACTCATAATGCTTGGAGTGTCCTGTGGAGCAATATGTGGGGGGCTCCTGGACATTCATTCGTCATTCATGGACCAAAAAGTGAGAAACTCCCAGAATTTCTAAGGTCTGAGATGGGGCACCTCCAACACAGACTGAGAGTGAATATCTTGTCTTGAAGCTGTATTTGCTAAGGGTTTGAATGCAGATGGTCACATGGAAATGACCTGTCATCTGGAGTTCAAAAGTCCAGTGGAATAGGGTGAAAAGATGAAGAAAAGGAAGAAGCCCCTAGGTATCAAACTGGAAAGACTGGAGATTTTAGGTCACAGGTGGCTGTTTAGTTCAGAGTAGTGAGCATAGTGAGTGTCCCAAGGGAGTGAAACATTGGCAGGGAGGTAGAGAGGAGAGAGAAAGAGAAAGGGAGGGTGCTGCCCAAGAGGCCCCAGAGGGCTCTGATCAGAGTCATGGCACCATATATAAGGAAAGTTTTAAGAGAAAAGCAAAAGAAAACACCAGACTTGATCTCTATAGATAGACTGTTTATTGATAGCAACAGTGAGGGGCAGCAGCCTTTCCATGGAATGAAGGATGAAGCCCTGAGTCAGGCTGGGGTTCAAACTAATCCAGAGGATCCTAAAACAAACAGAATCAGCTGCAGGTCCAAGTGCAGTAGAAAAGGAATTGAAGTCCTTGCTCAGAACAAGCTATTTTTTTTTTCTGCAGAATTGTCTAGGGAGGATGTCCCACCAGGTGGTTTCTGAGCTAAGGGAAGATTATCAATCAGAAGAGTTGTTTGGCCTTTCAAGATGGGATGTCTCCATTCTTTATGGCCTTCTAATCTTAAGGTTAGTTATTAACTCTTTAGTTTTCAGGGAAGGCTATTAACCCTTCAGCCCCCTTTAACAGTTGACCCCCTTCACTTGGCTTCACTCTGGGAAAGGGGTTGCCATGGCCACAGGAACCACAGGCCAACAGTGCACCCCCTATCCAAGAGGCACTGGGTACAGTTCTCTATGCCCCTACCCCATGAACAGGGCTGAAGGTTCAGGGGTGAGAGAGTAGTCGTGTTTCCCCCTTCTCACCGTGTCCACCTGTGTCCCACCAACTCCTTGCACTTCTTTGGGGATGAGAATATTTATTTTGTCATTATATTTTGAAGGTAACTTGTGTTTTGATTTTACAGGGCTTATAGCTGAGAGGCTTCCTTGAGTCTCAGATTAGACTATAGACTTTTGAACCCCACCAGGGTAGCCTCATGAGCAGAGGAGAGACTCTGAAGTGAGAAGGGCCAATGACTTCTTTAGTGAGTCCCTGAGTTATCTAGGAATGTGTCACTTACTCAGCTGTCTGGATTAGGTGTCAGTGATCGATGTAAAACTGCATTAGCCATTGTGTGTGGCAGAGACAAGAGGGTCTTCGTGGTGTTGAGGACTATCTTTAAGGCTTCTCCAGAAAGATGACGTGTAGAGAGTTGTTGCAGTCCAGTTCGCATTGCTGGTAGAAATCACCCAACCAAGAGCAGCTTGTGGGGAAAAGGGGTTTATTTTGGCTTACAGGCTTGAGGGGGAAGCTCCATGATGGCAGGGGAAAATGATGGCATGAGCAGAGGGTGGACATCACTCCCTGGCCAACATTAGGTAGACAATAGCAACAGAAGAGTATGCCAAACACTGGCATGGGGAAACTGGCTATAACACCCATAAGCCCACCCCCAACAATACACTGCCTACAGGAGGTGTTAATTCCTAAATCTCCTTCAGTTGGGAACCTAGCATTCAGAACAGTTTATGGGAGACACTTGAATCAAACTGCCACAGAAGTCTATCCTTTATTTATTTATTTTTGTAGCAGCTTAGTGTCATTTCCTACTGTCCCTGCTTTCTATATAACTACTTTTTTGGAAAGATTTGTGTTTACAGGGAAGAGGTGAAGGAGGCCAGGACTATGTGCCTATGTGCCCCAATGGAGGTTTGTGACACATGGTTTTCAAAGGGATTATATCCATTTATTCACAAAATTTATGGGGGAAATTAGTCTAAAGAATGGAGCAAGACCTGCAAACCAGAAGCCAGTGTTACTATTTCTCTTCTTGTGATCATGACCACAATCTGCACAGATGGTGGAGTTCTTCAAGGGAGGGCTGGGATGCTCTGCACTCTTAGCTTGAGGCTGCATCCTCACTCACTGTCCCATAAGACCCCTCCCCAAGAGCTTTTTCCTTCATTTAATTTACATTAAAGCAAGTACAATGTAATTCGCATACAGCTCACCATTTGAAATGGTATATGTCAGTGGCTTTTATCATGCTTACAAATTTACACAATCATTACTCATCTAATTCTATGACATTTTCTCCACTCCCCTCTAAACTTCCTTGCCCATTAGCAGTCCCCCGATTCTTACCAGCCATTAATTTACTTTCTATCTCTATAGATTTGTATGGTGTGTGCATTTCGTAAAAATGGATCTATACAGTATGTGTTCTATGTGCTTGACTTTTTCCAGATTTATCTGTGTTTTATTATAAATGGGTATCTTATTCCTTTGATTTATTGGATAATATACCACTGTATGGGAATACTATATATTGTCCATTTATTCATAGTCATTTAGACTGTCTCCAGTATTTTGTTTTTGGCCGTTATAAGTAGTTTTGCTATAAATATTTTTTCTACAAGTTTTTGTTAGGACATACACATTCATCTGTTTTGAGTGCGTATATAGGAATGGAATTTCCAGATTATAGGTTGATTCCACATGTAACTTAGTAGTTGCAATATTTTATATTCCTGCTAGCAATGTATCAGGTTTCTATTTTATCCACATCCTGGTCAACACTTTTTGTGTGTGTGTGCATGGCTGTGTATATTTTTGTCATTTTTGTTTGTTTGTTTGTTTGTTTGTTTTGGAGGTAGGGTCTCACTCTAGTCCAGGCTAACCTGGAACTCATTTTGTGGCTCCCAAGCTGGCCCTGAACTCACAGTAATGCTACTACCTCAGCCTCCTGAGTTCTGGGATTAAGTGTCCATCGCCACACCCAGCTTGGCTATGCATATTTTTATTTTATTTTATTTACTTATTTGAGAGAGAGGAAGAAAGAGAGAGAGGGAGAGAAAGGACAGGCATGCCAGTGCCTCTAGCCACTGCAAACAGGTTCCAGATGTGTGCACCACCTTGTGCATCTGGTTTATGTGGTTTCTGGGGAGTCAAACCTGGGTCCTTAGGTTTCACCGTCAAGCACCTTAACCATTAAGCCATCTCTCCAGCCCAACTATGCATATTTTAATATAATGCTCTCATACACGTTAGAGTAGCAGTTTGTACATAGGAGTCCTCCCAGTTCATAGTCTGTTTGAGAATGTTAGCCACTGTTATAGTCAGCTTCATGTTGCTGGGATGAACTTCCAGACCAGACACAATTTATGGGGGCAATGGAGTTTATTTCAGGTTTACAGACCCAGGGGAAGTTCCACAATGGAGAAAAGAGCTGGTCTCTTTTACCAAATCCACACACACAGAAAAAAAACACTACCAGCACCACCAGCAAGCAAACTCTGGGAACTGCAGCAGGCAGAGCTCAAACACTTTGCATAATTTAGGTTGGAATTTAGGTCAGCCCCCAGTAACACCTCAGGGCTATACTCCAGGATGCACTCACAATTGCACCTCCTCTAGCCGTTCCAATAGAAATCCAAGTTAGAGTCTACTGGGGGACATAAATTCAAACTGCCACAGCCATTTATTCATACAACCAACATTTACTAGTTTTTGCTAGTGCTCAATACTTCTGGGAAGGCCTAGTGTGTACATATTACTTGTCTTTCTATTACTGTAACAATTAGTAGATGTAATCAACTAGTTAGGAAAAGGTTTTCTAAACATTGTGACACATGCTTCCCAGTGCATGGGAAGTTAGGGCAAACGGACTGTGAGTCCAAGGCCAACTAAGGATAAGGATACATAGTGAAACTATGTCTCAAGAAAAAAAAAAAAAAACTGAAAATTTAAAAAAGGAGAAAAGGCTTATTTTGACTCATGGTTTTACAGATTCTAGTACATAGTCAATTGCCCTGGTGGCTTTTGTGCTTGTGGCTAGAACATCATGGTGGACTAACCACAATGCAGAGCAAAGCTATTCATACTAAAGATAAAAGGCAAGGAGGAAGAAAGAGGAAATTACCAGGACCCTGAAATTCCCTTTGAGGACATACTCCCAGTGATCCTACAGGCCTCCTTCTACTCCCTACCTCTTGAATTTTCTACACCTCTCACTAGTGTCAAGCCGAAGATGGAGCTTTACACGTTAGGATTCAAACAGTGACACAGTCAGCAAGAGCAAGCAGACTGTCTAGCCTCACAGAACTTAGATTTGCTAAAAACACAAAGGAAGCATGAATAAAATGGTTGTTCATTGGAATAAATCTTTGAAGCACACAAACAAGGCCTGAGGTAAAGAAACATTTAATAGTGTGTGTGTAAATTTATTTTAAGGAATTACCTCATGTAAGTGTAGAGGCATCCTAAGATCAGAGTTTCCTGGGAAAGGCTAAATTCTGGAAACTCAGAAAAACTGTAATTGGCAAAGACACAAGAAAAGCCTAAGCCTAAGTCATAGAAGAAGCTCATGGACCATCTCTGGGGAATTTCCCCTTGTTCTGAGGAGGTCAGTCTTTTGTTCTTAGGCCTTCACCTGATTCAAGGAAGTCCAGTCACACTAAGTTCACAAGGTTAAACGTTAATTTAACCCAAAATACTGTCACATAACAGTTGATCAATTATCTTATCTCACACAAGGACTAACAGAGAATGAATCATCTCAGAGGATGTCCAGAGCAGACAGGTGATACTTAAACTGAGATCAAAAGTTTGAGAAGAAATCTAATTTTTAAACAATAAGAACATTCAGCCAGGTGTGGCAGCACATACCTTTAATCCCTTAATTCCAGCACTATAGATGCAGAGATAGGAGGATTGACATGAGTTCGAGGCCACCCTGAGACTATATAGTGAATTCCAGGTCAGCCTGGGCTAGAGCGAGACCCTATCTTGAAAAACAAAACAAAACAAAACAAAACAAAACAAAAAACAAGAACATTCTAGGCATCTGCATGACTTTCTCTCAAACTTGGTGTTTCCACCTTTTATTGGTTGCTCTCAAAGTCAGTCAAGAGTACAAGGAAAAAGCAGCTGGTCTTGTGCTGGGGTGCTGAGATAAGTGTGGTGGCAACAAGTAACAGTGTACCCTTCCAATTCAAAATGGAGAAAACTGTCCACTCCCTAACTTGGACATTGGGATGGATTTCCAAAGAAAGCAAGAAAAACAGAGCAGAAGGCATATCTTAAAAGTCCTAGCTAAGGCATTTGAGACCTTGAAAATTTGCTTTGTCATTTCCTTGGAAGTCTAAACTTAGATTGTACTACAAATAGGATGGTAACTATTTCTAGAAAGGAAGAGCCTGTTCTTTTTTGTTCTATTAACAACTTCCATGATTATAAAAAATACCCCATGTTAATACCCTCCCTTCCCCCACTGATCCCTTTGAAACTCCATTCTCCATCATAACCTCTCCCCATCTCAATCAGTCTCTCTTTTATTTTGATGTCATGATCTTTTCCTCCTCTTATGATGGTCCTGTGTAGGTAGTGTCAGGCACTATGAGGTCATGGATATCCAGGCCATTTTGTGTCTAGAGGGAGCATGTTGTATGGAGTCCTGCTCTTCCTTTGGCTCTTACATTCTTTCCGCCACCTCTTCCGCATTAGACCCTGAGCAGTAGGTGGCTATTCCTAAGAAAAAGTAGAAAAGAGCAGCAATACTTCTACAGGGCAAATGGCAGTTGCGTGGCTTCCAGCACAGGGAGGAGTAGGTGAGACAAACATGACACAAATGCTGGGACTTGTACCTTTGTAAGACCCATCCTGGAAGGCCCCAATAATATTTGTATAGATCTTTACTGAAGATTATGGTCCTGAAATTATAGGTAGAATAAGGGTTCGGTGAAACTTGGACCAAATAAGGATTGATAGCAACATAAGAATAATCTTGAACACTGTGATGGCTACAGAGTCTAATATACAAACACTAACAGCCCATAGTATACCCACAGAAATGGTAACTGACCATTTACTACCTATTCAGATGATCTTGTAAGACTGAGTAGTAAGTTTCCATTAGCTTTTTGGAAACCTGAAAATTTTTCTATGATGCTTGTTTCTACTTTAATGAGTACCTGAGGGCAATTTTAAGGGGAAGGGTTTTCAATCAGATATTATGAAGTTATGAATGGGGTAGGAAATGAGTGGATGAGGTATGGTTCTTCATGTTCTGCACTGAGGCTACTAGTGTTCCCCAGGAATAGTCAGCATTGAATAATGGCCACATGTTTAGTATATATACTAGTTTCCCATTGCTGTGCCAAATACTTAAGGACAAAACATTTAAAGGAGAGATTTATTTTGATTCTTGGTTTCAGAGGTTTTAGTCCACTACCCATTGGCTCCATTGCTCTGAGACAGAGATGAGGCAGAAACTTTATGTCAATAGAAGGGTTGCTCATCCCATGGCAGTCAGTAAGCAGACAATACTTATAGAAATTGTGGCCCTCATAGTCACCAGGAAAATATTTGATCTTTTCCTGTGGAACTCTGTAGAGAGTGTGGAAACATTATCACAGCCTCTCAGCACACTTCTGCTTACATCTTATTGACTTAAAGTTCTATTTACTAACTGCCTGTATAGGAACCTTCAGTTGTGACCAGTTGAATGTTGTGTCCTGATTGTCATGAGCCCATGTTTCTGAATTAACTCTACCAAGGAGTGAGTTGTATAAAACTGAGTCCAATAATTTAAAAGGCACTTTTCAAATGGAAAGATAATATATATGGAAATGTGGAAACTTAGGTTCTTATCTCAGTTCTACCCACTTGAGTCATTGACCTTTTGTTTACATCCCATTGGCCAGATCTAAACCAAAGGTCCAGTTTGAGCTTCAAGGAAGGCTAAATATTATAGTGTTATTCTAAGTGAGCATGTGCCTAGTACAAATTATATTACTGTGAAGGGGTTAGAAAATAACACTGGAGAAAATAGTCTCTCCAACACGAGTTAGAAGTAAAAATAAAGAAAGCACATAGACTGAATTAAAAAATTGTTTATTTTTATTTATTTATTTGAGAGTGACAGACAGACACAGAGAGAAAGAGGCAGAGAGAGAGAGAGATAGAGAGAGAATGGGCACATCAGGGCCTCCAGCCACTGCAAACGAACTACAGATGTATGCACCATCTTGTGCATCTGGCTTACGTGGGTACTAGGGAATTGAGACTTGAACCAGGGTCCTTAGGCTTCACAGGCAAGCACTTAATCACTAAGCCGTCTCTCCAGTCCTGATTGCCTGATTTTTGGGTAAGCAAGAAGTATAGATGTTGGCATTATTTTTCAATGATGAGAAAGATGGAGAATTGAGCAGGCGTTGGGATAAGAGTGACTATGGAAAGAACCAGGGACTTTGTTTTGCTATACTAAGACTAATCATTAGAAACTGAAGCCTAGCCATTGATCATAGAAAATTGAAAGTCAGGGGTAGTCATCAGTATATTGATTACATTTAAAGGTCTATGGTTGGAGGCAAGCAGCTAAATAAAGAATATTAAAAGGGAAATGAAGTTTTGGCATAGCATGACATTCCAACATTTTGAGGTCAGATAGAAGCATGTAGCCAGAAAAGAAGAAAATAGCCATTGATATTTGAGGATATTAAGGATTGTTATTATTTGGGGGTGGTTAATAGTGGTTATGTTTCCTATAGGAGATTCTTTATTTAAAGATGTACACTGAAATATGGATGATATTTTCTGGGGTGGTTACTTTTGCATTGCTGAGACAAAGCATCTGACCAAAAGCAGCCAAATGGTAGGAAAGGTTTTTATTTATTTATTTAATTTTGGATTACAGTCTTCTGAAGTAACTTCATGATGGCAGGGAAGGTAGAGCAGTGGCTGGAAATCACCACCTTTCCAACAGCAGGTGGACAATCGAGCAGGAGAGTGAGCTGACTTCTGGAAAGGGGTAACTGGCTATAACACCCCTAAGCTTACCCCCGAAAACACACCTCCTGCAGCAAAACTCTACTTCCCAAATTGCTACCACCTGGGGACCAACCATTCAAAGCACATGAATTTATGGGGGGAATCTAATTCAAACCAACTCTATCTGGGACTTACAAATAATTTGGGAGGAGAGCTGTAGGGGTTAGAGAAGTCATAGTTGAAGCCAGGTGATGAGAATATGGCAGTTCATTACACTATTCTATATACTTAATATATATTTAAAACTTTTCATAATAAAAAAAAGAAAAACAAATGAGTAGTCACTAAACTGGGTTGAACACTAGAACTAATGAATGAGGCAGAGGAAAATGCCCATCATGTTGAAGGCAAGGAAGATGGGGACAGAGAATTGAGCTCAGAATTTGGCAAGATAGCAGTCATTGGTGACTTGTTAAGACTATTCAATAGGCTGACAAGACCAGAAGTGTGTAGAGAATAGAAAGTGAGGAAGTAGAAAAAGAATACGAGTTTTCTGTTCTACAAGCTCTAAAAGGAGAACAAAGAAATGGGGGAAATGGTTAGAAAAGATAATAGGAGCAGGGAATGTACTTACATAGGTCTTATGAAGGCATACAAATATGTTTATTGGAATGACCCAGCAAAGAAGAAGTTATGCTATTAGAATAAGGACTTGAACATAGAGAGATGATTGGATGAAGAGGGGCTGGTTTTGGAGAAGACCAGGGATCTTTTCTCTTTTGTCTCAAGTGAGAAGACAAAATATGAAGGTCCAGATACAAGTTGTTAGGTTTGGTGTCAGGAAGATGAAGTAGTTCTCATCTATATGTATTTTCTCTATGAAGTGTGGCATGAAGTCATGAAAGCAAGGAAAGAAGACTGTTGGAGACCTGAGGAAATAGGGTATTGAATTCACCAGGAAATGTAGTGCCTTTTGGGAACATCTATGAATTGAATGTAACAGGCAATAGGATCATTTGATTACCAGGAAGGAAGCAGACATGGCTCAATCAAGGTGAGGTTGATGGGAGCAGAGAAATAACAAAGGATTAAGGGTGTAGGAGAGGCCAGAACAATTGTGTGTGTGTTTTTGTGTGTGTGTGGTGAAATTGAGTGAGAAGCTCATTTTTTGAAGACTTTTCTATATGAACATATTGCAAATTTGTCATACTCCCATTGGGTTATCTTCTTATGTTCTCTCTCTCCCACCCCTATTTCATTGAGGATCTTCTTCAGTGGGGTTATTAGTAATCACTATGGGGTCACAAATCTACCAGTCAGTCTCTGTTGGGGAGACAATGCCTCAAAGTACACCTTCTCATCCTGTGGCTCTTACATTCTTTCTGCACCTCCTATTATGCAGTGGTCCCTGAGACTTGGAGGGTGTGTTATAAATCTCATTTAATGTTGAGCTCTCAGCAGCCTCTGTTTTTTTGTTTTGATGCATTTTGAGTCTCCTTAGTGTCTACTGCTATCTCCCTAGAGGAGGTTCTCAGGATAGTAGTGACAGCATACTCATATGTAACCTGCCACATCCTCTATACTTTTTCCTGGGCCCTGGAAAATCTGATAGAGATGTCTCCTGCTGGGTAGTTGGCTTTCTTTTTTTGTCATACTGATGGATCTTGAGTCTCTCCAGTATTTACCACCATCTGTGAAAAACAGCTTCTCTAACCAAGACTCAGAGTAGCATGAATCAAGGATCTTTAGACTTTTTGACTGATATAACCTCCCTTTTTAGCCAAAGAACAGTGGGAGCTTCCCTTTAGGATCTATGACCTTCTAAGCCATAGACTTAAAAAAATTATTTATTTATTTATCATTTATTTGACAGAGAAAGAGGGAGGAAGGGAGGGAGGGAGAGAGAGAGAGAGAGAGAGAGAGAGAGAGAGAGAATGGGCATGCCAGAGCCTTCAGCCACTGCAAAGGAACTCCAGACGCATGCACCCCCTTGTGTATCTGGTTAACATTGGTCCTGGGGAATTGAACCTGTGTCCTTTGGCTTTTCAGGCAAATGCCTTAACCACTAAGCCATCCCTCCAGTCCTGTTTTTATTTTTTTATTGAAACAGGGTCTTACTCCAGTCCAGGCTGTCTTGGAATTCACTCTGTATCTCAGGCTGGCCTTGAACTTACAGCAATCCTCCTACCTCAGCTTCCTTGGTGCTAGGGTTAAAGGTGTGTGCCAGCACTCCTGACTAGGCATTTTTAAATGTTTTATGTGGGTTATGGTTCTGCTCCAAGGAGGGGGCCACATCTGATGATGTATAGCTTCTTGGAAGAGTCTTTTTTCCCTAAATTTTATTTTTATTAATTTATTTGCAAGCAGAGAGGGGGGGGGCCACAAGCATGGATGGGTCAGGGCCTCCAGCCACTTAAAATGAACTCCAGAATCATGTGCCACTTTGCAATATGCTTTAAGTGGGTACTGGGGATTCAAATTTGGGTCATTAGGTTTTTCAGGCAAGCACCTTAACTGCTAAACCATCTCTCCAGCCCAGACATAGACTTTTGACTTAGTTGTCAGTAATAGGTATGAATTCCCTCCAACTGAGTGGGCCTCATATCTAGTCAGAGAGTTATTGATTTCCCCCATAGCCTGTGTGCTACTATTGCACTGGCATGTATATCTTTCCTGGCTGGTTGATACTGGAGTTTGAAAGATCTACACTGTTGGTGACCTTTATCCCCAAGCAGGTCTCTTTCCAGTACTGAGGACTAGCCATCAGGAAGCAGGCTTCCATCTCACTTCTAGCATGATCTCTTAATATCCTTTGACTATAGTCTGTAGTGTTTTCAGCAGTAAGGTTTTACCATTTACTTATGGCGGGTTACCAAATGCTTTGGCAATGGCCTGCATTGTTTTGGGAGGCCCATGGGCCTCCTTGGCCAATAGTGAGCAAGCAACTCTTTGAAGGTACATGCACACTTTCCTTGAGGATAAGAAAGCCTTGTGAGTTACTTTGAGCTGGGTGAGGTAACAAGTGAGTGAACTGAAAGTGGGGGTGGAGGGAGTGATGTCTGAGAACAAGTGACCCAGTGAAATAGAAATTTGGAGGCTAGGAAGATGTCTCAGTGGTAAAGGTACTTGCTCGAAATAGAAACTTGTGAAATGGTATGGGGTTTGGTGAAGATATATGGCTAAGGTGGATGGAGAAAGTAGTCTCTGGAGATAGATACTATATTATTTATTTTATTTGTCATGTTTTAAGGGGATATAGTCCATCACAGGAGTAAAAGCATGGTGGCAAGAGCAGTAGGCCAGTTGGCCACATGGATTCCATAGTCAGGAAGCAGAGGGCCAGGAGGAAGTGGGGCCAGACTGTAAAACCTCAAGGCTTGTCCCCAGTAACCCACTTCCTCCAGCAGGGTTCCACCCCCTAAAGGTTTCATAAATGACCCAAATAGTGCCACTTGCCTGTGACCAACTGTTCAAACACATGAGCCTAGGAGGAACATCTTACATTCAAATCACAACTGAGAACAAGGTACTAGAAGGCTGAAGTTCCACTATTCCTTTCTTCTCCCACCTGGTGTCAAGCAGAAGACTCTCTGCGCAATGGATCCTATATAGTTGTTGATTAAATGTCAAGCCAGGCCAGAGACAAAAGGAATAGAGGGGGACCAGGGATGAGATCTAATGGAAGGGAGAGGGAGGGAAGAAGTAAGAGGTTGGATCAGTCTTCCATCATCTTCATCCCTGGGGTCTGCCTAGAATGTTCCTCTTGTGGGATTTTCACATCATGTAATGGGGCAAACTGAGAAATACATGTTTGACTCATTCAATCTAACCATTTATTGAGCACTTTGTGAGCCTCAGATGGCAAGCTAGTGCTAACAGCAGGAGGTAGAGAAGGGTGAAAGCATGCATAATAATGCCAGGAAGCTCCCACTAACTGTCAAATAATAGATAGAATTAGCTTTCAGCCTATGTGGTAATGTGAATTCCTTAATAAGTATATTTGTAATTTTAGTCTCAGGGCAACTCTGATTTTAATGCTGAATAATGAGATGCTGTAAGCTTCATAGTCTAGGAAAACTCCAATATGATGAGAAGGAGCTCTCATAAGCCTCATTTCCTAATGCTGTCATCTTGTGGAGTGAAGATTTCAACATATGAATTCTGGGGCGGGGCACAAACACTCATCTACAGTGGAGAGAGTAGGTCACATGCACATGTTCATAAAGCTGGACATAGTGATGGAGGATTAGAGGTCAGCATTGCCTGTTATCCTCCCTGATGTTGTTTTCTGTGATTCCTTCTGATCACAAAGACGCTTCTCTTCCAGAGCTAGCTACTGCCAGTTGCCTCTAAGAAGCCATTTCTCATGTGCCCTCCTTCAGAAAAAGATAAACAATGACAACCAGGACAGTGCAACAGTTGTGCCCTGAAACAAGACAGGGGATGGAATCAATCCTTGTTTCATGCAACTGGCAAGGCCTGGCTTCTAATTGCTGCAAGCAAAGAAGGTACACTTGATTGTGATTGCAATGTTCAAGAGTCATCCCACAAAGCACCTGTGGATGTTGTATAGTCCCCAGGACTGGCCGTTCCTTCCTCCAGGACCCAGTGACACAAGTGTACAAGCATTCTCACCTCCTGCTCTCTCTACCAGTCAGTGACCCTCTGAGGGTCTTCACTGTCATTGTCTACCCTTTGTCCAGCATGGTACTGGCACACCTCTGCTTAAGGTCTGTTAAACAAGTAGATAAAAGGAAGAATAAAGGAAAAGAGAAGACTTGATATGTCTCTTGAGTTTGAAAAAAATTATTTTTTTCTTTCATTCATTTTTACAACAACATTTATTGAGCACATGCTATGATCCAGGCATAGTGAGGGTAATCAATATATAAGACACTTAAGATGTTCAGGTTCTGGCCTGTGAAGAACTCATTTTTTCCTACCACTCTATCCATAGAGAGAAAATGATAACTTTACATCTAGCTGGTCTCTTAAAACATATTCTAGTTTTCTTGGGGTTTCATGCTTCTAAACTTTTAATTATTTAACATGCTCAGAACAGAAGGGAAATTTTTTTGTGCAACAGAGGAAGGAAGTGATAAACACCCACCTCCCCCAGAATAGGAAACTGGGATTTCAAAATGCCTTATCTGCAACATGCTTCCCTTTCCATCATTTCGTCTTTCTGAAGTAGTTGCTGCATCTTTGGGAACAAAGCCCAGACTGACCTCTGATCCTCCCCCAGAGTCTGCCCCTCTCCTCCTAAGTGGATGATAGCACTAATTGCACCCTGGCCTGCTAGTCCCAGGAGCTTCATAGTCATCTGTGAGAAGCAGTGAGTTTGTTTGCCTGCATAGTTCCTAAGTGGCTTGGTGCTTGGAATTTCCCTAGTGACTTGAACAAAGCAATGTAATTTCCCTGGGTTCTGTGTAATTCTGGTGGTACCAGCTACTAAGACCACTGCAAAGTATATTTGGACCCCAAAAGTATGGAAACATTTCTTGATATTGTCTTCTTGGACTATTAGCAAGTGCCTATTCTATTGCTCATTCCAAATTTAAGAGCTCCCCCCCATCTTTAGGGATCAATTTAAGCATCATAGAAAGGTAAGCATCAAATTAATGTAAGAATTATATAAGTGCTCATAATTTTAAGATAATCCAAAGTTTCTTTCATTAAGTAGAAGTTTCCTACTATATAATGGGATGGGGATCTATGGTTTATATTAGTGTTTCTTAATGGTAGGAAGATAGATAATTACATATCATCTTAGAAACATAGATTCTTCATCATTTAGACATTGTTAAATAGCACAATATGTGAAACCACAGGGCATGGCAATATGTGCAATGAGGTATGTGTAAAATACTTAGATGGGACTTACATGGAGGTACACAGTATTTCAGACTATTTGTATGTGGTAAACATGTGCTGTTCCTATGGCTAAAAGCTCATCTGAGAACCTGTTCCTCAGTTTTCTCAAGGTCATAGGCCTTGGGATTCACTACAGATAATTAAAACAGGGATGGCTTACACTGATGATACAAGAGTTAGGAGGCCAACCAAAGGGCCAAGTAGATAGCAAAGCATTATCATGCTTAGGCTACAGGGGCATGAAGAAATGATGGCTTTCCCCAAGCCATGAGATCAACTATGATTGAGCATGACAGGCCAGGTGAGTAAGGATCAGAGCCACAGAGGACACTTAGATTCCAGTCAGAAGTGCCATCAGCAGAGCTAATGGGGAGAAATACTCAGGATTTTTTTTCTGTTTTTCTTTTACTTTCTCACTTCCCACCTGTTCCAAGAACAATCAGAAACTTAGCCAATATGGGCATCTGAGCTTTAAGGGTGAGCTCCCCTATGTACTCTGGAGAGAGAAAACCAGGGATAGGGGAGGAAGGGAACTGGGGACAAACAGACCCAGGCCCTGGACTACCCAAAAGGACCTCTCAATGGGATCCTATGGGGTAGAAGGTCCTCATTTGGGTGACATTTTGCTTCCAATCTGTCTTCTCTATATACTCAGCCTTTTCCATGCCTTTCTATGACCTAAACCCCCAAAGTTTTCTGCTCAAATTTTCCTGTTTATCAATGGCAATTAACAACTCACGATGATTATTTCATCTGCTGCCATTGTGAGTAGTATGTAAATACCTAAGTATTTACCTGGTAATACCTGGTAGCAGTGCTGCTCCATTTCAGCTCCACATGCACTTTGCCCAGAACTGGATGAAAATCCCTCAAAGGTTCTCTTAAAGAATCTGGGGTACTTTGAGCCCAAGCCTGGCCAATGAGTGTGTTACTGGAGAGGACCCACTTTTTCTGTCATCTGTTTTAGTGCTTAAAAATCTGCTTTCACATAGTCCCAAACAAAGAAAGGCAAAGAATAGAGACTATGTGATAGTTAATATTCATTGAAAACTTGACTATTTAAAATCATTTAGGAGATTGAAGCATATCTCTGAGTGTATCTGTGAGGTTGTTTACAGACTGTTATAGGGGTTGGGCCACCATGAATGTGGGTGACACCATCCCGTGGGCTTTGAGTTTGGACAGAATAAAAATGGAAAAAGGAGAAAGCAAAAACAAGTGTTAGCATTTCTGTTTCTCTGATTCTTAGCTTGCAGTGACCCTCCCAAAGAAGATGTACTAAATCCTCTGGAAACAGGAGTAAAAATATATTTCCTCCTGTAACTTCTATCAGACACTTTGTCATAGTGATGAGAAAAATGACTAATACAGCACCTCTAGGATTTGGGGAGGTAGCTGATTTGTGATTTTTCTTGAGTCCTTCTTTCATCTGCCATTTTATGCTAACTTACATTGTTACTAAAGCTAGCCCAGAGCCATTTAGAACAGTCCATTATACTGAACTAAATTTGGGGAAATCTTCATGTATCATGGGGAAAATAAAACAATAAAAGCATCATTTTGCAGTTTTTGGTTGTTTTGCTTATGGAATATAATTCAATCTTAAAATATCTATGCAGATGTGGGAAGGTATGTTACAAAGTAGATGAAGAGAAGCTGGATGAAAATTGATATCAAACAGTAGAAGCAACAAATGAACAAATAATAGCACAGTCTACAAGGCAATGAACCCATGTTGTTTTTGTGGGGATGTTGCAATGATTGGTTTGCATGCAAAGAAATGGGGTGTATGCCAGAAATCTTTTGAGTTCAGGATCTGATATTACTTATTCTTTTATCTGTTTTCCTTTCCCATTCCTAGAGGCTTGAAAGCCCTCAGTGGGCAGAAAGCCCATAGAAGAGTCTCCATGTGTTTCCCAAAGCATCAAACCAGTTTGACTGAAATAAGAGGCTAGACTATCTCTTAGCTCTATCTGGTGATCTTTTGTGGCATCTTCCACTTGAGGTAAGGGTCATAGAGTAAGGACACATCTGCTCAACACCTGCACAAAATCCAGGGAGCAGTCCCAATGTGCTTCCAGACTGGTGGAATATGACCCGGGCTTCCCATTCCAGC
This sequence comes from Dipus sagitta, assembly GCA_036346955.1. Lineage (NCBI taxonomy): Eukaryota > Metazoa > Chordata > Mammalia > Rodentia > Dipodidae > Dipus > Dipus sagitta. The sequence continues at coordinate 69,642,297 of CM070772.1, forward strand.
CCCCATGCTTTCCTTGCTTTAATGAAGCATCACCTCAAAACTGGAAGTTGAATTAAAACTCTTTCCTTCCATAAATATCCTTTCATGTTGGATATTTTATCCTATAAATGAGAAAGGAACTGATACAATCGTAAAGTTGAAAAATTGTTGTCAAACTAGCATAAAAGTCAGGGCATATCTATAAAAAACAAGGTTTATCACCATCAGGGCCATCTACTTTCTTGCACTCTTGACACATATGTAAGAGATAGCTTCATATGTAAGAGATAGCTCTGGGAGTGAAAAGCCAAAGTTTTCTTCACTTTACTTATTCTAATAAAATTGTATTAGTCAATTTATTGGATTTTTATAACAGTAATAAAGGTCTCTAGTGAATATTGCAGAATCAAACATTTCTAATTTAAATCATTTATTTTTACATGTGGATGTGGTGTGTGTGTATTGTTCATGTGTGTATGCATATTTGTATGTATGTGGACATATGTATGCACAGCTGCATGTACATGTTGGTGTGTGGAGACCATATGGGGTCTTCCTCAGTTGATCTGTGCATTATTTGTTGAGACAGGGTCTCTAGCTGAACCAAGAACTCAAAAATTTTGTTAGACTAGCTACCCAAGAAGCCCCAGGGCTTCCCTGTCTCTGTCTCTTCAATGTTGGGATTACAGATGCACATGACAATGCTTAGCATTTGACATGGGTGCTGGGGATCCAACTCAGGTCCTCATGTTTGTGTTACAAGTACTTTATCCCCTGATCCATCTCCCCTGCCCTGAGTTAAATATTTCTTTTCTGCAGGTATGTGTATGTGTAGTGTGTGCACGTGTATACATGTTCATATGTGTATAGATGCATATGTGTGGGGGTGAGCATGGGTGTATGTAGACACCAGACACCAGGGATCAATGTTAAGTTCCTCCCTCAATAGATCTCCACCTTATTCTTTGAGACAGACACTCTCATTGAACCTAGAGCTCATAACTTAAGTTAGATTAATGTCACAGGAAAAACATTCCCTCTGGGAAGATGTGAATACATGTCTTCTCTCCCAGATAGGGCACAGATGACAGACCAAAGGATAATTACACCAAAACCAGGTTGGTGAGCCAATGAGTTTATTGGGGTCACTTACAGAGCATGGGTGAGGGTTTCTTACAGGAGTATGCGTGATCCAGGAGCAGCTTCACCATCACAAAGTCCCACCCATCCTGAATGGAAGCTGCGTCACAGAGTCCCACTTTTAGCTAACCTTCTAATCTAGCTTTTTCCAAAAGCACTTGCAGCTGTGGTGGGCAGTGGGCATGTGGGAACAATTGCTGCCACTTCAAGTGAGGTTCTTGTGACCCTCCTTTCCTCCATCCACGAGGGAGTCATCAGTAGCTCTGTTATGATTACTAGAGACCTTGTTTCATTGTATTCTGCTCCAAAGTTGCCATAGCTACCTGGCCAAAGCATTCTTTACCTTAAGATGGCTTCATGGTATGCTCAGAGGAAAAAATGTCATACAACTAGATAACCAGTGAGTCCTTCAGATCCCCTGTACTTCCTTGTGCTGGGATTATAGGTACACACCACTATGTCTAGCACTTGACATTGGTACTGGGGATCCAACTACAGGTCATTGTGCTTGTATGGAAAGCACTTTACCCACTGAGTGTCAACTATTTTGGGGGAGATCTCAGAAGAAGGGTCTAAGACAAGAAATGTAGATGTTATGAATCAATGTGCTTTATTAATTGACCCTGAATTGGGCAGCTGTAGCCTTAAGAGACAGAGGAAAGGAGGTGTTTGAGACTGGCTCATTAGTTTGCTATAATTGGTGGAGTTTTAAGAGTGGGGAGAGCCTGGGAAGAGGGAGCCAGAAGGCAGGTGTGTGATGCAAGCAGAAAGTGGGAACTTTTGGATGCCAGCACAGGAGCTGAGATGTTGCCTGGCATATGGAAATGCCTGGATGGTAGAGTTTATTCATGGAAATCAGTCCATAGCATGAGAGAAAGAACATGCCAAGATGTGTGGGCACATATGCTACAGGCTGAGGGAGGAGTGGAGTTAGTTAAGGAGTGAAAGAGGAAGAGAGAGAGAGCATAAGAAAGGGAGAGAGAGAAATGGGACAGTACAGAGAAAGTACACACAGTTGGGGAAAGCAGGGGTGGACAGACATCTGGGAATTGGGGAAGAAGCGAAGATGAAAGGAAATAAACACACTCATGTTGAAGGAGGTTTCAGAAAAACAGAAAGAGAGCAAGGCCAGTAGTGTTGGCAGGGCTTTTAAACTCCTTGGGGAATAAGGGCTGCTTGAAGTGGGAGCTCAAGGAGCCAACTTGGAGCTTGAGGTGGGGTATAAATATTTAGGTTTACCTCTTGGCTGCAGGCAGGGATCAGAGCTCAGAAAGAATGGGGATGGGTATTAGAATGAGTGGTTTCAAGGGTCAGAGGAGAGCTTAGGTAAGAGAAGAGTCAGTGCTACAGCCAGGACAGCTTTCCCATGTCCTTGAGGTCAGAGTAGGTACAGTGAGTGAGGAAGCATTACAGATTGTGAGAACTTTTCCAGCCTCCAGTTCTAGGCTTGAAGTTGACATTACATTCCAAGGAGCTGCTCCACAGGTATGAGCCTCCATTTTTTTCACATGTTTCATGAAGAGATTGGAGTTCACAATGTTCAAGGCCTACTCTAGCTATAAATAGGCTAGTTAAAAATGCCTTGAATATAGATCCTAAGGAGAGAGCCACCCCATCATACCTCAAAAGGGCCCCGGCTGAAACTAAGAAAAATTGGCAAAACAAGCAAGGGTGCTGTTTTCCTGATGAACCGGATACCAGCACAAGGGGGAAGGAGATCAACACAGAGAAAAATCAACTCCTACCAAATCAGAGAGCCAGAGCCTCAGAGGCCCTCAACACCTCATCACTGAAGCAGACCAAAAATGAACCCAACATGGCTCAGGGAAATTTTGCGGAAGAGGGGGCAGAAAGAATATCAGAGCCACATGTTGGGTCATGATATGCAGAGACATTTAGCTTACCCATAACTTTGGGCTAACTCCACAATGCATGACCCATATACCTCAACAAGGAGGGGCCAAGGAGAGGGGATAGGTCATGGATGAGCCTAATAATGGTACCAAACTGACTTTATTTGCTGAATACAAAACTAATTAATAAAAAAATTAAAAATTAAAAAAATGCCTTGAATCCACCTAACTTAGAAATAATTGAATAAGCTGTCATAAGCAAAAATAGGCAAAGCCTTCTTAGTTTACTGATTTATTTATTTTATGAGAGAGAGAGCAAAAGAGAGAGAGAGCATTCACAAGAGAGAATTGGCACTCCAGGGCCTCTAGCCACTGCAATCAAACTCCAGATGCATGTATCACCTTGCACACATATGCTACCTTGCATGCTTTTGTCACCTTGTATGTCTGGCTTACATGGGATCTGGAGAGTCAAACATGTGTCCTTAGACTTCACAGGCAAGTGCCTTAACCACTAAGCAATCTCTATAGCCCTATTTTTATTTTTATTTATTTATTTATTCATTCATTCCATTTATTTATTTTGGGTTTTCGAGGTAAGGCCTCACTCTAGCCCAGGCTGACCTGAAATTCTCTATGTAGTCTCAGGGTGACCTTGAACTCACAGCAATCTCCTACCTCTGCCTCCTGAGTGCTGGGATTGAAGATGTGCACCACCATGCCCTGCTTAAATTTCTTTCTTCTTTTTTTGTTCTTTTGTTTTTTGAGGTCGGGTCTCAGTCTAGCTCAGGCTGACCTGGAATTCACTATGTAGTCTCAGGGTGTCCTCAAACTCACAGTGATCCTCCTACCTCTGCCTCCTGAGTACTGGGATTAAAGGCATGCACCACCATGACCAGCTGTGCCACCATGCCTATCTTATTTTTTAATTAGTATAAAAAGTGACATGTGCCAGGCATGGTGGCACACACCTTTAATTCCAGCACTTGGAAGGCAGAGGTAGGAGGATTGCTGTGAGTTTGAGGGCACCTTGAGACTACACAGTGAATTCCAGGTCAGTTTGAGTTGGAGTGAGACCCTGCCTCAAAAAAAAAAAAAGTGACACATTTTCTTAGGCATTTTCATAATATTTAATTTTGGTTGATTCTTCACCTTCTCTTCCTCATCTTCTTGGCCCCTGTCCTGCTTGTACTGTCCCTCTCCTCAGTACTCCACCTTTTTCTTTCATGGAAAATGAATTCTACTACCCTTATCACACTCTTCCTTACAGCTCTCTTTTTCTCCTTTATAGTTTTATGACTAGTTTCTATCCCCATTCACTGACACATAAATACATACATATCAAAATTAGAGGCTGGGATTGCATATGAGAAAGAACATGTGGTATTTAAGCTTTCTGAGCCTCAGTTTCTACCAGCACATTATAATTCTTTGTTGTCTACTATTTTAGCTTTTGATCAGGCCCTAAAAATAGTGTTGTTTGTTTTTTTGTTGTTGTTTTTGTTTTTGTTATTAGAATGTGAGATGTAAATGAATCATTAAAGTTTTATGGAACATGGGGAAGTAAGTGGGTAGCTAATAGAAATGGAATTTGAAGCAGGGCTGGTTCCACCTGGTACTTTGGAAGTATAACAAATGCAGGAAAGAAAGGGTCAGTCAATTCTCAAAGCAGTTTCTTTTTGGAAATAATCACTGGGTGATGTGAGGTAGGGTTGTTGGAGTCTGTGTGTGGAGATAGATGGCACCAGGAGGATGAACTCTGGGTTGCAGTGGAGACCCCAGGATTTTTGGAGATGTCAGGAGAAAGAAATGACTATCAAAGTGAGCTGCTGTTTTAGGATGGAGTTTTTCCTGGGCTGTGGGTAGCAAGCTGGAGGGGCAGAATTAAAATCCTAGAGACTTTATCATGGGTATTAGATGCTACACATGGAACCATAGGATTTGATACTTGCCCTGCTTGTTTTGCATTGGTTCAATCTTTCCTTGCTATGCCCAATGCTATCTTTTGTATGTGAATGTTTATTCTGTACCATTATGTCTACTTAACTTGTGTTTTAATTTTGCAGTCTTACATTTAAGAGACTATCTTGAGTCTCAGATAAGACTTCGGAGTTTTGAACAGGGTTAGGATTGATTAAAAATAAAACAAAACAAGACTAGTGGGACTTTAAAGTTGGATTGAATGCATTTTTACATCTTGAGATGACTGTGAGTCTATGGAGACCAGGGTGGAATGTGATGGTTTAAATCAGATGGCCCCATGAACTCATGTCTTCTGAATGCTTTGTCCCTAGCTGGTGGCAGTGTGGGAGGCAGAGTCTTCTTGGAGGAGGTGTGCTATTGAGGGTAGGCTTTGGGCTATGATAGCCAGCCCTCCCTTGCTAGAGCTTAGCTCATTCTTTTGCTGCTATTTTCCACTTGCTGTGGCAGAGGTGATGTTCAGCCTTTGTTCATGCCATGTTTTCCCCTGACATCAAGAATTTTACCTTCAATACTGTAAGCCAAAAAACCTTTTCTTTCAGCTGCTTTTGGTTGGGTGTTTTTCCTGGCAATGTGAAGGTAACTACAACAGATGATGAAGGAAGAACCACTTTTAGACATGGGCCTGAGGATCTACTGTCTGGGGCCCTCATCTAGTCCCTTCTGGCCCAAAGGGGTTAGGAGTCTGTGACTGTAATATGGTGATTCAAATATTTGTTGAGAAATTACCATACTGTCTTCATAGTAGCTATACTATCTTTTGTTCCTACCAACAGTATATAAGGGGTCTACTTTCTTCACATCCTTGCCAACATTTGCTTTTTGTTGTTGTTTGTTTTTTAAGTAACAGCCACATTACTGGTATAAAGTGGTATCTCGATATGGTTTTGATTTGCATTTCTTTAATGATCAGTGGTATTGAATTAATCATCACTATCTTTTCATGTTCTTATTGATCATTTGTATGACTTTTCTGGAAAAGTATTTATTTAGGATTTTGTGTATCTTTATATTGGATTGTTTAAAAAAGTTGTAGGAGTTTTCTATGAATTCTGGGTTTTATTGCCTTGTCACAAATACGATTTACAAATATTGCCCTTTTTATGGGTTGACTTTTTACTATGTTGCCAATGTCTTATTTATTTAATTGATAATTTTCCATACTTGGACATATTGTAATTTGATCATAATGTATCCCAACACCTTCCACTGACCTCCTTATTCTTCCCCACTAGTCCCTCTTATATTTCGAGGATTTTTTCCTGCCTCCATCATCCATGTCAAAATGTTGATGAGCTCAGTATTGTTGATGTCTTGTTAGTATCTTTTGATACACAGAGTTCTTCATTAAGCTAATATTTAGTTTGTCTATGTTTTTTTTTTTTTTCCTGTGCCTTTAGTGTCATTACCAAGAAGTCACTGGAAAATTGCGTAGTGGTTTGCATGAAATGTTCCCTATAGGTTCATGTGTTTTTAATACTTCATCCCCAGCTGCTAGCAATTGGGAAAGTGGTAGAACCTTTAGAAGGTGGAGCCCTGCTTGAGGAGGTGTTTCACTGGAGGTGGACCTTGAAATTTAGTATTCCAGGCCTATTGGGTGGCCTGTTGGGAAACACGTTGAGAGTGATTCCTTTCCACTGATGTGCAGATGTGTTCTGAGCACAGGCTCCTTTTATGCTTGTTTTCTCTGCCATGATGAGGCACTCCCTTCAGACTGTAGGCCAAAGTAAACCCTCTCCTTTCATGGGCTACTTCTGGTTGGATGTTTTGTTCCAGTAATGAAAAGGTAACTGCAACAATCCCAAATCATAAAGCCTTTCATTATATTTTCTTCTAAGATTTTTGTAGATTTAGTTCTTATATTTAAGTGTCTAATCCATTTTGAGCTGCATTTTATGTGGAAATATAATGTTAAGTAAGTGTCCAAATTTACTGTTTTGCTCATGGCTTCCAGTTTTCTCTAAAGCATTTGTTGAGATTACTATTCTTTCTCATTAGATGTCTTAGCATCCTTGTCAAAAGTCTCTTGACCATGTATAAAAGGGTTCATTTCTGAACACTGTTCTATTTCAATGGTCTAGATGTCTGCTATTATACCAAGACCCCATTGTTTTTGTTGCAATAGTTTTGCACTAAGTTTTGTAATTATGAGAATTCCTTCCAGTTTGTTCTTTTCTTTTTCACTATTCAGGTAACATTTTAGATTGCATACAAATTTTAGGATGGATGTTTCTATTTCTGCAAAAAACACTATTGGGATTTTGACAGAGACAACTCTATTTCCTTATATCAATTAATGTAGCATTGACATCTTAGCAGTACAAAAATAAGCCCTTCAGTTCATAAATACAGGATTTCTCTCCCTCTTTCTTTCTTTCCATCTTTCTTTCTTTCTCTTTCTTTCAGCAATTTTTTTTTTACATTTACTGTATAAATCTTTCATCTTCTTAATTTAGTTACTATATTTTTGGTTTGCTTGATGCTTTGTAAATGGCATGAGATTTTCAAAATTTCCTAAGTGGATTGGTCATTGTTAATAATTATAATTCAGCTGATTTTTAAGCGTTGACCTTAATATCCTGAGACTTTGTTTCAGCTGATTATTGGTTATATCACTGTTTTAAAGAATTTATTTATTTACTTATTTATTTATTTATTTATTTATTTAGAGAGAAAGGGTGCACCAGGGCCTCCAGCCACTGCAAACGAACTCAAGACACATGTGCCACCTTGTACATCTGGCTTATGTGGGTACTGGGGAATCAAATCTTGGTCCTTAGGTTTCTCAAGCAAGCACTTGACTGCTTAGCCATCCCTCTAACCCAATCAGTATTTTTTCATGTGCAAAATATTTTGCTTTTTCTACATATAAGATGATATTACCTACAAACCTAATTTTACTTGTTTCTTTCAAATTTTGAAAAGCTTATTAAAAAATCTTTGTATTTCCTAATACTGTTGCAGCTTTCTTTGCATATACATATATACCTAAAATATGTGTGCATAAGTGCATGTATGTTCCTATGTGTGTGGGTGTGCATGTATGTGTGTTTATGTAAAGACCAGAGGATGATATAAGGTGTCTTCCATGTTCAACATCCTCTTAGTTTATTGAGTCACAGTCTCTTATTGGAGTCTAGAGTGCACTGATTCAGTTAGTATACCTAGACAGCTTGCCTTGGGGAAACTCCTGTCTCTGCCCCCAGTTGGCTGCCCTACCTATCCAACATTTATATGGGTACTGGCCTCACATTTATGTGGAACGTGCTTTACTGAACCATCTTCTCAGCCCCCTTCTCTCATCTTTTGTGGTTCTGGGTATCAAATCCACATCCTCACATATGTCAATCAATCACTTTGCCATTGAAATAAAGCTGTAGTCCATTACTGCAACTTTCTATTCAATAAAGAATAAGGGGTTGAACAGGGGTGGAGATGTTGAGAAATGGATAGATTTGTGGCACATTTTGTAGGTAGAACATTTGGAATGTATTGGCTTGGATGTGCATTGTGGGAAAAAATTAGTAAGGATGGTGTGGTAGTTTGAATATATGTCCCCAAAATACTCAGGTATTTTATTAAAGTTTGTAACTTGGTGTCTCCCACCACCTGGCAAGAGGAGGTATCACTGGGGTGAATCCTGGGGGTCCAGCCTATATCTGTATTTGGGGATAGACCTGAATTCTAACCCAAAGGTATGCAGAGAAGTCTGAGCTTTGGTGGGGTCCCTGCTGCTTGCTGCCCATTAGTACTTGCTGATTTGGGATTTTGCTGGCTGTTTTTTTTTTTTTTCTCCCTCTCTTCTTGGATGTGTAGAAGCATTTTCTTCAACCATTGATGGAACTGTCAACCCTCCCCCAATAGATCTATAAGCTTGAAACAATCCCTTTCTCCCCTAAACTGTGACTGGTTTGGGTGTTCATCTCAGCAATATGGAACATTCTATGACTGATGGTTTCTGGATGAATTAACTAGATGAGTCACAGTGGTGGTATTTCTTAGGAATGATGGGGACAAGAAAGAAAAATTCTATTTAGGCCAAATTAAATTTGGCCATGGTTGAGGATAAGGTTGATGAAGTAAGAGGAGAGGTTAGAAGACAGATATTTGCAGAAATTTCACACTTGAAATACTTTTTTGAGGTAGGGTCTCACTCTAACCCAGGCTGAACTGGAATTCACTATATAGTCTCATGGTGGCATTGAACTGATGGTGATCCTCCCTACCTCTGCTTCCCAAGTGCTGGGATTAAAGGCATGTGCCACCACACCTGGCATAACTGAAATATTAGTGAAAAGAGAGGAATCCATACCAGAGGCCAAAATAATCAATTGGAGGGATGGAAAAAGAAGCAAATAGTAAGAGTATTTGGAGAAAATCTCCATAGCCAACTATTTATGCAAGAGGAGAGGACAATGAAGACTGAGAAAAGACATCTTACTTGAACAACAAGAAACTCATCAGGGACATTTACTGAGAATTCCCAGAACCATGAGTAAGACCAGACAGCCTGAGTGCAATGAGAAGGCAAGAGGGTGTATAAAGCCCTGGCAGAGCTGGGCTGCTGTTATGTCTTTCATGGAAACAGAAACCACTTAAGAGAAATAAAAGCCATTCAAAACCCTTGACTCCAGCCTGTAACATCCAGTGGTGTCTTGTGAAAGATGCTGATAAAAACAAAACAAATTTTAAAACAAAACAACACAATAGTCTTTAGAAGGCAGGGCAATGACAGAATCTGTTGGTGTAGAGGTAGTTTCTAACTGGAAGTGTGCCCTCTTCTTAAGAAGGAAGCACCAACTCCCATGCCAATTTACAAAGCACAGATGACCTACTGGCCAAAGTTCCTTATTTTTGGCTATCAAGTGACTCATGCAGGATCGGCTGTTTCACTTTTGTTTTAAAGCTGAGGTTGAATACATAGAGGAGAAATCTAGCAGAGGGAGGAGAAAGCAGAAGACAAGGCAGCCAAAGGTAACAACTTCCAGGTCTGCATTTCTACTTTTAATTCATTGATGAGAATTGCACATTGATAATCACTGCTTACAAGAATAATTTGTGAAAGGTTAACTTTGCTTAATTATTAATGGTTTTCTGCCATATTGTTAATTTTTAGAAATAATGAGAAAGCACAAGAAGTAAAAGCTACCACAAAGTAACTTCAACAGGCAGTTTTGGGTATATCCTTGCAGTATGTGTGTGTGTGTGTGTGTGTGTGTGTGTGTGTGTGTGTGTGTGTGTAGTTGTAGCTCATTTTCAGAGTTTCATCTAAACGGTATGGACAAATTTGTATCTATTTCTTCTATTATAGCTGATGTTCTGATGATAGCTGATGATCTGTGTTGCCACAGATCCTGCATCATCATCATTTTACATTGCTTTGTTACATTACATGGAAAGTAACTCTCGTTTGGACTATATAGCACCTTTCCCGCTTTTCAGGAAAGATCATTTGATTCTGTATGATACATTTGATTTTTCCTCTCAGGATCTTATTTTGGTGGTGAAGAGATTGAGAATATGTATCTCAGTGGTTTCATTCAGAGGCACAATGAGAGTGAATAAGTGTGCAAGGATGTGGGCTTATAGTCAGTTCCCTTTTGGGACTCCATCAGTGTTTCTCAACTCTGCACATTTAGCTAGAATCCTCTGAATCTAAGGAGATTAGAAAAGTGACTCTTGAATAATTGTAGGTTGGCTTTTAGGTATTAACCATCATCTGTAATATTTAATTTGGTTTTCCAAAAACTACCCAAGTGATCTTAATGGGTGGTCACTATAAAAACAACTGACACAGGCTATCTGAAAGATTTTCCTGCCTCTGACACATACCTGAGAGTAACATACATTAAGAGAAATGGAAATGCAGTTTCAAGGAAGCCATCCCGTCCTCTTTTTGAATAGTATATAAGTAATTATATAAATTACAGACCTAATTTCTGGCATAGAAAATACTTTTAATTTGCTGATAGTTTAAGGAGGTAGATTTACTTTTACTGCTCAGGAAGTTACAAGTTAGAAAAGTTGAGGTTCTAGGTTGTTCTAAATGTATCAGTGATAAGCTATTTATGTGTCAGTACATGCTGAGGTAGCCAGCTTCCTTTCCTTTATAACTTTTTCACGATCAATTATGAGGTGGACATTTAATAGCTAGCTAGTCTTAAACATACCACAGGTGTAGCAAAAGACAGATGAGAATGGATTTGAAGGTGGGAGATAGCTTACTCAGGCACCCTAAGAGAATTACCTTCTTGGGATCCCATGTTCTTTCAAGAAAGGTAGATGAAATTTACATCAGATGGTGCTTTGGTTTCACTCCTCAGGAACTGGAAGCAGGCACAATGCAGCAAAACCAGGTTGAGACATTTCTGCTTGCATGTTTTTTTCTTTTACAAGGTAGGGTCTCGCTCTATCCCAGGCTGACCTGCAACTCAGTCTGTAGTCCCAGGCTGGCCTAGAACTCACAAGGGATCCTCCTGCCTCTACCTTCTGAGTTGCTTGGATTAGAGGTATGTGCCACTATGCCCAGCTCTGCTTGCATTTTGAGTCTACATCAGGAATTGACTTCTGAAACTAACTCGATCAATAACATGTCAGTGAAATTTCCTGTGTTCATTCAAGGGAAGAGAATGCCTGCTCAGCATCTTAGATGAACATTTACATTCATATAGTACTTTAAATACAGAAACCTGATTGCATGTATTTGTTCCATGCAGTAGACTTTAGCTCTGAAGAGTATAATTCTTATTTTAAATATGGCAAAGATGAAGCCTAGAGATCATATGGCATTTCCTAAGGTGGAACCCATCTGGCTGAGCCCAGGACACATGGCTTCTTCTTTAAAACTTAAATATTGCATGACATTGGTTAACAAATATTGTTTTGTCTGTAAAATTAGTTATTAATAGTATTTATCACTTGGCAAAGAATGGCAACCATGACACAGTGACAAGGAAGAAGCAGAGTACAAAATAGAATTGTGATATGCACCTTTTTTACTTAAAAATAATTATGCACCTCTGTAAAAGGTTGAAAAGAAGTATTGCACACAATTTTTGGTTTGTAAATTTTGTAATTTAAATCTGTCTCATCTTCTATTACCTTCATATTTTTATCATAAATATGCATGAAATGTGTAGCAAAAATATAAAGTAGATTAAATGAAATTGTCTGGATCTGTGTGGTTGGCTCTTCTTCAGTTAAAGCAGTCCAAACTCCTTTCACTTGGCCACAGAGGCAGCTGCTATTTAATTCTTTGAGTTTTGTTCATCATTGTGCCAAATTGTATTATGGTGGTTGTTAGGCTGACTGAGCAACAGTGTTTGTCAGCAACTAAGCCAATCAGGTCATTCTCAATCTTACATAAGAGTTTTGAAGTTCAGAGGGAGGAAGTAACAATGTGAATGAAACGCAGAGCTGAGACTTGAACTCAGTCCCTTTCTGACTCCAAAACACATGCTTTCATTCATTTTACAATCCTGCCTTCCCCTCTACATGGGATTTAAGCGGAACTCTATCCATCACTAAGGTATGTTTTGGAAAAAAAAATATGGATTCATTGCTGTGTTTCAGGATCTCCTCAGGCATTGTTAGTATGTCTTAGCATCTTCTATGCATTCCACAGCCAAGGACCCCTCCTGGTTCTCTACTTTGTCCTGCACAACAGAAATTTGAGATATGCTAATCCTCCAAAACCAAGACTGAAAGATAAAAGCCTAATACAGGATCATGCACTTACTTGGCTAATGCCACAGCCAACTGAATAATGCAACGTAATGCAAGCAGTTTGCTGTGGTCGTGAATCTTTGCTGAGAGTCTTTTCTAATCCAAGCTTGAAATCCATAGCATTGTGTGTGCACTTTTCTCAGAGAACTTACCACTTCATTCTTTGTGTTAGTGTGATTTATGTGTGGCCCAGTGCATTCTACTGGATACAGAGGCTGGAAATGGAGTCATTGCCTGACCTCCAGTACATAGGCTTTGAGAAAATGGGGAACTGTAAGTAAATTAATTCATCAGTGAATGTGTGCCACAGTTACACACCTTACCTTGCTTCTTTTTATTAATTCACCAAGGAGAAATGTAATGCTTGACAATATCCAAGGGAAAATTCCTTTTGGATCAATGACTTGGTGGTAGTAGATTCTGGCTTCTTGGACAAAAAAAAAAAAAAAAAAAGTTGCTTATAGTAGTTGAAGGATCCATGCTGAGGGTCGGACCAGTGAAGTAAAGACAAAGACTTCCAAATTTGGATAGGTCCTTAAGAAAAGCCGGTCTAGACACAGAAAAATTTTGCATCTTTAGTATAAAGTCCAGAGTATCTGAGGGAGAGAGACTTTAAGGAAGGAGCGGGGTGATGGGCTGGGAATATAGCTCAGCTGCTCAAGTGCTTGCCTAAAGAATTTTAGGAGGCCTGGGTTCACTCCCCAGAAGTACATAAAGCATGGCATGGCTGCACATGTCTGTAATTCCAACATCTGAGAAGTGAAGGTAGGAGTTTAAGGTTATGCTTACTACATAGCTAGTTTGAAGATAGCCTGGGATACATGAGATCCTGTGTTAAAAATAAGTAAAATAATAAATAAGTAGGAGTAGAGAACAGAGCCCAGAAAGAACAAGAAGGGAGGAAGGTAGAGAAAAAGGAGGAGGAAGGGAGACTGTTTCCTTTGAAAATTTAAAGATTAATTAAACTGAAAGAATTTTAAAACACAGTCATCATTATGTCCTCCATTGTACATTTTTATTATTTATTTATTTATTTATTTATTTATCTTTATTAGTCAGTTTTGTATTCAGCAAATACAGTCAGTTTGGTACCATTATTAGGCTCATATGTGACCTACCCCCTCCCCTTGGCCCCTCCTTATTGAGGTATACGGGTCATGCAATTAGCCCACAGTTGTGGGTAAGCTAAATGTCTCTGCATATCATGACCCAACATGTGGCTCTGACATTCTTTCTGCCCCCTCTTCTGCAAAATTTCCCTGAGCCATGTTGGGTTCATTTTTGGTCTGCTTCAGTGATGAGGTGTTGGGGACCTCTGAGACTCTGGCTCTCTGATTTGGTAGGAGTTGATTTTTCTCTGTGCTGATCTCCTTCCCCCTTGTGCTGGTATCCGGTTCATCAGGAAAACAGCGCCCTTGCTTGTTTGTCCAATTTTTCTTAGTTTCAGCCAGGGCCCTTTTGAGGTATGATGGGGTGGCTCTCTCCTTAGGATCTACATCTATCTGAAAAAGAGAAGCAGATTCTCCAACAGAGAGTAAGTTAGCACCAGGACAAATGAGATAACCCTTACCTTTTTTTTTTTTTATAGAGAATTTAATAGGTGTAGGCCCTCTTGTAGCCCACAGTTGATGGTAGCTTGATATTGGAGAGTGGGCTTATGTTTGGATATGGTTCTGACTTGTTTCCCAGCTCCAGCTATGGGTCCCATACCAGTGAGGGGATCAGTTAGCCGAATTGAGAGCAATTAGTTCCCCACCATGGCTGTGTGCCACCACTGCACTTGTGTGGGCATCACAATAAGTTATTTGCTGCTAAGTAGGTTAGACCATGCGTTGCTTCGACAGATATTGGTCATTTTTCCCCAGTTGCCCATGTAGCACCTTCTGGCACTAGACGCGCTGACTGTCTGGGGACTGACTCTCATCCAACTTCCAGCCATGCCATTCTAATTTGCATGTCAATCACATAAGGTATCTTCAGCAGTAGGGTCTTACCACTAACCTTTGGTGGGTCATCAAGTACTCTGACAGAAATCTGTCTGTCTTTTAGGAAACCTTGTAGGTCTCTCTGATCAAAAGCTCAATGTGGATGATAGCCCCATCCAGCCATGCCATTCTAATTTGCATGTCAATCACATAAGGTGTCTTCAGCAGTAGGGTCTTACCACTAGCCTTTGGTGGGTCATCAAGTACTCTTACAGAAATCTGTCTGTCTTTTAGGAAACCTTGTAGGTCTCTCATTGTACATTTTTAAAACAAAACATTTTTCTTTAAAGAAAGCAAACAAACAAACAAAACTTTACCATATAGGAGTCTTCCCATGAACATGTGAAGACAGCATTTTCCTCTTCTGTGCCTGTATACAGAAGACAATTGTCTAAAAAGTGCCTGATAGCATCACAGATCACTTAGAGTTAGTTGGTTTCTTTAATTTTGTGTCTTCCCTTAACAGTAATTTAAATTCTCTGAAGGAGATTTAAAAGCGACTCCCCTTTTGTTTGAACAGGAAAAATCCCTAACAATCTTGGCACAGAATCAGAAAGATAATTTTTTACCATCACACGTATAAAAGGCATCACCTTCTGTGGTCCTGAGAGTTGAGTACCTTTTAAGGTGATCCCTGATCCTAACACCCTTGTTCCTAGAGCTTAGATCAAAATTTTAGAGATAGAATGTTTGCAAGGGAAAACCCACTAATAGTATTTCATTGCAAAAATCATTAGAATTCACCCTCCCCCTAAAAATTTCCTTTGTGATACATTAAATGAGGGAGTCAGATAATGATTGAATTGGTAATTTAGCTGACATAATAATATGTCATACATCATTATAGGCCAATAGCAGTAGACAAGAGGGTCCCCATTCTTGCCTATAGTGGACATTCTGGTGGTGTGGACAGAAAGGAGGCAACTACTATCCACCCCTTGGGATAAACTCAGGGACAGAAAATCCCTGAAGTGCAGCTAGCCAAGGCATAGAGAGTCAGAGAAGATTTTCCTGGAAGAGTTGATATTTAGAAAGAAACTTAAGTTGAGCTAAGTAGTAGCCAGAACATGTGCTGGAATTTAAAGTATATAAATAACAGAATTTCTCTCTCTCTTTTTATATGTACACCACTGTAGCACTTGCTGATCTTGTCTTTTGCCTTCTGTGTTGGAAATCAGACTACCTGGGAATTAGAGGTGCAATACAGAATAATTCTGTGGACTTACTTAGTCATTGATTAATAACAGACATCTCCAGTTTTCCTCAATGCACTGATGAAGTACATAAGAAAATGAGAAATTGGGCTGAGTGTGGTGGTGCACACTTTAATTCCAGCACTTGGGAGGCAGAGGTAGGATGATTGCTATGAGTTCAAGGCTACCCTGACACTACATAGTGAATTCCAGATCAGCTTGAGCTAGAGAAATATCCTACCTTGGAAAACAAACAAACAAAAAAAAGAAAAAATTAAAAAAAGAAAGAAAATGAGAAATTGAGTTTTTAAAAGTATATTAATTTGTTTATTTGAGATAGAGAATAAAGAGAGTCAAAGAAGGTGAGAGAGAAAGTGTGTGTATGAGCATGCCTGGGCGTCCTGCCACTGAAAACAAAGTCTAGATTCATGTACCACTTTGTGCTTCTGGGTTTACATGGGTACTAGGGAATTGGGCTTGGGCTGTCAGGCTTTGTGAGCAATAAGGCACCATAGGCTCATTTATAATATAAATCAGGGAGATTTGATGATAGCTATCAGAATAATTCATAGGAAAGGCAACACTTAATCAAAATAATGCTTCAAAATAATGCTTTAGACAATTAAATCTTCAAGGAAGCCTGAACTCTCTACATATGTTCTCTTTGCATTGATCTATATTTGTTTATTATGGTGAATGAATGTTAGTGTTAGGATAAACTGGAAGAAAATTTAACTTCAGAAAAGTATTAGAGAAAGGAATAGGGGAATTACGTTGTTCTTAGAGTATGAAATATGAAATTCTCTTATGTGTGAAATTCAACCTTTTTCATAGCTTCAACCCCTGCAATATACCTGGGGATAGTGATATAGTCATCCTTCAAATAATACAAAAATGAGTGAAATTGTAAAAATAAATAAATAAATAAATAAATAAACTTGCAACTTTAAGGGAGTACTTATCTGTAATGTGTCTACAATTCTTACCTACCTTTTACATAGGCAGAAAAGATAGCCTGTTCAGTGTAGAATGTATAAACCAATCAAGACGATGCTTGGAGAGACTAGTCTACAAAACATACAAAAAAGTCAACAATTACAATCATCCAAGGTGAATAATTGTGGAATCTGATATTTTGACCACACGCTTTTCAAGCAGGTTTTCCTGTACAGATCTTTACCCTAAGGATGGCTCTGGAAGTACATACTCTCTGAGGTGTCTTTTCATGTACAGTATATGCAGCAGAGGATATCATGTGATACATGTTCTGTATTCTGGGATCAGTTTACCTTTCAGTGTAAGGAGACCATAGCTTGTATATGATGGGTGTCCAGTTTTATTCTGTGCCTAGCACTTACATTTTTAAGAAGGCCCAATGGCTTAGACAAGTGGGGACTGGCTGCTCCTATGACTTCTCATGGGTCAGACAAAATGCTAGAGAGAGAAGGAGGCAAACAGAATCTGATGGGCATGTGTAGATCAGTAGCGGAAATGAATTACTGTAGTTAATATAATCACTATAATTTTTAATAAAATCATAAAATTTTAAAATAATTTCATTTATTTGAGAGAGAGAGAGAGAGAGAGAGAGAGAGTGAGAGAGAAAGAATATGAACATGTGCCACCAGGGCCTCTTGCCATTGCAAACATGTACCAGTTTGCACATCTGGATTTTTGTGGCTACTCGGGAATTGAACACAGGCCAGCAGGCTCACAAGCAAGTGCTTTTAACTACTGAGCCATTTCCCCAGCCAGAAAATCATAAATTCTATTTTATTTTGTTTTATTTTTTAATTCTTTTAAAAATTACTTTATTTATTAGTGAAAAAGAATGGGCATGCCAGGGCCTTCAGCCACTGCAAATGAACTCCGGATGCTATACCACTTTGTGCAACTGGCTTACATGGGTCCTGGGTAATTGAACCTGGGTCTTCTGGTTTTGTGGGCAAACTCCTTAACAGCTAGATCACATCTCCAGCACTTTTTTTTTGAGGTAAAGTCTCATTCTTGCCCAAGGTGACCTGAAACTCACTCTGTAGTCCTAGGCTGGACTCAGATTCACAGTAATCCTCCTTCCTTGTTTTGGGATTAAAGGTGTGTGCCACCATGCCCAGCTAAAATCATGAATTTTTAAGAATACTAATATGCAATATGGTATGCCTAGTCCTTAGAACTAAAATAGGAAACCAAGATAATGATTTTCAGAAATATCTGGGGTGTTCTGAACATTCTTAGATTATTCTGTAATTTAATGAGGAGAAAGGTCACATAGACCAACCATAATGCTCCAATATCTTATAATATCCCCATTATCCCAGTTCTGATGGATTCTCAAGGAATCTGAAAGATAGTGAAGAGTGGATAGAATTTCACTTGCAGAATAGCAATTATATTAGGCAATTATAAGAAAGAAACTTCTCAGGGATTGCCCATTGGAACCTCTTACCACCCTACCCTTGTAGAGTCCCTCAGCTCTTTCCCTTGGAAAGCAGAATGGATTCAGAAACTGCTGCTCAGATCATACCAGGAGCCTATGGAATCCCATAAACTATACTCAAAATTTCATTCCATTGAGTACTAGGTGTCAAGGAACCATTTGGTTGGCATCTGAGAGGAGAGGACCAGATAAGCCCTGAGATGAAATGTAAAGGATCATTGCAGTGAGAATTACGCTATTGAAGCAAAGGCCTCTTACTATGGAAGAATCAAACCCACAAACTATGGGGAGGTTACATGTAAGTGAGGAGAAAACGGAGAAGCCAAACAAGGCTGCAGATTTACCTGGACAATATTAACTCCCATTGTTCTATATGTAATAGATGTACTTAAAGGTGTAACACTCAAATACTCATTGTTTAAGATTTTACCAAGTTCCTTCAAACATGGACTTACAGAGTAGTATATGCAGTCACTAGAAGACATTCACCTCTTTCTCACCAATCTGAAAAATCTAAGAAAGTCACTACAAAATGTCTGTCTAATGCAAAACTATAAAAGCACATGAAAAACTAACTTGGGCTTCGAAGTGTTAGTTGGATAAGGTGCAGAAGGGAAAGTAGATGAAGGAGGAGAAAGAGGAAGGAGGAGGGGGATTTGGCAAAAGTTTGACAGGCATTGTTGGGGAAGAAGGAAAATAGTCAAGAGAGGTAGGGAAGAGACCAAAGACACAAGTGGTAGAACAGTACAGAAATATGCAGGAAGACATGTAAATCTGGGTCTGTGATGCTTGGTTCTGTAAGCAGTGAAATAATAACAATATTGTCAGCTCCCCAGTTTTCAAAGTGCCTGTACATGTTTTATTATACTTGTTCCTCTTGAAGCCTTCTTCATATTTGGTATCAGGGGCTTCATGTTTCCCTGATTTTTTAGACAAGCTTCCACAAGTGATGCATATATTCAGGGCCATGTGTTAACCAAACAGCAGACTAGAACTCAAATCTTTGTTCAGAGACAGAGATATGGTGGTAAATTCTCAAAGGATATTAAGTCCTTGGAGGGAAGACAGAGAAAGGCAAACTGAGGATGATGGTGGAGCCATAGCAGGCAGCTACAAAACGATGAAGTGATAGTGGACTTAGCCTAGAAGTAAGGGAATGGAAAACCATGGATCCTCAGGAGTGGAGGATTCAAACATGTGAGGATTGTTTTCCATAAAGTGCATAGAAAGGAACTTTAAGACATGACCCGTAGCACAAACTTTGGAGTAAGAACAAATTAATTAAAACAACTTAGTTTTCTAAAACTTAACCAAGGTTCTCATATGAGATGGAAGGGATGGGCTGGTGTTACAGTTTGGACATGAAGTGTCCTCCAAAGGCTCATGTGTTGACAGTTTTGTCAATTGATAATGGTTCTAATCATTGAGAGGTGATTAACTCATGTGAGCTCAGAATAATCTGTTGATGGACTCATAATTTGATGGTGCTATTGGGAAGGGATGAAAATGAGGAGGTGGGATCCAGGTGAAAGTGGTTCACTGGAAGTGTGCTTGTGAAGGGTATGTGTGGTCCTTGGACCCTTCCTTTTCCTTTCCCTCCACTTCTCAGCTGCCAGGATATCCTGTAAGCAGTTCTACTCTGCCACACCTTCCCCTCCATGATGATCAGCCTCACTTTAAGCCCAAAGAAGTAAGAACAAGTGACTCTGAAATGAAACTTGTGAAATAGAGCCAAAATAAATTTACCTCCCTTCAGTTGTTTTACTCAGGTATTTTGTTGCGGTGATAAAAAGTGGCTAGCATAGAAAATTGGTACTGATAGCTGGGTGTTGTGGTGATGCACACCCTTAGCCCAGCACTCAGGAGTCTGAGGTGTAGGAGAATCACTGAGAGTTCATGGCTTGTCATCCTGGGCTACAGTGAAACCTTGCCTTAAAAACAAAAACCATAAAGCCCATTATTTTGTAGAGTAGAGGTTTTTGAAATAAGTCCTGATGATTCTCCCAATTTCACTTATGTCTGTTGTGATCTCTCCTTTTTTTTTTTTTTTGAATTTTGTTAATTTGAAGCATCTCTTTTTTCTTTTTCTTTTCTTTTCTTTTTTTTTTTTTTTTTTTTTTTTTTTTGCTTGATAAAACAGGCTAGGGGTTTGTCAACCTTGTTTATTTTTTCAAAGAACCAGCTCTTTGTTTTGTCAATTGTCTTAGTTGTTTTCTAACTTTCCAAATCATTAATTTCTGCTCTGATTTTAATTATTTATTTCCTTCTGGAGCTCTTTGGGTTGGATTTTTGTTGCTTTTCCAGTGCCTTTAGGTGGATGGTTAGGTTACTGATTTGGGATCTCTCTGTCTTTTTATGAAGGCATTGAGTGCTGTGAATTTTCCCCTGAGGACTTCATTGTGTCCCGTAAGTTTTGTTATGATGTGTTCTCATCATCATTCAATTCTAGAAATTTTGCAATTTCATTTTTTATTTCATCCACTACCCATTTATTGTTTAAAAGTGTGCTGTTCAGTTTCCAGGTGCCATTGGGATTCTTGGTGGGTCTTTTGTTGTCAATTTCTAGCAATACAGCATTGTGATATGATATGATGCAAGGAATTATATAAATCTTCCTAAATATGTGCAGGCAGGATTTGTGACCCAGTATATGGTCTATTTTATTTTATTTTATTTTATTTATTAATTAGTTTTGTATTCAGCAAATACAGTCCGTTTGGTACCATTATTAGGCTCATACGTGACCTACCCCCTCCCCTTGGCCCCTCCTTGTTGAGGTATATGGGTCATGCATTGTGGAGTTAGCCCAAAGTTATGGGTAAGCTAAATGTCTCTGCATATCATGACCCAACATGTGGTTCTGACATTCTTTCTGCCCCCTCTTCCGCAAAATTTCCCTGAGCCATGTTGGGTTCATTTTTGGTCTGCTTCAGTGATGAGGTGTTGGGGGCCTCTGAGGCTCTGGCTCTCTGATTTGGTAGGAGTTGATTTTTCTCTGTGCTGATCTTCTTCTCCCTTGTGCTGGTATCTAGTTCATCAGGAAAACAGCCCCCTTGCTTGTTTCTCCAATTTTTCTTAGTTTCAGCTGGGGCCCTTTCGAGGCATGATGGGGTGGCTCTCTCTTAGGATCTACATCTATCTGAAAAAGAGAAGCAGATCCTCCAACGGAGAGTAAGTTACCACCAGGACAAGCAAGATAACCCTTACTTTTTTTTTTTTATAGAGAATTTAATAGGTGTAGGTCCTCTTGTAGCCCATGATTGAAATTTTGCAATTTCATTTTTTATTTCATCCACTACCCATTTATTGTTTAAAAGTGTGCTGTTCAGTTTCTAGGTGCCATTGGGATTCTTGGTGGGTCTTTTGTTGTCAATTTCTAGCAATATAGCATTGTGATATAATATGATGCAGGGAATTATGTCAACATTCCTAAATATGTGGAGGCAGGCTTTGTGACGCAGTATATGGTCTATTTTAGAGAATGTTCTATCAGCTGCTGAGAAGAATGTGTAGTATGTGGATTTGGGATGGAAAGTTCTGTAGATGTACATTAGGTCTAAGTGATCTTTGGTTTTGTTGAGCTCTCTTACTTCCCTGTTGAGTTTCTGTTTGGATGATCTGTCTATTACTGATAATGGTGTACTGAAGTCCCCAGCTATGATGGTGTTGGTGGTTATTTCTGTTTTATTGTCAAATAGGTTTGGTTTATGAACTGTGGTGCCCCTGTGTTTGATGCATACAGATTTATGATTGTAATATCCTCTTGATGGATTGTTCCCTTGATAAGAAGGAAGTGGTCTTCTTTGTCTTTTTTGATTATTTTTGTTTTGAAGTCTGTTTTATCTGATATTAATATAGCTACACCTGCTTGTTTCTTATTTCCGTTTGCTTGGAATATTTTTTTCCACCCTTTAGTGGTGAGGTGGGTTTCCTGAAGACAACAGATTGAGGGGTCTAATTTAATGATCCATCCTGTTAGCTTGTGTCTCTTGATACGTGAATGAAGGCCATTGATATTTAGGGTAATGACTGTGAGACTTGATTTGATCCCTGCCATATTGTGATGGTATACGTGGTTTGGTGGTTTCATGGACTTTGGAGTTTTTGTGCCTACTCTGAGTTTGGTTATTGTGATCTGCTTCTTGTAGGCATTTGAGGTTGAGTATTTGTTTCTTCTCTGTGGAGAATTTCCTGAAATGCACTCTGTAGGTTTGGTTTTGTGTTCATGTAATTGTAAAGCTGAGTTTTGTCATGGAATGTTTTTCTTTCACCATCTATTATGAGGGATACTTTTGCTGGGTAGAGTAGTTTGGGTTGGAAGCCATAGGTTCTTAGATTTTGAAGTGTTTCATTCCAGGCCCTTCTGCCTTTCAGGGTTTCCATTAAGAAGTCTGAAGTAATTCTGATGGGGTTACCTTTAAAAGTGGTGTGCTGTTTTTCCCTAGCTGCTTTTAGGATTTTCTCTTTGGTGTCAATATTTAGAGTCTTAATGACAATATGTCTCAGAGAGTTTCTCCTTTGGTCCAATCTGTTTGGAGTTCTATTGGCTTCTTGTATCTTGATGGGCCTTTCTTTTAAGAGACTGGGGAAGTTTTCTTCAATTATTTTGTTAAATAAGTTCTCCATGCCTTTGGTCTGAATTTCTTCTCCTTCTGGTATTCCAATGATCCTAATATTCGGATGTTTAAGTGTATCCCACAATTCCCTCATGTTCTGTTCACAGGAACTTTTGAACTTACTGAAATTTTTGAACTCTCAAACTGTTTCTTCCATCTTGTCTTCCAGATCAGAGTTTCTATCCTCCACATGGCTGACTCTATTCTTGAGAGCTTCTAGAGAGTTTTGGACTTGTTCAATTAGGTTTGCATTTTCTACTACTTTTCTATGTATAATTTCCATCCCTCTGTCAAGCTCCCTTTTCACATCATTTTCTGATTTTCTTGATGCTTCTTGGAATTCATCCTTGCATTTCTTTATGTCTTCATTTAGCATCACGAGTTGATTTTTGAGGTCCTCTTTTTTTTTTTTCACCCTCCCTCATATCTCTTAACTGTTTTTGAACTCCTTCAATTTTCTTTTCTATTAGGTCTAGTCTAGTGATGGCAGCATCCACATGATTATCGGTCCTTTCTTGCTTTTCTGCAAGTTCTACCAGTAGCTTGGTCAGGGTTGCAATGCTCATAGCTTCATTTTGGTATTCTGATCCTAATGACTCTTCTATGTTTTGATTAGAGATGTTCATTGTAGGACTGGGTGATCTAACTGGATTTTCTTGCACTTGATTTCTCATGTTATTTCTTTTGCACTGTGGTCTGCCCATTGCAGTGTATGGGCACATAAATGGGTGGACCAGCCTGGGCTCAAGCACAATGGGAATCTGAAGCAGCCTGACGCTGTTGCCCAGCAGCCTGGGCTTTGGCTCTCACTTGCCAACTCCACCTGAGTTCCTGCCTGGCTGGGGTGCCAAAGCTGCCTGAGCTCTCATGGGTAATGTGCCAAAGCTTTCTGCACTCATGCTAGGAGGGACATGGAGGCACCAAGCACTGAAGCAGCCTAAACTCTGGTGTGGGGCAACACTGGGACCCGGAAGCAATCTGTGCTCCCCCACAACAGGATAATGGCGGTCGGCTGATGCGGGAAACAGGGAGGGGATGGCACCTGAGCTTATGTAAGCAACAGACACAGTCTGAGCTCACGTGTGGAGTTGGAAATTGGCCTGGGCTCGCGCATGTGAATGTGCGGCAGCCGGAACAGTAAGTGGGAAAGTGGGCAGAGCAGGCTAAACTTCTACAAGTGGGATTGGAGCAGCAGCAGGTGCTGTTTAAATTGATCAAGGGAGCCTGAGCTCTAATGGGCCAGTAGGCATAGCCTGGCCAAGGTCACTCATAGGCACGGGTAGCATGGCGATTGCCCCTGTGCAGTGAGGCAAGTGGAAGTATGTTGGCCTGGGACCCTTTTCCTACAGTAAGTGCGGGAGTTTCCTGAAGCTGGGAGCATGGTACGGTGGCTGCTTGGGGGAAGGGGTGGGCTACCCGCCCACCCATGAGGGAGTCAGTGATTCCCTGTTTTACCCCTCTGTGCCCTCCCACTGGAAATCTATTGGAGATTGCTCTCCCCTAAGAGATCCAGTGAACCCTTAAAAGACCTGGTGAACCTTTAATGTCTTGCCTTTCTTTCCCATGAGTGTGCGGCGCAGTTAGGTGGTCACCATCTTGGCTGGAAGTCCCCTATTATTTTGTATGCTAGTTTAAAAACTATTAACAATTTCAAATCTTTTAGCTAAATAATGAATTTTTCATATATATATACATACATACATATATATATATATATATATATATATATATATATATATATATATATATACATAATTGTGCTTTGCTCATATTCATGCCCCATTACCTCTACTGTCCCCCTTTCCTCTGGCTCCCCTCCTCATCTTTTGGTTTTATGTCATATATAGTTAAATCTTAATCTGTATATGAGAGTTAACATGAGATATGTGATATTTCTTTCTTTAGCCCTACATTACTCTCTCTTGTTCTCTTCCCCTTCTCCCTTTAAAACACCTTTCTCTCCCCACATATCCCCCTTCTAATTTCAGGTAATATACATATACACATATAATTTTCTTTTCTCTCTCAGTGTGTGTGTGGGGGGTGTGAATGTGTGGATGCATGTGTCTGGAGGCCAGTGGTTGACAGAGAGTGTCTTCCTCAATCACTTTCTACCTTATTTATCTGAACATAGGTCCTCAGGTGTGTATAGTAAACACTTGACCCACTCTCCTGCTGCTATTGTCCACCTGATGTTGGCCAGGGGGTGATGTCCACCCTCTGCTCATGCCATCATTTTCCCCTGCCATCATGGAGCTTCCCCACTCAAGCCTGTAAGCCAAAATAAACCACTTTTTTCCCACAAGCTACTCTTGGTTGATGATTTCTACCAGCAATGTGAACCTGATTGCAACATCCAGGGTTCACATCATCATGCACAGCCACCAAATCACTTAGACAGTGCTTCATAAATAACTCTTAAGTTTAAAATTCTGAGATGTTTTGAGCAGCATGATAGGATCTCATATTCTTTCACTCCATTTCCTCTGGGTTGTGAATCATTGATTTCTTGGGTTTATCCATGCTGTATAAACTATCTGCCTGTTAGTCTTAAGTAGCGTAGGTGACTATCTGTGTGTCTCTAGAGGGAAGGCATGCATCTTCCTTCCATGACTCCAACTTCTGCCAGCATTTGCAGAACTGAAGATCACCCTCTCCCCTCAATGTTTATTCTTTCAACTGCTGTTCCTGACATTGGCTTCCCCTCCAGGCCTGCCTACATCTACTGTCAGAATCTATACTTTACAATGCAAACATGCTACCACATTTTAGAGGACCTAATTACCCATAGGGTAAACTGTACACTTGTTAGTATGGACACCGGGGCCTCTTAAACAATTCTCTGTCCATCCTGTCTTCTCTTGCATGCTTCTTTTAGACTATCTTGTAATACTTACACTTCCCCCAATTTGCCATGTATTCTTGGCTTTGGATCTTTATACATACCTTTCCTCTCTCTGGGATCTTTGATATTCTCTTCTTAGTCAACCTTTCCAAATCTCAAGGAAGCTCTCCTTTATCACCTGCCCTACAACTTCTACCCCTCTCTAACACATTATCATGCACTCTATAGTTCTTGCTTGTGGCCCTTCCCACTCCACAGCTTGTATATATGCATGGCTTACTCACTCACCACTCTGGAGGTTTCTTTCTATAAGTTTTCTTCACTCTCACATACACAGAGCTTGGAATATGTAAAATTGAGACACCCCAAGGGATGAGAGTAGGTAATGGCCAAAGAGAATATTGCACAGACTTACATGTTGAGTAGGCTTTGTACTACTACTTCTTAAAGTTTCTGGAAGAGACCTCTTTCCTGAGAGTTGTTTTCCTATTCAGGTGATTAACAGGCCTGCTTGGACCAACCTGCATGCATGTGCATATGCATGCATGGGTGTGTGAAAGTGTGTGCATGTGTGTACATGTTTGTGCAGGAGTGTAGGCACATGTGTGCATGTGCACATGGAATTCAGAGAATTCCTGTGTTATTTTTCCATCTCTTTTTGAGATAGTCTCTTTTACCAGTTACGCTAGACTGGCTACCAGTGAACTCCTGGGATCTTCTTGACTCCACATCTCCAGTGCTGGGATTAGAGGTATGTGCCCATAGATGAAAAGTCACTGTTGATGGAGAGTGATGGGTGGGGATGGGGAGGCCTCTGCATCAACGTCTAAAAATCCCATGAGAATGCATCAAAATAAATTTGATTTATACTGTTGACACAAAATACAGTTCTCACCTTAAAGGGAATAAGAGATAGTTTATTCTTGAGCCAAATATGAGTGAATGTGGCCCTGGAACACAGATTCAGGTCATTTCAAATACTGTATTCCAACATAAAAATGATTTCATGAAGCTTTTATACTTACAGAACAAAAAGGGTCATAAGTAAAGGTATTTTCATTGGTGGGAATATCAGGTAGGCAGCTTATAGCAAAAAGGGTCAATATCTGTTATCCAATGACTTTCTTCCTTTTTGGGGTTGGTGGAAGCTAGTGGTCTGCTGTTAATACATTCCAAAGATTTTACCAGGTAGTCAAAAGAATATTAGGTCAAACAAAGAGATGAGCAATGAATGTCTATTAGAAGGATTAAAGATACTCCAAGATAATTTTGGTCCTGGATTTTAAACATTCCAATTTTCCAAAATCACAAACTTCTAATCAGTCAATCAGCTTTTGTTGAATATATAACATATGTGTGGCTTTTTTCTGCCTAGAAACTTCAGTTCACAATACTTAATTTATTTATGCTTAAAATAACTTCTCTGAGGTTTTGAACAGTTGACCATGAAGACACCAGAACATCCATGTAAGCCATTCCTTCCCAGCAGCTTTTAGTTGGTCCTGTCGCATGATTTTCTTGGTAACTCAGGTGTGGAGTTTGCTGCTGCCATTACCTGTCTCTTCTTTGTTGTTTGATTGCTAGGAAGGCTGTGGGGGCCAGACCTTATTCTCCCTTTGTGCTGAGCCTCCTCTTAGGACAGTAAGCCATTCATACATTTGCTCCTCTGCCATAGACATAGTGAAAATTATGAGGCCAAATGATTTCCCAGTATCTTAAATTTACTTCTTCATATCCTTCTCAGTTTCCTGCCACATACTTAATTGAGCTGGCTGAATTTTCATTGTGTTATTTTATAGGTACATCAAATAGGCAGATTGTCTCAGCCCCCTTCCCCCCTCTTCATGTTTATTTTTTTATTCCAGAGAAATGTTGCAGTGTGTGGGGGCCCAAGCTAACCCCAGCAACAAGTAGAGGAATCAAAGCAATACTGAGACTCAAGGCTACCCCTGGTGTTGGTCTTTTCCTGATCCTGTGCCTTGATTGAGATTTACTTTCTAGCTCATTAGGGGTTATGGACCCCCATCTGGCATCTCTGGACAGATTTGCTATGCCTGGGGGCCTGGTTACACTGACAAGACCTTCTTGCAGCTCCAAAGTCCTCTGCTTACACTGGTCTGGTAATATGGACCTTACTTTTCTATTGACTGACCTCTGCAGAAAGCTCTGCCTTCCTGCCACTTATCACTATCTTTTATGATGAGTTCTTGTCTATGGTCTTACATTCCAGCCTTCCATGTCCTGCCTATAATAAAGGACTTTCATCTATACCTGTAGGTAACAGTATCCTAAAGGCTGGCCAAATTCTACAAAGGAGTGGTCTAGAGCTGAACCCTAATCACCTGATCTCCAGCCTATTCTCGTTGTAGTTTATAAGCCCTGTTGGACTTTATATGGAATGAGGCTTTTGTGGTTAAAGAGTGTAAGGACTTGATTGCATTTGAGTCTGTTTCTACCCTTTTAGACCCTTCTCTGAATGGTTAGGTACAAGCCTTCCCTTTCATTCTTACAGAAATCTTGGCTCCAAAATCAAGATAAGAGGTTTCCCCAGAAGGACAAGACTTAGAGTTTTAAAAAATGTGATTTAGGGCTAGAGAGATGGCTTAGCAGTTAAGGCACTTGCCTGCAAAGCCAAAGGACCCAGGTTTGGTTCCCTAGGTTCCATATGTGCCAGATGCACAAGGTGGTGAATGCATCTGGAGTTCATTTGCAATGGGTAGAGGCCCTGGTGTGCCCATTATCTCAAATAAATCAAAAGTAAAATATTAAAAAGTGATGTATTATGAAAATCTTATCATAAATATGTTGTGATAATCTGATAGTAATCACTGTTTCTGTAGAGTGTGTCTTTCTAACAAAAACCAAGAGAAGTCTACTCTTTATACCTTGTGTGAATGTAAGAGTTGATGAATTCATCTACCATGGCTAATAGGATGACAGAAATTGAAGTTACATCATCATTATGATCATTTATGAGGGGACACAGCTAGGGAACACTCCACCCAGTACCAAGACCCTGTGCATCACATAATTTCTCCTCTCTTGTGCTCTCTAACATCCACTTTGTGAAATAGATGGTACAGATCCCTGCTGTGAGTTGGATTATGTCCAGCAAAACACATGTAAGTACTATCCTCACTCAGCTATGAATGGGGCTTTAGTTAGAAATGGGGCCTTTGTCTACGTGATATTAAGATGAGGCCATACTGGATAAAGTGAGTCATAAGCCCACTGTGACTGGTGCTCCTAAAAGAAGAGGAGAAGACAGAGACACAGAAGAAAATCCACATATGATGACAGAATCAAGGACTGGAGTGATATGTCTATGAGCCACAGAATGTCAAGGACTGCTCATATCTACTAGAAGATAGAAGGCAAAAAGGATTCTTCTTTCTAACAATTTGATTTGAAACTTATAGCCTCTAGAATATTAAGGATACTTTACTAAAATAGTTCTAGGAAGCTAGTACAATCTCCATTTCAAAATGAAGTAAGGGATGCTCAGAAATGTTAATTTACCCAACTATGAGTGCTCAGAGGTCCTTGACTCCAACACGTGAATCCACAACTCCCCACTGCCGTGGCTGGCTGATCTTTCCCAGAAGGATTGGTTCCCTTTCTCTTCTGTCAAAGTCACAGCCCAGAGCCATTGTAAAGTCACAGTGGAAGCCACCTCACAACTTCAAGTCACAGTGTGTAACATTAGTTCTATGGGATGTTAGAATGTGTTAATGTGCAAACAATAATCATAATCAAAAAACAAGAAAGGAGAGAAAATTTGTATAAATCAGGCTTCTGCAGGGCTCCTTGGAGCCTTAAAATGCATCAAAATTTCCCATGGGAGAGAGAGAGAGACTAGAGCTTGCTGTGTTCTTAGGCCGATTTTACTATGGAAGCTTTTTCTTTTGTAGAGCATCTCACTGGATTCATGTTCTGTGGAAGATAGATTGGGAAGTACCAAATTAAAGAAGAAAATGAAACTTTAAAAACATTTTATTTATTATGTGTCAGGGGAGAGAGAGAAAAATAACTGGCATGCCAAGGCTTCCTACCAGTGCAACTGAACTCCAGATGCATGTGACACTGTGCATCTGGCTTTATGTAGGTACTGGGTAATTGAACCAGGGCCATTAGGCCTTGAAAACAAGTGCTCTTAATCACTGAGCCATCTCTCTAGCCTCTTGAGTGATCAGGAAGGGAGGCAGAACATGGTTCAGAGCGGGAATGATAGTCTAAAATATCTGAACTCTAACATTTATCCTGAATAAACACAGCTTGTGTGTGACAGTAGTTGTCAGACTGATGCCTATACACAAAAACATTGTCCCAGCCAGTGCAGAAAGACTTCTGGTTAAGATGGTGGTGTAGGAACCACACCAAAGCAGCCTAGGGAGAAAAAGCCAAAAAAAAGCACAATACATTCTTCTACTAAAAAGTGTGGTGTATAAGAAATTACCAACTATAGCAGAGCAGTAGGAGAGATCCAGAGCATCTAGAGCCCATAGAAGCAGGCAGAAGTGGCTCCAGCAGCTGCAGCACCAGGTCCTGCCTGGCTCCAGCCATAAGGTTCAGCCTGAGCTACAGGAAAAGCCAGGCGAGGAGACTCTCCACTCACATCAGAGTGCCTTGCAAACTCAAGAAACATGAAGAGAGGACAACAGGAAAGAAAGGAGGAGCAGCTCATGAGGAAGACGCTTGTGAGGACCAGAGGGAAAACATCAGCCACCATCCACAGCCTCCCCTCCCCCACCACCAACATAAGTGCCAGCAAGCACCAGAGACCTGGGGAAGGGAGTTCACCTACACAGCACCCAACAGATGAGCAGAGCAACAATACAGCAACGCAGCCGCAGCCAGCCTACCTGAACCCACAGTGCAACAAAGAGGGACACAAGCAGGAGTGCAGCACAATTGAAACCAAAATCATCTCAAAAGGTAACTGGGATTACACCAGAGAAGGGTCTCACATGGTCACAAGCTGACTTGGAACCCTCAGCAGACCAGAAATCTTAGCCTCCTAGTTGATAGGATTAATGTTGTGGGGTAACACACATCCTAAGGGACTGTGAATTTTTTTGAGGATCTGGTAGTCATAATACCTACTTTTGCATAAATGCTCTGTGCTGTTTTTCATTGAATGTGTACATTGTTTAGTTAAATTATGGAATGTGCCTGTATTTTGTTCCACTCAGCCTTCTTGAATACTCTCATAGCAGGCAAACCAAATATCTAGGGTCACTTTTGTAGTTACTCTGAGAGTCTTAAGAGCCACAACTAGCACCTTAAGCTCCTACCATGAAGATATATAACATCGGATTGATTGATACAGCAATAACACTGCAGCTAAGATGAAAAAATATGTACATTATAACACAAGAAACACAAAAATAATCAAGACAATATAAACCCACCAAAAAGTTTTAATGCAAAAGAAATGACCTCTACTGAGAATGAGTTGGAGGAAATGCCTGAGAAAGATTTCAAAAGAATGACTATAAATATATTCAAAGAAGTCAAAGAGGAAATCAAAAGAACAAAAGAGGAAATCAAAGGAATCAAAGAAGACATGGGAAACCCATTTAATGAAATGAGGAGGTCAATATAAGCCATAAAAAGAAAATGGAAATAATAAAGAAAAGCCAGTCAGAATTATTAGCAATGAGGAACACAGTCAATGAATTATAATGACTAGCAGACATATTCCAGTTTGGTCCAAGATGAGGAACAGTTGGCCAATTTCCATGGCCCACGAACTGTAGCTCAACTTTCCACATGAAACACAATTGGATGAACTATAGGAGACCTAAACCCTGTACTTCTTTATTTTGAAAATAAGAGAATTGACTTCCAGTTAAGATGGTGGCATAGGAACCATACCAAAGCAGCCTAGGGGAGAAAAAGCCCCCCCCCCACAAAAAAACCAACAACAAAAACAAACAAAATACACTCTTCTACTAAAACATGAGGTGTAGGGCTGGAGAGATGGCTTAGCAGTTAAGTGCTTGCCTGTGAAGCCTGACCCTGGTTCGAGGCTTGATTCCCCAGGACCCATGTTAGCCAGATGCACAAGGGGGCACATGCATCTGGAGTTCGTTTGCAGTGGCTGGAGGCTCTGGCACACCCATTCTCTGTCTATATACATCTGCCTCTTTCTCTCTCTGTCTATTGTTTTCAAATAAATAAAAAACAATGAACAAAAGAAGTTTTTAAATGAGGTGTATAAGAAATTACCAATGGCAGCAGAGAAATAGGAGAGATCCAGAGCATCTAGAGCCCACATAAAGAAGCAGAAGTGGCTCCAGCAGTGTCAGCAGCAGGTCTGTGGGATCACAGCTGCAAGGCTCGGCTTGAGCCACAGGAAAAGCCAGGTGAGGGGATTTTCCACTCACACCAGAGCGCCTTGAAAACTCAAGAAACATAAAGGTAGGACAGCAGCAAACAACGGAGGAGCAGATCACAAGGTAGAGGATCACATGGACCAGCAGGAGAACTAGACCCACCATCCACAGCCTCCCCTCCCCCACCACCAGCGCAAGCACCAGAGACCTGGGGAAGGGAGCTCACAGCACCCAGCACCTGCTACCAGAGCAGCGATCCAGGGACTCAGCCAGTCTACTTGAACCCACAGTGCACCAAAGAGGGACCCAGGCAGGAGCAGAGCATAACTGAGACCAACATCATCCCAAAAGGTAACTGGGATTACACCAGGTCAGTACCCACTAAATAAACCTGGTATATAGGCCTGAATCAGAAGTGCTAATTGTATCATCCATATCAGGATAAATTATATGTTAAATCTGATGATGGTCAGATTTGCCATCTTTAAATAAGCTATATTTTGGGCTTGTCATTTGTTGCTTCCTGATTTATAGTGGCTTTGTTTCCTCTTCTGTTGTTCATTAGGGAAGGGTCTCACTTGGTCACAAGCTGACTTGGAACACTCAACAAACCAGAAATCTTAACCTCCTAATTGACAGGATCAAGGGTGTGGGGCAACACACAACCTAAGGGATGGTGACTTTGTTAGAGGATCTGGTTTTCATAATACTCTTGCATAAATACTCTGTGCTGTTTTTCATTTAATGTATACATTGTTTAGTGAAATTTTAGAACCTGGCTGCATTTTGTTCCACTCAGCCTACTTGAATAGCAGTCAAACCCAACATCAAGGGTCACTTTTGTAGATACTCTGAGAGTCTTAAGAGCCACACCTAGCACCTTAAGCTCCTAGCCTGAAATATATAACAACAGATTGATTGATACATCTAATAATACTACAGATAACTAGAAAATCCAAGCATTAAATTAATTCAGGATGCAAAAATATGTACATTATAACACAAAAAAACACCAAAAATCAAGACAATATAAATCCACCAAAAAGTATTAATGCATCAGAAATGACCTCCAGTGAGAAAGAGTTAGAGGAAATACCTGAGAAAGATTTCAAAAGAATGATTATAAATATGCTCAAAGAAGTCAAAGAGGAAATCAAAGAAATGAAAGAGGAAATCCAAGGAATCAAAGAAGGCACAGGAAACCAATTTAATGAAATAAAGAGGTCAATAGAAGACATAAATAAGGAAATAGAAATAATAAAGAAAAAACATTCAGAATTATTAGCAATGAAGAACACAGTCAATGAAATTTAAAAAAAAAAAAAAAAACAACTTTGTAGAAAATCTCACCAGTAGAATGGATGAAGAAACACAGATGGCATATAAACATCTAAAAAAAATTTCTCAACATCCCTAGTCAGCAGAAAAATGAAGATTTGAGATTCCATCTCACTTCTGTCAGATTGGCTACCATCATGAAAACAATTGAACATAACTGCTGGCAAGGATGTTGAAAAAGAGGAACCCTTCTACACTGTTGGTGGGAATACACTCTGGTCCAGCCATTGTGAAAATCAGTGTGGAGATTCCTGAGACAGCTGAAAATAGATCTACATATGACCCAGCTATAGCACTCCTAGGCATATATCCTAAGGACTCATCTCACTACATTACAGATACTTGCTCAACCATGTTTATTGCTGCTCAATTCACAATAACTAGGAAATGGAACCAGCCTAGATGTCCCTCAATGGATGAATAGATAAAGAAGATATGGCATTTATACAATGGAGTCTATTCAATGGTAAAGAAAAATGAAGTTATGAAATTTGCAGGAAAATGGATGGATCTGGAAAGGATCATACTAAGTGAGGTAACCCAGGCCCAGAAAACCAAATGTCACATGTTCTCTCTCATATGTGGATCCTAGCTACAAATAACTGGACTTATGTGTGAGTAGGAAGAAAACTCAGTAGCATAGGCCAGTAAGCTAGAAAGTAGATATAAAGGAAATAGAAAGGGAGGGAGGGGGGACCTAATAGGATGGTATTGTATATATGTAAGTAGAAGAACAGATTAATGGGGGTGAAAAGGCCTAAGTAAGGTCAGGGGAAGAGATTGAGTAAGGAAAAGTGGAGGGAGTGCTAATCAAAATCTAAGAGGATATAAATAAATCATATGGAAACCTACTGTTTTGGACAATGGAACACTCAGGAGCCAAAGATTGTTGCTAGAAAATTTTCAGTGCTAGAGATGGGAT
Organism: Dipus sagitta; assembly: GCA_036346955.1. Taxonomy (NCBI): domain Eukaryota; kingdom Metazoa; phylum Chordata; class Mammalia; order Rodentia; family Dipodidae; genus Dipus; species Dipus sagitta. The sequence continues at coordinate 69,676,648 of CM070772.1, forward strand.
ATCTTCCAGTGAGTTGTTGGCCAGGAAGGTCCCTAATGCCCCCAAAACATTACAGACCATTGCCGAGGCCCTTGGTTTCCCACCAGGAATAGATGGTAAGACCCTATTGCTGAAGACTCTATTTACTTGGTCTGCAAGGTCACTGAGAAACCCTGCTGGAGGTGAGTGAAAATCTCCTCATGTAGACCAGCTGACAGAAAGCTGGAAAAGCCAAGCTGCATGCAGTTCAATGGGAGAGAGAAAAATCACCAGTGAAGATACCCAACAGTGTAAACTGCAAACCTTATATTTGGCCAGTCAAGCCAAATGAGCCAACAGGTACAATTGTGGCATGTCTGTTATGGGGGAAACCAACCACCCTCTAATTGGACTGGAGCCCTGCTCCATGGGAGGGAATATATCCCTGATACTGAAAACCTCCAATAGAGGTAATCATGAGCCCTAGGAGTGTAATGTCTGCTGCTGTCTGAATAAAAGTATATACTGTGCTCATCAAACTGCCCAGTAAGAACTTCTCTTATTGTTCATTCCCATATATTAATGGTACTCTCACTTTTGGCTGGAGAACCTTCTCTTTTCAGAGGGCAGTGACCTTGGGATGACTCAGAAGGCACCATGGTGCTGAGAAGAAGTGAGAGAGGCATGCTGAACACTGAATTATCTCAATCACACCTTCCATGGCTCAGGGGCCATTGCAGAAGAGGTTGTGGAAAGAATCTAAGAGCCAAAGAAAGGGTAGGACTCCTTGCCAAAGGAAGGGTAGGACTCCTTACAATGTAGTCCTCCAGACACAAAATGGCCTGGATATCCATGACCCCACAGTGTCTGGCACTACCTACACAAGACAATCATAATAAGAAGAAAAGATCATGACATCAAAATAAAAGAGGGACTGATTGAGATGGGGAGGGGATATTATGGAGTATGGAGTTTCAAAGGGGAAAGTGAGGGGACGGAGGGCATTACCATGGGATATTGTTTACAATTATGGAAGTTGTCAATAAAAATATATTTAAAAAAAACCATTGTCCCAGTGGGGCAGACTGTAATGATATGAGGCATTTGACAGCTACTGATCACAGCAGGAGTGAGTCTTCTATATTTTATGGGTGTTATCATTGGAGATATCTCCAGTATAGTTAAATAGGTTCTGTTGAGCAGGATGGTGTATCTCTGAAATAAATTAACTGATTATTTGCATCCAGTAGAGGACTCATCTTTGTTACCTTTCCTGATGATTTATGTCCTTCTATAGAATTTTAAGGGCCTCAGCAGAAATATGTGGTTGATGTGAGGGTCAGTATACAATGTTTATACAACTTACATCTGGGAATAATTATGCAAAGGAAACTTGAATATCCGAAGGAGGAATATGTAGAAGAAAACATATTTTAAAATGTTTTGCTAAGTTATTGAGTTTTGTAAGCAGTTAAATCCAAAACAATGTCTATGATCTCTGCAAAGCATGCCAGAAATTTGATTTTTTTTTCCTTGAGTAGAAGAAGACTATAATGGGTCCAAAATGACAGAATGAAGATAAGAGAGATCATATTAGTTGACAATGGTGCCCAAGTTAAAATTATAGACAGGATAGGTATCCAAGGAAAGGGAAAGGTACAGGGTTCTAGACAACCAGAACATGTGTCTGTTTGGTCTTGTTCCTGCACTTGGCAGATTGTTTCACTGTATAGGGCAGAGGCACTCCATTTCTGCAAGTTAACATCTGTAGAAATTCTACAACTCTTCAGTTTGAAGTTCCTGCAAGGAATGGACTTCCAGTAGATGGTTGTATATGTCATTTTATTTGGGAAACACAAATGAAAGTCTATCTGCTTCTTAGAGTCCAGTGAAATCTTTTCTATAAAGGTCCAAGAATTTATCCCCAGTTTTTTTCTAAAGGACCAAATATGTAGAGTTCTGACCATATGGACGCTGCTTTGGCAGACCCTGTGAAAATACAGGTTCTTGCAGTCAGCACCAGCAACACACAAAATTAAAACATGAACATAAAGGAGAAGTAGAAGTCCATAAAAGATATGGATAGGGCTGGAGGGATGGCTTAGCGTTTAGCAGTTAAGGAGTTTGCCTGCAAAGCCAAAGGACCCTGGTTCGATTCCCCAGGACCCACAAGGGGGTGCATGCATCTGGAGTTCATGTGCAGTGGCTAGAGGCCCTGGCACACCCATTTTCTCTCTCTCTTTCTCTCCCTCTTTCTCTGTCAAATAAACAAATAAATAAAAACAAAATATTTTTAAAAGATATGGATAATATTCTCACAGATATACTGGGTATTGGACATCTTTTACTGCATACAGGGGAAACATTAACACTAGGTTCAGATGTGAGGATGTATGAAGGAAAGTCACCAAAACTGCATAAGAGATTGCCTGATTCACTGAAAAGTCCAGGGGTATTTTTTTTTCTTTCTTTTTTTAACCAATAAAAGCAGCAGTTTAGAAGAGGAGGACCTGGACCTAAATTAATCTAGTTGGTTAAGTCTTCTCTAAGCCCTATTGCAACTGGTATGACTCTTAGTTAGACATGACAGCCATGCAGGGTCCAGTAGGTATAAGGAAAATATGGCTTGCTGATGTTTCCCTTGTACTTTAGTTGGAGCTCTTCATGAGCTTGTTCAAACTTTGCATGACAAAAATAAAAATGGTTTTATGAAACCATTTTTATTTTTTATTTATTTTATTTATTTTTATTTATTTAGGAAGCAAGCCCTTTGATTCACAGTTGGTATAGTAATCTTTGTGTTTAAACATGAATATGCTTCTCAAACTGAAAAAAAATGTAATCCTTGGAATACATTTTTTTCTGGTTTTTCGAGATAGGGTCTCACTCTAGCACAGGCTGACATGGAATTCACTCTGGAGTCTCAGGGTGGCATTGAACTCATGGTGATCCTCCTACCTCTGCCTCCCACGTGCTGGGATTAAAGGTGTGCACCACCAGGCCTGGCTTGGAATACATGTCTATTAGCAAAGTTTACTTGAATTTCACAAAAACAAACCTTTAAAAGGCACTCATTGTTATCACTGAAATTTTTAATATTTTTATTTATTTATTTGAGAGAGAGAGGTAGATAGAGAGAATGGGCACACCAGGGCCTCTAGCTACTGCAAACAAACTCCAGATGCATGTGCCTCCTTGTGCATCTGGCTTATATGGGTCCTGGGGAATTGAACCAGGGTCCTTAGGTTTCGCAGGCAAACGCCTTAACTGCTAAGCCATCTCCCCAGCCCATCACTGAAATTTTACATGTATAATCTTAAGGTTTAAGCAGGTTATGGAAATAATGGAATCACACAATCAATAAAGGAAATCTAGTATAATCCAAAGAAATTCAACCCTGGCTTTGCCCAACCCAAAATATCTTGTCTTCAGCAATAGGGTCTTACTATCTTGTTTTCGTGGGTAACCAAGTGCTTTCACAATGGCCTGCATTGTTTTGGGAACCTCATGGGCCTCCTTGACCAACAGTTCTAGTGGTGGTAGTATGGGGGGGGGGGGCGGAATGTCCCATCTCTGGCACTAGGATTCACCTGCAACAAACCATGACTTTAGAGTAAAGCTTTCTCTACACCAGCAGGATCCTTTTGCCCAAGCTATCTCTCTCTTTGTTTACTTATTTAATAACCACAAAATTGTCTATTAAATAAGCTAACAAACTACTTATTATTATTACTATGTATTTTATTTTATTTTTCAAGGTAGGGTCTTGTTGTCTAGCAGAGCTGGAATTCACTATGTAGTTTCAGGCTGGCCTTGAACTCATGGAGATCCTCCTACCTCTGCCTCTTGAGTTCTGGGATTAAAGGCATGTGCCACTACATCCATCAAAGTACATTTAAAAAAATATTTTATATTTATTTATTTGACAGAGAAAAAGGGAGAGAGAGAGTGAGCAAGAATGAACGCACCTGGGCCTCCAGCCACTGCAATCGAACTCCAGATGTGTGCATCCCCTTGTGCATCTGGCTAACGTGGGACCTGGGGAATCGAATCTGGGTCCTTTGGCTTTGCAGGCAAATGCCTTAACCGCTAAGCCATACCTCCAGTCCCCAAAGTACATTTTTTGTGGTACTTATTCAATCCATCTTTAGTTTTGTGTATTCTTCTCCCACCCATCCTTCCCTTTCTCTTGTTCCTCCTTAGACCTTTCTACTCCCAGTATTCTATCCCACCATATGCAGGGCTATTATCCCCTCTTCTAATGTCTTCCTGCTTCACTCTCTCTATATTCCTGACCACTAGTGATGACCCTTACTACAACATACAAACAAATATAACTATTCTATGTCAGGATCTGCATGTGAGAGAAAACACTGCAGCATTTTTCTTTCTGGGCCTGAGTTACCTCACTTAGTATAAATCTTTCCAGATCCATCCATTTTCCTACGAATTTCATATTCATTTTCCCTTACCTCTGAGTAGAATCCCATAGTGTATATAAACCACATCTTTATTATCCATTTATCAGTTGATGGACATTTAGGATAATTCCATTTCATGCTTATTGTGAATAGAGAAGTGCAAACATGGCTGAACAAGCATCTCTGTAGTAAACAGTAGTCAGTCTTTAGGGTAATTGCCCAGGAGTGGTATAGTTGGGTCATATGGTAGATATATTCTTAGATTTTTGAAAAGATTCCATACTGATTTCCATAGATGGTAGACCAGGTTTCACTCTCACCAACAAAGAACAAAAGTTCTTTCCCCACATTCTTTTCAGCATTTGTTGTCATTTGATTTTTTTTTTTTAATGTTAACCAGTCTGATCGCATTGAAAAGGAATTCCAGAATAGTTTTAATTTTCATTTTCCTGAGGACTAATGGTGTTGAACATTTTTTAGATGTTTATTGGCCACTTATATTTCTTCCTTTGAGAACTCTTTGTTCAGTTCCTTGCACCAATTTATGAGTGGGTTGATTTGATTTTTATTGCTTAGTTTTTTTTGAGTTCTTCATATATTCTATTTATTTAACTTCTGTCAGGTATATTTTCTCCCATTTTGTAGGTGGTCTATTGACTCTGTTGATGGTTTGCTTAGCTGTGTAAGACATTTTAGTTTCATGAGATCCCAATGGTTGAATATTTGTCTTATTCCCTGGGCTACTGAGGTCTTATTCAAACCCTTTCCTTATGCCTATATCTTGGAGTGTTCTTCCTACTTCTTCTATCCAATTCACAATTTTGATCTTATATTGAGGTCTTTGTATCTGATTTTTGTACATGGTGAGAGAAGAGGGTCTAGATCCACTCTTCTTCTTGTGGTTATCCAGTTTCTCCAGTGCCATTTGTGAAAATTCTGTATTTTCTCCATTGTATGTTTTTGGCCTTGTCAGAGATCAGGTGGCTGTGGTTACTAGAACCTTACCTGGTTCTATTCTATTTCATTGTCTACGTGTCTGGTTTTATAACTATGACTTTGTTGTTTTCAAGTTTTTGCCTCCTTGTCTCTATTATTTTCTTCTTTTCCTTAAGTTTATTTTGTTGCTATTGTTTTCAAGCTTAAGGTAGAAGTTTATATTATTGACTTCAGACTTATTTTGTAATATATACATTTAGTGTTATAGAGCACTGTTTTTACCATGATAAACAATTTTGGTTATATATAATTTTTATTCAGTTTGATGTATTATACAATTTCCCTTGAAATTTCCTCTTTGACCTGTATACTAGTTCGAATTGTGCCATTAGTTTCCAAGTGTTTGGAGATTCCCTGTTCTCTTTCTGTTGTTCACTTACAATTTGATTCTGTTGGCTGTGATTACATATAATTTCAAATCCTTTAAATATTTTTAATGGCATGTGTTCTATGGGACCTTGAAAAGAATATATATTCTCTTCTTGGTGGATGAACTGTTCTATAAATGTCAACTAGATTTTTGTAGCAGTCAGCTTCACATTGATGGGATGAACCTCTATACCAGACACTGTTTATGGGAGGAAGGGATTTATTTGAAGCTTACAGATAAAGGAGAAGCTCCATAGTGGTGGAAGAAGCTCACCCCCTTTCACAGGTCCACACAGAGAGAAGAAACCACCACCCACACCAAGAGCAAGCACACACCAAGAACCTCAGGCAGAGCTAAAGCACTCTGCATATCTTAGGCTGGAATTCAGATCCTCCCCCAGTAACAAACACCTTAGGGCTGGACCTCAGGATCTATCCACTACCACCACCTCCTCCAGCCAAGTAGCTGGAAATCCAAGAAGCTTTAATAAAACTCCTGAACTTAAGATGGTGGCATAGGAACCATGTCAAAGCAGCCTAGGGGAGAAAAAGCAAAAGCAATAACAAATAGCAAAATATACTCTTCTACTCAAAAGTGCAAGTGTATAAGAAATTATCATCCACAGCAGAGAAATAGGAGAGATCCAGAGTGTCTAGACACCACAGAGGCAGGCAGAAGTGGCTCCAGCAGCGACAGCACCAGGTCTGCACTGCCACAGTCACCAGGCTCTGCTGAGCCACAGGAAAAGCCAGGTGAGGGGATTTTCCACTCATATCAGCACCCTTTTAAACTCAAGAAATGTGAAGAGGAGGACAGCAGGGACTAGCAGAGTGGCTAGTGGGGAAGATGATCAAGTGGACAAGGGGAACAACTTTAGCCAACATCCACAGCCACCCCTACCCCCATCACCAGTGCAAAAACAAGCAAGCCCCAGAGACTTAGGGAAGGGAACTCATCTACACAGCACAAAGCACAGGTGATCAGAGCAGCAACCCACCAACCCTGCCAGCCTACTTGAACCCACAGCACAGCAAAGAAGAACCCAAGCAGGCATGCAGCATAGCTAAGACTGAAGCCATCCTTAAAGGTAACTGAGCTTACACCACGTCAGTACCCACCAAAAAAACTTGCATATAGGTTTGCATTGGTAGTGCTAATTGCACCTTCCTTGTCAGGGTAAGTTATATGTTCAACTGGGTGGATGGCCAGATTTTCCATGATTTTTAAAAATGTTTTTAAAAAATATTTTATTTTTATTTATTTATGAGAGAGAGAGAGAGAGAGAGAGAGAGAGAGAGAGAGAGAGGAGACACATAGAGATTGTGAGAATAGGCACATCAGGACCTCCAACCACTGCAAACAAACTCCAGAAGCATGTGCCACCTTGTGCATTTGGCTTAAGTGGGTCCTGGGGAATCAAACTGGGTTCTTTGACTTTCCAGGTAAGCACCTTAACCGCTAACTCATTTCTTCAGCCCAGATTTTCCATTCTTAAATAAGCTATGTTTTGGACTTGCCATATTTTGCTTCCTGGTTTGTAGTGCCTTTGTCTCCTCTTCTGTTGTTCATTAGGGCAGGGTCTCACTTTATCACAAGCTGACCTTGGAACCCTCTACAGACCAGAAATCTCAGCCTCCCAGTTTACAGGATTAAGGGTATGAGGCAACACACATCCTTAGGGACTTTAACTTTGTTAGAGGAGCTGTTTGTCTTAATACCTACTCTTGCATAAATTCTCTGTGCTGGTTTTCACTGAATGGGTGTATTGTTAAGTTAAAACTTAGAATTTGCCTGCATTATCCAGCCATGGTGGTGCACTTGGGAAGCAGAGGCAGGAGGATCACTATGAGTTCAGAGGCACCCTGAGACTACAGGTCAGCCTGGACTAGAGTGAGAACCGACCTTGATAAAGCAAAAGAAGAAGAGGAAGAAGGAGAGGAGGCAGAGGAAGGAGAATTTGCTTGTATTTTGTTCCATCCAGCCTACTCAAATACATAGCAGACAAACCCAACACCTAGGGTCACTTTTGTGGTTACTCTGAGAGTCTTTAAAGAACCACACCTAGCACCTTAATCTCATACACTGAATAATACAAAACTAGATTCATTGATACATCTAAGAATGCTGCAGATAATTAGAAAATCCAAGCATCAAATTAATCCAAGATGCAAAAATCTCTACATTATAATACACAAAACACAAAAAAATCAAGACAATATAATTACACCAAAAATTATAAATCCATCAGAAATGACCTCCAGTGAGAATGATTTAGAGGAAATTCCTGAGAAATATTTCAAAACAGTGGTTATAAATATGCTCAAAGAAATCAAAAGAATCAAAGAAAACACAGGAAGCCAATTTAATGAAATAAGGAGGTCAATACAAGACATGAATAAGGAAATAGAAATAATAAATAAAAACCAGACAGAAATACTAGCAATGAAAAATACAGCAAGTCAAATAAAAATCTCCGTAGAAAGTCTCACTAGCAGAATGGATGAAGAAGAGAGCAGGGTATCTAAACTAAAAGACCAGGTAGCAGATCTTATACAGTCCAACAAAGAGAAAGACAAGCTAATAGGAAGGCATGAGTTGGAATTTCAAGATATTTTTGACACTATGAAAAGATCAAGCAAAGAATTCAGAGAATTCAGGGTAGAGTAGGAGAAGAATTTCATTCCAAAGGCATAGTAGGCATTTCCAACAAAATCATAGAAGAAAAAATTCCCCAAATTGGGAAAGAGATGCCAATTCAGATACAGGAAGCCTCTAGAACACCAAACAAAAAGCATGGAAAGAACCTCTCCTCGCCATATTATAATTAAACTACCAAACACACAAACCAAAGAAAATTTATTGAAAGCAGTTAGAGAGAAAAAGCAAGTCACTTATAAAGGTAAGCCCATCAGGATAAGAGAAGATTATTCAACACAAATGTTAAAAGCCAGAAGGGCTTAGAATGATGTATTCTAAGTTCTGAAAGATACTGTCAACCAAGAATACTTTACCCAGCAAAGCTATCCATCCAAACTGATGGAGAAAAAAGGACATTCCACAACAAAAACAGGCTAAGGGAATATATGACAACTAAGCCAGCTCTACAGAAAATTCTTGAAAGGACCCTTCACACTGAAGAGAAAGGAAACCGTACATATGAGGAAATGGGAAAATAAATCATACTTGAAAAACACTTAGTACAAGAGAGTGAAGGGATAAATGGGAACACTACAAAACAAGAAGAATGGCAAGTACAAATACACACCGTTCAATAATAACCCTTAATATCAATGGCCTCAATGCCCCAACCAAAAACACAGGCTTGAATATTAGAGCAAAAGGCAGGATCCTTCTGTTTGTTGCCTCCAAGAAACTCATCTCTCCATAAAAGACTGACACTATCTTAGCATGAAAAGATTGGAAACAGTATTCCAAGCAAATGGGCCTAGGAAAGAAAAATGTGTTGCTATCCTAGTAGCAGACAGGATAGACTTCAAACCAACATTAGTGAGGAAAGATAAAGAAGGTTAAAGTAAAAATTCAACAGGAAATATTACAATTCTAAAAATATGTGCAGCTAACATGGGTGCTCACAATTTCATCAAGAAAACACTATTAGACTTAAGGTCACAGATAACACCAAGTACAATTGTAGTGGGCAATTTTAATACCCCACTCTCATCTATTGATAGATGGTCCTGACAAAAAATAAACAGAGAGACATCTGGATTAAATGATGTCATAGAACAAATAGACCTAACAGGCATCTACAGAACATTTCATCCAAGTGCTACAGAATACACATTTTTCTCAGCAGCATATTCTCTAAAGTAGACCATATATTAGGACACAAAGCAAATCTTAACAAATACAGGAAAATTGAAATAATCCCTTGTCCTCTGTCTGATCACAATGGGAATAAACTACAAATCAGCAACAAGAAAAGCTGGAGACCATACACAAAATCATGGAGATTAATCATTACTCAATGATGAATTGTTCATTAAGGAAATCAAGAAACTCATAGACTCAAATTGTAATCAGAACACAACATACCAAAACTTTTGGAACACAATGAAGGCTGTCCTAAGAGGAAAATTTATAGCTTTAAGTGTCTATATTAAGAAATTAGAAAGGTCACAACTAAACAACTTAATGCCTCACCTTAAGGTCCTGGAAAAAGAAGAACAAGGCAAACCAAAAATCAGTAGACAGGAAGAAGTAATAAAGATTAGGGCAGAAATTAATGAAATAGAAACCAAAAAAAAAAAAAAAAAAAAAAAAAACCAACAACAAAAGCAAAAAAAGAGACTCTATGAAATAAAGAGTTGGTACTTTGAAAAGGTAAACAAGATATCAATCTTAGCAAACCCTTAACACATCTGACAAAAGGAAAGAGAGAAGAGACACAAATTAATAAAATTAGAGATGAAAAAGTCACCATTACAAGGCAAAGAAATTCAAAAAATCATAAGGACAAACTTTAAGAACATATACTGTACTAAATTTGAAAATCTGAAAGACATGGATGATTTCCTAGATATATATGACCTATCAAAAATTAACTCATGATGAGATAAATCATGTAAATAAACCTATAAAAGGTGCAGAGATCCAGGCAATTATCAAAACTCTTGCAACTAAAAAAAGTTCAGGTCCAGATGGATTCACTGGTGAATTTTATCCCACTTTCATGGAAGAACTAACACCAATGCTTCTCAAATTTCCCTTAAAATAGAAAAGAAAGGAATGCTACCAAACTCCTTCTATGAAGCTAGCATCACCCTAATACCAAAACCAGACTAAGACAGGATGAAAAAAAAAAAAGAAAAGAAAAAAAAAAGAAAATTACAGATCAATCTCCCTCATGAACATAGATGCAAAATTTCTCAACAAAACATTGGCAAACAGAATACAAGAATATATCAGAAAGATCATTCACCCCTACCAAATAGGCTTTATTCCAGAGAAGCATGGATGGTTCAACATATGCAAATACATTATACATACATCATATATATATATATATACACACATATATATATATATATATATATACACATACACATTATATGCATACATACATTATATATATGGTCTGAAGGACAAAAAATTACATCATCATCTCAGTAGATACAGAAAATGCATTGGACAAAATCCAGCATCCTTTCATGGTAAAAGTCCTACAGAAACTGGACATAAAAGGAACAGATCTCAACATAATAAAGGCTATGTATGACAAACCGACAGCCAACATAATAATAAATGTGGAAAAGCTTGAAGCCTTTCTACTAAATTCAGGAACAAGACAAAGGTGTCCACGGTCCCCACTTTTATTTAATATAGTACTAGAAGTTTTAGCTATAGCAATAAGGCAAGAGACATTCATAAAAGGGATACAAATTGGGCAGGAAGTGTTCAAATTATCCTTGTTTGCAGATGACATGATTCTATACATAAAGGATCCTAAAGACTCCACCAACAACCAATGAGAGCTGATAAGCACTTTTGCAAACATAACAGGGTACAAAACAAACACACAGAAATCAGTAGCTTTCCTATGTACTAAGAACAATCATGCAGAGGATGAAATCAGGGAATCTCTCCCATTCACAATTGCCTCAAAAAAAAAAAAAAAAGTACCTTGGAATAAGCCTAACCAAGGATGTGAAGGATCTCTACAATGAAAACTTAAAAAATCTCAAGTGAAGCTGGGCGTGGTGGCACACGCCTTTAATCCCAGCACTCGGGAGGCAGAGGTAGGAGGATCGCCGTGAGTTCAAGGCCACCCTGAGACTCCATAGTGAATTCCAGGTCAGCCTGGGCTAGAGTGAGACCCTACCTCGAAAAACAAAACAAAAACAAAACAACAAAAAATAAATAAATAGTAAAAATAAAAATAAAAATCACAAGTGAGAAATTGCAGAAGACACTAGGAAATGGAAAGACATCCCATGTTCTTGGATTGGAAGAATCAATATTGTGAAAATGTCAGTGTTGGGCTGGAGAGATGGCTTAGTGGTTAAGTGCTTGCCTGTGAAGCCTAAGGACCTCAGTTCAAGGCTCCATTCCCGAGAACCCACATTAGCCAGATGCACAAGGGGGAACATGCATCTGGAGTTCGTTTGCAGTGGCTGGAGGCCCTGGTGCACCCATTCTGTCTCTCTCTCTCTCTCTCTCCCTCTCTCTCTCTCTCTGTCACTCTCAAATAAATAAATAATAATGAACAAAAAATTAAAAAAAAGAAATGTCAATCTTACCAAAAGCAATCAACACATTTAGTGCAATCCCCATTAAAATTCCAATGGCATTCTTCACAGATATAGAACAAACAATCCTAAAATTCATTTATAAGCACAATAAAACCATGAATAACCAAAATAATGTTAAGTAACAAAAATAAGGCTGGTAGTATCACCATGCCCAATTTTAAGCTATATTACAAAGCCATAGTAACAAAAACAGCATGGTACTGCCACAAAACAGACACATAGATCAATGGAACAGCATAGAGGATCCTGATATTAATCCAGGCAGCTACAGCCATTTTATTTAGACAAAAAATGCTAAAAGAGATTCATCAGAGAAAAGACAGCCTCTGCAACAAGTGGTGCTGGGAAAACTGGATATCTATATATAGAAGCAAAAAAAATAGATACTTGTCTCTCTCCATGCACAGGAATCAAGTCCAAATGATCAGGGACCTTAATATAAGACCTGAAACTCTGAAACTGCTAGAGGAAAAAGTGGGGGAAACCCTTCAACATATTGACATAGGCAATGACCTTCTGAATATAACACCAGTTACTCAGGAAATAAAACCACTAGTCAACCACTGGGATCTCATGAAATTGCAAAGCTTTTGTACAGCAAAGGACACTGTGAATATAGCAAAGAGACAACCCACAGAATGGGAGAAAAATCTTTGCCAGCTCTACATATGACAGAGGATTAATATCCAGAATATACAAAGAACTCAAAAAACAAAACAAGAAATCAAACAACCCAATTAAAAAAAATGGGCTATGGAACTAAATAGAGAGTTCTCAAAAGAAGAAATACAGATGGCATATAAACATTTTATAAAGTGTTCTACATCCTTAGCCATCAGGAAAATGCAAATTAAAACTACTTTGAGATTCCATTTCACTCCTGTCAGAATGGCTATCATTAAGAAAACAAATGACAATACATGTTGGCGAGGATGTGGAAAAGGGGGAAATTTTTGACACTGCTGATGGGGATGAAGTCTAGTACAGCCACTGTGGAGGTTCTTGAGACAGCTACAAAGAGATTTACCTTGTGATCCAGCTATAGCATTCCTAGGCATATATCCTAAGAACTCTTCTCACTACCATAGAGATACTTGCACAACCATGTTTATTGCTGCTCAATTCACAATAGCTAGGAAATGGAACCAGCCTAGATGTCCCTCAACAGATGAATGGATAATAAAGATGTGATACATTTACACAATGGTTTTCTATTCAGCAGTAAAGAAAAATGAAATTTGTAGGGAAATGGATGGATCTCTAATGATTATACTAAGTGAGGTAACCCAGGCCCAGAAAGCCAAATGTCACATGTTCTGTTTCATATGTGTATTATAGCTACAAATGTTTATATCTGTGTGTTTATACCTGTGTGTGAGCTGGAACCAAAAATCAGTAGCAGAGGCCAGTAAGCTAGAAGGCTATAAGGGAGGGAGGAAAGGGAAGGACTTAAGTACAAGAACAGATTATAGTTGGTGGAATGGCCCTCTGGACAGAGAACCAGTGGAAGTCTTCCTGGTTGATTCTTCCCAATTGTGTCATACAGGCCTGATTTTGATGAAAATAACTGAATCTCTCCCTTTTTCATCCTTGGAGCAGGACTGATGGGTTTCAGGTACCTATAAAGCCTACCAAGCTTTGCACTGGCCCACATGACATGAGATTCACTGTCATTAAGACCACACTGAGGCTCACATCTCTGCCATACCTTTTCTAGTTTTGAAATGAGCTCAGATTGTTTGATTTGTTCTTGATTTCTATGAAGGATCCATCTCTGTGTTTTGAGGGGTGAAAACTATTTTGAAAATTGAGTTTTAAATGTTCTCCCCACATAATGATTTCCTTCCTCCAGAGACCAGTTGAGGCTGCTGGTGGAATATACAGCAGTCATTCAGAGTGAATGGTACAGGAGTTTCCAATTAAAAAAGAAAGAAAGAAAGAAAGAAAGAAAGAAAGAAAGAAAGAAAGAAAGAAAGAGACAAAAAACCTTATTTTCATCCTTAACTGTTAGAATACATTGTTTGAGTTATATACCTAATGATGTGCTACAGAGTATAGTATTTATATATGTGATAATATGAGTTTGTAAATTAGTTTTTAAAAGGGAAAGTTTTGAGTTTTGTTCTGTATATTTTGTTACCTTTTACAAAATAAAAAATATTACATATTAAAACCATGTCATCTCAGTATTTGATCTGACATGATGTAAGGATAGCAATGAAGCCAATTATCTGCTATAATCACACCTGTACAAAATCATAGTTCTTTGTGCACAGAACTACACACTTTCATTTTCTATCTAAACTTTATGTTTGAAAAGCATGCATTTGTTATAAGATCATTCAGACTCCAGCTATGAAGGGACCTGTTCATTGCCAGCACCTCGCTCTGACCTGCTCTCATTCTCAATCTTCCTTTTCATGGGCTGCTCTAGCCTTTCCAGTTACAATGTCATGTGTGGGTGAACCCACACTGCACATATATGCAATAAAAGCTCTATGAGGCAATATACAAACAAATAAATAAATAACCTCCTTATCTATTGGGGGTTATCCATTCTGTTGATTTTTTTTTTTTCTATTTGCTCCATTAGTTGTTGGAAAGGGTCTTAAAGTTATCAACTATAGTTGTGGGTTTGTCTATCCTTTTGTAGATCCTTACATAATTTTAAACTCTGTTGTTTGGTGCATTCCTATTTAGAGCTGGTAAGTCTCCATAGTATATAAATCATTTTATCACTATAGAATGTTTCTGTTTTTTCTAGCCACTTTTTTGCTCTTAAATATACTTTAAATTTAATATAAATACTCTTAAATATTACACACACACACATATGTTTAAGAGAGAGGGGGAGAGAGAAAAAGAGACAGAGAAAGGAAGAAGGGGCATATCAGTGCCTCTAGCTACTGCAATGGAACTCCAGATGCATTTGCCAACTTGTGCATTTAGCTTACATGGGTACTGGAGAATCAAACTTGGGTCCTTAGGTTTGTCAGCTAAGTTACTTAACTGCTAAACCATCTGTCAAACCTTCTTAAACATAATTTTATCTTATGTTAATAGAGTTATTTTTGACTTGCTTTGATTTGAATGATTTATTTCTATATTATTTTATCAACCTGCCACTTCTTCTATTTGAAAGAAGTTTTCATATCCAGTAAATAGTCATCATTTCTTTTACATTCCAGTCTGCCAATCCATCTTTTAATGCATATATTTAGATTATTCATATTTAGTGTAATTATCAATACATTAGGGATATATCTCTGTTTTTTTCAATTTCAATTATCCATTTTCTTTATTTTGCCTTTATGTTGGTTATTTTAGCTTTAAAAAATTATTTGGATTTATCTTTAATTTTTTGGTATATATCTTCGTATAACTTTTTAGTTGATACTCTAGTTATTACATTATATAAACATTACTTATCACAATTATTAGTGTCATCATTTACCAGTTAAAATGAAGTATGGAAACTTTACCTCCCTTGGCTTGACACTGGAGAGCATAATCTTTGTCCCCACAGGATTAAGACCTGGTTTCCAGTTCCAGATGTAGGTTCCTTTCCACTGAGTGGATCTCTCTTTTTTTTTTTTTTCTCATTAAACTTTGTTTTAATGGGTCTCAAAATTTTGTGACAGCTTTTTGGTCAAGTTGTTTCTATTAAAAACTAATAACTTAAAACTGCCACACACACACACACACACACACACACACACACACACACACACACACAAAAGAGCCACAAACATTTTCCTTTCCTTCTGAAGGTTTTACGATGCATTGTTATCATTAACCAGTCTTTTATTATTAAACTTAAATGGCCAATTAAGACAAACAGTTCTGAGACCGGTCTTCCACCACTGATTAAGACTAGGGTGGCAGGTGTTTGGGGGTTACATTGATTTAGCCTTCTGAGCTGTCTGGGCAGACTTGGTGACCTTGCCAGCTCCAGCAGCGTTTTTGTCCACAGCTTTGATGACACCCACAGCAACTGTCTGCCTCATATCACAAACAGCAAAACGACCCAGAGAAGGATCTCTTAACCAATCAGAAGGCCATCGGTTACCCACCAAGGCTATGTGCCACCATTGCACCGGTGTGTTCTTCTTGTCAGGCTGGTTGTTTCTGAGTACCTTAGACCATTGCTTGCTCACATCATTGTTGGCCACTTTCGCCCAGTAGTTTTCCAGCACTAGATAGGTTATTTTTCTGGGGACTGGCTCTCTGCCAGATTCCAGCCAAGTTTCTTTATGTTCTGTGTTGGCAGCATATGGTATCTTTAGCAATAGGGTATTACTTTTTACCTCAGATGGGTAATCAAGTGCTTTGACAGAAGCCTATCTTGTTTTGGGGACCTTGTAGGTATCTCTGTTCAACAGCTTAATGTGGATAGCCCCTATTTTTGGAACTGTGAGTTATAGATCTTAACCAAAAAATTTTAAGGTTAGACTATTCCACCTCCTTCAGGGCCCTTCTTTTTAGGTGGTCACTCCATACTCCTGTTGAGGGTTATATATTTTAGTCTACCTTCAAGGAGAAATGTTTGTATGGTACCAGTTCATTTTGGATTTATTTAAGTTTATTTTACCCCACCCTTCCCTTCCTCCAACTTGTTTCCCTTCCATCCCTACTTATTTGGGCCTTAAGTTGCCTATCTGGCATCCCAGCAACTCAAGTTGATCCTATATCATGGAAAGTTCCTCCTGTTTATTCTTCCAGTAGTTGAAGAGTTTCAGGTCTTATATTGAGGTCTTTAATCCATTTGGAGTTTATTATTTTGAATGGTGAAATGCATGCATCTAGTTTCATTTCTCTACATGTAGTTATCCAATTTGAATAGCACCATTTGTTGAAGATACTGTCTCTTCTCTAGTCTACATTATTGGCACCTTTGTCAAAGATTCAGTAGCTGTATCTATTTGACCTAAGGTGTGGACTTTTAATTCTATTCCAGTGGTCTATATTTCTGTTTTTAATGCCAGCACTATGCTGCTTTGTTACTATGGCTTTGTAATATAGCTTTAGTTTGGTATGGTGATACCTCCAGAGGCATCTTTTGCTGAGGATATGTTTGGATATCTGAGGTCTGCTGGCATTCCATATGAATTTTTTTTCAAGGTAGGGTCTCACTCTAGCTCAGGCTGACCTGGAATTCACTATGTAGTCTCAGGGTGGCCTCAAACTCATGGTGATCCTCCTACCTCTCCCTCCCAAGTGTTGGGATTAAAGGTGTGGGCCACCATGCCTAGCTCTCATATGAATTTTGAGATCACTTTTTCTATCTCTGTGAAGAATGATGCTGTAATTTTTATTGGTATTGCATTAAATCTGTATATTGCTTTGGGTAGAATTGCCATTTTCACAATATTAATTCTGCCTACCTAGGAGCATCTGCTCAAGCCCATCTGCTCCATCTGCTCAAGCCCTCTTCAAATTCTTTCTTTTTTAAAAATTTATTTATTGGAGAGCAACAGACAGACAGAGAAAGATGGAGAGAGGAGAGAGAGAGAAAGAGTAAGAGAGAGAGAGAGAGGAAGGGGAGAGAGAGAGAGGGAGAGGAGAGAGAGAGAGAATGGGCTCACCAGGGCCTCCAGCCACTGCAAAGGAACTCCAGATACATGCACCACCTTGTGCATCTGACTTACATGGGTCCTGGAACCGAGCTTCAAACCAGGTCCTTAGGCTTCACAAGCAAGCAATTAACTGCTAAGCCATCTCTTCAATTTCTTTCTTGACTGTTTTTATGTTTTCACTATGTAGAACTTGCCCTTCCTTGGTTAGTGTTATTCCAAGGTATTTTTTGTGGCTATTGAAAATGGGTTAGCCTCACTGAAATCTTTCTCTGTATATTTGTCAATTGCATATAGAAAGGCTACTGAATTTTGTACATTGATTTTGCATCCTGCCACTTGGCTGACAGAATTAATCAGTTTTAGAAGTTTTGAGATGGAGACTTATGGCTCATTTATGTATAGGATCATGTCATCTGCAAATAGGGCTAATTTTTCTTCTTCCTTTCCAATTTGTATCCCTCTTACTACTTTCTTCTGTCTTATTGCTTAGGCTAGGATTTATAGTACTGTGTTGAAGAGCAGTGGTGAGAGAGTGGGCATTCTAGTCTTATTCCCAATATCAATGGGAACTTCTTGAGTTATTCCTCATTAAGTACTATTTGGGCTTTAGGTGCTTTATATATAGCTTTTATTATGTTTAGATGTAAACCATTCATGCCTATTATCTCCAGAATTTTGATCATTAAAGTGATGTTTTATTTTGTCAAAGAACTTCTCTTCACCTATTGAAATGATCATGTGGTTTTTGTGATTAAGTTTATTTATGTGGCATATTATGTTGTCTGATTTCCATATGTTGAACCATCCCTGCATCCCTGGGATGAATTCTGTTTGATCAAGGTGGGCAATACTTTTGATGTGTTGTTGAATTTGGTTGTGAGGATTTTGTTCAGTATCTTTGCATCTAAGTCATCAGGGATTTAGGCCTATAGTTTTCTTTTCTTGTATTTCTATCTGATTTTGGTATTAGGATGATGCTAGCATCATAAATGGAAATGGAAAACATTACTGTTCTCTGATTATGTGAAACAGTTTGAGAAAAATTGGCTTCAGTTCTTCAATGAAGGTTTGATGGAATTCAGCTGAGAAGCCATCTGGTCCTAGATTTTTCATTTTCATGAGGCTTTTGATTACCTTTTCAATCATGATGAATGTGGTAGATTTGTTTAGGAGATAATCTACTCTTAGTTTAGATTTTGTAGGGGGTATCTGTCTGGGAATTCATCAATTTCTTCCAGATTTTCCAAATTTGTGGACTAGAAGTTTAGGAAGTATGTCCTGATGACTCTTCCAATTTTATTGATGTCTGTCATCACTTTGCCTTTCTCATTTCTGATGTTGTTAATTTGAGGAGTCTTTTTCTCATTTGATAAAATTGGCAAAGAATTCATCAATTTTGTTTAGTTTTCAAAGAAATGACTCTTCATTTTATTAATTTTAATTGTTTTCTTAGTTTCCAATTCATTAACTTCTGATCTTGACTATTTTTTTTTTCTTGGTCTGGAGCTCTTAGGGTTTTTCTAACTCCTTTATGTAGATGGTTAGGTTATTGATTTGGGATTTATCCATCTTTGTTATGAAGGCATTTAGAGCTATGAATTTTCTCCTTAGGACTGCCTTCATTGTGTCCCATAACTTTTGGTAAGTTGTATTTTCATTATCATTCAGTTCTAGAAATTTTATAATTTCTTTTTGGATTTCTTCCTCAACCCATTCATTTCTTAAAAGTGTGTCATTCAGTCTCCAGGTACTAGTGGAGTTCCTCATGTGTTTCTTGTTAATTTCTAGCTTTAAAGCATTGTGATCTTATAATGATGCAGGAAATTTACATCAATATGCCTGAATTTATGGAGGCATGCTTTGTGGCCTGATATAGGTTTATTTTGGAGAAGGTTATGTGAGCTGCTGAGAACAATCTGTATTCTGTAGAATTGGGGTAGAATGTTCTGTAGATGCCCATTAAGTGTAGCTGGTCTATGGTGTTGTTGAGCTCTATTATTTCCCAGTAGATTTTCTGCTTGGATGATCTGCCTATTGATGATAATGTAGTATTGAAGTCCCTAACTATGATGGTGTTGGTATTTATTTCTGCTTTGTTGCCAAGTAGGTGTTGTTTTATAAACTGTGGTGCACCTGTGTTTGGTGCATACAAATTTATGATTGTGATGTCCTCCTACTGGATCATTACCTTCATGAGTAAGAAGTGGTCTTCTTTGTCCTTTTTGATTACTTTTGGTTTGAAGTTTATTTAACAGGAACACCTGCTTGTTTCTTATTTTCGTTTCCTTTCACCTTGGGGAGGTGTCTGTTTTTAGTTGTGAGATTGGTTCTTGAAGACAATAGAAAAGTTCACTTTTCTGATCCATCCTGTTAACTTGTGTCTTTTGATGTATGAGTTAAGACCATTAATATTTAAGTTTATAATTGTGATGTTCAATTTAATCTCTGCTATGATGGGGTGTTTTCTGGGGCTTTGTGTTTTCTTGTGCATTGCACTTTTTTGAGCCTGCTTTACTTTTGGTTATTGTGATCTTCTTGTAGGTTTTTGAGTTTGGTTGTTTGACTCTCCTTTGTGGATTATCCCCTGAAGTATTCTCTGTAGGTTTGGCTTTGTGTTTATATAATCACAGAGCTGACTTTTTTCATGGAAAGTTTTCCTTTTGACATCTATTAAGAGGGATACTTTCTGTGGGTACAGTAGTTGGGTTGGAAACTATAGTTTTTTTTTAGACTGGAAGTGTTCCATTCCAGGCCCTTCTGTCTTTCAGGGTTCCCACTGAGAAATCTGAGGTAATTCTGATGGAATTGCCTTTGTAGATAGTGAGTTGTTTCTCTCTTGCTGCTTTTAGCACTCTATCTTTGTTTTCATTGTTAAGAGTTTCAACTAATATGTGCCTTGAAGAGTTTCTTCTTTGGTCCTCTCTGATGTTCTATGAGGTTCTTGTATCTGGATATGCCTCTCTTTTGTGAGATTGGGAAATTCTGCTTCAATAATTTTGTTGAATATGTTTTCTATGCCTCTGGTCCTCCTTTCTTCCCCTTCTGGTCTGGTTGTTTTAGGGTAACCTACAATTCCCTCATGTCTTGTTCACATGACTTTTTGAGTTTAGCAAAGTTTTTGACTTCTAATCAACTTGTTCTGTCTTGTCTTCCAGCTCACAGGTTCTGTCTTCTACATGAGTGACTCCATTAGTGAGGATTTCTAGAGAGGGTCTTACAAGCTCTATTTGATTTTTGTTTTCTGTTGTGTTATTTTGCATTGTGTTCATATCTTTTTTGAAGTACAATTTCAGTTTGAGGTCTGATTTTCTTGATGCTTTCTGGAATTCATCCTTACATTTAATCATGTCTTCCTTAAGCTCAATCAGCTGGTTATTGTGATCCTTTATTTGTTGACTCACCTTCAATTCATTTATCTCTGTTTTGATACTTCTGTGGTTTTCTTCAATTAAGTCAAGCCTAGTAACAAAAGCTGTGTGCTCTAAGAGATGATTCTGCTAAATTTCATTTATGTGATTGTTGGTTTTTTGATCATGTGCTTCCAATTCAGCAATTGTCTTGATCAGGGTCACATAAATTATTGTATTTTTATTTTGGGATTCATTTTTTGTTGTTTTTCTCTATGATTTCATTGAATGCTTCCATTGTGGGACTAGGCATCCTTGGTGGAGACCTCTCAGTTTTCTGACTTTTGTTAGGTTTTTTTTGTGTTGTGGTATACCCATCTTGGGGCAAAAGTCTTATTTTATTGATGAGGAAGCAAGTGTTTGTCCTTGTAGAATTTTCAGTGAGTATTTTATTTTAAGTGTGAAGTGGATTGGAGTAGGATGAAGTTATAACCACAGAGGCACAGGTTTTGGAGGTTACAAATGCCTCACAAGTACCTGGGGATCTAGGAGGTGGGGAACCAGGAATTCAGACCAAGCCATTCCACTTTTGCACACTCTTTAGCACAGGCGACTTAGGAGTTGGGGAACTAGGATCTGGGAATCTGGGTTAACAGGGGCAAGAGGCACGTTTACACAGTGGCCCATGCACCTATGGCTCAGGGAAACAGGGATTTGGAGACTGCTGCAGACTGCTTCAGGTTTGCTGAGATGAACTTCCAGACCAGGCACAGTTATGGAGGAATGGATTTATTGAAGTTTACAGATCCAGGGGAAGTTCCATAATGGCAGAAGAAGCTGGCCTGCTTTCATAGGACCAAATACACAGAGAGAAGCACAAGCCTAAAAGCCAAAAGCTAGGCACACTTTGTATATCTTTAGATTGAAATCTCAAACCCACCACCATACATTAAGATCCACCTAGTGATGTCACCTCCAGCCCGGTGGCTGCAGATACAAACTAATGAAGCACTGAATATATTGGGGGCCATCTATTCAAACTACCACAGATACTCAAGAGCAGGTCATTCAGGAATCCAGAGCAAAAGGCCTGCTTCAGCAGCACACACAGGGTCCAGTCTGTCCCAAGCCAGTAGCAGGGTACTGGGACCAGGGAACTGGAAAGTGGGGAACAAAATAGGAATTTTGTTCAACTCACACTATGTGTACATACACCTTCCAGAGCTGGGGACCCAGGAGTTGGGGGCCCAGTGGTAGGTAAATCAGGAAGCCAGAGCAAAAGGCCTGCTTCAGCAGCACACACACTGGGTCCAGGCCACTTCAAGCTAGGAGCAGGGGTACCAGAACCAGGGAATTGGGAGCACACTGTTTTTTTAATATCATATTTTCCCTTTTATTCTGATGTTCCAAGGTTATGTCTTCTATTACTTCTTTCCTGCTTAGTGATTTTCCTTTAGTATTTCTTTTAAGGTTTGTATTCTGGCAGATTTCTTTTAATCACCTGAAAAAATCATATCTCTAGGAGTATCTTTTTTTTTTTTTGCTATATATAAAACTTAAGATTAGGGAGTCTTTCTGCACTTGAAAAATGTCATGCTATTTCTTTCCTCAATAGTATCTGGTGAGAACTCTGTTACCCAGTAGATTTAGGCTGTAGTATCATAGAAAGGTCAAAACTTTTCCAGGTTTGAGGTTTCAGATTCAGCCAAATAAATTATTGATTATTCTATATTTTATAAATTAGAATTTTTTCATGAAATATAAAGCAGCATATTGTAAACTTAACTAGTATTTCTCAAAGAAAACTTGCATTTCTCCCTGTTGAGCCCTAAAAATATGTGATGAGTGACTAAGAAGGGAAAAGGAACACTACCAAGTAACTTTTATTTTTTTCTTTTTGGTCTTTTCATCCCCACATAGAGAGAAAATATATGTTCTAGCCTGCATCCAGCTCCATATCAAAAAATGGAACCAACTGAAACCTTCAACAATAACAGCAACAGTAACTGCACAATTGAAAACTTCAAGAGAGAATTTTACCCTATCACATACCTGATAATATTTGTCTGGGGAGCTTTGGGAAATGGATTTTCCATATACGTTTTCCTTCAATCTTATAAGAAGTCCACATCTGTGAATGTTTTTATGCTCAACCTGGCCATTTCAGACTTCCTGTTCACAAGCACACTGCCCTTTAGAGCTGACTATTACTTCAGAGGTTCCAACTGGATATTTGGGGACTTGGCTTGCAGAATCATGTCCTATTCTTTGTATGTCAACATGTACACCAGCATCTATTTCCTAACAGTGCTGAGTGTTGTGCGTTTCCTGGCCACTGTTCACCCGTTACAGCTCCTCCATGTCACCAGCATCAGGAGTGCCTGGGTGCTCTGTGGAATCATCTGGATCTTTATCATGGCTTCCTCAGCAATGCTTCTGAAAAGTGGCCATGAGAAAAAGAACAACATCATATCATGCTTGGAGCTGAATCCCCATAAATTTAATAAGCTGTTAATCATGAACCACATTGCCTTAGTGGTGGGCTTCCTGCTGCCCTTCCTCATACTGAACATCTGCTATCTGCTAATCATCCGTGCCCTGTTAAAGGCAGAGATCCCAGAGTCAGGTCTGCGTGCTTCTCATCGGAAAGCACTAACCACCATCATCATTACCTTGATCATCTTCCTTCTCTGTTTCCTGCCATATCACACCCTGAGGACCCTCCACCTGGTCACATGGAGCACAACTTCTTGTGGAGATGAGCTGCACAAAGCCATGGTTATCACCCTGGCCTTGGCTGCAGCCAATACCTGCTTCAATCCTTTCCTCTATTACTTTGCTGGGGAGAATTTCAAAGATAAATTAAGGGTTGTATTCAGAAAAGATCATCTACAGAAAGTAAAGGCAAAGTGCAGCTTTTGTTTTTGTGTGTAGTTGAAAACAGAAGTGGAGAAGTGGAGGTTTGTTCAGGAATCTTGTTATCCAGATGGAGAACATCATTCACACATCTTTAAATTACATTGTATTTGTACCATTACCAACAAGCATTGATTTTCAACATTTGGCTGAGCACAGCTTTTGTTGATGAAACCTAACTTTATGATATCCTCTTCCCCAGCTCCACTTCCTCTTTAATCCCTTCACTTATAGCCAGCTAACAAACCTACTGAAAGCCCCAATGCAAGTAAAAAGAACATCTTAAGAACTTAGGGGAGACTCTGATTGTGAAGAGAAAGGCTTTCCTGTAATGAACCAAGACAAGGCTCCAGACAAGTCTGGCAAGAAAAAATGGGGAGGATTACAGCGAAAGACTACTAATGATGAGTAGGGAGAAATAGGAATTTCATTTTGCCTTGGGAATGGGGTTCTAACAAACTGAATACAAGAATATGCCCATTGTCTCTTTCTTACTAGGGGTTAGGAAGCACAGGAGAGGAGCCATGTGTGTTGGGGGTCTGGGAAACTGACTTAGGGGATTGAGGAACTGTGTATGGAATAAGGGGAAAGGAGACATGCACACACACACACACACACACACACACATACACACACACCCCTATGAGACTTTGGTTTGGATTGATGCAGTCTCATTAATCCACTTGGACAATATAATGAAGGAGGTGGCTCTAAGTGTTTGAGTTGGGCAGTCAGGAAAAGGGTGGGGGAGGGAGAGAGTTTCAAAGGTTATCATACCTGTGAGGTTTTATTAACGTTTACCAGAATGTGAGTAGACAGTACTTTTAAAAAGTCCTTGACAATAGAAGGGGATCCTTTCTATGCACAGAAACAGACTACAGATACTATCAACTGCTAACATAATCATTGTGCTGCATGTAATGGAGTGCCATCCCATGCTGGGAAGCCTGTGCAGGCACTTTACATTCATTAATCTCACATAGCCCTCCCACAAAATCTCTAAAAGTACATTACAGGTGAAAAAAAAAAAAAAAAAGGAAGCTCAAAAAAATAAAGTGTGTCCACAATCACATAGCTAGGTAGAGTCTTAAAAACCTCTTTGTAGAAATGGTGGTCAGGTGCTCTCTCCACTGCTACCCTTGTGAGCCTGTATGGACATTGAAACTCTGAATAAGAACTCCCCCTCCCATCAGGCATATAAATCTTCCTCATCCTTGCCAGGCGTGGTGGCGCACACCTTTACTCCCAGCACTTGGGAGGCAGAGGTAGTAGGATCGTCATGAGTTCGAGGCCATCCTGAGACTACATAGTGAATTCCAGGTCAGCCTGAGCTAGAGTGAGACCCTTCCTTGAAAAGAAAAAGAAAAAACAAAGAAGAAAAAAGAAGAGGGAGAAGAAAAAAGAAAAAGAAAAAAATCCTCCTCATCATCATGAGAAAATTAAGGTTTTCTTCTTGGAGTTGTTGAGTTCTGGCACAGCAGGATGAGACCAAGGTTTTATCATAAAGCTGGGAAGTACTAAGACAGTGTTTGTATGAAGCAAAGACTACTGTGAACTACTGGAAAACTAAAGAAAGACTGACAGGTACTGACAGTTGCAAATTCTCCAACCCCAAATCTGGGACTCTGTCCTACTACTCACCTGACAGTGAAGTCCACAGTAGAGCAAACCCCTTCCATTCCCAGAGAACATCTAGTTAACTGTCACAGCTTCACAAGTGATTATGAACAGCATTGACCACACACTTTAGAATGAAATCTTCTAACACGCAAGACACTAGCAAATAAATGAGCATAGATTGAGATGTTTTCAGTAGGACATATTTCAACATTTTATTACTCTTGTACTTTTATCTGAAAGCTACTGTAGATACATTCCCCCAAACAAGAGATTAAGTTAAGAGAGAGAGGAATACATGGTAACCAAGAAAACAAGAATCAAATACAGGGGAGAGAGAAAGACAAAGACAAGTACCCAGATGTTGAGATTCAAAAGGAGTAGAAAACAACTCAGGTTGGAATAGGAATCTAACATGATGCTAGGAAGGAATAGCTAAAGGAACAATAAGAAACCAACTGACTTGCACACATGGAGAAGGATTTATATTTATCTTGGAGAGCTTGAGATGAACTAAGTAGTGACAAACACAAAGAAAAATACACAAGTAAAGGGACAATGTAGTTATTATTATGCTAGAGAAAAAGACACTCTGTATAAGAGATAACAACTTTAGCACATTAGATGGCCAAATATTTACATAAACAAGCATAAAAATATAGAAATACTTTAACATAATTTTTCAGGAAATGATATGCATGAATTGGGAAGAGATATAAGAAACCCAAGTTTCCATCTTGCTTCAGAGAGAATTCATATGAACGAAAGCTAGAGAATGATAAATAGGTGCACAAACATGCTATATAGCATCAGGAGATACACACCACAGAAGCAACAAAAAGAATGGGCAGAGATTACCTCTGGATGGGAGTTGTGGTTGGGGGTGGGGGTGGGGAGAATGAAGTGGAACATTTTAAGAGTTTTTTAAAAAAATAATTTGTGAATATACATTGCTGAAATAAAATAAAAAGTTAATGTTAAATTTTAAAAATATTTTATTTATTTGAGAAAGAGACAGAGAATGGGCATTCCATGGCCTCTAGCCACTGCAAACAAACTCCAGACACAGGCACTACCTTGTGCATATGGCTTTATGTGGATACTGGGGAATTGAACCCAGGTTCTTTGGCTTCACTGGCAGATGCCTTAACCACTAAGCAATCTCTCCAGCCCCTGATTCTTAGTTGTTACAGAGACAAGGACCGTAAGAGAAATGCACTAGGGAGAGGCCTCTTATCTGGTGAAGTATATTGTCTTGAAGGAAAAACAAAAACAGAAGTCTTGATTTGCTAAATGAAGGCCAAAGGTGTCCTGCGGTTTTAGATATAGCTCTTTTATTTAGGAGATTAGGTATCTCTGCAGCCAAGCGTACACACTATTCAACTGGGAGAAAAGACTTATTGTGCAAACTTAGAATTGAAATGCTGGAACTATGCTTTTTCAATGGGTACTTAAGATACAAATGTTATTATGTTTTTATGATTTTGTTATATGATTAATATCCTATTTTATATTTAATAATTACAACTTTTCTTAAGCAGAGATGATGCTACAGAGACCAAAATGTGTTGTGAGAGGAGATTGGCAAAGTTGATATACAGAATTCTATGGAGAGTTCACTTTTCTATGTGAAAAAAGAGGTTTGAAAATAGAAACCTAGTCAGAAGAGAAAAATTAGGAAGACCAAAATATGGGGATGAAAGCACCTTAGACTAGGACATTCTATCCCCAAGTAGATAGAGACAATGACTTAAGACTAATAGAAGCCACAAAAATATAATGAAAAAAAGCCTTGGTATAATGTTAATATGCATGCTAACTCCAATTTCCTGAGAACTCTCCTATTTCAAGGTAGTTCTTCCTCTGTTTTATTTTTTATTTTTTTATTTCGTCTCTTTCTTTGTCCTCCTCCCTTCTGTATGTCAAACTGTTGATGCGCTCAGAAGCATGCTGGGTGCTGGTCTTGTGGGGGTATTGATACTCACTGTGGAGTCATGAATGTACCAGTTTGTGATGCAACAATTTTTGATTTCCCTTATATGCTTCTGTATTCTCCAAAGAGAATCTGAGGGGCCTGGAGAGATGGATTAGTGGTTAAAGACACTTGCTTGCAATGCCCAGTGACCTAGATTTGATTTCCCAGTACCCAGGTAAAACCAGATGTACAAGCATCTGGAATTCATTTTCAGTGGCAAGAGGCCCTGATGTTCTCTCTCTCACTCTCTCTCTCTCTTTCTCTTTCCTCTCCTCTTCCTCCTCCTCCCCTTTCCCTCTCTGCTTTCAAATAAATAAATACAATTGAAAACGAATGAGTAAATAAAAAAAGAAAATCCGATACAGACCCTTGTTTCAGTCCATTCATCAATGAAAGCCACAGGCAGAATCAGAGTCTATTTCTTTGAGACCATATATCCTGTTTACCTTTGGCTCCCTCCCATTTTGGAGCTCAGTGCTGCCTAGTTTCACTCATCTAGTGAGCAACGTCTATGGTAATAGGAAAATTTCTCTTAGAATTTCACCATCATGGGTTTCTTCTCTCTCTAAACTTGAACAACTCGGTTTCAACTGATTTATAGTTCTGATAAAGGTTGTGTCTCTTATGTAGCAACTTCCTTTGCCTACCTCATTGCCCAGCCAGTTTCCCCATCAATCCCCAGTGGTCTATACTCCACTTTTTTGTTGTTGTTGTTGTTCATTTTTATTTATTTATTTGAGGGAGAGAGAGAGAGAGAGAGAGAGAGAATGAGGCAGATATAGAGAGATCGAGAATGGGCATGCCAGGGCCTCCAGCCATTGCAAACGAACTCCAGACGTGTGCGCCCCCTTGTGCATCTGGCTAACGTGGGTCCTGGAGAATCGAGCCTCTAACCAGGGTCCTTAGGCTTCACAGGCAAGTGCTTAATTGCTAAGCCAT
Source organism: Dipus sagitta (assembly GCA_036346955.1). Lineage (NCBI taxonomy): Eukaryota > Metazoa > Chordata > Mammalia > Rodentia > Dipodidae > Dipus > Dipus sagitta. Next base: position 69,705,035 of record CM070772.1, read on the forward strand.
CCCTCCAGCCCTATACTCCACTTTTGACTATTTAAGTAGCCTTTTATTGACTACAAAGTAGAAAAATTAGAAATAATATTACTTCCTTCTAAGCCAGACTTTTAAATTAAGGCTTCTTAATTTCATTGACATGCATCTCTAATTTAGTCTCACAAGTTATTTTACTGGATGCATGTTATATGTCAGCTACCATTCTTGACACCTTAAAGGCTTAAAGATGAGTAGGACATATACTAGCAATGAAACAACATACACATATCAAACACCAAGATGTAACTCAGGAAGTAGTAGGTGTTGCAAGTAAGATTCCCCAGAAAGCACTGGCAGAATACAAAGAAGGAAGAAGTCTAGTTCAAGTGAAGGCTTTGTGGAAAATGACTATGTCATGCACCATAGGGTTCCCAACAATGACAGACTATGCAAGTCAGTGGTCCCCTCAGATTATATCACTTAGCGACACTGTAACTATCTTAGTTTATATAGTAACACTTTGTGATAGTTACCCAAATGTGAAATTGCATAATGACCCACTTCTCAAAACATCCCTGTTCATAGTTATGCATACCTACATTTGGCTTAACCTTAAAGAAATAATAGGATTTGGCAGGTAGAGATTGAGGAAGGGATAAAAGAAGACATTTCGGTACATGGATGGAACCTAGTGCATTTTGGAAACTGAGAGCATACTGATATGGATTGGTGGACATTCAAGTCCCAGAAGGAAGCAGAAGAGTTCACAGAGGCTATAAGAGCAGGTTGGGTAGGAAAATGGAGGATGTGAATGTCATGGTAGGTGGTATACTACAATTACAGGCAGTGAGGGTACATGAAAGACCTCTGAGGGGACTAGTGTTATAACTAGAGCTGTGTATGAAAAAACATTACTATGGAATGAGAATAGAGACTGGGTTTTTAATATTAACTTATATCATGCCCTAAAATGAAACAAAATTCATTTTTAATTATCTTCAATTGCATATGACTTTCTTTTCTCTGTTAGAGGATAAACACTGCTTACAAAGAAATGGCTTGAAACTTTGAGCATAAAGCCATTCACTTAAAAAAAATCTATAACTCATGTTTATCAATCCTGAGAGTGTGTTATTTTGGTGTGTTTGAAAACTACAAAACTTGTAATTGGATTATATATATATAATCCAATATAACTGTCCTGACCATCTTTTTTTTCCTTCTAAGTGTGATGTTGTTTTGTCAACTTAATTGATCCTTGAACAAGTCAAGGTGTTAAACTTTATCTCTATGTGAATCTGTGAGGGTGTCTTTAGAAAAGATAAGCATTTGAATCAGTGGTCTGCATACAACAGTGGTTCTCTGCAATGAGGATGATAACATGTAGTTAACTGAAGGCCTGAAGACAACAAGACAGAGGAAGGGAGAACTCCCTGACTACTTGACTGAGACAATGGTCTTTTTCCCCTTGACTTAGACTCACTCCCTTAATGCTCCTGACTCTACAGTCTTCAGACTTGCATATAAACTGTACCACTTCTTCTCCTGGGTCTTCTTTCAGACAGTGATCATTGACCATCTTCATATCCATAATTACATGACCTAATTATTTGTAATAAAGTTCTTTGTGTAGAGATAGACACAGAACTAGACACACATACAAATATGGATATAGATGGTTGTGTTTCTCTGGAGAATGGTGATGAATACATAAAGCTTAGCTAGTAACTTGGATAGAAACTTACAGATCTTTACTCTCTTTGGAAACCAATTTATTTTTACACACAGCTATGTATTTAAAATGTAAATATACTGTGAAATAATGTCTGTATATATGAGTTCTGGGAGCTAGGAATAGTAGTACATGCCTGTTATAACCCAGTACTCAAGAGACTGAGGGAGGAGGATTGAAAGTTCCAGTCCAGTCTCTCGACTACATAGCATGACCCTGTCTGGAAACAAAAGAAAAACAAATAAACAAAAAAGAACTAACTTCATGTGTTACTTTCTCAATGCTGGGACAAAATACCCTCACAAAAGCAGCTTAAGTTAGAAAAGGGTTTATTTTCAGTGTATAGTTTTTTTTAAAAAAATATTTTATTCATTTACTTGAGAGAGAGAATGGGCATGCCAGGGCCTCCTGCCACTGCAAACAAACTCCAGACACATGTACTACCTTGTGCATATGGCTTATGTATGTCCTGGGGAATTGGACATGGATCCTTTAGCTTTATAGGCAAGTGCCTTAACTGCTAAGCCAGCTCTCTAGCCTCCAGCTTACAGTTTTGAGGGGAATTCTACTATGGCAAGGAAACCAGGGCAGGAACAAGAAACTGACTCACATCATCAGGTCAGTAGGGAGGTAGTAGACGGAGATTAATGTTGCAAGCAGAAATAGGCTGTAATACCTCAAGGCCTGCATGTAGTGACACGCAGCAAGGCTCTACCTCCTAAAAGTTCCACAATATTCCTAAATAGCACCACAAGGTGAGGACTAAATATTCTAACACATAACTCTATGGGGGACATTTTACAAAGAACTACATTTAGCACTTGGATCCTATAGGTCATCTCATGATGTAAAATGCATTCAGTCTAACTTTAAAAGATCCCATAGTCTTTATCAGTTCCAGTACTGTTGAAAAGTCTAAAGTCCAAGTCTCATCTAAGATTCAAGGCAGTGTCTTACCTAGGAGCCCTGTAAAATCAAAACACAAGTTATATACTTCCAACACATAATGGTACAAAATGAACATTATCATTCCAAAAGGGAAGAATTTGGATATAGTAAAGAGATATTAGATCAAAACAAGACCAAAATAAAGCAAGGCAAAGACCAAATTATGCAGAATCATATTCATTATCTGGGACTCATGATGAAATCATCTGGGTTCTAAAAGGTTTGAGTAGTTATTCTGCTCTAGCTATACTGTCTGTAGCTTTTCTCATGGACAAGATCAGCCCTGAGCCTGTAGCTGTCCTTGGTGGATGCCCTATGGCTTTGGCATAGGGTTCACTTTCGCAGCTTCATGCAGTGACCTCACAGGGTCTCCTTGCAAGGACTTTGGCTTTGTCTCACATTACTTAGCCTCAGTAGTTCTCTGGAATCATGGTGCAGTGTTCTATAATCTCTGTTTTGTATTTTTATATTTTTTTATTTTTATTTATTTATGGGGCAAGGGAGCAAGGGAAGGAGAGAATGGGCATGACATGACCTCTAGCCACTGCAAATGAACTCTGGATGCATCTGGCTTATGCGGGTTCTGGGGAATTGAACTTGGGTCCTTAGGTTTTGCAGGCAAGTGCCTTAACCAGTAAGCCATCTCTCCACCCTATTTTGCATTTTTAATTCTTTAAAAATCAGTGTCATGTCAAGTTCTACTATCAGCTTGGGATGAAGCCTGATCTTGGACTATAGCTACAACAGCCTTTGTATGTTGACCTTGAGAAGCATAGACCTTCTTCTTCATTCTTCCCTCAAGACATTTTCCTTTCAAAAGATTTTGCATTATTGCTATCTTGAATCTTTAATATATTGGGTCTTGCCCTTAAGGTTATGTCCTACTACCCAGTGCAGAACAGTAGATTTCCCTTTATGATGATACTCTAACAAACACAGCCAAAGCAGCTGCAGTTTCTGGGCCTGAGAATTTAAATTTGCTCACATTTCTTTTGCATCAAATTTTATTTGTTCATACCTCTCTGCCACTTCCATTGTAGATCTGATCAGGGAAGCAATGACAATCCATACAATAGAGTCACTCTTTCCTTGTCTTTAAATTTTCTCTGTCAAACGTATTAGTTCATTACTATTTATTAATTTGAAAGAGAGAGTGAAAGAGGGAGGGAGGGAGGGAGAGAAAGGGAGAGAATGGATGTACCAAGGCCTCTTGCCAATGCAAACAAATTCCAGATATATATATATATATACCATTTTGTGCATCTGGCTATATGTAGGTGCTAGAGAATTAAACACAGGCCAGCAAGTTTTGCAAGCAAGTGTCTTTAACTGTCATCCCAGACCATCCCATTATTTTTAAATTCTGCCTTGCTCAGAACATGGGCAGAATGCTGCCAGTTTCTCTGGCTGTTAGAAAAAGAAGACAAGTAGGAATATCCATGACAGAGGAATTAGAATTTATTGGAGGAGAGTCTTGTCATAGAGGGACACTTATCATCTCAGCAGCCTAGACTTTGCAAATGTGAGGTGTCTGCCTAGCATAGGTGTGGGGCGTGTTATGTTCAAGGAGAAGGGGATGGGAGAAGCGTTAGCAACTGCGAAGGCAGAGAACTCATTTGAACTCCTTTCTTTAGAGTTAGCAACCAGGTACCAGGCTCCCCTGGGGTTATTGAAATAGCAGAGAGGTAGGCAGTCTCCAGACAGATTTCTTGGTGTTTGCCAGTAGCATGTGGAATTTCTGAGATGCTAATTCCTTCATTCCAGACTTTTTATAGGATAGGAGTAGGAAAGATGAATTCTCATGATTTTACTGCTTCCTGCTGAGAGCTGGTGAAGTCCTATGAATTTGGAGCCTGGAATGACTGAAGGAGGAGCATCGTTTTTATTTTGTAGTGAATTGGGTGACAACATTAAGATGTTTTAGAAGAAACTTCTGTAAAAAAATTTAAAAGACAAGATAAAAAATGTAAGTAGTAGTTCAATTAGGATGCAAGATGTATTTTGTTGGGTTTGCCGTACTGAAAAGGAATAACTCCTCAATTCTCAATTTTAATATCCTCCCAGATTGGGAGGCAGAGTTTCAGTGACACTTTACCCAAAAGGGAAAAAAAAAGCAGGGGAAAGTTACCAAGAAGCCTCAGGACATCTCTCTGAGATGGAGTCATGTTTGGAGAGCTTTAGGGTCCGTGACTTGTAAGGATAAAGAAATCCACATCTGGAAACACAGGATCCTGGCTAGAGAGAGGCCTATGAATACAGAGTGGTTTTCAAGGACGGTACAAATGCATCTGTTGGACTAGAGGCAAAGAAGAGGTTTTACTGTGTCTGTGGAGGAGCCCTATCATATAGGAGAATAAATTACATGTCAGAGACAGGCATAAGTTACGCTAACAGGTATAGTGCTGGTCACAGAGAGATGTCAGGTTATATACAGAAAAATATTGTTGGTCATTGAACAGGCTAATACAATACAAAATATTGGTTCTGGACTAGTGAAATTTATTTCTCTACAATTGTTACAGTCCACCAGTGAAGTTTTAGTCACACATGTGTGGCTTTTGGGTTTGTCTTGTCAAATATCCTGTTGCAGTCAGGTTCACATTGCTGGTAGAAATCACCCAACCAAGAACAGTTTGTGGGAAAAAAGAGGTTTATTTTGGCTTATAGGCTTAAGGGGGAAGCTCCATGATAGGAGGGAAAATGATGGCATGAGCAGAGGGTGGACATCACCCTCAGGTCAACATAAGGTGGACATTAGCAACAGGAGAGTAAACACTCATAAGCCCACCCTCATCATTACATTCCCTCCAGGAGGGGAGGCATTAATTCCCAAATCTCCATCAGCTGGGAAACTAGCATACAGAATACCGAAGTTTATGGGGGACACCTGAATCAAACCACCACATTCTGCCCCTGGCCCCCACAGACTGTTGCTCCGGCCAGCGGGGCTTCAACGGGAGCATGGACCCCAGAAAACCTGAAATGAAGGGAACAAGAGACACAAGGAACCGACAGCAAGACAGGAGTCTGATCAAGCTGCCAAATTTTATTTTTCTCAGGGTGCCTCTTATAGCAGAACAGAGGAGTGTGTCAGCAGTTTAGGTATTGTTACAGTTCTATTTTACCAGCCCCCAAAACACATAAGATGTTCCACAGGATAAGGCTCCCAGCCCCAAAGCCAAGAGATAACGACTTTATGGGTTACATTGTTCTTTCTCTGTGTATGGGTTAATAAACAACTGCAGACCTTTGCCCCAGCCCCCAGCCCCAAGGCCACAAGACAACGACTTCCTCACTCTTTGTGGGTGCATGGTTTAGCAAACAACTGCAGATCTTGTGATTTTCCAGAACAGACAGCTATTTACAAAATGGAGTCATTATTTAAGATGGAGGCACTTTTGCTTTCCTAGTGTCCAATGGTTCCCCACAGACTGCTAACTATACATGATGTAAAATGCAATGCATTCATCCAACTTTAAAAGTCCCCATAGATTATTTTTTTTAAATAAAACAGCTTTTCCTTTATTTTTTTAAGATTTTATTTTTTATTTATTTATTACAGTCAGAGATAGACGGAGAGAGAAAGAGTGAGAATGGGTATGCCAGGGCTTCTAGCCAGCCACTGCAAACAAACTGCAGATGCATGTGCCACTATGTGCATCTGGCTTCCATGGGACCCGGAGAATCGAACTTGAGTCCTTTGCCTTCGCAAGCATGCACCTTAATAGCTAAGCCATCTCTCTAGCCCACCCATAGATTTTTTTTTTAAATTTTTTGTTCATTTTTATTTATTTATTTGAGAGTAACAGAGAGAGGAAGAAGCAGATAGAGAGAAAGAGAGAGAAAGGGCATGCCAGGGCTTCCAGCCACTGCAAACGAACTCCAGACGCATGCGCCCCCTTGTGCATCTGGCTAACGTGGGTCCTGAAGAATTGAGCCTCGAACCGGGATCCTTAGGCTTCACAGGCAAGCACTTAACCGCTAAGCCATCTCTCCAGCCCCCACCCATAGATTTTTATCAATTCCAGTGTTGTTCATACATCCCCATAGTCCAAGGTCTTTTAACTGAGCCATAATACCAAAAAAATCTCCCCTCAAACCCCATAATGGATCAGAATAAACATTCACACTGCAAAAGATGGCATTGGGCATAGCAAAGAAATATTCAACCAATACGAGATTTAAAACAACAAGGGCAAACATCAAATTCTATAGCTTCAAAACCAACAACTCCAGCCAGTGACAAATCTCCAAGTCTGATAATTCTAACCAGCAACAAGTCTCTAGAGTTCCAATTCCACCCCTTCAACTAGGCTATTCACAGTCCTGGGAAACTTCATGAGGGCCAGCAGCTTTCCTTAGCAGCCATCCCATGGTCCTGGCAGCTCCACTGGGTCTCCACTGCAATTCACAGTTCATCCTCATGGCCTCATGCAGTAAACCTGCTTCGCATTGCCCGTGGGCATTTCCAAAACACAAGACTGTGTTGCAAACTCAATGAATCTCTTTCTCCTGCATTTCTTATACTCCACAATACCAGGTAGGGTGCCAATTTGTTAATCCAGGGGGGCAATGAAACAGACTTTGAAGAACATGACACTCCTTGAGCACTCAGGCCTCTTCAAAAGAGTGTACATTCTTCCTGTTGCCCCAGTGCAGGTCAGCTAGCCCTATCTCAAGTGTTGTAATCTCTCAATTGCAGCTGAATGGGCAGCCATTCATCCAAAGATTTTTATTTTTTTCCTGTGCCATATCCCTCTGCTCACACCAATTCATTTCTACACAAACCAACCCTGCACAACTTCTCAGGACACAGGCATAACTGCAAGCTTATCACACAAACTGCCTCTAGCCCAGTCCAAGCAAAGCTCTTTCTCACCCTCATAAAGCCAAACCTCACTGAGAGATCAGATGTAACCATTTTAAGTAAAAAGGCCCAGGCCTGACTTAGATAGAGAATAGCCGGCTAATGTGCTGACCTTTTGCTTCTGTAAACTTTGCTTGCTTGATTAATTGTTGCCTTTCCCCCTAAAGAAACTGAGGAATCTCCACTTCAAGGACATTGCAGAAACACTCCATTACAGGGGGCCTCCGGCCTCCAACCACCTGCTTAGATAAGAAACTGAGGAATCTCCACTTCAAGGACAATGGAGATTGCTTCATCTGCCTGGAGTGCCCCTAGCTCCTGCCCCCAACTTTGCCTGCTGAATCCCCAAGCCAATCAGAACTGTTTAAATCAACCAATCATGTATCTATCCCCTGCTTCTTTGTTCGAATTCCTATATGAACCCCTTCCCCCAAAAGAAAGGGGCTCTCTCCCTCACTACTGCTGTGCTGGACTGTGTGGATGGAGCCCAGGCCTAGGCTTGCAATAAAGAAACCTGTTGCTTTTACATTCCAGTGTCTTGGCATCTATGGCAGTTCTCTTGGTGACTGCTGGGTGACCAGGGGACTTGGCTCCTGGTTCAGCCCATAGTTCTTATTGCATTCAGGTCTTTCACCTCTGACCAGAATAGCCCATCAAGCTGTACTTACAGCACTGCAAGGTGTCTCTTAGGCCAAGGTTTCAAATACGTCCACATTCCTCTTGAAAATCAGCTCCAAAAGGCCAAAGCCACACAGTCAGGTGTCTAGCAGCAACCCCATTCTTGTTACCACTTTACTGTTGCAGTCAGGTTCACATTGCTAATAGAAATCGCCCAAGCAAGAGTAGCTTGTGGGAAAAAGAGGTTTATTTTGGTTTACAAGCTTGAGGGGGTTGCTCCATGATGGCAAGGAAAATGATGGCATGAACAGAGGGTGGACATCACTCCCTGGTCAACATGAGGTAGACAATAGCAACAGGAGGTGTGCCAAACACTGGCATGGGGACACTAGTTATAACACTCATAAGCCTTCCCCCATCAATACATTTCCTCCAGGAGGCATTAATTCCCAAATCTCCATCAGCTGGGAACCTAGCATACAGAACACCTAAGTTGATGGGGGACACCTAAATCAATCCACCACCACATCCCTTTGCTGTCTCATGTCTCTTAGAATCTTACAGATGATGCTGAATTAGGCATGAAGACAACTGCTTCAGAACAGTAATATTAACAAGAGCCATTATGAAAAAAAGTCCTAGATCATATTAAATCTATTAGCCATCATGATCTGGTCATTATATATCTATATGAATTTTTCTGTATATGACATGACATTTAGAGATGATGGATCAGTATTATATCTAGGGTTGAAAATAATAATGTTGTCTATAGAAGTAAGGAAGAAGAGTTAGTTGAAATTTTTATAAGGTGGAAGTGGGAAGTATGAGTAATATCTGCAATAGAAAGTTTAATTTTTGCTTACACAATCCAGAAATCAAAAGGTCTTAGCTCTAGAACTAATTAAAATATGTTAGGCTAAAAAAGTTAAAAGTTTGATTAACCTTGATAATTTGTTATTATTAATTGTTTATTTTACAAGCACAATAAAATTTTATATAATTGGGTCCAGGTTTTTTTTTTTTTTATTTGAATAAGTTCATAGCAAACAAGTAAAAGTTTTACCCAATGAGAAAATATATGAGTAAAACATTTAAGAAATCTATTATTGTAAGCAGATGTTTTATCAAACAAAATAAAGGCTTTATCAGATGGAAAAACATAAAACCTTGGTATTTAGATATAACTTAATTAGAAGTTTTAAGTATTTCCTTCTATACAAAATTTTTGTTCATAAACCATTTTGTGAACATTTGTAAGAATAGAGTAATACTTGTGAGATTTATTACTGTAGCAGAGTTAGACTCTGTATAAACATTTTAAGAGTAGGATTGTATTTAAGAAAACATGAATTTTGATTATTTAATAATATATTCAGTCATAGGTTTAATAACCTTTTTACAACTTTTTAAATGTATTAGCACACATTATATATTCTATATCCTATTCAAGATCAGACCTCTCGTCAGAAGGCAGTGGCCTTTTCCCTTTTAATGTTACCAGGGATAAAGGAAATTTAATGACGTCCAACTCTAAGGTCAGTGGAGAGAGACATCCACTTTTATTTTGAGGGTGGATGTTGGGCTCTGAAAGGCCCAGGCATGAGGCCTAGTGGAACTTCCTGAGCCTAGCTAAAGTTTGGTGACCTGTCTCTGGCCAGACGTGACTCAGCAAGATGCCTAATGGCTTCTTGCCTGCTACTTCCGCATGGGAGTTAGAAGTATCATTTCAATACTCACAGTTTACTATTGGCCCTTACCTGTCCCCCCATCCTAGAATCCCCGCCTTCGTCCTCAACATTATATAGGCAACTGCTCATAGCAATAAATCGAGTTCCTGCTTCGACAAGACTCCCGACTCAGTGTGGTTTTTCTCTGGTGGCCAGGAGAGGTCTGAGTCGTTGGACGCTCATCTCCTCCTCAACCCCTCGGGAGGAACCAGCAGGCCTGGTCCTTCCCTTGGCACTACCTGCCCCCGCCGGCAGAGCCCAGCATCTGGCGCCTAACATGCGGCTCTCGGAGTCCGGCAGACTAGTGCCCCGTGAGAGGCATTCGTTGAGGAGGTCAATCGGTGTACATGTGCGGGTGAGCGTACCCCCATAAGTTATGAGGCAGTCTTCATATTTAATGTGCTAAACTTTGCCTCTATAACCTGTACTTGTTTGTCAACATCTCTTCATTCCTTTTCTGTTTCCTTTCACTTTCAATTTGCCGGCAAGCTGCATCTGTGACTTTTGTATTTCTGAAGGCTTGTGCTTCTCTCTCTCTCTCTCTCTTTCTCTCTCTCTCTCTCTCTGCTTGGGCCTGTGAAGGCAGGCCAACTTTTTCTGCCATTATGGAACTTTCCCTGGATCTGTAAGCTTCAATAAATATCCCTTCCTCCATAACTGTACCTGGTCTGGAAGTTTATCTCAGCGAACCTAAAGCTGTCTGATACAGACCTAGGAATGGACTGAGATAAACCTGACCATGTGGATGTTGATCTTTTGGAACCTTTGTTTTGGAGGAATAGGCATGGACTTGGTGCTTCCAACTGAAGGTGTCTTCTGGAGTGGTAAGCCAAATTTTATGGACTATTCTAATAAGAGTCTTAAAATGCTAAATGCAGATAACATTAAACTTCGAGGCTTAGCTTATGAGCTTTCTAAGAGGAAGGAAAGACTGCAGGGGACTTTGTTGGAACTGGGCTACTGGCATAAGGGCTGGCTGCGTCCTGCTGCCCAGGCCCAGAGAGTTTGATAAAAGTTAAATTTGTAATGGACTGATGTGCTTGGCTAAAGATATTGGACTGAGAGATTTAAGATTTTAAGCTGGAAAACCTCAAGCAAGTTAAAATTACAGGCACAGAGACTGGTTTTAGGTTACTGAATCTGCTATTGTCAAACAAATTAGCAATCTTAAGGAAGATGGTCCAACTGCTTTACATTAAAACAATGAGAAGGATGCCTGAGGAAGGACTCTCATAGAAATGCAAACACTTTTGGATGGTGGTTGAGTTTACATTGTTCTAGTCTCTCCTTGCTATGCCTTATACCAGTTAAAAATGTTTACTCTATGCCTTTATATGTTAGAAGTGTTTAACTTGTTTAATTTTACAGGTCTTAATATCTTAAATTGGTCAAGACTGTGGGGACCCTTAAAATTAAACTTAGTACAATTTATAATATGTGATGGTTATAAATCTATTGGGAGCCAGGGATGGAATATGGTAATTTAAATAGATGGCACCCCTCCTGGCAGCTTGTGCCCGGCCCTCCCCTACTGGGAGTTGGCGGGCACTCCCTCTCCTGGGAGACTGATACGTGGCTCCCTTGGACTGCCCCAGGTGGGGACAGGGAAAAGTCCACCCTCTCATGGTGAGTGGGCTCACTGATATTTTTCTTTCAGTCAATAACTTTTCCCGCACCTGCTGGGCATTGGCACATGCCGGGGGGGGGGGGGGAATCTAAACATGCCATTAATCATATGCTTCAATGTTTTGCCATTCTCGGGCTACCTGATCAAATTAAAACAGATAATGGCCCCTACTTCATAAGCAAGGCCTTTATAGATTTTCTCCAGACCTGGAAAATCTCACATTCCACAGGCATCCCATACAACCCTCCAGGCCAAGCTGTTGTTGACCAAACACTTAAATCACAATTACAAAAACAAAAGGCGGAATCACTACCCCCCCCCCCATGGTCAGCTAAAGAAAGCATTATTTACCTTAAATATTTTAAATTTTTCTAGAAATGGCCCATTGACTGGGACCTGGAGAGGACCAGACCCACTCCTCACAGCAGGAGAGGGTTTAGATGTGTCTTCCCTCAAGATGAAAAAGACCCATTTGGCTTTAGGCTTGTTCTTTTAATGTCTAACTATCCTTCATATGCACAGCTTTAAAGTAGCTCCTGAGAAAGTTCAAATTGTCCCTCCCTTTAAGATCTTGGGCTCGATCCTTACCCTACATACAGTTTCACCTGTTAGACACTCTGTATGATGTGGTTACGTATTTGGGTGAAGAGATACTAAGGTTAAAAGTTAAAACTAGTTTGGAGTGTCATGTAGATTTTCAATGGATTTATGTTACTTCCAAAAAATATAATGACAGTCAACAACGTTGGGAAAATGCATTTAAGAGGTATTTGGCATAATGATAATATTTCCTTGGATCTGATTCAGTTACATCCAGAGATTTTGTCTTTGCAAAATAATCATCTTACTTTTGAAAACTACTGGTGACTTAATATCTGTTTTTAAGTCTGCCTTGCCTGGATGAAATTATCTCACTTCTTGGACAGCAAGCTTTGCTGCTACAGGTGTTTGTGTTTTGTTCATTCTGTGTCTGCTGCCCATACTCGTTAAATGCCTTTTGAGATCCTTTATGGATATCCGTACAGAAGTACATGGGATACAGCTATGGACCCGACCCCGGCTTCCTGAGACATTACAGACACAGTCTTTTGACATTGAGGCCCAGAAGGGCCTGGTTAATAAGAAATAAAAAAGGAGAAATTGGCGGAAGCCATTTGGCTGGCTTTGTATCCGTAGCTCTGGCCCTCTGGCAGCAAGACTTTAACACCTACATGTAAACAAGATTATGTATATACAGTGTGGAAAGCCATTTGGCTGGCCTTGATAGTCTTTTGTACTGAGAAGTGATTAAAGTACTAAAACTCTGTAATAGAAAGGAGTTTTTTGATAGAAACTTATGTAAAGCTCATGGAATTTTTGTCCATGGAAAAACTTTATAAAAAGAAAAAGATCCATTTGGGTACCAGCGAGAAACCTAAAATATTTGTCCCAACAAGGGGACACTGACAATCACTTCTCCAGGGAGTGTCCCACCCCTGAGGACTGTTGCTAAAATGGTCCTTCACCCTACTAAACTAAACAATTCCCTCCCTTGTGGAGGATTACTGGCTTTGCCTCCAATCTGGGCCTCTCTGGCTGCTTGCAGTACAGTTGCCCATATGACCTTAAAAAATTACTCAGCCACCTTCCCCATCCCCGTCCAGCTTTTCCCAATGTTTCCTCTGGGCACTTGGGCCCTGCCTTCCCCTAATAATTCCAGTATAGATGTGGGATACATTCATCCTTCCGTCTGTACTTTTAACACAACTGAGCCCAGTGTTCAATGCTGCCCGCCTTCTGAAATGGTTTATGTTTGTGGAGGTGGGATGGCCTATGACTTTCTGCCCACCAATTGGACAGGCCTTTGTGCCCCAGCCACCTTAATCCCAGATGTAGATATCATCTCTGGAAATGAGGCCCTCCCTATATCAGAGGGAGACCTATCTTCAACAACAGCTAGATTCCCTGGCTAAGGTAGTCCTACAAAACAGGAGAGGACTACACCCTACTAACGGCCAAAAAGGGAGGCGTACGTTTGTTTTTACAGGAAAAACGCCACTTTTATGCCAATAAATTGGAAATCGTCCAGGACAAGATTAAGAGGCTCCAGGAAGACTTGGAGAGGAGGCAGCGGGACCTCCAGGACAACCCACTGTGGACGGGCTTATATGACTTCTTACCCTACCTTCTCCCTCTACTTGGGCCCCTCCCCCTCCTTCTCCTTCTTCTCCTCACTGTTGGGCATTGTGTAATTCATAAGATTACACAATTTATTCACCAACGGCTAGAGGCAATAAAACTTCATCAGGTCGAAATATCACAGGCTGGCAACTCAGGAATTAAGTTCCTCAGATGACCCACTGCCACCTCCTCTGCCCTCCATGTGACCAATGACGGGTAAGATCCCCATAGGGGACAACCTAAGACAGGCCATGGAGTGGGTTCTCAGCGAGCTAAACACATGGTACCCAGTGATGGGTAAGATCCCCAGAGGGGGAAAACCTAAGACAGGGGCCATGATGAATGCTCTGAGCTAAACACCAGGCACCCAGTGACGGTTAAGACCCCCAGAGGGGGACAACCTAAGACAGGGGCCATGGTGACTAATGCTCTTACAAAAACAAAAGGGGGAGATGTTGGGCTCTGAAAGGCCCAGGCATGAGGCCTAGTGGAACTTCCTGAGCCTAGCTAAAGTTTGGTGACCTGTCTCTGGCCAGACGTGACTCAGCAAGATGCCTAATGGCTTCTTGCCTGCTACTTCCGCATGGGAGTTAGAAGTATCATTTCAATACTCACAGTTTACTATTGGCCCTTACCTGTCCCCCATCCTAGAATCCCCGCCTTCGTCCTCAACATTATATAGGCAACTGCTCATAGCAATAAATCGAGTTCCTGCTTCGACAAGACTCCCGACTCAGTGTGGTTTTTCTCTGGTGGCCAGGAGAGGTCTGAGTCGTCGGACGCTCATCTCCTCCTCAACCCCTCGGGAAGAACCAGTAGGCCTGGTCCTTCCCTCAGCATTACCTGCCCCTGCCGGAGGAGCCCGGCAGGTGGGGATGCCTGGTTCAAAGTCAACTGATGTGGGAAGATGAGAGAAAGAGAAAAAATGGGATCTCTATTCTTGTTGGTTTTTAGGCTTGCAGCACAATCAAAAGGGGGCCAGATAGATTGAGTTAGTCTGTTACAGGACCCTCTGAGGTGAATTGGTGGAAGTGTAAAGGTCCAGAAGGTCATGGACATCGATCTTGTGCTTTTCACTTATGTCACACTTAGAGTAAGCATAAACAAACAAAGCTAGGTCAAATGGGCTGATATTTGTCATCTGGTCCATACCTGGTGCTAACTTCAAAAATTCTGCTCTTATAATCATGCTTACTTGTTCTTGCTAAAGACAAAATGTGGGGAAGTCGGGGTGGCTGGGGGTTTTTCAGATCATTGTAGAGGAATGTGGTTTTTTGCCTTTAAAAGCTCACTATAAAAGTAGGATGGAAGGGGCTGCTCTCCTCTTTGCTGTGAGGGGACAGTTGCCAGCTGGCTTAATAAAGACTCTCTTTTATAATTTTTATTCAGGTGGTCTTCTGTTTATTTCTTGTCTGGGACCTGCTACAATCTTCGATTACTGAAAAAAGCTGAGTCCTTAACAAAATAGAGATATTTTATCTACCTTTATCCTGAGATAGCAGTTCCTCCCAAATAGATCACATACGTCTACTTTAAAGATAGGTTGTTCAGTGGTAACCAACTGTTTGATTAGCTGTCTAGTAGCAGTATCATTAGGCTCCCAGGTAAAATTGTAGGGTTGATGAGGACTTATATTGTAGTTGTCAGCTAAAACCACTAGAACCAAGGAAGCTATGCATAACAATAATAACTTAAACATGGAATAAGCAAAAAGAGGCAATGGACAATACAATGTCTCATTCACATGGTACACATAACAGTCTTATCTTGAGGGGATCTTGGTGAGCTTCAGGTTTTCAGATGATCCAATAGTTGCCTGGGTCCCCAGAGGTGGCATTCTTTAGTTGGGTGTGGTGTATCCATGATCTTCTTCCCAGCTACCTTTACCATAGTGAGGATTGTCAAGACTACAGTGAAAGGTCCTTGTCAGTAAGGCTTGAGGTTACCAGGACTGTGTCTTTTCACCACCAGATCTCCAGGCTCAAATGAAGATGGTAGCAGTTATAAGTCGGGTCCCTGGTGGGCCTCATGGACTAATGGGTGATCTGCTGGAGGGTCTGCTGGAGAGCATGAAGGGACTGGATAATGTCATGGTTAGTAATTTTTGACAGTGTTCTTCCCCTCACAGCAAGCAGGAGAGCAGCCCCATCCTCCTTTTACAGTGAGTATTTTTTTGTTTGTTTGGTTGGTTTTTGTTTTGAGACAGGGTGTCACCTTGTAGCTCAGTCTGGTTTTGAAATCCTCCTGTCTCAGTTTCCAAGTACTGAGAGTACAGGCCTGCACCCTCTACAGTGAGTATTTAAAAGCAAAAAACCACATTCCTTTACAATGATCTGAAAACCCCCCAGCCACCTCTACTTCCCCACAATTGTCTTTAGCAAGAGCAAGCAAGCATGATTACAAAAGCAGAATTTTTGCAGTTAGCACCAGGTATGGAGCAGATACCAAATATCAGCCTATCTTGACCTTAGGGCAAGAGCAAACACCAGATGTCTTACTGGAACCACGTCCTCATTCTTGTAATTAATGCTCTGTGCTAATCTTTAATCTCCTATGACTCCTTGAGAATGTCAAGAGGGTTGAGTGGCCTAAGATGGCTTCCCTCATATCTCTTCACCAGAGGTTGTTTCAAGATATGTGTATGCCTGAATTTTACCCTTGATATAAGATAAACAATTAAACGGAGAGAAATACAGAGAAACAACTATTAATGTTGACCCATTTTTATCTTAACTGAGACACACTTTACAATTGCAATTTTGATAGTCCCTTTCTGTATTTTTTAAAATGTTTTTTAAGTTTCAGATTCCTTTTTTATTTTATTCACTTATTTATTTGAGAGAGAAAGAGAAGTCAGAGGGGGGGAGGGGGAGAGAGAGAGAAAGAGAATGAGAATGGGCACACCAGGGTCCAGCCACTGCAAACAAATTCCAGACATATGTGTCACCCTATGTATCTTGTTTATGTGGGTACTGGGGAATAGAACCTAGGTCCCTAGGCTTTGCAGCTTAGTGCCTAATCACTAAGCCATCTCTCTAGCCCCCTTTCTTTATTTTATTATTATACACATTTAGAAATCAACCTTCAAATCAAGGAAGCTATAGCTCAACAGTAAGCATGTAGCAATATAAAATATATAATTATGATAACAGTCATAAACCCAAATTAATTATTTCTTTATAGGTTAAGGATGTAAGTCATAATAAACATTCAGAAGGGCATGTAGAAGCAAGTTTAAACTTTGGTGTATAAACATGTCTATCATGAATAAGCATGAAGCCAAAAGTCCAGAAGTAAGTTATTTTATTTATTTTTTATTTATTTTTTTAGAGTCTGTAACTCTTTTTTTTTAATTTTTTTTTTGTTTATTTTATTTATTTATTTGAGAGCCACAGACAGAGAGAGAAAGAGGCAGAGAGAGAGAGAGAGAGAGAGAGAGAGCGAGCGAGCATGGGCACGCCAGGGCCTCCAGCCACTGCAAACGAACTCCAGACGCGTGCGCCCCCTTGTGCATCTGGCTAATGTGGGTCCTGGGGAATTGAGCCTCGAACCGGCGTCCTTAGGCTTCACAGGCAAGCACTTAACCGCTAAGCCATTTCTCCAGCCCAACTTATTTTAAATATATTGGAGGGACTGGAGAGATGTCTCAGCAGTTAAGGCACTTGTTGGCAAAGGCTAAGAACCCAGGTTTAGTTCCCCAGTACCCACATAAAGTCAGATGCACAAGGTGGCTCATGTGTCTGGAGTTGATCACAGTGGCTAGAGGCCCTGACACACCTTTTCTTTCTTTCTTTCTTTCTTTCTTTCTTTCTTTCTTTCTTTCTTTCTTTCTTTCTTTCTTCTCTCTCTCTCTCTCTCTCTCTCTCTCTCTCTCTCCTCTCTCTCTACCTCTCTGCTTTCAAATAAATAAAATAAAAAATATTGTAAACCTGTGTTTTGCAATTTAACATCACTTTAAAATATAGCTATGAACATGCAAACACTTAATGACTTAAAGCACTAGAACAATTACTGATCAAAATTTAGTTATACATAAAGACAGACTACATGAAACAGAACACATGACATGAAATGGCTGGCCAGTGTTAGACATGACAAAGAACACTATTAGAAAAATATCCTTTTTAAAATTTTAGTTATACTTTAAATTAATTTGATATTTTAAAATTTATACAAGTATTTGCTTGTGAGCCATTTTTTATATATATATAAGCAATCACAATATACACTATTTGCAGTTTGGACTTAAGAGTAACCTTTTTTTTTTCTTGAGAAGCTGGTATCACAAAGAACAATTTATGTGGCCACTGTCAAATGAAGGCCCACATTGTGGAGAAAAGAGTACCAAATGTTAGGGCAAAAGGCTGAGAGTGATATGAGAGTGGAAGGAAATGTCCACTTGAGCTGCAGTGTAGGGGAGGGGAACATAGTGAGGATGGTGGTGCAGTAGCTGCAGCCACTGAGATGGAGGAGGAGAAACAGAAGAGAAGAAATGGAGGTAGAAGTCAACCATTGATATCTGACTTTTGGATTTTTTTTTTCAATGAGGCAGGCCAATGGACTATTTTTGGAATCAAGTGATTTTTACCCATTTTGGAATTTAGATATAGGCCAGGGTTCTTTGTCTCTGAGACAAAGTTTGTCTGATATAAAAGTATTTTTTTGTTTGTTTGTTTGTTTGTTTGTTTGTTTGTTTTTTCCCTGAGTTTTTCAAGCATCCCTGAAAAACTACTGAGAAAGACATCTGCTTTTGGCCTAAGGCCTGGCTTAAGGCCTCTTGGAGATTGGGGACCTCACAACATAGAGAGATAGACCTCAGACAGTAGGGAATGAATGAAGATCCCCCCAGGGGGTCTGAGGGAGATTGGGTAAAGACCCCAAGTGGATTTCTAGGGAGATTGAAGTTACAGTTGCACAGCTGCATTCTGGGAATTATATGCTTTATCTAAATTCTGGGTTGATGTGACAAATCAGAATTTTGGGTTGGATCTCGGTGTTTTTTGACCTCTTATGTTGGAGATTGAACATAGAGAGGGGGGAGTGAGTCTGAATATAGCACATTAGCCATTCCCATTTTTGAAGTTATAAAAATCTTTAAAAATTTGGAATTTGAATGTGTAATTTTTAGACAGAAACAGCTTAAAGAATGAAAAGGCTTATTTCAACATACCATTTCAAAGGGAAATTTATCATGATGACAGGAGCAGAAACTGGCTCACATCATCAGGAAGGAAGCAGAGGGCTGAATGCTGCAAGTCTGGCTGGGCTCTCTCAAGGCCCATCCCAGTGACATACTTCCTCTACCAAGGCTCCACCTTTTAAAGGTTCCATAACCTTTTCAGTAGTGCCTCTAGCTGAATATTAAGCATTCAAACATAAGTGTTTTGGGAGACAGTTTAAAAAATATTTTATTTATTTATTTGCAATTAAGAGAGAGAGAGAGAGAGACAGAGAGAGAGAGAGAGAGAGCAAATAAGAATGTGTGCATCAGGGCCTCTAGAACTCCAGACACATGTGCCACTCCGTGTATCTGGCTTTTCAGGGGTACTGGGCAATAGAACCTGAGTCCTTAGGCTTTTCAGACAAAGCTTTAACTGCTAAGCCATCTCTCCAGCCCTTGGTGTGTGTGGGGGAAGCATTTTACATTGAAACCATTGCACTATTTATCTCAGTTTTGCCTCAAGGAAAAACAAATCTGGAAAAGCATTGTGCTTTGTAAAGGAAAATGTCCTTTGATGAGGAGCCTCATGAATTGACAGACTTGCTTCTCTCACTTTCCAGCTCTATGGCTTCTGTGAAAAACTGTTTTCCTTTTGTCCTTTTGTTGTAGGTTTCTCATTTGTAACACGGGATATAGCAACACTTTCTTCAGCTTGCTAAGTAGTCATAAGTCAAAACAAATTCTGAAATACACTGATCAAACTCTACAAAATACTATCATATGCTATGTGATATTTTGCTTAAAAATAGGATTTAATTATTCAGCTTACATTTAAATGGCTTTAGCAAGCTTGTCACACAAATGAAATAACCAGTGAGTCTTTACTTAAGGCAAATTATCATTTTGTGTTAAGAATCCTCCCTTAATTTGTCTGGTCTTTGTATTTGAATTTTGCTATTTTCACGTTTTCCAAAAATAACACCTGCTCATGCTCCTTATTAAGACTGTAATGATTATGCTGAACACAGTGCACTCTTGGACAGAAGGGAAGTCAGAAGTTAGCATTCGCCCTGTGATGAGGAGGCGGGCCTGCTGGAACTTCTCTTAGTGGCCCCGGCGGCTCCTAGGACAAATAACTTCAATCCTCTTTGCATACAGAAGTAATAACATGGAAGCCAAGTTTGTCATGACTCAAAGCTCCCTGGGTCTCAAATTCTCAAATGCAGATGCCTATAAATAGTTCCTACATGAATATATTTCTCTAATGTCCAGAAATGTGAGAAGAAAGCCATAATTGCTACCTGAGTTGTTATGGTCGAAGCCTTGGACCTAGCAAGCAAGGCTCAACCATCCTCTTCAACATAGAGTCAAGTAATAGTGAAAAGTAGAGAAAGGAAATTTATTCGTTGTAAGCACCTTGGGAAGTGACTTCACCCAAGTCCATCTTCCCGATCTTGACAAGGTTTAGGCTTATGTAGAGAGGAAGACATATGCACTAAACAGTTCTGATCCAGCTGTGGTGCCTCCTATCACTGACCCAACATTGACACATCGATGTCTTAACTCCTGGCTGTCAGGTCTGTCCTACACGTTGTCAGAACTATGAAATGTCTTTCCAGGAAATAAGTTCTCTCTCTGGCTAGCACTAGGACCTTTTCTTTCTTCAGCATGAGACTCCGGAAAAAATTCCATTTCCTTGGGATGTGTTGTCTCAAGAGTTTGATAACCTGCTGGGATGGTTACACAATCCCAAGAAAGTTAGACTGTGGGAGCTGTGTGCTAGGAACCACAGGAACCCAAACTTTGTTGAACTCAGTTCCAGTCCTTTTAGGTTTGGTTTAGATCCATTACCTTGTATCAAAGGCTCGGAGTTTGAGTTTGTTTGCTTTCATTTTTCCACAAAGCTTCAAGAAGGAGAAATCCATAAAATTCAGTGAGGACTAAATCTTGCTTCTTTGAGTAGGAGGAAACACAGTGAAAGAAAACTTGAAATATGTTACAAGAATGTAAGATGGCCATATATGAGGGAACCAAAAATATCCCAGCTCATTTTAGTGTGTGTGTGTGTGTGTGTGTGTGTGTGTGTGTGTGTGTGTATCTATATCTAAGAGGTCAAAGGAAACAAACTAATGATCGAAGTTCCCAGAGGGAAGTCTTTAGGTCTATTTTAATAATACAACAAAGAAATCTGTTGCATTTTAATAATTCTTTGCCTTGTCATGTGCATTTGTTCCTTTACAGATGGGCGGTGGTCATGACAGGACTTCTTGTTCAAAAAAATATAGTCTAGAAATGAGTGATTACTAGCAATCTGAATATCTTATTATATGCTTTCACAAAAATACCCAAGAGAATTATTTTAACATATATTAAAAACTTTTTCCCCAATCTTATTTGTCATTATCTCTTATACATTTGGTAGGTAACTACTTCATTTATCCAGGCCCTGCCCCTGGAGGGTTTCTGGGCTCCCCTTATCCCCACTGGTCATCAGCATCTCAGAGCTTGGAGGCACAATCACTCTGCAGCATCTCCAGCCATGACTATTCTTAGCTTTCTGTTCACAATGGAAGAAGGAGTAGTACTGCCATATGTGAGATGCCAGAAATGCCAACTTCTCTCCAATTGCATGGCTTTCTCATGCGATAGCTTATGAGAGAGGAAGAACAGTGTGGCTCATGTCCAGCTAACATTTTAATGACTCAGAACACAATGCAGAATGCCAGAGGAAGTGACCTTGAAGGTGAGGCCAGGAGGAGGCCTAACACAAAACACAAAGAAAACTTTATCCAGACCATATCTACAGAGGATAAGAGTGTTTCTGGGATAAAGGTAGAAGTCAGCAGATGAAGCAAAGAAGCCTAAATAAGTCCATTGGCAATGTGGAAAGAAGACTGATAGTTGCTTGAGACAAGGCTTGCTGGCTGCTCCCTCCCCAGTTCCTTAACATAACACTGGCATATCATAAGTACTCATTCTTGACAGGGTCCATTTCCAGGACTATTGTGATGCATGTGTGGGAAGGGTGGGGATGAGACATAGCAAAGGTAGTATCTTGGAAAGCAGCTGAACAGGACAGTATCCAGTGAAGCAGCTGTTTAAAAGAGATGACAGTGACAGGGTGGGAAGTCAAGCAGCTGCACCATCACACCCTGGTCCATGAAGGACTGGCTAGAGATTCTAGTGAAGTGTTGATTCCTCTGGGCTTTATTTTTTATTATCAGAAAAAATTGCTTGGCCTGCATCTCAGTTATATGCAAACTAGCCTAAGATGGCCCTGGCACATGATAAACCACATAGAGAAGAAAGAGGGGAGAAAGAAACGGGTCTAAATGTTGACAGGTAGAGCTACACAGAAAGAAGGAAGTGGAGCAGAAGAGAGATTCAAGCTGGATGGAGAGGGGAACAAGAGGAGAAATGAGGGTTAAAAGAGGGGAGGCTTTGAAGCAGAGGAGGGAGCAATGGGTGATGAACAGTATAGCAGAAATAGGATGAGGACTCTGGTAACTCATGTAACAGAGACTCTTGTCAGAGACCTTGGCATAGACCCAGGCATTGCAGCTGAAATGCTTGCTCTATGGCTGAACTTACCCCTCTGTAGAAGGGGGTCTAAGGAAGCTCTAGTACCACCTGGTACCAGCAGCTGTGCTGGGCATGCTCTGGACAGGTCAGCCCCAGGGAAGACACCCAGGTCTCAGCAGGAGGCAACAGTTTATTAACACAGGGCTCATCAGACTTAGCTGGCTATGGATACCTGCTGGGCAGGAGATGGAAGTGTGGTAATGCATGTCACCATCAAAAGCAGAAAAGAAGTGAAACAGTTGGGAAGTTACTGAAAGGCTGATTTTATGATTCTTCAAAACAAAATAATTAAACAATTGCTTTCTGACTGATTTCTGTTGTGCCAAGACCCCTGACCAGGAGCCAAGACCCCCAGTCACCCAGGAGTCACCCAGAGAACCACCACAGAAGCCGAGACACTCGAATGTAAAAGCAACAGATTTCTTTATTGCAAGCCTAGGCCTGGGCTTTGTCTTCATGGTCCAGCACAGAGGTAGTGAGGGAGAGAGCCCAGACCCTCAGAGGAAAGGGGTTTATAAAGGGAAGGTTACATCATATTGTGACTTTTAAAATGATTGGTTCTAAGAGGGTGCGCGCTGGAATTTCAGAGAGGGTGCGCGTGGGAACTCCAGCCCACTTATCTTAGGTAGTAACTTGTTTGCAGAACCTATTGCAAGAGCTGTTTGCAGAACTTATCTTTTGCAAGAGCCTCCATGGCTAGGTATCTCTGGTATGTCCTTGAAGTGGAGGCTTCCCAGGAATCAAGGGGGGTGGGGGTAGCTAAGCAAGCACGGATACAGAAGCAAAAATAGCACAGTAGTCAGCTAGTTCCTCATCTGAGTCAAAATGGCTGTCTGATTTTAAATGGCAGCACCACTGTCCAGCCACTAAGTGAGGTCACAGAAGCCAGATGCAGCACATTACTTCTCCTCAGTCTCTCATTTCTCCCTCTCTATGTACCATGAGGAGCCAATCTTGGATCCCAATTGAGTTAGTGAGTGGAGTCTAATGGTATATACTGTGATCTTAAAACCATAAGCTGTACTGTTTTAATGTGTTCCCTAACAGAAGCAACTAATCTAATAATAATGTAAGGTCCTGTTGTGATTAGCAACAAAAATAAAAGTAATGGCCCTGCTAAAGCAGACAGCAGAGTTGTTAACTATCGGGAATGACTGAACCATGACTCAAACCATCCTCTATCAGCTTTTCTTTCTTCCATTTTTCCAAATTCTCTTGTACCTTCGTCATCGAGTCTCTAATTATATCTGATTGGTTGATATAAAAAAAAAAAAAACATTCTTTCCTAAGACCACATATAGTAAACCTTAGTAGGTGGGTTTTAATACACCCTTCCAGTAGGCACACATTGCCAGTCAGCATAGTAGAAGGTTTCAGGCCCCCCACAGCCCCCTTTGATTCTTGCTTTCCCTAAGTGTCCAGGGCATATGTAGAGATAAGAAATTTCCTGCTTTGCCAGAGTCCCATGAGTTACCCACTAGTTGATGGAGGTCAAAGATCAAATCAGGAAACCAGGTTCCCTGAGGGGCAAGATGTAATTTGGAGTAAGCAATTTCCCTCATGGCAGTGTTGGTTATTATCTAGGTCAGATTATAAGCTTGGGGGGGAGTAGCTGCCACAAAATATATACAGTTAGGAGCACAGTCAGGATCAGGAGCATTTGAGTTGAAGCTTGAGTGGGGTGCTGCATTTCCATTGTGGCTGATAGTCCCCAGGTTCAGCCAGTGGATCTGCCACTTGGATGTGGGTGTGATGAATCCAAGTGGCAATTCCATCCATCTTCAAGCGGTAGGTGTGGTCAGGATGAAGACTTAGGGTCCCTTCCAGCGTAGGGTCCCTTCCAGCGGGGTTCCAGTGTCTTGCGGTGATGGCGACACCCAGTCTCCCGGATTATTTATATATTTTAGGTTTGAAAATAGCCCTTTGAACATCTGTATTTGTTTTTTTATATTATTATTATAGAATTAAAACTATGGGGAAAAGATGTCTTAATGTTTGTTTCCCCACTTGGAAAGCTCTTGTGTTACTTAGTAGGCCATTCATATATGTAAGGTATTTTTTTTTATCTTTGGTTATAAATTTCTCTCTGAGTGTTTAAGACCATGCAGATAGCCACATTTAATTAAGGATTAATTTTGGAGGTCATTAATGGCTCTCCAAAGAGACTTTAGGGACCCAGGAGTAGCCCCATAGCTTACTGGTGTCTTCTGTCTATTAGGATGAATCAGGGCACTGCTGGCCAAGTAGTTTTCCCTTCTTTGGGAAGTCAAGAGGACTGATTGTTCCTCAATTGTGACTCTCCTGTTTCAGACTGTACACCAATTTTGTTTGGGTCTCCATATCCTCCCTGCTCAGGAAGACAGGTGACTTACCAGGGGGCCAGTGTAGAAGTGTCCCATCATCTCCAGTGGCTTCATGACCTGGGAGCACAGGCCAAAATATTGGTGCCTCTTGCTCTGATGATTCCAATTGGCTTTGGCTTCTACGTAGTTAATTAACACACTTAGAAAGGAAGTTACACCAGCCTGGATGTCTGTACATATAGAGCACATTTGATTACTGAAATAGACTTAAAGAATGGCACAAGGGCTTCTAAAATCATTTTGTCCTATCTTTAAATTTTTGGTTGTACTATGGCAGCATAAGCCTTATATATGAGGTATAGAAAGTAGGCACATCTCATATTTTAAATATCTAACATTGAAATATAGGCAGAACCTGCTACCAGTCTTGAAAACAGTACCGATTGATTTACAGACTAACTCATTTAACCTAGAAATTGTCAGAAAAGGACAAGTAAGACAGTATAAACACTTATCACCTGTGTTTGAAAACATCTTTGATTAGTTCAGATACCTGTATTGGTAAAAATTACCCAGAGAATATTGGAAACAGAGCCACAGAGCTTGAAATTTTTTTTTAAACCAAAACAGCTAGCTAAATTTTAATATAACCCTTGATAATTTTTTTGAAAGAAAAAAACATTATTTGACAACCAATGATTTCAGCTTAAACTTGATAGCTATGATTTTATGTACCACAGAAATTTTTATTAACATAAAACAATTTTATCTTTTACCCATGACTTAAATTTGATAAAGCTTAAGCAAGCTATCCCAACATATACCAGGGAGATGTAAGTTATCATTACTGAAATTAAATCACTTAAACCTAAGTGATTAAACCTAGTTATGACCATTCAGTAGAATTAGCATAAATAAGACAGAAGCTATCTTTAAAGTCACAATGTCTTTAGGTATGAGTACTTCAACTTCAGAAATTAATCACTTTTATGTGAGCCTTTATCTTAAGAATAGTTAAAACCTTGATGAAAAGAGGAACCTAGTTGACTTTACTGAGAGAATCTTAAAGACAGTTTTATAACCCTTAATTCATAACAAATTAGCATCAGTGACCTGTTAATGAGTGAGGCCTTATCATAAGACTCAGTTTCTCCACTGATTAAAATTTTGGCATCAGGTAAACATTACATTTAATCCAATTAAATGTTTCAATGAAGGGGCCCTTACCCTGATATACACATTAGGTAAGCCTGATGCTTGTCTTATGTAAGGAATTTGTAACCTGATCAAATACCTTGACTCAGTTTACCTATTTAACATTTTGTCTAGTGAGAAACTTTATCTAACAGATGTGGCTTTAGGTGTTCAAAAGAGAAGAACTAAAGAGAACCACAGTTATATTCTGTACTCTTTTTTCCTTGTCAGAGACAATTGGCCATTTTGTCTCTAGTCAGAGTCTGGGGGACACATGGCTTAAACTTGCATGGGGTCTGAGATAAAGGGGGTTCCATCCATTTTTTTCAGAGTCCAGCTTTCCATGAATTTAAGTAGCATATATTGGAAAGCAAGAGCAAAGTGAAATTACAGAGCAGAGAGATAAGCATCCTGACATTCCTTATCCTATTCTGAAGTTGTTTGTTTTTACATAGCAAATTTACCCATTTGCAAAACACAAGGTGATAGACTCTTGTCTATGTTTAACCTGGTTAAACCTCCAATTACATATGTACTTATGACTTTGTGATCCACCTAGCACAGGCATCACCTGTGTCTAATATAAGATGAATTTAGATTAAGACTATGTCCCTATATAAAACTTTTAGAGTATCCTTAAGAGTCTGTAAACAGTTGAAAAATCTCTGACTTTAGGCATGGCATTTAGGTTTAGCCTGAAAATTCCTTTCTATATACGCACATCTTTATTCACATATTTTAACATTTTCATCTAAGCACCACTCAAAAAGCATTTTTAATGAGCATTCCATGTCCCAACATTGAAAAATTCCTTCCCAGTTCCTTCAAGCAATCCATCTCATCCCATTATTAACCACCTTTCTTACAAGGCTATTATGAAAAACTACACCAAATTAATTAATCCTATTACTCACTAACAAGTGAGTAGTCTAAAGACAATTTTATGTCATTAATATCAATAAGACATTAAACCAAGGCAAATATTGTTGCTATCTTGCAGCAGGCTGGCCTACAAGTCAGGTCAGTTGCCTCCTCCTTTTAAGTACATTACAATTTTTTTTTCCAATACCTGACAAATTATAAGTTGCCACTTTAGAGAGAATTCTGTTGTTTTAATAATCCTCTATGAAAGTTGAAGTTGACCTAGAACATAAATTCAGTAATTATATTTATGGTATCATGTAACAAAGTTGACACACGTTTTTTACATAAAACTTCAGTTCTTATAGGCTGTAGTTAAATATGACTTTTTTTTTCTCTTTCCTGCCACTTCCTGGTGTGCTGTTGCAGCTGGGCGGGGCTTGTATACACCTTAGATCAGCCTTGCACTATTCCGTGCACTCACCAGGGGTCTGGTCTAGTATACATAGACGTAACGGCCAAGAAGACTGCCGGGAGGCCAAGGATTCTAACTACCTGAAGGGGAAAGGGGGGGGCCTCTAGGACTGCCAGGAGGCTTCTGCAGAAGGCGGTCCACTGGGAGGCCGCTGAAGGAGTGGGCCCGCTCAGGGGCCACTGGGAGAGGAGGCACAGACATGGCACCTGCATGGGCAGAGGCACCATTGTCTGTCTGCCACCTGACTCTGACCCAAGCCGCTTTGGAGCACTTGCAAAGCTGGCTTGTAGTTTTGCTGTTTAAAGGGAGGGGAAATTTCCTTCCTGAACTTTTTATTTCTTAGCCAGATAAGCGTTGCAGGTCCACATGGATGCCCAGAAATCCAGAAATGACCTGGACGACTTCTTCCCAAAAGGAGCCTACCTCCCTCTGGGAGAGCTAATTCTCTTAACTTTCAGAAGAGCTCTTATTCCATGAATCAGATATATATATATATATATATATATATATATATATATATATATATATATATATATTGGTGGGAGGCAATGTTACCTATGACAGAGAAAGATTAGAAATGCCAAGACCAGAGGGCAATGTTCTGAGGGCTGACTAGCACATGGGGGACTCCCCAAAGATCCGGGCGTGAGCCTGTCCACAAGTTTAAGAGGCCAGTGACCTGCCCTGCAGGCTTTTAAGAGGTCAATGTGTTACCACTTGTGTGTGTCAGAGAGAAATAGATAAAGGGTTTTTGCCAACACCCAGTGGGCTGTTGGGGTCCAGGCAGAGGATGGCTGGCCTTCAGTCAATGCCGAAGAGTGGCCTCGGCCAAGAGACATCAGTTGCCAGTTCGTCATGTCTGGTCCCACGCAATGGTGTGAACCGAAAATAAAGGAGGAGAAAGAGAAACCTGCCAGCCCTCAAAAACATGGAGGCAAGGCCGCATGGGCCAATGTCTCCCAGTCCCTCTGGGAGAGCACTCACCCACTCTGTCCATCTCATCAGTGCCCCCCACGAGAATTGGGGCTGAGGCTTCAGCAGTGGGCTTGGTGTCTCTTTTGGGTGTAACTGCCAGCACCTGTAAAGGAGGGGGTGAGGAAGGGAGGAAAGACTTCACTCAGGGGAGAGGCTCTTCTATCAGGTTACTCCAGGTCACAATATAAGGGATTTGATCAGGGTGTCCACTCCTAGGGAGAAAAACAATTTTTTTTAACCTCAAGTATAGTATTTAGGTGAAAGGTCCCCTGTGGTGGCCATCCTACATTGAAGGTAGGCCATTCAGAGGAACAAAATGTAATCCATCTGTCTTTTTTAACATTTACTCCGTTGTCATGGGCAACTGCTTTGACGTCCTTCCAGTGCGCGAGGCAGAGTCCTAAAGGGGAGGAAGGAATCTGTCCCATGTTATTGAGTCAGGGGAGGAACGTCCATAGGATTAGGGCAATGCAAGACACACAAGTATTACACAGACACACAGGGCCCAAAAAAGCAGATGCATGCTACAGAGTCAGATTCAGATCCATGGTGCCCAGAAGAGTCTGAGTCCTTAGGGGATGGCTCAATAATGCCAAACATGGTACAGATGGGAGCAGGTCTCCCCAGCAGGTTTGCTCTGTCTGGGACAGAGCCCCCACTCAGATGAGGGGGCAGGACGTCTCGTGCCTCCTCCAGGTCTATCCTTACGGTGCGTCCACCAGGACATACGACCTGATCGGAAAACAGACATGGCTAGCCAACAGAGTGAAAGTAAAAAGAGAGCGCTCAGTGGAAAACTTACCTGACTGGTCGGAGAAGAAGCCTTTGGGGTCTCAGGTTCGTTGGGGTCTCTGGGGATCCAGGATGATCCCCCAAGATGTTGTGCCAAGACCCCTGACCAGGAGCTAAGACCCCCAGTCACCCAGGAGTCACCCAGAGAACCACCACAGAAGCCGAGACACTTGAATGTAAAAGCAACAGGTTTCTCTATTGCAAGCCTAGGCCTGGGCTCCGTCTGCACGGTCTGGCACAGTGGTAGGGAGGGAGAGAGCCCAGACCCTCAGAGGAAAAGGGTTTATAAAGGGAAGGTTACATCATATTGTGACTTTTAAAATGATTGGTTCTAAGAGGGTGCGCGCTGGAATTTCAGAGAGGGTGCGCATGGGAACTCCAGCCTACTTATCTTAGGTAGTAACTTGTTTGCAGAATCTATTGCAAGAGCTGTTTGCAGAACTTATCTTTTGCAAGAGCCTCCATGGCTAGGTATATCTGGAATGTTCTTGGGTGGAGGCTTAGCAGGAATCGAGGGGAGGGGGGGGTCTATAGCTAAGCAAGCACAGATACAGAAGCAAAAATAGCACAGTAGTCAGCTAGTTCCTCATCTGAGTCAAAATGGCTGTCTGATTTTAAATGGCAACACCACTGTCCAGCCACTAAGCGAGGTCACAGAAGCCAGATGCAGCACATTGCTCCTCCTTGGTCTCTCAATTTCTTGACTTTTTTTTATGTTGAAAATTGACCATACTACCATTTGAGCCCTCCTTTTGTGTTACAGAGGGACCACTGCTAGAAAATTGGAATGAGATGTTGCTTAAGCCCAATTCCAACTTCCCACCAAAACCCCACAGGAAGCAGTGCAATCACACTGTTAATGATTGAGTGCTTGGTTGAAACTATTTTCATAATGTAGTAAAATGGTGTTAGCAGGGTTTCCCTCCTGTTATTTCATAAGTATATGTTAGAAGTTTCCTATAGGCTTCACAGTGTGTGATATCACAAGAGGCTGAAAGCAGAGGCAGATGCAGAATCCTACAGTCCTTGAACCAGCCAAGCAGTAGAGGTGTGCAAAATGGAAAGCACTGCTATTCTATTTTTATTTTGAAAACATATTTTTCTTCAAAAACACATTTCTAAGCAAATAAATACTTGAAGTGGAAAAAATGAAATGCCTTAGTAGGCAATGTTTAAATTGACAAGATGTACATAAATTATAATATAATAATAAATCTTAAATTTTTAAGCGTTTGATGAGGTCTTTTGTGCTTTAAAACAGGCTCTCCTATGTAATCTAGGCTTGCCTTGAATTTACAATTCTGCCTCAGCCTCCAGGTGCCAGGATTACAGGTCTATATCACCAGCCCAGTGGGACTAAAGGACTGCAGAGATAGCTTTCTCACCCTCTGGTCTTCAGAACAGGCAGGTAAGACAAGCCTGTGATTTCCAGCATACAGGAGACAAAATGGAAGACTCAGAGAAAACCCACACCTCTTTTGATAGGATCAGACATGCCTATTTTCGAAAGCGGGGGAAGTTTTACTTAAGACGAAGAGAAAGAGGGAGAGGAGGGAGAGAATGAGGAAGAGAGGGAAGAACGGAAGGAAGGAAAGGAAAGAAAGGTATGGAGGGAGGGAAGAAGGGAGGAATAAAGGAAAGAAAGGGAGGGAGAGAGGGAGGGAGTTAAGAAGGAAGGAAAGAAAAAGGGGAGGGATTTTGTAAGGAGCAAACTTCACTCTCCAATGCTGAGAAATAGTGTCCGTATTACTTGGTTTCTAGGGAAGGGAATTAATTTGGTTCAAAAAGGCACATCTCCATCCCTGGTCCAGTCCTGAGTGTCTATGCCTAGCTTTGCTGAATTTGCGCAGTGCAGTCCAGAAGTGGGGCAGAGAGGGAAGACAGCTCCCACCACGTCTACACAGCGCCCTCTGCTACTCGTCTCTGGTATAGCCGCTGCTTGGCTCTGTCTGGGCACCTCAGTCTTGGTTCCTCTTTCTGCATGATGCTTGTTTTACCAGGGCTTGGGAATTCCTCCCGAGGCAACGAGGGTTTAAATGTATGTATGCGTTCGTCTTCAATAGCTAGGCCTTCCTGGGGCCTCCCCGGTTTGGAGACCCATTGTCCCTTCATTATTTTCCAAAACCATCCATCAGAACACAAACTAAGAACAGCCCTTTCCCACTCTTGTTACTGGAGGCGGCCTAGTCTGAGCATTAGAATCGCACAAACCTAGATGTGCATTCAGGCCCTTAATCTTGAGTCGTATTCGTCTCTATTTTCAAATGGAAATGTTGATATTTGCCTCCTAGAGTTATCAGCAGCCTGAAGTGACAGATGACAGCATCTGGCACAGGGCTGAAGGGAGCTGGCTTCCGGTTTTCTGCTCTATTCTGCCCAAGAGGAGTCACTGCCAAAGGTACTGGCCTTCAAGAATCTTCTCCACAACCCTAGTTTCCTTCCAGTCGTCAGTCATTCAGCTCCCGTCGTGGCTTATGTGACTCTTAGAATAGAAAATCGAAGAAAGTTATGATCTCGGGGATCTTCCTCAAAGGGCTTATGGATTAGAGCTGTGGATCGTAGCCTTTCAAGAAAATTTGTCAAATAGTTCTTTTCCTTTCTAAAATTTTCAACTTTTTATTGACAACCGCCATACATATACACATTGTATCCTGATCATAATTCTCTCTCACCACTCTTTGTCCTCCTCTCATATCCTGCCTCCAACAAACCCTTTCCAACAAGTCCTCCTTGTTTGATGCCATTTTGTCCTCGACCCTCATATTATGCAGGTCTAGTGTAGGTAGCAGCAGTCCCTGTGAGGTCATTAATGCCACAGCCACTTTGTGTCTGGAAAATAGCATTCAAAGCACTCCTCCCTCTTCTTTGTCTCCTATATTCTTTCTGTCTCCTCACCTCTTCCTCTACAAAGGTCTCTGAGCTTAGAAGGATGTAATAGAGATGTCTCACTTAGTGCTGAACACTCTATTGTACCCTCTTCTAAGCAATTTATTGAGTTCTGAGTCTCCTCAGTAGTCACTGATTATACAGGAATTTCAGGGTTTCTTGCAAATAATGGCACAGGAATTTCGGGTTCCATCAGTACACCAATACAATATTCCAATTCACTAATAATTCAGGCAGGAGGGGTGTCCTGGAGTCTTGTCTAAAGAATTGAAAGAATGAAATCCACAGAGCAGATGATAAGGTTCAAAAAGATTTTATTATAGCTTACAGCTTAAAGGAAGGAGAGCTTTAAGAGAAGGGGAATTTAAGGGAAGGAAGGAAGGAAGACAGCTCTTACCCCAGGAGGCAAGATGGGTTTTAAGAAGCCCCAAACTTAAGAGAAGGAAGAAGGAAGGAAGACAGCTCTTACCCCAGGAGGAGGAAAGAGGGGGTTTGAGAAGCCCACCTCAAGATTCAGGTTGGAGGGTTTTTTTTTTTGTTTTTTTTTTTTTTTTTTTTTGAGGTAGGGTCTCACTCTAGCCCAGGAGGACCTGGAATTCACTATGTAGTTTCAGGCTGACCTCAAACTCATGGTGATCCACATATCTCTGACTACTGAGTGCTGGGATCAAAGACATACACCACCATGCCCAGCAGGTTGGGATATTTTTATAAACCCCATGGGTGGGCGGCTGGTTTGGGCAATCTAATCCTAACATCAGGAGCCTAGGGTCAGTACTTTTGTGAAAGGGAAATTGTCCCAGAAATCTTAATTCTCTAGGAAGGCCCTTCTTAGATGAGAGTGACTTACTACCTAATGGGGCAGAGATAAGGAAAAGCCCGACCCTTCTGACCTGTAGTAAAGTGTAATAACCTAGATTTTTCCCTACAAGCCCAAGAGCAACTCCCTCATTTAGTCAAGGAGAAAGCTATTAACTTTGGGGTCCTGCAACTCCCAAACTGCCTCACTGATAAATGGTTCTTTTCTTAAAAGACCTTTTAAAAAGTATTATGTGGTGTGTGTGTGTGTGTATGAGAGAGAGAGAGAGAGAGAGACAGAGAGAGAGAGAAGGCCAGAGGACAACCTTGGGTACAGGAATACTGTCTACCTTCTTTTGAGGATTGTAGATGCATCACAGATGGCATATTATGCAGGTATTGGGGATTGAATTTAGATCCTTATACCTGAGAGACAAGAACTGTACCAATTGAACTATCTCTCTGGGTCTAAGGAAAAAGTATTATATAAAACGTAAGTGGAAGATACAGAGAGTTCCCATATGACTATCGTCCCCAGCCCCAGGTCACCACCCACATTAACCTTCAGCACTAGAGTGACAAATTTCTCATATAGGTCCCATGGTCTATAGTCCACACTAGAGTCTTCTGATTTTTAATTTGAGACAGGTTCTCACTATGCATCCAGGTTAGCCTTGAACTTGTGATCTTCCTGCCTTTGCCTCCAAAATGCTAAGATTATAGGTCTGTACCTCCACAGCTGGCTCATTTGAAGACTTTGAAAATACTAAACTGGATTTCTGTTCTTGGAGGATTTACCAGGTTGGCCTAGATAAATTCTCATGGGAAAGAGGAGTGTGTAGGGTAAACTCTCTTTAGCCTGAAGGGCTCATCTAGCCTGTGAACTATCCCAGGGACTCCAAGGCCAGGAAGACTTGCTCTGGTCCTTATGGTGCCTCCTGCCTCTCAGACAGGTACATTTATAATACAGGAAACAGAATAGTTGGAGAAGGAGAGAGAGAGAAAGAGAAAAAGAGAGAGATTTGAAGTTGCCAAGCTAGAGGAAGAGTGGCCAAAAGCTTCCCTAAGCTTGAAAAGGCAGGGTAATGGGATTTCTGCCTCTTGCAAGAACCTCTAAAAGGATCATAGTCCTGATATCCTGATGCCATCTTAATTTTTGGCCAGTGATACATGTGTTGGAGTCCACAACTGAGAGTTAAATTTATGTTATTTTTCAGCCAGTAGGGTTGTGGCCAATTGTTTAGCAGCTTTAGGAAACTAATTCAGTCTCAAGAAAGGATGTGGCTTTGAGGCTCAGAGCATTTCCAGGTGTCTGGAGCAGGAGAACAGAATCAGAGATGAAAAGCAGCCCTGTTGGGGGCCCTTCAAGGCAATAGTAAAGTGTTAGCTGAGTTGTGTCAGGGCTGTTGAAAGTTTCATCACAGTCACTTTGGCTGTGGGGTGACTCATGGCTGGTTTGCCCACTTTGATTAGCTGTGATGGCTGCAAGGAAAGAACCATGATGTCAAAAACCTTGGGGCTTGTGACAACTCCTAGGTAAGTAATCGAACAATGAATGCTAAGGTCACAGGAGAGACCCAAGAGCCCCCAGGAAGGAAGTGGAGAAGATCAGGGAAGGAGTAAAGAGGAGAAGAGCTCCACTGGCCATTGTCAAAGGTCTGGAAGGAGGTGGTCAACATTTCCCCAGCATGTGCTGATGCTGGGGGCTGAAAGACTGCCAGTTCTTCCTCTGTATACATGGTGAGGCTAGGTACCAAAGTGACTGGGGTGCAAGGGCCTGAGTGTGTTCTTGGAGAGATACAAGTATGCAGTATGGAGCCACACCAAAAATAAATTCCCTTAGGTAAGGTCTGGTTTTCAACAATAGAGTTATTCCTGAAAGCTCCCAACAAGCATTGAGAAATGTCTTTATGCCAGCAATCAAGGCAGTTTGGAAGATAAAGTGGGATAGGGAGCTTGGAGAGAGAATGCCAGAAGCAGGGAATATCTGAAGTAGAGGTGACATTGTACAGGGAGACTGCAATAATGACGGGGCACTTGAGGGGAGCACACAGGAAGCAGGCAGTATGATTAGTAAGACTGAATTGATTGAGGAGGGAGAGAGAAGAATTAAGGATGGACATCCAAGGGGGTAGTGGAGAAGGTTAGATCGTGCAGATCTTCCTGAAGCTTGCCATGAGCCTGTTTGATGTCCATAACTGTCTGGATATGGGCATTTGGTGTGGTCTTAGGGGAATTTTGAATGAATCTAAATATTTCTATTAGGCCCCACAGCAATAGCCCATAGTGTATTGGGTTGCCACCCCTACCAACCCATCTGTCCACTTTTGGTCCCATGGGTCTGTGATGGAAAATACTGCTGAGTACTCCCTGAGATTTGAGCTGTGGTAGTTGGATGCCATAGGATTTAGTGGGGTGAATGTAGTGATATGGACAGAATGGGGAGATTGATGGTGATCACCCTCCAACAGAGCCAGTGTAGCATGGTGTTATGACTTGGTTCTGAGAGAAGCACAGACTTCTTTCATACCACACTGTATTGAGCTGGCTTCAGGGCAGTCATTGACAGTATGTATTATAGAGACGGTGAGGGAGATGGGCTCTGCTAACACCATGAGAAGGTAGTAGAAAGAATTAAGGAGCTTGTTATCCTTGTCAACAGCTACAACATCAAAATGCCAGGCACAAGGGAGCAATGAGTACTCATAGGCAAGGGATAGGGGGCTTGGGGCAAGAGAGAGGAGGCAGCAGGGCATTAGTGTCAAAAGGAACATCCTGGGATTGGGGAAAGGGTGGGAACATAGAGAGTTTAAGTTTAAGAGGGCGCGTTGTGGTGGCGGTATACTTATCCCTGGATGAGGTATGGTAGGATGGTGGTGGCTTGACTCTCTTTAGTTGTGATAGGTGGATCCAACTGGGGATGCCCTGAAGCTTTGCGGCCATGGGGTGGTTAGGATCACCAGATGAGGTCTGGTCCAGTGTGGCTTGAGACCCTATGGGCAAGACTGCTTAAGGTAGACTTGATCTCCAGGATTAAGTGGGATAGGCCTATCAGTACCTGACACAGAGATCTAGGAGGGGAAAGTCTTACCAGAATAGGATGGCAGGACTGACCAACTGGTCCCTGTATCAATCACAAATGAGACAGGCCTTCCTGCCAGCTAGACTGTGACTCTGGGCCCCTCCACTGAGATATGGAGAGTGTTAGTGGGGGCCAAGGTCCCAGGGCACCATCAATCTTTAGCCACTAGGCCCAGAAGACCAGAAATTGGCTCTCATGGGGGAGGAGGAGAAGGGGCTGGCCTACCTTGTTGAGGCAAAGAAGGACAGTTGACCTTCCAGTGTCTGGCAAGTCTGCAATGAGGACAGGGCCCTGGTGGTGAGCATGGGCTATGGCAGGTTTTTTTCCCAGTGGCCAGTGTGGCCACACTTGAATCAGGGTATTGGTGGTGAGCATTGCGTCCCATTGTCTTCTTTGGAGGAGGACTCAGGGCCACAGCCAGGACCTGGAACTGCTTTCTGTCTCTAGCCACTCTCTCAGTCTGTTCTTCATCCTCTCTGTTATTAAAAACTTCAAATGCCAGGTCCAGCAGATCTTCCTGAGGGGCTTAAGGGCCTTTTTCTAAGTGTTTAAGTATTTTTCCTGATATCAGGGGCAGATTGGGACAGGAAATGGGTATTTAGAACTATCATGCCCTCTTGGGAAGCAGGGTTGAGGTGAGTGTATTGGGTGAATACTTCAGTTAGGCATCCCATAAACTCAGCTGGATTTTCATGAGGCCTCTAGGTAAGTGTCCAGAGTTTGTCAAAATTGACAAATTTATAGAATGCCTTTTGGAGTCCAGTGAGGAGGCAAAGAATCATTCTATCATGGGCCACCTTCCCAGGAGAGTTAATGGGAGCATGGTATTCCCAGTCAGGGTCCTCTCTGGGGACAGCAAGCATCTCCACTGGGAAAGTACTATTAGTTAAGTGAGCCTCATCAGCATGAGCCTGAGTGGCCACCCAGACACATTCTCATTCATCAGGGGTGAAAGTAGAGGAAAGAACTACAAAGAGATATGCCAGGTTAGGTCATAGGCCTGAGTGAGGTAGAGAAATTCTGTAGTATAGTGAGTTGTATCAGTGGAGAAAGACCCTAGATGTTTTTTAATGTGGGATAAATCAGACATGGAAAAAGGAACATGAACATGAACGATTCCTTCAGCACATATGACCTCACGTAAAGAGTACATTCTGTCCCTGTGAGAATGAGTATGCTGGGCAGGAGAGGATAGAGGAGGAGAGGAGATGGGAGACGGTGATGGTGGGGGGCACAGAGATGGAGCATGAGGCAGATGAAGGGAGGGAGGAGGTGTGTGGGCATCAGGCAAGGGGTCAGGAGAGGCAGCGGGAGCTGGAGGAGCCAGAGGAGCTGTTGGGGCCAGATCATCTATGGCATCCAGGTTGAAAGAAGAAGGTGAAGATGAGTATAGAGGAGAGGTTGGATTAGAGCAAATTTCTGAGACCTTGGCTAGAAGGACATGGTGAGAAGAGGAGGTAGAGCAGAGAGAAGGCTCTGTACACAGTGTTAAAAATGCTTTGATTCAGGGTATTTTGGACCACTTGCCTGTACATTGGCAGAAGTTTTTTTAAATCGGTGAGAATTTGGAAATCAAAAGTACCATGTTCAGGCCATTTGGACCCATTGTCCAGTTTATATTGTGGCCAGGCACAGTTGCAGAGAAAGATCAGATGACGAGGTTTGATGTCATGCAAGGGTTGTAGAGGCTTTAAGTTCTTAGGGAGACAGGCCAGGGAGTAGTAGAAATTGGTTTTGAGGTTTTATTCCCCATGGAAGCATGAGGGTATAGTAAAAGGGCTACTGAGAGCAGACAGAGTAAGAGCAGTGACAATGGTGGGAGAAAGAAACTAGGGCTTAAGCTGGGTTTACACAATACATAAATATGACCCCCTGGCTTGTTAGAGTGAATGGGGCCTGCACCTTCCACATGGGCAGAGGCCATACAGGTTGCAACTATTAGCTTTTTAGCCTGTTAGTCAGCAAGGCAGGCACCTGTGCTCCTGATGGCAAAAGTGGCTGGCAGTGAAAGATAAGACCCCAGGAGATAAAC
The DNA here is from genome assembly GCA_036346955.1 of Dipus sagitta. Taxonomy (NCBI): domain Eukaryota; kingdom Metazoa; phylum Chordata; class Mammalia; order Rodentia; family Dipodidae; genus Dipus; species Dipus sagitta. The sequence goes on from CM070772.1 coordinate 69,742,828, forward strand.
AAGGGCGAGTGAAGGAACCAGGGCTTAATATGGGCTTACATAGACCACCAATATGACCCCCTGGCCTGTTAGGGTGAATGGGGCCTGCACCTCTCACGTGGGCAGAAGCCATACAGGTCACAACTCTCGGCTTTTTAGCCTGTTAGTGGGCAGGTGGTGACTATTCTCCAGATGGCAAAAGTGGCTGGCAGTGGAAGATGAGATCCTAGGAGGGAGAGGGAAAGGAGGGAGGGAAAGGGAGTCTCCCTAGATGATGCAACTGACCCAAATGCACCCCTTAGGGTATGGTAGACCAGAAAGCGAGAGACCTATGGTGTCGACAGTGTGTCTTTCTCAAGACCTGGGGTTGGGGCCCAAAAGCAGCCAAGGTACATAGTGTGGCATGCTCGCATGGCTTCCATGAGGATGGATTAAACCTGAGAACAGGCCAACCCAAGAGGGACACTTACTGAAAAGAAGGGAGGAGATGGAGAAGGGAAGAAGAGTGAGGCTGAATTGTGGTGGATGTGAAAGCTGGTACCAGTCAGAGGTGGTCTGAAGCCTTCAGAGGGTCAAATGGCAGCTTGGTAGTCTGGTGAAGGGAAAGAAGGTCTGGCCACCCAAAGAGGGCAACCAGAAGCCTCCTATCTGAGTCAGGTAACAGATATAAGATTCTGGAGAGACCAAGACCTCAGAAACCACTCTGAGGCAAAGATGAAAGCTTTTATTTATTCAAGAAAAGCACAAGTTGTCAGGACTGAATCTCAAGAGCAGAGCACAGACAACCTGAGATTCCAGACAGTGGGCTTTATAGGGCTCTTCAGTTGGGGGAACGGGAAAGGTTGAATAAAAAAGTTTTTTTTTTTTTTTTCCCCTGGGGAGATCTAAGATAGACAGGGTGTGACAACAGAACAGTGGGCAGGTGACTTACAAGATAAGAGGGGTGTAAATCATGACCTGAGAGGCATTGTTAGACAAGGAAGGGATAATGGCTGGGTGGTTTCTTGAGGAATGTGGATGACCCATTTCCTGGTTTCCATCACCATCTTGCTGTCTTTGGTGACTCCATTTTGGGGAGCCAATTCTGACCTAACAGCCATCAGTTGCTAAAGATTTGTCTTTCCCTCTTGCATTTATCTGAACCCTAAAAGGTAATATTTACTTCTCCAGAGTAAAACTGCTTTGCATGCTAGGCCACATTGGTAAATTCTCTGGAGGGAAGTGAATCTACTAGTGAAACATGGCTCAAGAATTTGTGGCACACCTTTCCCCAACAAATGATAGCCAATTGCCACATTTATGTGGCTCATACTTAGAGATATATATATATATATATATACACACATATATACATATGAATCACATTAACAGAGGCCAGGAATTAAGGTACAATTTCTTTAAAGCTCTAGCAAGATTTTTCCACCAACACTACATAAAGTGTTATCAGTACTCTGATCAATTATATTATCATTCTAAGCTGACACTGCTCCTTGTGCTTTCCAGTATCTGCCACACTGAATGCTGTTATAAACCTCCCCAGTTTACAAACCATTTTTCTGTTTATTACTTTGCTTAATCCTCACAATAGCCTGACTTTAAAGTGAGAAAGTGAGGAGTCTTAGGTTAAGAGGGAGTCTGCAATGGTTAGTCTTCATTGTCAAGTTGAATAGATTTAGAATCACCATGGAAACGTGCCTCTGGAAAGATTTTTTAAAAACTTTTCAAAAGTTATTTTATTTAAAGTGATATGTGCATTGTGCATGTGTGTGTGTGTTCATGTGTGTGAATGCTGGTGCACATGTGTGCCTCAACATGTGAACGTAAAAGGCCAAATATAAGCATTTTAAGTAGAAAGGCTCAGGCCTGATTTAGATAGAGAACTAGCCAGCTAATGTGCTGACCTCTGCTTCTGTAAACTTTGCTTGCTTGCTCAATTTCTGCCTTTCTCCCTAAAGTTTCTGGGGAATCTCCATTTCAAGGACATTGCAGAAACACTCCACTGCGGGGGTCCTCTGGCCTCCGACCACCTGCTTAGATAAACCTGTCAATTCAAAAGTCGTAAAGTACCACTGTTTGCTTAGCCCATCACAATGGAGATTGCCTCATCTGCCTGGAGTGCCCCTAGCTCCTGCCCCCAACTTTGCCCGCTGAAACCCCAAGCCAATCAGAACTGTTTAAATCAACCAATCATGTATCTATCCCCTACTTCTTTGTTCAAATTCCTATATGAACCCTTTCCCCGAAAAGGAAGGGGCTCTCTCCCTCATTACCGCTGTGCCGGACTGTACGGATGGAGCCCAGGCCTAGGCTTGCAATAAAGAAACCTGTTGCTTTTACATTCGAGTGTCTCGGCTTCTTTGGCAGTTCTCTGGGTGACTCCTGGGTGACCGGGGGTCTTGACTCCTGGTCAGGGGACCTGGCACAAGAAATGGAGGTCAGAGAATAACTTCCAGGCGTTGGTCCTCAGCTTCCATCTTACTTCAGGCAGGCTATCTCAATTATTGTTGTTTACTATAATGTGTTTGCTAGGCTAGCTGGCCCCCAGGCTTCTAAGAACTTCTTAGGTCACCATCTCCCATCTCCCTGTTGGTGAGTCAAGGTTCTTGAGCTCTTAGTGAGACTAAAACTCCAACACAAGTCCTTATCCATATTTAACACAGAATTGAAAAACATATACACAAGGGGTAAATTATTATAGATTTGTTTTAAGAAAGAATGTAAGTAAGAGAAGAAAAGAAAAACTCACAAGCCGAGTAGCTGGGCAGGTCCTGAGCAGGTTGCCACATGGCAGCCTGGTTTGGACTTCTTTCTAACCTTGGAAATGTAAATTAAGGCATATTTACTTGAAATATGTCTCCTGGTCAGGTGCAGGTGCATAGCAGAAATCTTGATTGGTTGGTGGGCACTCAGAAAAGGTGTGTAGCCTTGAAAGTGGTCCACTAACTTGAGAGGGAGCATAAACACAGGTTTGAGGAAAGCCCACAAAAGTTTTTCAAGGTTAAGGACTGGAAAGTAGCTCTGAGTGGCCTATCTGTAATCTGGCTGAGATAAATTGGCATCCATAAAATCCATATTCTGCTTGGGCCTCCATCCTTGGCTTACTGCCTATGAAAAGACTGCGTTGCTTCTATTCTCAATCATTGCCATGCTGGGATTATAAAAGCCTGCCATGGCTTCCAGCTTTTACATGGGGTCTAGGGTTCTGAGCTCAGGTACTCAGGCTTGAGTGGCATGCACTTTATCCCCTGAGCCATTTCCCAAGCTCCCAGAAATGTTTAACAGAAGGAAAGACCCACCTTGAATATGGGTGGCACCATCTCTCATGAACTATGGTCCCAGAATGAATAAGAAGGAGAAAATGAGCTGGGAACTTTTTCTCTTTTCCAACTGCAGATGAAGTGTGACCAGCTTTCTGCTCCTGCATCCATGCTATCTCCACCATGACCTTGAAACTGTGAGCCAAACTAAATCCTTTCCTCAAGTTGCTTTCATCATCCATTTATTCACAGCAATGAGAAGAGGAATTAACACAATTCCACAGATTAGGATGAAGGAGAAATAGAAGCAAGGTAGTTTTTTTTCATAGGAAGTCAGCTAGGGGAAGGCCCAAAGAAGGAACCAAAAGCAATGTCATGCTGTTTACTTCAGCAGAACTGGATTTCAGCATCTGATCCAGTCTCATCCCTTAGCAAAAACACCCCTACTCATGTGTGCTGGCCTCTTCCTGAGCCAGTCCCATGATTCCAGACCAATCAGCTCTCTCTCAGAACTCACCTGAGCCTGTGGGTAAAACCCACCCCAATAAGCTATTTAAAAAGGGGGCCTTCTTTAGTGGGCAAGGCCTTCTTCTTAGCTGATACCTGAACCTGCAGGTCCCTGTGCTGGTAAGCCCTTCCCCATCTCAACATGGCTGGGCCGGGAAGGGAAGAGGGGACCTTCACTAAAGGACCTCTTAGTTCTTTTCCTAATGTGAAGGCAAAAGGCTACAACCTTCTGTTGCACTTCCCTTGTGTGTGTGTGTTTCTTTAAGCTCTAGCCCTTTTTCAGTTTTGCTGAAAATCCCTCTTCACATTTTTCCTCCACTCCCATGCTCAGTTTCTGGAATGGGTTCCCAGGTCTTCTCCCCACATGAGTATATATCTGCATTCCAGGCCCCCTCCCTTGATTCATGAACTCCCCTGAATAAATATAATGATTCATGATTTGCCCTTCTCAGTCTGTTTATCTCAATTCTTCATTAAAATGGACAAAAACCCAAAAGTTGAGGTTTATTAACTTTTCCTTAACTCCAAAAACCTTGTTTCAAGGGAGCACCAAATAGGTAATGTTAGAGCTAATCAAGTCTTCAAAAGGAAATGTGCTTTGTCTTCCATAAATGATATTGTTTGGGGGATCAAAAATATTGAGAGGTTGTGATGGCCATAAAAGGAATGGTTATAATGTAAAAACTGGTGTACCTTATGCCAGGCACTAGCCTAGGCACTTCTTTTTACTTCTATAATCTTTTTGGCCTCCCCTTAGAAGTAAGTAGCATAATTCTCATTTTGTTGATAAGCTACTTGATGTTTAGCAAGGTGAATCAGCAGAAATAAAATTTTAACTACACTCCATCTGACTCCTATGCCCATGCTCTTTCCATTCAATGAGGTTACCTATCAGTAATACCATGTTAGTGACAAGTTAAGTCAATGCTGCTATCTTTTGTATAGCTATGTGAATTACATTGCATCTCTAATGATAAAGTGAAAAGATTTGTCCCCTATTGTAAAGCAAATACCAAGCATCAGGGTCTAGTCAGGACAGGTAGACAAGTGTCTTAAGTTCCTTCAAAAATGGAACCTTAGAGCTGACTGTCCTGAGGCTGCTGGGAGTACAACTTAAGCTCATCTGGAGAGAGCTACATCAACAGCACAGCAGAGAAAACTAGAGGCAGAATTCCCGAGACTCAGTACCCTTACTCTTTTAATGTGACCTCCGTAAATTCCTCACTGTCCGGTAGGTCGGTCCCTGCTTCCTTCTTTGAAAAATCAGGATTAAATGAAAGGTAAAACAAAGAGGGTATTCTTTTGTATTCTACTCTAGAGTTTTTTACACTGCACTGTATAACAGCTCTGACTAATGAGCTGGTGACACTGGGGCAGCTGTGCTGCCTTCAGAAGAGCTTTTGTTGAGAGGTGCTGTGTCATTTCCTGTAGGAGCCTTCAGAGCTCTTCACTGAGAGATGCCTTAAAAGAAAAGGCTGTAGTTGGTGTTAAGAAGCAATTTTGATAAGGGTGGGGAAATTTCCTGTTTAACAGGCCCTGATGGTACCAAGCAGTAAGCAGTGTGTCACTGTGGGCTTCCAGGGCTCAAGACACAATAGCGACAGGAAGCTGTTCCACATAGTAGTAGGCTTGAGTTAGCATGGAGTCCAGCTTCATGGCTGCTCAACTCTTGTGTCAGCCAGGCTGGCTTCCACTGAAAGCCTCACTGTGCTTGTTTGTATAACACAGTTGACCACATCTGCTTTCCAGAGCTCCTTGTACGGATTGCAGATCATGCTGATGAAATGCCTGTATAAGGTGGTATAAGGCATCACCCGGTAAATACTTGCTTTGTGCCTCCCTTAGCCACACAGTCAGCAGAAGGTATTTGTAAGATGCACAGGCAGCAGTGAATTTCGTCAGAAAAAAAGGCTATCTGAAGACCCTCTGGATCTCTCCCCCTGTTCAAACAGTCTGCTTAGATTTTGCTCTTCAACTTGGGAATTTATATTGACAAAAGGATTGGATAAAAACTGACTGAAACTATCTACATGAATGAGTGCAGTGTTAAGAAACTCCTGTGAGGTGAGCGCCACAGGATTTTGCTACCCAACTTCTCTTATTCCTTCCTCTTCACTGTCTCATGTGCAATAGGCCCACAGTGTTATGTTTCTCTGTCACATTCTGGCAACCTGGCTTTGTTTCTGCTAAATCATCCACTTCTTGTGCCCCAGCTGAGAATGCTGACTTCTTAGTCTTTGCTTGGTGATTATTGAATATACAGATTTTGAGTCCTGTATTGTTACCAGATAGATTTTTGGCTTCACACACTGGATGAAAAAGGCCTCTAAATGGCCAAAACCTGACACCTCTGTTAAGTTATTCTTAGAAGCAGCAGCCTATCACCATGAGCATTAACCAGTTCACATCTGGTTTGCTGTGGTTTTATTATAGTCTATATATGACTTTGGATCCAAAGAAAGAAAGATGATAAAGACATTTGCTCCTAGTCAATGTCTATTACTTCAGGGACATACATGTTTAAGATTCGTATATCAAGCTCTGGCTACATGCAGAAACTGTACTAGATAAGGTGGGGAATGCATGTATGTATGGTCAGGTTCTTGTCTCCAAGGAACCTATAACAGAATAGCAGACATACATATAAAAATGCAGGAAGTAAACTAGTGAGTGCTTGCAAGGAATGAAATATGAGGTAAAGCAATGGGTATGCAGCTTCAGGGAAGATTTTCAGAGCTGAGAATTAAGAGAGGGGCATTCAAGGATCTACAGGAGTGGGAGAGACAGAAACTGTCATCAAAACTGGTTTTGCTTGTGTACATATGTGTGTATGTATGTCATATAGGCACACATGTGTATATGTTCATGGTGGCCAGAGGTCAATGTTAACTGTCTTTTTCAATTGTTCGCCATCTTACTCTTGTGAGAAGCCATTTCACTAAACTTGGAGCTCATTTAATCAGATAGCCAGTAGGCCCTAGAGATCCTTCTTTCTCCATTTCCCTAGAGCTGGGATTATAAGCATGTACACCACACATAGCTTTTGCCCAGCTTTTACATGAATACTGGGGGTTTGAACTCAGGCCAACTCAGCCACCTTCCTAGCCTCTCAACAAGAAGTTTAGGGCAAAGAATTAACTGACACAGAGTAGTCAACCCCAGTTCATTTAAGATATGAGAATATACCAATACATTTTCTTTCTTTATTTCAGGAGAATACATGAAACCAAGTTTGTAAAGGTAATTTGCAAATTTGGGCTTAACTTTTAGATAGTGAGATTGCTGAAAGCAAATGGCATACAAGGAGTGTTTTAGGAAGCCAATGTAGGCAGGGGTACTTGTAGGGGGCTCAGTAAGGACCAAAAGAAAAGACCCAAGCAAAAGGAGTCACCCTTAAGGGTTACTTCCAAGAACTGACATGAAATCCTAAGAACCTGGGCTATGCCAGCAATAGAGGGAAAGAGAAATAAACAATGAAGCAAGCACAGTTGGAGAGAGAGCAGTGGCCTTAACAAGACAAGAGAAGCAGTATTGGTGCAGAAAATTGAAACTTGTTTGGATCTGGCATGACAGCCAGCAGGGGAGATAGCTGGCAAGTTAGTAGAGGCTCACCAGATGGGAGTTGAGTTCTGACTGCAAACTTATTGATGAGGAGGGGACAGCTGAAGCTGTGATGATTTGTCTTTATGTCCTTGTACCTGTGTGAGAGTTAAGGCAAAGGTGAAGGCTGCAGGGGTTATATAAATCCTGAGAGATGTCAAGGAGAATTGAAGGAATACGGTTGAAACGTTTTGAGGGACAGAATGTAGAGAGCAAGTTAGGGCTTCAGTATGCAAGGGGGGGGGGGGCTTCTGGCCTTGGCAGGATGGAGTTGGGGTACAAAGTGCACAAGTCAGGAAAAAAGAGCTGAACAACCATTTTGGCTGCATAGCTGGCCTCTCAAGAAGACCACCCTGGAGTCATGATACTTGAAGCACTGGTTCTGGTCAGTATTGAGATACATTCAAGTTGCTGCATGTTATCAATAATTCCTTTCTTTTATTGCTGAGCAGTAGCTCATAGCATGGACATATTGTGATTTGTTTAAGCACGTACTCACTGAAGGACGTATCAGTTGTTTCCATATATTTTTGGTTATTACAAATAATTATGCTTTGCTTTGAACATTTGTGCATACATTTTCAGGTATGTATATGTTTTCATTTCACTGATATTAATGCTCAAGAGTGTATGCTTAGTGTTTTTTAAGCAACATTTTTATTAGATATGGACATATTTTGTATATAAACAACATATGTTGGTACCATCCTTTCTCTCCTCCCTGTCCCTTTCCTGAAGAGGCCTTCCTTGGTTGTGGATGCAGGTAAACCCCATGGGGATTGTGGATCATGAATTATGGGCAGGGGGATGCAATGTCTCTGTGTAAAATGTCCTAACTGTGGCTCTAACAATCTTTCTGACCCCTTTTGCTGCAGTCAGGGTCACATTGCTGGTAGAAATCACCCAACCAAGAGCAGCTTCTGGGAAAAAGAGGTTTATTTGGGCTTTCAGTCTTGAGAGGGAAGCTCCACAATGACAGGGGAAAACGATGGCATGAGCAGAGGGTGGACATCACCCCTGGCCAACATAAGGTGGACAATAGCAACAGGAGAGTGTGCCAAATACTGGCATGGGAAAACTGGCTACAACACCCAAAGCCTGCCCATAACAATACACTCCCTCCAAGAGGCGTTACTTCCCAAATCTCCATCAGATGGAAATCTGGCTTTCAGAACACCAAAGTTTATGGGGGACACCTGAATCAAACCACCACACCTTTTCTACAAAATTCTTTGAGCCATTCTGGGAGTACTTTAAGTCTACTTCAGTGATGGGTACTTAGGAGCTTCTGGGTCTCTGGTTTGGTAGGTGTTGGGTGTTCACAGTATCTATCTTCATCACCCTTGTGCTGATATCAGCTTCACTAAGAAAGCAGCACTCTTGCTCATTTCTGCAATTCCTCTGTGGTTTCAGCTGGGGCCTGGGTGGAGTACGCTGGGTCGTTTCTCTCCTCAAGTCCAGCTCCCATCTGAAAAAGAGAAGCAGATTCTCCAATGGAGAATGAAGTTAGCACTGGTTAAATGGGTTAACCATTATTAATTTAGAGAAAATTAAAAAGTTGTAGACCCTCTTATAGTCTAAGGTTAGTGGGAGCTTGATGATGGGAAGCAGAATCACTATCTGGATATGAATCTGACTTGTTTCCCGATGTAGTTTACTATCCACTAAGAGTGGATCTGTTAGCCAATCCAAGAATAGTTGGTTACCCACCATGGCTGTGTGCCACTATTTCACTTGTGAGCATCATATCAGGTTGTTTGCTTCTGATTTGCTTAGAATTTGAGTTGCTTGGACAGATGTTGACCACTTTCCCCTGGTAGCTCATGTATTGCCTTCCAGAACTAGATGGACTAATTGTCTGGAGACTTGCTCTCCTCCAGATTCCAGCCAAATCTCTTCATGGTCCATGCATATGGTGTCTTCAGCAGTAGGGTCTTGCCATTAACCTGTGATGGGTAATCAAGTGCTCTGACATAAGTCTGCCTTGTTTGTTTTGGGAGATCTAGTAGGTCTCTCTGATAAACTGCTCATTGTGGATGTAGACTACACACATGGAATTATAGACAAGCACCAACGGGAAAGAAAAAAGAAAAAGACAGAGAAGAAAGAGAAACAGGAGAAATTTGAGGTTAGGTTTCAACTCACCATCTCCAGGGCCCTTCAATTCAGGTGCTCCCCCTAAGGGTCTAAGAGTCTTGAGGGTTCTACCATTTAGTCTGACTTCCAGGATATAGGATTCTATGGTACCAGGTCAATTTGGGTTCAGTTTTGTGCCCCCTTCCCACCCTTTCCATTCCCTGAAGCTTTACCTTCCCTCTTGTCCAAGCCTCAAAATGCTATTCAGTTATGTCAGCAATTTAGGCTGATCCAGATTAGAAACTGCAGATGAGTAAGATCATGTGATGATTGTTTTTCTGTGACCATATGAGTTCAGTTAGAATGATCTGGTCCAAGTTAGACCATTTTTCTACAAATTTCAATGTGTCATTTTTTTCTTACTGCTGAATACAATTCCATTGTGTAGCTCTACCACAACTTGGTTATCTATTCATCCAATAATGGACAACTTGGGTGATTTCGCTTCTTAGCTATTATGAGTTGAGCAGCTATAAACAAGGTTGAGCAAATATCTCTGAACAGATATGTGGAGCTCTTAGGGTAAATACCCAGTAAGGGAATAACAGGATCTGTTGGTAACTCTATGCTAATCCTTGTTGGGAGCCTCCATATTGATTTCCACAGTGATTGTACCGGCTTACATTCCCACCAACAGTGAATGAATGTTCCTATTTCTCCAAGCCTTGCCAACATTTTTTATCATTTGATTTTTTAATGGTTTCTATCCTTACTGGGGTAAGGTGGAATCTCATAGTTGTTTTAATTTGCATTTCCCTAATGATTACTGATGTTGAACATTTTCTTAAGTGTGTCTTAGCCATTTGTAATTCTTCCTTTGAAACCCCCTATTTAGTTCACTGCCCCACTTTTGGAGTGAGTTTAAGATTTTTTATTGTTTAGTTTTTTGAGTTCTTTGTAGATTCTAGATATCAGGTTTCTGTCAGTGGTATAGCTGGTGAAGATTTTCTCCCATTCAGTTGGTAATCTCTTGGCTCTGTTTATGGTCTGTTTGTCTGTGCAAAAGACTTTTAGCTTCATGAGATCCCATTGGTTTAGTGCTTGTTTAATATCTTTGGCTACTGGGGTTTTGTTCAGGAAGTCTTTTCCCAGTTCTATATGGTGGAGAATGCCTCCTATTTTTTTCTCCCAGTAGTTGAAGAGTTTCAGGTCTTATATTGAGGTCTTTAATCCATTTGGTACCTTTGTCAAAGTTCAAGCAGTTGTAGTTACTTGAACTAAGGTCTGGGTCTTCAATTTTGTTCCATTGGCCCATGTTTCTGTTTTTATTCCAGTACCATGCTGTTTTTGTCACTATGGCTTTGTAATATAGCTTTAGATTAGGTATGGTGATAGCATCAGTTTTTTAGTTTTTTGGTTTTTTTTTTTTTTTTTTTTTTTTTTGGCTGAGGATATGTTTGGATATCTGAGGCCTTCTGCCATTCCATATGAATTTTGAGATCATTTTTTTTCAATCTCTATGAAGAATGATGCTGTTTTTTTTTTTTAAATAGGTATTGCATTAAATCTGTATATTGCTTTTGGTAGAGTCACCATTTTCACAATACTCATTCTACCTACCCTGGAGCATAGGAGGTCTTTCCATCTTCTTAAGTACTCCTCAATTTCTTTTTTGATGTTTAAAATTTTCATTATATAGGTCTTTTACCATCCTTGGTTAGTGTTATTCCAAGGTACTTAATTTTTTTCTTGCTATTAAAAATGGGACAGCCTCACTGATTTCTCCCTCTGTATATTTGTCCTTAGCATATAGAAAAGCTACTGATTTTTATGCATTGATTTTGTGTCCTGCCACTTTACTGAAGGAATTTATCACCTTTAGAAGTTTTGAAATGGAGACTTTTGGGTCACGTATATATAAGATCATGTCATCTGTAAATAGGGCTAAGTTGACTTCTTCCTTTCCAATTTGAATCCCATTTATTTCTTTCTCCTGCCTTATTGCTTGGGCTATACTTCTAGTACTATGTTGATGAGCAGTGGTGATAGTGGGCCTTGTCTTGTTCCTGATCTCAGTGGGAACTCCTTGAGTTTTTCTCCATTAAATATTATTTGGGATTTAGGAGCTTTATATATAGCCTTCATTGTGTTGAGATATAAACGCTCCATGTCCATTCTTTCCAGTGTTTTGATCATTAAATGGTATTGTATTTTGTCAGTGGTCTTCTCTGCATCAATTGAAATGATCAGATGGTTCTTATGGTTCAGTTTATTTATATGGTGTATTATGCTGACCAATTTCCATATGTTAAACCATCCCTGCATCCCTGGGATGAAGCCTACATGATCAAGGAGGATAATGCTTTTGATGTGCTGTTGAATTCAGTTTGCAAGGGTTTTGTTCGGGATCTTTGCATATAAGTTCATTGGGGATATAGTCCTATAATTTTCTTTCCTTGTTGCATTTGGTGTTAGGGTGAGGCTAGCTTCATAAAATGAGTCGTGCAAGATTCCCTGGTCTCCAGTTATGTGGAATACTTTGAGAAAAATTGGTTTAAGTTCTTCTATGAAGGTTTGATAGAATTCAGCTGAGAAGCCATCCAGTGCTCGGCTTTTGTTTTGGGGGAGGTTATCGGTTACCTTTTCAATCTCCATGGATATGATAGGTTTGTTTAGGAGATTAATCTGCTCTGAGTTTAGTTTTGGTAAGTAGTATGTGTCTAGTAATTTATCCATTTTTTCCAGATTATTTAATTTTGTGGAGTAGAGGTTTTGGAAGTATGCACTGATGATTCTTCCAATTTCCTTGATGTCTGTTGTCATCTCTTCTTTCTCATTTCTGATTTTGTTAATTTGAGACCTCTCTCTCTCTCTCTCTCTCTCTCTCTCTCTTTTGCTTGATAACTTGGCCAGGGGTTTATCAACCTTATTTATTTTTTTCAAAGAACCAGATTTTGTTTCATAGATTTTTTAAATTGTTTTCTCAGTTTCCAATTCATTAATTAGTGCTCTAATCAATTATTTCTTTCTGTCTGGAGCTCTTTGGGTTGGATTCTTCTTATTTTTCCTGCACATTTAGGTGGACAGTCAGGTTATTGAATTGTGAGCTCCCTGTCTTTGTAATGAAGTTATTTAGGACTACGAATTTTCCCCTTAGGACTGCCTTCATTTTGTTCCATACATTTTGGTAGGATGTGTTATCATTATCATTCAACTCTAGGAATTTTACAGTTTCTTTTTTTATTTCCTCTATGACCCATTCGTTGTTTAAAAGTGTGTTGTTTAGTCTCCAGGAGTTGGTGGAGTTCTTGATGTGTCTCTTGTTAATTTCCAGCTTTAAAGAATTGTGATATGACATGATACAGGATGTTACTTCAATTTTCCTGACTTCATGAAGGTATGCTTTGTGGCCTAACATCTGGCCAGTTTTGGAGAAGTTTCTGTGGGCTGCTGAGAAGAATGTGCATTCTGTAGGGTTGGGGTGAAAAGTTCTGTAGATATCCATTAAGTCTATTTGATCTATGATGTTGTTGAGCTCTATTATTTCCCTGTTGATTTTCTGCTTGGGTGATCTGTGTATTGATGATAGTAGAGAATTTAAGGCTATGACTATGATGGTGCTGGTGTTTATTTCTGTTTTATTGTTGAGTAGATTTTGTTTTATAAACTGTGGTACCCGTGTGTTTGGCACATATATATATATATATATATATATATATATATATATATATATATATGATTGTATGATTGTAATGTGCTCATGTTGGATCATTCCCTTGATGAGTAAGAACTGGCCTTCTTTGTTCTTTTTGATTACTTTTGGTTTGAAGTTTATTTTGTCAGATATTAATATAGAAACACCCACTTGTTTTTATTTCCATTTGCTTGGAATATCATTTTCCATCCTTTCACCCTGAGGAGGTGTCTATCATCAGATGTGAGATGGGTTTCTTGAAGACAGCAGATAGAAGGGTTCAGTTGTTTGATCCATCCTGATTACCTGTGTCTTTTGATGGGTGAATTAAGACCATTAATATTTAAATTATTACTGTGAGGTTTATATTAATCCCTGCCATGAGGAGGTGTTTTATGTAGTTTTGCACTTTCTTGTGTTATGTACTGTTTTGAGCCTGGTCTATTTTGGTTATTGTGGTCTTCTTCTTATTGGCTCTTGAGATTGGTTGTTTGACTGTTTAGGGTGGAGTATTCCCTCAAGTATTCTCTGTAGTTTTGGCTTTGTGTTCATATAATCATAGAGTTGACTTATTTAAAGTAAGGTTTTTTCTTTCTCCATCTATCATGAGAGATACTTTTGCTGGGTAAAGTAGCTTGGGTTATAAGCCATAGTTTTTCAGACCTTGAAATGTTCCATCCCAGGTCCTTTTGGCTTTCAAGGTTTCCATTGAGCAATCTGATATAATTCTGATGGGATTCCCTTTGTATGTTGTGAGTTGCTTCTCCCTTGGTGCTTTCAACACTCTCTCTTTGTTTTCATTGTTAAGAGTTTGAACTGATATATCTTGGAGAATTTATTCTTTGGTCCTGTCTGTATGGTATTCTGTGGGCTTCTTGTATCTGGATGGGCCTCTCTTTTGTAAAATTCAGAAAATTTTCTTCAATACTTTTGTTGAATATGTTCTCTATGCCTCTGGTCTGGACTTTCTCTTCTTCTGGTATACCCATGATCTGGATATTTGGTTGTTTTAAGATGTCCCACAGTTCCCTCATATTCTTTCACTTGATTTTTTGAAGTTAGCAAAGTTTTTCCCAATCAATTTTTTCTTCCAAGCCAGAGGTTCTGTATTCTACATGAGTAACTCTGTTGGTGAGTGGTTGTACAGAAGTTTTTATAATTTCTATTTGATTTTTGTTTTCTGTTGTGCTATTTTGCATCATGTCCATCTCTTTTGTGAGGTACAATTTCAAATTTGAGTTCTGATTTTCTTGATGTTTCCTGTAGTTCATTCTTGCATTTGATCAAGCCTTCATTAAGCTTAATTAGCTGGTTGTTGAGATTTTCCATTTCTTGTCTTATCTTCAGTTTATTTATATCTCTGGAGGGTCGTAATGTTTTCTTCAATCAAGTTAAGCCTACTTTCAAAAGCTGAATGCTCTAGAAGATGGTTCTCTTCAATTTCATTGACACAATTGTTGGTTCTTTGATAGTTTGCTTCAAGTTTAGTGACTTTTTTTAAAAATCATGGTCTCATTGGTTGTTGTGTTTTCATTTTTGGAATGAATTTCTGTTAATTTCTTTATGATTTCATTGGAGGCTTCCATTGTAGAACAAGACATCCTTGGTGGAGATCTCTCAGTTTTCTGACTTTGCTGGATTTTTATTTATTTATTTTTTTGCAGTGTTGTCTACCCATTTTAGGAAGAGCATATTTCATTGAGCAGGAAACAAGTTTTTGTCCTTTGGCCCATTCACCCTCTGCCTCAGGTGAACAGGGATGTTAGTACCTAGTGGCCAGTCAGGATACCAGAGCCAAAGACCTGATTCCACAGCTCACACAGGGACCAGACCTCCCCTAGCAAGGCTCAAAGGGACCTACCTGGACCAGAGGACTGGGAGGAGCAAGGGAACAGAGATCTGGCCTACTTAATGCTGTGCACTCCAGCACACAGACTAGCACAGGCAACCCAGACTGGGGAGGTGGGAGGACCCCAGAAACAGGGGTCTGGCCTACTAACTCCAGACCACCGTGCCCACCTACAGACTGTCTATGCAAGGAAGTCAGATAGGGTAGGAGGGAACTCAGACAGGGGAAGTCTGATTAGTGTTTTTGAAAAACTGTCAAACTGTTTTTAGAGTGATTATACATTTTACATTCCTACCAGCATTATATGGCTGGTCTGATTTCTTAGCGTCCTTGTCAACATTTGGCATTAACATTATTTTTGGTTATATGTATATGTATATGTATATATATATATATACACTTGAGGCAAGCCCAACAGACTGGCCTTCTTTTTTTTTAAAAAAAAAAATTATTTTTATTTATTTGACAGAGAACAAGGGAGAGAGAGGAAGGGAGAGAGAGTGAATGGGCACACCAGGGCCTTCAGCCACTGCAAACAAACTCCAGATGTGTGCACCTCATGTGCATCTGGCTAATGTGGGTGCTGGGGAATTGAACTTGGGTCCTTTGGATTTGCAGACAAGCCATCCCTTGAGACCTGGCCTTCTTTTAATGAGAGAGTGAGTGAGAGAATTTGTGTACTAGGGTCTCCAGCCACCATAATCAAACTCCAGATACATGTGCCACATTGTGCACATGTGCCACCTTGTGCACTTGCATCACCTTGTACATCTGGCTTATGTAGGATCTAAAGAGTTGAACATGAGTCCTTAGGCTTCATGGGCAAGTACCTTAACCGCTAAGCCAATGCTCCAGACCAGTTTTGATATATTTTTAAAATTTTTTAAATTTTTTATTTGTTTATTTGAGAGCACACGCAAGAGAGAGAGAGAAAAAGAGAGAAGGAGAGAGAGGGAGAGAGAGAAAGAGGCAGACAGAGAATAGGTGCATCAGGGCCTCCAGCCACTGCAAACAAACTCCAGATGCATGCGCCCCTTGTGCATCTAGCTTACATGGGACCTGGGGAACTGAGTCTCGAACCAGGGTAGGTAGGCTCCACAGGTAAGCACTTAACTGCTAAGCCATCTCTCCAGCCCCAGTTTTGATATTTTAATAGATGCATGGTGGCATTTACTTACATTTCTCTGATGACTAATGATGTAGAACAAATGTTCATCATTTGTTTATCTCTATAATGAAATGTATGTTAATGCTTTTGCCCATTTTCTAATGAGATAGTATGTAATATAGTCAGATTTTGTGTATTTTTATATATTTTTGATAAAAATCTTTTGTCAGGGCTGGAGAAATGGCTTAGAGGTTAAGGTGCTTGCCTGCAAAGTAAAACAACCCAAGATCGACTACCCAGGACCCATGTAAGCCAAAAACACAAGGTGGCACATGCATCTGGAGTTTGTTTGTAGTGGCTAGAGGCCCTTGCACACCCATTCTCTCTCTCTACCTGCCCATTTCTATATCTCTTTCTCTCTCCCTCTCTCTCTCTCTCTTAAATATAAATAAATAAATAAGTAAATAAGTAAATAAATAAATAAAATATTCAAAAAATCTTTTGACAGATGTGTGGATCACAAATATTTTATTCCAATACAGATTTTTTCTTTCTTTTGTTATTGACAACTGTATGCTTATAGACAATAAACCATAATTCCCTCCTCTCCCCCCGTCCCCTTCACAACTCCATTCTCCATTATATCCCCTCCCTATCTCCATTAGCCCCTCTTTTATTTTGATGTCATCATCTTTTTTGCTGGGTCTTGTGAAGGTATTGTTAGGCACTGCGAGGCTGTGGATTTCAAGGCCAATTTCTGTCTAGACAGTTGCATGGTAAGGAGTCATACCCTTCCTTTGGCTTTTTCTATCTGCCACCTCTTCCTCAATGGACCTTGAGACTTGGAGGGTGTCATAAAGATGTTTCAGTGTTGGACACTCCTGCCATCACTTCTCAGCATTATGTTGCCTTTTGGATCATCCCAATGTCCACCACCTTCTGAAAAGGGAAGCATCTCTAACAAAAATTGAGAGTAGCATTAATATATGAATATGAACATTAAGTGTAGTGCTTACATGGCAGTTTGCTTAGCACAACATATGCATTTAGCCAGACCAGAACAGGTTTTATACCCCTAAGGCTCATGACCTCCCCTGCCTGACAAGTTTGATTAGGTTTTCAGTACTAGGCATATGTTCCCTCAAATAGAGTGGGCCTCCAATCCAATTCAAGATCAGCTGTTTTCCCGCAGAGCAGACAGGTTACTATTGCACCCATTCGGTCATTTGGCCTGTCTGGGCAAACCTGAGACTTACAGTGTCCACTATTTTCACCACTGATGACTTCTGTCTCCCATAGGGCTGCATGCAGTGCAGCTTTTTTCCAGTTTTCAGTAGGCTGGTCTACAGGGAGGAGGTTTTCAGTTCAGCCACAGCTTGATTTCTCAGTGAGATTGTTGCCCAGGCATGCGAAGCCTCCAGCAAAAGGGTCTTACCATCTGTTTCTCATGGGAAACCAAGGACCTTGGCAAAAGCCTGTGATGTTATGGAAGCAACAGAGACCTCCCTGGCCAAAAACTTACTGGATGGTATCCCATCCCTGGCACTGAAAATTTTCTAGCAACAATCTATGGCTTCTGGGTGTGCCATTATCCAAATTCATATGTCTTATGCAGAATATCTTCAATTTTGATTGACCCTCCTCCCACCCTTCTTTTGTTCAATCTCTTCCCTTAGCCTCACTTATGCCATTCCACTCCCCGTAACCTGTTCTTCTACTTACATATATACAATACCATCCCCTTAAGTCCTTCTCTCTCCTCTCTCCCTTATACCCTTTTTCTAGGTTACTGGCCTCTGCTACCAATTTTTTTGGTTCCAGTTCACACATAAGTCTAGATATTTGTATCTAGAATCCACATATGAGAGAGAACATGTGACGTTTGACTTTGCAGGCCTGGGTTACCTCACTGTAATCCTTTCCAGATCCATCTATTTCCCTGAAAATTTCATAATTTCATTTTTCTTTACTGCTGAATAGAACTCCATTGTGTAAATGTATCACATGTTTATTATCCATTCATCTGTTGAGGGACATCTAGACTGGTTCCATTTTCTAGCTATTGTGAATAGAGCAGCAGTGAACATGGTTGTACAAATATCTCTTAGGTAGTAAGAAAAATCATTAGGATATATACCTACAAGTGCTGTAGCTGGATCATAAGGCAAATCTATTTTTAGCTGTTTCCAGGACCTGCACACTGATTTCCACATTGGCTGTACCACACTACATTCCGACCAACAGAACAGAAGGGTTCTGCTTTTTCTGCATCATTGCCAACATTATCATTTGTTTCCTTGATAATAGCCATTCAGACAGTAGTGAGATGGAATTTCAAAGTAGCTTTATTTTGATTTCCCTGAGAGTTAAGGATGTAGAACACTTTTTTAGACTTTTAAAAATATATTTATTTATTTGAGAGAGAAAGAGAGAGAGGGAAAAACAGACAGGGAAACAGAGAAAGAATGAGCATGCCAGGGCCTCCAGCCACTGCTAATGAACTCCAAATATGTGTGTCCCCCTTGTGGATCTGGCTAATGTGGGTACTGGGGGATAGAACCTGGATCCTTTGGCTTTACAAGCAAATGCCATACCCACCAAGCCACCTCTCCAACCCCATTTTTTATATGTTTATATACCATCTTTGTTTCTTCTTTTGAGAACTCTCTATTTAGTTCCATATCCCATTTTTTAATTGGGTTGTTTGATTTCTTATTGTTTTGTTTTTTGAGTTCTTTGTATATTCTGGATATTAATCCTCTGTCAGATGTATAGATGGCAAAGATTTTCTCCCGTTCTGTAGGTTGTCTCTTTGCTTTATTTACAGTATTCTTTGTTGTGCAATAGCTTTGTAATTTCATGTGATCCCAGTGGTTGAGTAGCGGTTTTATTTCCTGCATAACTGGGGCTATATTCAGAAAGACATTATCTATGCCAATATGTTGAAGGGTTTCCCCTAACTTTTCCTCTAGCAGTTTCAGAGTTTCGGGTCTGATATTAAGGTCTCTGATCCATTTGGACTTGATTCTTGGGCATGGAGGAAGAGAAGGATAATTTTTATTCTTCTACACATAGATATCCAGTTTTCCATCAGCACTTGTTGAAGAGACTGTCATTTATCCAATGAATATTGTTGGAATTTATGTCAAAAATCAGGTGGCTGTAGCTGCCTGGATTAACATCTGGGTCCTCTATTCTGTTCCATTGATCTTCATGTCTGTCTTTGTGCCAATACCATACTCTTTGGGTTACTATGGCTTTGTAATATACCTTAAAATTGGGTACAGTGATACTGCAAGTGTTGCTAAATGTTTTCTTGCCTATTCAAGGTTTTTTGTGCTTCCAAATGAATTTTAAGATTTTTTTTTCTATTTCCATGAAGAATGCCATTAGAATTTTAATGGGGATTGTATTAAATGTATAGATTGCATTAGATTGACATTTTGACAATATTGTTTCTTCCATTCCAAGATCATTGGATGCTATTCCATTTCCTAGTGTCTTCTGCAATTTTTTGCTTGAGTGTTTTAACATGCTCATTGTAGAGATCCTTCACTTCCTTGGTTAGGTTTATTCCAAGGTACTTTATTCATTATTTTAGGCAATTATTAATGGGAGATATTGTCTAATTTCAACCTCTTCATGATTATTGTTAGTATATAGGAAACCTACTGATATGTATGTGTTTATTTTGTATCCTGTTATGTTGTTAAAAGTGTTTATCAGCTCTAGCAGTTTGCTGGTAGAGTCTTTAGGTTCCTTTATTTATAGAATCATATCATCAGCAAATAATGTTAATTTTATTTCTTCCTTTCCAACTTGTATCCCCTTTATGAGTGTCTCTTGCCTTATTGCTATAGCTAAGTCTTCCAATACTACATTAAATAAAAGTGGGGACAGAGGAACCCTTGTCTTGTTCTTGACATTAGTAGAATAGCTTCATGTTTTTCCCCATTTAGTATTATGTTGGCTGTAGGTTTGTCATAAATAATAGCCTTTATTAGGTTGAGATCTGTTCCTTCTATTCCCAGTTTCTGTAGGACTTTTACCATGAAAGGATGCTGGATTTTGTCAAATGCCTTTTTTGTGCCTATTGAGATGGTCTGTGATTTTTGTCTTTCAGTCCATTTATATAATGTATTACCTTTATCAATGTGTGTATGTTGAACCATCCCTGTATCTCTGAGATAAAGCCTTACTTGGTTGGGGTGAATGATCTTTCTGATATATTCTTGTATTCTGTTTGCCAATATTTTGTTCAGAATTTTTGCATCTATGTTCATGAGGGAGATTGGTCTGTAGTTTTATTTTTTTGTTCTGTCTTTTCTGGTTTTGGTATCAGGGTGATGCTGGCTTCATAGATGGAGTTTGGTAGAATTCCTTTCTTTTATATCTTATTGAAAAGTTTGAGAAGCATTGGTGTTAGTTCTTCCATGAAGGTCTGGTAAATTTCACCAGCGAATCCATCTGAACCCAGACTTTTTTTAGTTAGGAGACTTCTTATAACTGCTTGGATCTCTGTACTTGTTATTGGTCTATTTAAATGATTTATCTCATCAAGGAAATCATCCACTTCTCTGAGATTTTCAAACATAGTGGCATATATATTCGTAAACTATGTCCTTATGATTTTCTGAATTTCTTTAGTATCTATCGTAATGGTGAATTTTTCATCTCTAGTTTTATTAATTTTTGTCTCTTCTCTCTTTCTTCTGGTCAGATTTGCTGAGATTTTTCAAAGTTGTTTATCCTTTCAAAGAACCACTTATTTCATTGATTCTTTAGATTTTTTTTACTTCTGTTTGATTTTTTTCTCAGTTTTTATTAACATTTTCCATGATTATAAAAAATATCCCATGGTAGTACCCTCCCCCCACTTTCCCCTTTGAAATTCCATTCTCCATCATATCCCCTCCCTATCTCAATCTTTCCACTTATATATATACAATACCAACCTAATAAATACCCTCCTCCCTTCCTTTCTCTTCCCTTTATATCTCCTTTTTAACTTACTGGCCTCTGCTACTGAGTTTTTTCCTTCTCACACAGAAGGCAAATCATCTGTAGCTAGGATCCAATATGAGGGAGAACATATGGCACTTGGCTTTCTGGGCCTGGGTTACCTCACTTAGTATAATCCTTTCCAGATCCATCCACTTTTTTTTGCAAATTTAATAACTTCATTTTTCTTTACCGCTGAGTAGAACTCCATTGTATAAATGTGCCATATCTTCATTATTCACTCATCAGTTGAGGGACATCTAGGCTGGTTCCATTTCCCAGCTATTATAAATTGAGCAGCAATAAACATGGTTGAGCACGTACTTCTAAGGAAATGAGATGACTCCTTAGGATATACGCCTAGGAGTGCTATAGCTGGGTCATATGGTAGATCAATCTTTAGCTGTTTTAGGAACCTCCACACTGATTTCCACAATGGCTGGACCAGATTGCATTCCCACCAAGAGTGTAGAAGGGTTCCTCTTTTTCCACATCCCCGCCAACATTTATGATTATTTGTTTTCATCATAGTAGCCAATCTGACAGGAGTGAGATGGAATCTCAATGTAGTATTAATCTGCATTTCCCTGATGACTAGTGATGTAGAACATTTTTTTAGATGCTTATATGACATACGTATTTCTTCCTTTGAGAATTCTCTATTTAGCTCCATAGCCCATTTTTTGATTGGCTTGTTCGATTCCTTATTATTTAACTTCTTGAGTTTTTTGTATATCCTAGATATTAATCCTCTATCAGATATAGAGCTGGTGAAGATTTTTTCCCATTCTGTAGGTTGCCTCTTTGCTTTATTCACCATGTCCTTTGCAGTGCAAAATCTTTGTAATTTCATGAGGTCCCAGTGGTTAATCTGTGGTTTTATTACCTGAGCAATTGGGGTTGTATTCAGAAAGTCTTTGCCGAGACCAATATGTTGAAGGGTTTCCCCTACTTTTTCCTCTAGCAGTTTCAGAGTTTCAGGTCTGATGTTAAGGACTTTAATCCATTTGGACTTAATTCTTGTGCATGGAGAGAGAGAAGAATCTATTTTCATCCTTCTACAGATATATAGCCAGTTTTCCCAACACCATTTGCTGAAGAGGCTGTCTTTTCTCCAATGAGTATTTTTGGCATTTTTATCAAATATCAGGTGGCTATAGCTACCTGGACTTACATCTGGGTCCTCTATTCTGTTCCATTGATCTACAAGTCTGCTTTTGTGCCAGTACCATGCTGTTTTTGTTACTATGGCTCTATAGTATAGGTTATAATCAGGTATGGTGATACCACCAGCCTTATTTTTGTTGCTCAGTATTATTTTATATATTCAAGGATTTTTGTGATTCCAAATGAATTTTTGGATTGTTTTTTTGTATTTCCATGAAGAATGCCTTTGGAATTTTGATAGGGATTGCATTAAATGTGTAGATTGCTTATGGTAAGTTTGCCATTTTCACAATATTGATTCTTCCAATCCAGGAACAAGGGATGTTTTTCCACTTCCTAGTTTCTTCTGCAATTTCTCACTTGAGTGTTTTAAAGTTCTTATTGTAGAGATTCTTTACTTCCTTGGTTATGTTTATTCCAAGGTACTTTTTTTTATGCAATTGTGAATGGGAGTGATTCTCTGATTTCATTCTCTGTGTGTTTGTTGTTAGCATATATGAAGGCTACTGGTTTCTGTGTATTTATTTTGTATCCTGCTACATGGCTGTAGGTTTTCATCAGCTCTAACAGTTTGCTGGTAGAGTCTTTAGGGTCTTTTATATATAGAATCATGTCATCTGCAAATAATGATAACTTGACCTCTTCCTTTCCAATTTGTATCCCTTTTATGCATGTCTCTTGCCTTATTGCTATGGTGAAGACTTCCAGAACTATATTAAATAAAAGTGGGGACAGTGGACACCCTTGTCTTGTTCCTGATTTTAGTGGAAAAGCTTCCAGTTTTTCCCCATTTAGTAATATGTTGGCTGTAGGCTTGTCATAAATAGCCCTTATTATATTCAGATATGTTCCTTCCATTCCCAGTCTCTGTAGGACTTTTATCATGCAGGGATGTTGGATTTTGTCGAATGCTTTCTCTGCGTCTAATGAGATGATCATGTGATTTTTGTCCTTCAACCCATTTATATAATGTATTACATTTATAGATTTGTGTATGTTGAACCATCCCTGCATCTCTGGAATAAAGCCTACTTGGTCAGGGTGAATGATCTTTCTGATATATTCTTGCATTCTGTTTGCCAATATTTTGTTGAGAATTTTTGCATCTATGTTCATGAGGGAGATTGGTCTGTAATTTTCTTTTTTTTGTTCTATCTTTGCCTGGTTTTGGTATCAGGGTGATGCTGGCTTCATAGAAGGAGTTTGGTAGAATTCCTTCTTTTTCTATTTCATGGAAAAGCTTAAGAAGCAATGGTGTTAGCTCTTCCTTGAAGGTCTGGTAAAATTCAGCAGTGAATCCATCTGGGCCTGGGCTTTTATTAGTTGGGAGATTTTTGATAACTGTTAGGATCTCCATGCTTCTTATAGGTCTATTTAAGTGATTAATTTCATCTTGATTTAATTTAGGTAGGTCATATAAATCAAGAAAATCATCCATTTCTTTCAGATTTTCATACTCTCTGGAGTATATGCTTTAAAATATGTCCCTATGATGTTTTGAATTTCTCTGGCATCTGTTGTGATGTTACCTTTTTCATCTCTAATGTTATTAATTTTTGTCTCTTCTCTCTTTCTTTTGGTCAGATTTGCTAAGGGTTTATCAATCTTGTTTATCCTTTCAAAGAACCAGCTCTTTGTTTCATTAATTCTTTGGATTGTTTTTTTGGTTTCTATTTCATTAATTTCTGCCCTTATCTTTATTATTTCTTCCCGTCTACTGATTTTTGGTTTGCCTTGTTCTTCTTTTTACAAGGCTTTAAGGTGAAGCATTAGGTCATTTACTTGCAACCTTTCCAGTTTCTTAATATAGGCACTTAAAGCAATAAATTTACCTCTTAGAACTGCCTTCATTGTGTCCCAGAGATTTTGGTATGTTGTGTTCTCATTATTGTTTGACTCTATAAATTTTTTGATTTCCTTCTTGATTTCTTCATTGACCCATTCATCATTTAGTAGTGTATTGCTTAGTTTCCATGATTTTGTGTATGCTCTATAGCCTTTCTTGCTATTGATTTGTAGTTTGATTCCATTGTGGTCAGATAGAATGCAAGGAATTATTTCAATTTTCCTGAATTTGTTAAGATTTGCTTTGTGTCCTAATATATGGTCTATTTTAGGGAATGTTCCATGTGCTGCTGAAAAGAATGTATATTCTGCAGCATTTGGATGAAATGTCCTGTATATATCTGTTAGGTCCATTCCTTCTATGACCTCATTTAGTCCAGATGCCTCTCTGTTTATTTTTTCCTGGGATGACCTGTCAATTGATGAGAGTGGGGTGTTAAAGTCACCCACTACCACTGTATTTGGTGTTATCGGTGACCTTAGTTCTAACAGTGTTTGTTTGATGAATTTGGGAGCCCCCATGTTAGGTGCATATATGTTTAGGATTGTAATGTCCTCCTGTTGGAGTGTGCCCTTAATCAATATAAAGTGACCTTCCTTATCTTTCTTGACTAAGGTTGGAGTGAAGTCTGCCTTGTCAGATATTAGGATAGCAACCCCTGCTTGCTTTCTGGGTCCATTTGCTTGAAACACCGTTTTCCAACCTTTCACCCTAAGATAATGTCCATCCTTTGTAGAAAGGTGAGTTTCTTGGAGACAACAAATTGTAGGATCCTGCTTTTTAACCCAGTATGTAAACCTATGTCTTTTGGTTGGGGACTTGAGGCCGTTGATATTAAGAGATATTATTGGAAGGTGTGTATTTATATTTGCCTTTTATTTATTTATTTTTTTTTTTGTGTGGTTCCAGTCTTACCTTTGCTCTCTTGTGTTAACTAGTATTTGAGTATTGCTTGTTGTTTTCCAGGTTCCTTATATGTGTGCTTTTCCTTCTCTTCGGCATGCAGGATTCTTTCAAGTATTTTCTGTAGAGCTGGTTTTGTCTTCAAATACTCCTTTAGCCTGCTTTTGTCATGGAATATCCTTATTTCTCCATCTATTTGAGTGGATAGTTTTGCAGGATAAAGTAACCTTGGTTGACAGTTGTTATCTTTCAGAATTTGGAATACATCACTCCAAGCCCTTCTGGCTTTGAAAGTTTGTGTTGAGTACTCTGCTGTGATCCTGATGGGCTTTCCTTTGTAGGTAAGTTGATTTTTCTCTCTAACTGCTTTCAATATTTTTTCTTTGGATTGTGTGTTTGGTAGTTTGATTATAATATGATGAGGAGAGGTTCTTTCCAGGTTTTGTCTGGCTGGTGTTCTAAAGGCTTCCTGTATCTGCATTGGCACCTCTTTGCCAATTTGGGGGAAGTTTTCTTCTATGATTTTGTTGAAGATGCCTACTATGCCTTTGGAGTGAAATTCTTCTCCTTCTATTATGCCCTGAATTCTTATGTTTGATCTTTTCATTGTGCCCCAAATTTCTTGAAATTCCCATTCATACTTTTCTATTAGTTTTTCTTTCTCTTTGTTGGACTGTATTAGATCTGCCACCTGGTCTTCTAGCTTAGATATTCTGTCCTCTCCTTCATCAATTCTACTGGTGAGATTTTCTACAGAATTTTTATATTTCATTAACTGTGTTCTTCATTGCTAGTAATTCTGACTGGTTTTTCTTTATTATTTCTACTTCCTTATTTATGTCTTGTTTTGACTTCTTTATTTCTTTAAATTGGTGTTCTGTGTCTTCTTTGATTCCTTTGATTTCCTCTTTGATTCCTTTGGTTTCCTCTTTGATTCCTTTGATTTCTTCTTTGACTTCTTTGAACATATTTACAATCATTCTTTTGAAATCTTTCTCAGGCATTTTCTCTAACTCGTTCTCACTGGAGGTCATTTCTGATGCATTGATACTTTTTGGTGGATTTATATTGCCTTGGTTTTTGGTGTTTCTTGTGTTATAATGTATATATTTTTGCATCTTGGATGAAGTTACTGCTTAGATTTTCCAGTTAGCTGGGTATTCTTAGCTGTATCAATTGATCTGATGTTGCATATCTTCAATGTAGGAGATTAAGATGTTAGGTGTGGCTCTTAACACTCTCAGAGTATCTAGACAAGTGTTCCTAGGGGTTGAGTTTGCCTGCTCTGGGAGTATTCAAGTAGGCTGAGTGGAATAAAATACAGGTAGATTCTAAAATTTAACGAAACACTGTACACATTCAGTCAAAAACAGCACCGAGTATTTATGCAAGTGTAGGTATTATAAGAACCAGATCCTCTATCAACAAAGAGGTTAAGATTTCTGGTATGTTGAGGAATCCATGCCAGCTTGTGACCAAGTGAGACCCTTCCCTGGTTCAATCCCAGTTACCTTTTTGGATGCTTTTGGTCTCAGTGAAGTTGCTTGCTGGGTCGTTGGGCTGCTGTTCTGTTTTTTGGAACTGGGCACTGGCTTTTCCTGTGGGGCATACTGAGCCTGGCAACTGTGGCCCTGCAGATCAGCACCGTTGCTGCTGGATCCGCTGCTGCTGCCGCTGGTGCTGCCGCTGCTGGATCTGCCTCTGAAGCTGCTGGAGCTGCCACTGCTGGATCTGCCACTGATGCTGCTGGAGCTACCACTGCTGGACCCGCCGCTGAAGACGCTGGAGCTGCCGCTCCTGGATCTGTTGCCACTGAAGCTGCTGGAGCTGCTGCTGCTGGATCCACTGCCACTGAATCTGCTGTAGCCAGTGCTGGAGCTGCTGATGTTGCTGTTGGAGCTGGAGTCACGGCTTCCACCACTGCTTCCGCTGCCAGATCCCGAGCCGCCGCTGCCAGAACTGCTTCAGCCTGCCCGTGTGGGCTCTGGATGGTCTGGACCTCTCCTACTTCTCTGCTGCCATTTTAATCTCTTATATACCTCCCTTTTTAGGAAAGGTGTGCATTTTGCTGGGTTTTCTTTGGCTTTTTCTCCCCTAGGCTGCTTTGGCATGGTTTCTATGCCGTCATCTTGACCGGAAGCCCTATTTCTGTTTGATTTAATTTCTGCTTTAATCTATTTAATTTCATCCTGTCTTCTGATTTTTTTTTTGCCTTGTTCTTATTTTTCCAAGGCCTTAAGGTGAATCATTAAGTTGTTTACTTCTAAACTTTCTAATTTATTTTTTAAATATTTTATTTATTTATTTGAAAGAGAGAAAGAGGCAGACAGAGAGATAAAGAAAAAAAGAAAGAGAATGGGTGTGCCAGGACTTCCAGCTACTGCAAATAAACTCCAGATGCATGCACTCCTTGTGCATCTGGCTTACATGGGTCCTGGGGAATATAACTAGGGTCCTTTGGCTCTTTGGGCAAAGAGGTAAATTTATAGCTCTAATTTCTTATATTAAGAAATTAAGTGTTCCCACGAGAAACAGATGGTAAAACCCTATTGCTGAAGACTTCACATGCCTGGGCAGCAAGATCACTGAGAAGTCAAGCTGGGGCTGCGCTGAAAACCTCCACCCTATAGACCAGCCAACTGAAAACTGGAAAAAGATGCACTGCATGCAGCCCTATGGGAGACAGTAGTCATCATCAGTGCAAACAGTGGACAGTGGAAGCCTCAAGTTTGGCCAGACAGGCCAAATGACTGAACAAATGCAATACTGCCTTGTCTGCTCTGGGGAAATCCAATTACTCTTTTGTTGGACTGGAGGCCCACTCTATGGGAGGTAACACATGCCTAGTACTGAAAAGCTGATCAAAAGCCTATGGTAGGGGAGGTCATGAACCTTTGGGATATAAAGCCTGCTCTTGTCAGGCTAAATGCATATATTACCTCAGCAAAATGCCCTGTAAGTACTACACTTAATGTTCATACTCATATATTAATGTAACTCTTACTTTTGGTTAGAGAAGCTTCTCTTTTCAGAGAGTGGCCACTGGGATGACCCAAAAGGCAATACAGTGCTGAGAAGAAGTGATGGCAGAGTGTCCAGAACTGAAATATCTTTATCATACACTCCAAAGCTGTATCAAATCTACAAATCATTTTTAGAAAAACTGACATATTTATTATGTTGATTTTTCAATTCTATGGACATGATATGACTTTTTATTACATTTAGTATTGTTCATTTTGTAGTTTTCAGTATCTAACCCTGGCGTGTATTTACCATTTGTTTGAAAACTTTATAAAAGTAATTTTAAGTCATTTATACACATGATAAGACAGAGACAGAGAGGTTTTGAAATGGATAAGCTTTCAAAAATAAATGCTGTGTAATTACTTCTTCTTGGCCTGAATGGTCCATAAAACCTTTAACTAAAAAAGCCCTGTGTGAAGACTTCCGGCCAAGATGGCGACTGCTTAGCTGTGCTGCAAATCCTGGGGAAAGAAAGGCAAGACATTAAGTGTTCACTGGGTCTTTTAGGGGAGAGAAATCTCCATTAGATTGTCAGTGGGAGGGCAAAGTGTGTGGGGGGGAACAGGGAATCACGGATCCCCTCCTGGGCAGGTAGCCCACACCTCCCCCCAAGCAACTGCCATGTCCACGATGCCACCACTGCACGCCGATCAATCCCTGCATGTGGAATCTTAGACTGCTCCGTGCCCACTCGTCCATTTACTGCTCCAGCCACCGTGCGTTCAGCGTGTCCTGGCCATAACAGGGAATCCCTGATTCCCTCAGGAGCGGGTAGCCCAACCCTCCCCATATCCACAGTGCAGCTGTGCGCAGATCGACCCCTGCCTGTGGAAGCTTAGACTACTCTGAACACTCACTCATTTACTGCTCCTTCCGCTGCACGTTCAGCGAGCCCAGTCCTACAGCAACTGCCACACAAGCTCAGACTGTGTCTCTTGCTTGTGCCAGCTCAGGTGCCATCCACTACCTGTCTGCCATGCCGGACATCCACCATTGTCATGTGGCAGGGGAGCACAGACTGCTTACAGGTCCCAGTGTTCTCAGCCAGAGTTTGGGCTGCTTAAGTGCTTGGTGCCTCAGTGTCACTCCTAGCTCAAACACAGGCAGCTTTGGCACATTACCGCTTGAGAATTCAGGCAACTTTGCTGCCCCTGCCAGGCAGTAGATAGGCAGCTTTGGCAAGTGAAAGCCAAAGCCCAGTCTGCTTGGCAACAGCCCCAGGCTGCCTCAGATTCCCACTGTGCTTGAGCCCAGGCTGATCCACCCAACTACATGCCCATACACTGTCATGGGCAGACCACAGCGCAAAAGAAATAACATGAAAAATGAAATGCAAGAAAATCCAGTTAGACCACCCAGTCCTACTATGAATACATCTAACCAAAACATAGAAGAACCAATAGGACCAGAACACCAAATTGAGCTATGAGCAATGTAACCCTGACCAACCTACTGGTAGAACTTGCAGGAAAGCAACAAAGGACCGTTAATCGTGCGGATGCGACCATCACTAAACTAGAACTAATAGGTAAGAAATTGGAAGGAGTTCAAAGAGAGTTAAGAGATTTGAGGGAGAGTGAAAAAAAAGAAGACCTTAAAAATCAGCTGGCCATGCTAAATGAAGACATAAAGAAATGCAAGGATGAATTCCAAGAATCATCAAGAAAATCAGAAAATGATGTGAAAAGGGAGCTTGACAGAGGGATGGAAATCATACATAGAAAAGTAATAGAAAATGCAAACTTAATTGAACAAGTCCAAAACTCTCTAGAAGCTCTCAAAAATAGAGTCAGCCATGTGGATGATAGAAACTCTGATCTGGAAGACAAGATGGAAGAAACAGTTAGACAGTCAAAAATTTCAGTAAGTTCAAAAGTTCCTGTGAACAGAACATGAGGGAACTGTGGGATACACTTAAACATCCTAATATCAGGATCATTGGAATATCAGAAGGAGAAGAAATTCAGATCAAATGCATGGAGAACTTATTTAACAAAATAATTGAAGAAAACTTCCCCAGTCTCTTAAAAGAAAGGCCCATCAAGATACAAGAAGCAGCCAACAGAAGTCCAAGCAGACTGGACCAAAGGAAAAACTCTCCAAGACATATTGTCATTAAGACTCTAAACATTGACACCAAAGAGAAAATCCTAAAAGCAGCTAGGGAAAAACAGCACATCACTTTCAAAGGTAACCCCATCAGAATTACTTCAGACTTCTCAATGGAAACCCTGAAAGCTAGAAGGGCCTGGAATGAAACACTGCAAAGTCTAAGAACCTATGGCTTCCAACCCAAACTACTCTGCCCAGCAAAAGTATCCCTCATAATAGATGGTGAAAGAAAAACATTCCATGACAAAACTCAGCTTTACAATTATATGAACACAAAACCAAACCTACAGAGAGTATTTCAGGAAATTCTCCACAGAGAAGAAACAAATAATCAAGGTCAAGTGCCTACAAGAAGCAGATCACAATAACCAAACTCAGAGTAGGGTCAAAAATCTTCAAAGTCCATGAAAACACCAACCCACATTTACCATCACAATATGGCAGGGATCAAATCAAATCTCACAGTTATTACCCTAAATATTAATGGCCTTACTTCATCCATCAAGAGACACAAGCTAACATGATGGATCAAAAAATTAGACCCCTCAATATGTTGCCTTCTAGAAAACCACCTCACCACTAAAGACAGACACCTCCTCAGGGTGAAAGGGTGGAAAACAATATTCCAAGCAAATGGGAATAGGAAACAAGCAGGCATAGCTTTATTAATATCAGATGAAATAGACTTCAAACCAAAAATAATCAAAAAAGACAAGGAAAGCCACTTCCTACTTATCAAGTGAATGATCCATCAAGAGGATATTACAATCATAAATCTGTATGCACCAAACACAGGGGCACCACAGTTCATAAAACAAAACCTACTTGAAAATAAAATAGAAATAAACACCAACACCATCATAGCTGGGGACTTCAATACACCATTATCAGTAATAGACAGATCATCCAACCAGAAACTCAACAGGGAAGTAAGAGAGCTCAACAAAACCATAGATCCCTTAGACCTAATGTACATCTACAGAACTTTCCATCCCAAATCGACAGACTACACATTCTTCTCAGCAGCCCATGGAACATTCTCTAAAATAGACCATATACTGGATCACAAAGCCTGCTGCCACATATTTAGGAAGATTGACGTAATTCCCTGCATGATATCAGATCACAATACTATATTGCTAGAAATCAACAACAAAAGACCCACCAAGAATCCCAAAGGCACCTGGAAGCTGAACAGCACAGTTTTAAACAATAAATGGATAGTGGATGAAATAAAAAATGAAATTGTAAAATTTCTGGAATTGAATGGCAATGAGAACACATCGTACCAAGACTTATGGGACACAATGAAGGCGGTCCTCAGGGGAAAATTCATAGCACTCAATGCCATCATAAAAAAGACAGAAAGATCCCAAATCAATAACCTAACCATCCAACTAAAGGCACTGGAAAAGCAAGAAAAATCCAACCCAAAGAGCTCCAGAAGGAAAGAAATAAATCAGAGCAGAAATTAATGAATTGGAAGCTAAGAAAACAGTTAAGACAATCGACAAAACAAAGAGCTGGTTCTTTGAAAAAATAAACAAGATTGACAAACACCTGGCCAATTTGATCAAGCAAAAAAAAAAAAAAAAAAAAAAGATGCTTCAAATTAACAAAATTCAACATGAAAAAGGAGAAATCACAACTGACATAAGTGAAAGTGGGAGAATCATCAGGACTTATTTCAAAACTCTACTTCACAAAACTGGACAATGTGGAGGAGATGGCTAAACTCCTGGATGCATACCATCTACCGAAGCTAAACTCAGAGCACATTAATCACCTCAATGAACCCATCACACTCATGGAGATTGAAAAAGTAATAAAAAAAAACCTCCCAAAAAGAAGAGTCCAGGACCAGATGGCTTCTCAGCTGAATTCTATCAAACCTTCATGGAAGAACTCCAACCAATCTTCCTCAAACTGTGCCACACAATAGGAGAACAGGGAAAGCTACCCAACTCCTTTTATGAAGCTAGCATCACCCTAATTCCAAAACCAGGTAGAGATGCCACAAGAAAAGGAAACTACTGTCCTATTTCCTTGATGAACTTAGATGCAAAGATCCTGAACAAAATCCTCATAAACCGAATCCAACAACACATCAAAAGCATTATCCACCTTGACCAAGTGGGATTCATCCCAGGAACACAGGGGTGGTTCAACATACGGAAATCTGTCAATGTAAATCATCACATAAACAAGGTTAAACACAAAAACACATGATCATTTCTATAGATGCAGAAAAGGCCTTTGACAAGATACAATATCACTTCATGATCAAAACATTGGAGAGAATTGGCATGGTTGGTTCATATCTTAACATAATAAATGCAATATGCAAAGATCCAAAGGCCCAAATAATACTTAATGGAGAGAGACTGGAGGAATTCCCATTAAGATCAGGAACAAGACAGGGTTGTCCACTCTCACCTCTGCTTTTCAATATAGTACTGGAAGTCCTAGCTCAAGCAATAAGACAGGAGAAGGAAATAAAAGGGATACAATTTGTAAAGGAAGAAGTTAAGTTAGCTCTATTCACTGATGACATGATTGTATCTGTAAGAGACCCGAGAGACTCCATCCCAAATCTCCTGAAGTATGAGCCTAGTAATGGTACCAAACTGACTGTATTTGCTGAATACAAAACTAATTAATAAAAAAAGGGAAAAATAAAAAAAATTAAAAAGGCCCTGTGCAATCTTCCCAGTTTCCTATCTGTTGTATTTAGCTTCCTATTGTTGGCACAAAGAACTTAACCAAAAGCAGCTGGTGGGAAGAAAGGTTTTATTTTGGCTTACAGACTCGAGGAGACACTCCATGATGGCAGGGGAAAATGATGACATGATCGCAGAGTGGACATTGCCTCATAACCAACATCTGGCAGACAAAATCAGCAGGAGAGTGTACCAAACACTGGCAAGGGAAAGCTGGCTATAACACCCATAATCTCATCACCAACAATATATCACCTCTAGGAGGCTCCAATTCCCAAATTGCCACCAGCTAGGGACCAAGAATTCAGAAGACCAGAGTTTATGTGGAACACCTGAATCAAACCACTACAGTATCCACCTACAGAAAGATAGTACATATGAATTTGAAATTATGCAACAACTATAGAGATTCAGTTGTAGAAAGTGTGCTCATGACAGTCTGCTCAGGTACCATATACTTGGTGCTAATATACTTCTCTTATCCAATTCACAGGGTTTTTCCTTGCTTCCAAAGCATGATGGTGAGCAAAGATGGAATAAGAATTCAATTACTATTTCCCAACTGCCAAGTCAGCAGGACATACCTTCCAGTTAAGTCTGCTGAAGTTCTTTCAGTGAGATAGAACTATGGGTGTTAATATCAGGAAGTCATTTTATGACTTACAGTTTTTTTAAGATAAAAGTAAAGCTTAATTCAAATATTAAGGGTTTTGTATTTGGTTCTCATGTTCCCTGTGATACTATAGCAAAAACTATACCAGAACTCAGAACAACAAAGATGGAAATATAATATCCATAAAGAATAAAGCAGATTATGGCTAGAGAGATGGCTTAGCAGTTAAGGTGCTTGCCTGCAAAACCTAAGAACTCATGTTCAAATCTCCAAGTCCCATGTAGCCAGACACCCACACAGTTATGTAAGCACAGAATATCACACATGTGCCACAAGGGGGCACATGTGTCTGGAGTTCATTCGCAGCAGATTGAAGGTCCTGGAGTGCCCATTCTCTCTCTCTTGCTCTCTCTCTCAAAAAAAGAATAAAATAGATCAAACCTATATTGTACTTGAAAGAAATGAAATTTTGTATTTTTACATTTTATTTATTTATTTAAGGGAGAGACACAGAGAGAGAGGCAGGAGAGAGAGAGAAAGAGAGAGAGAGAATGGGTACACCAGGGGCTCTAGCCACTGCAAATGAACTCCAGATACATGTACTATTGTAGTGCATCTGGCTTTATGTGGGTACTGGGGAATTGCACCTGGGTCATTTGGCTTTCTGGCAAGGGCCTTAACTGCTAAGCCATCTCTCCAGCCCTAGAACTTTGCTTTAAAGGCCAAAAAATATTTCTCCAGGAGGATGAACTTCTGGCTTTTTGCCACAAGCAAATCACTAAAGCAATAGCATATTATTATTGTGCAAGGCAATTTCTGAAGAGAAGGAAATGGTGAGTGTGCCATTTCTGAGTCAGTCTTACAGAACATATTGAAAAACACAAATAAAGATATCTACTCAAATCCAATCCAGAAACCCATATGCAGACTCCAAGACCAAAAACTAGTATAAAATAGCACACAGTAGAATATTGTTCTCCATGAGCATATATTATAAATTTTAATAGGAAAATGTCTAACATAGATTAGTTATCCTACTGCTGAAAATTACTTAGAGAGTTAATATAAGAAGAAACGGAACCCTGACTAGAACTACCCACAGCTGAGCAATTGGAATATTGCTGTCAAGACCCAAGTTGATGTTTTTTATTTTTTATTTCTATTTATTTATTTGAGAGCAAGAGAGAGAGAGAGAGAGAGAGAGAGAGAGAGAGAGAGAGAGAGAGAGGCAGAGAGAGAGAGAAAGAGAAAGAGAGAGAGAAAGAGAGAGAGAGAGAATGGGTGCACCAGGGCTTTTAGCCACTGCAAACAAACTCCAGATGCGTGTGCCCCCTTGTGTCCTGGGGAATGGAGCCTAGAACCGGGGTCCTTAGGCTTCACAGGCAAGCACTTAACTGCTAGCCATCTCTCCATCTCCCAAGTTGATGTTTTAAGTAGGAGGAATGAGGTGGAAGCAGATGTGCCCAGGCCTTTCCTGCTTATATATGGACTTTCTCAAGACTTTACAGAGCCACTGTGAAGGAATACCACTTCCAAAACTTACATTAAGAATTTCTTGGAAACCCAATTCTAAAGACAAATATTATCCAAATAAGACACAAAATGGTGATTTAATCATGACTGACATGACCACAAGATGTAGTGATAAGAGATAAAAGTAATTGCTGACCAAAGAAAGCAAGTACTCAGTGGCATTTACTCTGACTAGACATTGTTTCCAGTGTCATGCAGTTCCCATTTTGATGATACCAAGGCCAATCTAGTGCACTAATTCTATGATAGTGGCACTTTATAGGTAATGAAGATAAGCCACAAAAGACCTAAGGAAATTGCCCAGTACTATTCAAATGTCTAGCAGCAGAATATCAGCCTACATTCTCAAAGTCTTAACTACCAAAGTATAAAAGAAGTTTTTAGTAGGATGCTAAGTATCTGGTTTGAGAATATAAAAAAAATCATGCCAAGTCACTCCATATTCAACCACCATAGTGGTTTACCTATTTTTCTCTTGTTACATAGTCTCTACCATGGTTCCTCCTATGCGTATTCTTTTGCCTGTGATTGCTGTCCTGTCTGGTGGAAATCCCAGTGATGACACAGTGTTATAGCTCTAGCCTGAGTCATGCCTGGCTCAGAGGACTTGTCAGTGTTGCATGGTCAGAATGTCACATGCCCAGCTTGTGAAATCTGAAACCCAAAACCTGAGAGGTGTATGTATATGAAAAGGCCCCATACTTATTACAAGACCTAGACAAAGGAATGTAATAACTGAGGGAGAAGTTCCCTCTGAGGGAAAGGCCTGGGAGGAGAGATTTGATTAAAAATTCAAAACAAATTGCTGAAGAAACACCAGGCTGACCTCCAGGAAATTCTAGAACAATTTCAACCTGAACCAAAGGGGAAAGTCTGGGAAGTCCAAAAAGAAGCTCAAAGTGTCTCCAGTTCCCAGGAGAAGTAGCATAGATTGTTACTAAACAGAAGAGACAAAAATGATCAGGCAACAGCCCAATTACGTGTGATGTCAAGTGAAGGTAACATAAATACACTGCTAGGCTATAAATTTCCATCTTCATAGTTTACTCATATTTGTTAAAATGGGTTATTCAGTTAAGCATCAGACTAGTGGACCTGTGCTTCAGAGAGGTAATACCTGGGAGATAAGAGTGGGATGATCTCATACTTTGGAAAAGAGCACCTGATTCCTTTACACCATGTGCAGAATGTACTGGTCTAACCCCAGTAGTAAGCCTCCTCTTCTGTCTGTGCCTTTAATCTCAGCCATTATTTTGGACATGATGTTAAATATGAAAATAAGGTACATCCTTTCAGGTTCTGTCTCTCAGATTTCACTAGGTTCTACATGCAGTGCTGTGACATTCTGACCATGAAACATTGAATTCTCTGGGCCGGGCATCGCTAAAGCCTAACACTGTAACACTGTAGTATATAACCAGGCCTCCAACCAGAGTTCAGGACAGCATTCACATGTATACTCCAGACCACTGAGGGGAAGAAATATCTCTTCTTAACTCCTCCTCAGAGCCACCTATTTGCAAAGCAGTACTCTTTTCAGAATGAAGTGGTAGCCAAGTACCCTGTCAGGCATCAAAGGCAAAAGTTGGCTCCCAAACAGATCATGAGCTCAATGTTTCCCTGAAGCTCTTTAGTCATGAGAGTATTTTTCCAGGACTTTGGACCCACCTGTGATCTCTGATACCTTGCATGTGCTACTCACTCTGCATGAGATATCCTGATCAGATCCCCCCTTTCTTGGATCTAATTCCAATTTGTCCTATAGGAATTATTTGGCAAATAATCTACTCTGCCTGCCACTTATATACATGAGCCCTCAGCTCCTTGACTCATTAACTATAATATTTATGAAGCTCAAGCATATTTTCCTTTTTCTCCCCCAAGACTGTAAGTGCTTCATAAGGAAAGATAGTCTGCTTGGATAATGGCTGAGAACCAGAGGTCAGTCCTGGTTTTTGACACATGTTTGAAAGGTGAGATGATGCTGAAATGTAGCAGGAATACCTAAGAGATGATGCTGAATGTAGCAGGAATACCTAAGAGAAGAGCCTCATTCAGTAGTGGAGTGGTCCAGAGCATAACTGCTGGCAGAGGGGTTGGGTTAGAGTTCCAGTCCTGTCACATTTAGTAGTAGAGTGGTCTGGAGCATAGCTTATGGCAGAAGGATTGGGTTAGATTTCCAGTCTCATCACTTAGTAGTTATGTAACATTTGGCCAGTATAGACCTAAATTCTCTCACTTATAAATAAACAATGATAGCAATCTAGAAAATGATTAATTTGGTTATTAAAGTACCTAACTTAGGAATGGCATAAGGGTTAAATAAGATATAAGTATTTGAACTATAACTTGGAACCTTATAAAGGCTTGGCAAATATTAGCAGATTATTTTTATTTTCCCAATGACAGCTTAATTTTCCTTCTAGAAGGGTGTATTTTGAAGAGAAGAAAACACTATATTGTACCCACAGATAATTCTGAAATTCTTATTTGATGAATGTAAAATGAAATTTCTTCAGAGGCAGCCTCCAGTGTTCCAGAAGTAAAAAGTCATCATTTACAAGATGTGTAAGTTTCTACATCACTATCATTGGTGTGACTTCAAGTAGCAAAGGATCTCATTACTAAGGAAGCCATTAAACTGCTTCTCAGGGATCATTTTTCATTGTCACAGAACTTGCCATGAGGTGGCAGCTGAGCAGGGCCCTGCTAGAGAAGGACAAAGTGACCCAAAGGTTAGCTGTCCAGAGACTATGCTGATTAAAACAAGGTAAGTGACTCATCCGTGAGTGTTAGCACAGAAAATGACAAAGACTTACTTCAACAGCATGTGGACTATACCATCCCTAATACCAAAGTAGTACAAGACCAGTAAAATTAAGAGTAATTTCTACAGAAGTGAATCAGGGCTACAGAATGAAGACAAAAAATAAAGATTATTGGTTACTTAAGTGCTTGTAATAATGTTTTATGATATATATATATAATTATTGACAACTTCTATACTTTTTTTTTCAACTTCTATACTTAAGAGACAAGAAACCATGGTATTTCCCTCCCCCCCCTGCTTTCCCCTTCATAACTCTACTCTTTGTCATATCCCTTCTTTATCTCCATTAGTGTCTCTTTTAATTTGATGTCATCATCTTTTGTCCCATTATGAGGGTCTTGTGTGGGTATTACTAGGCTCTGAGAGGTCTTAGATATCGAGGCCAAATTCTGTCTGGACAGTTGTGTGTAAGGAGTGGTACCCTTCTTTTGGCTATTACATTCTTTCCACCACCTCTTCTGCAATAGACCCTGAGCCTTGGAGGGTGTGAGATGTTTCAGTGCTGGACACTGTTCTGTTTCTTCTTCTCAGCACTATGTTGGCCTTTTGGGTCATCAGTGGTTATTGCCATCTGAAAAGAGAAGCTTCTCTAACCAGAAGTGAGAGTAGCATTAATATATGTGTATGAACATTAAGTGTAGTGCTTTTAGGGCAATTTGGTGAGAGTAATATATGCATTTATCCAGACAAGAGCAGGCTTTATACCCCTAAGGCTCATGACCTCCCCTGCCATAGGCTTTTGATTAGCTTTTCAGCATGTATTCCCTCCCATAGAATGGGCCTTCAGTATGATTAAAGAACAGATGGTTTCCCCTAGAGCAGACATGCCACTATTGCACTCGTTCAGTCATTTGGCCTGTCTAACCAAACTTGAGGCTTTCAATGTCCACAGTTTTCACTGCTAATGATTTCTGTCTCCCATAAGACTGCATACAGTGCAGCATTTTCCAGCTTTCAGTTGGCTGGGCTACAGGGAGAAGGTTTTCTGCTCAGCACCAGATTGATTTCTCAGTGACTTTGCCACTCAGGCATGTGAAGTCTTCAGCAATAGGGTCTTACCATCTATTTCTCATGGGAGTCCAAGGACCTTGGCAATAGCTTATAATGTTTTGGTGGCAACAGGGTCCTCCCTGGCCAACAAAACACTGGAAGGTATCTCATCCCTGGCACTGAAAATTTTCTACTAACAATCCATGGCTTATGGATGTGCCATTATTCAAGAAAGTAGATGTTCATGTCTTATTCAGAATATCTTGAATTTTGTTTGACCAACCCCCTACCTTTCTTTTATACAATCTCTTCCCATGACCTTGCTTAGGCCTTTGCCCTCCCTGTAATCATTTCTACTTACATATATACAACACCATCCCCTTAAGACCTCCCCTCTTCTCCTTCCCTTCAGCCTTTTTCTACCTTATGGGCCTCTGCTACTGATTTTTGGTTCCAGATCACACACAAGTCTATACATTTGTAGCTAGGATCCAAATATGAGAGAGAACATGCAACATTTGGCTTTCTGGGCTTGGGTTACCTCACTTAGTATAACCTTTCCAGATCCATCCATTTTCCTACAAATTTCATTTTTCTTTACCGTTGAATAGAACTCCATTGTGTAGATGTACCACATCTTTATTATCCATTCCTCTGTGGATGGACATCTAGGCTGGTTCCATTTCCTAGCTATTGTGAATAGAGCAGCAATAAACATGGTTGTGCAAGTATCTCTAAGGTAGTGAGAAGAGTCATTAGGATATATGCCTAGTAGTGCTACAGCCGGATAATATGGCAAATCTATTTTTAGCTGTCTCAAGAACCTCCACACTGATTTTCACAGTGGCTGTACCAGTTTGCATTCCCACCAACAGTGCAGAAGGGTTCCCCTTTGACCA
Source organism: Dipus sagitta (assembly GCA_036346955.1). Classification (NCBI taxonomy): domain Eukaryota; kingdom Metazoa; phylum Chordata; class Mammalia; order Rodentia; family Dipodidae; genus Dipus; species Dipus sagitta. The sequence continues at coordinate 69,782,539 of CM070772.1, forward strand.
TATCCTCACCAAAATTTATTGTCACTTGTTTTCTTGATGGTAGCTATTCTGACAGGAGAGACATGGAATCTCAAGGTAGTTTTAATTTGCATTTCCCAGATGGCTAGGGATGTAGAACACTTTTTTAGATGCTTGTGTGCCATCTGTATTTCTTCTGGTGAGAACTCTCCATTTAGTTCCACAGCCCATTTTTTGATTGGGTTGTTTGATTTCTTATTGTTCTGTTTTTTTAGTTCTTTGTATATTCTGGATATTAATCCTCTGTCAGATGTGTAACTGGCAAAGATTTTCTCCCATTCTGTAGGTTATCTTTTTGCTCTATTCACAGTGCCCTTTGCTGTACAAAAGCTTTGTAATTTCATGAGATCCAAGTAGTTGATTAGTGGTTTTATTTTCTGAGCAATTGGGGTTATATTCAGAAAGTCATTACCTATGCCAATATGTTGAAAGGTTTCCCCTACCTTTTCCTCTAGAATTTCAGAATTCTAGGTCTGCTACTAAGGTCTGTGATCCATTTCGGCTTACTTCTTGTGCATGGAGAGAGACAAGGATCTATTTTCTTGCTTCTACATTTAGATATCCAGTTTTCCCAGCACCACTTATTGAAGAGGCTGTTTTTTTCTCCAAGGAATATTTTTTGGCATTTTTGTCAAAAATCAGATGGTTGTAGCTGCCTGGATTAACATCTGGGTCCTCTACTCTGTTCCATTGATCTTCATGTCTGTCTTTGTGCCAATACCATGCTGTTTTTGTTACTATGACTTTGTGATATAGCTTAAAATCAGGTATTGTGATACCACCAGCCTTATTTTTGCTGCTCAAAATTGTTTGGCTATTCAAGGTTTTTTTTTATGCTTCCAAATGAATTTTAGGGTTGCTTTTTTTATGTTTTTAAAAGAAATTTAGGATTGTTAGTCCAGTGAAGAATGTCATCAGAATTTTAATGGGGATTACATTAAATGTGTTCATTACTCTTGGTAAAATTGACATTTTCACAATATTGATTCCTCCGATACAAGAACATGGGATGTCTTTCCATTTCCTAGTGTCTTCTGCAATTCTCAATTGAGTGTTTTAAACTTCTCATTGTGGAGATCCTTCACTTTCTTGGTTAAGTGTATTCCAAGGTACTTTATTTATTTATTTATTTTTTGAGGCAATTGTCAATGGGTGAAATTCCCTGGTTTCTTCCTCTGCAGGTTTGTTATTAGTATATAAGAAAGCTACTGATTTCTGTGTATTTATTTTGTATCCTGCTACATTGCTAAAAGTGTTTATCAGCTCCTACAGTTTGCTGGTAGAGTTTTTAGGGCCTGTTGTGTATAGAATCATATCATTTGCAAGTAGTGATAATTTGATCTCTTCCTTTCCAATTTGTATCCCTTGTATGAGTGTCTTGCATTATTGCTATAGCTAAGACTTCCAGTACTATATTAAATAAAGGTGGGGACAGTGAAAACCCTTTTTTTCCCTGAATTTAGTGGAAAAGCTTCAAGTTTTTCTCCATTTAGTATTATGTTGGCGGTAGGTTTGTCATAAATAGCTTTCACTATGTTGAGATATGTTCCTTCTATTCCCAGTTTCTGTAATACTTTTACCATGAAAGGATGTTGGATTTTGTCAAATGACTTTTCTGCATCTATTCTGTGATCATGTGATTTTTGTCCTTCAGACCATTTATATGATGTGTTACATTTATTGATTTGTGTATGTTGAACCATCCCTGTATCTCTGGGATAAAGCCAACTTGGTTGGGGTGATTAATCTTTTTGATATATTCTTGTACTCTGTTTGCCAATATTTTGTTCAGAATTTTTGCATCTATGCTCACGAGGGTGATTGGTCTATAATTTTCTTTTTTTGTTCTGTCTTTGTCTGGTTTTGGTATGAGGAGTTTGGTAGAATTCCTTCCTTTTCTATTTTGTGGAAAAGCATTTGAGAAGCATTGGTGTTTGTTCTTCCATGAAGGTCTGGTAAAATTTAGCAATGAATCCATTTGAACCTGGACTTTTTTTTAGTTGGGAGACATTTTATAATTGCTTTGATCTCTGTACTTGTTATAGGACTATTTAAATGGTTTATCTCATCTTGATTTAATTTTGATAGGTCATATGAATCAAGGAAATCATCCATTTCTTTCAGATTTTCAAACTTAGAAGCATATATAGTCTCAAAATATGTCCTTATAATTGTCTGAATTTCTTTGGTGTCTGGTGTAATGTGCCTTTTTCAACTCTAATTTTATTAATTGTTGTCTCTTCTCTCTTTGTTCTGATCATATTTCCTAAGGGTTTATCAATCTTGTTTATCTTTCAAAGAACCAACTCTTTGTTTCATTGATTCTTTGGATTGTTTTTTTTTTTGGGGGGGGGGTTCTATTTCATCAATTTCTACCCTAATCTTTATTATTTCTTGTCATTTATTGATTTTAGGTTTGCCTTGTTATTCTTTTTCCAAGGCCTTAAGGTAAAGAATTAAATTATTTATTTGTGAACTCTCCAATTTCTTAATATAGGCACTTAGAGCTATAAATTTACCTCTTAGGACTGCCTTCATTGTGCCCCAAAGATTTTGGTATGTTTGTTGTATTATTATCATTATTTGATTCTATGAATTTATTGATTTCTTCAATGATCCAATGATCATTCAATAGTGTACTGTTTAGTCTCCATTAATTTCTGTATGCTCTGTCACTTTTCTTGTTGCCAATTTGCAGTTTAATCCCATTGTGGTCAGATAGAGTACAAGGGATTATTTCAGTTTTCCTGTATTTGTGGAGATTTGCTTTGTGTCCTAATATATGGTCTATTTTAGAGAACATTCCATGTGCTGCTGAGAAAAATATATATTCTGCAGCATTTGGATGGAATTTTCTGTAAATATTGGTTAGGTCAACTTGTTCCATGATATCATTTAATTCAGATGTCTCTCTGTGTATTTTATTTTATTTTTTGCCAGGATGACCTGTCAATTGATGAGAGTGGGGTATTGAAGTCTCTCACTACAATTTCGTTTGATGTTATCTGTGACCTTAAGTCTAATAGTGTTTGTTTGATGAAACTGGGAGCCCCCATGTTAGGTTCATATAAGTTTAGGATTATAATGTCCTCCTGTGGAAGTGTTCCTTTAATCAGTATAAAATGACCTCCTTTATCTTTTCTCACAAATGTTGATTTGAAGTCTATCCTGTCAGTTATTAGAATAGAAATCCCTACTTGTTTCCTAGACCCATTTACGTGAAATATCGTTTTCCATTGTTTCACCCTAAGGAGGTGTCTATCTTTTATTGAGAGATGAGTTTCCTGGAGGCAACAAATGGCAGAATCCTGCCTTTTAATCCAGTCTGCAAGCTTGTATCTTTAGGTTGGTGCATTGAGGCCACTGATATTGAGTTATTATTGAAAGGTATATGTTTATTCTCACCATTCTTCTTATTTGTAGTGTTTCCTGTTTCCCCTTTACTCATTTGCTTTAACTGTTATTTGAGTGTGGTTCATTTTTTCCTATTTCCTCCTGTGTGTGTTTTGGTTTCTCTTTGGCATTAAGACTTCTTTCAAGTATTTTCTGTAGAGCTGGTTTAGTTGTCATAAATTCCTTTAGCCTGTTTTTGTTGTGGAATGCCCTTATCAATTTGGACATATAGCTTTTCAGGATAAAATAATCTTGGCTGACAATTTTTATCTTTTAGAACTTGGAATACATCATTCCAAGCCCTCCTGGCTTTTAAAGTTTGTGTTGAGCAATGTGCAGCTATTCTGATGGGCTTGCCTTTATAGGTGATTTGATTTTTCTCTCTAACTGCTTTCAATAAATTTTCTTTGGTTTGCATGTTTAGTAGTTTAATTATAACATGGAGAGTAGAGGTTCTTTCCAGGTTTTGTCTGTTTGGTGTTCTAAAAGCTTCTTGTGTCTGTGTTTGCGTTTCTTTCCCAATTTGGGGAAATTTTTCTTCCATCATTTTGTTGAAAACACCTACTAAGCCTCTGGATTGAAATTCTTCTCCCTCTGTTATACCCTGAATTCTTATGTTTGATCTTTTCATAGTGTCCCATATATCTTGAAATTCCCATTCATACCTTGCTATTAGCTTGTCTTTCTTTTTGTTGGACTGTATTAGATCTGCCATCTTGTCTTCTAGTTCAGATGTTCTGTTCTCTCCTTGATCCATTCTATTGGTGAGACTTTCCACAGAGTTTTTTTATTTCATTGACTGTATTCTTCAGAGCCAGGATTTCAGCCTGGTTTTTCTTCAGTATTTCTATTTCCTTACTCATGTCTTGGAATGACCTCTTTATTTCATTAGCTGCTTTCCTGTGTTCTCTTTCAGAAGTTTGTTTTCAGGCTGGAGAGATGGCTTAGCAGTTAAGCGCTTGCCTGTGAAGCCTAAGGAATCTGGTTCGAGGCTCAATTCCCCAGGACCCACGTTAGCCAGATGCACAAGGGGCCGCATACATCTGGAGTTCGTTTACAGAGGCTGGAAGCTCTGGTGTGCCCATTATCTCTCTCTCTCTCTCTGCCTCCTCCTCTCTGTCACTCTCAAATAAATAAATAAACAAACAAACAAAAAAAGAAGTTTGTTTTCTTCTTTAATTCTTTTGTTTTCTTCTTTAATTCCCTTTATTTCTCCTGATTTCTTTGAGCACAGATACCATCATTTTCTTGAAGTCTTTGTCAGGCATTTCATCTGAAACATTCTTATTGGTGATCATTTCTGATGGATTTATAGTTTTGGGTAGGACTGTATTGTCTTGATTCTTTATGTTTCTTTTTTTATATTGTAGCGACTTTTGCATCCTGTATTGATTTGATGTTTGGGCCTCCTACTTATCTGCAGTGTTCCCATACATGGGAATCCACCTCTATATACCCTTAGGATATGAGTTCAATGTGCCAGGTGTAGCTCTTGTCCCCCAATCAAGCCACAGAAGTAATCCTAGGTGTTGATTTTTCTTGCTAAGGAGGTATTCTAGTGGACTGGGTGGAACAATTTACTGGCCAACTCTAAACGTCAACTGAGTAACACACATAATCATTAAAAAGCAGCACAAAGTATGCAACTGTGGGGATTAAAACAAACAGATAGTCTTATAAAGCCAAAATCCCCAAGGGTCTGTGTTGCTCTACACCCTTAATCTTGTCAGCTGGGTGGTAGAGATTTCTGTTTTGAGTTGGGTTCCAGGTCAACCTAGATCTGTATCAGACCCTTCCCCCAATAATGACAGAAGCAAAAGACAAAGGCCCTATAAATATGAAAGCATCAAAGGCAACAATATTCAACCCCCAAATATAGGTTATTTGAAAATGGTAAAGCCTACCAAAACTATATAACCCATTACCTGCCCTGACAAAAAAGAGAGATTAGCCCTTATAATGCAGGCCTGTGTCCCTGTTTTTTGTTTTTTGCTTTTTTGTTTTTTTGTTTTTTTATTTTTTTGTTTTTTGTTTCTTGTTTTTTGTCAGTCATCCTCTTTCCCTTTAGGGGTGGTTTCTGATCTCTCCAATGCTGAGTGCCCACCTCAATCCCTTGGTTTTGTGCTGTGAAGCTGGACCTCTGATCAGGTCTGCTGGCTGCACTGCCACTGGGGGCTGAATGCTGGAGGTTCAAGCTTCTGATGGTGGGCGATGGGAGAGTTCAGACTTCTGTAGTTGCTTGCACTTTCAGAAGTTCTTTAGTTGATTTCAGCTGTCTTTCCTTCAGATTTTTTAACTTTGCAAGAAGGCTAATGAAGGTGAAAAATATGTTGTTTGGTCTCTGCTACTGCTGCCACCTTGCGTGCCTGGCAGGGTGGGCCGCAAGCACCTCAGTGGGACTCTGGCCATTTTCCTCCTTTCTGGTGGCTCTTGGTCTCTCTGGCTTCTCTGCTGTGTCTAAGAATAACCTATACTCCTTCACTTTTCAGAAGAAGAGTGCATTTTGCTGGGGTTTTGCTTAAATCCTCTCCCCAGGTTGGTTTGGCATGGCTCCTATGCCACCATCTTACCCAGAAGTCTAACTTGTAATAATTTTGTTTCAAGGATAATTAAGTGATATTACAAGAAGCCTCATGTAGTCATGTTTCCTCCTTGCCCAAAAGCCTGTAATGACATCATCAGCCACATGTGTGGAAGCCAGTATCAGAAGTGTATAATGCTGCTCCTCTATAGCACAGTTAGTTCTTAAGTGGCCAGACAGGAGAGGAGGTGGAAAAGAAAAGTCTTGATCACCCCAGATTTCCTCTTGTTAGCTCTGGAGTCAGATTACTGACATTTGAACCCTGTCTCTGGACTTGAGCTGTGTGACTTTCAACAAGTTATTTTCTATATGCCTTGATTATTCTAGTTATCTTGTGGGAATATGAATCATTGCTTCCTCAGAAGGTGGTTGGAAAGGCTAATGAGACCAAGTGTGTGAGGCAGATAACACTGTTTATTTACTTCTCAATAATGTTAATGTCATTGTCATTATGACTACACACATGCTTCTGTTACCTTGTTCTTAAAGGCCCATTCTACTTCAAGCCTTTTACTCTGTCCTCTATATATCACCAATGGTTAGATGGCTTAGTGGTTGAGGTGTTCTCCTGTCCATCAAGTTTTACCATACAGCCACTGCAAACAAACTTCAGATGCATGTGCCCCCTTGTGCATCTGGTTAACGTGGGTCCTGGGGAATCCAGCCTTGAACCAGGGTCCTTAGGCATCACAGGCAAGTGCTTAACTGCTAAGCCATCTCTCCAGACCCTATTTTACTTTTATTACAACTATTTTTTTTTTTTTACAGAGATAAAAGTTATTTAGTACACTATAAGGGCAGCAGGTTTGGCAGTAACAGAAACTTCCAGAAGTTCTCCTGTCTTCAAACATTGGCTACCTAACTATGGATTCATAAACAGATACAAGATAGCACTGAATCTGTAAATACTCTACTCAGTATTATTATTATTATTACTTTGTTTTTCAGAACCATTTAGTTTTATTTACTACAGAACTTTCATACAACAATGCAGTAGATAGCCTCTGTGGAAAAATTCTACAAAAATTCTTAGAAAGCAAGCTTGCTCTGGAAATAGTCCTATTTTTGCCTATTATCTTGAATAAATGATATGTGTTGTGCTTTGTGCAGTTTTTAAAGAATTTTTTTTATTTTACTTGAGAGAGAGAAAGAGGAAAGAGAATGGATGCAGCAGGACCTTCAGCTGCTGCAAACAATCTCCAGATGTATGTGCCACCTTATGCATCTAGCTTATGTGGGTCCTGGGGAATTGAACCTGGGTTCTTTGGCTTTGCAGGGAAGCACCTTAACTACTAAGCAAACTCTCCAGTCCCTCTGTGCAGTTTTTTATGTTTTTTTTTTTTTTTTTTTCGAGGTAGGGTTTCACTGTAGCCCAGGCTGACCTGGAATTTACTATGTAGTCTCAGGGTGGCCTTGAACTCACAGTGATCATCCTACCTCTGCCTCTTGAGTTCTGGTTTTAAAGATGTGTGCCACCATACCCAGCTCCTCTGTGAAGTTGTTTTTTACATTTTTATTTATTTATTAGAGACAGAAAGAGGGAGAAAGGGAAAGAGATTGAGAGAAATAGAGAGAGAGAATGAGTATGCCAGGGCCTCTAGCCACTGAAAATGAGCTCCAGATGCATGTGCCACCTTGTGCATCTGGCTTATGTGGGATCTGGAGAATGGAACCTGGTTTCTTAGGCTTCACAGGAAAGCACCTCAACCACTAAGCCATCTTTCCAGCCCCTCTGTGCAGTTTTTTTTTTTAACACTGAGGCTATTTAGTAAATTTTGATTTTTAAAAAATAATTTATGAGAGCTGGAAATAGCTTAGCAGTTAAGGTGCTTGCCTGAGAAGCCAAAGGACTCATGGTCAACTCTTCAAATCCCATGTGAGATGCACAAGGTGATGCAAGGATGCACATATGCACAAGGTGGCACACATCTCTGGAGTTCGATTACAGTGGCTGGAACCCTAGCATGTAATTCTCCCTCTCTCTCATATTAAAAAAATAAATTGAGATTTTTAACAAATTTACATTCTTTAAGAGATATCTAGCTGGGCGTGATGGTGCATGCCTTTAATCCCAGCACTAGTGAGGCAGAGGTAGGAGGATTGCTGTGAATTCAAGGCCACCCTGAGACTACATAGTGAATTCCAGGTAAGCCTGGACTACAGTGAAACCCAACCTCAAAAAAACAAAACAACAACAACAAAAAGAGATATCTAACAACCATCTATTTCTCTCGATCAGATCAACTAACAATATGAAGTACATTATAACCAGGAGTTACAAATATTTTGCAAATTTGTAAGATTTCTCTCATATATTAAATCTTTTATCTAAGATTTAAGACACAGGCAGTAACTTCAATGCATTCTTTATATTTGTAAAAGTATTTCAATGCTAAATGTCTGGCTGTTCTGGAAGCTGTATGATGGGCCCCGAAGATGCCTTTCCAATATGGATTGTTAGATGTTCAGTCAATGTTGTGCACTTCTTGAAGGCTTTGGCACAATCCCTACATTTCTAGTGTTTCTCTCATGTATGATCTATCAGTGTCAAGTAAACTGCAATTGCCAAAGGCTTTACCATATTCCTGGTACTTTTAGGGATTTTCTCCCATATAAATTATCTGGTGTTGAGTAATGGCTGATCTACTATCAAAGGTTTGCCATTCTTTGCACTATTAAGGCTTCACTCAAATATGAATATCCTGGTGCTACATAAGGTTTGAAGAAGTAACAAAATCTTTGCCACATACTTTACATGTATATGGTCTCTCTCCAGTATTAATTTTCCAGTGTCGATTAAGTTGTGAAGAGCAGTAATAGGCTTGACCACATTCCTTACAACTATAGGGTTTTTCTCCAGTATGAACTTTCTGATGTAGAGAAAGGGTTGAGCAGTTAATAAAGGTTTTGTCACAATGTTGACAACTATAGGATCTCTCTCCAGTATGAATTATCTGATGTCAATTAAGCTGTGAAGAACAGCAATAGGCTTTCCCACATTCCTTACTGCCCCAGCCAGCGGGGAGTTAAACAAGGACCCAAGGGGAAATTAACCTGGATGAGAGACAAGACAGACACCAAGAAGGAGACCAAGTCTAGAGTCTGATCAAGGTCTCAAATTTATTCAGGCAAGCACAAGCTTATATACAGAAATAAAACTTTCTCAACAAGGCCTACGTGCCTAAAGTCTGCTCCACCAAGGCCGTCAATGCCTCTATGCCTGGTGATCCAAGACCAGCTGCAGTTTCCATGGTCAAAGAGCAGCCACAGCTCCCAACATATCCCCCTTCTTTATTTATTAAAAGAAGCGACTGTACCTGTCTTAGGTTGTCAGAGGCAGAAGAACATCCTTACCCGTCATTGGAAAAACATATTATCCTTCAATATGTGCCCTGTCTTAGGTTGGATGCCTCCTCCCCTGATCTTACCCATCTCTGGCTACCAGCCAGACAAAATTCAGGGAGAATTAGGATAAAGTCTGAGGGAGCCAAGGACGTGTTCTATACTGCATAGCTCGGACCTCTGCATGAACATTCACAATAGACTTCATTAGACACTTGAAGAAAATAGGCAATACGCACAAGAGAAGCAGAAGGCAAACTCCCACAGCTACAAAGCTGCCTATCCAGGAATTTAGAGAGTCCCAACCAGGCAACACTGACTTAATTGCAGCAATTAAATCATTAGCAGCCTTAGTGGCATCAAGATCAAGATGACAGTTCTGTATAGCTAATATTTCTGAATGTAAACTAACCAAATCTAACAAAATGTTATCATGGTGCCAAATTCCTTCCAAGTGCATTTTGACCTTTACCCAATCTTCATAACTAGCATTGTAAGTTTTAGAAGTGATGCAGATCCATTGGTAATCTGCATGGCATTCCAATCGAGCTCTAATCTTCATTCCTTGAATTTGCTCTCCTAAATATGTCACTACATCAAACAAAGCATCTATTTTTTCTTCTAACTTCTTGCCTATGGTAACTTGAGTTCCCAAAGCAACAGAAACGTTTTCAGCTAGATTATTAACAAAGTGTGCAGAATGAACTTCTTGTGTAAGAGCAACAGTAGCAGTAGTAATAGAAGCTAATAATGTAATAAATGCAACAATCCCAGCAATAACTAAACCTACAACTCTTTTTTGTCTACTTAAACTATTTTTAACCTTCTCTAGAATTTGAATACCCTTGTCAGAATACCAAGGCTTTGAAAGATTAACAGGAATCATAACAAATGCAGGTTGTTTGACAATCAATACAGTTTCAGAATCATGAGAAATACAATTGGACAGACTACAATTATCACAGGTGACATTAAACATTCCTTCAGACCCATGATACCAAGTAATATTTATTTTTCCTAACATCAGGGCATAAGGTGGTGTAACACAGGCTATAACAGTTCCCTTCAGAAGGCCATTTGAATCATTGCTGTCAGATGTAACCTTGATACCTCCCATAGCAGCATCAATTTTCCACACATAAGTTTGCTGATGTCCATTGTCTGACCACCACAATCCTGAGGACAGTCCAGTAGCCCAATCATTAACCCATTCAGTTTTACTCTCTATAGAGCCTGCTGATCCTGACCAATCCTTAACATATCTAGTAGATCCAGAAGCATTATACCTGAAAAATTTTTTCCCTACACATTTGTTCCAATGTATAGATTTATTGAACCAAGGTGTATTTCCTTCACAAGGAATAAAGTCCTCTGGTGGACTATCCCCTGTAACTTGATTTCCATAGGGAAGCCAAATAGAAATTCTGCTTGTTTGAACCTGCTTTATCTTCTTTGTACCTTGTACATGCTCTTGTACATGCTTTACATTAATGTTTCTTTCTTTATTTCAAAACATCCCACTATGCTAGTCTTATAAAAGCATAGTAGAATACCTAGACCACGCCCTGAATATTAACTCATAATTATTTGATGTAACTCTATATATTTTTTTTAATTTTTTTGTTTATTTATTTATTTGAGAGTGACAGAGAGAAGGAGGCAGAGAGAGAGAGAGAGAGAGAGAGAGAGAGAGAGAATGGGCGTGCCAGAGCTTCCAGCTTCTGTAAATGAACTCCAGATGCGTGCACCCCTTGTGCATCTGGCTAACGTGGGTCCTGGGGAACTGAGCCTCGAACCGGGGTCCTTAGGCTTCACAGGCAAGTGCTTAGCCGCTAAGCCATCTCTCCAGCCCAACTCTATATTTTTACTAGATGGCGTACTTAGCAACCGAGTGTTATTGACTAGAACTATGATTTCTTTTTTCTCCCAAGTCACTGGATGTAATATAGGAGGATCAGGAACATAGGTCCAGTAAAGTTCACTGTAAGCAAGATGTAGATGACTCCATATTATCAGGATCAGCAGTGTCCTCTTGTTTGATCTCGTGGCCTGCATACCACACCAAATGTTCTGGCAACCATCTGGCTCCATTTTCTTTCTGTGAAAAAATACAAACAGATCCTCATCCCCATATTAATACAGGGTTGGGTCCACTCCACTTGTTAGTCAATGGATCTTTCCACATTACTTTGGCAAAGGTATTTTTTGTATTTGTGTGCCAAAAGTGATCAGCAGCTGAATTTCCCTGAGTATCAAGGGTTAAAAAGTTTAGGACAAACAAGGCATGATGAAGGATATTTCTTGGAGAGCCTTGCCCCACTTGCATCGTGGGCACAGAGAGGATGGGAGCAGCCACTCAGCCTTAGGGGCCATGCATTCTCTGGAAAAATGACCTGGTTGTTTGCAATTAAAACAGGTTCTGAGCTTGTCCCCCTGGGTAAAATCTTTAAGGGCCGCTCCTATGGCTAATCCAATGCTGTGGGATGTAGGGGCTACATCAGCACAGAGTTTGATAAAGTCAGAAATATTTTTGCTATGGCGATGGGGGGGTATAGCCACTTGGAAGGCTGAATTAGCATTCTCAAGGGCAAGATGTCTAACAAATTCATTGTCTGTTTCCTCCTTTCCCATGAGGCATTCAGCAGCCTCTGTAAGGCGGCTGATAAAACCACTATAAGGCTCTTGTGGACCCTGTCTGAGTTTAGCAAGAGAGGTGACAGCTGACCCTTTAGAGGGAAGGCTCTTCCAGGCTTTGAGAGCTGCATGTTGAATTTGTGTAAGTAATCCTGGAGGAAATTTGGTTTGTTTTTCATTCATATCATAGAGATGGTTGCCCAAAAGTTTATCTAGCGTCCAGGATTTGGAGGAGCCACCAGCGGCCAAATTATGGTGGGCAGCTTCCTGGCATCTCTCAGTGTAATCAGCTTTCCATAAAAGAAAATCACCCCTAGTTAAAGCAGCTTTAGTTAACATAACCCAATCATTAACAGTAAGTAAGTCTTCACTTAGAGATTCTAACAGTGAGATAGTGAAAGGAGCAATAGGACCATACGAAGAAACTGCATTTTTTAACTCTATTACATGTTTAAATTTAAGGCAGCGATATCGCTGGGCTTTAATAAGTAAAGTTTCATCCCCTTCCTCATTCTCAGTGCTTTCTGACCCAGCAGGTTCCTTTGTTTCAGATTCTCCCTCCCCCTCTTCTGGGCTATCTGGATCCTGCGGCTCAGCCTCATTAGATTTAACTTCAATAGGTTTAACTTGGGAGCGAGTTACAGGAAAGGCATGGAGAGTTTTACTTTTGGTTTTAGTTTTCTGAACAGGGTGAATGGAGGGGGAGCGTATTTCTAAATCAAGGTTGCATAATTGCTTGAGCAGTTGTGACTTTTCATTTTTGGCTTGGAGGAACGTCTTAAGAGATTGTGCCTCCCGGGAAAGTTTAGTAATGGCTTGTCTAGTTATTTCTTCTAGATCAGAGGGAGCGTCAAGTGCCGGGGCACAAAAAGGGGGTGCTATGTTGTAGGGTGGCGACCATGTACCCAAAAGTGCCTGGGAGGGCCAATCAGGGTTATGATATTTGGTTGCTTCATCCTGCAATTTAGCCTCTTCCTCAGGGGAAAAGGAGTCATCATCAGGATTCGTGGTTTTTAAGTCAGACAGAACTGGATAGATAGATCACAGGAGAGGGTTACTAGGCAGGGGATCATCAGCATTTTCTGTCATAGGAATGATAATAGAGGGACAATTAGAACCTGGGGAGAAGGGGTGGGTTGTTGGCCTGCAGCGCAGTGTGGAGCGAGAGCTGGGGCGGATGGGGTAGGGATTCTCTGGGACTTTATTCTTATGGAGGGAGGTCTGACTGCCAGTGAATTTATTTTTAAGGAAATTCTCACTATCTGTAATTACTTTTTGAAACATCAGGGTGATAGTGGCGGATCTGTAATACATCATTTATGAGGTTCCAATAAGAAAATGCCTGCACTGGAACCCTTTCAGGACCATAAGAGTGGTAGTAATCATTTAGACAGTCACCAACACGGTGCCACCTCTTGTCATCTATAGTACCTTCCTGGGGGAACCAGGGACAGACGTCTTCTAAAAAGACAAAGAATTTCACTAAATCTTTTTTCTTAACCCATGTTCCTCGTGTCTTGAGAGAAGTTTTAAGCCCTTCAACAAACAATTCATGCTTACTTAATGCTTGTCCCATAATTGTGTCACTTTTCTTACCTTTCCAGATCTGTATCACAGGGGGAGCACTCCTACAGTGATCTGCATGCAGATCTTCACTCACCGGTGAGGTGGCAATCCAATGGAGGGGACTGCCGTCCACTCGAGTGATGTCCAGGTCACACTTCGTACCTTGAGCCCCACGTTCAGGCGCCACTTGCCCGGGCCAGCGGGGAGTTAAACAAGGACCCAAGGGGAAATTAACCTGGATGAGAGACAAGACAGACACCAAGAAGGAGACCAAGTCTAGAGTCTGATCAAGGTCTCAAATTTATTCAGGCAAGCACAAGCTTATATACAGAAATAAAACTTTCTCGACAAGGCCTACATGCCTAAAGTCTGCTCCACCAAGGCCGTCAAGGCCTCTGTGTCTGAAGTCTGTATTACCAAGGCTGTACGATAAGGCCTCTGTGCCTGGTGATCCAAGACCAGCTGCAGTTCTCATGGTCAAAGAGCAGCTACAGCTCCCAACACCTTACATCTACAGGGTTTCTCTCCAGTATGGATTCTTTGATGTTTGGTAAGATCTGAAGAATGGATAAAGTCTGCCACACTGCTTACACACATGGGGCTTCTCTACAGTATGAATTATCTGATGCTCATTAAGCGATGAGGAATATTTAAAGTGTTTGTCACATTCTCTGCATCTATAGGACAGCCCTTCCCAGTGAATTTTCATATGTTGGATCAAGTATGCAGAACACTTTAAGGTTTTGTCACATTCTTTAAATTTGTAGGGTTTCTCTTGTGTGTGAATTCATCGACAATTGAAGGCTTCTCCACATTCTTGATATGTGCAGGGTCTCTCCCCAGTATGAATTATATGGTGGTGAAAAAGTGTTGAGTGGTATTTAATGGCTTTGCCACATTCATCACATTTATAGGGTTTCTCCCCATATGCATTATTTGGTGCTGAGTGAGGATTGAGTGTGTAGTAAAAGCATTGCCACATCCATGACTTTTGTATGGTTTCTCCCCTGAATGAATCATATGATGTCGAGTGAGGTTTGTATTACTATTGAAGTCTTTGCCACATTCTTCACATTTGTGGGGTTTCTCTCCAGTTTGGATCATCTGGTGTTGAGTAAAAGAAAGGCTTTGCTACATTCATCACATTTATATGGCTTCTCTCTGTTATGAGTTATCTGGTGTCCAGTGAGGTTTGTACTTTTATTGAAGGCTTTGTAACATTGTTGACATTTGTATGGTTTCTGTCTCTTATGAGTTACCGGTGTTGAGTAAGGTTTGTACTTCTATTGAAAGCTTTGCCACATTCTTTACATTTGAATGGTTTTGTTCCAGTGTGAATTGTTTGGTGTACAGTAAAGGTTGAGTGATATTTAAAAGCTTTTCCACAATCTTTACATCTATAGAGCTTTTCTCCTTCATGAACCCTCTGGTGGTGATTATAGGTTGAATCAATAAAAGCATTTCTACATTCTCTATGTTTGTAAGACTTTTCTTGAATATAGACACTGTGATGGATGGTTAGTTGATCAGCATCTTCCATAGACATGTTATATTTCCAAAGGCTTTCTGAGTCTGTGGCTCCAGGCTCTTTTCTTTGCTCCAGAAACGTGACCAGATATGGCGTACATGCAGCAAGAACCAGGAAGACAAACTTTCTGTAGTTCTCCAATATCACATCCCTATACAAATTCCACTGAGCAGAGTTTAGGCATTTCCACTCCTCTGGAGAGAAATCAATAAACACAATAAACACATCCTTGAAGAACAACAGCTCCATGGCTGGGCAGTGCTGGTGTCTGCCATCTGACATGCCATAGTGGGGGCAGAGCTCCAGATGGACCTACTCCATTATGGTGGTGCCCCACGCAAAGCCCACGACTTATTATTTATTTTTAAAAATATTTTTTTATTTGAGAGAGAGAGAAAGATGCAAGGAGAGAGAGAGAGACAGAGAGAGAGAGAGAGAGAGAGAGAGAGAGAGAGAGAGCGCAAGAGCACAGCAGGGCATCTAGCCACTGCAAACGAACTCCAGATGCATGCATCATATTAAGCATCTGACTTATGTGGGCACTGGGGAATTGAACCTGAGTCCTTAGGCTTTGCAGGCAAATTCCTTAACTGCTAAGACATCTCTCCAGCCCAGTAATATTATTTTTAAGATTTAAAAATATTGATATGCAAGCCAGGTGTGGTGGCACATGCCTTTAATCCCAGCACTCGGTAGGCAGAGGTAGGAGGATGGCCATGAGTTCAAGGCCACCCTGAGACTACATAGTGAATTCCAGGTCAGCCTGGGCTAGAGTGAGAGCCTACCTGGAACCCCCCCCCCCACAAAAAATATATTGATATGCACAGGACTAGTTCATTCACTTTACAGAATTGGAACAAATGCCTTCTCATCTCTCCGGTGGTTGGTAACATGTAATTAGTCTCAAATTTTTCCTCCACACAAATAATGCCATAGGGAACTGTTCTGCATGTATCTATTGGTGTGCTTTTGACAAATGTGTTGAGTTGACTTAGTGGGGTACAGGTTAAACATGTTTACTAACTGTAGCCAAATTTTCTAAAAAAAATGATTGTATCAATTAATACAGTCAAAAACAATGAAAACATTTCCACTTTCCCATGTCCTTGTCTACTCTTTGTGGTAAACATTACAAGCTTATAAAATGTTGCCATAAATGCAATGAACACATGAACATGTATAGACTTTATCTAAATTCAACAGTTATAAGCTCTTTGCTAATTTTTCTTTCCTTTTCTCTCTTTAACATTTTGCCCTTTGCTTTTGCACAGTTAAATATTCATATATACATTAAAATATATTGAGATATATATATTGTGGTAGTATGAATCAGGTATCCCCCGTAAACTTGGGTGTTCTGAATGCTAGGTTCCTAGCTGATGAAGATTTGGGAACTAATGCCTCCTGGAGGCAGTGTACTGTTGGGGGCAGACTTATGGGTATTATAGCCAGTTTCCCCTTGCCAGTGTTTGGCACACTCTGCTGTTGCTGGTGTCCATATGATGTTGGCCAGGGGGTGATGTCCACCCTCTGTTCATACCATCATTTTCCCCTTCCATCATGGAGCTTCCCCTTGAGTACAAGCTGCTCTTGTTCAGTGATTTCTGCTAGCAATGCAAACCTGACTGCAACAGTAAAGTTGATACCAGAGGAGTGGGATTGCTGCTAAACACCTGTGTGGCTTTTGGCCTTTTGGAGCTGATTTTCAAGAGGAATGTGGTAGGGTTTGAAGCCTTGGTCTAAGAGATGCATTGCAGTGCTGTAAGTACAGCCTGATTGACTATTCTGGTCAGAGTTGAAAGACCTGAATGCAATAAGAACTATGGACTGTGTGGTTTGGCTTTTGAGGGTGAGAAAGAGCTTTGCTGGACTGGGCTAGAAGCAGTTTGTGTGAGAGGCTTGCTGCTATACCCATGTCCTGAGAACTTGTTCAGGGTTGCAGTGCATAGAAACGGACTGGTATGTGCAGAGGCATATGACACAGAAAGAAATTTGGGGGCTGAAACTGCTGCCCATTCAGCTGCAATTGTATGAGAAATTACAACCATTGAGATTGGGCCAGATGACCTGCACTGGGACAACAGAAAGAATGCTATCTTTTGAAGGGGCCTGGATGCTAAAGCAGTGCCCTGTTCTTCAAAGTCTTTTTTTTTTTCACCCCTGGATTAACAAATTGGCACCCTACCTGATATTATGTACTATAAAAATGTAGGAAAGAGAGTCATTGAATTTGCAATATAGTCTTGTGTTTTGGAAATGGCCAAGGGCAGTGTGAAACAGGTTTGCTGGATGCATGCATGGAGACCCAATGGAACTGTGAGGAAGAACCTTGGGTTGTAGTGGAGAGTCAGTGGGGATGCCAGAACCATAGATGGCTGTTAAGGAAAGCTGCTGGCCCTGGATGAAGTTTGCCAGGACTGTGAATAGCATAGCTGGAGGGGTGGAATTGGTACTCCAGAGACTTGCTGCTGGTTAGGATTATCAGACTTTTACAGACTTGTTACTGGCTAGAGTTGTTGGTCTTGGAGCCACATAGTTTGATGTTTGCCCTACTTGGTTCAAATCTTGTGTTTGTTGACTGTTTCTTCAGTGTGCCCAATGCTATCTTTTGCAGTGTGAATGTTTATCTGTACCATTATGGGTTTTGGGGGGATATTTTTGGTATTTTGGCTCAGTTAAAAGATCTTGGACTATGTGGATGTTTGAACACCACTGGAATTGATAAAAACTATAGGGACTTCTAAAGATGAACTGAATGCATTGCATTTTATATCATTTCATATGGGGACCATGGGCAGAATATGGTGGCTTGATTCAGGTGTTCCCCTTAAACTTAGGTGTTCTGAATGCTAGGTTACCAGCTGATGAAGATTTGGGAACTAACTCCTCCTGGAGGCAGTGTATTGTTAGGGGTGGGCTTATGGGTATTATAGCCAATTTCCCCTTGCCAGTGTTTGGCACATTCTCCTGTTCCTGTTGCCCATCTGATATTGGCCAGGAGGTGATGTCCACCCTCTGTTCATGTCATCATTTTCCCCTACCATGATGGAGCTTCCCCTCAAGTCTGTAAGCCAAAATAAACATTTTTCCCACAAGCTTTTCTTCGTTGGGTGATTAATGCCAGCAATGCAAACCTGACTGCAACATATATATATGTTATAACATACAACATATTATATATATATATATATAATAAAGGACATTCGACATTCTCATGCTTAGCATAACAAAATCCTCACAGTGAGGAATTGAACAATGGCCCAGTTCTATTATCCAGATTCACATTTGCCCTACTTACTTTACAATGTTCTTTATAGTCTTTGTTCCAGTGTACAATTAAGTCAGAAACATTTTTTATATACATTAGTGCCTTTAATCTGCTCTAAACTAGGAAATTCCTCAGGCTTTCAATTAATTAATTAATTTTTAATTTTTTATTGGCATATCTTCATTATATATGATGATAAATATCATAAAACTATTTTTCAAGTAAATTAAGTATTTAAAAATATTTTTATTTATTTATTTGAGGAAGATATGGAGAAAAAGAGAGAGAGAGAGAGAGAGAGAGAGAGAATGGGTGTGCCAGGGTCTCTAGCCACTGCAAATGAATTCCAGATGCATGTGCCACCTTGTTCTCCTGGCTTATGTGGATCCTGGGGAATTGAATCTGGGTCCTCTGGCTTTGTAGGTAGGCTCCTTAACCACAATGAAACCTCTACAGCCCTAAATAAAGTATTTTTATTGTATTCACTTCCTATGCCCTCCCTTTTCTTTCTATTTTTCCTCATATAGGCTTGTGTCTACTTTTATGCCATATGTATCTCTGTGTGTGTGATTTTGTAAATATACAATTATTTATACATATATAATAACTTATATACCTATATAATTTGAAAGCAGGTATTGTGATGTCTCCAGCATTCTTCTTTTTGTTTAGAATTGTTTTCAGAGTCTCTTGACTTTTTGGATTTATTTTTCAATTTCTGTGAAAAATGTCATTGATGTTTTGATGGGCATTGAAGTGAATTTATAAATTTATTTCTATAATACAGCCATTTTCAGTATATCAATTCTGTCAATCTATAAGCATGAGAGATCTTTCAGTTTCCTAAGTGTCATTTATTTGCTTTCTCAGTGTTTTAAAACTTTCATGGTACATGCCTTCTTTTACTTGATTATCCTAGATACTTTATTTTCTTTAGGCTCTTGTGAATGGGGTTGCTTTGTTGATCTTTTCAACATGTTCATTATTGGCATATAGAAAAGCCATACATTTCTGTGTGTTAATTTTGCTTCCTGCTACTTTGATGAAACCATTTAGCACATATAAGGGTTTTCTGGTAGAGTCTTTAGGTTCTTTTAAGTATAGGTTCATAATTACCAACAAATAGGAATAATTTGACTTTTTCTGATTTATATTCCTTTTGTTTTTCTTAACGTATTGTTCTAGCTAAGATTTCCAGCTTTTATAAATATGAATGGAGAAATTTTTATTTAATTTCTTATTATAGAGGAAATTCTTTGAGTTTTCACCATTCAGTATAATATTGGCTATCGGCCTGTCATATATTGCTTTTATTACATTGAACTATGTTTCTTAAGTTTCTAATTTCAGGACTTTTATCATGAAGACTTCATGGACTTGTCAGAGAATTTTTCTGCATCTATCAAGATTATCATGTGATTTCTGCCCTTGTATTTATGTGTTGTATTACATTTATTGATTTGCAGATGTTGACTCATCCTCTTGTATGGTGAATGATCTTTTTTTAAATATTTTTTGTTTATTTTTATTTATTTATTTGAGAGCGACAGACAGAGAGAGACAGGCAGAGAGAGAGAGAGAGAGAGAGAGAGAGATAGTGGGCGCGCCAGGGCCTGCAGCCACTGCAAACGAATTCCAGATGCGTGCGCCCCCTTGTGCATCTCGCTAACGTGGGTCCTGGGGAATTGAGCCTTGAACCGGGGTCCTTAGGCTTCACAGCAAGTGCTTAACTGCTAAGCCATCTCTCCAGCCCTGTGAATGATCTTTTTAATGTGTTGTTAAAGTTGATTAGCCAATAATTTTGAGAATTTTAACATCCATGTACATCAGGAATATTGGTCTATTTTCTCTCTCTCTCTCTCTTTTTTTTTTTTTTTTTTTTGTACAGCTATCTGGTTTTGTACCAGGATAACATTGGGATTATAAAGTGAGTTTTACAGCATTCCCTTCTTTTCAATTTTATGGAATATTTTAGGAGGGTTGGTATCGGTTCTTCTTTGAAGGTCTGGGAGAAACTACTCTAGGTAGTCTTTCTGTGCCTAGGTAATGAATAGGGCTGTCACCAAGCTCTTGGCTGGCACCTTTAAGCACTTGTTACTGTGTGCCCCTCTTCCAGGAGGCTATTAAGTCTCACTCCAATCTATGGCACAGACCAGATTTCTACCACATGAAGAACTTTGCTTTTCTGAGTTAGAGTTCCTCCTCTATCTAGAAGGATTCTGAAAGCCAGCTCTCTTAGTATAGTTCCTGGACACTTGCCCTGGATTTCCAGAGTGACTATACAGGGAAGGACATTTGCCACTAGAACCACTTAGCCACCAACTCAGGACAGATCATTTTAAAAATGGATTTATGTTATTGCTCTAGTCAAATGTTGAAAACAGAGGATTTTCTTGGGACTTATGTATTATGTGGACCTAAAGATTATTGTCTGGTTGGGCTGTAATTCTGCTCAGTATTGAGTCTAAGTTAATTATGTTTTTGAGACTCTGATCCCTGCATCCATGCTTTGGTCTCTTCCCCCTCTCTTTCGACTACCATGTAGCTTTTTTCCCTTTGTTGTTCTCTCTTTCTTTCCCTCTTTTGATACTGAAGTTACAGTGTGTTTTCTGAGGCCAGATGCCAATATTTGTTGCTGAAATTACAGTGTGTTTTTGGAGGTCTGTCCTTTGTCTTAAGCAATGGTTATAACCCACTGCTTTTGCACTCACTTGGTACTTGGAGTTTTTTCTCCTGTACCTGAAAAGAACTCTCTCTTTTATAATATTCAGAAATTTTTCTTTTACAATTTTATTGAAGATATTCTCTATGCCCTTGGCCTGTAGTTCTTCCCCTTATTGTATGCCTATGATTCAAATGCTTGATCTTTTTAAGGTGCTCCACATTTCCCTCATGTTATGTTTATACTTTTTCAGCATGTCATTGATGTTGGCCTCCTGATCTATTTCCTCTGACTTGTCCTCAAGACATGATAGTCTGTCCTCCACATCATCTGTTCTGTTGGTGAGACTTTTGGGGATCATTTTAAATGAATTCTTTCATTTTTTTGTATTCCTTTAGTGTTTCCATCTCTTTTTTAAATTCCATTTTCATTTATTGATTTGAACTTTCTTATTGTTTCTTGAAACTCATTCCTACATTTGATCATGTCTTCACTGAGTTCATTCCACTTGTACAGTTAATTCTATCTCATACTTGGTAATAAAATTTTTAGGTTTCTGCCAAGTGCCCTGTGTTTAAGATGCCAGTAATCTTTCTACTCATACTCCCTGGGGGATATGCCATGTTCAGAACCCTGCTTCCTTAATGGCCAGGACCTCATGTTCCCTTCATCATAATGGCCTATAATGGCTACCTCATTCATCTATACACTGATCAGTAGCAAATGATTTCTATCATCTATCTCAAAAAGATGAAATTAATCTATTAAGTTTTTCTCTAGGAATTTGTATTTCAGAAATGTAGAGACTTGAGTGGTTAGGAATATAGCTTTTGCAGAAGTACAAAACACCATTCAGAACTTTAACAACCCACATATCTCCCTTGGGGGTTAGGCAGAGAGCAGATACCACCACAGAGTTGCACATATGATTTGTTGTCTAAGGAGCACAGCACACACATACCAGAGCTCTCTGATGCTGTGCCATGTGATAGCTCTGTTTGTCTTGCATCCTAGCATCTTTCTGTTCTAATCCTAGTTGTCATAGATGTTTGTCCTTGCTTCTATATCTTTCTTTGCTGAACATTAGCATTACCAAAAATAGAAGATGGCTTGGAATGGGCTGGCCCAGGGATCTGCTCTATAAATCTACCAACCAGCTGGGTCTTCCCTTGCCTGCAAAGGCTCCTGTCTTCTCCCTGTTGAGAACTCCATTCTGCTGGGCTCAGTTCAGCTCAGCCCTGCTTTAGCTCTGTATTTCTGTTTGGTCTGCCTACTTCTCTTCACTAAGGCCCCAAGGATACATGTGAGTCTGGCAAAAACTGTTTGGTTTGGATGGCTTGTCTTTGATTACATGCATTATTTTCTTATGGTTTCTGAATCTACCATGTGTGGGTTCTTCCCAAGTTTCCCTACACAAGCTCCTAGATTCTACTCTCCATGTGTCAGCAGCTTTACCCTAATCTCTCTTTAAAAGCCTCAGTTTCTCTCAAGTCCACTTCTTTGCAGCTTAACACTAATCTCTCTTTAAAACCCTCACTTTCTCTTAAGTCCACATGCTTGTGGTTCTACTCCAGTTCCGCCCCACCATGTAAAACCTCAATTTCTTTTAAACAAACCTTATAAATTAAGTAGTGTTTCCATGTAACCGTGTGTCTCCTAAGCCCCACAGTTTGTGATTTTTGTCCTCAATAAACTTAATAACTCATAATTTATCCTTCTTTAGTCTATCTTTACCAATTCTTTCTTAAAGGTAGGATAGAACCTAGAATTTGGGGTTCATAAATTCTGGGAAACTCCTTCTGAATCCTAAAATCCTGCATCAATTCTACTTTTTATTTTGAGATATAGCCTCATGATGGTTGCCCTGGCTGGTATGAAATGACTCTTTAATTCAAGCAGATTTTAAACTTGAAATCCTTCTACTTCATCCTTCCAAGTAGCCACCGGGCTCTAATAAAATTTTTTTTATTAAATGGACATGGAGTAATAGATTTTTCTGCTCACAAAGTGACTTAATCCATTTGCTGTTATTATAAACCCACCCAGCATCTGAGCATAACTTAATAGATATGATGTTAAATGATTTGATTCCAGAGAGAAAAACTTTCTGTTATCAGTAGTTACAAGACACTATTATGATAATTTTCTTGACCCTTCTCTAAAAAGGTAATAGGAAAAAAAAAAAAAACAAACTAACAACTCTGAGCTAAGTGTTTTTCAGCTAGACACATAGACCTGGGCTTACTTCTGGTGCTCCAATTTCCAGTGTACAGTGACATTAATAATTTTTTGGCTTCTTTGGTGAGTCCAGTGCTCAGAACTTTGAATACATATGCCAACAAAAGGAGATATTGTGAGAATGTTGGGTCATCCATCTGAGAGGAAGGGAGAAATACAGGTGTTAGATTACCGCATGTACTCTCTGTCTGCTTGTCCACCTGCTCTTCTCACCTGGTGAACTCCTGAGAGGGAGAAACAGAAATATTCATGGGTGCTGGAAAACCACATGCCCTCTCTGCTTGTCCACCTGCTCTTCTCACCTGGTGAATTCAGCCACAGTAGTTTCATCCACATCAAGTAGCTGGTTTCTCTGAATCCCAGGTAGGAGGAGATATGGGCCTGGGTACAATGTTATTATTGCTCTGAGTTCAGTTAGCCATAGCCTATGCTATGTATTTTGTTATCAATTTTTTAACTATGTACTTTGCTGTATGAACATATTGCATATTGATCATATTCCTATCAGATCATACTCTCTTTTTAAAAATTCATTTTATTTTATTTATGTATTTGCAAGGAGAGAGAGGGACAGAATGGGCACACCAGGATCTTTACCTACCACAAACAGGTAAATCCATGAGCCATTTTGTGCATCTGGCTTTACATAGGTACTGGGGAATCAAACTCAGGTCATTGGATCTGCAAGCAAACACCTTAACTGCTGAGCCATCTCTCCAGCCCTAGTTCATACTCTTATACCCCTGTTCTCCACTCCAATTGAACTGAGGGCCTTCCTCAATGGAATTGTTGATATGCACTGTGGGATCACAAATGTACCAGTTGATCTCTGTGGGTGGGGAGGACAGTGCCTTGTGATAGTCCTTTCCATCCTATAGCTCTTAAAATCTTTCCATACCCTCCTCAGCAATGTTCCCATGAGTCTTGGCCAGCATGTTTTAAGTCTTCTTTAGTGTTAAGTTCTCTGCATCTCATGACTTTCAGCTTTGATGAGTTTTGAATTTCCTTAACATTTACTGCCATCTCCCTGGAGGAGGATGTCAGGCTAGCAGTGAGAGCAGCATTTATGTTTAAATCACCACTTCCTCTGTAATGTTGCCTAAGACCTGGGAGATGTGATAGAGATGACTTGTTTTTTGGTAGGAAGTCAGCTATCTTTTATTGTATTGATGGGTTTTTGTTCTCCTTGGTATTCACCTCTATCTGTAAAAAGAAGACACTCCAAACAAGGCAGAGGTAGGTGGATTGCCATGAGTTCGAGGCCATCTTGAGACTACATAGTGAATTCCAGGTCGGCCTGGGCTAGAGTGAGACCCTACCACAAAAAAAAATAAACGAATAAGGGCTGGAGAGATGACTTCATGGTCAAAGTGCTTGCCTGTAATACCTAAGGACCTAGATTTGACTCCCCAGAACCCACATAAGTCATGTGCACATGGCACATGCATCTGGATTTCTGGATCACTTATTTTCTCTCTCTCATCTCTAATAAAATAAATAAATAAAAGACATTGTCAGGATCCATAAAAATTTAAAAGTACATGTTTTATTTCCTATAAATTTCACTTAGTATTAGCTCAAGTGAAACACTTTTACATGTGTACAGGAACTTATTTCCAGGATTATTTGTGATAACACAAAGTGGAAATAATTTTTAGGTTGTGTCAAGAAGAAAAATCACTTAAAACTATAATGTATCCATGAAACTGAAAAATATTCAGATGTCAAACTCTTTTGTTGCTGCAGTGGTAACAGATAATACAACAATATGGTAAAATTATGTAAAACTCACATCTTAAAAGATTGACATCTATCATATCTCTATCACCTAGCTATCATTTCATCCTGACTAGAAAACTGTTCACAGCCCCACCTGCCAGTTAACTTTTATGACTTCATTAAAATTTTTGTTTTGTTTTGTTTTTTGAGGTAGGGTTATACTCTAGCCTAGACTGACCTAGAATTCACTATGTAATCTCAGGGTGGCCTTGAACTCACAGTGATCCTCCTACCTCTGCCTCCTGAGTACTGGGATTAAAGGCATGAGCCACCACGCCCAGCTTTCATTGAAACTTTTTGACATCAAAACCTTTTATTTACCACCCAAGTTATTCAGAAAACCAAAGTACATCTAAGGGCTGCACTAGTAGAAGATGAGACCTCCAGGAGCTCACCCAAGTAACTCAGAAAAATCATGAGGATGAGTAGAAACTAATCATAATATATACTCCACATGGTTTTACAGCTTTCATGACGACAGCACTCAGAAAACACTATTCCTCTTGACCCACTTTCACTGGACTATTTAAGTAGGAAGTCACTCCACATAGGCTCTTTGCACTATTAACACCTCAGGGCCTATGTATTTGTTTTCCCTTTTGCCTGAAATCTTCCCAGATACCTATACCCAGAACTGACCCACATTCCTTAAGACTGTCCTCATGTCCACTCCTTCAGTTCCTGTATATTAGGGGTTACTTCCCAACAAGCCCTGTCATCAGTTACAAATGCTTTCCATTCATGTGCACTGATCTGTCTGCATTGTATACACAAATATGGCCATTAAAGAATTATCTCTGAAATTGAGAAAAAAAAAAGAATTATCTTGGGCTGGGGTGACAGCTCAGCTGCTAAAGACTCATGCTGTTTGCAAGACCTGTTGACCTAAGCTCAATTCCCTACCACCTATACAAAGACAGATGCACAAAGTGGCTCATGCATATGAAGTCTGTCTGCAGCAACAAGAAGTCCTGGTGTGCTCAGATTCAAAATATGAAATGCCTTTTAAGGTTCTAGAAAATGAGTTATTTATAACTGGAATATAGGGGAGTAAAACATTACTATATATGATAACTGGGTACTAGGTAGAAGTGAACCTGACCTAGCATGCAGAGGCTACCAAGCATCTTACCAGGCTATCCTATTAATTCTCATATACCATCTTTCTCCACTCCCTGTTGTGTATATATTTAAATATATCTTGCATTGTCCTGAAAGTACCATTTTTACACTCATTTAAAAAACAATAAACCCCAGGGCTAGAGAGATGGCTTAATTGTTAAGGTGTTTGCCAACAAAGCCAAAAGACCCAGGTTCAATTCTGCAGTACCCACATAAGACAATGCACAAGGTGGCATATGTGTCTGGAGTGCATTTGTAGTGGCTAGACCCATTTTCTTTCTCTCTCTCTTAAATAAATAAATAAAATGTTAAAACAAATCAACCTTCCCTTTGTGAAAAAAAAATGTTTATACTACCTTGAGAGGAACTACCACAAAACATTTATTCATAGCTGTATTGTGTATGGCTCTACTTCCCACCCCCAAAGTACTCTGTTTATTGTCACTGTTATACCAGGACACCATATCTCCAGGGAGTCCATCAGTTAAACAGCCCAAGTTACATATGCAAGACTAAGTATTAAAGAGATACTCTGTGCATGGGAACTCAAGCTCCTGTTTCTTCATTTGTGAAATGGGACAATATCACCTACCTCAGTTGTGAGAATCAAACAAAAGGGAGCATGAAGTACCTGCCACACTGCTCTGACATAATTATTCTGCTGTCATTTCTACGACAGTACACAGACCCCTGGTTCCTGCATTTAAGAATGGTTCACTATATTAGAGACAGCTCCCTATTGAAACTGAATTGTGATAATAACTGCCATAAGTCAACTGAAGCACTAACATCAGGACATGCAAGCTTCAGTGGCTTATAGCTGTTTTTAGCCTGCTCTGACAGCTGAAGTAGTCATCAATGTCCCTCGTGGACCTGACCAGAGTTGTCACAGCCAAAGGCCGAGTACCCTGCTTACTACCACTAGCTCCATGGGCCAAAAAAAAAAGAGTTAATTTTATTTCCTGAAACTGAGCCAGCATAAACATAAAGAAGGCCATACAAAAGATTTCATCTCTGATATTACTGGCAACCTCCTCAGGATGTCGCTTCTTTTTCAACTTTCTGAAAGGCAATCAGCAGGACAGAGCCTATTTTAGATACAATTGAAAATGAAACTTTGCATGATTTACTTTTTATATAGTTTATTTTTATATGTAGAAATGCATGTGATTTTGTGTGCCAAGTTTGTAATCCTTTTTAATTAAAATTTTTATTGGTGTATATATATTTTAGGTTTCACAGATAGTTCTTTCAAGCACACCATATACTTTGATCATATTTCCTCCTTTCTTTCTTTTCCCCCTTCCTTTTCCCACTAGTCTCCTTTTTTCTCCCAGCTTCCCTTCTTTTTCTTGTCATGTCATGTATATACACACACACACGCATTTTCCAACAATTGATGTATTTTCATCCTTCTCTATGGTTTAGTAAAATTCCATGTGTATGGCCGGAGAGATTGCTCAGTGGTTAAGGCACTTGCCTACAAAGCGTAATGACCCATGTTCAATTCCCCAGTACCCACATAAAGCCAGATGCGCAAGGTGGCACATGAGTCTGGAATTCATTTGCAGTGGCTAGAGGCCCTGGAGTGCCTATTCTCTCTCTCTCTTTTTCTCTCCCTCTCTCTGTCTCTCTCAAATAAATTATTAATTCCATTCATATGGACATATTTTCTTTATGCATTCATCTCTTGATGGATACCTTGGCTAGTTCAGTACTGGGCTATGGAGAACAATTTGCATTGAAATGGATGTGCACTGAGAAATCAAGTGGAAACTGAGCAGAAAGCCTCTACTAGCTATATCTTACAGTGCTGGAAAGTGTTATGTAGGGTGCTGGGGAGTGGTGGTGGTAAAATTTATCAATAGTCTTCCCTAGAAGTGGACACAAGAGCTATACAACAGACCAGGCAGGCAAGACTTGAGTAACCAGCACATTGATTGGATTTGAGGCACAGTCCATAGAAAGAAATTCATTCCAGGTACTAAAACCAAGTCACAAGCCTAAGTCTAGGAAGACCATGAGCCCTAGAAGAGAAACTATCACTGTTGCTTGACTAAATCGATATGTCATGCCCATAAAATAACTATAAATATTTGTTTATGACCATAGATTAGTTCTATAACCTTCGGTCAGTGAAGCTTCTTTTGGTGTATGGCACTAATCACTCAGCAGACCCAAAGAATAAGTGAAACCTCATCATTCAATGAGACATCTCTATCACACCTTTGAAGACTCAGAGAACAATGAGGAAGAGGTAGTGGAAAGAATGTATGAGCCAAGGGATGAGGAGGACTGCTTTGGAATGCTACCTTCCAGACATAAAATGGCTCTTGAATTCATGATCACATAGTGACTGCCAGTACCTGTACAAAACCTGCACACAGTGAGCCCATCAGTATTCTGTCATGGATGGTGAAGGGGAAAACCACCCAAAAGACATTAAATAGGAGAACTAGTTGAAAAGAAGGAGGTCAGTGGAAGGCGGATGGGAAGGGGGAAAAGAGGAAGTAATGGGAGATCATGATAAAAATGCACACACATACACACACACAATCAACAAATAAAAGATAAAAACTGTACTGCAGGTAGTTCTGTGATATTTTGACTTAGTATCCTTCAGTTATGTGCCCAGGGCTGGTAAAACTGGGTTATATGTATATTTTCAGCTTATTGTAGCATTTCCCTAATGATTTCCATAGTAACTGTGGCCAATTTAAATTCATGTCATATGTTCCCTGCTTCCTCTATTGTCATCACCATTTATTGCTTTTTGTTTTCTTTAATTTTTTTTTTCTCAGAGAGACTGTGAGAGAGACACAGAGAGAATTCAGCCACTGAAATAGAACTCCAGGCACATGTGCCATCTTATGCGCATGTGTAACGTTGTGTACTTATGTCACTGTGCATCTGGCTTATGTGGGATCTGTAGAGTAAGACCTAAATCCTTAGGCTCAGCAGGCTTAACCAGTAAGCCATCTCTCCAGCCCTGTTATTTGTTTTCTTAATTCTGATTGGAATAGGATGAAATCCCAATGCAGTTTTGAGTTGAATTTCACTGGTAGCTCAAAATGGTAAACATTTTTTAATATACTTATTTGCCATGTGTACTTCATCTTTTGAGAACTATCCATTTATTTAATTAGTCCATGTAGAGATTGGGTTGTTTGGTTTTTATTTAGGTTTTTGAATTCTTTAAATATTCTAGATAGATATTTTCTAGGTCATAGAACAGGTCAGTTCTATTGCTAGCAAAGATTTTCTTTCATTCTGTATGCTGTCACTTCACTCAAATAATTGCTGGACAGTAACTTTTTAACTTTATATAATTCCATTTGCCAATTTTTAACATCATTTTCTGAGATATTAGAGTCTCTTTCAGAAAATCATTGCCTATGTTGGTATCTTGAATATTTTCCCAGTGTTTTCCTCTAACAATTTCAGAGTTTCACTTATTAAGGTCTTTGATACAGTTTAAAATATTTTTTGTGTAATGTCACATATAGGGATCTAGTTTCATCCTTCTACATGTGAACATCTAATTTTCCCAGCACCACTTGTTGAGAAGACTATCTTCTTCAATGTATGTTTTTGGTATACACCCCATATTCTTAAATACATGTCTTTGGTTACAAAAGTTTAATTTTGGATTGTCTGTTCTTTTCTACTGATCTGCCTATTTTTCTGCTAAGACATGTTTCCTTTTTTACTATGATTTTGCATTTGATTTGAAGTCACATATATATGACTTTGTTTGTTTTTTGCTTTTGATTGCTTTGACTATTGAAGAATTTTTGTGCTTCCATATGAACTTCAGGATTTTTTTCTAGATCTCTAAAGACTGTCATTAGAATTTTAATGGGGCATCCATTGAATCTATAGATTGGTTTTTGTAATATAGCCATTTTCACTATAGTAAATTTTTCCAGTCAATAAACATAGGTGGTCTTTCGATCTTCTAATGCCTTCTTCAATCCTTTAAGTGTTTAAAAATGTTCATTTTATGTACCCTTCATTTTCTTGGTAGGTTTATTCCAAGGTATTTTATTTATTTATTTATTTATTTTTTTATTAGTTAGTTTTGTATTCAGCAAATACAGTCAGTTTGGTACCATTATTAGGCTCATCCATGACCTACCCCCTCCCCTTGGCCCCTCCTTGTTGAGGTATACAGGTCATGCATTGTGGAGTTAGCCCACAGTTATGTGTAAGCTAAATGTCTCTGCATATCATGACCCAACATGTGGCTCTGACATTCTTTCCACCCCCTCTTCCGCAAAATTTCCCTGAGCCATGTTGGGTTCATTTTTGGCCTGCTTCAGTGATGAGGTGTTGGGGGCCTCTGAGGCTCTGGCTCTCTGATTTGGTAGGAGTTGATTTTTCTCTGTGCTGATCTCCTTCCCCCTTGTGCTGGTATCCGGCTCATCAGGAAAACAGCCCCCTTGCTTGTTTCTCCAATTGTTCTTAGTTTCAGCCTGGGCCCTTTTGAGGTATGATGGGGTGGCTCTCTCCTTAGGATCTACATCTATCTTTCTTTCCCCAGGATTTGCAGCACAGCTAGGCAGTCGCCATCTTGGCCAGAAGTCCAAGAAACAGGTATTTTATTTTTTGAGAAATTCTGAGTGGAACTATTTTCCAGGAGTTTTTGGTTGATCATTTAGTATAGGATCATATTGTCTGTAGTAACTTGCCTATTTGTATTTTTTGGCTTGTTTTTTGCTTTAGCTAATATTTTAAGCACTATGTTGAATAGGATTGGAGAGAGTGGACATCATTTTTCATTCCTGACTTTAAAGGAAGGTGACTTTTCATCATTTAGCATTATGTTGGCTATAGGCTTGTCATATATAGTTTTTATTATGTTGAAGTATGTTCCTAGTTCCTCTAGGGTTTTTATCATGAAGGGATCTTGGACTTTGTCAAAACCTTTTTATTTGCATCTATTGAAATAATCATGTGATTTCTCTTCTTGTATTTATTTACATGCTGCCTTACATGTATCAATGTGAGAATGTTGAATCATCCTTGTATCCCTGAAATAAAGTCCTCTGAGTCACAGTGAATGATTTTCAAAATTTTGTTGTCAAATTTGGTTTACAAATATTTTATTGAGAACGTCAACATACATGTTTAGCAGGTAGAGTAGGCTATTTTATTAATTTATTGATTTGCAAGCAAAAAGAGAAGAGAAACAGAGAGAATGGACATGCCAGGGCTGGAAATGAACTCCAGATCCATGTACCACTTTGTGCATCTGACTTTACATGGGTACTGGGGAATTGAACTCAGGTCATTAGGCTTTGCAGGCAAGTGCTTTAACCACTAAACCATCTCTCCAGCCCTAAGCTATTGTATTTTTTCTTGTTGTATATTTATCTAAGTTTGGTATTAGTGTAATATAGATTTTCTAAAAGAGTTTGATAATATTCTCTTTCTCTTTTTCTTTCTACTTGTTGATTTCTAGTCCATGTAATCAGAGAATTTAAGAAATCAGTTTAATGTTTGTGTATTTGTTAAGACTTGCTTTGTGTCCTACTATGTAGTCTAATTTGAAGAAAGTTTCTTGGGCTACTGGAAAGAATGTATTCTGCAATGTTTGGATGTGATGTTCTGTAGGTATCTGTTTAGGCCATTTGATTTGTAAAGTATTTAACTCTGATGTTTCTTTGTTGATTCTTCCGTCTGATGACCTATTATTATTAGTAAGAGTGTGTTATTTAAGCCATTCCCTGTTATTGTGCTTAGGGTTGCTAATTAATGTCATCTAGAATTTTTTTAATGAAAATAGTAGTGCTATTGTTCAGTGCATATATGGTTTGAATTGTTTATACTCTGTTACCTTAACCAAAAAATTAATCCAGATATGGTGGCACATGCCAGCACTTGGGAGGCAGAGGCAGGAGGATTGCTGTGAGATTGAGGCCACCCTGAGACTACATAGTCAATTCCAGGTCAGCCTGGACTACAGTGAGAGAATACCTTGAAAAAAAAATAGACGAAAATAAATAAATAAAGTGGCCTAATTTATCTCACTTGACTAATTTTGGATTGAAGCCTACCTTGTCAGCTATTAGTACAGCTACATCTGCTTGTCTTCTAGTTCTACTGTTTTAGACTACTTTTTTAAATCTTTTCACCCTAAAGCTGTGTTTATTTTTGTCTGTGAGATGTATTTCTTGCAGGCAACAAATAGATCTTGTTTTTTAAATCCAATCTGCTAATCTGTGTTTTTTGATTGGAGAATTTAGAGCATTGGCATTATTATTAAAATGTAGATATTAATTCATGTTATCTTGTTTATATAATATTTGGTACTTTCTATATCAGCACAATTATTTTTCTCATGAACTTAAGTATATGTTTAGAATGTAGGATTCCTTTAAGTATCTTCTGTGGTGAATTATCATAGTTTGTGCTTATCATGGAAAGTTTTACTTTCTCTTTCAATCATAAAGGGCAGCTCTGCTGGGTTGCTAATTAATGTCATTCAGAGCTTGAGCTCCATCTTTCCATACTTTGGGGACTTTTGGATTTCTGTTGAGAAATTTGATCTTATTCTGATGGATATGCCTTTATTTGTTACTTAATACTTCTGTCTTATACTTTTCACTGTTCATTTGTTTCCTATGCTTCAATTTTTGTTTATTTTTATCTATTTATTTGAGAGTGACAGACAGAGAGAGAAAGAGGCAGAGAGAGAGAGAGAGAGAGAGAGAGAGAGAGAGAGAATTGGTGCAGCAGGGCCTGCAGCTACTGCAAACGAACTCCATATGCATGCGCCCTCTTGTGCATCTGGTTGACGTGGGTCTTGAGGAATACAGCCTTGAACCAGGGTCCTTAGGCTTCAAAGGCAAGCACTTAACTGCTAAGCCATCTCTCCAACCCTCCTATGCTTCAATTTTAAACTAAAATATGATGTCGTGAGGTTCTTTCTGGTCTTACTTGTTTAGTGTTATAAAGGTCTTTTCTGTCTAGATGCCCATCTCTTTCCCAAGGTTTGAGGAATTTTCCTCTGTAATTTTGTTGAATATATTTTCTAGCCCTTGAACTCCATTAATCCTCTTCTTCTTTGCCTATGATTTGTAAATTTGATCTGTTAATGGTGTGCTATAGTTCTTGTATGTTCTGTTCATACATTCTTATCATTCTTTGTCATTGTCTGAATGTTCTAATTCATCTACTTTGTCTTCATCTCTTGATATTTGTCAGTTGATCCATTCTGTTTGGTGAGGCTTTCCACTGATGTTTTTAAATAGGTATGTGTGTGGTGTGTGCATGTATGAATGTTCATGTTGTGTGGGCACATGTGTATGTTCAGTTACATGTACACATCTGTGTATGGGTATCTTTCTCAATCACTGATGTCCTTATTTTTTCAGAGAGGGTCTTTCATTGAACCTAAAGCTCAACACTTCAGCTATACCTGCTATCTAGCAAGTATCCTTATGTGTCTATCTATACCCCCAGAAGTGTGATTATAGGTACATAGTACCACACACACATTTATGTGTGTAAAATTTATATATGTTTTTAGTGGGTACACTGAGCCATATCCTCAAACCTTCTGATAAATTTTTATTCACTTATTATTATTAAAATTTAAATGTTTAAGTATTTCTCTTTATTGAATTCATGTTCATATCATGCATTATCTTCCATATTTCACTCAGCTCTTTGTGTGTATTTTCTCTGAATTTATTCAGAAGTTTAGTTGTGTGCTCTTTAACTTTTTTGAATATTTTTATAATCATTCTTTTGAATTCTTTGTTTGGAATTTCATTTACATCAACTTATTGGAATCCATTACTGTAGAATTCTTAGTTTTTGGAGGAATCACATGGTATTGATTTTCCATTGCTTGTTTTCCTGTGTTGAGACTTGTCCATCTGTGATTAGGTTATTCATTGAAATTTTCAGTCATTTATACTCTTTCAGTCTGTCTCAGAAAGAAGGAAAATGGAGGAGGAGGAAGAATAGAGAAAGAAAGAGAATAAAGGGAATGGAAGACCATGTGGCCATTGTCATTGCTGACCCTGTGAGAATGTGAAACTGGATCATATATAAAATACAAAATAAGAAACTCCAAAGTGGGGCTGGAGAGATGGCTTAGTGGTTAAGGCACTTGCCTGTGAAGCCTCAGGACTCAGGTTTGATTCCATAGTAACCACCCACATAAGCAGTTCATTTGCAGTGACTGGTGGCCCTTGCAAGCCCATTATTTCTTCCCCACCTCTCTCTCTTCAGTGAATAAATAAATAAATAAACAAAATATTTTAAAAATTCCAAAGTGAAAATATATACATAAAGAAAGAAAGGGAACTGATCCTGACAAAGGGCAAAGCTGGCCCACTAAACTGAAACTAGATATTAAATAAGGGGAGTATAAAAGGGAAGGAAACAGAGCTAGGTGGGGTCATAGAGTCTGTTTCTGTGCAATCACTTGCCTGGGCACAGGTGCAGAGACTGTTTCTATTTAGTCCCAAGTTAGTGCAGGTGCAGGGTCTTCTCTGTGTAGTTCCTCAGATCAGTGCAGATGCAGGACCTGCCTATGTGATCTTTGAGTGGGTGTGAGTGCTGGACCTGTTTCTATGCATTTCCTTCCATGGCCGCAGGTGCAGGATCTTCTCTGTGGTTCACTCCAGGGTAATGTTCAGGCCAGATTTCCACTTCATGGAACATTGCCTATTTCTGACTTAAAATCTGCCCCTGGCCACCCTTATTTATCTATAGACCAAGTCCCAAGGTGTATACGTGCATGTCATTAGCTCTGGGGTTCCCAGAGGTCAACAGGCAGGGAAGGACCTTTAAAAAATGGCTTCTTACTTCTGTCCAGTCCCGTGTCAAGAAGAAAGAATTTTCCTGTTATCTATGTGGTTTTCAGGTCCCAACATTCCTGTCTAGTCAGACTGTAAAATCTGTCCAATAATGCATCTAGTTTACTATGGCTTTGAGACCCAGTGATGCAACCAGTTTACTGTGGCTTTGATGCTCTGCTTTCTGTCTGGTTTCTCTATCTCCCTCCCTCCCTCCCTTCTCTCTCTCTTTTTCTCTCTCTCTTTCTCTCTCTCTCTCTCTCTCTCTCACACACACACACACACACTCGTTCTCTTGTGTGGGGCTCACTCACGAGTGCACTCTGTCTTTTCTTTAATTGTCTGTTACTCAATATAGTGTGTAAATTTTCTAAGATGATGTCTGTCTTGAACCATACTCCCAACCTTATGCCACTGCAGAAGGACTGATGGACTGGGCTTAATTTTAATTCTCCAGTACCCACATAAAGCCTGCATGTATCTCTGCACATGACCATCCCAATGTAGAAAAATCATTTGACAAAATGCAAACCCTTTCACAATAACAACATTCAGCAAACTAGGAATAGAAAGAAACTATCCCAATATAATAGAAGTTGCTCTGGGCTTTCCTTTTTGTTCTGCTCTCTACAGTTTCTTTTCTTTCTTTCAGACTGAAAGTAGCATTTTCCCATTGTCACCCGCATCATATGCTCTCCAAGTAACCCAACTTATTCCCTGGACAGTGGAGCAATCTATGCACTGGTGTGTCATTGATGATTATGTATTTTGCTACTTTGATAAAATTATTTATAAACTTGAACAGCTTTTTCTTTTAGGTGAAATCTTTAGGGTTTTCTTCATATAAGAGGACATAGAGCCCTCTGTATTTGTTTTTGATTCAGAATTTTATTTGCTTATTTCTTTAATTAGTTTATTTTTATTTTCTAGTTAGATCTGGCTAGAACTCACAGCATTATGTCAAATGACAATAGTGTAAGTGGGTCTCCTTGTCTTGTTCCTGGATCTTAGATAAGCAGTTTTAGTTTTTCCTTACTAAGTGTGATGTTAATCGTGGACTATTCATACACAACTTCTATTATACTGTGATAGTTTCTATTCCTAGTTTGCTGAATGTTGTTATTGTGAAAGGGTTTGCATTTTATCAAATGATTTTTCTACATTTGGATGGTCATGTACAGGTACATGCAGGCTTTATGTGGGTACTGGAGAATAAAAATTAAGCCCAGCCCATCAGTCTTTGCATGCAAACACCTTTAACCACTGAACCATCTTTCTAGCCTGGAAATGTCTTCTTATGTCCTTCACTTAAAAAATTATTTATTAGAGAAATAGACAGGGAGACAGAAAGAGAGAGAAAATTGGCATGCCATCTAGCAACTGCAAAGGAACTCCAGTCTCATGTGCCATGATGTGCATCTGGCTTAAGTGGGCTCTAGGTAATTGAACCTGGGTCCTTAGACTTTGCATGCAAGCACCTTAACTGCTAAGCCATCTCACCAGCTCTTATTTTCTTCACTCTTAAAATACAGTTTGTCAGACATAGTATTCTTAGTTTCTAAGCTTTTTTTTTCTTTCCATATTTTGAATATATAACCTTACTCTCTTCTAGCAAGACAATTGTTGGGAACCTGGTGGTGATCTTCTGGCTGCTTTCAGATTCCCTCTTTGTCTATGGCCTTTGTCAATTTGATTATGAGATGTCCTGAAGTTCTCTTTAGAATTATCCTGATCAGAGTTCTTGGAACTTCTTAAATTTGTATGGCTATTTCTCTCATCAGATTTGAGGATCTTTTAAGAACTGTTTCTTGAGATAGGCTCTCTGCCCCTTTCTCCTTCTTCTCTTCAACAACTGCTGTATACACTCATATTTTGTCCTTGATGTTGTCCTAAACCCTTGGAGTGTTCTTTATGCTCATTTAACTTTTCTTTCTGTTTTGACCATTTAAAAAGTAGTATTTTTAAGCTCACTGATTCATTTTGTCTGCCTGGTCAAATCTGCTTTTGATATAAGTTGGTAAAATTTTCAACTTAGTCATTGCATTCATCAGACCCTGATCTCTGTTTTGTTCTTCTCTGCAGTTTCTCCTAAAAAATTTACTTTGTTGATGAATTATTTTCCTGATTTCATTTATTCATATTTTTGCTTTTATTTATTAAGCAATTCCTATGGCTACAAATTTTAATTCTTTTTCTGGAAATTCACATTTTTCTGATTTTGGAAGGTAAGCATTCATTTCTGGAAATTTAAATTGTTCCTTAAAACATACCATGTTATCCTGTTTATTTCCATGTTGTAGTATTTTGTTATTGGTGTTGGTATTATCTTTTTTCTAATTTTTTAAATTTTTATTTATTTATTTGAGAAAGAGAGAGAGAGAGGGAGAAAGAGAAGAAAGGGAAGATACAGAGACAGACTGAGTCCCAGGGCCTCCAGCCCCTGCAAACAAACTCCAGATGCATATGCCACTTTGTGCACCTGTCTTATGCAGGTCCTGGGGAGTTGAACCTGGGTCTTTTGGCTTTGCAGGCTAGCTCCTAAATCACTAAGCCATGTCTCCAGCCTGGTGTTTATTTTATTTTATTTTATTGAGGTAGGGTCTCACTCTAGCCCAGGCTGACCTGGAATTTACTATGTACTCTCAGGGTGGCCTTGAACTCATGGTGATCCTCCTACCTCTGCCTCCTGAGTGCTGGGATTAAAGGCATGCTCCACGACTCCCACCTGCAGCCTGGTGTTATTTTTATTTATGTGGAAGAATTGGGAGATAGTAGAAGAAAAAGAGAGAGAAATGAGTGTGCCAAGCCTCCCACCACTGTAAATAAACTCTAGATGCATGCAACACTCTGTGCACCTGGCTTTACATGGGTACTAGTGAATCAAACTTGGATCATCAGGACTTGCAAACAAGCACCCTTAATCACTGAACCATATCTCCAGCCCAGCTGTTGGTATTTTGGCATTTATAGAATCAGTCAACTGTCGCAGACTTTGTGACATAATTTTTATAAACAGAAATTTCTCTAGTTTGCTAGGGAAGACATTTCAGACCCCTCTCAAGGATTTTCTGAGCATGTGTCTTTTCTGTATGTATATGAGGAAGTTTTCTAGTTTCTACTCAGGAACTAATCTCCTTCTCCCTGTCCCATATCTGTCTGCCTGTGATATTACAGCTTGTGTAGTGGTGTGGTAAATCACAGTACTGATGCTCTATCCAGTGTCTTTATGTCACAATATGGAATCTAGATAATAATCTTTTGTTGTTGTTGTTTCAAATATTCAACCTGGTGGCTGTTGCTGTAGGGGGATCTTGTAAAAATAAGGCAGAAACAATTTCTGGGGTATAAATCCCTAAAAATCAGAAAGTCTGACATCTATTTTACTCATTTTCCACCTCAGAGAGAATATAGGAGTCAGAGGTTTCTTCTCAATCACATGGCATGGTGTATAGATGTTCTGGTGAGAAACGATGGAGGGTGCCACCAGTTTTTTTGTTAGCTGTAATTCAATATCACTTGGGTTGTAAGAAAAACCTGTTATCTGGCGTCTGGACTTCTCAGAGAAGCACTTAGTCTGTCTATTATTCAACAAGGAAGGTGACCTAAGCCTTCTCATCCCACCATCTTGCTGAAGTTGTTCCTCTGACTTTTGTAATCAGAAATGCAGTGATTTGTACTTGTTTGTAAACAAGTATCACAGCTTCCCACTTATTTTGATCCTCACTCTATGTTACCTTTGCTGTGGAATCTCTTGATTCTTTAAAACTGTTTATTTTTAATACAAGCTTACATTCTCGTTAGGTCTGTTTCCATCTTGTTCTCCACATCTGAAATCTTTTTGTTTCAGTGGAGAACAGCTTGACTGTGTCCTCCTTTCCTTACCCCAATACCTGGGGAAGGTCAAGCTTTTTAAGGTTAGAAAATTTGCAAGTCCTACAGGCTAACCACACTGGAAAGTGTCATGGCTAGTGATGGAAGGGCACATTTTAAGCAGTGGCTCAGTCCTGTCAGGAGCCAGCCAGAGATACTGGGTTAGGTGTTCAACTCCTAGCTGAAGAGTCACTGAGAGTTACTAAATGGATCAAAGAGAAGATAAGAGAGATAATGAGAACTTAGAAGATGATGAGACTCCCTCCCTGCTAGTACATCTACAGATTTTCCCAATACAAGCTCTTTTCTCCTCTTTCACTTAGAGTCAGTGGGCCAGGTCCATTGCAGTCTGGAAGTTCATGCCTGATTGGTCATCATTCATTTGGCCAGTGTGCAGTTTGAAATTGTTTGTTCTTATTTTGAGTTTAGGTAGTGTGATTATTAATTTCATATGTTAACTTGACTGGGCCAGGTAAGGAATACCTAGATAGCTAGTAAAATATTGTTTTCTAGTGGGTCTGTGAGGGCATTTCAAAGATGAGAACAGCATTTTAACTGTTGAACTGAATAAATTAGATGGCCCTTCTCAATGCTAGAGGACCTAAGTAGAATGAAGAGGTTGGTTAAGAGTAAAATTTACTTTGCTAAGCTGGTTCATCTACCTTCTACCTTTGTATGTCAAAGCTTTTGATCTTTGACCTTTTAGACTCAAATCAGAACTAACATCATTGCCACCCACCTTCAGCCCAATCAATTCTCAGACTTTTGGATTTGAATTAGATAACTGGCTTTCCTGGTTCTCCATTTTGCAGATAGTATATTGTTGGATTTCTTAGCATCCATAACTATGGCAGCCACTTCACAAGATAAATCTACTATCATCTATCCATTTATCATATATCTGTGGTAGTTTGAATGTTTATCCACCATAGACTTAGGTGTTCTATTAAAGCTCTAGCTGCCTATATGGAAGTGGTATCACTGGGGGCAGATCTTGGAGTTCAGACCTAGGGTTTTACTGTGGGCAGATCTGAATTCCAGCCCAAAAGTACAAGAGAGTAGTATGAGCTCTGGTGGGGTCTTTGCTGTTTGCTGCTGGTTTTGTACTTTTTGCTTTTTGTGTGTGTGCTGGTGCTGGTGTTTTGTTTGCTGCAGTTTTTCTCACTGCTTGGAACCATGAGAGGGAGCAGCTTTGTCTATCATCTATGGAACATCACCTGGATCTATAAGTGTGAATTAAATTCCTTCCTTTCCTAAACTATGCCTAGTTTAGATGTTCATCCTGACTAGAGTACTATCTATCTATTCATCTATCATGGCTATCTGTCTCTGTCCACCTATCTTTATCATATATATAATTCTGATATGAGGGAAGTAACCCTCCTGTAAACAGAGTCCAAAGGCTATGCTGTCAAAGACTTGGAGATGCAAACAGCTCCAAGAGTATCAGTAATGAAAGAAATAAAATTATTCATTGGATGCCTACAAAATGTAGCACCCTCTGGAAAACTCATCTGCAGATGGAAGGAACAGGAACACTATAAAGCAAGCACATGAGTCACTAAGCCCTGCAAGGGAGACATTTGTAAAGGACGAATTGGCAATGCATTCAACTTGGTTGCTTCATGAAGAACAGTAAACCTGCTGGGTAGCTGTGGTAATTCTTGTCCCCTCCTGGGCCTTGGATCTGTCTACAGATTAGCCCCAGAGATGGAGAGACTCTAGTAGTTCAGGCCCCAGAAAAGTATGTAAAAAAAAAAAAGAAGAAGAAGAACCCAATACCACAGATTTTCTGAGGAGCTTTTGTAAATAATAAATAAAATAAAGGAATGATCTGATAAAGGATGATATCACTGTAGTGGCCAGAGAAAGTGAGGGAAAATAATTGCTCCCTGAACAGAATTTATCCAGGCAGAACAAAAACTGATTCTGTCATTTCCTAATTTAAAAGCTGTTGGCTCTTTACTGCTCAAAAAATAAAGTCCAAGTGTATTAGAAAGGAACTGAAGGACCTTCAAATGCCAGACCCAACCTATCTCTCTAGTCTTATCTTCTATTGCACCACTTCCCTGACCCCCCCAACTTGTTCCAGAGTCTCTGTATGCTGAACTTCTTATAATTCCACGGGCACAGTAGTCTCTTCTTCCCCTGGCAAAGTCCCATGATCCTTAGAGATACAGTATCAATATGGTTTGCTTTGCAGCATGCTCCCTAGTATCCCTTGACTTATTTCATTTATAAAGCAAGTATTTCCTTATTATCTTCTATGAGTTACTGGTTACAACAGTGAACAAATCACACCAGAGGTCTGTCCTTACAGTTAAAAAAACAAATGAAAGAAAGACAGTATGAAGGATGTTAGGAGGTAGTAAGGGCATTTAGAGAGCTAGGGAAGGGAACAAGTTATTGCACTCATATGAAGTATGATGCATAGGTCAGAATAGCCTAGGTTATGTTATAATAACAAATAATCCCTACAGTATCAGTGGCTGATTACAACAAAAATTTACTTCTGGTTCATGCTTCATTACCATGTCTCATTCATTGAAGGTCAGTTGAGACTTAGATACATATTCCTCCCACTGAGGATGGGCCCAGGCATAAATTTCCAATTGGCTTAGCAGAGGCTACATAAAGTGAAGTGAGGCTTATACCAGCTATCAAGGAAAGGGGTAAGTCGTATGCATTCACCTTTCATTAGCTAAAACTAGACATTGTAACCTAGGTAGGACACAGAGAGTAACTCCATTTTTTAGAATAAAACAAAGTTTCGGGCTGGAAAGCACTTAGTGGTTAAGTGCTTGCCTATGAAGCCTAAGGACCCCAGTTCGAGGCTCAATTCCCCAGGACCCATGTAAGCCAGATGCACAAGGTGGCACATGCATCTGGAGTTCATTTGCAGTGGCTGGAAGCACTGGTGTGCCCATTCTCTCCCTCTGTCTCTCCCTCTCTCTCTCTCTCCCTCTCTCTCTGCCTCTTTCTCTCTCTCTCCCTCTCTCTCTGCCTCTTTCTCTCTCTGTCACTCTCAAATAAATAAATAAAAACAAACAAAAAGAATAAAACAAAGTTTTAATGTTTGCTTAGTTTCCAGTTGTCAAGTAGATTTCATTTGTCCAAATTTGGACAATAGAAAAATACAATGGATCAAAAAAATGTATTATTGGCTGGGCTTGGTGGCGCACGCCTTTAATCCCAGAACTCAGGAGGCAGAGGTAGGAGGATAGCCATGAGTTTGAGGCCACTCTGAGACAACATAGTGAATTCCATGTCAGCCTGGGCTACAGCAAGACCCTACCTTGAAAAACAAAAACAAAAATATAACAAAAAAACCTGTATCAGCCGGGCGTGGTGGTGCACACCTTTAATCCCAGCACTCGGGAGGCAGAGGTAGGAGGATTGTCATGAGTTCGAGGCCACTCTGAGACTCCATAGTGAATTCCAGGTCAGCCTGGGCTCGAGTGAGACCCTACCTTGAAAAACCAAAACAAGCTGGGCGTGGTGGCGCACGCCTTTAATCCCAGCACTCGGGAGGCAGAGGTAGGAGGATCGCCGTGAGTTCGAGGCCACCCTGAGACTCCATAGTGAATTTCCAGGTCAGCCTGGGCTAGAGTGAGACCCTACCTCGAAAAACCAAAAAAAAAAAAAAAAGAAAAACCAAAACAAAAAAATAAAACCTGTATCGTCCTTATAATAAAATTTTCATAGTCACTTCAAAGGCCATTTTCTTCCCTTAGCAAAGTCTTATGATTCTTGAAGATGCAGCATCAATGAATCCTGTGTTATAACATGCTCCTTAATGCCTCTTACAAGTGTTTCCTTATAGCCTGCAATGAGATAGACACTAGTCCAAGTACACTCACTGAGGCCTGCAGTCATGCCATTATTAACTCAGGGTACTCAATATAGCATTGCCTTGTGTCCGAAATCAATGAGTATTTATTGGACATGGTTGGCAGTTACAAAGGAGCAATTCTACCACCTCCTTAAAAGGAGAGTGAACCAAACATGTGACAGCCCCAGTGCTCAATGACTGTTATCAGAGAAAGCCCTCTAATGAAGGGCCATTTGGCAGAATATCAAGAAAGTAGGAAGCTAGCTACTAGATCAGGGGGTGAGCCTTGTCCTCTAGCTTCTCAGACCAAGCAGCTTAGAGTTGTTTTTGTCTCTTTCTTCTCTTCCTTTCATAACCCACATCTAATCTGTAAATGAACTCTACCAGTTACACCTTCAAAATGCATCCAGAGCTGACCCTTGCTCACTGCCTCCATCTCTGACCCAAGCCTCTTCAGCATCCTCCTGTAGGAACTTCTATGTCCATTGAAGGCTGATCTCCTCACATCAACCACGAGGATTATTTTCAAATATATGTTATTATGACTTCTCTGTCCAGATTTTTAGTTCATCAGCCTTCTTGGAGTCAAAGCCAAAGTTCTTACAGGGTCTCACAAATTCCAGGGCCCACCCACCTGGCCCTACCCTTGAATGTCTCCAACCTCAGCCACTGTTCCTCTTCTGATTCACTTTGCACTATAGTAAGTTCTTTGGTTTATTCATTCAGTATGTTTTTGTAGCATAGGTGCCATTTACAGGGCCAGAAATATAATAGTAAAAATATAATAAAAATGCCTATATATTGTAATTGATCCAGCTGTTTCTCTTCTCAATAAAACTTAATACATCTATTCTCATGTTATTCATATCTCTGTATATTAATTTACAACACTGTGTTTGACATAGCAAATAATCAATACATGTTGGAGTGGAAAATAAAAAAGATTATATATATATATATACATACATACATACATATATATATATGTTACACTAATATATAGGTAGATAGATGAACATATAGACAAATCAATG
Organism: Dipus sagitta; assembly: GCA_036346955.1. Classification (NCBI taxonomy): domain Eukaryota; kingdom Metazoa; phylum Chordata; class Mammalia; order Rodentia; family Dipodidae; genus Dipus; species Dipus sagitta. The sequence continues at coordinate 69,826,219 of CM070772.1, forward strand.
AATAGGAGATTGATAAAATAAAGATGAGTTAGATGGGAGATAGTCTTCTCCTTCTTTGTGGTATATATTGTAGAATTTTCTGAGCTGGCATGTACCACCTCTCACATCTATAAAGAAAGCCTGACAGCAGAGGACTCTGTCTGAACTTAAACAACATTTTTAAGGGGACCACAAAATGAGCTGAAGATGTTTTGTATGAAATAGATTCATTTTTTATGAAAATAGATTCAATATCTGAAGCTACTTAGTCTTGTTATATGAGTCAACCCTAAGAAAGAAATGGATTCAAGTTGCAAGCCACAGGCCATTTCCATACTTCATGGTTTGACTTGAACTTGGGAGGAAAGAAAAAATGATGGCTGATGAGATCATAGACATAAGTAACTTATCACCCATTACATTGGAAGGAAATATGTTAGAACTTTTCAGTGCTCTTGTTAAACTAATAAATTATGTGCCGGGCATGGTGGCATACACCTTCAATCCCAGCACTCGGGAGGCAGAGGTAGGAGGATTGCCATGAGTTAGAGGCCACCCTGAGACTACATAGTGAATTCCAGGCCATCCTGGACTAGAGTGAGACCCTACTTTAAAAACAAAGCAAAACGAAAAAACTAATAAATTATGAGTTAGGCTTTTGCTGCTAAGATAAATGCTAAAAATGATTGTAAATCTGGAAAAACAAGTCATAGAGAAGATACCAAAAATATTCCAATATAAATTTCTTTACATTGATGATTCCTTTCCTTTTTAGAAAGATGAGAATGAGTCCCTCGAATTGGAAACATAACCACAATGTAGTGTTACTTCATTTAGTGATGAAGTTCTGTGGTTTGTTCTCCTTCTTTCATCTTGAGAAGCTTGCCTTCATAATGTTAGTTGAAAGGAAGAAAGGCAGAACAGACAGCATAAATGTAGAGAGGTTATCTACTTTTTAAAACAATCGATGATTTCAGCAATATGCTGAAGGTACAGACAGTTCCATCCCTAAAGTGTTTGATTCAGAACTTATAAAAGTGTCCCTAGGATCCATGTAGTGGTTTAAATCAGATTTCACCCATACACTCCTATGGTTGCATGCCTGGTCCCTAGCTGGTGGCAGTTGGGTAGCTGGAGCATTGCTAGAGAACGTGTGTTACTGGGGATGGGCTTGGGGGTATTATAGCCCAGTTTCTCCCTTTCCAGAGCTCAGTTTACTCTTTTTTTTTTCATTTCTTTTTTTTTCCATTTTTATTTTTTATTTCTTTATTTTTTTTGCAGTCAGTTTGGTACCATTATTAGGCTCATCCATGACCTACCCCCTCCCCTTGTCCCCTCCTTGTTGAGGTATACAGGTCATGCATTGTGGAGTTAGCCCACAGTTATGGGTAAGCTAAATGTCTCTGCATATCATGACCCAACATGTGGCTCTGACATTCTTTCCGCCCCCTCTTCCGCAAAATTTCCCTGAGCCATGTTGGGTCTGCTTCAGTGATGGGGGCCTCTGAGGCTCTGGCTCTCTGATTTGGTAGGAGTTGATTTTTCACTGTGCTGATCTCCTTCCCCCTTGTGCTGGTATCCGGTTCATCAGGAAAACAGCACCCTTGCTTGTTTCTCCAATTTTTCTGTTTCAGCCAGGGCCCTTTTGATGTATGATGGGGTGGCTCTCTCCTTAGGATCTACATCTATCTGAAAAAGAGAAGCAGATTCTCCAACGGAGAGTAAGTTAGCATCAGGACAAATGAGATAACCCCCCCCTTTTTTTAATACAGAATTTAATAGGTGTAGGCCCTCTTGTAGCCCACAATTGATGGTAGCTTGATATTGGAGAGTGGGTTTATGTTTGGATATGGTTCTGACTTGTTTCCCAGCTCCAGCTATGGTCCCATACCAGTGAGGGGATCAGTTAGCCGAATTGAGAGCAGTTGGTTCCCCACCATGGCTGTGTGTCACCACTGCACTTGTGTGGGCATCACAACAAGTTATTTGCTGCTAAGTAGGTTAGACCATGCGTTGCTTCAACAGATATTGGTCATTTTCCCCCAGTCGCCCATGTAGCACCTTCTGGCACTAGACGCGCTGACTGTCTGGGGACTGACTCTCTTCCAACTTCCAGCCATGCCATTCTAATTTGCATGTCAATCACATAAGGTGTCTTCAGCAGTAGGGTCTTATCACTAGCCTTTGGTGGGTCATCAAGTACTCTGACAGAAATCTGTCTGTCTTTTAGGAAACCTTGTAGGTCTCTCTGATCAAAAGCTCATTGTGGATGATAGCCCCATGCTGGTTCTGGGAGTTACATGTCAGTGCCCACTAAGAAAATGAGGAAAAAGATAACTAATATACAAGAGTTAGAGATAAGAGAGAGAGAGAGAGGGAGAGGGGAAGTGAGGGAGGGAAGATGTAGAAGATTAAGGTTAGTCTTGATCTTACCCTCTCCAGTGTCTTGTGGTTCAGGTGTTCTCTGTAAGGGCCTGGTGAAGGATCAGCGATTTGGTCTGTCTTTTAGTAAGTAGAAACTTATGGTACCATTGCCATTTGGGTCTAGATTTGTGTTTCTCCCTTTCCAGAGCTCAGTTTACTCTTGAAGCTATATTCAAACTGCTGTTTCAGTATGTGATGTACAGCCTGTGCCCTACCTTTTCTCTGTCATACTGATACTTCCCCATGAGACCCTTTTGTCCCATCAGCAGCTTTTGGTCAGGTGTTTTGTCCTAGCAATTCAAAGGTAACTACAAGAGAAAATTGGACAAGGAGAGTGAGATGATCATGAGTCTGTGGGAACTAGCACAGAATATGAATGTTGTGGTTTGAATCAGATATCCCCCATAAACTCATGTGTTTTGAATACTTGATCCCCAGCTGGTGGCAATTTGGGAGGTGATACTTTACTGGAGGACTTGTTGTACTGGGGTGGGTTTTGGGGTTTTATAACCCAACTTCCCTTTTGCCAGAGATCAGCTCTTGCTTTTATCTTCCACCTGCTATGGCAATATGTGATAGCCACCTCTGCTCTACCATCTTTCTCCTGCCGTACTGAAACTTCCCCCTTGAGACTGTCAGCCAAAATAGACCTTTCCTCCCATCAGGTGCTTTTGGTCATGTGTTTTCTTCAAGAAACATAAAGGAAACTAAAACACCCTAATCTGGAACCCGGAAAGTTATTTAAAAGGTGATTTCTTGGTGCCCAATCATACTTACTGAGCCATAAATCTAGGGATGGGGTCAAGGCATCTGTAATATTTTTATTTATCTTTTGTTACATAAAACGCTTTCCTGGTGATAATAATGTACACAAAAGTTTGAGAACCACTGATTAGTTGCATATAAAGATTGCTATGTGTTGTTTCTCCTGATTTATATGCTAATTCTAATACCTGTATGGTAGCCATATCTGCTTTGTCTTTAATGGGTAAGTAGTGTTGCTTGGCCTCTGCTATCCATATGAAACTCAGGCTTTCATTCCAAGTGAAGAATTTCTTCTTATAATCTCTGGTCTTTAATACTTACAAAATGTGATGATTTCTTCACTAATGAACATATTTCTCAAAGCTGTGGTGAATTAGTGTGTACTCACTTTTGGGGGAGAGGTTTAGCCTGTGGGTGAATATTGTAAGTCCCCTGTAATATGCCTGCTTCCCAGGCCTTTCACTTCTGTTCTCTGTACTAAAAAATTTGTGATTTATGACCTCCAATAAATGAAGATCAGCTAAATTTAGGCATTAGTCAACCAATTAAGGAAACATTTAAAAACAGACTCCAAGACACTTTAACTAGTAGATTGAGCCCAGTCTTGGACAAGGGGTACATCAAACTATTTCTGCTACTAAAAAAAGCAACTATTTATAAATTACTGCTTATAAAGAACAGAAATATGCCTATTATAGTTAGGTGTTCCTTGTTTTTGTATTTTGTATGATAAGAGATATGTAAGGTATAGGGAGCACTCTTAAGGATCTTTCCTAACAGGGTTTGCAAGGAACGTGTAAGAGAAAAGCAAGAAAGAACACCAGGCTTGATCCCTATAGACAGACTATTTATTGAGAGGTGTATCAAGGGGAATCAGCCTCCCTGAGGGATGAAGTCTGAAGCACTGAGCTCCTTTAAATTAGCCTCGAGACATGCCAATGGAAAAGATAATTTAAAGCCCATTTTGGAGGACAAGGACTAGAGTGGCCAATCCCACCACCAGGGATGTCTCCCAGGCTTAAGGAGGGCAAACAAAACCCAAGAATTAGGAGGGAGTTTCCCTGCACTTGTAATGCTTGGGCTGTCTAGAGGAATGATACGTGGGAGGCTCCCGGACTCTCTGATCACCCACAGATCAAAAAGTAAGAAACTCCCAAAGTTTCTAAGGTCTGAGGTCAGGCGCCTCCATCATGGACTGAGAGCAAATACCTTGTCCTGAAGCTGTCATCTGATGAGGGTGTGGATTCGGTGGATCACACAGTGAGAGGCCTTTTATCTGGAATTCAAAAGTATAGCAGGAGAGGGGAGGAAGAAGAAGAGAGAGATATTATGCAGTGGATTACTCAAAGGGCTGTCAAGAGACTTGGCTGAGCTCAGAGAAGGACTTTGGACATTCACCAGGGAGTAGCCCTGGCCAGAATTCCTCAGTCTCCACAGACAAGCTGCCAAACTCATGCAATCCATGGGTCTGAGTGAGAGGGAAAAGGAAGGATAAAACTGCCAGGTGTCATACTGGGTTTACACAGAGCACCAATAAAGCTCCCCAAACCATGAGGCTGAACAGAACTTGAGCTGCTTATGTAGACAAAAGTCACAAAAGACCAAAAAGTCCTCAGGTCAGGCTGGTGACCATTTAGTCCATATAGTGGGCTCGCTGGGTATCTGTGCTCCCAAGGGAGTGAAACACTGGAAAGGAGGTGAGGAAGAGGACAGGGAAAGAAAAGGACAAGGAATGTAGCCCAAAAGCACTGGAGGACTCTGATCTGAGTCTCAGCACCACAATGTAAGGAAAGTGTAGGAGAAAAGCCAGAACAAACAATGGACTTGATCTCTATAGACAGACTGTTTATTGAGAGGTACAGCAAGAGGCAGCAGCCTTCCCACAGGATGCAGGCTGAAGCATGGAGCCAGGCTGGGGTTCAAACTTCTAAGGAGGCTCCTAGGGCAAATAAACTGAATCAGCTGCAGGTCCAAGGGAAGCAGATATGGCATCAAAGTTATTTGCTCAAAATAGGCGTTTTAGCAGAATTGTCTATGGAGGACTGGATGTCTCCATTTAAGGCCTTCTAATCTTAAGATTCATAACTATTAACTCTTTAGTTCCCTCTAGTTTTCAGGGAAGGCTATTAACCATTCAGAGTTAATATCAGTATTCTTTGTTCCTTACCCTAGTAATCTCACATCAATTTCCACAAGTATTTACAATATTTGCTGATATAAACTGACAAAATTTTGCAACTGTTTAGTTATCTTTTTCCTTCTGGATTTGACTTTGTAATTGGATCCCTGATCATGCTGAGTTCTGACCCTGGTTTGAAGTCTGAAGGTAATGAGGAGGAGGTAAGATAAAATTTGAAAATTGGCTGACCTTTTCTAAATAATTACCTCAGGCAAGGTCATTTTTAAACTTTGTAAGCACCATAAGCTCACCCCCACAACCTGCACAGTCAGCCATGGGCACCCACCCAGAGCTCTGCAGATTAAGTCACATAGGACCTAGAGGTGCACTTTTCCTGTGCTCAACCATTCCTCAACCCCTTGTGCACCCAGGATCACCTGCACCTCTGGCCTTAAGCAAAGCAGGATAGTCCTCAAATCCCAAGCAAGCAGCAAGCCATAGGCTCTTTTCCATAATCCACTCAGAATGGAGGGTAGACCACTCACCCACCCTCCTAGAGCAAGGCAGAACAGGTCACTCAACACAGGTTCCCATGGAGCTGCTGTGGTGCATTATTGGCAAAACAAAGGAATTATATCAAGATGAGAAAACTCCAATGGAAACAAATAACACAAGGAACCAAGACAAGATATTCTCATCAAAAATATATAGACTCGAGGTGAGAGGGGCGGCGGGCGCGGGGCGGTACCTGGGGTCGGTCCTGCGGGTGTCCGGGGCGGGAGCCGGGCGGCCCGAGGCGCCTGTGCCCGCGTCCCTGCTCGCCGCCGGCGCTCTAGGACGGGCTGGAGTGGAGGCCGCGCTTCGGCGGATCCCGGGAGGAGGCGCGGCCACCGGATGCCGGGGGGGGGGGGGGGGGGGGGGGGGGGGGAGGGGGGGCGGGGGGGGGGGGGGGGCGGGGGGGGGGGCGGGGGGGGGGGGCGGCGGAGGCCGCGGTGGCCGAGCGCAGGCGGGGCCCCGTGCCAGCTGCAGGAACGCTGCTGTGTGCGGGGTCGGCCATCGCCCCTCCGCAGCCCCTCCTGCAAGCCCGCGGGGACAGTAATGATGACACGGAAGATGTTTCACTGTTTGATGCTGAAGAGGAGGCAACTAATAGACCGAGAAGGTCCAAGATCAGACATCCGGTGGCATCGTTTTTCCATTTGTTCTTTCGCGTCAGTGCAGTTATAGTGTATCTTCTCTGCGAACTGCTCAGCAGCAGCTTCATTGCCGGTATGGTGACAATCATCTTATTGTTGTCATGTGACTTTTGGGCAGTGAAGAATGTCACAGGTAGACTAATGGTTGGTCTCCGATGGTGGAATCATATTGATGAGGATGGAAAGAGCCACTGGGTGTTTGAGTCCAGAAAGTCAACTCCCCAAGATGATAAAACTGTTTCAGAGGCTGAATCAAGAATCTTTTGGTTAGGACTGATTGCCTGTCCAGTTCTGTGGGTGATTTTTGCCTTTAGTGCACTCTTCTCCTTCAGGGTGAAATGGTTGGCTGTAGTTATCATGGGTGTGGTGCTACAAGGGGCCAACCTATATGGTTACATCAGGTGTAAAGTGGGCAGCAGGAAGAATTTAACCAACATGGCTACCTCGTATCTTGGAAAGCAGTTTTTAAGACAAAGCACTGGAGATGATCAGACTTCCTGAACAGAGACATGGCTTATGTTCTCTGTTACTTTGGTGGATGGCCGAAGAGATTCTTGACTGAATGGTTTAGACTTCAAACTTCAGAGCTCAGTCCATGTTGCAAAGTAGAATGTTGGCTTTTTTCCACTTAAAAACAATTTATAAAAAAGAAATATCTTAAGTATTTTCTTTCTACCATATGAGGTGAAAATGTGGTGTCATTGGGAACACTGTCAGAATTTACATTTTGCAGCATAAAACACAGGAGGATGTTCTCAGTCTCTCTTAAAGCTCTGTTTACATTTTTGTAGATGACTTTTAGAGGGAAGCTTTGATTCAGTGGTAAGAGTGAGCACTTTGATTCATATATGAGTTAGAAATAATTGTTAATTTGTAATGTGTACTTTGTGGTAAAATGTTTTATTTTAGATATACACAAGCAAGTAAAAGCCAAGTTTGGGCCAATAGTTAATATAAATGGAATCTCCATAAGTTATGTGAAAGGGATACCCAGAGATTGCTGCTGTCTTATTTATTTTATGGACAGGTTTTGCTTTGAACTGTCTGAAAGTTCTTCATTGGTCTTAGGGCTAATAAAATATTACCTTTACCACTAGAAGAATATTATTCTTATGTAATAATGAGAATAACCATTTAAATACTTGGCATAATAAATGCCTATAAAACATTTTATTTTATGAATCTGTTTTCTTGCTGTAATGGGAAATTGTAAATCATGCATTTATATTCATGTGTTTCCTAAGACAAAGCAATATTAAGTATGAACTAAACCAGTCTGTAAACTCTTATAGGTATCTGTTAATTCTTTTGTAGGTACTGTAAATTTTGTTGGAATCTTTTAATTAGCAGGCTATGTTGTGAATGTATTTCTGTATTGTTAAAATATTTTAAAGCTGTTTTGTTTAATTGAATAAGTGTCTTTATTAGAGTGGTAGCTTGGAAAGTACATAACTTTATATTTGTATAAAACTGTTTACAAGCATTGAAAAAAACAATATAGACTCATAGTGGAAGCTTCCAATGAAAATTACTTAGAGGGAACTGTCGCTCCCCCTCCTGTCCAGCGGAATAAGGCAACGGCAATCGGAACTCTTCTCGAAGCAGTTTATTCAGGAATCCTTGACATCTAGGTGGGGCCCCGATACCAAGCCCTCCTCCCTATAAATAGCCCGCCTAACCTAATCAGCAGCTGCCACGTGGGCGTAGGCAACAGGGCGCAGCCAACCACCTGATGGTGATCTAATCATATGTAGCGCTGTACATGCGCACTTTGCAGTGTGTATGAAGGGGAAGCAGGAAGTGATGCTTAGTCATGATACTTGGCAGCCAGCCCAAGCGCCATCTTGTAATGGCCACCATACTCGCGGAGACTTGGCAGGAAGCCCGGGCGGCCTTGGAGCGGAGACCTTGGCAGGAAGCCCGAGCGGTCATCCACACCCACTCTCCACATTTCCCCCTTCTTTACTAAAAATGGCAGAGAGAATGCCTGTCTTAGGTTGTCCCAAGGACCAATACTCCTTACCCGTCATTGGGCGACAAACAGCTCGAGGTTTGTTCCCTGTCTTAGGTTGGTAGTATGGTCAAGGAATCTTACCCACCACTGGCTACTTCTCTAGCATGCCGAGCCACACCTGCAAGGCTTGTACTATGAGCGCTCGATCTCGTATATGCTTTGCCCACATGTTGCACATACACCACAGCATGAAGCCACTAATCAGAATCAGGCAAAAGGCTATAGTCCCTATGCCCGCCCATTCCTTCAAGGTGAATCCAAGTAGACAATCCTGCAGCAAGGGACACATCCACTCTGGTAGAGTTGATGTGGATGATGGACAATCGCAGGTCTCTCACGAGCACATCATTCACGGGACCAATTGCCTGTAAGATAACTGGAAAGAACTCAAGACAAATTAGCCAAATTGTTATGTCAAGGTTGGAGGAAGCCAAGTACGAGTGCGAAGGTGAAGGCCGCGAGCTTCATCACGGATGTTTGCAATTCGTTGAAGTAAGAACCGTAAAAGAGCAGGTAACAAGCACATAAGAATTACAAAACAAACCCCAAATGTGATGAAATGTCCAATCCAAGCATGAAAAGATCCCCAATCAGATATTGCTGACTTAAGAGCTGTAAGTAAATCATTAGCTGCCTGAGCAGCATCAAAATTAAGATGAGCATCCTGTATTGCCAAAACTTCTGAATGTAAATTGATTAAATCTAAAGAAATATTATCATGATGCCATATTCCTTCCAAATGCATTTTCACCTTTTCCCAACTAGAATTAAATGTTTTAGGTGTAATACAAATCCATTGAAAATCAGCATGACATTGTAACCTAGTTTTAACTTTGAATCCTTGTATTTCTTCCCCCAAAAATCCAACAGTGTCAAATAAAGCATCCAACTTTTCCTCTATCTTTCTATCAATACTTTCTTGTGTGCCCAATGTAATTGAAACATTTTTAGCTAAATTATTAACAAAATGCGCAGTATGAACTTCTTGTGTAAGTGCAACAGCAGCTGTAGTAGTAGAAGCTAATAAAGTAATGAAGGCCACAATACCAGCAATGATCAATCCTACAACTCTTTTCTGTCTAGTCAAACTGTTTTTAACTTCCTCTATGATTTGCAGTCCCTTCTCTGAATACCAAGGCTTAGTGAGCTTAACAGGTATCATAGCAAAAACAGGTTGTTTAACTATTATCATTGAGCTACTAGAAGAAGTAATACAGTTAGACAATGAGCAATTAGTACATGTGACATTAAATATACCCTCTACAGCATTAATCCAAGTAACTTTAGTATTCCCAGACATTATAGCGTAGGATGGTGTTATACAAGCCATAACTGATATTTTTAACTAGCTGAAAACACAAAACTCCTTCAAGGGGTAAACTCCATGACTCTTGAAGAGCAGCTACGTCTCCCTCAAACAGCAGGAAAGAAAATTGCAAAGTGCTATTGGCAACAAAAAATCTGGGGTATACTTGTGCAGAATACAAAATTGGCAGTGGTCTAGGGAAAAGTGGAAGGATTCCCCATCTTAATACTTGACTAATTACCATCCATGGGCACATCATCAGCAGTAGCAACAGTGTTTCCTTTTGTAGGACAAGCTCTGTCCATCCGGCTGACCGGGAGCACAGGGCGGCAGCCATGGAGGCCCTGGACCAGATGGTGGAACCTCTAATTTAATTGAATCCACTCTCTCCACTAACTTTTCTAGCTCTTCATCTGAGTCTTCCTCCTCTGAATTTTTCCCTTTCTCAGACTCCTGGGATTGCTCCTCTTTCAACTGTTCTAAGACTTCCTTTCCTCTTTCAATTTCTGCTGCGCACTTCCCTTCTAGATCAGTCAAACAAGAACGAACAAGTTTCCAGATAGACTTTATTCCTGGAAGAGTCAGTCCCTGATCTTGTGCAAAAGCTATATCTCTCCCTAATTTATCCCAACCAGCAATAGTTAAATGTCCAGAAGCTACAAACCAAGGAGCAATCTCATCTACAGTTTCTATGAATCTCTGTATAGTGGCACTCTTCAGCCCTAGTCCTTTCACTTTCAATAGATCTTTCAGTACAGATGCCGCAGTTCTACTAGAAGAAGTATTACCCATTTTAATGACTTGTCTCTTTACCGAGAACTTTAAACTAAGGCTTGTCTCTTTACCGAGAACTTTAAACTAAGTCCCAACTTACCTGGGAACTTACCAGCTAGCTGCAGTCTAGCTGCCCTGACTGCTCCAAGTTCTGAGTCCCCGTACGGGCCACCACTTGTCGCTACCCTTCCCGTCCAGCAGAATAAGGCAACGGCAATCGGAACCCTTCTCGAAGCAGTTTATTCAGGAATCCTTGACATCTGGGTGTGGGGCCCCAATACCAAGCCCTCCTCCCTATAAATAGCCCGCCTAACCTAATCAGCAGCTGCCATGTGGGCGTAAGCAACAGGGCGCAGCCAACCACCTGATGGTGATCTAATCATACGTAGCGCTGTACATGCGCACTTTGCAGTGTGTACGAAGGGGAAGCAGGAAGTGATGCTTAGTCATGATACTTGGCAGCCAGCCCAAGCGCCATCTTATAATGGCCGCCATACTCGCGGAGACTTGGCAGGAAGCCCGGGTGGCCTTGGGGCGGCGACCTTGGCAGGAAGCCCGGGCGGCCATCCACACCCGCTCTCCACAGGGAACTCCAGACAGAAAATTCCAAAATGCAATTTCAATAGGTATATTCAAAAAACATAATGAAGCCATGAACAAAGAACTGGATGAAATGGAAGACAATCAAGAGAAACAACTCATTATGTAACAGAATGAACACAAAGAGGACATGATCAAATGAAGAAATGAATTCCAAGAGAAAATGAGAAAGTCAAATCAAAACATGAAAATCGAATTCAATAAAGAGATAAATATGCTGAAAGTAAACATGTTGCCAATCAAAACATGAAACAATTCAATTAAAAAGTTCCCAAGAAAGCCTCATCAGCAGAGTAGATCATGTGGACAACATACTATCAGGGATTTAAGACAAGACAGGGGGAGTAGATTAGGAGGTGAAACATCAATGACAAGTTAAAAAAATATACAAATAGAACATGAGAGAAATGTGGGGCACTATAAACAGATCAACCATTTGAATTATGGGCATGAACTAAAGGCATAGGGCATGGAGAATATCTTCAATAAAATTTTAGAAGAATATATTCTTAAAACTTTCCTATAAAAGAGAGGTCCATCCAGGCATAAGAGGCACACAAAAGACCAACTAGGACCAGAGAATAAATTCACCACATCACATTACAGTTAAAACACTAATCACAGAAAACAAAGAGAGGGTACTAAAAGGTGCAGGGGAGAAAAAACTAGTCATTTATACAGGTAAAACCATCAGAATTACATCTGAGTTTTAAATGGAAACTCTCTAAAAGCTAGAAAGACTTGGAATGGAGTATTTTAAATTTTGAAAGAGCATGGCTGTCTACCCAAACTATTATGCCCAACAAAATTATCCCTCATAATAGAAGGTGAAAGGAAAAACTTTCCAGGATAAAAGGTATGCTTTGGGGCCAGAGAGATTGCTTAGCAGTAAAGGCATTTGCTTGCGAAGCCTAAGGACCCAGGTTCAATTCCCCAATACCCACATAAGCCATATTCACATGGTGGTGATGCAAACATTCATTTGCAGTGATTACAGGCCCTAATACACCCATTCTGTCTCTCTCTTACTCTTTCTTTATCTGCCTGACTCTCTTTCTCAAATATTTATATTTTTTTTTACAAAAGCATACTTTATGAGTATATGAACACTAAGCCAGCACTACAGAGAATACTGGATTGGACACTTCACACTGAAGAGAAGACTAAACATACTCAAGAGGCTACAGGAGAGTAAAGATAATAATGATGATGATATAAAAACAAATTAAGATCAAGAAAACAACAAACTCCACATATTCTTTTAACTTGACACTGTCAATTTTAACTTTGAACATTAATGAACTGAACTCCTCAATCAAAATAAAAAGGTTAACAGGCTGGATCAAAAAGTGGCTCTATCCATCACTTGTCTTCAAACATTCCACTTTACCATTAAAGATAAACACCAACTTAGGGTGAAAGAATGTGGAAAGATATATGAAGCGAATGGAAACAAGCAAGTGTGGCTATACTAATAAATGACAAAATAGACTTTAAGCCAAAAGTAATCAAAAGTGATAAAGAAGAACACTTTAAGCTGGGCATGGTGGCATAGTCCTTTTATCCCAAGACTCAAGAGGTAGGGATGTAGCATCACTATGAGTTTGAGGCCATCCTAAGACTACATAGTGAGCTAGAATGAGACCCTACCTTGAAAAAACAAAAAGAACATTGTATATTCCTCAAAGTAATAATTTAACAAGATGACATATATGCAACAAACACAGGTAAACAAAATTTTATAAAGCGAAATCTAGATGTTAAAACAGAAATAAATACCCATACAATAATAGTGGATGACTTTAATACCTTACTATTGTCAATAGACATATCATCTAAACATCTAAAATAGAGTGAAAATGGAACTAAACAATACCATAGATCAAATGGACTTAACAGACATATACAGAACATTCCAACCAAACTTTTGGAAATACTTATTCCTCCCAGCAACTCATGGAACCTTCTCTAAAACAAATATATATTAGGAGGCAAAACAAGTCTCTACAAATTCAGGAAAATTGGCATAACTCCTTCTTTCATATCAAACCACATGCACTATAGCTATAAATCAACAACAAGGGAAACAACAGGCAACATGCAAACTGCTGTAGATTGAACAACACACTATTAAACAAGAAGGAAATAAAAATTCTTATAATTGAATAATAATTAAAACACAGCATACTAAAACTAATGGGGCACAGTAAAAGCAGTTCTAAGAGGGCAGTTTATAGCTCTAAATACCCAAATTAAAAAAATAAATAAGGGACTAGAGAGATTGCTTAGCAGTTAAGGCACTTGCCTGCAAAGTCTAGAGACCCAGGTTTAATTCTCCAGTACTCACATAAGTCAGATGCACAAGGTGGCACATGCATCTGGTGTTTGTTTGTAGTGGCTGGAGGCCCTGGTATGCCCATTCTCTCTCTCTCTCTCTCTCTCTCTCTCTCTCTCTCTAATAAGTAAAATGTTTTTTAAAAGTAGAGAAAGCCATGGTGGTGCACATCTTTAATCCCAAACCTTGAAAAGCTGAAATAGGAGGATTGCTGTGAATTCTAGACCAGCCTGAGATTAATTCCAGGTCAGCCTGGACTAGAGCAAGACCATATCTAAAACAAATAACAACAACAACAAAAAGGATAGAGAGCCAGGCATGGTGGCACACGCCTTTAATCCTAGCACTTGGGAGACAGAGGTAAGTGGATTGCTGTGAGTTCAAGGCCACCCTGAGATTACATAGTGAATTCCAGGTCAGCCTGGGCTAGAGTGAGACCCTACCTCGAGAAACCAAAAAAAAAAAAAAAAAAAAAAAGGATAGGACTGGAGAGATAGTTCAGTGGTTAAAGACACTTGCTTGCAAAGCCTGATAGCCTGTGTTCAATTCCTCAGTACTCATGTAAAGCCAGATTCACCAAGTGGCACATGTATCTGAAGTTCATTTACAGTGGCAAGAGAACCTATCATACCCATTCTCTCTCTCTTTTTCTGAAAATAAAAATATTAAAAATGCATAGAATTCAAGTGAGTAGTTTAACTATTTATTTGAAGGCATTGGAAAAAAAAACAGAACAAACTAAACTGAAAAGTTGTGGGTAAGAACTATAAGAAAAAAGTGTGGGAAAGAACTCTGGGGAAAAGCTGGGAATATTTCTTACAGACCTTACAAATAGCTTTTGTGATACTATTGTGCTATGTTAAATTCTTTTACTTGTATCCTGCTTTACAGTTAATCTTACAACTGTGTAATCCACTTGCTTAAAGCAATGTGACTAAGTTTCCTCTGCCTTGGTGTATCTTTGACCTGAACAGCACAAATGAGCAATATTGACAAGCAATGTATAGAGATGCAGACTGATCTTAAAATATGTTCTATGCTTCTTTCCTCAGAGACCTTCTTGGATTCTCAACTCAAAACAATCACATATGTATAAGAAGTGCTGATCATATTGTTTAAGACAATGTCAGTAACTATGGGCCCACAGATTTGGTGAAGGCAACAGGTGATTGCTCTTGTGATCAGAGTGTATGTGTGTTCTGGATTAGCTGAGTGCAGCAGGTCATACCCCTAAATCCCTTTAAAAAAATTTTTTTTTATTTTTATTTATTTATTTGAGAGTGACAGACAGACAGAGAAAGAGGCAGATAGATAAAGAGAGAATGGGCGCACCAGAGCCACAAGTCACTGCAAATTAACTCCAGATGCATGTGCCCCTTGTGATCTGGGTTATGTGGGTCCTGGGGAATTGAGCCTTGAACTGGGATCCTTAGGCTTCACAGGCAAGTGCTTAAGCACTAAGTTATCTCCAGCTCCCCTAAATCCCTTTATTTAGTAAATGTTTAAGGATTATCCATGGTTGAAAGTTCCTTACCCATTGCTCATGTGATGGACTGCTTGTTAATTTATTACCAGCTTTTGTCTGTTCAATAAAAATGCCAATGAGTACATATATGCCAAGGAAGCCACAGCCACAGTAACATCAGAACAGTGGTGACAGCAGATGCAGCAGGTTTACTACTGGCTTAAACTAAACTTCTCTTCAGATTCCTTTTTCCTCAGGCCACTTCTAGAGGCAGCTAGCTCACTCCTGGGATGGGAGCTCTTCCACCTCTCAGACCCTATTCTTAGAAGCAGTTTTCCCACTTCTGGATAGGAAAGTTACAGAAGTTAGTCCTCACTACATTTAGGGCTGTCTCCCACAAATAGGACAAAAGTACCAGATGAGAAGAACTTATCAAGATCAGGGTAGAAATCAATGAACTAGATATGAACAAAAACATTATAATACTAATGAAATGAAGAGCTGCTTCCTTAAAAAATAAACAAGACTGATAAACCTATGGCCAAATTGATGAAAAGAAAAAGAGAGAAGATGCTAATCAACAACTTTTGAGATGAAAGAGTAGGTGTTACAACAGACACCAATGAAATAAGGAGAATCATCAGGACATATTTAAAAATCCTATATTCCACAAAATTAAATATCTGGAAGAAATGGATAAATTTCTTGACTCATATGAGCTACCAAAGCTAAACCCAGAAGACATAAAGTATTTGAATAGAACTCTTTGAGTTTCAAGGAGTAATTGAAAATCCAGGCCCAGCTGGGTACAGTACCAAATTTTACCAAACATTTTATTGTAATTACCTTTTCATTGCTAGGAGAAAGCACCTAACCAAAAAACAGCTGATGGGAAGAAACGGTTTGTAATGGACAGCTTCAGGTTTCTGGGATGGGTCTCCAGACCAGACACAGTTTATAAGGGGAAGAAGGTACATATTTGAAGCTTACAGATCCAGGGCAAGTTCCATAATGGCAGAGGTTGAACACCCCCTTTCACTGTTCCAAGCAGAGATTAAAAAATAAAGCCACCACCAGCACCAGCACTTCAAGATCTCCAGGAAAAACTCAGTCACTTTTCATATCTTTACGTAGGAATTCCTGATCCACTCACAGTGACACTGCCTCCAGCTAGATGGCTGGAGATCTAAAGCTTTACTAAAACTAAATCTATTGGGGGACATCCATTCAAAGCACCACAGGGTGTTTTTTTAATTGTCATTGTTTTGTTTTTTTGGCTTACAGTCTCCAGACAAAGCTTCAGATGACAGTGGAAAGAATGGCATGGGGACAGGCTGGGCATCAAGTTTGTATGACAGGTGGAAATAGCAGCATGAGAGTGAGCGGAGTTCTTTGCCAGAGAGATCTAGCCATAATGCTTCAATTACCACTCCCAGAAACACATCCTATCCAGGAAGGCTCCACCTCCCAAACCAGCTGAGGATCAAGCATTCAGAACACATGAGTTTATGGTGGACATTTGATGAAAACCATCACATTCTGCCCCTGGCTTCAATAAATTTATGATATAAAGTGCAATGCATTAAGTCCAACTTTTAAAACCCTCATTGTTTTTATCAATCCCAACACTATTTAAACATTCCTGTAATGCAAGGTATCTTAGCTATCACCCTATAAAACTAAAACACATAGTGAGAGACTTCCAGTTAAGATGGTAGTGTAGGAACCATGCCAAAGCAACTGAGGGGAGAAAAATCAAAAAAAAAAAAAAAAAAAAAAAAAAAAAAAAAAAAGAGCCAGCAAAATACACTCTTCTGCTAAAAAGTGAGGGGTATAAGAAATTACCAACAGCAGTAGAGAAGTAGGAAAGATACAGAGCATCCAGAGCCCACATAGGCCGGCAGAAGCTGCTCCAGCAGTGGTGGCACCCTGGTCCATGGGGCCACAGCTACAAAGCTTGGCTTGAGCTGCAGGATAAGCCAGGTGAGGGGATTTTACATTCACACAGGAGCTCCTCGCAAACTCAAGAAACGTGAGGGTAGGACTAAAGCAAGTGATGGAAGACCAGATCATAAGGTAGAGGATCACATGGACCAGCTGGAGAACTAGAACCAGCATCCACAGCCCCTGCAGCACCACTAGTGCAAGCACCAGCAAGCACCAGAGAGCAGGAAAAGGGAGCTCACAGCACCCAGCACCAGAGACCAGAGCAGTGATCCAGTGACCCAGCCAGCCTACGTGAACCCACAGTGCACCAAAGAAGGAGACAAGCAGGAGCACAGCATAATTGAGGCCAAAATTATCACAAAAGATAACTGGGATTACACCAGGTCAGTACCCACCAAATAAGCCTGGTATATAGGCTTGAATTAGAAATGCTAATTGCACCTTCCATATCAGGATAAATTATATGTTAAATCTGATGGATGGTTTGATCTACCATTCTTAAATAAGTGACATTTTGGGCTTGTTATTTGTTGCTTCCTGACATATAGTGGTTTTGTTTCCTCTACTGTTGTTCATTAGGGAAGGGTCTCACTTGGTCGCAAGCTGACGTGGAATGCTCAACAGACCAGAAATCTTAACCTCCTAGTTAACAGGATTAAGGGTGTGGGGCAACACACACCCTAAGGGATTCAGACTTTGTTAGAGGATCTGGTTGTCATAATACCTACTCTTGCATGAATACTCTGTGCTGTTTTCATTGAATGTGTACATTGTTTAGTTACATTTTAGAATATGCCTGTGTTTTCTTCCTCAAAACCTACTTGAACACTCTCATAGCAGGCAAACAAAACATCTAGGATCACTTTTGTAGATACTCTTTTGTATCTTGTATACTTTTGTAGAGTATTAAGAGCCACACCTAGCACATTAAGCTCCTACCCTGAAGATATATAACATCAGACTGACTGATACATCTAATAATACTACAACTAACTAGAAAATCCAAGCATTATGTTAATACAAGAGGAAAAAATATGTACATTATAACACAAGAAACACCAAAAATCAAGACAATATAAATCCACCAAAAAGTATTAATGCATCAGAAATGACCTGCACTGAGAATGGGTTAGAGGAAATGCCTGAGAAAAATTTCAAAACAATGACTATAAATATGCTCAAAGAAGTCAAAGAGGAAATTAAAGGAATGAAAGAGGAAATCAAAGGAATCAAAGAAGACAGAGGAAACCAATTTAATGAAATAAAGAGGTCAATGTAAGACATAAATAAGGAAATAGAAACAATAAAGAAAAGCCAGTCAGAATTACTAGCAATGAAGAACACAGTCAGTAAAATAAATAATGCTGTAAAAAATCTCACCAGCAGAATGGATGAAGGAGAGAACAGAATATCTAAACTAGAAGACCAGGTGGCAGATTTAATACAGTCCAACAAAGAGACGACAAACTAATAGGAAAGTATGAATGGGAATTTCAAGATATTCAGGACACTATGAAAAGATCAAACATAAGAATTTAGGGTATAGTAGAAGGACAAGAATTTCATTCCAAAGGCATAGTAGGCATTTTCAACAAAATCATAGAAGAAAACTTCCCCCAAATTGTGAGGGATGCCAATGCAGATAGCAGAATCCTTTAGAAGACCAAATAGACAAAACCTGGAAAGAACCTCTCCTCGCCATATTATAATTAAACTACCAAACATACAAACCAAAGAAAGCATATTAAAAGCAGTTACAGAGACAAATCAAGTTACATACAAAGGCAAGCCCATCAGGATCACATCAGATTGCTCAACACAAATTTTTAAAGCCAGAAGGCCTTGGAGTGATGTATTCCAAGTTCTGAAAAATAACAACTGTCAACCAAGGTTACTTTATCCTGCAAAGCTATCCATTCAAATAGATGGAGAAATGAGGACATTCCACAACAAAATCAGGCTAAAGGAATATTTGAATACAAAACCAGCTCTACAGAAAATACTTGGAAGAATTCTCCATGCTGAAGAGAAAGAAAAGCACACATATAAGGAACCTGGAAAGAAAACCATACTCAAATACTAGTTAATACAAGAGAGCAAAGGTAAAACTGGAAGAAGTACAAAAAAATGGCAAAAATAAATACATACCTTTCAATAATATCTCTTATTAACAATAGCCTCAATGCCCCAGCCAAAAAACATAGGTTTGCAAACTGGGTGAAACAGCAGAATCCTGAAATTTGTTGCCTCCAAGAAACTCACCTTTTTACAAAGGATGGACACTATCTTAGGGTAAAAGGTTGGAAAATGGTGTTTCAAGCAAATGGGCCTAGAAAACAAGCAGAGGTTGCTATCCTAATATCTGACAAAGTAGACTTCAGGCCAACATTAGTTAGGAAAGATAAGGAAGGTCACTTTATATTGATTAAAGTCACACAACAACAGGAGGACATTACAATCCTACAAATATATGTACCTAACATGGGGGCTCCCAACTTCATCAAACAAACACTATTACAACTAAGGTCACAGATAACACCAAACACAGTGGTAGTGGTGACTTCAACACCCCACTCTCATCAATTGACAGGTCATCCCAGCAAAAAATAAACAGAAAGGCATCTGGATTAAATGATGTCATAGAAGAAAGGGACCTAACAGATATATACAGGACATTTCATCCAAATGATTCAGAATACACATTCTTTTCAGCAGCACATGGAACATTCTCTAAAATAGACCATGTGTTAGGAAACAAAACAAATGTTAACAAATACAGAAAAATTGAAATAATTCCTTGCATTCTATCTGACCACAATGTAATCAAACTACAAATTAATAGCAAGAAAAGCTGTAGAGGGGCTGAAGAGTTGGCTTAGCAGTTAAGCACTTGCCTGTGAAGCCTAAGGATCCCAGTTTGAGGCTCGGTTCTCCCAGGACCCACGTTAGCCAGATGCACAAGGGGGTGCACACATCTGGAGTTTGTTTGCAGTGGCTGGAGGCCCTGGCGTGCCCATTCTCTCTCTCTCTCTCTATCTGCCTCTTCCTCTCTCTGTCTGTCGCTCTCAAATAAATAAATAAAAATTAAAAAGAAAAATAAAAGCTGTAGAGCATATACAAAATCATGGAAACTAAAAAATACACCACTGAATGATGAAGAAATCAAGAAGGGAATCAAAAAATTCATAGAGTCAAATGATAATGAGAACACAACATACCAAAACATTTGGGACAAAATGAAGCCAGTCCTAAGAGGTAAATTTATAGATTTAAGTGCCTATATTAAGAAATTAGAAAGGTCTCAAGTAAACAACCTAATGCTTCACCTTAAAGCCTTGGAAATAGAAGAACAAGCAAACCAAAACTCAGTAGATGGGAAGAAATAATAAAGATTAGGGCAGAAATTAATGAAATAGAAACAAAAAAAATCCAAAGAATCAATGAAACAAAGAGTTGGTTCATGAAAAGAAAAAAAAGATTGATAAACTCTTAGCAAACCTGACAAAAAAAGAGAGAAGAGACACAAATTAATAAAATTAGATATGAAAAGGGCACCATCACAACAAATACCAGAGAAATTCAAAAACTTGTAGTGACATACTATAAAAACATATACTCCAGTAAGTATGAAAATCTGAAAGAAATGAATGATTGCCTTGATTTATATGACCTACCTAAATTAAATCAAGATGAGATTAATTAATTAAATAGACCTATAATAAGTATGGAGATCAAAGCAGTTATCAAAAATCTCCCAACTAAATCTCCCAACTAAAAAAAGTCCAGACCCAGATGGATTCACTGGTGAATTTCACCAGACCTTCAGGGAAGAACTAACACCATTGCTTCTTAAACTGTTCCATAAATAGAAAAAGAAAGAATTCTACCAAACTCCTTCTACAAAGCTAGCATCACCTTGATACAGAAACCAGACAAAGACACAACAAAAAAAGAAAATTGCAGGCCAATATCCCTCATGAACATAGATATAAAAATTCTCAACAAAATATTGGCAAACTGAATACAAGAATATATCAGAAAGATCATTCACCCTGACCAAGTAGGCTTTATCCCCGAGATGCAGGGATGGTCCAACATATGCAAATCGATAAATGTAATACATTATATAAATGGACTGAAGGACAAAAATCAAATTATCATCTCATCCGATGCAGAGAAAACATTTGACAAAATCCAACATCCCTTCATGATAAAAGTCCTAGAGAGACTAGGAATAGAAGGAACATATCTCAACATAATAAAGGCTATTTATGACAAGCCTACTGCCAACATACTACTAAATGGGGAAAAACTGGAAGCTTCTCCACTAAAATCAGGAACAAGTCAAGGGTGTCCACTGTCCCACTTTTGTTTAATATAGTACTGGAAGTCTTAGCCATAGCAACAAGGCAAGAGACACACATAAAAGAGATACACATTGGAAAGGAAGAGATCAAATTATCATTATTTTCAGATGGCATGATTCTATACACAAAGGACCCTACAGACTCTACCAGCAAACTGTTAGAGCTGGTTAACAACAATAGTCATGTAGCAGGATACAAAATAAACACACAGAAATCAGTGACCTTCCTATATGCTAACAACAAACACACCGAGGATGAAATCAGAACATCACTCCCATTATCAATTGCATCATAAATAAATAAATAAATAGAGTATCTTGCAATAAACCTAACTAAGGAAGTAAAAGATCTCTACAATGGAAACTTTAAAACACTCAAGCAAGAAATTGCAGAAGACACTAGGAAATGGAAGAACATCCCTTGTTCTTGGATCAGAAGAATAAATATTTTGAAAATGGGTATGTAACCAAAAGCAATCTACACATTTAATGCAATCCCCATCAAAATTCCAATGGCATTCTTCATAGAAATAGAAAAGGCAATACAAAAATTCATTTGGAAGCACAAAAAATCTTGAATATCTAAAACAATTTTGAGCAATGAAAAATAAGGCTGGTGGTGTCACCATACCTGATTTTAACATATACTACAGAGGCATAGTAACAAAACAGCATGGTACTAGTACAAAGCAGACATGTAGATCAATGGAACAGAATAGAGGACCCAGATGTAAGTCCAAGCAGCTATAGCCAACTGATATTTGACAAAAATGCCAAGAATACTCATTGGAGAAAAGATAGCCTCTTCAGCAAATGCTGCTGGGAAAACTGGATATGTATTTGTAGAAGGATAAAAGTAGATCCTTCTCTTTCTCCATGCACACGAATTAAGTCCAAATAGATAAAAAACTTTAACATCATACCTGAAACTCTGAAACTGGTAGAGGAAAAGTAGGGGAAACCCTTCAACATATTGGTCTTGGCAAAGACTTTCTGAATATAACCCCAATTGTTCAGGCAATAAAACCACAGACTAACCACTGGGACCTCATTAAATTACAAAGATTTTGTATAGCAAAGGACACTGTGAATAAAGCAAAGAGGCATCCTACAGAATGGGAAAAAAATCTTTGCCACCTATCCATCTGATGGAGGATTAATATCTAGGATATACAAAGAACTCAAAAAATTAAATAAGAAAAAAATCAAACAAGCCAATTAAAAAATGGGCTATGAAACTAAATAGGGAGTTCTCCAAAGAAGAAATATGGATGGCATATAAGCATCTAAAAAAAATTTCTACATCCCTAGTCATCAGGGAAATGTATATTAAAACTACATTGAGATTCCATCTCACTCCTGTCAGATTGGCTACCATCATGAAAACAAATGACCATAAATGCTGGTGAGGATGTGATAAAAGAGGAACCCTTCTGCACTATTGGTGGGAATGCAATCTAGTCCAGTCATTGTGGAAATCAGTGTGGAGGTTCCTAAAACAGCTAAAGATTGATCTACCATATGACCCAGCTATAGCACTCCTTATATCCTAAGGTCTTATCTCATTACCTTAGAGATACTTGCTCAACCATGTTTACTGCTGCTCAATTCACAATAGCTGGGAAATGGAACCAGCCTAGATGTTCCTCAACTAATGAGTGGATAATGAAGATATGGTACATTTATACAATAGAGTTGAAAAGAAAAATGAAGTTATGAAATTTGCAGGAAAGTGGATGGATCTGGAAAGGATTATACTAAGTGAGGTAACCCAGGCCCAGAAAGCCAAGCATTGCATGTTCTCTCTCATATGTGGATCCTAGCTGCAGATGATTGGACTTCTGTGTGAGTAGGAAGAAAACTCAGTAGCAAAGGCCAGTAAGCTAGAAAAGAGATATAAAGCGAAGAGAAAGGAAGGGAGGGGGGTACTTAATAGGATAGTATTTTATATATGTATGTAAAAGATTATATTAATGGGAGTGAAAAGGCCCAGGTGAGGTCAGGTTAAGAGACTGAGTAAAGGAAAAGTGGAGGGAGTGCTAAATTGCAATCTAAGAGGACATAAATAAATAATATGAAAACCTACATTTTTGGACAATGGAACACTCAGGAGCCATAGATTGTTACTATAAAATTTTCGGCGCCAGGGATGGGAAAGCTTCCAGTGAGTTGTTGGCCATGGAGGTCCCTGTTGCTCCAAAACATTACACGCCATTGCCAAGGTCCTTGGTTTCCCACCAGGAATAGATGGTAAGACCCTATTGCTGAAGACTCCACATACTTGGGCTGCACTGCCACTGAGAAATCAAGCTGTAGCTGAGCTGAAAACCTCCTCCATATAGACCAGCTGACAGAAAGCTGGAAGAAACCATTCTGCATGCAGCTCAATGGGAGAGAGAAAAATCACCAGTGAAGATACTCAACAGTGGATGCTGCAAGCCTTATATTTGGCCAGCCAGGCCAAATGAGCCAACAGGTGCAATAGTGGTATGTCTGTAATGGTGGAAACCAACTGCCCTCTTATTGGACTGGAGGCCTGCTCCATGGGAGGGAATACATCCCTGATACTGCAAACCTAAAACAGGGGTAGTCATGAGCCCTAGGGGTGTAACATCTGCTGCTGTCTGGCTAAATGTATATACTATGCTCATCAAACTGCCCAGTAAGCACTTCTCTTAATGTTCATAAGTATATATTAGTGCTACTCTTACTTTTGCTTGAGAACCTTCTCTTTTCAGAGGGCAGTGACCTTGGGATGACTCAGAAAGCATCATGGTGCTTGGAAGAAATTACAGGAGTGCTCAGCCCTACAATATCTCAATCATACCTTCCAAGGCTCAGGGTCCATTTTGGAAGAAGTGGAAGAAAGAATTTAAGAGCCAAAGGAAGGGTAGGACTCCTTACAATGTAATCCCCCAGACACAAAATGGCCTGGATATCCATGACCTCACAGTGCCTGACACTGCCTATACAAGACCATCATAATAGGAGGAAAGTATTATGACATCAAAATAAAAGAGACTGACTGAGAGGAGGAGGGGATATGATGGAGAATGCACTTTAAAAGGGGAATGTTGGGGGTGGGAGAGCATTACCATGGGATATTGTTTATAATCATGGAAGTTGTTAATAAAAAAATATCAACAACAAAGGAAAGGTTAGGAACAGCAGAGAAAACACACACAGTGTCACAGATATTCATACTGCAACTAATAGCACTGCATGGAAAGAATAAACTAATGAAAGACCTAAAAACATCATATCCTGCATTACTGTGACAGCTTGAGATCCACAATGAAGTCTCTGTAGTGCCAATTCTATCACTAAAGATTGGCTGCCCACAGCTTGAGGAACAATCCATTCAAGATCAGAAGCTCTCCTTGGCAGCTGACACATAGTCCTGGCATCTCATTAATCCTCTGTAACCCATTGTTCATCCTCATGGCTCCACTTGGCCTCTGGGGACTGAAACAACCTTTCTCACATTGCCTAATGCCCTCCTACAACAAAACAACATTTAACATCCAATAACCTTTCTTTCCTGCATTTTTTATAGTCCAGAGTAATAGGTAAACTTCCAACTTTTTAATCCAGGAGGAATAAAGCCAGATTTCAAGAACAAGAAAACTCTTCAGCATTCTGACCCCCTACTTTCAAGAGATAGCATTCTCCCTACCATCCCAGTGCTAAACAGCATTCCCAATATTAATGTTGGTAATCTTACAATTTCAGGTGAAGTGGCTGTAGTTTTCAGCCTTAACTTTCATTTCTTTCCATTCCATATTTTTCTTCTTAGACCAGTCCATTTCTTCTAAATTCAACCTTGTACAAATTCTTATGACACAGGAAGGACACAGCTAGCCTGTCACACAAACTGCTTTTAGCCCAAAGTGGACAAAGCTGTTTCTTCCCTTCATAAGACATCCTGCACAGTCCACAGTTCTTACTGCATTTATATTGTTCAAATCTAATCATAGTGGTCCATCAAACACTGCTGGCAGCACTACAAAGCATCTCTTAGTACAAGGTTTCAAATCCTTCCACTTTCCTCTTGCAACTCAGTTCCAAAGTCAGGTTTCTAGCATCAACAACCACACTCGTCCAGTACCAATTTTTTGTTATAGTTGCCTTCCCATTGCTGGGATAAAACACCCAACAAAAAGCAGCTGGTGGGAAGAAAGTTTTATTTTGGATTACAGTCTTATTTTTTTAATATTTTTTGTTCATTTTTATTTATTTATTTGAGAGTGACAGAGAGAGATAGAGAGAAAGAAGGAGAGAGGAAGAGAGAGAGAGAGAGAGAGAGAGAGAGAGAGAATGGGCATGCCAGGGCCTCCAGCCCCTGCAAGCAAACTCCAGATGCATGCACCCCCTTGTGCATCTGGCTAACATGGGTCCTGGGGAATTAAGCCTTGAACCAGGGTCCCTAGGCTTCACAGGCAAGCGCTAAACTGCTAAGCCATCTCCCCAGCTCGCAGTCTTATCTTTTAATGCATAATTTTATTAATGACAACTTCTATACTTACAGACAATAGCCCATGATAATTCCTCCCCTCCCCCATTTTCCCCTTCACAACTCCACTCACATCATATCCTCTTCCTTTCTTCATTAATCTCTATTTATTTTGATGTCATCATCTTTTTTTCCTATTATTAAGGTCTTATGAAGCTACATATAGGAGGCAAAAAGGATATAGAGGCTAGCCAAACTTGAAGCTTCCAGTGTCCATTGTCCATTGTTTTCACTGATGATGACTTCTGACTCCCATAGGGCTGCATGCAGTGCAGCTTTTCCAGCTTTCAGTCAGTTGGTCTATAAGGAGGAAGTTTTCAGCACAGCCCCAGCTTGATTTCTCACTGAACCTGAGGCCCAGGCATGTGAAGTCTGTCTGGAAAGTTGTATGTAAGGAGTGGTAACCTTCCTTTAGCTCTTACATTCTTTCTGCCACCTATTCCACAATGGACACTGAGCTGAGCCTTGGAAAGTGTGATAGAGATGTTTCAGTGCTGGACACTCCTCTGTCACTTCTTCTCAGCACTATGTTGCCTTTTGAGTAATTCCAGTGGTCACCACAATCTGAAAAGGGAATTTTATGTAACCAAAAGTGAGAGTAGCATTAAAATATGAATATGAACATTAAGTGTAGTGCTTACTGGGAATTTTGGTGAGCATAATATATGCATTTAGCCACACAAGAGCAGGCTTTATACCCCTAAGGCTTATTACCTCCCCTGCCCTATCCTTTCGATTAGGTTTTCAGTACCAGAAATGTATTTCTTCCCATAGAGCAGGCCTCCAGTCCAATTAAAGAGCACTTGGTTACCTCTAGAGCAGACATTCCACTGTTGCACACATTCTGTCACTTGGCCTGGCTGGCCAAACTTGAAGATTCCAATGTCCATTGTTTTCACTGCTGATGACTTCTGACTCCCATAGGGCTGCATGCAGTGCAGCTTTCCTAGCTTTCAGTCAGTTGGTCTATAAGGAGGAAGTTTTCAGCTCAGCCCCAGCTTGATTTCTCACTGACCTTGAGGCCAGGCATGTGAAGTCTTCAACAATAGGGTATTACCATTTGTTTTTCATGGGAAACCAAAGGCATTGGCAATAACCTGTAATGTTTTCAAGGCAAAAAGGACCTCCCTGGTCAACAACTCACTGTAAGGTATGCCATCACTGGCACTGAAATTTTCTAGTAACAATATATGGCTTCTGGATGTGCCATTATCCAAACAAAAAGGATTTAATATGTCTTATTCAGAATATCTTGAATTTTGATTGGCCTTCCCCCCAACACTCCTTTTACTCAATCTCTTCCCCTGGCCTCACTTAGACCATTCCACTCTATGTAATATGTTCTACTTACATATACACAATACCATTCCATTAAGTCCTTCCCTCTCTTTTCCCCCTTATAGGCTTTTTCTAGCTAACTGGCCTCTGCTACTGATTTTTCATTCCAGCTCACACACAAGTCCACATAATTATAGCTAGGATTCACATATGAGCAAGAAAATGCAACATTTGGCTTCCTGGATCTGGGTTACCTCGCTTAGTATAATCCTTTCCAGATCCATCCATTTCCCTGTAAATTTCATAATTTCATTTTTCTTTACCACTGAGTAGAACTCTATTGTGTATATGTACCACATCTTTATTATCCATTCATCTGTTGAGGGACATCTAGGCTGGTTCCATTTCTGAGTTATTGTGAATAAAGCAGAAATAAGCATACTTGTGCAAGTATCTCTAAGGTAGTGAAAAGAGTCATTAGGATATATGCCTAGAAGTGCTATAGCTAGACCATATGGTAAATATATTATTAGCTCTCTCAAAAACCTCCATACTGATTTCCACAATGGCTGTACCAGACTATATTTCCACCAATAATGTGGTTCATTAGTGGTTTTATTTCCTGAGCGATTGGGGTTATATTCAGAAAGTCATTACCTATGCCAATATTTTGAAGGGTTTCCCTAACTTTTTCTCTAGAAGTTTCAGGTCTGCTATTAAAGTCCTTGATCCATTTAGACTTGATTCTTGTGCATGGAGAAAGACAAGGACCTATTTTCATCCTTCTACATATAGATATCCAGTTTTCCCAGTACCACTTGTTAAAGAGGCTGTCTTTTATCCATAGAATATTTTTCACATTTTTGTCAAAAATCAGATGCCTGTAGCTGCCTGGATCAATATCTGGGCCCTCTGTTCTGTTCACTTTATCTATATGTCTGTCTTTGTGCCAGTACCATGCTGTTTTTATTACCATGACTTTGTAAAATAGCTGAAAATTGGGTATATGGTGATACCACCATCCTTATTTTTGTTGCTCAAATTGTTTTGGCTATTCGAGGATTTTTGTGCTTCAAAATAAATTTTAGGATTTTTTTTTTTTTCCATGAAGAATGTTATTGGAATTTTAATGGGAATTATATTAAATGTGTAGATTGTTTTGGGTATGATTGGCATTTTCATAATATTGATTCTTTCAATCCAAGAACATGGGATGGCTTTCCATTTCCTAATATCTTCTGCAATTTCTCTCTTGAGTGTTTTAAAGTTCTCATTGTAGAGATCCTTCACTTCCTTAGTTAGGTTTATTCCAAGATACTTCATTTTTTTTTTTTTTTGAGGCAATTGTGAATGGGAGAGATTGCTTAATTTCATCCTCTACATGTTTGTTGTTAGTATGTAGGAAAGATGCTGATTTTTATTTTGTATCCTGCTACATTGATAAAAATGTCTATCAGCTCCAACAGTTTGCTGGTAGAATCTTTATTTTTTTTCCTCAATTTTTATTAACATTTTCCATGATTATAAAAAATATCCCGTGGTAATACCATCCCTCCCCATACTTTCCCCTTTGAAATTTCATTCTCCATCATATCCCCTCCCCATCTCAGTCAGTATCTCTTTTATTTTGATGTCATGATCTTTTCCTCCTCTTATGATGGTCTTTTGTAGGTAGTGTCAGGCACTATGAGGTCATGGATATCCAGGCCATTTTATGTCTGGAGGGAGCACGTTGTAAGGAGTCCTACCCTTCCTTTGGCTCATACATTCTTTCTGCCACCTCTTCCACATTAGACTCTGAGCCTTGGAAGGTGTGATTGAGATATTACTCAGTACTCCGGTCACTTCTTTCCAGCACTATGATACCTTCTGAGTCATCCCAAGGTCACTGCCATCTGAAAAGAGAAGATTCTCTACCAAAGGGGGAGTAGCGTTAATATAAGTGTATAAATATTAAGAGAAGTGCTTACTGGGCAGTTTGATAAGCATAGTATATACATTTTTCCAGACATCAGCAGATGTTACACCCCTAGGGCTCATGACTACCCCTGTTTTAAGTTTGCAGTATCAGGGATATATTTCCCCCCCATGGAGTGGGCCTCTAGTCCAGTTGGAGGGCAGTTGTTTTCCACCATAATAGACATAATAGACATGCCACTATTGCTGGCCAATTATAAGGCTTGCAGTTTCCACTGTTCAGTATCTTCACTGGTGGTATCTCTTTCCCCCATTGAACTACATGTAGAATGGCTTCTTCCAGCTTTCTCTCAGCTGGTCTACATGGAGGAGCTTATCTGCTGGTAGAATCTTTAGAGTCCTTTATGTAGAGAATCATAATTGCAAATAATGATAATTTGATCTCTTCCTTTCCAATTTGTATCCTTTTTATGAGTGTCTCTTGCTTTATTGCTATAGCTAAGACTTCCAGTACTATATTAAATAAAATTGGGGACAGAGGACACTCTTGTTCCTGAATTAGTGAAAAGCTTCAAGTTTTTCTCCATTTAGTATTATGTTGGTGGTAGGTTTGGCATAAATAGCTTTTATTATGTTGATATATGTTTCTTCTATTCCTAGTTTCTGTAGGTCTTTTGCCATGAAGGGATGCTGGATTTTGTTGAATGCCTTTTCTATTTTTTTTAAATTTTCATTTATTTATTTGAGAGTGAAAGGCAGAGAGAGAAAGAGGCAGATAGAGAGACGGAGAGAGAACAGGTGCGCCAGGGCCTCCAGCCACTGCAAACGAACTCCAGACACATGCGCCCCCTTGTGCATCTGGCTAACGTGGGTCCTGGAGAATCGAGCCTTGAACCAGGGTCCTTAGGCTTCACAGGCAAGCGCTTAACCACTAAACCTTCTCTCCAGCCCCCTGTTGAATGCCTTTTCTACATCTATTGATATGATCATGTGATTTTTGTCCTTTAGTCCATTTACATAGTGTGATAGTTAAGGTGATGTCAACTTGATCATTTTAGTAATCCACAGAA
The DNA here is from genome assembly GCA_036346955.1 of Dipus sagitta. Classification (NCBI taxonomy): domain Eukaryota; kingdom Metazoa; phylum Chordata; class Mammalia; order Rodentia; family Dipodidae; genus Dipus; species Dipus sagitta. Next base: position 69,856,287 of record CM070772.1, read on the forward strand.
GTCCTTTCGGGTGGGTCCCTGAGGTTGCTTCCAGGAAAGATTAATTGAAGGATGAAGTCCTTTCCCAGAGTGAGCCCTTCCATCAGAGTGGGTGGCCTCTCTCAGATGGGAACTTTATGTAAGGAAACTCTGGGTGAAAAGAGCCCCTTCCTTACACTTGGCTGCCAGAGCTGCTTGTTGCCTTCTAGTGTGGATTGAAGACCAGCGTGAACTGAAGGCCAGGTTCAATTGAAGACCTATGTGGATTGAAAACCAGTGGCTCCTCAGGAAGCCTACAGGCCTTCTGTGCCAGATTGGAACTGCTGAATGATCTGGCCATGTGGACTGAGCAGCTACCCGGTTCCTTGATTCTTGGGCCTGCAAATGCTATTGATATAAGATAATTCAATAAACAACCCCACCTTTTATTTTTGGTTTTTTTCGAGGTAGGGTCTCACTCTAACTCAGGCTGACCTAAGTATTCACTAATGTAGTCTCAGGGTGGCCTCGAACTCATGGCAATCCTCCTACTTCTGCCTCTTCAGTGCTGGGATTAAAGGCATGTGCCACCACTCCCTGCAAATTCCCTTTTTAATGAAATCCATTATAGCAGTTCTGTTCCTCTAGAGAACCCTGACTAATACAGATTTTGGCACGAAGGAGGTTGTCATTTGTGCTAGACACTTGACTGTGTGGCTTTTAGCTGATTTTCAAGAGGAATGTGGAAGTATTTGTAACCGTGGCCTAAGAGACATCTTGCAGTGCTGTAAGTACAGTTTGATGGACTAATCTGATCAGAGTTGAAATACTTGAATGTAGTAAGAACTATGGACTGTCAGGTGAGGTTTGGCTTATGATGGTGAGAAAGAGCTTTACTTGGACTGGGCTAGCATTTTGTGTGAGAAGCTTGCTGTTATGCAAATGTCCTGAGAATTTGTGCAGGTTTACTTTGCATAGAAATGAACTGGAGTGAGCAGGGGATATGGCATAGAAAAAAAAATATCTTTGGGTGAACTACTGCCCATTCAGCTGCAAATGAAAGATTACCACCTTTGAGATTGGACCAGCTGACTTGCACAGGGGCAACAGGAAGAATGTAGACTTTTGAAGGCACTTGAGTGCTCAAAGAGTGTCCTGATATTCAAAGTCTATTCCATACCCCGCCCCCCCCCACAGGATTAACAAATTGGCCCCCTGCCTGGTATTGTGGAGTATATGAAATGCAGAAAGGATAGGGTCTTTGAATTTACAACATGGTCTTATGTTTGGGAAGTGGCCATGGGCAGTGCAAAGCAGGTCTGCTGGATGCCTGCATGGAGACCCCATGGGCTCATAAGGATGAACCATGGATTGTAGAGGAGACCCCATGGAGATGCTGGGACCATGAGATGGCTGCCAAAAAGAGCTGCTGGCCCCAGATAAAGTTTTATAGGACTGTGGGTAGCCCAGCTGGAAGGGTGGAATTGGAACTACAGAGGTTTGTTGTGGGTTAGAATTATCGAACTTGGAGATTTGTCATTGAATAGAGTTGTTGGAGTTAAGAGCTACAGAGTTTGATGTTTGCCCTGGTTGTTTTAAATCTTGTATTAGTTGAATGTTTCTTTGTTATGCCCAATGCCATCTTTTGTGGTGTGAATGTTTATTCTGTGTCAGTATGGGTTTTGGGGGGATTTTTTGGTATTATGGCTCAGTTAAAATATTTTGGACTATGAGGATGTATGAACAACATTGCAATTGATAAAAGCTATGGGAACTTTTAAAGTTGGATGAATGCATTGCATTTTACATCATGGATGGTTAAAAGTTTATGGGAACCAGGGGAGGAATGTAGTAGTTTTATTCAGGTGTCCCCCATAAACTTAGGTGTTTTGAATGCTAGGCTCCCATCTGGGAACCATCAGCTGATGGTGATTTGGGAATTAATGCCTCCTAGAGGCAATGTATTCTTGGATAAGGCTTATGGGCATATAGCCAGTGTCCCCTTGCCAGTGTTTGGCACATTCCCCTGTTGCTATTGTCCACCTTATATTGGCCAGGGTGTGATCTTCACCCTCTGCTCATACCATCATTTTCCCCTACCATGATGGAGGCAAACCTGGAGTCTAAAAGTCAAAATAAACCCCTTTTCACAAAAGCTGATCTTTGATGGGTGATTTCTGCCAGCAATGTGAACCTGACTGCAACATATGGTGTATTACATTTATCTGTTTGCATATGTTGAACCATCTCTGCATCTCTGAGATAACAAAGTCTACTTGGTCAAGGTGAATAATCTTTCTGATAGATTCTTATATTCTGTTTGCCAAAATTTTGTTCTGAATTTTTGCATCTATGTTCATGAGGGAGATTGGCCTGCAATTTTCTTATTTTGTGTGTGTCTTTGTCTGGTTTTCATATCAGGGTGATGCTAGCTTTGTAGAAGGAGTTTGGTAGAATTCATTCCTTTTCTATTTTATAGAAAAGTTTAAGAAGCTGTGGTGTTAATTCTTCCATGAATGTCTGATAAAATTCATCTGTGAATTCACCTGGGCCTGGGCTTTTTTCAATTGGAAGACTTTTTATTATTGCTTGGATCTCCATATTTGTTAAAGGTTTATTTAAAAGGTTTATCTCATCTTAATTTAGTTTTGATAGGTCATATGAATCAAAGAAATCATCTGTTTCCTTCATATTTTCAAACTTAGAGGTGTTTATATTCTTAAAGTATAGCCTTATGATTATATGAATTTCTTTGTTATCTGTTGTAACAATGCCTTTTTCATGTCTAATTTTATTAACTTTTGTCTCTTCTCTTTTTCTTCTGGTCAGATTTGCTAAGGATTTATCAATCTTGTTTATCCTTTCAAAGAACCAACTCTTTGTTTCATTGATTCTTTGGATTGTTTTTTGGTTTCTATTTCACTAATTTCTGTCCTATTTGTTATTTCTTCCTGTCTACTGCTTTTTTATGCCTTGTTCTTCTTTTTCCAAGGCTTTAAGCTGAAGCATTAAATTTTTTACTTGTGAACTCTTTAATTGCTTAATGTGGACACTTAGAGCTCTAAATTCCCCTCTTAGGACTGCCTTCATTGTATCCCAAAGATTTTGGTATGTTGTATTCTCATCATCATTTGATTCTATGAATTTGTTGAACTCCTTTTTGATTTCTTCAGTGACACATTCACCATTCAATAGTGTACTGTTGAGACTCCATGAACTTCTGTAGGCTCTGTAGTTTTCTTATTGCTCATTTGTAGCTTAATCCCATTGTGCTCAGATAGAGTACAAGGGATTATTTCAATTTTCCTGCATTTGTTAAGATTTGCTTTGTGTCCTAATATATGGTCTATTTTGGGGTATTTTGGGGTTCCATGTGCTGCTGAGAAAAATGTATATTCTGCAGCATTTGGATGGCATGTTCTGTAGATATCTCTTATGTCCATTTGTTCCATGACATCATTTAATCCAGATGTCTCTCTGTTTATTTTCTGCTGGGATGACCTGTCAGTTGATGAGAGTGGTATATTGAAGTCACCTACTACAATTTCATTTGGAGTTATTTGTGACCTTAAGTCTAATAGTGTCTGTTTGAAGAAATTGGGAGCACCCATGTTAGATGCATATACATTTAGGATTGTAATGTCTATCTGTTGGAGTGTTCCTTTAATCAGTAAAAAGTGACCTTCTTTGTCTTTCCTCACTAATGGTTTGAAGTCTATCCTGTCAGATATTAGGATAGCAACCCCTGCTTGTTTCCTAGACCCATTTGCTTGACATATCATTTTTCATCCTAAAGTGGTGTCTATCTTTTATTGAGAGATGAGTTTCCTGGAGACAACAAATTGCAGGATCCTGCCTTTTAATACAGTCTGCAAGCCTGTGTCTTTTGGATGGTGCATTGAGGTCATTGATATTAAGAATAATTATTGAAAGGTATATATTTATTCTCACCATTCTTCTTATTGTGTGGTGCTTCCTGATTTCCCTTAACTCTCTTGTTTTAACTGTTATTTGAGTATGGTTCATTTTTTTTCCTATTTCCTCCTGTGTGTGTTTTGCTTTCTCTTCAGTGTGAAGGATTCCTTCAAGTATTTTCTGTAGAGCTGGCTTAGTTGTCATAAATTCCTTTAGCCTGTTTTTGTTGTAAAATTTCCTTTTTTCTCCATCAATTTGGATAGGTAGCTTTGCAGGATAAAGTAATCTTGGTTGACAGTTGCTATCTTTCAGAATTTGAAACACATCATTCCAAGACCTTCCTCCTTTTAAAGTTTGTGTTGCATAATCTGCTGTTATGCTGATGGGCTTGCCTTTATAACTGACTTGCTTTTGCTTTCTAACTGCTTTCAATATATTTTCTTTGGTTTAGTAGTTTAATTATGACATGGTAAGGAGAGGTTCTTTCCAGGTTTTGTCTGTTTTGTGTTCTAAAAGCTTGCTGTATCTGCATTGGCATTTCTTTCCAAAGGTGGGAAAAATTTTCTTCCATAATATTGTTGAAAATGCCTACTATGTCTTTGGATTAAAATTCTTCTCCTTCAACTAGACCCTGAATTCTTATGTTTGATCTTTTCATAGTGTCCTGAATATCTTGAAATTCCCATTCATACCTTTGTATTAGCTCTTTGTTGTATTGTATTAGATCTGCCACTGGGTCTTCTAGTTTAGACATTCTGTTGTCTCCTTCATCCGTTCTACTGGTGAGACTTTCCACAGAGTTTTTTATTTGATTGACTGTGTTTTTCAGTGCCAGAATTTCTGCCTGGTTTTTCTTCAGTATTTTTATTTCCTTACTCATGTCTTGTAGTGACCTACTTATTTCATTAAGCCAGTTTCCTGAGTTGTCTGGAATTCCTTTAGAAGTTTGTTTTCTTCTTTATTTCATTTGTTTTCTTCTTTGAGTATAGATAAAATCTTTTTTTTTTTTTTAATCTTTGTCAGGCATTTCATCTAAAACAGTTTCATTGAGGGTCATTTCTGATGGATTTATAATTTTTGGTGGTGTTTTATTCACTTGATTCTTTGTGTTTCTTGTATTATAATGTAGCAATTTTTGCATCCTGAGTTGATTTGATGCTTGGGTTTTCTAATTGTCTGCAATGCTCTTAGATTTGGAAATCTAACTTTATGTACCTTCAGAGTAGGGGTTTAAGGTGCCTAGTGTAGCTCTTGTACTTCAATCTGTCAGCTTGGAGGTTGAGATTTCTGTTCTGAATTGGGTTCCAGATCAGCCTGGGTCTGAATCAGACCCTGCCCCCAATAATGACAGAAGCAAAAGACAAATGCCCTATGAATCTGAAAGCATCAAAGGCAGCAGTATTCAACCCCCAAATACAGCTTAATTGAAAATGGTAAAGCCAATCATGAATATGTAACCTCTGCCCTGACATAGAAAGAGAGATTAGCACTTCCAGTGCAGGCCTATGTACCTGCTCTTTTGTCAGTTGGCCTCACTACCTTTTGGCGTGGCTTCCAATCTCATCAATGCTGAGTTCCCACCTCTATCCCTTCATGTTGTGCTGTAGACTTGGTGCTCTGATTAGCTGTGCTGGATGCCCTCCGCCTAGGGCTGAATGCATTCTCCACAGGTTCATAGTCCTAATGGTTGGGGGTTAGGAGAGTGCAGGAAGCCTGGAGTTGTACTGCAACTGCTCAGCTGCTCCCACCTTTATCCCTTTCAGCAGTTCTTTAGCTGATCTCCACTCTCTCCCCTTCAGATTTGATGAGGTTGGAAATTCCCTTTGCTTTTGTCTTTGCTCCTACAGCTGGGCACCGGGCCAGGTGGGTTCACAGGCCCGGTCTGGCAAGGAGATCTGTGTGGGCTTCAAGTGCCTCTGTGGGATTCTGGCCAGTTTCCTCCTTTCTGATAGATCTTGGTCTCTCCTGCTTCTCTGCTGTGTCTGATAAAAACCCATACACCTTCATTTTTCAGAAGAAAAGTGTATTTTGCTGTGGTTTTGCTTAAATCCCTCCCTGGGCTGCTTTAGTGTGACTTCTATGCAGCCATCATACCTGAAGTCAAAATCTGGATTATAGTCTTGAGGGGAAGCTTTATGATGTCAGGAGAAAGCATTGCATGAACAGAGGATGGACATCACAGTGGGTAGAAACAGTAGCAGAAGAGTGAGAAATGCTCTGGAAAGGAGAAGCTGGGTATAATACCCCAAAGCCCATCTTCAGCAGCTCACATCCTCCAGCAAGGCTTTATCTGACAAATTTCCACTAGCTTGGGACCAATTATTCAAAACACGTAAGTGTATGGTGTACATCTGATTCAAACCACCATACTTTTCTAGAAGAATGAAAACCATTGCTTTTCAAATTATTTCACAAAACTGAAAAGGAGGAAATGCTCCCTGATTCCTTCTATGAAGCCAGCATCACTAATACAAAAAAAGGGACAAAGCACACAAAAAAATAAATTATAGACTGGTGTTCCTGATAAACTTAGATGCAAAAATTCTCAATAAAATACTTGCTAATCGAATTCTAGAACAGGTCAAATGCATCATCCATGTTGATCAAATAGGTTTAATCACAGTGATACAAGGATGATCCAACATATGGATATCAATAAATGTAATGCATCACACAAACAGACTTAAGAACATAAATCACATGAGCATTTAAATAGATGCAAGAAAGGCATTTGACAAAATCTAACATCCCTTCATCATTAAAACATTGGAAAGACTAGGGGTGGAAGGGTCATATTTTAAGATAATAAATAAATAAAAGGTCTAGATCCCATTTTATACTAAATGAACAAAATTTGAAGCATTCCTAGTAAGGTCTGTAACAAAACAGGGATTTCTAGCTCTCTATTCTCTTTTACATTATTACATGAAGTCTTGGGTCAAACAATAAGACAAGAGAAATAATAAATGGTATACAAATTGCAAATGAACATTTCCAGCTAGCTTTATTTGAAGATGATGTGATTGTATACTAAAGTGACCATAAGCAATCCAACAAAAATTTCCTAGAGCTTATAAACACCTTCAGCCAAGTGGCAGGTTGTAAAATTAATGTACAAAAATCAGTAGCCTTCATAACTACCAATGAAAAACAAACTGAGAAAGAAAAAAGGAAAACATTCCTATTTACAATAGCCACAATGAAAGTTAATATCTTGGAATTTCCCTATCTACAGAAGTCAAAGACATTTACAATAACATTATTAAACACTGAAGAAATGGTAGAGGAGATGAGAAGAAGGGAAAACCTTTGATGTTCATGGATTAGAATAATTAATATTATGAAAATGGCCATCCTGATAAAATCAGTATACAGATTCAACAGAATAACAATCAAAATTCTAGTACCATTCTTCATAGAAATAGAAAATGTAATCTCAAAGTGTGTTGAAGCACAAAATCCTCAAATATCCAAAAGTACCCTCCTCAAAAGGAAAACTATTGGTGGTATCACTGTACTTGATTTCCAGATATACCACAAAGTCATAGTAATAAAACCAACATAGTATTGGCACAAAACAGACTCCTAGATTAATGGGATAGAATATAAAATTCAGATATAAGTTCTAGTAACTACAACCACTCAATCATTGACAAAGAGGCCAAAAACACACACATGAGGAAAGACTGAATTTTAAACAAATGGTGCTAGGAAACTGGATAACCACATGTGGAAGCATGAATCTAGATCCTCTTCTCTCACTCTGCACAAAAATCAACTCCAAGTGGGACAAGACCTCAATATAAGACCTGAAATTAACCCATCAACAGAGTCAACAGAGAGCCTACTAAACATGAGAAAATCTTTGTCAGCTATACAACTGAAAGAGTTTCAATATCTAAAATATATAAAGAACTAAAAGACTAAATGATAAAACAATCCATCAACTCATGCAAAAAATGGGGCAGGGAACTGAACAGAGTTCTAAGAGGAAGAAGCACAAAAAAATTGTAAACATCTGAAAAGTGTGCTACATCTCTAGCCATCAAGGAAATGTAAATTAAAACTACTTTGAAATTTCACCTTATTCTTGTCATAATGGCTAACATCAAAAATTTAAATGACAACAAATGCTGGCAAGAGTGGACAGAAAATTGGATCCTTATTCACTATTGATAGGAGTATAAGCTTGTTCAGCAACTTTGGAAATCAGCATGAAGTTTCCTCACAAATCTAAAACAGATCCATCATTTGCTTCAGCAATACCACTCCTGGGCAGGTTCCCTAAAGAATTTATACTTTACTATAGAGGAATTTGTTCAGCCATGCTTCTTGCTGCTCTATTCACAACAAGTAGGAAAAGGAATCAGCCCAGATATACATCAACTGATGAATGGATAATGAAGATATGGTGCATAAACATGAGGAGTTATATCTAGAAGTAAGGAAAAATGGAAGTATGAAATTTGTAGGAAAATATATAGATCTAAAAAATTCTATTAAATGAGGTAACCCAGGCTCAGAAAGACAAATGATGCATGTTCTCTCTCAAATGTGGATCCTGACATGGAACAGTTTTATTTGTTTATAAGTAGTAAGCATGATTAGAATGAAGCTTGAAGAATAGAAGCAGGGAGGGCTCAATAGAAGGGACAGTAGATATTTAAGTGGACAAACAATACAAGGAATGTCCAGGAAGATGACAGTAGACACTGAGAGACTCAAAACTCATCAAAGCAGAAAATCAGAAGCTGCTGAAACCTCAACAATGCTCATAATATTATACTTATGCTCTCCAAGGCTCAGGGAACATTGTGCAAGAGAGGTGGAAAGAATGTAAGAGCCACAGGGTGAGAAGGTATATTCTGAGACATTATCTCCTACCCAGAGACTAATTAGTGTATTCATGACCATACCATGAATGCTAATAATCCCAATGAGGAGGGCCCTCAGTGGAATAGGAAACATACCTTCCTGAGTCCTCCTACTAGTGGCTATCTTCCTGAATCCTTCTGATAGTGGATATCTTCCTGAGTTCTTCTATTTGTGAATATCTTCCTGAGTCCTTCTGCTAATGGATATCTTCCTGAATCCTGCTGCTAGTGGACTGTGACTTGAGCTGCACTTTCAGCTGTGGAGAGTCTGTGGAACTTCTGGTCAGCACACACTTATCTACCTTTATCACTGTCATTATATTTATTAAGCAGTTAGGGAAAAGGAGCACCCCTGTCCCAGAAAAAAATAAGAGTTCTATGAATGAATTCACCAATGTCTTCCTTCTTTTGCTGAGGTATTTTCATAAACTATTGGTATAAAGAAGTCAGCACAGGGCTGAAGAGATGGATTAGTAGTTAAAGTATTTGCCCATGGAACCTGAGGACCCAGCTTTGTTTCCTTGGTACCCATGTAAGCCAGAAGCACAAGGTGCACATGTGTCTGGAGTTTGCAGTGCCTGAAGGCCCTGGCCTGCCAATTCTTTCTTTTTTTTTTTTTTTTAAGAGTAATTATGCTGTTTAATTTGAAGTAAAAACACCTATCCAGCATGTCACCCAGAGATGTTAAAAACTGCAGGCATCTCCAACGTGTCTCTTAGAGACCTTTTCACCCACTGCTCTGTTTAGCTGCTAGCCTCTTGTCTCTCTCTTCAGCAATGGTGAGGCGGATTCCTTTTCCTCTGGGAAGAGAAATCCATGCTTTGTTGCCTTTGCCAATAACAAAGATGTTGGAGAGCCGGGTAGCGAAGCTGTTGCCATTGGCATCTTTCACATGTACCACATCAAAAGAGCCAGGATGTCTTTCTCTGTTAGTGATCACACCAATTCTCCCCAAGTTAGCACCTCCAGTCACCATACAAAGGTTACCGGTGTCAAACTTGATGAAGTCAGTTATCTTGCCAGTTTCCAAATCAATCTGAATGGTGTCATTCACTTTAATGAGAGGATCAGGGTAGCGAATGGTACGAGCATCATGGGTCACCAGATAAGGGATTCCTTTTGTGCCCACAAAGATTTTTCTCACTTTGCACAACTTATACTTGGCCTCCTCAGGAGTAATACGATGAACAGCAAAGCGACCCTTAGTATCATAGATCAGACGGAAATTCTCTCCAGTCTTGTCAATGCTGATGACATCCATAAACCCGGCTGGGTAGGTTATGTCAGTCCTGACTTTGCCGTCAATCTTAATGAAGCGCTGCATGCAAATTTTCTTTACTTCATCTCCGGTTAGGGCATACTTAAGTCTGTTCCTTAAGAAAATTATCAGAGGCAGACATTCTCTCAATTTGTGGGGACCAGTGGATGGACGAGGAGCAAATACGCCAGTCAATTTATCCAGCATCCAATGTTTTGGAGCTGCTACTCTCTTCAGGTGCTTCTTGGGACCACGAGCCATGGCTGCGCTGGGAACGGAAAGAGCCCATTCTTTCTTTCTCTGTATTTGCCTTTCTCTCTCAAATAAATAATAAATAAAGTATTTAAAAAATTTAGCAGTCTCTGAAGATTAAAAATAAGAATACAGTGAATAGAAAGGTATGTGGGGGGTTTGGGGCATGGGAGGGAGGGCACAAAGAAAATACAGAAAACTACTGATGCCATGCTGGTGAGATGACTACCAGTTAAGGCGCTTGCCTGCAAAGCCTAATGACCCAGGTTTGGTTCCCAAATACCCACCTAAAGCCAGATGCATAAAGTGGCACATGCATCTGGAGTTCATTTGCAGTAGCTAGAAGCCCAGATGAATCCATATATTATCTCTTTCTCTCTCTTATTCTCTCTCTTCCCCTACCCCTCTTTCTCCCTCCCTCCTTCTTTGCAAAATAAATAAATAAAATGTTTTAAAAAACAACTACAGATGCCATGAATCAATACTATAGAAACTTGCTTGTTGGTTAACTAATTAAAAGATATCACACTCTTAAAGAGAGATACTGAGACAGACAAATAGTTTAGGCAGACATACTCTGCAGGGGTGGAGAAAGCTTCCTCCCCAAACCATAGGCTCATGTTGGTGAATAATAGTGTCAAAATTTAGCTTTTTTCCTCTTGTTGTCATTTTTATGAGGCTTGAGTCTCCCCATTATTTGCCATCATCTATAAAAAGAAGGTTCTTGGGCTGTGGAAATGGCTCAACAGTTAAAGGTACTTTCTTGAAGCCCATGTTTGATTCCATTGTACCTATGTAAAGCCAGATACACAAAGTGGCACATGCATCTGGAGTCTGTTTGCAGTGGCAAGAGGCCCTGGCTTAGTCCCCTGCCCCCCGCCCCATACACACACACTTTCTCTCTGTGCATCTCTCTTTCTCTCTCCCCCTCCCTCTATCTCTTTCTACTCACAAATAAATAAATAAAAATATGTTTAGAAAAGAAGGTTCTCTAGCCAAAAGTGAGAGCAGCACTAATCAAAGGGCTTGAAAATACACACTTCTTTTTGTTTGGTTTTGGTTTTGGCTTTTCAAGGTAGAGTCTTACTCTAGCCCAGGCTGACCTGGAATTCATTATGTTGTCTCACGCTGGCTTGGAATTCACAGTGATCCTCCTATCTCAGCCTCCCAAGTGCTGGGATTAAAGGCATGTACCACCACACCTACCTTAAAAAGTGGCTTTTTGGGCTGGAGAGATGGCTTAGCGGTTAAGCGCTTGCCTGTGAAGCCTAAGGACCCCTGTTCAAGGCTTGATTCTCCAGGACCCACGTTAGCTAGATGCACAAGGGGGCGCACGCGTCTGGAGTTCATTTGCAGTGGCTGGAAGCCCTGGCACGCCCATTCTCTCTCTTTCTCTCTATCTGCCTCTTCCTTTCTCTGTCACTCTCAAATAAATAAATAAAAAATGAACAAAAAACATTTTTTTAAACATTTGTTTAAACATTTGTTTAAAAAGTGGCTTTTTGATAGATATAATGTCCATGTTTAGCCAAAGATTCTGGCATGTGAAAGATATCCTCACATGATTCCAGAACTCTATAACTTAAAGAGTAGTGAAAAGGAGAAGAGGGCAATGATATTAAAATGGTGAGAGGCCAAAATAGAAGAAGAGAGCAAAAGTCATTTGCAAGGACTTCATCAGTTTATGCCAGTGTAAAGAACTGTGGGCAGCACTGAGGCACAAAGAGGGTGGGGTGAGAGGAAAAGCACAGCCCTGTTCCTGGCAGAGCAGTAGACTTCAGTTTCTGGCACCTGGCCCTGACAGACCAGGATTGGACTGAATTGATAACTGTGCGGTGGATACCATAACCTGTTCAAGTCAATTCACTTAAGTGGTTGAGTACCTCCTATACAGTCTCTATAGGCAGAGGGGGATTCAGAGGCAAGCAAATAAGATGCATCCTAACCCCAGAAAGCTTGGAGTCCAAACACGAAGGTATAGAAGTTATATAATTGTCTATGAGATATAGCATAAAAGATCATCCAAGAGGCATAAGGAGTCACCAGGGCACTCAGGAGGGTAAAAGTGAGGAAAAAAAAATTTCCATATAGGACAGAATGAAAAGCAGCAATCTACTAGAGAGAGAAAATGCTTCTTGAATTCTAGTGAGATATTTTTTAATAGCAGAATTTTCAAAAATATTTTATTTATTTTAAGCAGAGGGGAAAAGAATGAGAGAGAGAGAGAGAACGGCAAATGAATTCCAGATGAATGCACCCCTATGTGAATCTGGCTTTAAGTGGGTACTGGGAAATCAAACCTGGGTTATCAGTTTTTGTAAGCAAGCACCTTAAACCACTAAGCCATTGTTCCAGCCTTCATAGCAAGATTTTATTTAGGTTGTATATATGCCTTTGAGGTGACTTACTAGGAGTGGGGATGAAGGAGATTAGATGGAGCTAAATGCCTCAAACCACTGCTTAATCCCAGCACTGAGTCTCACTGGAATCTTCTCACTGGCCCAGACACAAGTAGTGGAGGTGAAATGAAACACATGTAAAGAAATGGGTTGGGAGCAGGTCCCAGGAGATACTAGGCAGGAGAGAAAGATCTAGGAAGCTCACCTATTACACACAGTACTGAGAATGAGCAACACCCATCATTTTAGATATCACAGTGTGGATTCCAGGTCCCCCTCTAGCTGAAAGAGGGCTAGGGAGGACTCCTCAGGGGAACACACACACACACACACACACACACACACACACGATAAAATAAAAGTAATAAAAGACATTCTAGAGTCTTGATTCAAGTTATGAAATGCAACTTTTTACTCTGGTAGAAAGAACACCAGATATGGAAGGATACAGAATGAGGTCTGAGTCCCAGCAACACATAACCTAGGCATAATTAGATATATCTTTCAATATGTCTCATTTCCTTATCCTTAAAATGAAGATCCTCCTTACCTCTTGTAAGGAGCTCAAACAAGGGAAAGTGTGTACAAATGCATTCTAAAATGTATGTCATTGTAGACACACAGTTTTAGTACTGTCATTTCAGCATAAGTCCAGCATTCACTGAAGGGCTCACAAATGTTTTGAACCCCTTCTTTTTACATTGATGGCACTCAAATGTCCCCATTTCTTACTAGCCTGTTGGTTCCACTGGGATCACATTAGCATTAACTGTGTTCCTGCAGACCTGAGTTCTCCTGCCACCCCCAACCCCAAGCTTTCCTATTCACATGAAATTCTTCTATTGTGTCACATGTATTCAGTGACAGTATTTACCTTCTTCTACTCAGTCTCCTCATTAGGGTATGCTATCTGTAGAGTCCTCAGGGGAAACAGAACTGAGGGGCCTACTACCTTCCACTGTGTTCACAGATACTATACCTCTTCAGAGATTGCTTGGAGCCTCATGATCACAAAGTTTCATGGCCCTGGTAGCCTCTTTAGCTCTGTGTGGGGCTTTGTCATCTGGAAGAGGTTCTTGGGCTCCAAATCTCACAAATTTCTTGTGCTCAAGTCTACTCAGTTTCTGACTGGAGACACTTTTTCAGGGAGTCAAATATGATCTCTGGTGCAGTATAGGGTGGACATTTGGCATTAATTTTCCTTTCATGGTCTTGTCTGTGCCTCCCCCACCCCACTCTCTTTTATACCCATGTATGTACTCATGCCCCAACCTCTCCTCTATGAGCCATAAAGACATGTTTTCCTTAGTATCTTATGGCTAATGAGTCCAGGTGGCATTCTGTTTCCACAGGTCTAATTTCCATGTAGACTTGACCAAGACCACTCTACAACATTTGATTTAGTGAAGTTATAAGTAAAGGAACTGGAGAGGAATGAACATAGCCAGTAATGTCTTTGAGTATCAGAGAAAGAGTGCTTCAATACACAGTGACTTGACATCATGACTCATACTTCACAAGCATCTGTTTAGTTCCACATCACTCTAATATTTGAATCCAGCAGGTGAGTGGCCTTTAGTCACTATCCCAATGTTATACAAATAGATATTTTGTTATATAAATAGATGTTTTCTCACCAGTTGAGAGATAAGCTTTGAATGCTATGATCTGTTCTGGGGAGCTTGTCTAAAAGATGACATACATATTTCCCATAACAAAAATTCTGCTCAGGAACCTGGAGGCCCAGATCTAGCATAATGTGAAGCTGTATCTCCTGGTTGAGAATGAGTTCCAAGCTAGTATTCCCTTAACAACACTGCAACCCACAAATTATAGGAAATTTGGATTCGATTTTGGGGGTATTGATGGTTCCCTGAAAGATATCCAGTGACACTTCTGTTAGTAAAGAGGCATGTTCCAACCACACACTTTTGTGATCAAAACTTGTTATCAGAACTATAAATAAAACTGCACATATGGGAATTCACCTCTTGAAATCTGTGGAGTTCCCAGTTTCTCCTAGTAGCCACATTCAGTGGATGCCTTTTAATCATACCATTGATCTCTTCTTCACAGTTGGTAGGGTTGGTCAAAGAAGAGAATAGTTGAAATATACAAAATGAGTCCAAACCTTTGTTCTCATCTTACTAGCCATGGAACTCTGGGAGAACTCCTCTTTGAGCCTAAATTTTCTTTTTCTGTGAGACAGGTAAAATGATTCATAAGGGGCTTCCAATGAGGACCATAATGTATAGAAAGCTACTAAAATATTGACCCTTGATAGTACTTATTATTACTTTTAAGCACTGATTTTTTTCTCACTTACCTTAGGAAATTATATGTAAGAAATATCCCTTTTATGTTTTTCTCTTGTCTTATCACTCAAAGTAAGACTTCATGTACTTCATTAAATACCAGTGGTAAGAGTGGACACTCCTGTCTTGTTCCAGACCTTAGTGGAACAGCTTCAAGGTTTTTCACATTTACCATGACATGGATCTTAGGTCTGTCATGCAGTCATTATCTAGTCTCTCCAATGTTTTCTTCATGAAGGGATATTGTATTTTGGCAATATTGAAATGGTCATGTAATTTTGTCATTAACTATATTTATGTGAGGTATTACATTAATTGGTTTCAGTATATTGAACCATCTCTGAATCCCTGAGATGAAACCTACTTGATGGTGGTGGATGATACTTTTGATGTATTCTCAGGTTCAATTTGCAAGAATTTTATTGAGAATTCTTGCATGAACGTTCATCAGGGAAATTGGTCTATAATTTTCTTTCATTTTAGTGCCCGCTGGTGTAATGCTGGTTTTGTAGCAGTCAGGGTGTATCCCCTCATTTTCAACTTTATGTGGATAATTAATCTCTTCTGGGTTTAGATTTGGTAGGTTATATGAGTCAAGAAATTCATCTATTTCTTCAGATTTCCAATTTTGTGGAAAATGGGTTTTGGAAATATGTCATTATTTTCTCAATTTCATTTGTATCTGTTGTAGCATCTTTTTCCTTTCCATTATTAATCTTGTTGATTGGAATATTCTATGTTTCTTTTGATGAGTTTGGCCAGGGGTTTAAAAATCTTGTTTACTTTTTCAAAGAAACCAGGTCTTCATTGTTTATCACTTAATATTTTATCTTCATGTATAATAATAATTTGTTTCTACCCTGATCTTGATCATTTATCTCACCTGATACTTTGGTGTCTGGATGTTCTTATTTTCCAGTACCTTCAGGTGGATAATTTAGTTGTTTATCTGTGATCTCTCTGTTTTTTTAATGTAGGCATTTAGAGCTATAGCATTCCATCATAGGACTGTCTTCATTGTGTTTCATAAATTCCATTATATTATGTTGTATTTTCATTCTCATTCAGCTCTAGCAACCTTTTGATTTCCCTCCAATTTCTTCAGTGACCCACCCATTGTCCAATAGTGTGTTGTTCAATCTCTGGGACTTTGTATATTTTCTGGGTTTCTCTTATAGATTTCCAGTTCTATTACATTGTTGTTATATTTAATACAGGGAGTAATGTCAGTTTTTCTAAATTTATACAGACTTGTTTTGTGATCTCTTTTAGAGAAGATTCCAGGAGATGCTGAGAAGAGTTTCTGTTCTGCAGTGTTAGTATAGGATATTCTATAGATGTCTGTTAAGTCCTTCTGATCTATTGTTGTAGCAGACAGCTTCAGGTTCACTGAGATGAAATTCCAGACCAGGCACAGTTATGGAGGAAGGGATTTATTGAAGCTTACAGATCCAGGGGAAGTTCCATAATGGCAGAAGAAACTGGCCTGCCTTCACAGGCCCAAGCAGAGAGAGAGCAGTACAAGCCTAAAGGTCAAAAGCCAGAGCACACTTCAGGAACTCAGCTAGGCACACTTTGCATATCTTTAGATTGAAATCTCAAACCCACCACCACACTTTAAGATCCACACAATGGCATTGCCTCCAGACAGATGGCTAAAGATGCAAACTACAAACAAATAAACAACTGACTATATTGGGGGCCATCTATTCTATTCAAACCACCACATTCCGCCCCTGGCCCCCAATAGATTTTATAACCATCACACATTATAAATTGTACTCAGTTCAATTTTAAAGGTCCCCACAGTCTTGACCAATTTAAGATATGAAGACCTGTAAAAATCAAACAAGTTCAACATTTCTAACAGATAAAGGCACAGAGTAAACATTTTTAACTGGTATAAGGCACAGCAAGGAGAGACTAAAACAATGCAAACTCAACCACCATCAAACAAACATCAAACTTCTGTAGTTCAAGTTCAATATACCCAGAGACTAACAGTCCTCAGACTTTCCAATTCCACCCCTCCAGCTGGGCAGAGTACCCGGGAACACTTCCATCCCAGGCCAACAGTGTGCTCTATGGTAACCCTTGCACAGTCCTGGTATATACAAAACATCTTCAGGTCTTCATGCAAACCATGGTCCATCTTCCACAGGCTCTTTCAGCCTATCAGGGCATCATGCCCTACCTCATGCCACATCTCAGCAGCAGCTCCTGGAACCATGTGCAATTCATGACCACTCTTCACATTTTCCAAAGGCTCTTTCAGCCTATCAGGGCATCAGGCCCTACCTCATGCTGCATCTCAGCAGCGGCTCCTGGAAGCATGTGCAATTCACGGCCACTCCATGCATTTTTCATGCTTCTGAAACCAATACCAGGTGTGCAGGACACAGCCATATTCTTAATTCAGGGGCAAAACAAATCATAGCCTTGAAAAGCAGGTTCCTTCTCCAGTCAACTCTTTCCAAAAGTGTTTGCATTTCTATGATAGTCTTTCCTCAGGCATCCTTTCCATTGTTTTAATGTAAAGCAGTTGGAACATCTTCCTTAAGATTGCTAATGTGTTTGACAATAGCAGGTTCAGTAACCTAAAACCGGTCTCAGTGCCTGTAATTTTAACTTGCTTGAGGTTTTCCAGATTAAAATCTTAAATCTCTCAGTCCAATATCTCTAGCCAAGCACATCAGTCCATTACAAATTTAACCTTGATCAAACACTCTGGGCCTGAGCAGCAGGATGCAGCCAGCCCTTATGCCAGTAGCCCAGTTCCAACAAAGTCCTCTGCAGTCTTTCCTTCCCCTCAGAAAGCTTATAAGCCAAGCCTTGAAGTTCAATGCTATCTGCACTTAGCATTCTCAGACTCTCATCAGAATAGTCCATAAAACTTGGCTTACCACTCCAGATGACATCTCCAGTTGCAAGCACCAAGTCCATGCCTATTCCTACAAAACAAAGGTTCCACAAGATCAACATCCACATAGTAAGGTTCATCTCACCCCACTCCTGGTACCAAGTTCTGTAGCAGACAGCTTCAGGTTCACTGAGATGAAATTCCAGACCAGGCACAGTTATGGAGGAAGGGATTCATTGAAGCTTACAGATCCAGGGGAAGTTCCATAATGGCAGAAGAAACTGGCCTGCCTTCACAGGCCCAAGCAGAGAGAGAGCAGTACAAACCTAAAGGTCAAAAGCCAGAGCACACTTCAGGAACTCCAGCTAGGCACACTTTGCATATCTTTAGATTGAAATCTCAAACCCACCACCACACCTTAAGATCCACACAATGGCATTGCCTCCAGACAGATGGCTAGAGATGCAAACTACAAACAAATAAACAACTGACTATATTGGGGGCCATCTCTTCTATTCAAACCACCACAATTGTGTTTCAGCTCTATTGTTTATTTTCTGTTTAGATGATCTGCCTACAGATAATAGTGAAGTATTAAAATCACCTACTATTATTGTGTTGCGATTTACTTATCATTTAATGTGTAATTGATTTTTGCTTTATAAAATTTGATGCACCTGTGTTTAGTGCATATAAGTTTATGATGATAATATTCATTTGTTTAATTGTCCATTGATGAATATAAAGTGGCCTTCTTTATCTCTTTTGATTACTTTTGGTTTAAAGTCTATTTCATCAGATATTAGTATAGCCACACCTGCTTATTTCCTATTTCCATATGCTTGGAATATCTTTTTCCATCCTTTCACCCTAAGGTAATGTTTATCTTAGATGGTAAGTTTGGCTTCTTGAAGACAGAAGATGGATGTATCCAATCTACTAACCTGTGTCTTCTGATGTGAAGTTGAGGACATTGATGTTCAGAGTTATAATTTAGAGGTATGAGTTAATCCCTGTCAAATTGAAGACTTCATGGGGTTTAGTGTTTCCTTGATCTTCATTTGCTTTCACTTGTGTTCTAGTTTTGATTATTGATTTTTCCTCCTCCTGTAGCCCTTATGTTTGTTCTTCTCTTCTGTGCAAAATATTGCATCCAGTATTCTCTGTAGTGCTGTCTTAGTACTCATATACAATTGAAACATGCTTTGAGCCTAGGATTTTTACTTTCACCTTCTATTATGAAGGACAATTTTTCCAGGTATAGTAGTTTCATTTGGCATCAGTGATATTTCAAAATTTAGAATACTCCATTTCAAGCCCATCTGATTTTAGAGTGTCCCTTGAAAAATTGGATGTTGTTCTTATGGGCTTACCTCTGTAAGTTATAAGCTGTTCTTCTCTTGCAGTTTTTAATACTCTGTCTATGTTTTCTGCATTTAACTGTATTGTGACATGGAATATTTCCTCTATTGTCCTGCCTGTTTGGTGTTCTGTGTGCTCCTGTATCTGGATAGGACTCTCTTGTTAGATTTGGGAATTTTTCTTATATAATCTACCTGAACTTATTCTTGTAAGGTTCAGGAGTGACCAAGGACCACAGAGACCACTCTGAGGCAAAGATGGAAGTTTTTATTCAGGGAAAAACATGAGCTTCCAGGACTGACTCTCAAAAGCAGAGCAGTTGGCTTGGGGTTACAGATAGTGGGCTTTATAGGCTCTTCAGTTGGGGGAAGGTGAGGAAAAGAAGGAATATTTTGTTTGGGCAGTAAATCTCTGTTCTTTACATTAGCCATAGGGTGAGACCAGAAATAAACTGGTGAGAGGTAAGGGGCAGTAAATCTAGACCTGGAGCCTTGTTAGGCAGGGGATGGATAATGGCTGTACAATTTTGTGAGGAATGTGGATGATTCACTTTGCCTTCCTGCTGTAAGTCTGTTTTGTCCTGACCTAACATTCCAACCTTTTGTTAATGATAAGAGAGGAATGTTAATTTTTTTATTTTGACCATAATGGTGGTGAGTTCTTATGGGGGGGGGGGACTGAATAATGTGGTTGATGGATCTCTCTTCAGGGCAGGTGATAAGGAGGCAGTTTCATCGTGGCTAAAGGTGGCAGAGTGGTGAGATTGACAGTGCCAGTGTAACATGTTGTTATGACTTGGTCTTATTGAGCTGGCTTCAGGGCAGTTGCTAGCAGACACCTGGTGTATAGAAAGGAAGATGGGCTCTGTGCACCCCATGAGAAGACAGAAGGAGAATAAAGGAGCTTGTTACTCTTGTTAAAACACCAGGTGTAAAGGGAGGATGAGCATTCAGAGGCAAGGAATAGAGGGCTTGGGGAAAGAGACAGGAAGCAAAGGGGCATTTTAGGATCAGGGGAAGAGTAGGAACACAAGAGAGTTTAAGTTTGAGAGTGTCCATTGGGGTGGCAGTGTACTTATCCCTGGATGAGATAGGGTAAGGGTTAAGGAAGGAGGGGAGTCTGAGGAATAGCTTTGATATGGGCTAAGGCAAGTGGGGAGAGCTGGGATCATGGTAGGTGAAGTTAATCAGGGACAGGCAGAGGCAGAAGGCATGAATTAATGTTAGAGTATAGTATTGTAAATCAGCATCTGACAGGGGAGCCTATTACACTGACTCATTGTTTATATTGTAGTTAAATTTTTCTCATTGGGCGATTAAGACCATGTAGGCTGTCAGAATTAACTGTATACTTTGGAGGTCAATAATGGCTCTGTAGGAGAGACTTTTAGGGACCTGTGAGGAGTTCTATAACTCTCATCATTGTCATCTGATAGGATAAGTGAATGCTGTGCTGACCAAGTGGCCCTCCCTCTTTTGGGAAGCCTGGAGGACTGATTTTCCTCCGATGTGACTCTCCTGTTGCAGATACGTTGACTTGGAACTCATTTTCTGGGTCTCCACATCCTCTCTGATCAACAAGATAGGTAACTTACCAGAGGCTAGAAGCTCAAGTGTCCCACCATCTCCTGTGGCCTTTTGACCCAGGATCAGGAACCAAAATATTGGTTATTTTTTAACTCCAACGTTTCCAATTGATTTTGGCTTCTACATATGGTTATTACTCAGAGAGACTGTATGTATCTGATTACCAAAACAGATTACTTAAAAAGGGTGTAGGACATATCTGGTTAGCAAAGTAGATCTGGTCAGAGAATGACATAATAGTTTAAAATCATTCTGATTAATATTTAAGTTTAGTTGTCAGGTGACAATGTAAGCAATATTTGGGACATTGAAAGTATACATATCTCAATCTTTTAAGTATCTGTCAATTATATGTATAGGCAGAACATCCTAGTAGCCCTAAAGACAATATTTTTATAAATTATTTTATCAATAACTTTGTCAATTGATTTAGTTTAGAAATTGCATGCCAGGGAAAAGACAAGATAGCATAAAAACTTAGCATATGTGTTTGAAAACAATTTTGGTTAGTTTGTATATCAGTGTAAGTACCAATTACCCCCCAGACTAGAAGTAGAACAGCAATTTAAGATTATTTTTAGGGCAGAAAACATGTTAAATATCAATATCTCTATAAGCAAAGAACTTAATACATCAGAAATGAGACAATTAATTAAGTGAAACCTTGATTGAGACTGATCATACATAGCTTAAGAATAAAATAAAACTTGGTCATTGTTGAGTTAAGCAAGCCTGATTTTAACATGCATTAGAGACAATATGACAGACACAAAGCAATTTCTTAAATAAGTACCTTTTACCATTGAACAATTTTAAGGCTTAATTAAAGAAATATTTATTACTGCTACATAAAACTTAGACAAACTATATTAACATTGTTTGTATACAGTACATTTTTCTAAGACATGGAGAACTTTTTCAGTTTTTTTAAAGAACAAAATCACAAGAAGTTACTTTTTATAAGACTTAGATTATAACTTCAGTGATAATCATCTAGCAAAATCAGCTTGAATAAGACTAAAACCACCTTAAAATTACAGAGTTTTAGCCAGGCATGATGATGCAGGCTTATTGATAGCTAAACACCATGAACTTTATATAAACCAAATTACAATATACTTATATCTGGAAAAGCCTGATATTAACAACAACTAGAGCTTACATATTTAAGGCATATGAGGCTACAGAGAATAAACTAAGAACAAATGATCTGCTGACAGAATTTAAAATAAACAAGAAACCTATATTATGCAGTAACATTTTTTCGCTTAAATAGGAAGACATGAAAAAATTTATAATTTTAAAGCTTATCAGAATTGGGATACCTTCATATACCTACTTTTTTGAGATGATCTAGTCCTCTTAAAAGCTAAATAAGATGTCTATCCAATCTATAAGTCAGTTTTAGTTATATTTAACATACTCAATGAATAGATGAACTGGATTAAACTGGCATGATCTAATAAAAAAGGAGACAAGTCTCATGAAAAAGAGAAGGAATGAGCATGCCAGGGCCACTTGTCACTGCAAATGATTTTCAAAACAATTTGCAAATGTATGTTCCACTATGTACATCTGGCTTTGCAAATAAGCACCTTTAATTGTTGAGTCAAAAAGAAGTATTTTTAACCTCTTCCAAATCAATTTTATAGAACTACATGGAATTCCTAACATACACAAAATTTTATGACACAACTATAACTATTCAAATCTTAATCAACTTTATATTTCTGCCTGTGATTTAAGCTTACTTGTTTAAGCTTACTCATAGCTTCATCTACATACTTCATTCATACCTTCATCTACATACTTTAACCTTACAATCCATGTAACCACTCTGTAACAATCTTTTTCATCAAACATTTAACATTTAAAGTTTTCTCTCCAGGTTATCGTCTTTAGTCATGTTCATCTCATAACTCAACAAAAACTTTTATTGTCATTACCATAAGACTTTTAATATTACCATTTTCCCCTCAAAAGGCCTTTTAAAATAACTTTTTTAAAGAAGGAGTAGATCAGATTTGACTTATGCTATTTACCCAGAATAAACACATAGATTTTGGAACTTGGTTTCTTTTCCTGAAATACGTTTTTCAAAAAAATATATGAAAGCAGATTTGAACATTATTAGGAATATTTAGAAAAAAATTTATACAGTATCGAGTACTTCTAAATTTAAACATAAATCTTGAGGCTATTTGTTAGTAGTTTCATAGAAGCATAGAAAATAAAGTAAATGCAAAACAATTACTAATTTCTTATAAGAAGTCCCCATAATGACTTGGCACTCACCCGTCATCATGCTGGTGCCAGGATCCTGAGATTCCCGTGCTTGAAATTCCCTGGCTCTGCAAGGAAGGGAAGCTAAGAAAGAGGCTTTTGTTCCCCTAAATTCCAGGGACAGTTGCCTCACAGCTACAGACTGCTTTACGATCCTGCCATTTTTAAGAGTAGGACAACCTTGCATTTTTTCTATGATCTTAATTACTTTTAGTGTTCCTTCTGGGGGCACTCAATAGTAAAAATTGGCTATGCCATCTCGTACAGTGGGCTTGGTGGAAAACATCCCCACGGTGAAATGGCACTGCTCAGAACAGAAATCATTCCGCTGCCTTAGGGCTGTGAGCCACGTACATATTCATATACACACATCATTTCAAGTGTACTTTTCATATAGACTCTAGACAACCACTTCTCCTTCATATATTCATTCATTCATTCATTTATTCAGTAGTTATGCATTCCCGTTTTAAATTTCTATTTGTTTTTTACAACTCAGGAGATTAAAATCAAACCTTATTACCAGGCAGGGTGTCAGGAGAGGCTGAGTAAGCCAGAGGGGCCAGAGGAGCTCTTAGGGCGAGGTTCTCTATGGTGTCAGGTTCAAAAGCAGAGGGTGAGGACGAGTATGGGGGAGGGGTTGAGTGCGAGCACATTTCTGAGGCCTTGGCTAGGACCTGTTGAGAATGGCATGTACAGCAGAGAGAAGACCTTGCATACAGATTGAAAAATAGGATACTGTGGACCATTCGCCTGTACGTTGGCAGAAGTTAGTTTTAATTCAGTGAGAATTTAGAAATCAAAAGTATCATTCTCAGGCCATTGAACCCATTGTCCAGATTATGGATATGGCCAAGCAGAGTTGCAAAGAAAGATAAGATGTCACCTAAGAGTCATATAGTCTTAAGGAGACAAGGAAAGAGCAAAACAAGGGTGAGAGAAAAATAAACCAGAGTTTAAGCTGCATTTGCACAGAACACCAATATCACCCCCTGACCTGTTAGGGTGAACGGGGCCTGCACCTCCCACGTGGGCAGAGACCGTACAGGCTGCAACTGTCAGCTTTTTAGCCTGTTAGTGGGCAAGGAGGGCGACTGTGCTCCAGATGGTGAAAGCTGCTGGCTGTAGAAGATTAAAGGGACTGGCAGTGGAAGATGAGAGCTCAGGAGGGAGATGGAGAGGAGGGAGGGAGAAGGGGTGTCCTGAGATGGTGCAACCAAACCAAAAGGCACCTCTTAGGGTATGGTACACCAGAGAGAGAGACCCGAGGTGTCCAGGGTGCGTCTTTCTGGAGACCTGGGGTTGGGTCCTAGCAGCTGACGGGTGTAGCCTGGCGTCCCCGCATGGCTTCCACTAGAGGAGGTGAAACTGGAGACAGGCCAACCTGAGAGAGAGGGACACTTACTGAGAAGGAGGGAGGAGACGATGGAGAAAAGAACAGTGAGGCTGAATCATGGTGGGTGTGAGAGCCTGTATCAGGCAGAGATGGACCGAGGCCTTCAGAGGGTCGAATGGCAGCTTGGTGGTCCGGTCAGGGAAAAGGAGGCCTGGCTGCTCAAGAGGGCAATCAGAGCCTTCCTATCCGACTCAGGCACCACATGTAAGGTTTAGGAGTGTCCAAGGACCACGGAGACCATTCTGAGGCAAAGATGGAAGTTTTTATTTGCGGGGGGTGGGAGGGGAACACAAGCTGCCCGGACTGACTCTCAAGAGTGGAGCAGTCAGCTTGGGGTTACA
This sequence comes from Dipus sagitta, assembly GCA_036346955.1. Classification (NCBI taxonomy): domain Eukaryota; kingdom Metazoa; phylum Chordata; class Mammalia; order Rodentia; family Dipodidae; genus Dipus; species Dipus sagitta. The sequence continues at coordinate 69,881,086 of CM070772.1, forward strand.
GATAGTGGGCTTTATAGGCTCTTCAGTTGGAGGAAGGTGAGGAAGGGAAGGAATTTTCTTGTTGGGGCAGTAAATCTCTGTTCTTTACATTAGCCATAAAGTGAGACCTGAAGTGAGCCGGTGAGAGATAAGGGGGCAGTAAATCTAGACCTGGTGCCTTGTTAGGCAAGGGAAGGATAATGGCTGGACAATTTCTTGAGAAATGTGGATGATTCACTTCGCCTTCCTGCTGTAATTCCATTTTGTCCTGACCTATCAATTCTCTTTGTCTTTAACCTGTATTTTTCTCCTTCTTTTAAAATATTTTGTGTTTTATTTATTTATTAGAAAGTGGGAGAGAAAGAGGCAGAGAGAGAGAGGGAGAGAAAGAGAGAGAGAGAGAGAATTGGTGCACCAAGGCCTCTTGCCACTGCGAATGAACTCCAAATGCATGTGCCACCTTGTACATTTGGCTTTATGTGGGTCCTGGGGAATCAAACCTGGGTCCTATGGCTTTGCAGGCAAGTACCTAAACTGCTAAGCCATCTCTCCAGCCCCTTTCCCCCTTCTTGAATGCCCATGGTCAGGATGTTTGATGTTTCCAAAGTGTTCCACATTTCTCTCATGTTTTGTTAATACATTTTTTTAAACTTGTCATTGATTTTGGCCTCCAAATCTATCTATTTTTTAATTATAATAATAATAATTATTATTATTATTATTATTATTATTATTATTAACAAGATGTTTTGTATGGACATATCATGTGTCGGTACCCTCTTTTCCCTCATCCTTTCCCCCATTCCAATGGGGGATGCTCCTCAGTGGGGTTATGTTCTCCAGTGTCAAGCTCTCACCAGTCTTTGGCTAAAAAGGGAGTCACATACAGTAAATTATCCCTAAACTAATAATGCTTATCCCAATTAAACTGTGCTGATTTCACTCTCCACTGGAGAATCTGTTCTTGTTTTTCATAAGGTAGCAAGACTGGAGGGGATAAACTACCCCTCACACTTCACCCAAGCCATAGCTGAATCCAGAGGAGTGGAGAGGTGAGCAAAAGTGCTGCTCCTAATCTATTTCTTCTGCCTTGTACTCAATCCCTCATAGTCTGTCCTCCACATGATCTATTCTGTTTGTGAGACTTTCTTGGATAGCCTTTAATTGAGTTATTTAATTTTTTATTTCTATTATGTTTCTCTTTAGCATCTCCATCTAGTTACTAAATCCCATTTTATTTCTTGGTTTAATTTCTTTTGAAGCATCACCTTCTCCATTTTATTTAGGCTTATTCTTCTATAATTTAAATTGAAGAAAAGTTTTTATTCTCATAATCCTGGCACCAGCTTAATTTCGTCCAAAGTATAATACAACCTCTTCAACATCACTAATGGATTTGTGCCTGGAATTTGGCTGCTGTACCTTGGACAGTAACTGTTATTCCACAGATTCTGGAAGATATAGATCTTACAGAAGATATGAATGTATTATGTCATTATAGTTGGTGTCATCACATACCCCTTATAGAATTAGCACATAATAAAAGGATTGACATCTTTTACCAGGTGTTTCCTTTGGATAGCCATTATTGGTTAACTGGCTTTTTAGTTCAATCAAATGGAGGTATTAAGTAAATGAAAGCCTGTTTGCAACATCTGACATGGCATTCTCAATAGGATGTCCTAGGATATGAGTGCTTGCATCCAGATATATCTTGAGACCGCAAATTATCACTCCTTTTGGTGTTCAACTTTTTCCATCTATTGGCCACCACCCCTGGACCTTGACAGCCATAACTGGCCTTTGAAGCAAGAAAGCAAAATAACATGAATATAATGTATAATTTTCATTAGTTAGTTTGATGCGAAATGTCCTACACATGTATTAATCCATGCTCCACTGTCTGTAGAACTATTATTATCCTTAATTGACTGATGAGAAGAATTTAACACTGAGAGCTGAGGACACTTACCAAGTTTCACACAGCAAATAAATTTAAGAACAGGCATTCAAACAAAAGCATCACAATTCTGACTCAAATATTGTCCTCCATGGCTGGAGAGATGGCTTAGCAGTTAAGGCACTTTCCTGCATAGCCAAAGGACCCAAATTTGTTTCACCAGTACCCATATGAAGCCAGATACACAAGGTGATACATGCATCTGAAGTCCATTTGCAGTGGCTAGAGGCCCTGGCATGCCCATTCCTTCTCTCTCTCTCTCTCTCTCTCTCTCTCTCAAATAAATAATTAAATTATTATATTTATTGAGGGAAGTACAGAGCCAAGGAAAGGCACCCATGTGGCTAGAAAAGTCATATCGGAGGGCTTGGGGGAAAAGTGTGGAAAGAAAAGAGGAAAAAAAAAAAGGTTCAAAGACCTGCTGCCATGAAGGGAGCTGTTGGAGATAAAGGAGCTTATGTCAAGATTGAGGAGAATGGGGGCCTCCAGGCCAGGCCTGAGCCTGGGCTAAGCCAGTGCAGGCCCAGCTGAAGCAAAAATTCACCCACAGCTGAAAGTTCACAAGTGGTCAGAGCTAAATAATTAAATATTTTTTTAAAAAGACTGTCCTCTGAAATATATATTATACTGCTTTGTGCCAAATGCTAATATATTTTAACACAGCTATTGCACTTCTGAGAATCAATCTACAAGAAAATTTTCTAACCTTAAAAATGTTACATGCATGAAGAGATATATCATAATGTATACATCATTGGAAACAAGCCAAATGTTCAAACGCTAAAGAGTAGTTAAGAAAATGATATATACTGAAGCAACCTCATAGCATGAAAAATGGTAGCTGAGACTTTGAAATATATGGATGAATTGGACACTTGCCTCCATTGTTACTCCTTCCATAACTGATACTAAGACTTTAAGCCACAAAAACGGGAATGAAAGAAGTAGAGACATTGACAAGTTTAATCGCAAATTTGGAAGTGCATAAGCTAATAAGTAGAATATAATTTAAGATATTTGAGAAGTCAGATGCCTAAATAGGCAGTAAAGAATAAAACAATCTAATTTATATTCCAGGGTTTAACAAAGGCTCAGATATTGCTGTTATCATTTAAAAGGTAGATAAAAGCAAGAGAAACTGAAGTTTGTGGAAGAAGTGAAAGACTAGGAAGAAATTTGATAACCTCACTATATCTTATATTGTAAATAATTAGGGACATTATCTACCTCTTACCAAGTACAAGTGGAGGTCAGGAAGCTTGTTCCTGGAGAGGATTAGATGAATGCTCTCTGCTGGTCTCAATTACAGTCCTCCTTCAGCACACCTGGTATTATTGATTATTCACTCTTCTGAAGCAGTTTTCCTCTTGGCTTCTAGTGTTCTCTGTTCTTCACTTCTCCTTTGTTGTTTCCTCCTCATTTCCTCTGCTGAAAAAGCTGGAGTAGCACAGGATTCCATTCTTGGAGGACCTCTCTGTCTACATCATACTGAGGCATTTCTCCCAACCACTTCACCAGATTCATATTTCCAGGCTCTTTTCTGAATACCTGACTTGTGGGCTGTAGTAGACAGTTTCAGGGAACTGAAGTGGACTTTCAGACCAGACACAGTTATGTAAGGAAGGGATTAAAGCTAACAGATCCAGGGAAAGCTCCATTGTAAGGGTCCAAGAATCACTGAAGAAAGACCCCGGACTCAAATAGTATGTACAAGCAAAGAGTGTCTATTCTTCAGAATCAGCCAGCATGCGGGGTCAACCATTCATACAAAATGGTAACCCTGAGAGGAGCACACAGGCCCCTTTTAGGCAGAGCTAGGGGAATTTTAGGAGGGTTAGGTCATCTTCTAATGTGATTGGCTAAGCAAGAAGCAGTTACATTTGTACACCTTTGATTGGCTGTGGCCCAGATTTTACCATCCTTGGACATGTTTAGACATGTTTTAGAGACTGCAGGAACTGACTCAGCCCTGGAGCCTGCTATCTTGGGCAAGTCCTTCTTTTGGTCATAGTCCAGAGGCATTGCAGGAACTGACTCAGGCCCCTGGGGGCGGGGGGGGGGGCTATCTTCCCTGGCTACATGTCAGGGTCGCTGTTGATTAACAGCCCTTTGTTCATGGATTTTCCCAGAAGTCTTGCCTGCCTCTCTGGGAAACTGGAACTTAGGCCTAGCTGTAAACTGGACCAAATTTGGTCCTCTCATTCCCCCATTGAGATAGGTTCCATCTCAAATCCTTGAGAGGGGTCTATGGGTTGATGTTGGGACTTTAATACCATAAGCTGAATGGTAGATACATGTTCTTTGACAAACCTTATGAGAGTGTTAAGGATATAGGCAGCCCTGACAGCACTGAAAGGAGGGTAGTGAGCCAAGGGGACCTATTAAAAAAGGATTCATACCAGTTTTTAGATTTTTGCCTTTCCTTTTTTCTTTTTCTTTTTTTTTATTTTTTATTTTATTTTATTTTTTAATTTTCTCAATTTTTATTAATATTTTCCATGATTATAAAAAATATCCCATGGTAGTACCCTCTCCCCCTACTTTCCCCTTTGAAATTCCATTCTCCATCATATCGCCTCCCCATCTCAATCTTTCTACTTACATATATACAATACCAACCTAATAAAAGCCCTCCTCCCTTTCTTTCTCTTCCCTTTCTATCTCCTTTCTTAACTTACTGGCCTCTGCTACTGAGTTTTTTTCCTTCTTGCACAGAAGCCCAATCATCTGTAGCTAAGATCCACATATGAGGGAGAACATGTGGCGCTTGGCTTTCTGGGCCTCACTTAGTATAATTCTTTCCAGATCCATCCACTTTTCTGCAAATTTCATAACTTCATTTTTCTTTACTTCTGAGTAAAACTCCATTGTATAAATGTGCCATATCTTCATTATCCACTCATCAGTTGAGGGACATCTAGGCTGGTTCCATTTCCCAGCTATTAAATTGAGCAGCAATAAACATGGTTGAGCACGTACTTCTAAGGAAATGAGATGAGTCCTTAGGATATATGCCTAGGAGTGCTATAGCTGGGTCATATGGTAGATCAATCTTTAGCTGTTTTAGGAACCTCCACACTGGATTCCACAATGGCTGGACCAGATTGCATTCCCACCAACAGTGTAGAAGGGTTCCTCTTTTTCCACATCCCCGCCAACATTTATGATCATTTGTTTTCATGATGATAGCCAATCTGACAGGAGTGAGATGGAATCTCAATGTAGTCTTAATCTGCATTTCCCTGATGACTAGGGATGTAGAACCTTTTTTTAGATGCGTATATGCCATTCGTATTTCTTCCTTTGAGAATTCTCTATTTAGCTCCATTGCCCATTTTTTGATTGGTTTGTTTGATTCCCTATTATTTAACTTCTTGAGTTCTTTGTATATCAGCTTATGGAAGGAAAGGGTTTATTTCTGCTTACAGTCTGGAGGGCAGGTTCTGTCATGGCAGAAAAAGCATGGGAAGGACAGACAGATGGGCACCAAAGTTTGTCACATCAACTGGAAGGAACCAGCACGAGAAAGGTCACTAGGAACACAGTGGGACTGTAGTGGTAAACCCCGGGTTCTGCCCCCAGTGACATACCTTCTCAGTCAAGGTTCTGCTTCCCAAAGGCTCCATCAGCAGAAGACTAAGTATGAGGCCACATGAGACAGCTTCACTAAAACCACCACATTCTGCTCATGGCCTCCATTGACTAATCCAATCTCATCAGGAAAAGTACACTCAGTCTAACTTTTCAAAAATATATCTGCACATCTCAGGAGTTTATTTATTGAAATCAACCCCCACATTTGTCTAGGGCAATCATATCATCCTGTAAAAATATCTATATTCTTATTACTTGAGATATATATTCTTTTTCAAAATACTCCATATATATACATGATATACCATGACCATAATCCTCTCCCACCACACTCCTTTGTCCCCCTCACCTTAGCCCTTCCTTCACTGGATCCCTTATTCTTTCCATCTAATAACTTATATTGTGATGCCATTTCCCCCCTTCTATTATGCAGGTATTGTGTGGGTAGTGGCAATCACTGTGAGGCCATGAATGTCATGGCCACTTTGTGCCTGGAAGACAGTATTGCAAAGTCTTCTTCCCTTCTTTCACTCTTATATTCTTTCTGCCACCTCTCCTGTAATGGTCCCTGAATGAGCCTTGGAGGGTATAATAGAGATGTCTCCCTGTGGTGGTTTGAATAGATGGACCCCAATATATTCAGTTCTTTATTGTTAGTAGTTTGCATTCTGCAGCCACCTGGCTGGAGGCAATGTCACTGTGTGGATCTTAAAGTGTGGTGGTGGGTTTCAGATTTCAATCTAAAGATATGCAAAGTGTGCCTAGCTGGAGTTCCTGAAGTGTGCTGTGGCTTTTTGCTTTAGACTTGTGCTTCTCTGTCTCTCTTCTTGGGCCTATGAAGGCAGGCCAGCTTCTTATGCCATTTATGGAACTTCCCTCAATCTGTAAGCTTCAATAAATATCCCTTCCTCCATAACTGTGCCTGGTCTGGAAGTTCATCTCAGTAAACCTGAAGCTGTTTGATACACTCCCTTAGTGCAGAACACTTCATTGGCACTTCTTCTTAGTACTTTGATGAGTTTTAGTGGCGACCACCATCTGGTCTATTTTAGAGAATGATCCATGTGCTGCTGAAAAGAATGTATATTCTGCAGCATTTGGATGAAATGTCCTGTATATATCTGTTAGGTCCATTCCTTCTATGACCTCATTTAGTCCAGATGCGTCTCTGTTTATTTTTTCCTGGGATGACCTGTCAATTGATGAGAGTGGGGTGTTATAGTCACCCAATACCACTGTATTTGGTGTTATCGGTGACCTTAGTTCTAACAGTGTTTGTTTGATGAATTTGGGAGCCCCCATATTAGGTGCATATATGTTTAGGATTGTAATGTCCTCCTGTTGGAGTGTGCCCTTAATCAATATAAAGTGACCTTCCTTATCTTTCTTGACTAAGGTTGGAGTGAAGTCTGCCTTGTCAGATATTAGGATAGCAACCCCTGCTTGCTTTCTGGGTCCATTTGCTTGAAACACCGTTTTCCAACCTTTCACCCTAAGATAATGTCCATCCTTTGTAGAAAGGTGAGTTTCTTGGAGACAACAAATTGTAGGATCCTGATTTTTAACCCAGTCTGCAAACCTATGTCTTTTGGTGGGGGCATTGAGGTCATTGATATTAAGAGATATTATTGAAAGGTGTGTATTTATGCTTGCCTTTTTTTTTTTTTTTTTTTTTTTTTTTTTTGTGGTTCTGGTTCGACCTTTGCTCTCTTATGTTAACTAGTATTTGAGTATTGCTTGTTGTTTTCCAGGTTCCTTATATATGTGTTTTTCCTTCTCTTTGGCATGGAGGATTCTTTCAAGTATTTTCTGTAGAGCTGGTTTTGTCTTCAAATATTCCTTTAGCCTGCTTTTGTCATGGAATGCCCTTATTTCTCCGTCTATTTGAATGGATAGTTTTGCAGGATAAAGTAACCTTGGTTGACAGTTGTTATCTTTCAGAATTTGGAATACATCACTCCAAGCCCTTCTGGCTTTGAAAGTTTGTGTTGAGTAATCTGCTGTGATCCTGATGGGCTTTCCTTTGTAGGTAACATGATTTTTCTCTCTAACTGCTTTCAATATTTTTTCTTTGGATTGTGTGTTTGGTAGTTTGATTATAATATGGCAAGGAGAGGTTCTTTCCAGGTTTTGTCTGGCTGGTGTTCTAAAGGCTTCCTGTATCTGCATTGGCACCTCTTTCCCAATTTGGGGGAAGTTTTCTTCTATGATTTTGTTGAAGACGCCTACTATGCCTTTGGAGTGAAATTCTTCTCCTTCTACTATGCCCTGAATTCTTATGTGTGATCTTTTCATAGTGTCCCGAATATCTTGAAATTCCCATTCATACTTTTCTATTAGTTTGTCTTTCTCTTTGTTGGATTGTATTAGATCTGCCACCTGGTCTTCTAGCTTAGATATTCTGTCCTCTCCTTCATCCATTCTACTGGTGAGATTTTCTACAGAGTTTTTTATTTCATTAACTGTGTTCTTCATTGCTAGTAATTCTGACTGGTTTTTCTTTATTATTTCTATTTCCTTATTTATGTCTTGTATTGATTTCTTTATTTCGTTAAATTGGTGTCCTGTATCTTCTCTGATTCCTTTGATTTCTTCTTTGAGTTCATTGAACATATTTACAATCATTCTTTTGACATCTTTCTCAGGCATTTCCTCTAACTCGTTCTCACTAGAGGTCATTTCTGATGCATTGATACTTTTTGGTGGATTTATATTGCCTTGGTTTTTGCTGTTTCTTGTGTTATAATGTATATATTTTTGCATCTTGGATTAAGTTACTGCTTAGATTTTCCAGTTAGCTGGGTATTCTTAGCTGTATCAATTGATCTGATGTTGTATATCTTCAATGTAGGAGATTAAGATGTTAGGTGTGGCTCTTACCACTCTCAGAGTATCTAGACACGTGTTCCTAGGGGTTGAGTTTGCCTGCTCTGGGAATATTCAAGTAGGCTGAGTGGATTAAAATACAGGTATATTCTAAAATTTAACTAAACCCCATACACATTCAGTCAAAAACAGCACCGAGCATTTATGCAGGAGTAGGTATTATAAGAACCAGATCCTCTATCAACAAGGAGGTTAAGATTTCTGGTCTGTTGAGGGATCCAAGTCAGCTTGTGACCAAGTGAGACCCTTCCCTGGTTCAATCACAGTTACCTTTTTGGATGCTTTTGGTCTCAGTCAAGTTGCTGGCTGGGACGTTGGGCCACTGTTCTGCTTTCTGGAACTGGGTACTGGCTTATCCTGTGGGGCAAACCAAGCCTGGCAACTGTGGCCCTGCAGATCAGCACCCCTGCTGCTGGATCCCCGCTGCTGCCGCTGGAGCTGCCGCTGCTGGATCCCTGCTGCTGCCTCTGGAGCTGCCGCTGCTGGGACCACTGCTGCTCGATCCGCCACTGGAGCTGCCGCTGCTGGATCTGCCCCCGCTGATCTGCTGGAGCTGCCGCTGCTGGATCTGCCGCCGCTGAAGCTGCTGGAGCTGCCACTGCTAGGTCCACTGCCTCTGATCCGCTGGTGCTGCTGCGGGATCTGCCTCTGCCGCTGAAGCTGCTGGAGCCTCCGCTGCTGGATTCGCTGCCACTGAAGCCGCTGTGGCCAGTGCCAGAGTGGCTGATGTTGCTGTTGGAGCTGGAGTCATGGCTTCCACTGCCGCTTCCGCTGCCGGAGCCCAATTCGCTGCTTCTGGAGACTGAGCCACCGCCGTCGGAGCCCGAGCCTGCCGCTTCCAGAGCCCGAGCCACCGCTGCCAGAGCCCGAGCTGCCTCTGCCAGGGCCCGAGTCGCCGCTTCCGGATCCTGAGCCGCCGCTGCCGGAGCTGCTTCGACCTGCCCGTGTGGGCCCTGGATCTCTCCTACTTCTCTGCTGTTGTTTTAATCACTTATACACCTCCCGTTTTAGTAAAGGTGTGTATTTTGCTGGGTTTTCTTTGGCTTTTTCTCCCCTAGGCTGCTTTGGCGTGGTTCCTATGCCGCCATCTTGACTGGAAGTCCCACCTCTCCTTTTTTCTATCTTGTAATCTTTTCTGTATTAGAGACCTTGATTCTTTGATGATTCCAGGATGGCTAGCATAAATACAGAATTGTTCTCCTAGGGCTAGACATAGTCTGCCTTGTTGGAGGAATAAAATGTCTAGTCCATGCCTGTTCTAAAGGGTAACCTCGGCTAGTGAAGATAAAGAAGTCTCAAGATGTGAGACAGACTTTACTAGTTCAGGTAGATCAGCATCTATCACCAAGCTTAGGGCCTTGTAATTTTTGTCTTGGAGAACTAGGGCCAAGGTGCCCACTCCAATGGCCCCGGCAATGGCAAGTCCTAGCAGGGTGGGGACTAGGACTGCAGCAACTGCCACTCATTTTGATTTTCTGGTCAAGAAAGGGGAGAGTCAAGTCTCCATATCTTCACCTGAATAATAAAGGATATTAGGAGTTAGCTGGACCAGCACACAGAATCCATCAGTGTGGTTGAGAGTTAAAGTATGAACACAAGAAGTCAACCTAGTAGAGCAGGCCCACCAGGCATCATCTGGAGGGAGGAGGTACATCTCCTGATTTGGGGCTTTTGGGGTGGTGTGGCATAGTTGTATATGAGTATGGGGGACAGGTTTATGTCCCTCTGTAATGTATAGTCCATTCCCTTCAACCAGTTCCAAAGTTAACCTCCTAATGCCCAGGTGACACCAGCAGCAGGCCCCATTATCCTCAAAGGTGGTGTAATTTCCAAGGATGGCTATTGCCTTATAATAGGGAGGCCTTGCATCTAAGCAGAGCCAGAGTCATCAGTGAGTTCAGACCTAGAGTTATTTATCAATTGATAGGTGGCCCAAAGTAAGTCCCAAGGTCCGGATTGGGGTTGGGGCTCCTGATTTGGAGTAGGACTCCTGAATGGGATATAAGTCACCCTAGGCTTATTTGTTAGGTTGGGCTTTTCAGTGGGCATAGCCTCCTGCTCTTGTGGTGACACTTTAATGGTGGCAGGACTGGGTTGGGGCCTAGTGGCACCTCAGGACTGAATTTTATCTTTTGAGTTAGGAGCTGAATAGTGAATAATATCCCAAAATCACTATTTGGTTTATAGAGCCATAGTCCCCATGTGTTATCTGCTCCCCAGTTGGTGGCTTTTTTACCTTTTGGGGTAAACTTAATAGTGATTGGATTACAGTTACTAAAAGCACATGGTCCACCAAGAACATTTGAGCAGGGTTTGGGCTGCAGTCCATATCCCCATTCTGGTGAGTCTGACCCTGCACTCCATTTAACTATAATGAGGTCATTCTTAACTTGGAGGGGGGATCCCAAGAGATTGTTCCTGTTGACTCACAGCCCCAGCTTCCACAAAAGAATGATTCTGCCCCCACCCCCACATTTGGTTTTATGAGACTTGGATCCCTTGCCCACCAGGCAGACATAGAAGAGGACGTGCCACAACATGTTGTTCCCTCTTGGTGGTAGCAATTTTGGAGTTCAATATAGGGATCCCAATACCCTTCAGTCAATTTGCATAAGTCAAATGTTATATCAGGGAACCAAGTTCCAATAGGGGCTGAATGGGACCTGGAATTAACAATCATCCCTGTAGCCATGTTAGTAACAACCCATGTGAAGGTATATGGCTCATGAGTGTTAGGTCCAGTGAGGGCCAAACTATAGCAGAGATCAAGATCAGGATTTATAAAGTCTTAGCTTTAGTGGGTCCAGTGGGTGGGGCTGAATCTTCCATCTTTCTGGAGTTGAGTCATCAGGTGGCCTCTCCCATCAGTGTTGCAACTGTTGAGTGGTCTCTCATGCTGCAGGTTTGATGTGGGAGTGATGTATACAGGTTCTGACTCTGTCAACCTTCATGGCTGTGGGCATGGTCAGGATTACCATGTGAGACATCTGGAAACACTGCAGATAAGTAGAAATCCAAGCATCAAATAAATTCAGGATGCAAAAGTCATTGCAATATAATACAAGAAACTCAAAGAATCAAGACAATACAGTCCCACCAAAAACTATAAACCCATCAAAAATGATCACCAATAAGACAGTTTTAGAAGAAATGTCTGACAAAGATTTCAAGAAAATGATGGTATCTATGCTCAAAGAAATCAGAGAAGAAATGAAGGGAATCAAAGAAGAAAACAAAGGAATTAAAGAAGGAAACAAACTTCTGAAAGAGAACACAGGAAACCAGCTTAATGAAACAAAGAGGTCATTACAAGACATGAATAAGGAACTAGAAATACTGAAGAAAAACTAGGCTGAAATCCTGGATCTGAAGAATGCAGTCAATCAAATAAAAAAAACTCTGTGTAAAGTCTCACCAGTAGAATGGAAAAAGGAGAGAACAGAATATCTAAACCAGAAGACCAGGTGGCAGACCTAATACAATCCAACAAAGAGAAAGACACACTAATAACAATGAATGGGAATTTCAAGATATCCAGGACACTATGAAAAGATCAAATATAAGAATTCAGGGTATAACAGAAGGAGAAGAATTTCAATCCTGAGGCTAAGTAGGTGTTTTCAAGAAAATCATAGAAGAAAATTTCCCCCAAACTGGGAAAGATATGCCAATGCAGATACAAGAAGCTTTTAGAACACTAAACAGAAAAAATCTGGAAAGAATCTCTCCTCACCATGTTATAATTAAACTACTAAACACACAAACCAAAGAAAATATATTGAAAGCAGTTAGAGAGAAGAAACAAGTCACCTACAAAGGCAAGCCCATCAGAATAACTGCAGATTACTCAACACAAACTTGAAAAGCCAGAAGGTCTTGCAATGACATATTCCAAGTTCTGATTACTTTATCCTGCAAAGCTATCTATCCAAATTGATGTAGAAATAAGGACAATCCATAACAAAAGCAGGCTAATGGAATTTATGACAACTAAACCAGCTCTACAGAAAATAATTGAAGGAATTCTTAATGCTGAGGAAAAAGCAAAACACACACAGGAAGAAATAGGAAAAAATAAAACACAGTCAAATAGCAGTTAAAACAAGCAATTAAAGGGAAAACAGGAAACACTACAAAATAAGAATAGTGGTGAGAATAAATGTATACCTTTCAATAATAACTCTTAATATCAGTGGCCTCCATGCACCATCCAAAAGACACAGGTTTGCAGACTGGATTAAAAGGCAGGATCCTGCCATTTGTTGCCTCCATGAAAATCATCTCTCAATAAAAGATAGAAACAGCCTTAGGGTGAAAGGGTGGAAAATGGTATTTCAAGCAAATGGGTCTAGGAAACAAGCAGGGATCCTAATATCTGACAAGATAGACTTCAAACCAACATTTGTGAGGAAAGATAAAGAAGGTCATTTTGTACTGATTAAGGAACACTCCAACTGGAGGACATTACAATCCTAAACATATATGCACCTAACATGGGGGGGGGTCTCAGTTTCATCAAATAAACACTATTACATCAAACACAATTATAGTGGGAGACTTCAAAACCCTACTCTCATCATTTGACAGGTGTTCCTGGCAAAAAATAAACAGAGAGACATCTGAATATAATGATGTCAGGGAACTAATGGACCTAACAGATATCTACAGAACATTCCATCCAAATGCTGCAGAATACATATTTTTCTCAGCAGCACATGGAAAATTCTCTAAAATAGACCATATATTAAGACACAAAGCAAATCTACACAAATATAGGAAAATTGAAATAACCCCTTGTACTCTATCTGACCACAATGGGATTAAACTACAATTTGGCAACAAGCTACAGAACATACAGAAATTCTTGGAGACTAAAAAGTACACTATTTAATGATCAATGGGTCATTGAAGAAATCAATAAATTCATAGAATCAAATGATGATGATAATACAACATACCAAAACCTTTGGGACACAATGAAGGTAGTCCTAAGAGGGAAATTTATTGCTATAAGTGCCTGTATTAAGAAATTAGAAGTTCACAAATAAACAATTTAATGCTCCACCTTAAGGCCTTGGAAACATAAGAATGAGGCAAACCAAAAATCAGTAGACAAGAAGAAATCATAAAGTTTAGGACAGAAATTAATGAAATAGAAACAAACAAACAAAAAAAATCCAAAGAATCAATGAAATAAAGAGTTTATTCTTTGAAAGGATAAACAAGATTGAGATGAAAAAGGCACCATTACAACAGACACCAAAGAAATTCAGAAAATTATAAGCACATACTTTAAGAATATATGCCTCCACGTTTGAAAATCTGAAAGGAATGGATGATTTCCCTCTACAATTGAAAACATGAAAGGAATGGATGATTTCCTTGATTCATATGACCTACCAAACTTAAATCAAGATGAGATAAACTATTTAAATAGACCTATAACAAGTACAGAGATGAAAGCAGTTATAAAAATTCTCCCTACTAAAAAAGCCCAGGACCAGATGGACTCACTAGAGAATTTTACCAGACCTTCATGTGTGGGGAACCAGTGGACACTAGGAAAGCAAAAGTACCTCCATCTTAAATAATGACTCCATTTTGTAATAAGCTGTCTGTTCTGGAAAGTCACAAGATCTGCAGTTGTTTGCTAAGTCGTTGTCTTGTGGCCTTGGGGCTGGGGCTGGGGCAAAGGTCTGCAGTTGTTTATTAACCCATACACAGAGAAAGAACAATGTAACCCATAAAGTCGTTATCTCTTGGCTTTGGGGCCGGGGGCCTTATCCTGTGGAACATCTTATGTGTTTTGGGGGCTGGTGAAATAGAACTGTAACAATACCTAAACTGCTGACAAACTCCTCTGTTCTGCTATAAGAGGCACCCTGAGAAAAATAAAATTTGGCAGCTTGATCAGACTCCTGTCTTGCTGTCGGTTCCTTGTGTCTCTTGTCCCTTTCATTTCAGGTTCTCTGGGGTCCGTGCTCCCGTGGAAGTCCCGCTGGCCGGGGCAACTGGCGCCCAAACGTGGGGCACGAACCTAGGACCGCCTGAAACACCGTCTGCTACCTGCCCATTGGGATCCCGCACCGAGGCCGCCGCAACCCAAAGAGGGGGTTAGACACTGGCCCACTAGTGATCACCACGGAGTCGCCCACCCATGAGACAGATCCGTTGGAACACTCGGACGGTGAGGTAAGATAAGATTTTTTCTTTACCATGGGACAAGCATTTTCAAAAGAAGACTCTTTTGTGACTGGGCTAAAACAAACTCTCAAGGTACGAGGAACTAGGGTTAAAAGAAAAGATTTAAAGATATTTTTAGATTATATTGGTGATCTCTGTCCTTGGTTCCCAAAGGAAGGGACTATAAATGAAAAAACTTGGTTAAGAGTTGGAGATTGTTTACGTGATTATTATGAAACCTTTGGCCCCAAGAAGGTCCCTGTTTCTGCCTACTCTTATTGGAATCTTATAAATGATGTTCTCAAGGTCCACAATCATTCTATGGCTGTACGGGTTCTTGTTAATGAGGGAGAGGCTGCTCTTAAATGCTCTTCTAGGCCCCCTTCTGCTTGTGCCTCTGTCATTGTTGAAAATGAAACTCAGGAGCGACCTAAGTCTCCTGCCTCTGAAAAGCCTTCCTGCCACCTTTATCCTTCCCTAGTGGATCTTGAAGCTGGTGAAGTTGGTGAAACTGTTTCCCCCTTCCCCCATTGCTTGATGTGGGCCCCACCAATAAACCTCCTCTAGTGCCTCCGCCCTATTGCCCGCCACTCTGCGCTCCTGTTCTCGACCGCTCCACCGCCTTACTTCCCTCTGCACCTGCTGAACCTCTCGCTGACTCTCCTTTCACAGAACTATAGTCTGCCACATTAGCTTCTGTCTCTGACCTCCGTAGGGCACTTCAGGATAAAAAACTTCAACTGCAACTTCTCCAGGAACTTGATTCTGTCACAAAAGAACTTGCTGCCTTTTCTAATCCTTCCTCTGACAGCCGTAGGCGCAAAACGGAAGCAGACGCACACACCCGCAATACTGGCTTTCTTGCTTTTCCTGTTACTCGCACACAGGCCCGCTCTGATTCTGCTTCTACTCCCTCCCCTGTGTCCAATACGGACTCTGATGAGGATCCTGCTCCCTTGGCTGCTCCAGCTGATGGGAGTGCTGCCTCCTCTGATTCTGAAGATGAACCTGCCCCGGAGTCTGTTCCCCAGCCTAAATATAAAACTCTTAATTTAAAGTTTCTTGAGCGACTAAAAGCGGCCATCTCCAATTACGGGCCCACAGCTCCCTTTACTCTCACTCTTCTGGAAAGCTATAGTGACAAATGGCTTACGCCCAATGACTGGTATCACCTTGCTCGCGCGGCTCTCTCTGGTGGAGATTTTGTTCTATGGCGCACTGAATTTAATGAGAACTGCTCTGACTTTGCTCGCCGTAATTTACAAAAGGCTGTTTCTAAAAATTGGACAAAACAAAAATTGTTGGGGGAACATCCCTACGATTCCAACGAACGGCAAGCACGCTATCCCCCTGGACTTTTAGCCCAAATACAACAGGCAGGCCTCGCCGCCTGGCGGCGCCTCCCTCTTAAAGGGGCCGCCACCGCCTCCCTGGCTAATATTAGACAGGGTCCAGAAGAGCCTTACAGTGACTTTATTAGTAGACTTAATGAAACTGCTGAGCGCCTTTTTGGTGTTGGGGAGACCAACAGCCCCTTTAT
Source organism: Dipus sagitta (assembly GCA_036346955.1). NCBI lineage: Eukaryota > Metazoa > Chordata > Mammalia > Rodentia > Dipodidae > Dipus > Dipus sagitta. The sequence continues at coordinate 69,897,228 of CM070772.1, forward strand.
CAAACACCTGGCCTTTGAGAATGCTAATCCTGCTTGTCAGTCTATTCTCCGCTCTCACAAGCGGGAGACCATATCTGATTATATCAAGTTATGTGCAGGCGTGGGCTCCTCCCACGCCATGGGCTCAGCAATTGGAGCTGCTCTCCGTTCTGCTGGTCTCACTCAGGGTATGAAAACATGTTATAATTGTAAACAACCTGGACATTTCTCTCGTGAATGCACTGCTCCTAAACAGCTTTCTGTTTCACACCACCCTCACCCCTTAAAAATTCACCCTCTCCCAGGGAAGGCTCCCCGCCCCCCTGAGGTTTTGTCTTTTTTTTCTTTTCAAGGTTTTCGGCTGCCCCCACGCTTGATGGCCTCCCGCGATTGACATCCGCACTGATCATTGCTGGTCTTCAGTCCACAAATTTCTTCTGAGCCACGACCGCTCACTCCTGTGAAGCCTCCTTCCTTCTTTTCTCACAATGAAGACCACTGCTTCCCTCTTATTTTGGATGCTAACTTTGATGACCCTCCCCTCCTTCATCAAAGCGGGCCTCAACAAACCCATAGATCGCAATCAACTGCTTCGCGCCCTATATGGACCTCCTTGTGACTGTCGTGGTGGCACTCGACTAAAATCCAAAACATCCTTTAATGCCGTAGATTGTGGAGAAAAAAATGCATATCTCGAGGTATTTCAGACCTTAACGGGTTCAACCCAAGAGTGGATATGTGTCCCCAAACCAAAAATTATTCCACCCTCTGGAGGAAAGCCTGGACCCTGCCCTCCTAACTGTAATTACGTTGATCAAATGCATAGCACATGTTATGATCATGTTCAGGAATGTACATCTAACAATGCTGTTTATTTTACAGCCATTCCCTATTCCACGTACTCAGGGTCGTTTGGAGGTGACTGGGAGGTAACCCCCAGGGTAATTGGTAATTACAAGTATGCCCAGGCCTCCTGCAGGGCTTCGGTTGGCAAACCTGCATGCTGGAGCCGGCAGGCCCCTTTGCATGTCTCTGACGGGGGAGGGCCTACGGATCTGGTAAGGGAACAATACGTTCAGACACGTGTTCAAGAAATGATTAATGCCTTAGTCCCCAAAATTCATTTACATCCCTTGGCCCTTCCAAAATCCCGCGGTATAGACATAGATACACAAACCTTTGATATTCTCACTGCCACTCACCTTGCCCTAAATTCCTCTAGCCCCCAATTGGCACAAGATTGTTGGCTGTGCCTCACTTTAGGAGCGTCTTGGCCCCTTGCTATTCCCAGCTGGACCAACCTATCTGACCCAACCCATGCCAACTGCTCTCTTAATGTACCATTTAAAATCCAACCTACTGGTTTTAATTCCTCTGATTGTTTTTATAAACCTCCTCTTAATTCTTCCAGCGACCTAGACGTGGGAACGGTCTCCTTTACATCGTGTTCCACAGTTATTAATGCTTCCACCTCTTTGTGCCCTAATTCGGGTCAAGTATTTGTTTGTGGTGGTAACCTTGCTTATACCCATCTGCCACAAAATTGGACAGGACTCTGTGTCCTCGCCTCCCTCCTTCCGGACGTTGAGATAATTAAAGGAGACGAGCCCCTTCCTATACCAACTTTTGACTATTTTGTCCCCCGCAGGCGAAGGGCCGTCTAATTCATTCCCCTCTTGATAGGACTTGGACTTACTGCAGCTGTTGGTACTGGCACTGCAGGACTTGGTACTGCCATCCATACTTATACTAGTTTATCTCAACAACTTGCTGATGATGTTAACACCATCTATCAGTCGGTTCAGGACCTCCAAGATCAGGTTGACTCTTTAGCTGAAGTTGTTCTACAAAATAGGCGGGGATTAGACTTGCTAACAGCAGATAAGGGAGGACTTTGTCTCACCTTACAAGAAAAATGTTGTTTTTATGCCAATAAATCAGGCATTGTCCACGATCGTATTAAGGAACATCAAGAAGAACTTAGCCGCCGCCGCAAAGAACTGCTTGACAGGCCTCTCTGGTCCGCCTGGGGGGGCATTCTTCCTTATGTCTTGCCCCTGCTCGGACCATTACTTGGGCTTTTAATCATACTTTCCTTAGGTCCTTTCCTGTTTAATAGGCTTATGGCATTCATTAAAACTCAAGTCACCTCTGCCTTTAAGTCCACATCAATTCAAGTGCACTACCATCACTTGGCTCTTGAAGACCAAGACCTACCTTGTGACCTCCCCCTGCGGCCACCCCCTGGCCTAGGTGCCGAACCTTCGCCCTAGTTAGCGGGTGTGCCCCATATCTCCTCCATTATTGACACTTATCTAAACTTAAAATGATCTGAGTGACTCCCCTCCTTTAGGAGCTGCATAGGATTCAGACCTGTGCATGTTGACTCACAAATGTGTGAGTACAATATGGGCACCAACATGGGTGCGAGGCATAGCACCGCAAGGGAAGGTCCCTTTTGACCGCTTCTGAATTCCCTGAGAGTCAAACCTGACTTGCATGGAGGTTGGTACCGTTCTTTCTGTGTTAGCTCTGCCTCCCCTCCCCAAAAGGTACCAAGAGCAACCAAGGTGGGGTACGAACCCCACGGGAGGAGTCAGGTCACTGCTCCCCCAGTTGGTTACAGGCCCACCGTGAAATCACGGGACCCTGGGAGTCCTACCAAAATTTACAAAATTGGCCGCCACAGAAAACACCTTCTAAAACTAATAGAAAGGGAGGAGATGTGGGGAACCAGTGGACACTAGGAAAGCAAAAGTGCCTCCATCTTAAATAATGACTCCATTTTGTAATAAGCTGTCTGTTCTGGAAAGTCACAAGATCTGCAGTTGTTTGCTAAGTCGTTGTCTTGTGGCCTTGGGGCTGAGGCCGGGGCAAAGGTCTGCAGTTGTTTATTAACCCATACACAGAGAAAGAACAATGTAACCCATAAAGTCGTTATATCTTGGCTTTGGGGCTGGGGGCCTTATCCTGTGGAACATCTTATGTGTTTTGGGGGCTGGTGAAATAGAACTGTAACAATACCTAAACTGCTGACAAACTCCTCTGTTCTGCTATAAGAGGCACCCTGAGAAAAATAAAATTTGGCAGCTTGATCAGACTCCTGTCTTGCTGTCGGTTCCTTGTGTCTCTTGTCCCTTTCATTTCAGGTTCTCTGGGGTCTGTGCTCCCGTGGAAGCCCCGCTGGCCGGGGCATTCATGGAAGAACTGACACCAATGCTTCTCAAACTTTTCCATAAAATAGAAAAGGAAGGAATTCTACTGAACTCCTTCTATGAAGCCAACATCACCCTCATACCAAAACCAGGCAAAGGCAGAACAACAACAACAAAAAATTACAGACCAATCTCCCTCATGAACATAGATGCAAAAATTCTGGGGCTGGAGAGATGGCTTAGTGGTTAAGCACTTGCCTGTGAAGCCTTTGGACCCTCGTTCGAGGCTCCGTTCCCCAGGACCCACATTAGCCAGATGAACAAGGGGGCGCACACATCTGGAGTTTTTTTTTGCAGTGGCTGGAGGCCCTGGCGTGCCCATTCTCTCTTTCTCTCTCCCTCTTTCTCTCTCTCTCTGTCGCTCTCAAATAAATAAATAAAAATTTAAAAAAATATATTTAAAAAAAATTCTGAACAATGAGACTTCCGGTCAAGATGGCATCCACCTAACCACTCCGCACCTTCCTTGGAAGGAAAGTCAAGGCATTAAGGGTTCACTGGGTCTTTTAGGGGACAGAAATCTCTAATATATTGTCAATGGCAGGGCGCAGAGGGGAACAAAAGAGAATCAGCTGATTCCCTCGCTCTTGGGTACCCCACTAGTCCCAACTACCCTCAAGCAGCCTCCCTAGCCATAGTCCCAGCCTTAGGATTCTCCCGCACTTACTGCAAGAAAGGAGACCCAGGCCAGCAAAGTTCCACTTGCCTTACAGCTCAGGGGCAATTGCCCGGCTACCTTCACCCACACGTGATCTTGGACCAGCACCGCCTGCCAGCCCACTCGAGCTCAGGCCTGATCAGTCCATCTGCGCACCCCATGCCCCGGAGCTTAGGGCGGTGCTGCCCATCTGCTTGTGTGAGCTTAGCCCAGTTTGCCCATCTGCCTGCTTGCTGCTCTAGCTGCCTGTACAGGTGAAAGATCAGGCCTGTTCCACCTGCTCACACGTGAGATCTGGACAGCTCTACCAGTCCACCTGTGCCAGCTCAGGCCCAATCCTCTGTCTTCCCACTATGCGTACACAGCTCAGGTTGCACTGGCTGCCTAAGGCCCAGTTCGCCCATCTGCCCACCACGGTGCAAGCGCAGGCCACTCTGGCCACCCACCCATGCATGAGCTCAGGCCCACTTTGCTTGTCCACCACACAAGATCAGGCTAGCTCCGCTGAGAGCTCAGGTCAAATCCCCTTGTCTGCCCACTGCACACGCAAGCTCAGGCTGATCCCTCTACCCATGTGTGAGCTCATGACCACTATGCCCATCTGCTTGCCTGTGTGCAAGCTCAGGACAGCTCCCCCAAGAGGCACCACTTCCACCACTTATTGAGACCCCAATACTATTCTCCTTGCACATACACTGTAATGGGCAGAACACAGAGCAAAAGAAATGATATGAAAAATCAAATGCAAGTAAATCCAGTAAGATCACCTAGTCCTACAATGGATGTCTCTAATCAAAACATAGAAGAGACATTATGAACAGAACACCAAAATGAAGTTTTGAGCAATGCAACTATAACCAACCTACTAGTAGAACTTGCAGAAAAGCAACAAAGGAACAATAATCATGTGGGTTATCACTAGACTAGACCTAATAGATAAGAAAATGGAAGGAGGAGTTCAAAGACACTTAGGAGGTATGAAGGAGAGTGAAAAAAAAAAAGAGGACCTCAAAAATCAGCTGGCATTGCTAAATGAAGACCTAAAGAAATGCAAGGATGAATTCCAAGAAGCATCAAGATAATTACAAAATGATGTGAAAAGGGAACTTAACAGAGGGATGGAAACTATACAAAAAAAAGTAGTAGAAATTGCAAACCTGAGTGAATAAGCCGAGAACTCTTTAAAAGCTCTCAAAAATAGAATCAACCATGTGGAGGATAGAAACTCAGATCTGGAAGACAAGACAAAAGAAACAGTTTAAGAGTTCAAAAGTTTCAATAACTTCAAAAATTTCTGTGAACAGAACATGTGGGAATTATGGTATACCCTTAAGTGTCCTAACATCCAGATCATGGGAATACCAGAAGGGGAAGAAATTTAGACCAAAGGCATGAGAACTTATTTAACAAGATAATTGAAGAAAACTTTCCCACTCTTAGAAAAGAAAAGCCCAAGCCTGGCGTGGTGGCCCACGCCTTTAATCCCAGCACTCGGGAGGCAGAGGTAGGAGCATCGCCGTGAGTTCTAGGCCACCCTGAGACTCCATAGTGAATTCCAGGTCAGCCTGGGCTAGAGTGAAACCCTATCTCGAAAAACCAAAAAAAAAAAAAAAAAAAAAAAAAAAAAAGCCCATCAATATACAAGAAGGTAACAGAACTCCAAACAGATTGTACCAAAGAGAAACTCTCCAAGACATATTATCATTAAGACTCTAAACATTGACACCAAAGAGAAAATCCTAAAAGCAGCTAGGGAAAAACAGCACACCATTTGTAAATGTTACCCCATCAGAATTACTTCAGACTTCTCAGTGGAAATGATGAAAGCTAGAAGGGCCTGGAATGGAACACTGCAAAGTCTAAGAACCTATGGCTTCCAACACAAACTACTTTACCCAGCAAAAATATCCCTCATAATAAATGGTGCAAGAAAACTTTCCATGACAAAACTCAGCTTTACAATTATATGAACACAAAACCAAACCTACAGAGAGTATTTCAGGAAATTCTCCACACAAAAGAATCAAATAATCAACCTCAAATGCCTACAAGAAGCAGATCACAATAACCAAACTCAGAGAAGACACAAAAAACATCAAAGTCCATGAAAACACCACACCACATACACCAACACAATATGGCAGGGATCAAATCTCACAGTCATTACCCTAAATATTAATGGCCTCACTTCACCCATCAAGAGACACAAGCTAACAGGGTGGACCAGAAAATTAGACTCCTCAATCTGTTGTCTTCAAGAACCCCACTTCACCACTAAAGACAGACACCTCCTCAGGGTGAGAGGGTGGAAAATGATATTCCAAGCAATTAGGAATAAGAAACAAGCTGGCGTAGCTATACTAAAATCAGATAAAATAGACTTCAAACCAAAAGTAATCCAAAAAGACAAAGAGGGCCACTTCCTACTTATCCAGGGAATGATCCATCGAGAGGATATCACAATCATAAATCTGTATGCACCAAACACAGGGGCACCACAGTTCATAAAACAAAACCTACCTGACAATAAAACAGAAATAACCATCATAGTTGGGGACTTCAATACACCATTATCAGTAACAGATTGATCATACAAACAGAAACTCAACAGGGAAGTAAGAAAGCTCAACAAAACCACATATCACTTAGACATAATTGACATCTAAAGAACATTCCATCCCAAATCCACAGACTACACATTCTTCTCAGCAGCCCATGGAACATTCTGTAAAATAGATAATATATTGGGTCACAAAGCCTTGCCTCCATATATTTAGGAAGACTGACATAATTCCCTGCATGATATCAGATCACAATGCTATATTGCTAGAAATTCACAACCAAAGACCCATCAAGAATAGCATTGGCTCCTGGAAACTGAATAGCACACTTTTAAACAATGAATGGATAGTGGACGAAATAAAAAATGTAGTTGTGAAATTTCTAGAAATGAATGATGATGACAACTCATCATACCAAAACTTATGGGGCACAATGAAGGTGGTCCTCAGGGGAAAATTCATAGTACTAAATGCCTTCATAACAAAGACAGAAAGATCCCAAATCAATAATCTAAGCATCCATCTAAAGGCACTGGAAAAGCAAGAAGAATCCAACCCAAAAAGATCCAGACAGAAAGAAATAATTAAGATCAGATCATAAATTAATGAATTGGAAACTAAGAAAACAATTACGAAAAATTGATGAAATAAAGTGTTAGTTCTTTGGAAAAATGAACAAGATTGACAAACCTTTGGCCAATTTGACCAAGCAAATAAAGAGATATTTCAAATTAACAAAATTAGAAATGAAAAAGGAGAGATCACAACAGATATAAGTGAAATGGAAGAATCATCAGAACTTATTTCAAAAACCTCTATTCCACAAAACTTGATTATATAGAGGAAATGGATAAATTCCTGGACACATACCATCTACCAAAGTTAAACTCAGAGCAGATTAATTTCCTAAACAAGCCTATCACTCTCATCGATATTGAAAATATAATAATATAAATAAAACCCAAAGGAAGAGTCCAGGACCAGATGTATGCTCAGCTAAATTCAATCACACCTTCATGGAAGAACTCAAACCAATCTTTTTCAAACTGTGCCACACAATTGGAGAAAAGGGAAAGCTCCCCGACTCTTTCATTTTTATTTTTTAAAATTGTATTTATTTTGTTTTTTTGACGTAGGGTCTCCATCTACTCCAGGCTGACCTGGAATTCACTATAGAGTCTCAGGGTGGCCTCAAACTCATGGTGATCCTCCTACCTCTGCCTCCCAAGGGCTGGGATTAAAGGCATGCACCACCACACCTGACTCCCCAACTCTTTCTATGAAGCTAGTATCACCCTAATTCCAAAACCAGGCAGAGATGCCACAAGAAAAGAAAACTACCAGCCTATTTCCCTGATGAACTTACATGAAAAGATCCTGAAGAGAATCCTCAAAAACCAAATCCAACAACACATCTAAAACATTATCCACCTTGATCAAATGGGATTCATCCCAGGAATGCAGGGGTGGTTCAACATATGGAAATCTGTCAATGTAATACACCACATAAATAAGCATAAACACAAAAACCACATGATCATTTTGATTGATGCAGAAAAGTCCTTTGACAAAATACAACATCACTTCATGATCAAATCATTGGAGAAAATCGGCATAGTCGGTTCATATCTTAACACAATATAGGCTATATATAAAGCTCCTAAAACTCAAATATTACTTAATGAAGAGAGACTGAAGGAATTCCCATTGAGATTGGGAACAAGACAGGGGTGTTCACTCTCACCTCTGCTCTTTAACATAGTACTGGAAGACCTAGCTCAAGCAATATGACCAGAGAAAGAAATAAAAGGGATACAATTTGGAAATGAAGTTATCTCTATTTGCAGATAACATGATTCTATACATGAGACCCAAGGGACTCCATCCCAAAACTCTTTTTTAAAAATTTTTTTGTTTATTTTCATTGATTTATTTAAGAGCAACAGACAGGTAGACAAAGAGGCAGAGAGAGAGAGAGAGAGAGAGAGAGAGAGCAAATGAGTGCACCAGGGCCTCCAGCCACTGCAAACAAACTCCAGATGCGTGTGCCTCCTTGTGCATCTGCCTAATGTGGGCCCTGGGGAATGGGGCCTTGAACCAGGGTCCTTAGGCTTCACAGGCAAGTGCTTAACCACTAAGCCATCTCTCCAGCCCCATCCCAAAACTCTTGAAGGTGATTAACTCCTGTACCAAAGTAGCAGGACACAAAAGCAATGCACAAAAATTAGTAGCCTTTCTATGTGCAAATGACAAAGATACAGAGAAAGAAATAAGAGGCATTGTCCCATTTTCAATAGCAACAACAACAACAAAAATACCTTGGAATAACGTTAACCAAGGAGGTTAAAGATCTATACAATGCAAACATAAAAACACTCAAAAAATAAATTGAGGAGGACTTGAGGAAATGGAAAGACCTCCCATGCTCCTGGATAGACAGAATTAACATTGTGAAGATGACAATCCTACCAAAGGCAATATACAGATTTAATGCAATTCCAATTTAAATCCCAAATTGTTCTTCACAGAGATAAAAAAAAAATGATCTCAAAATTTATATGGAAAGGCAGAAGGCCTCGAATATTCAAGCATATCCTCAGCAAAAGAAATATCTCTGGAGGCATCACCATACCTGATCTAAAGCTATATTACAAAGCCATATTAATAAAAACAGCATGGTACTGGCATAAAAACAGGAGTATAGACCAAGGAATAGAATTAAGGACCCTGACTTTAGGTCAAGCAACTACAGCTACTTGATATTTGACAAAGGTCCTAACAATATAGGCTGGAAAAAGGATAGCCTGTTCAACAAATGGTGCTGGACAAACTGGATAACCATATGGAGGAAATTTAAACTTGATCCACACATCTCACCATGCACAACAGTCAAGTTCAGATGGATCAAAGATCTCAATATAAGACTGGATACTTGGCTACTACTGGAAGAAAACATAGGAGGAACTTCCCATGATATAGGAATGGAAAAAGATTTCCTGAACAAAACCCCAGTAGCTCTGGATCTTAAACAAACCCTCAACCAATGGGATCACATGAAGCTGAAGAGTTTCTGCACAGACAAACATACAATAAGCAAAGCCAATAGATTACCCACAGAATGGGAGAAAATATTTTCTGAATATCTAACTAACAGAGGCCTAATCTCTAGAATCTACAAAGAACTCAAAAATCTAAACAATAAAAAGTCAAAAAACCCACTCACAAAATGGTGCAAAGAACTTGACAGGCAGTTCCCAGAGGAAGAAATACAAATGGCAAACACACACTTAAAAAATGTCCATCATCCATAATCATCAGGGGAAATGGAAATTAAAACAACTATGGGACTCCACCTTACCCCAGTAAGGATAGCAAACATTAAAAAATCAAATAAAAATAAATGATGGTGAGGATGTGGAGAAATAGGAACCCTCATCCACTGTTGATGGGAATGTAATATGGTACAACAACTTTGGAAAGCAACATGGAGACTCTTTAAAAAAACCTGACTATAGAGTTACCCACATAAACAGTTATTCCTTACTGGGCATGTACCCTAAAACCTCCAAGCCTTAGTCCAGAGAGATTTGCTCAACCATGTTTATAGTGGGTCAATTCATCATAGCTAAGAGCTGGAATCAACTCAGATGTCCATGAACAGATGAATGGATAACTAAGATGTGGTATATCTACATGATGGAATTCTGCACAGAAGAAAGAAAAAAAAAAAAAAGACTCAATGATGTTTGAAGACAAATGGTCAAACCTGGAACAGATCATTCTCAGTGAACTCACCCAATCACAGAAAGATAATCACCACATAGTCTCACTCATCTACAGCACCTAACCTCAGTCTCCCCAAGATGCTGACATACCCAGCAAGCATCTAGAGGACCAGACACTAGGGCGGATGGGGAGGGAGGAGAGGGCAAGGGAGGGAGTGGGGACACAAATCTGGACCCAAGAGGAAATGCTACTATAAAATTCTACATCCTAAAAGACAGAACAAATGGTTGAACCTTTACTGGGCCCTTAGAGGGAACACCTGAGTCACAAGGCCCTAGAAAGTGTACAATGAAGACTGAACTTAATCTTCTATTTTTTTCTCTCTCTCTCTCTGTCTCTCTCTATCTATCTACCTCTCTTCTATCTAACTCTTTTATATTACTTATCTTTTTCTTCCTTCTCTTCATGGGTACTGACCTGTAACTCCCAGTTCCAGCAGGTGGCTATCATCCACAATGAGCTTTTGATCAGAGAGATCTACAAGGTTTCCTAAAAGAATGAAAGATTTCTGTCAGAGTACTTGATGACCCACTAAATGTTAGTGGTAAGACCCGACTGCTGAAGACACCATATGTTGTTAACACATAACATGGAGTGAAATGTCTGAAAGCTGGAAGAGAGTCAGTCCCCAGACAGTCAGTGCATCTAGTGCCAGAAGGTGCTACATGGGCAACTGGGAGATAATGACCAATATCTGTCCAAGCAACTCATGGTCCAACCTACTTAGCAGCAAATAACCTGTCGTGATGCTCACACAAGTGCAGTAGTGGCGCACAGCCATGGTGGGAAACCAACTGCTGTTGATTTGGCTAACTGATCCACTCAGTGGAATGGAACCTAGAGCTGGAGCCGGAAAACAAGTCAGAACCAGATCCAAAAATGAGCCCATTTTCCATTATCAAGATACCACCAATCCTGGGCTACAAGAGGGCCTACACCTATTAAATTCTCTCTAAAAAATATAATGGTTATCCCATTTATCTGGTGCTAACTTTCCTCTCCATTGAAGAATCTGTTTCTCTTTTTCAGATACATGCAGATCCTAGGGAGCGAACCACCCCATTATACCTCAAAAGGGCCCCAGCCGAAACTAAAAATAATTGGCAAAAAAAGCAAGTGTGCTGGCGAGGACGTGGAAAAGTAGGAACACTCATCCACTGTTGGTGGGAATGTAGGATGGTACAACCACTTTGGAAAGCAACATGGAGACTTCTGAAAAAGCTGACTATAGAGATACTGACAGACCCAGTTATTCCCTTACTGGGCATCTACCCTAAACCCTTCAAACCACAGGCTAGAGAGATTTGCTCAACCATGTTTATAGTGGCTCAATTTGTAATACCTATGTGCTGGAATCAACCCAGATGTCCATCACTAGAAGAATGGATAACTAAGATGTGGTACATCTACACAATGGAATTCTATACAGCAGTAAGAAAAAATGACACAATGAAATTTGAGGAAAAACGGTTGAACCTGGAACAGATCATTCTCAGTGAACTTACCCAATCACAGAAAAAAAATCGCCACATAGTCTCACTCATCTACAGCACCTAACCTCAATATACCGAAGATACCTTACATACCCAGCAAGCATCTCCTAGACTAGACACTAGGATGGAAGGGGAGGGAGGGGAGGGCATCAAAGGGGTGGGAAACACAAATCTAGACCCAAACAGCAATGGTACCATAATCTTCTACTTACTAAAAGACAGACCAAATGGCTGATCCTTCTCCAGGCCCTTACAGGGAACACCTGAACCACAAGACACTGGAGAGGGTAAGATTAAGACTAACCTTAATCTCCTACATCTTCCCTCCCTCACTTCCCCTCTCCCTCTCGCTCTCTCTCTTTTATCTCTAACTCTTGTATATTAGTTATCTTTTTCCTCCTTTTCTTAGTGGGCACTGACATGTAACTCCCAGAACCAGCATGGGGCTATCATCCACAATGAGCTTTTGCTCAGAGAGACCTACAAGGTTTCCTAAAAGACAGACAGATTTCTGTCAAGGTACTTGATGACCCACCAAAGGCTTGTGGTAAGACCCTCCTGCTGAAGATACCTTATGTGATTGACATGCAAATTAGAATGGCATGGCTGGAAGTTGGAAGAGAGTCAGTCCCCAGACAGTCAGCGTGTCTAGTGCCAGAAGGTGCTACATGGGTGACTGGGGGAAATTGACCAATATCTGTCGAAGCAACGCATGGTCTAACCTACTTAGCAGCAAACAACTTGTTGTGATGCCCACACAAATGCAGTGGTGGCACACAGCCACGGTGGGGAACCAACTGCTCTCAATTTGGCTAACTGATCCCCTCACTGGTATGGGACCCATAGCTGGAGCTGGGAAACAAGTCAGAACCATATCCAAACGTAAGCCCACTCTCCAATATCAAGCTACCATCAATTGTGGGCTACAAGAGGGCCTACACGTATTAAAGTCTCTATTAAAAAAAAAAAGTAAGGGTTATCTCATTTGTCCTGGTGCTAACTTACTCTCCGTTGGAGAATCTGCTTCTCTTTTTCAGATAGATGTAGACCCTAAGGAGAGAGCCACCCCATCATACATCAAAAGGGCCCCGGCTGAAACTAAGACAAATTCAAGAAACAAGCAAGGGTGCTGTTTTCCTGATGAACTGGATACCAGCACAAGGGGGAAGGAGATCAGCACAGAGAAAAATCAACTCCTACCAAATCAGACAGCCAGAGCCTCAGAGGCTCCCAACACCTCATCACTGAAGCAGACCAAATATGAACCCAAAATGGCTCAGGGAAATTTTGCGGAAGAGGGGGCAGAAAGAATGTCAGAGTCACATGCTGGGTCATGATATGCAGAGACATTTAGCTTACCCATAACTGTGGGCTAACTCCACAATGCATGACCCGTATACCTCAACAAGGAGGGGCCAAGGGGAGGGGTAGGTCACGGATGAACCTAATAATGGTACCAAACTGACTGTATTTGCTGAATACAGAGCTGACTAATAAAGAAAAAAGAAAAAAAAAAAGATGTTACTATGCATTATACCTTACTCCTGTAAGGATAGTCTGGTGGTTTGATTCAGGTGTCCCCATAAACTAAGCATTCAGGTGTTCTGAATGCTAGGTTCCCCAGTTGATGGTAATTGGAAATTAAAGCTTCCCAGAGGCAGTGTATTGTTGGGGTCAGATTATAGGTATTATAGCCAGTTTCACCAGGGTAGTGTTTGGCACACTCTCCTGTTCCTGTTGTCCATCTGATGTTTGTCAGAATGTGGTGTCCACCCTCTCCTCATGCCATCATTTTCCCTGCCAATATGGTGCATTCCCTTGAGTCTGTAAGCCAAAATAAACCCTTTTATCTCCAAAAAAAAAAAAAAATGTAATACATCATATAAATGGTCTGAAGGACAAAAATCACATGATCATCTCAATAGATGCAGAAAATGCATTTTACAAAATCCAACATCCTTTCATGATAAAAGTATTACAGAAACTGGGACTAGAAGGAACATATCTCAACGTAATAAAAGCTATTTATGACAAACCTACAGCCAGCACAGTACTAAATGGTGAAAAACTGAAAGCTTTTCCACTAAATCCAGGAACAAAACAAAGGTGTCCACTGTCCCAACTTTTATTTAATACAGTACTGGAAGTCTTAGATACAGCAATAAGGCAAGAGACACTCATAAAAAGGATAAAAATTAGAAAGGAAGAGATAAAACTATCACTATTTGCAGATGATATGATTCTATACATAAAAGACCCTAAAATCTCTACCAGCAAACTGTTAAACTGATAACACTTTTAGCAACATAGCAGGATACAAAATAAATACATGGAAATCAGTAGCTTTCCTATGTACTAACAACAAACATGTGGAGAATGAAATCAGGGAATCTCTCCCATTCACAATTGCCTAAAAAAATAAATAAAGTGCCTTGGAATAAACTTAACTAAGAAAGTGAAGGGGCTCTACAATGAGAAATTTAAAACACTCAAGTGAGAAATTGCAAAGGACACAAGGAAATGGAAAGATATCCCATGTTATTGGATTGGAAGGATCAATATTGTGAAAATATCAAACTTACCAAAAGCAGTCTACACATTTAATGCAATCCCCATTAAAATTCCAATGGCATCCTTCACAGGAATAGAAAAAAATCCTAAATTTCATTTGGAAGCACAAGAACCCTTGAATAGCCAAAATGATTTTGAGCAACAAAAATAAGGCTGGTGGTATCACCACACCCGATTTTAAGCTATATTACAAAACCATACTAACAAAAACAGCATGGTATTGGCACAAAGAGAGACACATATATCAATGGAACAGAATAGAGGACCCAGCCAGCTACAATCATCTGATTTTTGACAAAAATGCCAAAAATAACCCTTGGAGAAAAGACAACCTCTTCAACAAGTTGTACTGGGAAAACTGGATATCTATATGTAGAAGCAAGAAAATAGATCCTTGTCTCTCTCCATGCACAAGAATTAAGCCCAGATGGATCACAGACCTTGGTATCAAACCTAGAACTCTGAAATTGCTAGAGGAAAAGGTAGGGGAAACCCTTCAACATATGGGCATAGGTAATGAGTTCCTGAATATAACCCCAATTCCTCAGAAAATAAAACCATTAATCAACTACAGGAATCTCATAAAATGATAAAGCTTTTGTACAGCAAAGGACACTGTGAATAGAACAAAGACACAACCTACAGAATGGGAGAAAATCTTTGCTAGTTACACATATGACAGATGATCAATATCCAGAATATAAAGAACACAAAAACCAGAACAATAAGAAATCAAACAACCCTAATGAAAAAATGTGACATGGAACTAAATAGAGAATTCTCACTGGAAGAAATACAGATGGCATATAAGCATCTAAAAAAGTGTTCTACATCCCTAGCCATCTGGGAAATGCAAATTAAAACTACCTTGACATTCCATCTCTCTCCCATCAGAATGGCTACCACCAAGAAAACAAATGACAATAAATGTTGGTGAGGATATGGTAAAAGCGGAACCCTTCTGCACTGTTGGTGGGAATGTAATCTGGCACAGCCATTGTGAAAATCAGTGTGGAGGTTCTTGAGACAGCTAAAAATAGATTTGCCATATTATTCAGCTATAGCACTCCTAGGCTTATATCCTAATGACTCTTCTCACTACCTTAGAGATACTTGCACATCCATGTGTATTGCAGCTCTATTCATAATATCTAGGAAATGGAGCCAGCCTAGATGTCCATCCAAAGAGGAATAGATAATAAAGATTTGGTACATCTACTCAATGGAGTTCTATTCAGCGGTAAAGAAAAATGAAATTTTGAAATTTGCAGGGACATGGATGGATCTGGAAAGGTTATATTGAGGTAACCCAGGCCCAGAAAGCCAAACTTCACATGTTCTCTCTTATATGTGGATCCTAGCTACAAATGTATAGACTTGTGTGTGATATGGAACCAAAAATCAGTAGTAGAGGCCCATAAGCTAGAAAAAGGCTATAAGGGAGGGAGTTGAAGGAAGGTCTTAAGGAGATGGGATTGTACATATGTAAGTACAAGAGCAGATTACAGGGAAGGGAAAGGCCTAAGCAGGGTCAGGGGAAGAGATTGTATAAAAGAAGGGCATGGGGGAGGGTCAATCAAAATTCAAGGTATTCTGAATAAGACATATGAAAATCTACTTTGTTAAATAATGGCACATGCAGAAGCCATAGATTGTTAATAGTGTGCTGGCCTGTGGCATGGGTCGAAACAGACCTCGAAGGAGGGAGTGGGAATGAATCTGAGACAAGAACACAAGGAATGGAGCCAACACAAGTTCTGATCAAGGCTCAAGTTTATTCAAGCAGACACAAGCTTATATACAGAAAATAAAACTTTCTCGACAATGCCTACGTGCTTAAAGTCAGCTTCACCAGGGTTGTACGATAAGTTATGGCTCTGTGTCTGGTGCCTACTTCTCCTAGGCCCTACGATAAGGCCTTTGTGCCTGGTACCTGCTTCAGCAAGACCCTACATTAATTGCCTCTGTGTCAAGAGGTCAAAGACCAGCTGTAGTTCCTGAGGTCGAAGAGAAGCTGCAGCTCCCGACATCTCCCCCTTCTTTATTTATTAAAAGAAGCGACTGTGCCTGTCTAAGGTTGTCAGAGGCAGAAGAACATCCTTATCCATCATTGGACAAACGTATTATCCTTCAATATGTGCCCTGTCTTAGGTTGGATGCCTCCTCCCCTGATCTTGCCCGTCTCTGGCTACCAGCCAGATAAAATTCAGGGAGAATTAGGATAAAGTCTGAGGGAGCCAAGGACGTGTTCTAGCTCAGACCTCTGCATGAACATTTACAATAGACTTCATTAGACACTTGAAGAAAATAGGCAATACGCACAAGAGAAGCAGAAGGCAAACTCCCACAGCTACAAAGCTGCCTATCCAGGAACTTAGAGAGTTCCAACCAGGCAACACTGACTTAATTGCAGCAATTAAATCATTAGCAGCCTTAGTAGTGTCAAAATCCAGATGACTCTTCTGTATAGCTAGAATTTCTGAATGTAAACTAACCAAATCTAAGGAAATGTTATCATGGTGCCAAATTCCTTCCAAGTGCATTTTGACCTTTACCCAATCTTCATAACTAGCATTGTAAGTTTTAGAAGTGATGCAGATTCATTGGTAATCTGCATGGCATTCCAATCGAGCTCTAATCTTTATTCCTTGAATTTGCTCTCCTAGATAGGTCACTACACCAAACAAAGCATCTATTTTTTTCTTCTAACTTCTTATCTATGGTTACTTGAGTTCCCAAAGCAACAGAAATGTTCTTACCTAGATTATTAACAAAGTGTGCAGAATGAACTTCTTGTGTAAGAGCATCAGCAGCAGTAGTAATAGAAGCTAATAATGTAATAAATGCAACAATCCCAGCAATAATTAAACCTACAGCTCTCTTTTGTCTACTTAAACTATTTTTAACCTCCTCTAGAATTTGAATACCCTTGTCAGAATACCAAGGCTTTGAAAGATTAACAGGAATCATAACAAATGCAGGTTGTTTGACAATCAATACAGTTTCAGAATCATGAGAAATACAATTGGACAGACTACAATTATCACAGGTGACATTAAACATTCCTTCAGACCCATGATACCAAGTAATATTTATTTTTCCTAACATCAGGGCATAAGGTGGTGTAACACAGGCCATAACAGTACCCTTCAGAAGACTATTTGAATTATTGCTGTCAGATGTAACCTTGATACCTCCCATAGCAGCAGCAATTTTCCACATGTAAGGTTGCTGTTGTCCATTGTCTGACCACCACAATCCTGAGGACAGTCCAGTAACCCAATCATTAACCCATTCAGTTTTCACTGTAAGCAAGATGTAGATGACACCATATTATCAGGGTCAGCAGTGTCCTCTTGTTTGATCTCGTGGCCTGCATACTGGACCAAACCTTCTGGCAACCATCTGGCTCCATTTTCTTTCTGTGAAAAAATACAAACAGATCCTCGTCCCCATATTAATACAGGGTCAGTTCCACTCCATTTGTTAGTCAATGGATCTTTCCACATTACTTTAGCATAGTTAGTCTTGGTTTGTGCATGCCAAAAATGGTCAGCAGCAGAAAACCCTTTTGCATCCAAAAGTAAAAAATTTAAAATAAATAAAGTATGATTTAACCATTTTGTTACTGATCCCTGTGTCATTTCCCCCTTTTTAGTTTTCTGTAACCAGATTTTTAATGTTCCATTTGCTTGTTCAATGATACCTTGCCCCTGGGGGTTATAAGGAATTCCAGTAACATGCTCAATATTAAAAGAACAAAAGTGCTTAAGTCCTGCACTTGTATATCCTGGACCACTACCTGTTTTCTGTTGTTTAGGTACTCCTAAAATATTAAAAGAATGAAGACAATGAGCAATAACATGTTTAGTAACTTCTCTCATTTGAGCAGAAGCACAAATGAAACCAGAAGAAGTGTCAATAGAAACATGTACAAATTTCATTTTTCCAAACTCAGGAACATGAGTTATATCCATTTGCCATAAATGGCCAGGAGTCAAACCTCAAGGATTCACACCATGATGTGGCACAGGTAAAAATGTGAGACATTGTTGACAATTTTTAACAATCTGTCATGCTTGTTCACGTGTAATTTTATATTTGAGACATAGAGTATTAGCATTAAGATGATGAAGCTTATGAGCATTAATAGCTTCTTCCACAGAAAAAATTTTAGTAACCTCATCTGTAATAGCATTTCCCAGAGCTAAAGGTCCAGGAAGGCCAGAATGAGCACGAAAATGTCCTACATAGAAAGGTGCTGAGCGCTGGAGAATCAAAAGTTGAACCTGTGCAAACAAATTGTAAACAGTAGAAGAAGGACTTATTCTACTACAGGTTTCTAAATAAGGAACTGAGTGGACAATATATTGGCTATCAGTGCAAATATTAACAGATATAGTAGCAGTATGTTGCAATGAAGCTTTAAAGGCTGCTAGTTCTACAAATTGTGCAGATTTATAAGGAGTATTAAAAGTATATGTTTGTCCATTTAAAGAATAAGCAGCTAGGCCAGAAGAAGATCCATCTGTAAAGGCCAACATAGCATCCTTGATAGGAGAAAATTGTGTACTGCAAGGAAAAATGACTTGATGTTGCATGAAGAACTGAATCAATTTATGTTTAGGGTAATGATTATCAATGCTTCCTGCAAAACCTGCCATGGATAATGCCCAAGTATCTGAAAAAGCAAAAAGCCAAGAAACCTGTTTTGAATTATAAGGCTGACAGATAACCTGTGGTTCTATTCCAAAATATTTAATAGATTCAGCTCTTCCTTCCATTACTACTTTAGCAATGTCATCATAATAAGGAGTGACAATTCTTGGAGGAGAAGATGTAAGATGTACCCATAGTATAGGAGCTCCTTGCCACAACAATCCTGTTGGAGTATATGGGGTAGGAAATACAAGTAACCACAACTGTTTACTATAGTCAATATAAGTGGTAAATTGTTCTTCTATAGCCTTTTATACTGTAATTAATGCTTTAGAAGCTTCAGGTGTAAGAGAACGAAAAGAAGAAGGATTAGAGTCCCCCTGTAGTATATTAAATAAAGGTTTTAATTCATGAGTAGTAAGTTTTAAATAAGGCCTAATCCAATTAATATCTCCTAACAATTTCTGAAAATCATTTAAAGTGGTAAGGTTCTGTGTTTTAAGAGTAACTTTCTGTGGTTTAATTTGTTTTGGATATAAATAAAACCCAGGATAAGAAAAAGGGGAATCTTGTTGTACCTTTTCAGGTGCAATTTTTAATCCCCACATAGTGAGCTGTTGTTCCATGTAAGAAAAACAAGTCAAAACATCTGTTTTTTCCTTTCCAGCTAATAAAATATCATCCATATAATGAATAATATATATTTGAAGAAATTCGCTTCTTGTAGAAGCTAAAGCTTTAGCCACAAACTTCTGACATAAAGTTGGACTATTAGCCATACCTTGAGGGAGAACTTTCCATTGATATCTTTTCATAGGTTCCTTAGAATTACTAGAAGGAACACTAAAAGCAAAATGGCAACAATCTTATGGATGTAAAGGTATAGTAAAACACCAATCTTTCAAGTCAATAATCACTTTAGAAAAGTCAGCTGGAATAGCTACAGGACTAGGCAGACCAGGTTGCAATGCTCCCATTAAATGCATAGTAACATTCACAGCTCTCAGATCTTGTAATAACTGCCATTTTCCTGATTTCTTTTTAATGACAAAAAATTCCAGGGTGAAGATGATTCCTCTATGTGCCCTGCCTCTAATTGCTCTTGAACTAACATTTGAGCAGCTATCAGTTTTTCCCATGTCAAAGGCCACTTGAAAAGGAATTCCTTGTAATGCTGCAGCCATGGCTATCCCCTGTGTATAGCTAGGGCCAATATCAGCACATAATCTAATATATCCTTGTAGATCAACTTTCTTTCTATAAGACCGTATAGCTGCTTTGCAAGCACTATCTGCATTTCATAAGCAAGCTGTTTTACAAAGTCCATACCAGTGACAGCATCTCTAAGTACTCTCCCTCCTGTTTTTATCAGTCTATCTACAAAATCAGCATAATTCTCATCAGGACCCTGTATAACCTTAGTTAAATTCTCCCCTACAGTTTCTCCTTTTGAAGGAAGGCTAAACCATGCTTTATGAGCTGCTGTGGCTATTTGTTGATAAACAGCATGGGGATATACAATTTGATTGTCATTCCCACAATAGTTTCCTTCCCCAGTAAGTATATCAACATTCCAATTACCATTTCCTGCCTGTTGATTCAACATTGCAGTCTTTTTGCATAAGTCATAGAATTCTACTTTCCAAATTAAATATTCTCCTCCTGATAAACAAGCTTTGCCTATAGATTTCCAATCATCTGCTGTTAGAATTTTCCCTGCCAACACTTCTATAATTGACATAGTATATGGTGACGTAGGTCCACATTGTGCACAAGCTATTTTTAATTCTTTTATGTCTTTAAAGTTAAAGGAAGCATATTGCCTATCATTTGATCACCCTGTTGAAATTCAGTTACTGGATAAGCCAGTGGGAAAGCTCATGCTTCCTCATCACCTTCTTCCATGGCTTTCTGTATCACGCTTTCTAAGGGAGAG
The DNA here is from genome assembly GCA_036346955.1 of Dipus sagitta. Classification (NCBI taxonomy): domain Eukaryota; kingdom Metazoa; phylum Chordata; class Mammalia; order Rodentia; family Dipodidae; genus Dipus; species Dipus sagitta. Next base: position 69,918,086 of record CM070772.1, read on the forward strand.
CAATTAAAAACAGGCTGAGTAGGATGCAATGAAGATATGTGGACAATTTCAGAAGGCTTCTTAGTAATACTATCTAACTCATCTTTTAACTTTCTTTTTTCTTTCTCCAGGTTTACTCTGTCCTTTAATGCTGCCACCTCATTTTTTAATTCTGCTACATATACTTGTGTGGAGGGCATGGAGGCAGAGGGACACAGTGGGTCCCAATCTGCATGATAATTAGTGGCCTCTTCCTCTATTTCTGCTGCTTCTTCTGGCTCTAATTCCTCCTCTTCCTCGTCACTATCTTCCTTAGAAACTTGTAAAGATTGCAATGTTTTATTCAATTCTTTGTGAGTTACAGGTGTCCCTTTTTCAGAACTTTGATTTCTAATTTCTTCAGTGACATCTTGAATGTGATCTAACATTTGCTTCACTAAACTATCTTTTGTACCTGAATCTAAGGCATCCTTTATCAAAGACCATAAGGAAAAAGCAATTACTGGAACCTTATTAGGACCATAAGTTTGTAAAAAGACATTTAATTCTTTCCCTACTTTCTCCCAAGCATCTGAATCAACATTTCCCTGCTCTATGAACCAAGGGCTCGTTTTATTAATGAAATCAAAAAATTTGCTTAAAGAACTTGAAGCAATCCCAATTCCTTGTGATTTTAAAATATCTTTTACTACAGCAATTAGCTCCTTTTTACTCTTTGCTTGCCCCATAATTGTGCCAACTTACCTTATTCCAGAAGACTGAGCAGGCGACTACAGTCCTCTTTTTAATTTCACTTTCTTCCGTGGATCCCCAGTTGATGTTGGTGTTCCTCACTGAAGCCCCTCGTATTCAAGTCCCTGTTCGAGCGCCATGCTGTGCTGGCCTGCAGCACGAGTCAAAACAGACCTCGAAGGAGGAAATGGGAATGAATCTGAGACAAGAACACAAGGAATGGAGCCAACACAAGTTCTGATCAAGACTCAAGTTTATTCAGGCAGACACAAGCTTATATACAGAAAATAAAATTTTCTTGACAATGCCTACATGCCTAAAGTCAGCTTCACCAGGGTTGTATGATAATTTATGGCTCTGTGTCTGGTGCCTACTTCTCCTAGGCCCTACGATAAGGCCTCTGTGCCTGGTACCTGCTTCAGCAAGACCCTACGTTAATTGCCTCTGTGTCAAGAGGTCAAAGACCAGCTGCAGTTCCCGAGGTTGAAGAGAAGCTGCAGCTCCTGACATAATAGAAAATTTTCAGTGCCTGGGATAGGATACCTTCCAGTAAGTCATTGGTCCTGGAGGTCCCTGTTACCCCCAAAATGTTACATGCTATTTCAAGGCCTTTGGCTCCCCTTGAGAAAGAGATGGTAAGACCTTATTGTTGAAGACTTCACATGCCTGAGTGGCAAAGTCACTAGGAAATCAAGCTGGTGCTGAGTAGAAAACCTTCTCCCTGTAGCCCAGCCAGCTGAAAGCTGGAAAAAGCTGCATTGTATGCAGTCTTACCAGAGACAGAAGTCATGAAAACAGTGGACACTGGAAACCTCAAGTTTGGACAGACAGGCCCAATGACTGAACGAGTACAATAGTGGCATGTCTGCTCTGGGGGAAATCAATTGCTCTCTAATTGGACTGAAGGCCCACTCTATGGGAGGGAATATGTGCCTGGTACTGAAAACCTAATCAAAAGCCTATGCCAGGGGAGGTCATGAGCCTTAGGGGTATAAAGCCTGCTCTTATCTGGATAAATGCACATATTACTCTCACCAAATTTCCCTTAAATCACTACACTTAATGTTCATACTCATATATTAATGCTACTCTCACTTCTGGTTAGAGAAGCTTCCCTTTTCAGATGGCGATGACCACTGGGATGACCCAAAAGGCAACATAGTGCTGAGAAGAAGGGATGGAGGAGTGTCAAGCACTGAAACATCTCACACCCTCCAAGGCTGAGGGTCCATTGCAGAAGAGGTGGCGGAAAGAATGTAAGGGCCGAAGGAAGGGTACCACTCCTTACATATGACTGTTCAGAGAAAATTTGGTGTCAATATCCTAGACCTTGCAGTGCCTACCAATACCCACACAAGACCCTCATAATAGGAGAAAAAGATGATGTCATCAAATTAAAAGGGACACTAATGGAGAGAGGGAAGGGATATGACAGAGAGCAGAGTTATGAAGGACAGAGTGGGGAGGGGAGGGAAATACCATGGTTTGTTGTTTGTAAGTATAGAAGTTATACATATATATATATATATATATATATATATATATATATATATATATATTTAAATGATTGCTGTGTGAGGGCCTTTCCAGCATGGCTCGAGAGTCTTGTGATTGTGTCTGTTAATCTAGACTTCATCACCTAGTCCAAAGCAATGGGGATTAAGAGGGAAAGATGACTCATAGATTTGGTGTATATCTGGCCAAATCTGGTTTTGGACCTTATGGAGAGTTTGTAGGGATTCTAGGAACTTCTGATGGTCAAATTCTGCAACAATCTCAGGTTTAAGGTTAGGCAGAAGGGGAGGGGTCTTCCATATAGTATTTCAAAGGGAGTTAAGCCTAGGGTATAGGGGGTGTTTCTAGCCTTACATAAGGCATAAGGAAGGAGGGCTACCCAGTCACCACCAGTTTCTTGGGTTCATTTAGTTAAGGTCTCCTTTAAGGGCCAATTTATCCTTTCTACCTGGCCTGAACTCTGGGGATGGGAGGCACAATGAAGTTTCCAATCTGTCCCCATCATCTTAACAAGTGACTGTGTTACCTGAGATATGAAGGCAGGTCCATTATCAGATCCCAACAATGAAGGCAGTCCATTCCTGTGGATAATTTCTTCTAGCAGCTTCTTAGCCACTATGGTGGTGGTCTCTTTCTTGGTGGGGAATGCCTCCACCCAGCCTGAAAAGTTGTCTGCAAGAACTAAAAGGTACTTGTATCCATATATGCCCAGTTTGACTTCAGTGTAATCTATTTCCCAGTTTGCACCTGGTCTCTGTCCACATAGCTGGTTTCCCGGTGGGCCTTTTGTTTTACCATCAAGGGATTTACTGCCTTACAGGTAGGGCAGTGGGAAATGATCTCATTCACTAAGGGCCCTACGTGAAAATTTTTGTAGTTAGCATTTCTCAGCAGCTCCTTAAGTTTTCTAAGACCCAGATGGATATTTTGATGAATCTGATGAATGAGCTGTTTAGCAAATTCTGAAAGGAGAATTATTCAGCCCTCAGCTGTATGGAGCCATCCTTCTGTTTGAAAGATTCCTTGGCATTTGGTTTGGCCCTCCTTATCTTTTGAGCTGTAATGGGGTGGGGGGGTCATAGGGAGCCCTGGTGGAACCATAGCCACCAAGGCCGTGGCTGTGGAGTCTAGTGCAGCTTCTTTTGCGCCCTTATCAGCCAGTGTGTTTCCTTTTGCTCTTTTATCTTCTCCCTTTTTGATGGCCTGGGCAATGGATGGTGGCTATCTTGAGGTGCAGCCATATCACCTGTCATAGTGCTAGGATCTCATCTTTATTTTTGATGGTTTTCCCTTCCGCCACGAGCAGCCCCCTTTCCTTAATAAGCCCATGGACATGAGCCATGGCAAAGATGTATTGGCTCTCCATGAAGATATTTGCAATTTTGACTTTGGCCATTTTAAGGGCCTGAGTCAGGGCAATTAGTTCAGCCCTCTGGGCCAAACTCCTGGGTGGTAGAGCAGAGGCCCATACTATACAGTCAAGAGTTACTGCCACAGCGCCCGCATACCTGACTCCTTCTGTGAACAAGTCCACCTCTGAATTCAGCCAGGGGATGTCTGTCAGGTCCAGCCTCATGTTTTGGACTTGGTTCAACACTACTGAGCAGTCATGTGCGATGTTCTGGTCTGGGTCCAGCAGTAAAGTGGCAGGATTGAGGGCTGAGGTGGGGTGGTATTGGATGTGGGGTGGGTTTCGAAGCAGAGACTGGTGATGCACCAGTCATTCATTAGAGATCCATCGATCTGGGGGATTCTTGAGAATCCCTTTGATGGCATGTGGGGTAATTATGATCAACTCCTGTCCCATAGTAATCTTATCTGCATCCTTAACCAGCAATGCAGTGGCTGCCACGATGAGCAGGCAGGCTGGCCATCCTTGTGCTACTGGGTCCAGCTTTCTGGACAGATAGGCTACTGGTCTTTTCCAAGGGCTTAGAATTTGAGTTAGCATCGCCTTAGCTATGCCTTTGTTTTCATCCACATACAGGTGGAAAGGCTTATCGATGTCTGGTAGAGCCAGTTCTGGGACCTTAAGGAGTGCCTCTTTGAGTAGGTGGAAGGCTCTGTCCATCTCTGGAGTCCAGCCCAAGGCATTCTTTTGCCCCCTTGTGGCCTCATAGAGAGGCTTAACAATTTCCGTGAATCCTGGCACTCAGAATCTACAGAATCCGGCTGAGACCAAGAACTCATGAACTTTTCGTCGAGTTTTGAGAGTGGGGATACTGAGGATTATCTTTATCCAGGCCTGAGACAACAGGTGTTGGCAAAGTTCTGCAAACAGCTCTTACAAAAGATAGGTTCTGCAAACAAGTTACTGACCTAAGATAAGTAGGCTGGAGTTCCCACGCCCGCCCTCTTACAACCAATCATTTTAAAGTTGCAATATGATGTAACCTTGGTAATCTTTTTCTGTTATAAACCCCTTCCCTCTGAGGGTCCAGGCTCTCTCCCTCACTACCACTGTGCCAGACTGTGTGGACGGAGCCCAAGCCAAGGCTTGCAATAAAGAAACCTGCTGCTTTTACATTCGAGTGTCTCAGCTTCTGTGGCGGTTCTCTGGGTGACTCCAGGGTGACCAGGGGTCTTCGCTCCTGGTCAGGGGTCTTGGCACAACAACAGCACCTGAGGTGGCTTAGGTGGTGAGGAGCATGGAAGGATTCCAGGCTGGCAGGCTGGCATGCAGGCCCACAGTGGTTTCTGCTGTACCACCTACAGCTGGCAGCAGTGCAGAATGGATGTGGGATCCCAGGCCTGGAGATTAACCCCACCCCAGCAACTCTCAAGACTCTTGGCAAAAGTAAACTCCACACTTAAATCATCATCCTGGGGGGGGTGCGGGGTAGCTGTGGCCCCTTGAAAATTTTAGAACAAAACAAACTACTCCCCAGTCTGGTATTAATGACCAAAGCCTGTGCCTAAAGCCATTTGCTCCCCTCTGTCCTTAGAAGGAGGAAGAATGGAAACAAGGAAAAAGGATTCTAATTGCAGCAGAGGACTGAGGGGAGCATCTCCTTGGATGGAGTCTGCAGAAAGGAAGAGATAAGGAAGTAACAAAGAAAAGATAAAAATTATTAAAAAGTTCATGATATGGAGCTGGTGTCTTCCAATTCCATCCACAAAAATAACTCAGGCTGCTTTGCTGAACCATCCTGTCCACCAGGGGTGCTGCTGAGGCTGTCTGCCTGGAAGGGTCACCAATGGGTGGGGAAAGTCCTCACTCTCATTGCTCAGGCCATTGCTCTCATGGGGAGGGATCCTGGTTTAGGGAGAGGCAAAGAGAGTTGGGTGAGGAGAGAAGTAGACAAAGAAGACAATTGATGCTATGGGGTGCCAGGAGAGCCCAAGCTGACTCCCCTACTACCACCTGCCCTTTTTCCAAGCGAGTCTGCAGTCACTTGGCTCAGCCCTGTGCATGCACACACACACATGCGTGCACACACAATCACATGCCATGTGTACATCCCAATGTCTGGCTCCGTATGGTGAGGTTTGGCGTGTTTAAACCAGACCAATTCTTTCTATATATAATATATATTTTCTTAAAAAACGAGTCTAGTTCTGTCATGGAAATGGTGGGGGATCTGGAGGCATACCAAACAGCGGCATGCCTGCCACCCCCATGCCCATCACGGTGACAAAGTTAGAAGGGTCCATGAGAGGTGGAGGAGGAGGGGGCAGGGTACACATCTTGCTGGCAGAAGCAGGTGGTGGAGGAAGTGGAGGGGGAGGGGCCCTGGGCAGCAGAGACAGCTGGACCCTGGGAGTAGAGGCACCATAGTGGGGTTGCCTTGCATCTGAGGGGCTCTTGCAGAAGCTGCGGCAGCCACCTGCTGCTGTTGCCATGGTGGGATGGACCCTGTGTTAGCACTCATAGTGCTAGTCGCCATATTTTCGGCCATAGCAAGGGGGTACTAGAAGTCATACTGCTGCTGGGTGGAGGGGAAGGCGCAGGCTGCTGCTGCTGCTGCTGCCATGGAGGAAAAGAACAGTGGGGGGGGGGGCTGCCCACTGGGAGGAAGCAGTGGTGGCAACATCAGGCACATCCACCTGACTTTTGTGGGCCTCCAGATTGTGTCCAGACACCAGATCTACCAGAAAAACAAGGAACAGAGCAGAACAAAGACACAAAGTACATAGGGACACCCTAACTCACTGATCAGTGGAGAACCAATTGCTCCCCTAGAAATGCTCCACTATCGAATCTGAAGGGTCTCCAGCGATCCCAGGATGAGCCCCTAAATGTAACGGTCTGAAAATCACTGAAGAAAGACCCAGGATTCAAATAGTATGTAAAAGCAGAAAGTGGTTATTCTGCAGAATCAGCCAGCATGTGGGGGTCAACCATTATTGCAAAATGGAGACCTTGAGAGTTGTACACAGGCCTCTTTTAAGTATAGCTAGGGGAATTTTAGAAGGGTTAGGTCATCTTCTAATGTGATTAGCTAAGCAAGGAAGCAGTTACATTTGTACACCTTTGATTGGCTGTGGCCCAGATTTTGCCATTCTTGGACATGTTTAGACATATTTTAGAGACTTTGCAGGAACTGACTCAGCCCTGGAGCCCACTGTCTCTAGCAAGTCCTTTTTTTCGTAATAGTCCAGAGGTATTGCAGGAACTGACTAGGCCCCTGGGTGGCTATCTTCCCCTGCCACATGTCAGGGTCACTGTTGATTAATAGCCCTTTGTTTGCGGTTTTTCCCAGAAGCCTTGCCTGCCTCTCTGGGAAATGGAAACTTAGGCCTAGCTGTAAACTGGAGCAAATTTGGCTATAGTAGAAAGTTTCGGGTAACTGAGATGAACTTCCAGATCAGACACAGTTTTGAAAGGAAGGGATTTATTAAATCTATAAGATCCAGGGAAAGTTTCATAAGGGCAGAAGAAGCTGGCCTGCTTTCACAGGTCCAAGCATAGATAAAGAGAGGAGCCATAAGCCAAAAGCCATACCATATAGCACATTTCATGAACTCTAGGTGAAACTAGGCACTTTGCATATCTTTAAACTGGAATCTCAAATCCACCACCACACCTTAGGGGTAGACTGCCCAGTGATACCCTCTCCAGTCAGGTGGCTGCACATGCAAAGTAAAAACCAATAACACTGAATAAATTGGGAGCCATCTATTCAAACTAGTACACTCCATTAGATTTTCAACCATCTCATATTGTAAATTTCATTCAGTCCAATGGCAATGGCCCCCACAGTCTTGACCAATTTAAGATAGTTCCAAAATCCCAAGTCTCCTCTGAGAGTTAAGATTTTCTCTTAGTTGTGAGTCCTGTAAAATCAAACAAGTTATGTACTTTCAACATATAAAGGCAACAGAGTAAACTGGTATATGGCATAACAGAGTGGGACTAGAAGAATGCAAACACAACAACCATCAAACAAACATCAAACTTCTGCAGTTCAAGTTCAATCATAGCCAGTGAATGACAATCTCTGGATTTTCCAATTCACCCCTCCAGCTGGGCTGAGTAGTGAGGGAAAACTTCATCCCTAGCCAACAGCCTCCACGGTAGCCCTTGCACTCTCCTGGTATATCCAAAATATCTTTGGGTCTCCATGCAAACCACAGTCCATCTTCCAAAGGTGCTTCCAGCCTACTCATGAGGGTCATCACTCCCTGCCCATATGCTGCATCTCTGCAGTGGATCCTGAAACCATGAAACCATGTGCATTTCATGACCAATTCACACATTTTCATGCTTCCAAAACTAATATCAGGTGTGCAAGACACAGCCATATTCTTAATTTGGGAACAAAATAAATCATGACCTTGGAGAGCAGGTTCCTTCTCCAGTCAACTCTCCAAAAGAGTTTGCATTTCGATCATAGTCTTTCCTCAGGCATCCCCTCCTTTATTTTAATGTAAAGCACTTGGGCCAGCTTCCTTAAGATTGCTAATCTGTTTGACAATAGCAGCTTTGGTAACCTAAAACCAGTCTCAGTGCCTGCAATTTCACCTTGCTTGAGGTTTTCCAACTTAAAATCTTAAATCTTTCAGTCCAAGATGAACTGAGATAAACTTCCAGGCCAAGCACAGTTATGGAAGGAAGGGATTTATTGAAGCATACAGATACAGGGGAAGTTCCATAAGGTCAGAAGAAGCTGGCCTGCTTTTGCAGGTCCAAGCAGAGAGAAAGAGAGGAGCCACAAGCCAAAAGCCACACCATACAGCACACTTCAGGAATTTCAGTTGAAACTAGGCACTTTGTATATCTTTAGATTGGAATCTTAAATCTACTACTATACCTTCTGGCTGGACTGCCCAGTGACAACTTCCCCAGCCAGGTGGCTGCAGATACAAGTGACAAACAAATAAAACACTGAATATATTGGGGATCATCTATTCAAACTACCACATGGCCCCATCTACTACTCTACACATAATACAGTCTACATGTGTCTAAACCATGCAAAACCAAGCCTTCTTCCTCCATAATATTCACTATATTGGAAAATGTTCAGGCCAAGTTCCTTGGAGTCATCCTTGGTTCCTGTCTATCTCTAACCACCTAACCAACAGATGGCAAATCTAGAAAATATATCCAGATTTTAAATATCTCTCCAGCACCAATGTAGCTACAATCATGTTTCAAAATACCATCATGCTGTCACTTAGGACTTCACTCTGTTCTACATAATTACTTTTTCCTTTCTTTCCACAAACCAATTCAAATGGCTCTTCTGCCCTGTAGTGAATATATAACTATAGTCTTCCAAAGAAACCAGACACATTTCTCTACCAAGGATTTCACCTGTTCACCTGTTGCTTGGCAGGATTTTCCTCCAAGCACCCACTTGAATATTTCACTTGTATTCTTCAGGGCTTTGTTCACTCACATCTTCCATTGTTCTTCTTCTTCTTCTTCTTCTTCTTCTTATTATTATTATTATTATTATTATCATTATCATTATTGTTATTTTATAGGTAAAGTCTCACTCTAGCTCAGGCTGACCTGAAACTCAATTTATGAACCCAGTCTGGTCATAAACCTTTGGTAATTCTCCTATTTCAGCCTCCTGAGTGCTGGGATTAAAGACATGTGCCAACATGCCCAGTTTCTACTTTTCAATTAGTTTTTGTTTAAAATTTTAATATATGAACATATTGAAAATTTGTTTTATTCCCATTGGATTATTATATTATTGTCCCCTCTTACTCACCCCCATTCTACTTAGGGCCCCCTAAGTGGTTGTATCAATAATCACTGTGGGTGCTGTAGATGAGTGAACTATGTGGCGATTTTTTTTCTGTGATTGGGTAAGTTCACTGAGAATGATCTGTTCCAGGTTCAACCGTTTTTCCTCAAATTTCATTGTGTCATTTTTTCTTACTGCTGTATAGAATTCCCTTGTGTAGATATACCACATCTTAGTTATCCATTCTTCTAGTGATGGACATCTGGGTTGATTCCAGCACTTAGCTATTACAAATTGAGCCACTATAAACATGGTTGAGCAAATCTCTCTAGCCTGTGGTTTGAAGGTTTTAGGGTAGATGCCCAGTAAGGGAATAACTGGGTCTGTTGGTATCTCTATACTCAGCTTTTTCAGAAGTCTCCATGTTGCTTTCCAAAGTGGTTGCACCATCCTACATTCCCACCAACAGTGGATGAGTGTTCCTACTTCTCCACATCCTCGCCAGCATTTATTTTTATTTGATTTTTTGATGTTTGCTATCCTTATTGGGGTAAGGTGGAATCTCATTGTTGTTTTAAGTTGCATTTCTCTGATGATTAGGGATGATGAACATTTTCTTAAGTGTGTGTTTGCCATTTCTATTTCTTCCTCTGTAAACTGTCTGTTAAGCTCTTTGCCCCATTTTGTGAGTGGGGTGTTTGACTTCTTACTGTTTAGATTTTTGAGTTCTTTGTAGATTCTAGAGATTAGGCCTCTATCAGTTAGATAACCCACAAATATTTTCTCCCATTCTGTGGGTGATCTATTGGCTTTGCTTATTGTTTGCTTGTCTGTAAAGAAACTCTTCAGCTTCATGTGATCCCATTGGTTGAGTGACGGTTTAAGTTCATGAGCTACTGGGGTTTTGTTCAGGAAGTCTTTTTCCATTCCTATATCATGGAAAGTATTTCCTAAATTTTCTTCCAGTAGTATATGAGTTTCTTGTCCTATATTGAGATCTTTGATCCATTTGGACTTCAGTGTAGTGCATGGGGAAATGTGTGGATCAAGTTTCAGTTTCCTGCTAATAGTTACCCAGTTTGTCCAGCACCATTTGTTGAAGATGCTGTCTTTTTTCCAGCTTATATTGTTTGGGCCTTTATCGAATATCAAGTAGCTATAGTTGCTTGACCCAAAGTCCGGGTCCTCAAGTCTATTCCATTGATCTATACTCCTAAACTGAATCTACCCAAGATACCTTACATACCCAGCAAGCCCCTCCTAGACTAGCCACTAGGATGGAAGAGGAGGGAGGGGAGGGCATCGAAGGGGTGGGAAACACAAATCTAGACCCAAATGGCAATGGTACGATAAGTTTCTACTTACTAAAAGACAGACCAAATGGCTGATCCTTCACCAGGCCCTTACAGAGAACACCTGAACCACAAGACACTGGAGAGTGTATGATCAAGACTAACCTTAATCTCCTACATCTTCCCTCCCTCACTTCCCCTCTCCCTCTTGCTCTCTCTCTTTTATCTCTAACTCTTGTATATTAGTTATCTTTTTCCTCATTTTCTTAGTGGGCACTGACATGTAACTCCCAGAACCAGCATGGGGCTATCATCCACAATGAGCTTTTGATCAGAGAGACCTACAAGGTTTCCTAAAAGACAGACAGATTTCTGTCAGAGTACTTGATGACCCACCAAAGGCTAGTGATAAGACCCTACTGCTGAAGACACCTTATGTGATTGACATGCAAATTAGAATGGCATGGCTGGAAGTTGGAAGAGAGTCAGTCCCCAGACAGTCAGCGCGTCTAGTGCCAGAAGGTGCTACATGGGCGACTGGGGGAAAATGACCAATATCTGTCGAAGCAACGCATGGTCTAACCTACCTAGCAGCAAATAACTTGTTGTGATGCCCACACAAGTGCAGTGGTGGCACACAGCCATGGTGGGGAACCAACTGCTCTCAATTCAGCTAACTGATCCCCTCACTGGTATGGGACCCATAGCTGGAGCTGGGAAACAAGTCTGAACCATATCCAAACATAAACCCGCTCTCCAATATCAAGCTACCATCAATTGTGGGCTACAAGAGGGCCTACACCTATTAATTTCTGTATTAAAAAAAAGGGGGGTTATCTCATTTGTCCTGATGCTAACTTACTCTCCGTTGGAGAATCTGCTTCTCTTTTTCAGATAGATGTAGATCCTAAGGAGAGAGCCACCCCATCATACCTCAAAAGGGCCCCGGCTGAAACTAAGACAAATTCGAGAAACAAGCAAGGGTGCTGTTTTCCTGATGAACCAGATACCAGCACAAGGGGGAAGGAGATCAGCACAGAGAAAAATCAACTCCTACCAAATCAGAGAGCCAGAGCCTCAGAGCCCCCCAACACCTCATCACTGAAGCAGACCCAGCATGGCTCAGGGAAATTTTGTGGAAGAGGGGGTGGAAAGAATGTCAGAGCCACATGTTGGGTCATGGTATGCAGAGACATTTAGCTTACCCATAACTGTGGGCCAACTCCACAATGCATGACCCGTATACCTCAACAAGGAGGGGCCAAGGGGAGGGGGTAGGTCATGGATGAGCCTAATAATGGTACCAAACTGACTGTAAAAAAGTAAAATAAAATAAAATAAATAAAAATGAAAAAAAATAAAAAAAATAATAATCATTGTGGGGTCATGAATGCACCAGTTGATCTCTATGGGGAGTGACAATGTCTTACAGTGTGCTTGTTTCTCTGCGGCTCTTACAATCATTGTGGCCCCTCTTCCGCAATGTTCCCTGATCATTGGAGGGAGTGTTAGATGTCTCCTTTAATGCTGAGCTCCTGGTAGCATCTTATTTTCTGCTTTGATAATTTTGGATTTTTTAGTGTTTATTCCCTCTCCCCAGAAAGGGCCCACTGGTGAGCAGTGAGAGCATGACTCATATTTAATCTGTTACTTACTCTGTAATGTTTCCTAGGCCTTGGCATGTGTGATAGAGATGACTTGTCCCATATTATTAGGCAGTCAACTTTCTCTTTAGTTTTACTTATCATTTTGATGGGTCTTGGGTCTCCCCAGATTTCACTACCATCTGTGCAAAGCAAGTTAGCCAACCAAGAATGAGAGAAGCATGGGACAAAGGGGATAAACATGTATATTTAGAAGGATTTATTTATTATTATTAACAAATTTTGTATGGCTACATCATGTGTTGGTACCCTATTTTCCCTCACCTTTGCCCCCATTCTGCTGGAGACCCTCCTCAGAGGGATTGCAAGTATTCCCCATGGGATTGTAGGTTATGCATTGTGGGAGCAGCAGTTCATGCCTCAACCTGTGGCTCTTACAATCTTTCCACCCTCAAGTCTCCAAAATTCCCTGAGCCATTGTGGGTTTGTTTTAAATCTACTTTAGTGATGAGCTCTTAGGAGCCTCTAGATATCTGCTTTGGTAAGTGTTGAGTATCCTCAGGGTCTGTCTCCTTCACCCTGGCACTGATTGTTAGTTTCAGCATAGAATCAACATTCCTGCTTTTTTATGGTATTATCTGTGGCTTGGTTGAACTGCAAGGTGTAGTTTATCTCCTTGGATCTTGCTACCTTCTGAAAAAGAAGAACAGATTCTCCAACAGAGAGTGGAGTCAATGTAGTTTAAATGGGATAAGCATTATTAGTTTAGAGAGAATTTGATATGTGTAACCCCTCTTTTAGCCAAAGACTAGTGACAGCTTGACATTGAACAACGTAAAAATATAATTTTTGCCTCCATAGGAGTTTGATCTGGTTACCAATTCCAGATATGGGTTCCTTTACACTGAGTAGATCTCTTAGCCAATCAGAAAGTTGTTGGTTACCCACTAAGGCTGAGTGCCACTATTGCCCTGGCGTGTACATCTTGTCAGGGTGTTTACTTCTAAGTAGCTTAAACCTCTGCTTGCTCAGACCATTGTTGGTCACTTTTCTCCAGTAGCTCATGTAGCACTTTCAAGCAGTAGCTGGGCTGTCTGGGGACTGGTTCTCTTTTAGATTCCACCAGGTCTCTCCATGCTCTGTGTCTGCAGCATATGCTGTCTTTAGCAATAGGGTCTTACTTTTTGCCTCAGGTGGATAATCAAGTGCTTTGACAGAAGTCTGTCTTGTTTTGGAGACCTCATAGGTCTCTCTAATCAACACATTGTGGTTAGCAACTGATTTCTGCCACTGGGAGTTACAGGCCAGAAACAAATTTTAAGGTTAGGCTTTATCTAACCCTCTCCAGGGCCCTTCTTTTCAGGTGCTCCCCTTCTTACTCCTGTTGAGGTTTATATATTTTAGCCTATCTTCAGGGATAAACTAAAATTTGGATTTAGTTTTGCATTTGTCTTTCCTCACCCTTGCCTCCCCCTCCCCCTAAGATCTTCCATCCCTATTGTCTGAGCCTTGAGTTGCATATCAGGTATGTCAGCAACTGGAGCTGGTCCAGGTTAGGAACTGCAGATGAGTGATAGCATGCAGAATTTGTCTTTCTGTGATAGTGTGAGTTCACTGAGTATGATTTGTTCCAAGTCTGTACATTTTTCTTCAAATTTCAGTGTAACATTTTTTTCTTACTGCTGAGTAGAATTCCATTCTGTAAATGTACCACTCATCCATGATGGGCACCTGGGTTGATTCTAGTTCTTAGCTACTATGAATTGAGCAGCCATAAACATGGTTGAGCAGATATCTCTGTAGGGAAGCATGCAGCATTTAGGATAAGTGCTCAATAAGGGAATAAGTAGGTCTGTTGGTAGATTTATTTTCCTTTCCAGAAATCTCCATATTTATATCCATAGAGGTTGTACAAGTTTACATTCTGACTGAAAGTGAATGAGGGTTCTTCTTTCCCCATATCCTCACCCACACTTGTTGTTATTTGAATTTTTAATGATTTGCATCCTTACTGGAGTAAGGTGGAATCTCATAGTTGTTTTGATTTGCATTTCTCTGATGGATAGGGGTGTTAAACATTTTCTTAAGGGTGTGTTAGCCATTTGTATTCTTCCTGTGTGAACTTTCTATTCGCTTCTCTACCCCACTTTTGGAGTGGGTTGTTTGATTTTTTTTATTGTTTAGCTTTTTTTAAATTATGAATATACTTAGTTAAGGATACATCATATGTTGGTGCCATCCATTGCCTTATCCTTGCCCTCATTCTGGTGGGTGCCTTCCTCAGTGGGTTTGCAAGCTTTCCCCATGGGATTTTAGGGTATGTGTTGTGGGAGCACCAGTTCATTATTGGGGAGAGGCAGTGCTTCTGGGCATGATGTCCCAACTTGTGGCTCTAACAATCTTTCAGTTCCTTCTTCTGCATAATTCCTAGACCCAAGTTTGGTGTGTTTTAAGTCTATTTCAGTGATGGACTTTTAGGAGCCTCTGAATCTCTGCTTTGGTAGATGTTGAGTATCTTCAGCATCTATCTCCTTCACTCTGCTGCTTATTGTCAGGCTCACCATGGAAGCGGAATTCTTGCTCATCTCCCCAGTTCCTCTATGGTTTCAGCTGGAGCATGGCTGAAGTATGAGGAGTACTTTATCTCTTCAGATACTTTGACATGGATACCATCTGAAAAAGAAAAGCAGATTCTCCGACAGAGAGTGAAGTCAGTGCAGGTTAAATGGGATAAGCATTGTTAATTTAGGAAGAATTTGATGGATGTAGTCCCTTTTTTAGCCCAAGATTAGTGGAAGCTGGACATTGCTGAGCATAATCTTTGTCTCCATAGAATTCTGACCTGGTTTGCAGTTCTAGATATGGGTTCCATTTCCCTTAGCAGGTATCTTAGCCAATCAAAAATCTATTGGTTACCAATCAAGGCCGTGTGCCACTATTGTGTGTCCATCTTATCAGGGTCTTTGATTCTGAGTAGCTTACACCCTAGGTTGCTTGGACAGTTGTTGGCCAATTTCTCCCAGTAATTCATGTAGCTTTTTCCAGGACTATATGGACTAACTTTCTGGAGTCTGGATCTCTCCCAGATTCTAGCCAGGTCTCTCAGTGTTCCATGCTGGCAGCATATAGTGTCTTCAGAACTAGCCTCTTACAATTTACCTTAGGAGGTAATTAAATGCTTTGACAGAAGTCTGTCTTGTTTGGGGGACCTGGTAGGTATCTCTAATCAACAGCTTATTGTGGGTGATATCCACATTCTGGTACTAGGAGTTGCAGGCCAGAGCCAAAAATAAAATAAAGTAAAATAAAAACAATTTAAGGTTAGGCTTCATTCCACCCTCTCTAGGGCCCTAATTTTCTCTGTAGGAAATCTTTGAGCATTTAGGGTAAATGCTCATTAAGGGAATTACTGGGTCTGATGGCAGGTCTGTATTCATCATTTCAGAAATGTCCATATTGATTTCCATAGTAGTTATACAAACTTACAATCCCACAAACAGTGAATAAGGATTGCTCTTTCCCAATATCCTCATGAACATTTGTTGTCATTTGATTTTTTAATGATTTCTATCCTGACAGGTGTAAGGTAGAATCTCATAGTTGTTTTAATTTGCATTTCCTTGATGGTTAAGAATGTTGAACATTTTCTTAAGTGTGTGTAAGCCATTTTTATGTCTTCCTGTGAGAACTTCCTATTCAGTTCTCAGCCCCATTTTTGCAATGTGGTATTTTATATTTTTATAGTTTAGTTGAGTTATTTGTAGATTCTAGATATTAGGCCTTTGAGAGTGGTATATCTGGCAAAACATTTTCTCCAATTGTGTGGGCAATCTATTGGCTCTAATTATGGCATGTTTCTGTGCTTAAAAGCTTTCTAGTTTCATGATATCCCATTTGTTGAGGGATTTCATGGGCTACTGAGGTTTTGTTCAGGAAGTCTATCCTCACTCATATATCATGGTGATTTCCTCTTATTTTTTTCCAGTAGAGAAGAGTTTCAGGTTCTATATTGAGGTCTTTAGTCCATTTGGACTTGATTTTGGTGCAGGGTGAAATGTGTGGGTCTAGTTTCATTTTTCTGAATATGGTTATACTGTTTGTCCAGCACCAATTGTTGAAGATGTTATCTTATCTCCAGTCTACATTATTGGTGCCTTTGTCAAAGATAAAGTAGCTATGGTTATTTGACCTAAAGTCCAGGTCTTTAGTTCTGTTCCATTGGTCTATATTTCTGTTTTGATGCCAGTAGCATGCTCTTTTTCTTACTATGGCTCTGTAATGTAGCTTTAGATCAGGTATAGTGATACCACCAGAGGTGTTTCTTTTGCTAAAGCCTGCTGCCATTCCATGTGAATTTTGAGATCACATTTTTCTCAGTAAAGGTCACTGGAATTTTTATTGGTAAATAATTAAATCTGTGTGATGCTTTTGGTAGAACTGCCATTTTCACAACATTAATTTTATCTATTCAGTAGCATGTGAAGTCTTTCTACCCTGTCAATTCTTCCTCAAGTTTCTTTAAGTGATTTTTTTATGTTTCTTTTATGCCTTTATGCCATTATAACTATGCCTTTCATATCCTTGATTAATGTTATTGCAAGGTATTTAATATTTTGTTGCTACTGAAAATGGGACAGCCTTGCTAGTTTCTTTTCCTGTATATTTTTCCTTTGCATATAGAAAGGCTACTTGTATGCTGCCACTTTGCTAAAGGAACTAGCCACCCTTGGAAGTTTTGAGACAGTGACTTTCAGTTTGCTTATGTTTAGGATCATATCATTTGCAAATATGGCTAACTTGACTTCTTCCTTTCCTATTTGTATCCCTCTTATTTCTTTCTCCTATCTTATTGCTTGGGCTAGGACTTCCAGTACTAAGTTGAAGAGCAGTAGTCAGAGTAGTCAACCCTGTCTTTTTCCTGATCTCAATGGGAACTCATTGAGTCTTTCCCCATTAAGTGTTATTTGGGCTTTTGATGCTTTATTTTAGTACCTTTATTGTGTTGAGATAGAAACCCTCCATACCTATTATCTCCAGTGTTTTGATAATGAAGTGGTGTTATATTTTCTCAAAGGCCTTCTCTGCATCAATAGAAATGACCATGTTGTTCTTTTGATTAAGTTTATTTATGTAGTGTATTATATTGACCAATTCCTGTATGTTAAACCATTCCTACATCACTGGGATGAAGCCTGCTTGATCAAGGTGGTGCTTGTGATGTGTTGTTGAATTTGGTTTGTGAGGATTTTTTCAGGAGCTTTGAATCTAAATTCATCAGGGATATGGGCCTGTAGTTTTCTTTTCTTGTATCTCTGTCTGGTTTTGATATTAGGGTGATGCTAGCTTCATAACAGGAGTTAGGGAGAATTTCCTGATCTCTGATTATGTAAAGCAGTTTGAGGAAAAATTGGTTTCTGTTCATCAATGAAGGTTTGGTAGGATTTGGCTGAGAAGCCATCTGGTCCTGGACTTTCTTCATGGGGAGGTTTTTATTAGTTTTTCAAACTCAATGGATGTGATATGTTTGTTTAGGAGATTAATCTTCTCTGAGTTTAGATTTGGTAGGTGATATGTGGCTAGGAATTAATTCATTTCTTCCAGACTATCCAGTTTTGTAGAATAGAGATTTCGGAAGCATGTCCTGATTATTTTTCCAATTTCATCCATGTCTATTGTGACCTTTCTTTTCATTGCTGATATTGTTAATTTGAGACTTCTCTTTTTATTTATTTATTTTTTTTTTGCACGATCAAATTGGACAGTTTATCAATCTTGTTTATTTTTTCAAAGAACCAGCTCTTTGTTTCATCTATTTTAATTGTTTATTAGTTTCCAATTCATTAATTTTTGCTTGGATCTTCATTATTTCTTTCAATCTGGAGCTCTTAGAGTTGGATTCTTCTTGTTTTTCCAATGCCTTTAGGTGGATAGTTAGGTTATTAATTTGAGATCTCTCTGTCTTTGTTATGAAGGAATTTAGCACTATGAATTTTCCTCTTAGGATTTCCTTTATTTTGTTCCGTAAGTTTTTAGTAAGTTTTATTTTCATTGTCATTCAATTATAGAAATTCTAAAATCTCTTTTTTTTAAAGTATTTTTTTAAGTATTTTTTTTAATTTTTTATTTATTTGAGAGTGACAGACAGACAGAAAGAGGCAGAGAGAGAGAGAGAGAGAATGGGCGTGCCAGGGCCTCCAACCACTGCAAACGAACTCCAGACGCGTGCGCCCCCTTGTGCATCTGGCTAACGTGGGTCCTGGGGAGTCGAGCCTCGAACCGGTGTCCTTAGGCTTCACAGGCAAATGCTTAACCGCTAAGCCATCTCTCCAGCCCTAAAATCTCTTTTTTGATTTCTTCCACAACCCATTCATTGTTTAAAGTGTGTATTTCAGTCTCCAGAACAGGTGGAGTTCCTGATGTGTCTCTTGTTGTTAATTTCTAGTTTAAATTATTGTGATCTTATATGATGCAAGAAGCAACTTCAATTTTCCTGAATTTATGGAGGCATGTTTTATAGCCTAATATATGGCCTATTTGGGAGAAGATTCCATTGGTTGCTGAGAAGAGTGTGGATTCTTTAGAACTGGGCTGGAATGTTCTGTTGATAGCCATTAAGTGTCCTTGATCTATGGTGTTGTGAGTTCTATTATTTCTCTGTTGATTTTCTGATTTCAGATCATCTGTTGATGATAGTGTAGAATTGAACTCCTCAACTGTGATGGTGCTGGTGTTTGTTTCTGTTTTGTTGTCAAGTAGGTTGTTTTATAAACTATGGTGCATGTGTGTTTGGTGCATATAGAATTGTGAGTGTGATGTCCTCATGTTGGATTCTTCCCTTGATGAGTAAGTAAGAAGTGTCCTTTTTGATTACTTTTGGTTTAAAATCTATTTTGTCAGCTATTAATAGAGCAATGCCTGCTTTTTTTATTTCCATTTTCTTGGAATATAATTTCCCATCCTTACATTCTGAGGAGGTGTCTGACTTTAGTGGTGAGGTGGGTTTCTTGAAGACAGCAAATAGAAGAGTTCATTTTTTTGATCCACCCTGATAATTTGTATCACTTGAGATTGGCTGTTTGACTGTTCTGTGTGGAGTGTTCCTTCAACTGTTCTCTGTATGTTTGGCTTTGTGTCCATATAATTGTAGAGTTCATTTTTAAAATTTTTTTTGTTTTTAGTTTTTCCACAGTAGGGTCTCACTGTAGCTCAGGCTGACCTGGAATTCACTATGTAGTCTCAGGTTGGCCTCAAACTCACAGCAATCCTCCAACCTTTGCCTCCCAAATTCTGGGATTAAAGGCAGGTGCCACCAAGCCTGTTTTGTTGTTGTTGTTGTTTGTTTGTTTTTGTTTTTTGAGGTAGGGTCTCACTCTAGCCCACATTGACCTGGAATTCACTATGTAATCTCAGGGTGGCTGAAACTCATGGCAATCCTCATACATCTGCCTCCTGAATGCTGGGATTAAAGGTGTGTGTCACCATGCCTTACTAAGTTGATTTTTTTTCATGGAAAGTTTTCCTTTCACCATCTATTATGAGGGCTACTTTTTGGGGTTAGAATAGCTTGGGTTGGAGGTCATGGTTTTTTAGAATTTGAAGTGATCCATTTCAGGCCCTTCTGGTTTTCAGGGTTTCCAATGAGAAATCTCACATAATTCTGATCAGATTGCCTTTGTATGTTGTGATTGCTTCTCTGTCATTGATTATAACACTCTCTTTGTTTTAATTGCTAAGAGTTTCTTCTTTGGTCCTTTCTGTTTGATGTTCTGTGGGCTTCTTGAATCTGGATTGGCCTCTCTTTTGAGAGATTCAGAAAATGTTCTTCAATAAATTTGTTGAATACATTCTCTATGCCACTGGCTTGGATTTCTTCTCTTTCTGGAAGAAATATACCCATGATCTGGATGTTTGGTCCCTTTAGGGTATCCCACAGTTCCCTTGTATTCTGTTCATTTGATTTTTTTTTTAACTTAGCAAAGGTTGGCCTCCCAATCAATTTCTTCTGTCTTGTCTTCCAGGTCAGATGTTCTGTCTTCCACATGAGTAACTCTGTTGGTGAGGGGTTTTAGAGGGGATTTTATAAGTTCTATTGATTTTTGTTTGCTATTGTGTTATTTTGCATCATGTCCATCTCTGTTTTGAGTTACAATTTCAGTTTGAGTTCTGACTTTATTGATGCTTCCTGGAATTTATTCTTGGATTTAATCAAGTCTTCATTAAGTTTAATCAATCAGTTGTTGAGATCTTCCACTTCTTGACTTGCCTTCAATTCATTCATATCTCTTTTGAGGGTTCTAACATTTTCTTCAATCAAGTTAAGCTTTCTGTCAAAAGCTGAATGCTCTAAGATATGATTCTGATCAGTTTCATTGACATGATTGTTGGTTCTTTGATGATTTGCTTCCAGTTCAGTGATTCTTTTGATCAGGGTCTCATTGGTTCTTGTGTTTTCGTTTTGGGAATGAATTTCTGTTGATTTCTTTATGATCTCATTGGAGGCTTATGAGGCATCCTTGGTGGAAATGTCTCAGTTTTCTGACTTTTGTTGGCTTTTTTGCACTGTGGTCTACCCATTTTACAGAGACTCTTTATTTTATTGAGGAGGAAGCAAGTTTTTGTCCTTTGGCTCATGTACCCTCTGGCTCAGGTGAACAGGGATGTTGGTACACAGTTGCCAGTCAGGCTACCAGAGCAAAAGGCCTGATACCACAGCTCACACATGGACCAGGCCTCCCCAAGACAGTCACATTGCAATCATCCAGTACCAGCGAACTAGGAGGAGTTAGGCAACAGGGACCTGGACCACTCACTCTATACTGCCACATGCAGAGTACTCAGACTACGGAACTGGGAGAAGCTGAGAAGCAGGTATCTGGCCTACTCACCCTCAGACCAGGGAAATGGGAGGAGCCTGGAAGCAAGTATCTGGCCTACTTTCTCCATGCCATTCCTGCCCACACACCATCTAGCATGGGGAACCCAGGCCAGGGAGCTGGGAGGAGCTGGGAAGAAGGGTTCTGGCCTACTCACTCCACATTACACCTGCCCACACACCATCCAGTGCAGGGAACCTGGATCAGGCTATGATTTTCTTTTTAGAATAAAAAAAGTACTGTTGCCTAGGACTTTAGTATTTCAAAAAAGTAAAAATAACAATAAACCCCAATTTAGTATTAAATGACCCCCACTATGGAAAATGTAAACCCAATTTATTTAAAATTAGGTTTCCCTATCTCCCCCCCTTTTTTTCTCAAATATTTGCAGGTTAAATTACCACAGTTTTCATATAAGCTGGAGTAACAAATAGCAGTTTTTCCCCAAACATTTTTTCTTTCTCTGGAGGAATGGTAAGAGGAAAAGAACTGCTTAATGTTAGCAGAGATAAACCAAACAGAATATTCAGAAACCAAAATGCTCTCAAAGATCTACATGCAAACAACAAACTAAACATTCAAAATCAAAATGCTTTTAAAGCAAACAAACATTTAAGCAAACATTTTGAGAGCATATAACAAACATTTTAAGAGCAAATCAAAAAAGTATCCAGTAACAACACAACAAAAATTATTCTAAAAGAAACTCAGAATAAATAAGTGGACCATCAGACAAATCAAGGGAGGTCTGAGCCCCAGAATGAACTCAGCAACCTTTACTTAAGGAGACACCATCAGATGGTTGGGCACAAGGGGCCATGCTGGTACCTGGCTCCCACTGGGTGCATCCTAAGTGGAAGTGGCTTGTACTTGAGGCCCTGTGTTCTTTAGGGGTGTACCTCACCTACTCAGGAGCCAAGCTTTTAATCTTATCTTTAGGGGTCTGTTTAGCCTTAAGTCTTATTGTAGGTCTAGATTTGAAGATGGGTAGGCACTGAGGATTAACAGCACCTTCTACAAGGAGGGTCATTGTTAGCACCTCAGACAAAGAAGGATTAATTCCCTCAAGCAAGAATGGAGAAGGCAATACTTCAGTGTGTGGGGTTTGGGTAGGTATGTTAAGGGATGGGAGGTCACATTCTCATGCAAAACAACTTCTTCAGAATCTGAGAGTTCAATGTCCCCACATTCTTCAGGGGCTTCCTCCACAGCCCCATCCCAAGTCATAGGATCCCACTCTTTTCCAATTAGTGCCCTCACTTTAACATCTAGCCTGTGAGTTGTGGATTTGAGCTTGTGTTGCAAGTTAGCAAATTTTACAGTGAGAAGTTTGGCTTGGTTTTCTGTAATTTGGGCCCTGTGGAAGCTAGAGAAAAGACTCTCCTCCAGAGCACCCTTAGAACCTTCAGATCCTGTATGTGGTTCTTAAGCTTGGAATTTTCTTTTCTGAGCTTCTGCTTTTCCCTTAATAGTTTATCCAAAGATGCTAAAAGCAACCAACCAGCATCTTACTTTCCATAAATATTCAAAAGTTTTAGATACACAGTGAGTAAATCACTTGCTCCTTACAAGACATGACTCAGGATCACCAAATACATCTATTTTACAGGATTCTTTAGATAATTCGAAAGTCCTGCTCCGGAGGATTCCCCGGGCTCAGTCTCGGGAAAGACGGCACACCAAATCACTCACGAGAAATGGTCTTGATGCAAACAGCAAGAGGATTTTTATTCCAGCGCGCTGGGGACCCACAGTCATACACCACACAGGGGTAGAGGGCTGAAGGCCCCGCTGTGCAGAATCAGGGCAGCTTTTATAGGGTTACAACAAAACCCATGCATTGTGAACCAATCATTTTGTAACATCAGGAGCCTGCGCAATGTTGACCAATCCCTTTATGACACTCTATGATTTCTAGGCCAATTATTTTAAATTGTTCAAGCCCGTGCACTGTGGACCAATCAATTTTTAACACACCACGATCTTTTTCCCATGGTCCCAGAGGTCGGTATTTGCGCGGGCTCCTAGGTGGGAGTGGCAATAGTCATCTCATTTCCTGTTATTTCACTAGGCCAGAGTCACGTGCTCCGTGTTCCTTTTTAAACTTTTAATTTTTTCATCCTTTCAAATTCACACCATGGATTACTAGCACTCTCCCTATTTCCAGTAAAAGCACTCTCCTTATTCCCAGAAAAATCCATCTTCCTACCACCAGTAAAGCCTTTAGTTAGAGAACCAACTCCAGTAGAGAAATCCATTCTTACAATACAAGAACCACCCTTTCTACCACAATCTGTATTAGTCAGGGTTCTCTAGAGGAACAGAACTGCTAGAATGAATTCTATTAAAATGGAATTTATTGGATTAGTTAATGGCAGCTCAGTAATAGCAATTTTCAGGCCCTAGAGTCAAAGAACCTGGTGGCTTCTTAGTCCACAAAGCTGGATGCCTCAGCAGTCCCAATCCAGTACTGAAGGCCTGGAGGCTTCCTGGAGAGCTGGTGGTCTTAAGTCTACATTGGTCTTCAGTCCATACTGATTTTCAGTCCATGCTAGAAGGCAGCAAGCAGCACTATCAGCCGGGGGGGGGGGGGGGGGGGAGGAAGGGATTCTTTCCTTCCACATATTCCTTAGATAAAGCCCCCACAAGCCCAATCTTGGGGAAGGGCTCACTCTAGGGGAAAGACTTCCTCTTTCAGTTAATTCTTCCTGGAAGAAGCCTCAGAGACCCGCTAAAGAGGAATATCTGTGGATTCCTAAACAGATCAAGTTGACAGCAAAACTCAACCATCACACAAATGTTAAGAAAAATAAACATGGTCATAGTTTATTATATTACATGCTTATTAATAGCATTTATATTTTAAAACTCATGTTTTAAAAATAAATCAAGCCATAATAATAAGTAATTGGCATTTGGAAGTAGATATGAGAAAGATGGACTTAAATATAGGATGCGAAAAGGAAAAAAAAAGGCTATGTTCCCATCTTCCACATTGGGAAGTTAGTAGAGAGCTATTATTATTATTACTACCATTGGTGTGACTGTGTGTACGTATGCATGCACATGCCCTGGCATGAGTGGGCTGGTCAGAGGACAACTTTGAGTTTCAGTCCTTACCTTTCACCTTTTTTTGTACCAGTATTCTCATTGTTCCTTACTGCATGCACCAGAGTAATTGGCCTGTGAGCTTCTGGAATTCTAGATGCTTGCACCACAGTGTCATGTTTTACATGGATTCAGGGGATCTAAACTCAGCTACTCATGCCTGCACAGCAAATACTTTAAAGATCCACTGAACCATTTCTCCAAACTCCAGAATTCTTAAAACTGAAACCATAATAAATAAAATCAAGTATTTTAATTAAAAATATGGAGATCAAATGCAAAATAATCCACTTTTAAGAAGCTGAAAGAGATATTCCATAGGGAGATAAACTTTGTAGGATAGTGGTAAGGGAGTGGGAAGCAAATAAACTCTGTTTTTAAATGTGGTGAAACTATTAAACTGTGAAAGATCTTTGTGGTGGTTTGAATAAATACCTTCAATAGATTCTGTAAGGAAAGTGCAAGAAAAGCAAAAGAGAACACGGGACTTGATCTCTACAGACAGACTGTTTATTGAGAGAAACAATGAGGGGCAGCAGCCTTGTTGCAGAATGAAGGCTGAAGCACTGAGCCAGGCTGCGGTGCAGGCTTTTAAGGAGGATCCTGAGAAAAACAGACTGGACTAGCTTCAAGTCCAAGGAAGTACATAAAGAACTGTAGCTATTTGTGTCTTTGCTCAGAATAAGCTTTTTTAGAGAAATTGTCTAGGGAGGATATTGCACCAGACAGTTTCTGTTCCCCCAAGGTTTCCTGAACTAAGGAAAGTTTATCAATCAGGAGTAGAGTTGCCTGTCAAGGCCATATGCCACTGAAGCTTCTTTATTTCCTTCTAGTCTTAGGAATAGTTATTAGCTATTTAGTTCCCTCTAGTTTTCAGGGAAGGCTATTAACCCTTCAGTGCGAATTCTGGAAAGATTTAAAAAATTGGGGAAAACTGGGGGTGAGGAGGGCATTTATGGAAGGACTGTGTGGGCCACAATGGGGGTGACAAGCTCTTCTCCAACTACATCCTGCTGGGGAGGGAGTAGAACTCTCAAGGTGTTCTGTGCAGTCCTGTGGAAGTTGAATATTCAGGGGCTGATGTTCAGTGACCATGAGGAACTCAGTGACTCATTGCAAAGTGAAGGCATGTGTTCTGTCTTGGAGGAATTCAGTGAGGCACCTGAGTGTGCAAAGACCAAAAGAGAGGGTGAATGTTATCATAATCAGGGGAATAAAGTACGTGTCAGAGACAGGAGAGGTTTTATTTGAAGGGAGTAGAGCTCTGAAAGTTCTTAACTTATAGCAATAGATATCTAAGTTAGTCACAGAAAGACGTCAGGTCATAGACAGAGAAATAATATTATTGGCCACTAAAAAGGCTAATATAGCCCAAAATAGTATTGGCTCTGGACTGGTAACATTTACTTCTCCCCAATCAGTGTAGTCCCTCATTGAAGATTTAGTCACACAGGTGTGGCTTTTGGGAGCTTGAGCTTTGATTTTCCCATTTGCAAAACTTCATTTCTCAGTTTGCATACATAGTAGGCTATTCTCCCATTTTGATCTTATGAATAAGCAAGGAGGCAGCTCTTCAGCAGAATGATAGTCATCAGAGCCATTAGGAAAGAAACACCTAGATCATGTCAAATATATTAGCCATTATGATCTGGTTATTAGCCATGTTTGAGTTTTCTTGCATGTGACATGACATTTAGAGGTGACATGAACATTATATTTAAGGTTGAATAATAATAATAATAATAATAATAATAATAATAATATAGGTGATAGGTAAGGGAAAAGGAATTGTTAACTTGGATGGGAAGTTAACTGGAATTTGTGGAAATATAAAGATTTGGTTTAGGTAAGGTAGGAAGTATAAGGGATTTGTATTGAAGCAACATTTAAAATATCTTAAATTATTTTAAATTTAAACATGATAGAGATTAAAAAGTTAACTAATTCTGAAGTTTAAGTTTAAAGGGTTTTTTTGTGTGTATAGAAGGTTCATAGTCTTTACTTTCTTGGTCCAAAGATCAAAAAATCTTGTCTTTAGGAGAACTAATGAAAGTATGTTTAAATGAAAGGCTAAAAGCTTGATCAGTCTTGATAATTTGTTATTACCAATTGTTTATTTTTAAACATAATGAAATTGTGTTTTATATGCTTATATTGTTTATATAATACAATAAAATATATTTTTATACTTAGGTACAGTTTTATTTATTTGAATAAGTTTATAGCAAATAAATAAAAGTTTTATCCAATAGGAAAACATAAGAGTAGAACAATTAAGAAACCTACTATTGTAAACAGTTGTCCTATGTAATAAAATAAATGCTTAGGTGTGATTTTTTTGCTAATTTAGATAGAGTTTAAATAAAAAGACAAAATTAGATAAAATATCATAATCTTGTTAACCTTGATATTGATATGGGAAACTAAGGCTTAAAGAACCAGCATCAGAAATGGAGTAGAGAATCAGTCTATTTTTACATCAGTGTGAGTCCAAAGACATTGTCTCTTCCTCATAACTACAGCAGCCCCCACACTGCACAACCTACAATCCCCATGGGGATGACTGGCATCCCCATTGAGGAGGGTCCCTTTGGGGGCCAGGGATGAGGGAAAAGATGGTGCCAACATGTGCTGATTACATATTGAGAATTTCCATAACTAATAAATAAAAAATATATCTCATGGTATAAGTACAGGCAGAACATGTCAAGTAAGACAGCATAAACTTTTGACATTTTTTAACATCTTTGATTAGCTTAGATACCTGTGTGGGTACCAATTACCCAGGAAAGGTAAGAAGCAGGGCCACAGAGTTTGAAATCATTTATGTTCAAAGAAGACCATTGTTTGAGCATGGGACTGTACCCTGAGGTTGAGAATGTGTCTTAAGAGTTAATTTACTTAAGAGCAATGAACCTGAGATACCAGAAATGAGACAGTTATTTACCTTTTTGATGATACATAAAAGAGCAGAATTTGGTCTTTGTTGAACTAAAACCAATGAGCTCTAATACAACCTTTTATACATCTGTTTTTAAAGAGAAAACATTGTTGAATAATCAATGTTTTATATTAAGTAAAATAGTTATTTTTTTAAATTTTAATGTTTTGAGAATGAGATCCTTATCTTGGGAAGGTAAACATGAGTAAGTGAACTTTTACTTTAAGATTTAGTTTCCCCAATAGAATTTTTTTTTTTTTTTTAAATCTGTCTCCCTGTCAGCTAACAGTTTCTGGAAACTATCAGAGACTATGGGGAGAAGCTGTAATCAGGAGTACCTAGGTTATCTGATATCTTGTCATTTTTTAAGTTTTGCCTAAAGACCACCTTTTGTTTTTTAATCTTACTGTTTACATCCTCATACCGTTTTATGCTTGTATTGACCATTTAAATATCTTTCTTAATAACATTTTGTATATCTATTAGGATAAAATTTTATTAAACACATTTTTATCTAATGGGAAACATATAAGAGCAGAATATGTAAGAAATCTATTGTTATAAACAGAGAAGTAGATGTTTTATCAAACAAAATGAAGACTTTATCCATTGGAAAACATGTAAATTTAGCATTTGAATATAATTCAATCATAACAACTTTTTTTCTTAACTTCTATTTTTATGGTTTTTGTTCCTGTGGTTAACTATAAGTAGACTGTCTGGATTCAGACTGTGTGTCCTCCCATTTCCTTGGTCCACAGTTTTCCTTTGCCCCTCTTTTTTTTCTTTTTTCTTTCTTTCTTTTTTTTTTTTTTTTTTTGGATAGTCAGAAGGTAAGTTATATTAATTTCATATTTTTGACTTTTTAAAATATATTTTATTTGTTTATTTATTTATTTGAGAGGAGAAAGAGGGAGAGAGAGAGAGAATGGGTGCACCAGTGCCTCCAGTCACTGCAAATGATGCATGCACCCCCTTGTGCATCTGGCTTATGTGGGTCCTGGAGAGTTGAACTGGGATCCTTCGGCTTTGCAGGCAAATGCCTTAACTGCTAAGCCATCTCTCCAGCCCCCATAGTTTTTACTTTTATCTTACATTTAGATAAGGTTTAAATTAACAAGCAAAGACTCATTAAAAATGAATATTTTATTTTATTTTTTAATTTATTTATTAAAGAGGTTGTGAGAAGACAGAGAGAGAATGGGCATGTCAGGGCCTCCAGCTGCTATAAACACTCCAGAAACATGCACCACCTTGTGCATCTGGCTTACATTGGTCCTGGAGAATTGAACCTAGGTCCTTTGACTTTGCAGGCAAGCACCTTAACTGCTAAGCCATCCCTCCAGCCCATAAAAATAACTCTTGATTCTGTTAAGCATTTATGGTTTTTTTTCAGTAGTCAGAGTTTAACAGTAGGAAAATAGGTATAGCTCAATTTTAACTTTGATCTGAGACATGGAAATCTAAATAAATTTATTGACTTACTACAAATAGTAAACAATTATATGAATAATTAAGGTAAAAAATGTGGAGAATGAAAACCATTAAATTAACAAATTTTATCACAGGCAATTTAAGCCTTTTTCAGTTTAAGTCCCATGCCCTTTTAATATCATTTTCATATCCTTTTAATCATACCTTACAACAATATTTTACCTATAAGTCTTTCCTGATCTAAAAATGTATCTCTGTAGAAGCAGGATTAGAAGTTGGTATAGAAAGATGTCTATTTCTGTAGTAAGCATGAAAAAAGTATGTTGTCAAAAAACATAGAGGTTACTTATTTTGAGTATATTGTAAGCCTGGTTTCAATAATTTAACATCTTCTTAACATACATGAGCATCAGAACATTTAATGACCATAAGCATTAGAACAACTAATGACCATAAATTTAGTCATACGTAACAACAGACTACATGAAACATAGAACACATGACATGACATGGTTGGCTAACATTAGACATGACAACATGAAACATGGAGAGACATCCCTTTTAAGATTTTAGTTGTGTTTTAAATTTGTGAGGACTTAATCTTAACAGGGCAACAGCCAATGGTTTGTATTTAAAGTTGAAATTTTTCTTTGGTGGTTTGTAATGAAAAGAAGGGGGAAAGGGAAAAGAAAGGAAAAACTGTAGTGTGATTTTTAACTTTTTGCAAGGAAAGAAAACTTAGGTGTCCATACATAGAAGAAGATAAGGAAGCCCAGTAATGACAGGAGTTTCTTTAAGAAGGCAGTGTTTGTATTTCATTTAGTGAGATGGCTTGAATTTGGTGTGAGGGAAAGATCCTGGCAAGTAATGGCTAGCTGACAGAGCAGTGTGTGAGAGATAGAGTTTTAGAAGGGGCAGGAGCAGGAGCAGGGCAGGGAACCACACACCATTTGCCATTGCATTTGTCATGCCATGTCATCAAAGAAAGTTAATAATGAGAATTTTGAAATCTAAAGTACCAAATTCAGGCCAGCATTGGCCATTGTTTAGATAATATTGTGGCCAAGTTTGAATAGAGTTGGAGTAATTTGGTAGTTTAGAAGTCAGATAGTCTGAGTTTCTTTAAGCTAGTTTTGAGACATGGCAATGGAATGTCTTTTGGAATAGACAATTTAGAGTCCATTTTGGAGGACAAGCACTAGAGTGTCCAATCACACCACCAGGGACATCTCCCAAGCTTAGAAATGACAAACAAAACCCAAGGATTAGGAGGGAAAGTTCCGGCACTCACACTTCTTGGGTTGTCCAGTGGAGTAATATGTGGGAAGTTCCACAGCCTCCAATCATCCATGGACCAAAAAGTGAGAAACTTCCAGAGTTTCTAAGGTCTGAGATGGGGAACCTCTTCCACAGACCAAGAGTGAGTATCTTGTCCTTAAGGTTGTAATTGATGAGGGAATTGATGCAGTGGATCACATGGCAATGGCCTCTCATCTGGAGTTCAAAAGTCTACTGGGAGAGGGTGAAAAGAAGAAGAGAAAGAAGCCCCCAGGTATTAAGCTGGAAAGACTGGATGTTTCAGGTCACAGGCAGCTGTTTAGTTCAGAATTGTGAGCATGGCTAGTTTTGGTGCTCCTGAGAGAGTGAAACATTGGCAGGGAGGTGAAGAAGAGGAGAGGAAAAGAGAAAGGCAGAGTATGCTGCAGCTCAAAAGCCCTGGAGGGCTTTGATCTGAGTCATGGCACCAAATATAAGGAAAGTGTAAGAGAAAAGCAAAAGAGAACACCAGATTTGATCTCTACAAACAGACTGTTTATTGGAGAGAAACAGTGAGGGGTAGCAACCTTCCTGCAGGATGAAAGCTGAAGCACTGAGCCAGGCTGGGGTGCAAGCCTACAAGGAAGATCCTAAGAAAAACAGACTGGTCTAGCTGCAGGTCCAAGGAAGTAGGTAAGGAACTGTAGTTATTTGTGTCTTTGCTCAAAATAAATTTTTTTAGCAAAATTGTCTAGGGAGGATATCCCACCAGATGGTTTCTGTTCCCTCAAAGTTTTCTGAGCTAAGGAAAGTTTACCAATCTGGAGTAGAGGAACGTGACACATGCCTCTGAGGCTACTTTATTTCCTGCTAGTCTTAGGGATAGTTATTCACTCTTTAGTTCCTTCTAGTTTTCACGGAAGGCTATTAACCCATCAGATTCAGGAGTTTATGAAAACTTCTTAGATTTCCAGCCACCTGGTTGGGCATATCTTAGTGTAAAGTGGATTTGAACTTCCAGTCTAAAGATCTGCAAAGTGCCTAGTTCAGCCTGAAGTTCCTGAAGTGTGCTCAGTGGTTTTGCTTTTGCTTTTGGCTTTTTTTCTTTCTCTGCCTGTTCCTTTAAGAGGGGGGAAACTTCTTCTACCATGATGAAGCTTCCCTTGGATCTGTAAGCTTCAATAAATATCCCTTCCTTCATAACTATTCCTGGCTTGGAAGTTCATCCCAGTGAACCAGAAACTGCCAACTACAGACATTGGTACCAGAATGTGGGCTCAGATGAATCTGACCATATGGATTTTGGTCTTTTGGAACTTTTGTTTTGGTGGAATGGGCATGGATTTGATACTTTTAACTGAAGATGCCTTCTGGAGCAGTAAAGCAAATATTATGGGCTATTCTGATGAGAGTTTGAGAATGCTAAGTGCAGAGAGAATTCAGTTTGGAGGCTTGGCTTATGAACTTTCTAAAGGGAAGGAAAGACTGCAGAGGCCTTTGTTGAAACTGGGCTACTGGCATAAGGGCTGGCTGTGTTCTGCTACCCAGGCCCAGAGAGTTCAATCAAGGTTAAATTTGTAACGGACTGACATTCTTGGCTAAAGATATTGGACTGAGTGATTTCAGAGTTTAATTTGGAAAACCTAAAACAAGTTAAAATTACAAGCACTGAGACTGGTATTAGATTACTGGAGCTACTATTGTCAAACATATTAGCAATCTTAAGGAAACTGGCCCAATTGCTTTACATTAAAACAATTGAGAGGATGCCTGAGGAAAGAATATTATAGAAATGCAAACTCTTTTGGAAAGAGTTGACTGGAGAAGGACCCTGCTCTTCAAGGGCATGAGTTATTTCATCCCTGAATTAAGAATGTGGCTGTGTCCCACACACCTCGTATTGGTTTCAGAAGCTTGGAAAATGCATGAAGTAGTTATGAATTGCACATGGTTCCAGGAGCTGCTGCTGAGATATGCATGAGTTAGGGTATGATGACCCTGATAGCCTGGGAAAGCTATTGGAAGATAGACTGTGGTTTGCATGGAGACCTGAAGATGTTTTGGATATTCCAGGACTATGCAAGGGCTACCATGAAGTGCACTGTTGGCCTGGGATGAAAGTTTTATCTGGTTACTCTGCCCAGATGTAGGGGTGGAACTGGAAAATCTGGAGACTGTCAGTCACTGGGTATACCAGATTTGAACTGCAGAAGTTTGATGTTTTCTTAATGGTTGTTGAGTTTGCATTGTTTTAGTTTTGCTGTCACTTATAGCAGTTGAAAATGTTTACTCTGTGCCATGATATGTTGAAAGTATATAACTTGTTTGATATTACAGGGCTCACAGCTAAGAGACAATATTAAATCTCAGAGGAGACTTGGGACTGTAGAACTATCTTAAATTCGTAAAAACTGTAGGGACCTTTTAAATTGAACTGAGCACAATTTACAATGTGCAATGGTTTTGAATCTATTGGGTGCCAGGGGTGGAATGTGGTAGTTTGAATAAATGTCCCTCCAATAGATTCAGTAGTTTATGAAAACTTCTTGGATTTCCAGACACCTGGCTGGAGGAGGTATCAGTGGGTAGATCTTAGGGTCCAGCCCTAAGGTGTGGTCATGGATTTGAAGTTCCAATCTAAAGATATGCCAAGTGCCTAGTTCTGCCTAGGGTTCCTGAAGTGTGCTGTTTGGTTTTACTTTTGCCTTTGGCTTTTTTCTCTCTCTGTCTGTTCCTTTAAGAGGAGGCCAACTTCTTCTACCATGATGGAACCTCCCTTGAATCTGTAAGCTTCAATAAATATCCCTTCCTCCTTATCTGTGCCTTGTTTGAAAGTTCATCTGGTGAGCCTGAAGCTGTCTGCCACAATCTGCAAATAAAATTATTTTTTAATCTTAAGTAAACTTAAAAGGAAAATAAAACTAACATATTTAAATATGAAACACTTTTTAGGTAATGAAAAATATGAAATTTTAAGTTTGTGAGAAACATGACTTTATCACTTACTTAGAAAGAACCCTTAGTACCTCTACCATCACAAACATCCCACTCAGCACATCCGGTACCCTCATTGTGACATCACATATCAACAGCACCTGTTTTTAGAATTTGGATAAATGAAATCATATATGTTCACTCCTTGTTAACTGGAATTTGTGGAAATATAAAGATTTGGTTTAGGTAAGGTAGGAAGTATAAGGGATTTGTATTGAAGCAACATTTAAAATATCTTAAATTATTTTAAATTTAAACATGATAGAGATTAAAAAGTTAACTAATTCTGAAGTTTAAGTTTAAAGGGTTTTTTTGTGTGTATAGAAGGTTCATAGTCTTTACTTTCTTGGTCCAAAGATCAAAAAATCTTGTCTTTAGGAGAACTAATGAAAGTATGTAAATGAAAGGCTAAAAGCTTGATCAGTCTTGATAATTTGTTATTACCAATTGTTTATTTTTAAACATAATGAAAATGTGTTTTATATGCTTATATTGTTTATATAATACAATAAAATATATTTTTATACTTAGGTACAGTTTTATTTATTTGAATAAGTTTATAGCAAATAAATAAAAGTTTTATCCAATAGGAAAACATAAGAGTAGAACAATTAAGAAACCTACTATTGTAAACAGTTGTCCTATGTAATAAAATAAATGCTTAGGTGTGATTTTTTTGCTAATTTAGATAGAGTTTAAATAAAAAGACAAAATTAGATAAAATATCATAATCTTGTTAACCTTGATATTGATATGGGAAACTAAGGCTTAAAGAACCAGCATCAGAAATGGAGTAGAGAATCAGTCTATTTTTACATCAGTGTGAGTCCAAAGACATTGTCTCTTCCTCATAACTACAGCAGCCCCCACACTGCACAACCTACAATCCCCATGGGGATGACTGGCATCCCCATTGAGGAGGGTCCCTTTGGGGGCCAGGGATGAGGGAAAAGATGGTGCCAACATGTGCTGATTACATATTGAGAATTTCCATAACTAATAAATAAAAAATATATCTCATGGTATAAGTACAGGCAGAACATGTCAAGTAAGACAGCATAAACTTTTGACATTTTTTAACATCTTTGATTAGCTTAGATACCTGTGTGGGTACCAATTACCCAGGAAAGGTAAGAAGCAGGGCCACAGAGTTTGAAATCATTTATGTTCAAAGAAGACCATTGTTTGAGCATGGGACTGTACCCTGAGGTTGAGAATGTGTCTTAAGAGTTAATTTACTTAAGAGCAATGAACCTGAGATACCAGAAATGAGACAGTTATTTACCTTTTTGATGATACATAAAAGAGCAGAATTTGGTCTTTGTTGAACTAAAACCAATGAGCTCTAATACAACCTTTTATACATCTGTTTTTAAAGAGAAAACATTGTTGAATAATCAATGTTTTATATTAAGTAAAATAGTTATTTTTTTAAATTTTAATGTTTTGAGAATGAGATCCTTATCTTGGGAAGGTAAACATGAGTAAGTGAACTTTTACTTTAAGATTTAGTTTCCCCAATAGAATTTTTTTTTTTTTTAAATCTGTCTCCCTGTCAGCTAACAGTTTCTGGAAACTATCAGAGACTATGGGGAGAAGCTGTAATCAGGAGTACCTAGGTTATCTGATATCTTGTCATTTTTTTAGTTTTGCCTAAAGACCACCTTTTGTTTTTTAATCTTACTGTTTACATCCTCATACCGTTTTATGCTTGTATTGACCATTTAAATATCTTTCTTAATAACATTTTGTATATCTATTAGGATAAAATTTTATTAAACACATTTTTATCTAATGGGAAACATATAAGAGCAGAATATGTAAGAAATCTATTGTTATAAACAGAGAAGTAGATGTTTTATCAAACAAAATGAAGACTTTATCCATTGGAAAACATGTAAATTTAGCATTTGAATATAATTCAATCATAACAACTTTTTTTCTTAACTTCTATTTTTATGGTTTTTGTTCCTGTGGTTAACTATAAGTAGACTGTCTGGATTCAGACTGTGTGTCCTCCCATTTCCTTGGCCCACAGTTTTCCTTTGCCCCTCTTTTTTTTTCTTTTTTCTTTCTTTCTTTTTTTTTTTTTTTTTTTTGGATAGTCAGAAGGTAAGTTATATTAATTTCATATTTTTGACTTTTTAAAATATATTTTATTTGTTTATTTACTTATTTGAGAGGAGAAAGAGGGAGAGAGAGAGAGAATGGGTGCACCAGTGCCTCCAGTCACTGCAAATGAACTCCAGATGCATGCACCCCCTTGTGCATCTGGCTTATGTGGGTCCTGGAGAGTTGAACTGGGATCCTTCGGCTTTGCAGGCAAATGCCTTAACTGCTAAGCCATCTCTCCAGCCCCCATAGTTTTTACTTTTATCTTACATTTAGATAAGGTTTAAATTAACAAGCAAAGACTCATTAAAAATGAATATTTTATTTTATTTTTTAATTTATTTATTAAAGAGGTTGTGAGAAGACAGAGAGAGAATGGGCATGTCAGGGCCTCCAGCTGCTATAAACACTCCAGAAACATGCACCACCTTGTGCATCTGGCTTACATTGGTCCTGGAGAATTGAACCTAGGTCCTTTGACTTTGCAGGCAAGCACCTTAACTGCTAAGCCATCCCTCCAGCCCATAAAAATAACTCTTGATTCTGTTAAGCATTTATGGTTTTTTTTCAGTAGTCAGAGTTTAACAGTAGGAAAATAGGTATAGCTCAATTTTAACTTTGATCTGAGACATGGAAATCTAAATAAATTTATTGACTTACTACAAATAGTAAACAATTATATGAATAATTAAGGTAAAAAATGTGGAGAATGAAAACCATTAAATTAACAAATTTTATCACAGGCAATTTAAGCCTTTTTCAGTTTAAGTCCCATGCCCTTTTAATATCATTTTCATATCCTTTTAATCATACCTTACAACAATATTTTACCTATAAGTCTTTCCTGATCTAAAAATGTATCTCTGTAGAAGCAGGATTAGAAGTTGGTATAGAAAGATGTCTATTTCTGTAGTAAGCATGAAAAAAGTATGTTGTCAAAAAACATAGAGGTTACTTATTTTGAGTATATTGTAAGCCTGGTTTCAATAATTTAACATCTTCTTAACATACATGAGCATCAGAACATTTAATGACCATAAGCATTAGAACAACTAATGACCATAAATTTAGTCATACGTAACAACAGACTACATGAAACATAGAACACATGACATGACATGGTTGGCTAACATTAGACATGACAACATGAAACATGGAGAGACATCCCTTTTAAGATTTTAGTTGTGTTTTAAATTTGTGAGGACTTAATCTTAACAGGGCAACAGCCAATGGTTTGTATTTAAAGTTGAAATTTTTCTTTGGTGGTTTGTAATGAAAAGAAGGGGGAAAGGGAAAAGAAAGGAAAAACTGTAGTGTGATTTTTAACTTTTTGCAAGGAAAGAAAACTTAGGTGTCCATACATAGAAGAAGATAAGGAAGCCCAGTAATGACAGGAGTTTCTTTAAGAAGGCAGTGTTTGTATTTCATTTAGTGAGATGGCTTGAATTTGGTGTGAGGGAAAGATCCTGGCAAGTAATGGCTAGCTGACAGAGCAGTGTGTGAGAGATAGAGTTTTAGAAGGGGCAGGAGCAGGAGCAGGGCAGGGAACCACACACCATTTGCCATTGCATTTGTCATGCCATGTCATCAAAGAAAGTTAATAATGAGAATTTTGAAATCTAAAGTACCAAATTCAGGCCAGCATTGGCCATTGTTTAGATAATATTGTGGCCAAGTTTGAATAGAGTTGGAGTAATTTGGTAGTTTAGAAGTCAGATAGTCTGAGTTTCTTTAAGCTAGTTTTGAGACATGGCAATGGAATGTCTTTTGGAATAGACAATTTAGAGTCCATTTTGGAGGACAAGCACTAGAGTGTCCAATCACACCACCAGGGACATCTCCCAAGCTTAGAAATGACAAACAAAACCCAAGGATTAGGAGGGAAAGTTCCGGCACTCACACTTCTTGGGTTGTCCAGTGGAGTAATATGTGGGAAGTTCCACAGCCTCCAATCATCCATGGACCAAAAAGTGAGAAACTTCCAGAGTTTCTAAGGTCTGAGATGGGGAACCTCTTCCACAGACCAAGAGTGAGTATCTTGTCCTTAAGGTTGTAATTGATGAGGGAATTGATGCAGTGGATCACATGGCAATGGCCTCTCATCTGGAGTTCAAAAGTCTACTGGGAGAGGGTGAAAAGAAGAAGAGAAAGAAGCCCCCAGGTATTAAGCTGGAAAGACTGGATGTTTCAGGTCACAGGCAGCTGTTTAGTTCAGAATTGTGAGCATGGCTAGTTTTGGTGCTCCTGAGAGAGTGAAACATTGGCAGGGAGGTGAAGAAGAGGAGAGGAAAAGAGAAAGGCAGAGTATGCTGCAGCTCAAAAGCCCTGGAGGGCTTTGATCTGAGTCATGGCACCAAATATAAGGAAAGTGTAAGAGAAAAGCAAAAGAGAACACCAGATTTGATCTCTACAAACAGACTGTTTATTGGAGAGAAACAGTGAGGGGTAGCAACCTTCCTGCAGGATGAAAGCTGAAGCACTGAGCCAGGCTGGGGTGCAAGCCTACAAGGAAGATCCTAAGAAAAACAGACTGGTCTAGCTGCAGGTCCAAGGAAGTAGGTAAGGAACTGTAGTTATTTGTGTCTTTGCTCAAAATAAATTTTTTTAGCAAAATTGTCTAGGGAGGATATCCCACCAGATGGTTTCTGTTCCCTCAAAGTTTTCTGAGCTAAGGAAAGTTTACCAATCTGGAGTAGAGGAACGTGACACATGCCTCTGAGGCTACTTTATTTCCTGCTAGTCTTAGGGATAGTTATTCACTCTTTAGTTCCTTCTAGTTTTCACGGAAGGCTATTAACCCATCAGATTCAGGAGTTTATGAAAACTTCTTAGATTTCCAGCCACCTGGTTGGGCATATCTTAGTGTAAAGTGGATTTGAACTTCCAGTCTAAAGATCTGCAAAGTGCCTAGTTCAGCCTGAAGTTCCTGAAGTGTGCTCAGTGGTTTTGCTTTTGCTTTTGGCTTTTTTTCTTTCTCTGCCTGTTCCTTTAAGAGGGGGGAAACTTCTTCTACCATGATGAAGCTTCCCTTGGATCTGTAAGCTTCAATAAATATCCCTTCCTTCATAACTATTCCTGGCTTGGAAGTTCATCCCAGTGAACCAGAAACTGCCAACTACAGACATTGGTACCAGAATGTGGGCTCAGATGAATCTGACCATATGGATTTTGGTCTTTTGGAACTTTTGTTTTGGTGGAATGGGCATGGATTTGATACTTTTAACTGAAGATGCCTTCTGGAGCAGTAAAGCAAATATTATGGGCTATTCTGATGAGAGTTTGAGAATGCTAAGTGCAGAGAGAATTCAGTTTGGAGGCTTGGCTTATGAACTTTCTAAAGGGAAGGAAAGACTGCAGAGGCCTTTGTTGAAACTGGGCTACTGGCATAAGGGCTGGCTGTGTTCTGCTACCCAGGCCCAGAGAGTTCAATCAAGGTTAAATTTGTAACGGACTGACATTCTTGGCTAAAGATATTGGACTGAGTGATTTCAGAGTTTAATTTGGAAAACCTAAAACAAGTTAAAATTACAAGCACTGAGACTGGTATTAGATTACTGGAGCTACTATTGTCAAACATATTAGCAATCTTAAGGAAACTGGCCCAATTGCTTTACATTAAAACAATTGAGAGGATGCCTGAGGAAAGAATATTATAGAAATGCAAACTCTTTTGGAAAGAGTTGACTGGAGAAGGACCCTGCTCTTCAAGGGCATGAGTTATTTCATCCCTGAATTAAGAATGTGGCTGTGTCCCACACACCTCGTATTGGTTTCAGAAGCTTGGAAAATGCATGAAGTAGTTATGAATTGCACATGGTTCCAGGAGCTGCTGCTGAGATATGCATGAGTTAGGGTATGATGACCCTGATAGCCTGGGAAAGCTATTGGAAGATAGACTGTGGTTTGCATGGAGACCTGAAGATGTTTTGGATATTCCAGGACTATGCAAGGGCTACCATGAAGTGCACTGTTGGCCTGGGATGAAAGTTTTATCTGGTTACTCTGCCCAGATGTAGGGGTGGAACTGGAAAATCTGGAGACTGTCAGTCACTGGGTATACCAGATTTGAACTGCAGAAGTTTGATGTTTTCTTAATGGTTGTTGAGTTTGCATTGTTTTAGTTTTGCTGTCACTTATAGCAGTTGAAAATGTTTACTCTGTGCCATGATATGTTGAAAGTATATAACTTGTTTGATATTACAGGGCTCACAGCTAAGAGACAATATTAAATCTCAGAGGAGACTTGGGACTGTAGAACTATCTTAAATTCGTAAAAACTGTAGGGACCTTTTAAATTGAACTGAGCACAATTTACAATGTGCAATGGTTTTGAATCTATTGGGTGCCAGGGGTGGAATGTGGTAGTTTGAATAAATGTCCCTCCAATAGATTCAGTAGTTTATGAAAACTTCTTGGATTTCCAGACACCTGGCTGGAGGAGGTATCAGTGGGTAGATCTTAGGGTCCAGCCCTAAGGTGTGGTCATGGATTTGAAGTTCCAATCTAAAGATATGCCAAGTGCCTAGTTCTGCCTAGGGTTCCTGAAGTGTGCTGTTTGGTTTT
Source organism: Dipus sagitta (assembly GCA_036346955.1). NCBI lineage: Eukaryota > Metazoa > Chordata > Mammalia > Rodentia > Dipodidae > Dipus > Dipus sagitta. Next base: position 69,957,635 of record CM070772.1, read on the forward strand.
ACTTTTGCCTTTGGCTTTTTTCTCTCTCTGTCTGTTCCTTTAAGAGGAGGCCAACTTCTTCTACCATGATGGAACCTCCCTTGAATCTGTAAGCTTCAATAAATATCCCTTCCTCCTTATCTGTGCCTTGTTTGAAAGTTCATCTGGTGAGCCTGAAGCTGTCTGCCACAATCTGCAAATAAAATTATTTTTTAATCTTAAGTAAACTTAAAAGGAAAATAAAACTAACATATTTAAATATGAAACACTTTTTAGGTAATGAAAAATATGAAATTTTAAGTTTGTGAGAAACATGACTTTATCACTTACTTAGAAAGAACCCTTAGTACCTCTACCATCACAAACATCCCACTCAGCACATCCGGTACCCTCATTGTGACATCACATATCAACAGCACCTGTTTTTAGAATTTGGATAAATGAAATCATATATGTTCACTCCTTGTTTCTGGATTTATGTGTTGGCATGCTTGAAAGGTTCACCTGTGTTAATTTGTGTAGCAAGAATTACAATACTGCTAGGCAATATTTCCTCCACAATGTCTTTTTGATGGGCCTCCAAGTTATTTCCAGTTTAAACACATGCATAAATATATAATTTTGATAAGTTAAAAATTAATTACATTTCCATAACATGTAGATGTGTATTGAGCATGAGATAGCAATATATAAAATTATATGTACAATATGTATACCATGAGTACAAGTCATCATAAATTTGTCCAATAACAGCAAATAATTTTAGCATCTACAATATGTACTGTTCTAAATAAATAAATAAATTTTAGTAATAAAATAAATAAATAAAATTTTAGTAGTAAAGATTATTATGAACTCAGTCTAGTATGGTTTCAGACTCAAAAAGTGGGTGGGAGGCAGAGAGAGAGGGAAAAGGTAAGAGTAAGGGAGAGAGTTGAAGTGAATTAATAATTCCACATCTGATGAGTATTTTGAAGCAGAATCACAGTGATCTAATCTAACATCCTGCACAATTTATGCTAAGACTTAAAAGGCTGGAGGACTGTGGAAGAAGAACATACCAAGGCACTTAACTGAATGGTGATCTTCATAAAAGTAATTTCAGAATTTCAGCTCACAGGGAGGGCAGAACTCAGATGTGCTAGGAATAGGTACACAGTAAGAATATGAATATAAAAATTCATAGAGGGAGATGCATGAAAATATAATTAAAGTAGTATTTTAGGTTAGTATGGGGTTGTATATATACATATCATATATTTTCCCCTACAGCAAATAAACTAACACTAACTAATTTTAAAAATATCTGCTTGATGATCGGTTGTTTTTCTTTTAATATTTATTTACTTATTTATTTGAGGAGAGAGAGACAGATAGGCAGATAGAGTGAGAACTGGTATGCCAGTGCTTCTAGCCACTGCACACAAAACTGAGACACATGTGATACCTTGTGCATCTGGTTTATGTGGGTTCTGGCGATCCTTAGGCTCTCAGGCAAGCACCTTAATGGCTAACTCATCCCTCCAGCCCAAGCAGTTGTTTTTAAGAGGGGAATACATGCCAATCCTATGCTAAATCTTTTCTGCTTTTGTTTTTGTCATTTGAAAAATGGTGTATTGAATACACTGCGAAAGGGCAATGGGCTAGATAGTAACTACAACACAGCCTGTCTCTGGGTGATATTAATATATTATATTATAAAAATGTCACAGTTGAATATATTAGGAACACTTTGTTTTCACAGCATTACAGAAAACCACTGGTACATGTTGAAATAATAAAAAATGCAGGGTCTGGGAGTCTTTCTTTTCATTTGTTAAGCACACATACATTCACATACAATTTTGATACAAAACAAATGGTTTACTGAGGTCACTCAATTTGATGATCCAGCTCTGGCCCAGTAGCAGAGACTGCTAAGCCAGTTCAAGTACCTCAAACCCCAGATGAAAACAAAATGGAGCTGACCACCACAATCAAGGAGAGGCTGGAGCTATAGTAAAGGTTCCTTCCTAGGAAATGCCTAGTTTTGCCAGAAATTCTGTCAAAAGTTTTATTTATGCTAACAGCTATACTGAAAATATTAAAAAAATTTTATTTGAAACTTAAGGAAGGCACAAGTAATCAGCAATATCTAGGAAAATATTATCCTCTCTTTCTGAATTTCCATACCATTTGAGCACTATTTTCCTCATAGTTTTTAGTGATTTCTTTGTTCTGTGCACATGTCCTTTCTCTCTTGACTTAGAACCACATCCCTTCTTTCAGCACCAAACCTGGAGAAGCAATTTTTTTTTAGCTGCTACCATATTTATTCCTTCATATATTAGCTATCATGGCAATAAATAAGGGACATAAAGCTTTTAGTATATATTTGTTTTTACAATTGTGCTTGCTTTTTGTTTTCAAACGTGCTTTGTTTTTCAGTGCCTCATTTGGCCAACATTTCACTGAATGTTGCAGAAATCAAACATAGTTTGCAGTCCAGCATACTTTGGCCTACTTTTCTTGAGCAATGAATAATAGTTTGGTCCCTCCAAAATACTGGCCTAAGATTTGAACCAATTGCTATTATTAAATTCTTTTCCTGGACTAGTTTCATTTTATAATTTACACTATAATTATAACATAAGCCTTTATAGTTAATTTTACTCATGTAACCCTCTACCTCTAAGAAATAGTGAATCATTATCCTTAACTTGTCAAACATGCCTTATAGTTTTTTGTTTGTTTGTTTGTTTGTTTTTGTTTTTTGAGGTAGAGTCTTATTCTGGCCCAGGCTGATCTGGAATTCACTATGTAGTCTCAGGCTGCCCTCGAACTCATAGCGATCCTCCTACATCTGCTTCCTGAGTGCTGGGATTATAGGCATGCACCACCATGCCTGGGTAAAGTTATTTTTATATAATTTGATACAAAATTAATTTAGCTAAGTTCTTATAAAAACGACTTGCTAAGATAGGAACACAATTATCAAGTCCCAGGTCTTAGTATTGCATCATAGCCACTGTTCTAATAGTGAAGTCACCCACCATTCATTCATCCATCTACCTATCCATCCTTATCTTCATTCAGAATAATTTTCTTATGCTATGTATTGCTAAATCCAATAAAGAAACAGGTTACTGCTTTCAGAGAGTTAACAGTTTGGTTGACAAATACAGGAAAACAGACAGTCTTTAGAAAAAGAATAATAAATGAATGATAAAAATGCTATGTGATTTGAAAGTGCATCCATAGCTTTTCTTGGAACTGGTAAAGGTACATTCAGTGGGACCAGACTGCTCCTTCCCAGAGCTATCAAGAATGCCAATAATCTCAGGGAAAAACATTATCTGAGAGCAGTTCTAGGACTGTTAAGTGGCAGTGGCTTTTGAAGTTTTCCATTTTTGCTTTTAATTCAAGGAACTTGTCTTTAAAAGGAAATCTTATAGACCTATAAGTAAAACAAATAAAAATGAGCAACTTTAGATAAAATTTTAGATGAAAGTAAAAGATTGAGGGGGCATGATGGTGCATGCCTTTAATTCCAGCACTTGGGATGCAGAGGTAGGAGGATCACCATGAGTTCGAGGCCACCCTGAGACTACATAGTGAATTCCAGGTCAGTCTCAGCTAGAGTGAGACTCTTACCTCAGGAAACAAAAATAAATAAATAAATAAATTAATTAATTAATTTAAAAAAAGATTGGAGCCTCATCTAATTGGCATGCCCATGGCTTCTATGATCTGTCCCACCCTTCACAAAGGCTCCTTGGAGCACTGATGAAACCCAATGAGGAAAATCACTATCCTTTCAAGTTCAATTAGCAACTTGCCAAATCAATCAAAATTTGGTCATCTGTGGAAATTATGTTACGGTTTAGTAACTGAATCAAATCTGGATGACATGAAAGTGACACACTAGTGTTCTGAGTAGTGGGACTTCATTGTTGTTGCTGCTGTTAAGTTCAGAAATTTGGAGTAACTTTACCCTCCTCTTTTCAAAAATCAACTATTTTTGAAACTTCGCTGTGCCTAAGGCCTACAGACAGAGTGGTAGGCAAAACAGACATAGCCTATTGCCCAAAAGAAGCCACACACAGAAAAATGCTTGGCTCACAGAAGATCCATGAAGACTAGACAGGTACACACATGTCCATTATAGCCAGGTGTGGTGGTTTGATTAGATGGCCCCCAATATATTCAGTTTTTTTTATTTGTTTGTAGTTTTCATCTGCAGCCACCTGGCTGGAGGCAGTGTTACTGGGTGTGGTGGTGGGTTTCAGATTTCAATCTAAAGTTATGTAAACTGTGCCTAGCTGGAGTTCCTAAAGTGTGCTATGTGGCTTTTGGCTTTTTGGCTGGTGCTTCTCTCTCTCTGCTTGGACCTGTGAAGGCAGGCCAGCTTCTTCTGCCATTTATGGAACTTCACCTGGATCTGTAAGCTTCAATAAATATCCCTTCCTCCATAACTGTACCTGGTCTGGAAGTTCATCTCAGTGAACCCGAAGCTGTCTGCTACACCAGGCTTCATGATACTATCTCAAAATTTATGTCAACAAGTGGCTGTTGTTACCTCCTTAGTGCCAGGCCCTATATTATACAGAAACAAAATAAATAAAATCTTACCTTCACTCTCAGGAGGCTCACAATATATCACACAGTCGGGAAAAGGCAAGCCTCCAGATGGCATACTATTAGATGTCAAAGTGGATTTCCATATGGCTCCTGAGAGGGTGTGGCTAGAATGCTCATTGCAGTTAGATGAGTAAAAGCTTATCTGTAAGACCATTGAGATGATTGTTTTATTGTGGGATTCCCAAAGGATTTCCAAGTATTATCTATTGAGCAATAGAAGGGAAGAAGAAAGGACAAAAGGAATCATTTAAGACAATAATGATTTTTCATTAAACTGCCTTATGATTAGGTATAAAAATATAGTCAAGAATGTATATGTATTTTTTCTAAATCACTATAAGACACTATCATCAGTTTACTATCAACTCCTGATAATGTCAAATGTACAAGTTTATTGTGTATTATGGTGTTAAGTTTAAAGATTAAACAATAAAGCCATATTTCCCTTTAAGAGTTGATATAATAACAATAGAGCCCATATTCACATTTTTTATACTTTTATACTTTTAATAAATCTGCTGAGTTTTCTATGCACATATATAGCAGCTCAGTGTTCCCTGCTATGACAGACCTGATCCCCTCAAACTCTAATCCAAAATAAACCCTTTCTCTCTTGAATTACTTCTTGTAAGATTTCAACAATGAGAAAAGTAACTAGTTCACTGTCCACAGGTTAATAGTTTGGAGTCTGTCCCGAGAACATTTACTGAAATTTCCCAGAATGCTGTAACAGTGTTTCATCTATCTTTTTCCTTCTCTCCAGTCACACCAACCTCTTTCCTCCTGTTCAAATGTGTAGACTCATTCCCACCTTTGCATTCACAGCTTCCTCTGCTTAGAATGTTTATCCTATTGACTTTTGTATGGCTTGAGGCCTTCTTTTCACTTAGATTTCAAATTAAATATCACTTCCTCAGAGGTATCTTCATGAACATTGTATTGAAAGCACCCGCCCAGACACTTACCATTCAACATGTCATTTTAACAATTTAAAAACATTTATCTAGTTAATATAAAATAATGTATACGCTGAGGTTACACAAGAAGGGATTTTAATGGTTGTATTTGCTACTGTGTGGTTAGTGTCTAAGACTATAGAAGAAGTTCAAATATATTTATTGACCAAATGAGAAAATGTTAAAATACCCATCAATACTGAAGTCCTCCACATTCTGGTTGCATGATGTTGGGCCTCAGATTAATCTGACCTCAGCCATCTGGGTATCACCATTTTTTATTCCTGGTGGCATTGATATGCATCCTAAACCCTATAGGATCAATAAAACAATAGACAAGCACTAGGCAAATACATATGTTAATTTCATGTAAAGATGTATGCAATCTATTTTACGTGATAAATTATCAATTAACTACTTAGGTTCTGATCTAATAAATTACACTAATCTCATATTTACAATGTTCCCATATACACATGACAAAGGTCACCTAAAAATATAATGGCAAACATCTTCTTACATGTTAATTCCACGTGGTGGCAATAGTGTGAGAGGTGGTAGAAACTAACAAATGAGATCTAGTTAGCCAATAAGACTGTGTCTTTGAAGGGTATAACCTGGATTTTGCCCATGCCTAATCTCTCTACTTTTTGTTCACTATCAGATAAACTGCTTTGTTGTACCACCTGCTCCCCACCATGATGTTCAGCCTTATCTCCATCCCATAGCAATGTAACCAGCTTACCATGGAACTATTAAGCCATAATCAATATCCCTTCTAAGTTGTTCCTCTCAGGTCTTTGACATAGGAATAGAAAATCTGACTAACTTGGGTAGTATGTCGAAGTGCACCTCTGGGAGTCACAAATATCTACAGACTTCATGAGGATACTAACAAAAAGAGAAGGACAAAAGCAGCATCAGGAAGTTGGGGCAATGGTAGTTGAAGAAAATTCAGAGATGAAGCCACACTAACATGCCACTCTCCACCTTCATTCAGAGATGAAGCAATGCTGACATGCCACTCTCCATTGAAGTGACTGATGTGCCCATGCTCTTCTTGGGCCACTCTAGTAAAATGTCACTGTGGGTCATAGCTGGGTTAATGAAAGGTAGGTGGTGATTTTAGCTACCACTTTCAATTTTCTATTGACGACCAAGGACAGTGACGAGTTGATGCTTCTCTTCCAAATTAGAACACATGGAAACAGCACAGTATGCTGACTCTGGCATTTTTCTGTTGTAGTCATCCCCTCACCAGGATAACATGGAAAGGTTACATCTTTTTCCCCCAAGAGTCAGTGGTAAAGCACTGTAACACAGGCTAAATAACTTTACCACTTTCCTTAATAGTGATACATATATATCATACATATATATCATACATATATATATGGCAGGAGGGGAGATCTCAATGAAAAATCAGGCTATGTCACTTATACCCATAATGTCCTGTCATTGATGTATGTGCTAGATTAAAAAAGACATTTCTACTCAGAATACTCAAGTCCTGTTTAAAATCTTCTCTATCCATGGGAACAAAACCTATCTCATTTCCAGCCTAGGCATATTTATAACAAAAATATTATAAAAATTGAGATTGTGAATTTTACTTTCCTTTACAGGAAGTACCAAGAGAATATGCTATTGTGAGAGTTCTTGATATGTGTGATGGCTGAAAATAATCTCAGAGGTTGTGGTTTAAAATTGATGCCTTTCATCTTGGAAAGGATGTTCAGGAGATTCAATATATGATCTGGCTTTTAGATGGAGACTTCTCTCCCTCTCTGATGTGAGCTTCCCTTGCTCCTTGGAGTAGGCCACACACTGCTGAGTGGATACAGCAAAGAAAACATTCAAAATCAAAATCGGTGGACTCTGATCACATTGGCAGATGATGAAGGCAGCTACAGGTTGGCAGAAATGTTGTAGGTCAGGCTCAAGTTCAAAATCTCAGCCAAGGAAAGGACACAGCATATTTCTCCTTTTCTTCCTATAGCTCTAGAGCAGGGTTGCCAATCATTTTTTCTTAGTGCAACATTCATCAGACCTGAGAATGTAAAAGTGACAAACCTAATGGAGAATAATCTTGTATAATCACTGATTTATATTTAAGCAGCTATGATATTAGGCTTAAGGGATGCTTTTCAAACCATAGATTTGGTTGGAAATTCGTTTAAAAGGTTATTCCTTATAGAATAGCCCTACAACTTGATCTCATAATCCCTTCATCCCACACCTGCTTCGGGACATATTCTATGGCTTAGTGACTTCTTAGTTGAAAAGATATCTGCAGAAAATTTTTCATCATACTTCTCTTCTCTAGCCAATCAAGATATCTTCAGAAATTTCTCAATGATTTCATTCCAGTTTTGAGTTTTTCTCCCTGGACTGTGAGACCCAGTGCTACTTGGCTTCATCATACCTGTCCAAACCATCTCCCACCACCTTGGCCCTCTTCTCTCAGGAGGTCATTTGTACTGACACAAGAGCAGAACAACTGAAGTCCCCCATTCACCTACGTTGGCCTTCCTCTCATCTGAAATGGCTTATTTTCCTACCCCATGCTTCATGGTACTTTTAGTCTCAATCCTGACTAGAATCTTATCACTCCTAAAGAGCACGGTCCACACCCTACATTATAATACTTCATAATCCATCACAATTTACCATTATCCTCTAAGGAATCTTTCCTTTATCTTTAAAATTACTATTTTTGCTGTGGAATAATTTTAGACTTATAGAAAAGTTATAAAAATAACAGAATTTCCATATACTCCACCAGTTTTGGTTTTCCCTAATGTTATAATCTTTCACAATTTTGATACATTAATAAAAAACTAGGAAACCAATGTTGGTACATTACTGATAATTAAATTCCAGACTTTATTTGGTTATCACTATTTTCCCTTAAAGTTCTCTCCTGCTTCAGATCACTGGATCTGGAATGCTGTGTCACATTTACTTGTGTTTCTTTGGTGTTATGTGTTCTTCCAGTGAGAACGTTTCAGTGTTTCTTTGTTTTTTTTCCATGAGCTTTACAATTTTCCAAAACACCAGTCAGATATTTTGTAGTGTACCTTCTAATTTGGATGTGATGTTAATCTCTACTGTCAAGTTGATGGAATATAGAATCACCCAGGAGACAAACCTCTTTCAGGGAATTTCTAGATTAGGTTGAGGTGGAAACACCCTTGTACACTGTGGGTGGCACCATCCTATGGGCTGTGGTCCAGGCTGAAAAAGAAGAAAAGTTGCCATGCATCAGCATTCATTGCTCTCTGCTTCTGGACTGTGGATTGAATATCAACAGCTGCTTCACACTCTGCTGCTGTGCCTCTCCAGCCATAATAGACTGTGTGCCCTTGAACTGTAAACAGAAATAAATACTTTTCCCTTAAGTTGCTCCTTGCAGGTACCTTGTCATAGCTACTATCCCACTAACTAATACACCCAGTCCATACATTGCTTTTCTTATGATAAGACTATGTTTCAGGTTTTAGGGAAGAATGCCACAGAAATCACATGTAGTCCTTACCACATCAAATCAGTCACATAGCATGCACAGTGATTGCAACCTTCATCACCTACTTGAGATAATGTTTGCTAGGCCTTTTCAGTATATAATTTCTTTTTCCTTATTCTATTCCTTAGAAATGAGTCATTATGCCTATCCCACATTCAAATTATTCCCCACACAAACACTTCTCTTTAAACATCTAATGAGTTTGGCTGACATTTGGGGAGAACTGTCTAAGTTCTCCATATTTTCCCCCAGATTTCTTCTTTCAAAAAGAAACAGTATTGCATGTGGTATCTATTCTGGCTGCTACAACAAAGTATTATAGATTGCATGGCTTACAAACAACAAACAGTTTGTGAAGCTTGAAGATCAGAGTGTCAGCATAATCAGGTGCTGGTAGTGACCCTCTTCCCAGCTGTAGACTAATGTTTTCATATATCTTCATATGCTACAGAAAGAGCAAGAGCTCCCCAAAACCTCTTTAATGGGAACATTCATCCCATGCCTGAGGGTTGCCCCCTCATGACCTAATCACCTACCCCCAAAATTTCCACCTTAATACCTCAGTAGTTAGAATTTCAAGCTATGACTTGTGAAGGAGCACAAATATTTAGTCCAATGCATGGGTTTTATCACCAAGATACACATCTTAAAATGTTTTGCACATTATACACTACTCAATAATTTTACCTTACTTCATAATTATGTTGTGACATTGGAATTGAATACTATTTATGAATCTGCCACTTTCAAAGTATGTTGAAAATTATACAATATGTTATATAATTTTATTATTATTATATAATATATAATATATTATCCAGAAACAAAATGATCCTAGACAGATCCTTTAAGGAACAGTTTCAGAAAAAAATAACAGTAGAAAAGACAGCTGTTGAAATACAAGACTGACAGTATTTTCAGCAACTCTGAGGCAATGGAAATATTAATATGGAATTTAGAGCTCATAGTAAGTGCTTTGAAGTAGGAGCACAAATAGCCTGAAGTGGAGGTGTAGATGGCAGGGTGGCCACAGAGAAAGAAAGGTTTGCAAAGGCATTTCCAGCCTACAGTTACATAAATAAAAAGAAAGGTCAGCTGGTTTTGCAACTAGATAAACACTGGGTAGAATGAGAATGTTGGACAAAATAACTAAGAACATAAACTAATTTTTTAATAATTTCAATCTCTACAGTTTCAAAAGTAATTGGAAATGGCCACATTTATACTTCAGTTAATGCTGTGCAAATCTGGCCCAGACCAGCTTCCTGGCATGTGCTACAGAACATGAACCCATAGAACTTTCCTGTACTCAACGCTCCTGCATCAATGTATTTTGGCCACTTTGTATACTATTGACTGGGAATATAAGACTTTTTCTAGAAAGGGCCAGATAGTAAATACTGTAGATTTTGTGGTTATATATGGTCATTGATATATTGTCTCTTTCAATTACCTTTTGTTTTTTTTTTGTTTGTTTGTTTATTTTGTTTTGTTTTGTTTTTTTTTGTTTGGTTTGGTTTGGTTTGGTTTTTCAAGGTAGGGTCTCACTCTAGCCCAAGCTGACCTGGAATTCACTATGTAGTCTCAGGGTGGCCTCGAACTCACGGCAATCCTTCTACCTCTGCCTCCGAGTTCTGGGATTAAAGGTGTGTGCCACCATGCCTGGCCCAATTACATTTTTTTTAAAAAAAGTATGGAACATCCTTTGCTTGAGGGCTCTATAAAACTAGTCATAGGCCCATAAAGACTGGTAATTCGCCTATTTCTGCTATGGACACAACCTGAATATTAAAAATGTATATAGTTAGAAATAATGAAGAAAAACCAGTCAGAATTACTAGCAATGAAGAACACAGTTAATGAAATAAAAAACTCTGTAGAAAATCTCACCAGTAGAATGGATGAAGGAGAGGACAGAATATCTAAGCTAGAAGACCAGGTGGCAGATCTAATACAATCCAACAAAGAGAAAGACAAACTAATAGAAAAGTATGAATGGGAATTTCAAGATATTCGCGACACTATGAAAAGATCACACATAAGAATTCAGGGCATAGTAGAAGGAGAAGAATTTCACTCCAAAGGTATAGTAGGCATCTTCAACAAAATCATAGAAGAAAACTTCCCCCAAATTGGGAAAGAGGTGCCAATGCAGATACAGGAAGCATTTAGAACACCAGCCAGACAAAACCTGGAAAGAACCTCTCCTCGCCATATTATAATCAAACTACCAAACACACAATCCAAAGAAAAAATATTGAAAGCAGTTAGAGAGAAAAATCAAGTTACCTACAAAGGAAAGCCCATCAGGATCACAGCAGATTACTCAACACAAACTTTCAAAGCCAGAGGGCTTGGAGTGATGTATTCCAAACTCTGAAAGATAACAACTGTCAACCAAGGCTACTTTATCCTGCAAAACTATCCATTCAAATAGATGGAGAAATAAGGACATTCCATGACAAAAGCAGGCTAAAGGAGTATTTGAAGACAAAACCAGCTCTACACAAAATACTTGAAAGAATCCTCCATGCCGAAGAGAAAGAAAAACACACATATAAGGAACCTGGAAAACAACAAACAACACTCAAATACTAGTTAATATAACAGAGCAAAGGTAGAACCAGAACCACAAAAAAAAAAAAAAAAAAAAATGGCAAGCATAAATACACATCTTTCAATAATATCTCTTAATATCAATGGCCTCAATGCTCCAACCAAAAGACATAGATTTGCAGACTGGGTTAAAAAGCAGGACCCTACAATTTGTTGTCTCCAAGAAACTCACCTTTCTACAAAGGATGGACATTATCTTAGGGTGAAAGGTTGGAAAACAGTGTTTCAAGCAAATGGACCCAGAAAGCAAGCAGGGGTTGCTATCCTAATAGCTGACAAGGCAGACTTCACTCCAACATTAGTCAAGAAAGTTAAGGAAGGTCACTTTATATTGATTAAGGGCACACTCCAACAGGAGGACATTACAATCCTAAACATATATGCACCTAACATGGGGGCTCCCAAATTCATCAAACAAACACTGTTAGAACTAAGGTCACAGATAACACCAAACACAGTGGTAGTTGGTGACTTTAACACCCCACTCTCATCAATTGACAGGTCATCCCGGGAAAAAATAAACAGAGAGGCATCTGGACTAAACGAGGTCATAGAAGGAATGGACCTAACAGACATATACAGGACATTTCATCCAAATGCTGCAGAATATACATTCTTTTCAGCAGCACATGGATCATTCTCTAAAATAGACCATATATTAGGACACAAAGCAAATCTTAACAAATTCAGGAAAATTGAAATAATTCCTTGCATTCTATCTGACCACAATGGAATCAAACTACAAATCAATAGCAAGAAAGGATATAGAGCATACACAAAATCATGGAAACTAAACAATACATTACTAAATGATGAATGGGTCAATGAAGAAATCAAGAAGGAAATCAAAAAATTTATAGAGTCAAACAATAATGAGAACACAACATACCAAAATCTCTGGGACACAATGAAGGCAGTTCTAAGAGGTAAATTTATAGCTTTAAGTGCCTATATTAAGAAATTAGAAAGGTCGCAAATAAATGACCTAATGCTTCACCTTAAAGCCTTGGAAAAAGAAGAACAAGGCAAACCAAAAATCAGTAGATGGGAAGAAATAATAAAGATTAGGGCAGAAATTAATGAAATAGAAACCAAAAAAACAATACAAAGAATTAATGAAACAAAGAGCTGGTTCTTTGAAAGGATAAACAAGATTGATAAACCCTTAGCAAATCTGACCAAAAGAAAGAGAGAAGAGACACAAATTAATAAAATTAGAGATGAAAAAGGTGACATCACGACAGATGCCAGAGAAATTCAAAAAATCATAGGGACATATTATAAAAACATATACTCCACAAAGTATGAAAATCTGAAAGAAATGGATGATTTCCTTGATTTATATGACCTACCTAAATTAAATCAAGATGAGATTAATCACTTAAATAGACCTATAACAAGCATGGAGATCCTAACAGTTATCAAAAATCTCCCAACTAAGAAAAGCCCAGGCCCAGATGGATTCACTGCTGAATTTTACCAGACCTTCAGGGAAGAGCTAACACCATTGCTTCTTAAGCTTTTCCATGAAATAGAAAAAGAAGGAATTCTACCAAACTCCTTCTATGAAGCCAGCATCACCCTGATACCAAAACCAGGCAAAGATAGAACAAAAAAGGAAAATTACAGACCAATCTCCCTCATGAACATAGATGCAAAAATTCTCAACAAAATATTGGCAAACAGAATACAAGAATACATTAGAAAGATCATTCACCCTGACCAAGTAGGCTTTATTCCAGAGATGCAGGGATGGTTCAACATACACAAATCTATAAATGTAATACATTATATAAATGGGTTGAAGGACAAAAATCACATGATCATCTCATTAGACGCAGAGAAAGCATTCGACAAAATCCAACATCCCTTCATGATAAAAGTCCTACAGAGACTGGGAATAGAAGGAACATATCTCAATATAATAAAGGCTATTTATGATAAGCCTACAGCCAACATATTACTAAATGGGGAAAAACTGGATGCTTTTCCACTAAAATCAGGAACAAGACAAGGGTGTCCACTGTCCCCACTTTTATTTAATATAGTTCTGGAAGTCTTAGCCATAGCAATAAGGCAAGAGACATGCATAAAAGGGATACAAATCGGAAAGGAAGAGGTCAAGTTATCATTATTTGCAGATGACATGATTCTATATATAAAGGACCCTAAAGACTCTACTAGCAAACTGTTAGAGCTGATAAAAACCTACAGTCATGTAGCAGGATACAAAATAAATACACAGAAATCAGTAGCCTTCATATATGCTAACAACAAACACACAGAGGATGAGATCAGAGAATCACTCCCATTCACAATTGCATCAAAAAAAATAAAGTACCTTGGAATAAACCTTACTAAGGAAGTAAAGAATCTATACAATGAGAACTTTAAAACACTCAAGCGAGAAATTGCAGAAGACACTAGGAAGTGGAAAAACATCCCTTGTTCCTGGATTGGAAGAATCAATATTGTGAAAATGGCAATCTTACCAAAAGCAATCTACACATTTAACGCAATCCCTATCAAAATTCCAAAGGCATTCTTCACGGAAATAGAAAAAACAATCCAAAAATTCATTTGGAATCACAAAAAACCTCGAATATCTAAAATAATACTGAGCAACAAAAATAAGGCTGGTGGTATCACCATACCTGATTTTAACCTATACTACAGAGCCATAGTAACAAAAACAGCATGGTACTGGCACAAAAGCAGACTCGTAGATCAATGGAACAGAATAGAGGACCCAAATGTAACCCCATGTAGTTATAGCCACCTGATATTTGATAAAAATGCCAAAAATACTCATTGGAGAAAAGACAGCCTCTTCAGCAAATGGTGTTGGGAAAACTGGATATATATCTGTAGAAGGATGAAAATAGATTCTTCTCTTTCTCCGTGCACAAGAATTAAGTCCAAATGGATTAAGGACCTTAACATCAGACCTGAAACTCTGAAACTGCTAGAGGAAAAAGTAGGGGAAACCCTTCAACATATTGGTCTTGGCAAAGACTTTCTGAATACAACCCCAATTGCTCAGGCAATAAAACCACAGATTAACCACTGGGACCTCATGAAAATACAAAGATTTTGCACTGCAAAGGACATGGTGAAGAAAGCAAAGAGGCAACCTACAGAATGGGAAAAAATCTTCACCAGCTATATATCTGATAGAGGATTAATATCTAAGATATACAAAGAACTCAAGAAGTTAAATAATAAGGAATCAAACAAACCAATCAAAAAATGGGAAATGGAGCTAAATAGAGAATTCTCAAAGGAAGAAATATGAATGGCATATACGCATCTAAAAAAAAATGCTCTACATCCCTAGTCATCAGGGAAATGCAGATTAAGACTACATTGAGATTCCATCTCACTCCTATCAGATTGGCTACCATCATGAAAACAAATGATCATAAATGTTGGCGGGGATGTGGAAAAAGAGGAACCCTTCTACATTGTTGGTGGGAATGCAATCTGGTCCAGCCATTGTGGAAATCAGTGTGGAGGTTCCTAAAACAGCTAAAGATTGATCTACCATATGACCCAGCTATAGCTCTCCTAGGCATATATACTAAGGACTCATCTCATTACCTTAGAGATACTTGCTCAACCATGTTTATTGCTGCTCAATTTATAATAGCTGGGAAATGGAACCAGCCTAGATGTCCCTCAACTGATGAGTGGATAATGAAGATATGGCACATTTATACAATGGAGTTTTACTCAGCAGTAAAGAGAAATGAAGTTATGAAATTTGCAGAAAAGTGGATGGATCTGGAAAGAATTATACTAAGTGAGGTAACCCAGGCCCAGAAAGCCAAGCGCCACATGTTCTCCCTCATATGTGGATCTTAGCTAGAGATGATTGGGCTTCTGTGTGAGAAGGAAAAAACTCAGTAGCAGAGGCCAGTAAGTTAAAAAAGGAGATAGAAAGGGAAGAGAAAGAATGGGAGGAGGGCTTTTATTAGGTTGGTATTGTATATATGTAAGTAGAAAGATTGAGATGGGGAGGGGATATGATGGAGAATGGAATTTCAAAGGGGAAAGGGGGGAGGGTAATACCATGGGATTTTTTTTGTTATCATGGAAAATATTAATAAAAATGGAGAAAAAAATAAATAAATAAATATCATAATTTAAAAAAAAATGTATATAGTAATATTAAAATCTCCTAAAATATTGTAAAATAGCAATCTGCTTGTAATTATTTTAGCTAGAATTATCCCAAACATATTTGAGCATGGAATTATTTTCTTCTCTTATCCATTCAATGTCTCATCTCATGTAATTAGTTTTCCATGAAATATTCTGGCATTTTTCTTGAGGATATTCTGAGTTTAGTCAAAACTGGAGACGTTTACTCAACACACATATACAGAAACTTTCTAGGTGGTTAAAAATAATGCTGTGTGGAATGCCATGATGGTGGATAAGGCATTCTAGAAGCCCACAGATGGTAGTTTTGGCAGAAGCACTATCTGCAGGAAAGGCAAATGCATACCCAGAATAAGTGTCTATTCTAATAAGGACAAAACACTGTCCTTTCCATGATGGAAGTGGTCCAATGTAGTCAACCTGCTACCAGGTTGCTGGCTGGTCACCCCGAGGAATACTACCATATCTGGGGCTTAGAGTTGGTCTCTGCTGCTGGCAAACTTGGCACTCACCAGTAGCTATAGCCAGGTCAGCCTTAGTTAGTGGAAGTCCATGTTATTGAGCCCATGCATAGCCTGCATCTCTGCCACCATGGCCACTTTGTTCATGGGCCTATTTGTGCAATGACAGGGGTGGCTGAGGAAAGAGGTTGACCACTGTCAACAGAACAGGTCATCTTATCTACTTGATTATTAAAGTCATCTTCTGATGAGGTCACTTTCTGATGAGCATTAACATGGTTCACAAGTTTCTTTACATCCTTTGCCCATTCAGAGAGTTTTATCCACATACACCTTCCCCAAATGTCCTTCTCACCAATTTTCCAATTGTGCTCATTCCAAGTCCTGGACTTTTTTCCAAACCATTGGCCACAGCCCATGAATCAGTGTATAACCACACATCTGGCCATTTCTCTTTCTAAGCAAAATGCACAATCATGTGCACTGCCGAAGTTTTGCCCATTGTGAATACTTCCCTTCACCACCATCCTTAAGAGTTG
Source organism: Dipus sagitta (assembly GCA_036346955.1). Lineage (NCBI taxonomy): Eukaryota > Metazoa > Chordata > Mammalia > Rodentia > Dipodidae > Dipus > Dipus sagitta. Next base: position 69,974,496 of record CM070772.1, read on the forward strand.
TCCCAGAAAGGGGCTGTAATGCTACAGCTGTCCACTTCTGGGAAGTACCCGCATAACATGCTGAACCATCTGTAAACCATGCCCTAGTCCTCTCCTCCTCAGTAAATTGATCATAGGGCACACCCCATGATGCCATAAGTGCATGCTTGGGGACAGAAGGCATTGTAACAGAAGTAGCAACCTTAGGTATTTGGGCATCTTCCTCATGTAACTTACTGGTACCTTCATGGCCTGCTCAAGCCCGATCACATATATACCACTTCCACTTAATGATGGGATGCTGCTGTGCACATCCAACTTTATGGCCTGGTGGGTCAGATAACACCCAGCTCATAATGGGCAGCTCAGGTCACATGGTAATTTCATGGCTCATTGTCAAAAGTTCAGTTTCCACTAAGGTCCAATAGCAGGCCAAGAGCTAGTAGCTTTCTGAGTCACTTGGTATATGGAAGGAGTAAGATACTCAAGTGAGGAATGTGCTGTCTCTAAAATCGAAATAGGCCCACTAGATGTTGTGCTTCTTTCTTTGAAGTAGGAAGGGCCAGGTGCAGCAACTTATCCTTCACCTTAGAAGGACTACCTCTGCATGTCCCACACCACTGAACTCCTAGAAATTTCAATGAGGAGAAGGCCTTGAATTTTAGATGAATTTATTTCCCATCCCCTGATGTGCATATGCTGTACCAACAACTCCAGAGTGGTTGCCACCTCCTGCTCATTTGATCCAATCAGCATTATGTCATGAATATAATGGAGCAATGTGACACTCTGTGGAAGGGACAGGCAATCAAGATCCCTGTGAACTAAGCTATGACACAGGACTGTAGAGTTAATATAACCTTGAGGTAAAACAGTAAAGGTGTACTGCTGACCTTGCCAGCTGAAGGCAAATTGCTTCTGGTGGTCCTTGTGGACAGGTATGGAGAAGAAAGCATTCGAATGATCAATAGCTGTATACTAGGTGTCAGGAGATGTGTTAATCTGCTCAAGAAAAGAAACCACATCTGGTACAGCAGCTGCAATTGGAGTCACCACCTGATTAAGTTTCTGATAATCCACTGTCATTCTCCATGATCCATCTGTCTTCTGAACAGGCCAAATATGAGAGTTAAAGGGAGATGTGGTGGGAACCACCACCCCTGCATCCTTCAAGTCTTTTATAGTGGCACTAATTTCTGAAATCCCCCCAGGGATGCAATCCTGTTTTTGACACACTGGACCCACTTGTCACTCTAACATTTGCCAAAATTCCATTGATCACCTGACCTCTGTAAGCACCTACTTTAATTGGAGGGCCACGGTGCTTTTTGGGGTCTCCTGGAATCAATGTCAATTCAGAGCCAGTGTCCCCAAAAGGTCTGATTATTTTCTTTCCCCCAGTGTACAGTTAACCTAGCAAAAGGCCACAGGTCCCTCTGAGGAAGGATAGGTGTAAACTTAATATTGAAACTTTTTGAGGTTGTAGGAGGGCCCTTCCTCGAGGGGACCTGGCCACCCCTTCAATCAAGGGGCTCAGGATCTATAAACTGGCTCAAGTCTGGAAACTGATTAAGAGGTCTTGATTCCCTGTTGCTATGATTCAAAGTGGCTTTATGTTCCCTTGCTCTGGAACTTTTCTGCTTATGCAGATCAAGAAGGAACTCAGTAAGATTCTTATCTATTTGACTTCTGGAAACACCATGATTAATCAGCTAATTCCAAAGGTCCATACGAGTCATACCTTTATGTGTATTATTTTGCCTACACTGTCTATTAGGAAAAACACATTCACCCTACCTTTGGTGATTCAGTGTTGCCGCTTTGCCCTTGTTACCCCAAGATCCACTTATACCCATTGCATCTAAGTCACCTAATGCAGCAACTTCAGCTCCCACTGTGAGGTCTTCTTTACATAAAAGACCAATGATGGGGGACTTTAAGTATGCTGGTGCTCCCCTCACAAATCTGTTTCTTATAGTCTTAGTAAAGGGCACATCTTCTGGATGCTCCCATTGTGGGGGCAAAGATGAGTTTACATGGCAAATCCACCCTAGCATTCCAAGTTCTCTGAGCTTTTTAATCCCTTCATTAACATTAAGCCAAGGGATATCAGGCAGCTCAAGCTCATTCACAGTAGGCCATCTTTGGACCCATACTTCAGCCAACCAATCAAATAAACTCTTGGCACCCCTTCCAACTACATGAGCTGCAGTGTTAAATCTAAAATCTCTGCTCAACGGGCCTATTTCAGTAAATTCAGCCTGATCTAATCTTATGTTCATTCCTCCATCATCCCACACCCTTAAAATCCGTTCTCACACATATTCTCCATGCTTCTGCCTGTACAAGTTATAAAACTCCTGAAGTTCTTTAGTGGTGTACCTCACCTTCTCTTGTGTCACACTTTCTATCCCACCTTTAGGGGCCTGCCTAGCCTTCCATCTTGTTATAGGCCTAGAGGCAAAGATGGGTGGGAACTGAGAAGCACCAGCACCTTCTGCTGATTCCTCAGACAAAGAGGGATTAATTCCCCCAGGCAAGGGTGTGGAGGGTAATACTTCAGGGTGTGGAGGTGGGGATACAAGTGCTGCTAAGGGAGGGGAAGTCATATCTTCATCCAAAACAACTTCTTCAGAATCAGACACTTCAATGTCCCCACGTTCTTCAGGGTCTTCCCACACATCACCATCTCAAGTCATAGGATCCCACTCTTTTCCAATCAATGCCCTCACTTTAACTTCTGATAGCTGGTGAGGCTGGGACTTGAATTCATATTGCATGTTAGCCAGTCTCACAATAAGAGCTTGGGTTTGGTTTTCTGCAATCTGAACCCTGTTCTGGCTAGAGAGGAGACTCTCCTCCAGGGCACCCTTAGAAACCTTGAGATCATGTATGTGGGTCTTAAGCTTGGAATTTTCCTTTTTGAGCTTCTGCTGTTCCCTCACTAGTTTGTCCAGAAATGCTAAAAGCAACCAACCATCCTCATCATTTGTTTTACTTTTCCATGAATATTCAAATGTCTTAAATACAGAGTCACTAAATTCCTTGCTCTTCACAAGACATGACTCAGGATCACCAAATACATCTATCTCACAGAGTTCTTTAAGTAGTGCACACCATGGATTATTAGTGCCCTCCTTATTTCCAGTAAAAGTGCTCTCCTTATCACCAGCAGTGCCTTTAGTAGGCATTGAAGTTGGAAAGCCAACCCCAGATAGCACCAAGGCCACTAGAGAAATCCATCCTTACAATTCTTTTTCTCTAGAACTGCTTCTGGTACCAAAATCTGTATTAGTCGGGGTTCTCTAGAGGAACAGAAGTGCTAGACTGAATTATTTTAAAATGAATTTATTGGATTAATGTATGGTAGTCCATTAGCAGTTGCAGGCCCGAGAATCAAGGAACCTGGTAGCTCAGTTCACGTGGCCAGATACCTTAGCAGTCCCAATCCAGCACTGCAGATGGTGCCAGAAGGCCTGAAGGCTTCCGGAGGAGCCACTGGGTTTTGATCCATGCAGGTCTTCAGTTGACACTGGTCTTCAGTCTGCGCTAGTCTTCAGTCAATGGTGGAAGGCAGCAAGCAGCTCCCACAGCCAAGTGGGAAGAAGGAAGGGGGCTCCCTTCACCCAGAGCTTCCTTATATAAAGTCCCCCTTTGAGAGGGGCCTCCTGCTCTGGGGGAAGGGCTCACTCTGGGGGAAAGATTTCCTCCTTCATTTAATCCTTCCTGGAAGCAAGCTCAGAGACCCAGCCAAAAGGGATTTCTGTGGATTACTAAACAGATCAAGTTGACAACACCTTAACTATCACACTAAGACTATCTCTGAACCTGGAGCATGAAAACTTTTTAAGCAAAATTCCAAAAATATGAGTTACAAATTATATATTAGACTGTATCACAATTAAGGATTTCTAGTCAACAAACAATGCAACAAAGTTTATAACTGAACAAAAGAGTGGGAGAATACATTTGCAGTTTCAAAGCCGTCAAAAGAAAATATATTAAGGAATGTTTGCTAATAAAAATAAAATATTGTAACTTCAATGCAAAACAGACAAATAATATAAACAACGCACAGAAGGGAAATCAAAATAACTAACAAGTATGTGAAGATGTTTGACCACATTATTAAAATCTGAATGAAAATTAAAGAGAATAAAGTACCTTTTGTCTTATTGGCAAATGTTTTAATAATTGGATAATATCTAATGTTGGCAAGATTATGACAAAACAGGTTTTTTTTATGCACTGCTGTGAAAGCATAAGGCAGACAACCACTCTAGAGATGTAATTGGCAAAACTGAATGAAATTCAGTATGTGCATACTCACTGTAGAGTATAAACTTGGACAGCAGTATCTATATATTAAAAGATGGCAAGTACAAAGCAATTCATTACAGAATTTTAATTTAATGCAGGAGAAAACAAAAGACAAAATATTTCCCATTACTAGAGAAATACAATGACAGTACTTAATATAAATTTATTATGGACTATTATTTATCAGTTGAACTCAAGACACTGGAGCACATTAGGAAGCATAAATACAGCTTGTCAAATTAAAAAATAAGCAAAATTACATCTATAGTAGAATGCCAATTATATAAACGTGCAGAAAATTTAGATAAGGAAGACAAGACCATAGCTTTTAGAGAAAAATTATTTAGTCACTGACATAGCTAATGAGAGGTTAAAGGAAAAGAAAAAATTAGGTTTGAGATATTTTTAAACAGAGTTTCATTACTGTAAATATTTCAAATTATTTATTGTTTATGATTCTAAAATTTTATACTGACAGAATAGTTTCCCCAAAGAATACATTATCCTAAATACCTGCAATGACAATTTTGTCAAATTAACTCATGAGCTATTTATGTACATGTAAACAAATGCTCCCTTTTTTAAAACAATTCATGTTCAGATGAATTATACTATATACGAAAGTATCTTGAGTGGGTAGAAATAATGTAGACTGATTTTTTCCCCATATGGAATAGCAAGATGGAAGCAAATATACTTAATACCTCTTCATTATTCTAAATTTGTACATTTCTTTTAATTTCAAGTGAGATCTCAAATCTACACTGCCTGTTATGGAATGCTGTAAAGTCAGAGCAAATTCTCTACTGAAAAATAAAAGGCAAAAAAAAAAAAAAAAAAAAAAAAAAGAACAAAGAACAAAGAACAAAGAACAAACGAAGGGCTGGAGAGGTGGCTTAGCAGTTAAGCACTTGACTGTGAAGCTTAAGGACCCTGGTTCAAGGCCCAATTCCCCAGTACCCATGTAAGCCAAATGCACAAGGTGGTGCATGCATATGGTGTTTGCAGTGGCTGGAGGTCCTGGTGCACCCATTCTCTCTCTCTCTCTCTCTCTCTCTCTCTCTTTCTCTGTCTGTTGCTCTCAAATAAATAAATAAAATTTTAAAAAGAACAAATGAGCATATGAAAAACTCAGCAAAATGGATTGAATTTTAGAGCTATTCAACACATAACTCTGAAAAACATAAACACAACTACAGGGAGGCTATGAATTATCCTGAGTTATACCATATAATAAGACCAATGACCTGGAAATGTGAGCTGCCAGTGCTATGTGAGACTGATGCTCAGGTAACAGGACACGTCTCAGCTCTGACCTGCTCATTTAGTCCAGATGTGTTTTCCTTGCCATCTTAAAAATTAGAAGAGACTCTTTCATTTCTGTTGTGCAATCATGTGAAAACTCATTCTTCTCCCCATATGCCAGAATATACAAATATCATCCTTTTCTGTCATGTAACACATTTCTATGGGAGGCCATTAACACAGGCTCACAAAGCATTTCCTAAAATATGGCTCCCCAAGCAAAGCACATGCCAAGGGTTCAATGAGAGATTAGAAAAAGAGATAAAGAGGAGGGAAAGAATAAGAGAATAAAACCATAAGTAAGCTACATAATTGAAGAGATAGAAGGGAAGATGAATTGAGCACTCTCTGAAAGATTTTACAGAGATCTGGAGAGATGGCTTAGCAATTAAGGCACTTGCCAGGTGAAGTCTAAGGACTCAGGTTCAATTCCTAGTACCCACGTAAAGCCAGATGCACAAGGTGGTACATTCATATGGAGTTCTTTTGCAGCAGCTGGAGGCCCTGCAGTGCCCATTCTCTCTCCCTGTCTCTTTCTCTCCTAAACAAATAAAACATTTTTAGAAAACATTTCATAGAAAAACTAAAAAGCAAACAATGATTTCCAGTGCACAGAGTAGACTATGTGTGGTGATGTGTGATAATGCATAATCAATGGGAAAGTAGAGAATTTCATAACCAAAATTTAGGAGTGACCAGAAAACCAAATAAACATACTGATTTGGAAGAGCTCACTTTGAAGTTTTTTGTAAATAACACAAAAGTGATGATAGAAAGGATGAAGGCCAGTTGAGAATAGATGCCTGACCTATATCATGCTAGAGTCTGCTACATGAAATGCTAGGCTTTGAGTAACCTTTTCAAAATCCTCATTTATGTAAACCTAAACTGTTCTCTTGTAAAGAACTCTAGACCAATCTGACATGGAACTTTAAAATAGATTTGGAGTTGTCAGTGTGTGTGTTCTGTCTGATACCTGAACAGGGCTAGTTATAGAAAACAATACTTAATACTTGTGAAGTTTAAAATTAAATTAGTTGATTTAATAAAAAATTCAAAATCCTGCTTAAGGCTTGTAGTTCAATTTAAAATCTTAGACTACATGTAAATCTAGACAATTTTTATAAAAAACCAGAGTGCCTTTGGTACTTGACTCATTAACAACAAATAATCTAAGTATTATTTGCAACAACTTACAAATTTAGTTTAAAATGTCTTTTAAAATTTTAAACTTTATTAACAAAAATGATGAATTCCATTTCTTTTTTTTTTTTTGAAGTTGCACATAAAGGGTTTATTTTGAATGTTTTAAGGAAGGATAGAGTTACATCATAATTATAAAAATTACTTACAGAATTAACAGATTTATACTATGTATACTTCTAAATGCAGAGAAGAGGGAACTGTCTACACATTGTATAAAATAAAATTAAAAATGAATTCTAGCTCAAAAGAATGAGGTCGTTTATTTAGTTTTAAATATGAACACGAAGACCTCTGAACTATACCCATTCATCCAACTGCACTGACCATGGAAGAAACAATAGCGCAGCATTTCTTTCCACAGAACCAGACACTGACCATCATCATCATGTTGTTAGGGTAATTGTTCCTGGTTCATCTTTGGAGGACTTTCCCTTTTCAAACAATCAGCTGAGTGTGTTTTCAGGCACTACAATTTCTGACAATCAGAACGGTCTACAGTGTTCAGAGATTCGAGCCCAATGTACTCTGGGGTTTGGCACAAAAAAACAAGAGTAGAAATGAAATCTGGCTTGGAAGTAACCGTGACTTTTACGAATGCACAGTCCCTTCAGATGTTGCGTGACATTCACAACTGGAAATCGCCTGCTGTCGGCACTATGTCTGCTTCATCAGTGCATTTTTATCCTACGACCACTAAACAGCACAGGAAGCAAGTATACAGGAAACTGAAAGCGAATAAAAAAGAAAGAGAAAGAAAAAACCTTTAATATGCAATTTTAGTTAGTTACACTGAACATTCTACTTAGAATAGAGCATGCAAAAAAGGATGGTCTGCTTTAAGGTTCATCTCCGAAGTTAGGTGGCAGCCTGATGTCACACACACACGCACACACAATACAATACTAGGGCAGGTAGGTGAGGAAGGCCAGTAAATTTTATACACATAGAAGCACCTACGACTACGGTATCACACAGCTCTGAGAAGCTTGTCCCTGGCACCTGTGGTGAAACACTGAGCGCAGGACACTGCAGCCACAGACGGAGAACTGAGGTACTGTGGTCACACGGTGAGTGGCTGTCACCACTCAAAAGCACAAGGCATCAGCCTTTGCAAAGGATAAATGGGTATCTAGCAACCCATGCACTGAAGCCTTGAAACCATCAAGTGGTCTCTTATATCAGGAAGTGCCCAACAGAGGCACGCACACCGGAATTCCAAACCTCTGGTGTTTGGGTGATAGCATGCACCACGTGTAGGGTCTGCTCAGACCACAGGGGCAATTTCTCATCTCCACAGGAGACTAGTTTCACATACCACCTTTCTCTCGGTCATCAGGACACCAGGGTTCTTCCCAGACAAAGCGAGAGTAGCCATTTGGCTGTCATCAATCAGCCACACTTGCAGTTGTATTTTGGTTTCAAACAACTTTGCAGGAATAAGGCACAAAAGACTGTGTTGAAGAGCATGACTAGGCCTTCTGTAGTGACACGCCAATGACGTGCAGAGCCTGCGGGCTGAAGGAATGACCGCACATCAACAGCACACCTGGAGCCAAGAGCAGGCACCACCACAGAGGGGTCAAGAGAGTGAGCTGGTGTTTGTCCAGACATTCCTGGTGGGGGAAGGTAGGAGCAAGGAAGGAGAGACAAGGCCTTTCACCATAATCACAAAGCAACAATAACAGTAACAAAAATTTAAAAGTCTCAGAGAACTTGCTAGAAGAAAACACTGCCATTCTTAAAATTTGCACCTCTAACATAAATGTACTGTTCCTCCAGGAATGTACACACACACATACAAACCATTGATATTCTGTTGCTTTTTAAATAATGGGCCAAATGTGATGTCCAAAATACATCTACATTATTATACCATGTGAACTGAGGACCTGGGCTTCATTTAAAAGTATTTATGATTAAAGTGTAAACAAAAATAAAAAAAAAATTAAGAAAGCTCAGAACTGAAGGCAGCCTTTTAACCAGATTTCTCAACAGTTTCCTAAATTCTAATATGGGTCATTAACTGTTCTCAACTAATTGACATTTGGACTTAGAGTTTAAAGCCCTCAGGTTTACATGCTACTCTGCAATGTGGACTTTCAAAACCACCTAAATGTCCCTACTGTTCCTGTGCTCCAATTTTAAATAAAGAGCAGGCATATCATAAATATGACTGGCTTGGGTCCAGCACTCCTGTTAAACTGGAGGAAATTTTATCGCTGCCATCCCAATCCAAGAGGAAAGGACTGCCAGTGGTGTGTGTGTGTGTGTGTGTGTGTGTGTGTGTGTGTGTGTTATATACGTAAGCACACAGGTACAGATATAGACAGGTAGCTATAGATACATATCTCTGAAAAAAAAAAGGCAGTAACAAAAATAACCAACTATGCTTGCATTGTGGCAGCAGCTAAGATGGTGTTAAGAGTAGAGGGAGATGGTTCAGATCAATTCAGATTTAAATGACGTTGACACTAGTTTAACTTTTACCCAACTTATATGTAACGCCCCTCTCGACAGACATCCGGTGAGAAGAAAGGGTTCCCGTACACAAAATGCTTTGTGTTCACACCAATCTGTACTACTTAGAACAAAACCAGTTCTGCTGGCAGAGATTGTGGGTTCGCAGGGACACTTAAGCTTTCATTAAACTGGAAAGCAATCAAGTCTTTATGTCTACAAATTATACATTTAATAGTTCCACAAATTTGGCAAAGTTCATAATGACATCTAGGATGTTTTCACCAAATCGTAGACATAAATATGGAAGTCATCATCATACTTGATGAAATAGACGGAGGGTTTGGCTTCTACTTGGTGGATGACCATGCCAATCCTTTCCGAGCCGTCTTCTTTGGCATATTCCACTTGTTTGCCTACCAGGCTGTCCACAACTTCTCCTGGTTCCCTTTCTGCTGCAGGCGAACCACTGGAGTCAGTCATGATGCAGAGGTCACCGTCTTTGTAGTCATCCAAGAGCTGGTACATGTACAAGACAGGGTCTTTCTCATAGGTGATGTAAAACCATGTGTTCATGACAAGTGCCCATGCCAAGACCATGCCCCTCCACTCATCCTTAGAGCCATCCTCCGTCTCAAACATGTGCTCCACTGCTTTGCCAATCATTGTGTCTGCCAAGTGTGCATCACTGATTCGAGACGTTGCGACTCTGTCATCGGAGGACTTCAAGTACAGACACTCTTTCGTCTTTATTAAGTTCTAGTCCATAAACACAGTCAAATCCATCGTACTTTATGAGATATAATGAAGGATTCACAGGCACCTGGTCCAGGACAGTCCCGTTCCACTGGGTGACAGGGCCGTTGCCCTTTCTCCACCTATGCTGGATCCTGCAGCCTACGATGTTCCTCCGGGGCTGAGACACAGGCTTGCTTGGCCCCACACTGGTCCGATGTTTTTTGTGGGACGTCCTCTTCTTCATCATGTTTGCAGATACTCCAGCATGGCCTGCATCAGCTCTGGCCCGTTGGCCGGGCGTCTTCCCTAATGGGGTCTTCATTCATCTGTATTTATGTGAGCAGCAGAGCTGCTGGACTAGGGTGAAAATTCACTCTTCTCCAACACACAACTGTCCACAGAAGGTCGGTGTTCTTGTTAATCCACCATCCTAGTGTCTGTCTCACAACTTTAGCACAAACACGGGGAATTGTAAGTACTCTGCCGGCCACCGGCCGCAGGCCCCACTGGTGCGCCGTGGCTCGTTCGAGCTCCTGCCGGCCCAGCCCGAGCCAGACGGCGCCTCCCCACCCCTGCTCCTCGCAGCCTCCGCCCGAATTCCATTTCTTTTATCCTTTCAAATGTCTAAAAGGGACGCTTTACAACCAAATGAACTAATATTCTTCCCAAGTACTTAGAAACTTTTGTAATTCTAATAAGTATTTTTTAAAAAACATTATTGACAACATTCATAAATATAGACAATATACCATAATAATAATCCCCTCTCACCATCCTCCCTTCCCCCCTCCCAAATCTGTCCCCCATGAATTCTTTCTTCTTCTCAACTTGTCTTTCTTCTATTTTGATGTCATCATTTATTCCCTCCTATTATGTAGGTTTAGTGTAAGTAACATCAGGCACTGTAAGGTCATGAATAGCAAGGCTACACTGTGTCTGGAAGACATTTTGTAAACACTGTTCCCCTTCCTTTGGTTCTTACATTCTTTATGCCACCTCTTCTTCAATGGTCTCTGAGCCACCACGGGTGTGATATTGATGTCTCACTTAATGCTGAACACTCTACTGTCTCTTCTGAGCACTTTGATGAGTTTTCAGTCTCCTTATTGGTTACCACATTCTGTAAAGAGAAGCTTCTCTAACAAAACTTTAATATATGGGCATAAACATAAGTATTTAGAGATCACTTTGGTGGACATAATATGTTGGATATGGGCAGGGCCCTGGGTTAAAATAAACCTAAGCTGTCTGACATGAAGGCCCCAGGCTATGGAGAGATCATAGCAACCTAAACAGCCAGTCATATCTCAGGGACCAGACCAGCAGGAGAGCTCCTCCCCACATTCCCCCCGGGTTGAAGTGAGCCAGGATCCTCCCCAAATTCTCCCAGGTCACAGTGAGCCTGGACCCCTGGACAAAATCTCATACCCTAAGATCAACAGGAAGTGAGGCCGGTCAAGACGGTGACATAGGAACCACGCCAAAGCAGCCTAGGGGAGAAAAAGCCAAAGAAAACCCAGCAAAATACACACCTTTACTAAAAAGGAAGGTGTATAAGAGATTAAAACAGCAGCAGAGAAGTAGGAGAGTTCCAGAGCATCCAGAGCCCACACGGGCAGGCCAAAGCAGCTCCGGCAGCGGCGGCTCGGGCTCCGGCAGTGGAAGCGGTGGTGGAAGCCGTGACTCCGGCTCCAACAGCAACATCAGCCACTCTGGCACCGGCTACAGCGGCTTCAGCAGCGGCAAATCCAGCAGCAGCAGCTCCAGCGGGGGATCCAGCAGCAGTGGTCCCAGCAGCAGCAGCTCCAGCGGATCCAGCAGCGAAAGCTTCAGCAGCAGCAGTGGGGATCCAGCAGCAGGAGTGCCGATCTGCAGGGCCACAGTTGCCAGGCTTGGTTTGCCCCCCAGGAAAAGCCAGTGCCCAGTTCCAGAAAACAGAACAGCGGCCCAAAGTCCCAGCCAGCAACTTGACTGAGACCAAAAGCATCCAAAAAGGTAACTGGGATTGACCAGGGAAGGGTCTCACTTGGTCACAAGCTGACTTGGATCCTTCAACAGACCAGAAATCTTAACCTCTTTGTTGATAGAGGATCTAGTTCTTACAATACCTACTCTTGTATAAATGCTCGGTGCTGTTTTTGACTGAATGTGTTAAATTTTAGAATATACCTGTATTTTATTCCACTCAAGCTACTTGAATACTCCCATAGCAGGCAAACTCAACCCCTAGGAACACTTGTCTAGATACTCTGAGAGTGTTAAGAGCCACACCTAACATCTTAATCTCCTACATTGAAGCTATACAACATCAGATCAATTGATACAGCTAAGAATACCCAGCTAACTGGAAAATCTAAGCAGTAACTTAATCCAAGATGCAAAAATATATACATCATAACACAAGAAACACCAAAAACCAAGGCAATATAAATCCACCAAAAAGTATCAATGCATCAGAAATGACCTCCAGTGAGAACGAGTTAGAGGAAATGCCTGAGAAAGATTTCAAAAGAATGATTGTAAATATGTTCAATGAACTCAAAGAAGAAATCAAAGGAATCAGAGAAGACACAGGACACCAATTTAATGAAATAAAGAAATCAATAAGGAACTAGAAATAATAAAGAAAAACCAGTCAGAATTACTAGCAATGAAGAACACAGTTAATGAAATAAAAAACTCTGCAGAAAATCTCACCAGTAGAATGGATGAAGGAGAGGACAGAATATCTAAGCTAGAAGACCAGGTGGCAGATCTAATACAATCCAACAAAGAGAAAGACAAACTAATAGAAAAGTATGAATGGGAATTTCAAGATATTTGGGACACTATGAAAAGATCAAATATAAGAATTCAGGGCATGGTAGAAGGAGAAGAATTTCACTCCAAAGGCATAGTAGGCGTCTTCAACAAAATCATAGAAGAAAACTTCCCCCAAATTGGGAATGTGGTGCCAGTGCAGATACAGGAAGCCTTTAGAACACCAGGCAGACAAAACCTGGAAAGAACCTCTCCTTGCCATATTATAATCAAACTACGAAACACACAATCCAAAGAAAAAATATCGAAAGCAGTTAGAGAGAAAAATCAAGTTACCTACAAAGGAAAGCCCATCAGGATCACAGCAGATTACTCAACACAAACTTTCAAAGCCAGAAGGGCTTGGAGTGATGTATTCCAAATTCTGAAAGATAACAACTGTCAACCAAGGTTACTTTATCCTGCAAAACTATCCATTCAAATAGACGGAGAAATAAGGATATTCCATGACAAAAGCAGGCTAAAGGAGTATTTGAAGACAAAACCAGCTCTACAGAAAATACTTGAAAGAATCCTCCATGCTGAAGAGAAGGAAAAACACACATATAAGGAACCTGGAAAACAACAAGCAATACTCAAATACTAGTTAACATAAGAGAGCAAAGGTCAAACTGGAACCACAAAAAAAAAAAAAAAAAAAAAAAATGGCAAGCATAAATACACACCTTTCAATAATATCTCTTAATATCAATGGCCTCAATGCCCCAACCAAAAGACATAGGTTTGCAGACTGGGTTAAAACTCAGGACCCTACAATTTGTTGTCTCCAAGAAACTCACCTTTCTACAAAGGATGGACATTATCTTAGGGTGAAAGGTTGGAAAATGGTGTTTCAAGCAAATGGACCCAGAAAACAGGAAGTAAGGCCACTCCCTCTCCAAGCATGAGATACCTGGACATTCAGATAAGATTTAGGCTTTGCCCATAATCCTCTGGCCTTTGGCCAGTTGCCTAGGAAACTCCTTATATGGTATCAGCCAGCACCTTTGCAAAGCCCATCCCCCTGTACCATTGTCTACGTGCTATAATGTCCCCATATGCTAACTAGTCATCAGCAACAAACCTTGTACATCTAATCCCCTTAGGACCCGCAACTGCTTATAAACCTGTTTCCCTGACAATAAACTGAGAGCTGTTCACTGAAACTGATTCCCGAGAGTGATTCTTTCTCTCATCATGTATGCACAACTTTGGTCTCCATGGTTGCCTGGGATGCCTTCAGGGGAACCGCAGCCAGACCCCAGAGGACCCGGGAACCCACACTAATAGATCTATTTAACCAAACAATACTGGTAGTTTCCCCCATAGGGCTTATAACCTCCCCTTCCATAAGCTTTTGACTAGGTTTTCAGTACCAGGAAGGAATTCATTCCCATGGAGCAGGCCTCAAATCAGATAGCAGTGCCAACATTGTACCAGTTGGCATATTTAGCCTATCTGGCCATCTATGAAGTGTGCAGGATCCATTGCTTATTAAACCCATTGATGACTTTTCTGTCCCAACAGGCTACATAGCTCGTTTCAGCATTCTGATAACTAGTCAACTGGGCAAGTGCTTCTACCTCAGCTCCAACTTGATTTCTTAGTGACCTGAAGCCCAAGTATGTGGAGTCTTCAGCAATAGTGTCTTACCATCTAGTTACAGTGGTCAGTCAAGGGCCTTGGCAATAGCCTGTAATGTTTTGGTCTCCCTGGCCAACAAGTCACTGGAAGGTATCCCACCCTGGTACTGAAATTTTTCTAATAACAATTTATGTGATCCAGGCACATTATTGTCTTCCACAAGATACTTCTGCCAAAATGCACTCTTTTTAAATTATTATTAGTTATGGACATACTCAGTGTATAATAGCACATGTTGGTACCATCCTTACCATCATCCCTCCCCCCCTCGAAAGGACCCTCCTTGTTGGGGATGCTGTTTATCCCCATGTGCCGGGCTCCGCCGGCGGGGGCAGGTAGTGCCGAGGGAAGGACCAGGCCCGCTGGTTCCTCCCGAGGGGCTGAGGAGGAGATGAGCGTCCGACGACTCAGACCTCTCCTGGCCACCGGAGAAAAACCACACTGAGTCGGGAGTCTTGTAGAAGCAGGAACTCGATTTATTGCTATGAACAGTTGCCTATATAATGTTGGGGGTGAAGGCGGGGATTGTAGGATGGTGGGGAAAGGTAAGGGCCAATAGTAAACTGTGACTATTGAAATGATAATTCTAACTCCCATGTGGAGGTAGCAGGTAAGAAGCCATTAGGCGTCTTGCTGAGTCACGTCTGGCCAGAGGCAGATCACCAAACTTTAGCTAGGCTCAGGAAGTTCCACTAGGCCTCACACCTGGGCCTTTAGAGGCCAGCATCTCCCCCTTTTGTTTTTGTAAGAGCATTAGTCACCATGGCCCCTGTTTTAGGTTGTCCCCCTCTGGGGGTCTTAACCGTCATTGGGTACCAGGTGTTTAGCTCAGAGCATTCATCATGGCCCCTGTCTTAGGTTGTCCCCCTCTGGGGATCTTACCCGTCATTGGTCACATGGAGGGCAGAGGAGGTGGCAGTGGGTCATCTGAGGAACTTAATTCCTGAGTTTCCAGCCTGTATTTTGACCTGATGAGGTTTTATTGCCTCTAGCCATTGGTGAATAAATTGTGTAATCTTATTAATTACACAAGGCCCGACAGTGAGGAGAAGGAAAAGGAGAAGAAGGAGGGGGAGGGGCCCAAGTAGAGGGAGAAGGTAGGGTAAGAATTTATATAAGCCCGTCCACAGCAGGTTGTCCTGGAGATCCTGCTGCCACCTCTCCAAGTCTTCCTGGAGCCTCTTAATCTTGTCCTGGATGATTCCTGATTTATTGGCGTAAAAGCAGCATTTTTCCTGTAAAAACAAACATACGCCTCCTTTTTCGGCCGTTAGTAGGTTTAGTCCTCTCCTGTTTTGTGGGACTACCTCAGCCAGGGAATCTAGCTGTTGTTGAAGATAGGTCTCCCTCTGATACAGGGAGGGCCTCATTTCCAGGGATGATATTTACATCTGGGATTAAGGTGGCTGGGGCACAAAGGCCCGTCCAATTGGTGGGCAGAAAGTCATAGGCCATCCCGCCTCCACAAACATAAACCATTCCAGAAGGCGGGCAGCATTGAGCACTGGGCTCAGTTGTGTTAAAAGTACAGAAGGAAGGATGAATGTATCCCACATCTATACTGGAATTATTAGGGGAAGGTGGGGCCCAAATGCAAGTTCCAGGGGAAACATTGGGAAAAGCTGGACGGGGATGGGGAAGGTGGCTGAGTAATGTTTTAAGGTCGTACAGGCAACTGTACTGTAAGCAGCCAGAGAGGCCCAGATTGGAGGCAAAGCCAGCAATCCTCCACAAGGGAGGGAATTGTTTAGTTTAGTAGGGTGAAGGACCATTTTAGGAACAGTCCTCAGGGGTGGGACACTCCCTAGAGAAGTGACTGTCAGTGTCCTCTTGTTGGGACAAATATTTTAGGTCTCTCGCTGGTACCCAAATGGGTCTTTTTTCATCTTGAGGGAAGACACATCCAAACCCTCTCCCTGCTGTGAGGAGCGGATCAGGCCCTCTCCAGGCCCCAGTCAATGGGTCCCTCCATCTTACCCAGATAGAACTGTAGGTAATGGATGAAGACCAATGTTTTTGAAAAGGGGAGAGTTGTTTATCTTCTTTAGAAAAGTTTAAAATATTTAGGGTAAATAATGCCTTTTTTAGTTGGTCGTGTGGGGGTAAGGATTCCCCCTTTTGTTTTTGTAATTGAGACTTGAGAGTCTGATTATATCTTTTAATGATAGCTTGGCCCCGGGGGTTGTATGGGATGTCTGTAGAATGTGAGATTTTTTAGTTTTGGAGAAAATCTACAAAGGCCTTGCTTACGAAGCAGGGGCCATTATCTGTTTTAATTTGATCAGGCAGCCCAAGAGTGGCAAAACATTGAAGCATATGACTAATGGCATGTTTAGATTTTTTCCCGGCATGTGCTGATGCCCAGCAGGCACGGGAAAAGGTATCAACTGAAAGAAAAATATATTTAAGTTTCCCAAATGGAGAATAGTGTGTGACATTAATTTGTCACAGATGATTAGGGCGTAGCCCTCTAGGATTGTTTCCTGTAGTTTGAAGGGGGGGTACTTGGAGGAAGGGCTGACAGGACTTACAAGTCCGGACAATTTTTTTAAGGTCCTTGACTGGTACCTGTGGAAACCTGTGCTTGAGACCTCTCCAGTTGACATGGGTCAATAAGTGGAAGCGTGTAGCTTCTGTAATAGTATTACACTGAGGCATAGAAGCTATTTTATCAGTCAAATTGTTTCCTCGAGAAAGAAATCTCGGTAAGTTTTGATGACCCCTGAGATGTTGAAGAAAAATGGGGTTAATTTTTTGTTTGAGTAGGGAACGAGCTTGAATCATCAGAGGAGATATAGGGTTGGAGTCCAGTCTAATATGGGCCTCAACCAGGTTGGGTAATAAATTAACAACATAAAGGCTGTCAGAAAATAAGTTAAATGGCTCTTGAATAGTGTCCAAAGCTAGAACGACAGCAAATAGTTTTTTGAATTGTGTTGACCCCTCAACCTCATGAGAGACTGACTTTATGGGCATAGGCTCTTTTTTCTGTTTTAAGGGAGGGTAAACGACTAGGGAAGCCCCCAGGTGCCCTCCATCAGTAAACACGGTAAGAAAGTCAGGGTTAGGTTGAGACAGAAAAAGCCTGGGGGGCTTTCATTTTAATCTGGAGAAAGAACTTATCCATTTGTGGGGGCCATAATGGCAATCAATTTTACCTAGAAACCCCTCGAGAGCCATAGCAACTTTATTATTATTTTTCTGAAGCCAGGTGAAATCTGTTATCTTAAAGGGGGTGACAATAAGGTGAGGTTCTGTGCCAAACAACCGGACAGAGGTGTCTCTGTCCTTGATAATGCAATCAGCAACCTGGTTGGTTATAGAATAAACTCTGGGGACCCCACCGATTGAGAGGTGGACCCATTGGATGGGTTCACCTTCCTGGGCCAACAGTGTAGTGTATAATGTTTCTCCAGAGAAAATGTAGAGGGAGATGGGCAAATCAGGATTGAACCTCTTTAGGGTTACAGTATTTATAGCCTGTTGTACCTTATGAAAAATTTGTTGATGACAAGGGGACAAAATTACCTGAGAGGAGAAGTTAAGATCCTTTAGGAGGTCAAATAAAGGGGACAGCTCTTCAGTAGTTATGGGTATCCAAGGCCTCATCCAATTAATTTCTCCCAAAAGCTTCTGGAGTTGAAGCAAGGTATAAGAATCCTGAATATAAAGTTGTGGTTTAACAGGTGAAACTGTATCTAGGGTAAGGATTGAGCCCAAGATCTTAAAGGGAGGCACAGTTTGAACTTTTTCTGGAGCTACTTTAAAGCCGTGAGTATGTAGGATAGTTAGACATTGGTGGGTAAGGTCCTGGAGTGTGGAGGAATCTAGGCACCCAAGAATAATATCATCCATGTAAATATAAAACAGAGTATCAGGGAGATTGATAAGAGAAGAGAAAATG
This sequence comes from Dipus sagitta, assembly GCA_036346955.1. Lineage (NCBI taxonomy): Eukaryota > Metazoa > Chordata > Mammalia > Rodentia > Dipodidae > Dipus > Dipus sagitta. The sequence continues at coordinate 69,992,848 of CM070772.1, forward strand.
GATGACAGGTAATATTGACAAATGGGTGGGCTATTTGTCATGCCCTGAGGTAAGACAGTCCATTCAAATCTCCTATCTGGGCCACAAAAATTAACAGCAGGTACAGAGAATGTAAATTTTTCCATGTCTCCTGGATGGAGAGGGATAGAGAAGAAGCAATCTTTAATGTCAATGATAGTAATATGGTATATATTGGGAATAGCTGGGATCCATGGGAGTCCCCTCTGGGGAGTTCCGAAGGGGATCATGTGTTTATTGATCTTTTTTAAATCATGTAAAAATCTCCAGGACCCATTAGGCTTTTTTATGACAAAGACAGGAGAGTTCCAGGGACTAGTGGAGGGACGAATATGTCCGGCCTCCAACTGTTGATCAATAAGTATGTGGAGTTGGTGTAACTTAGAAGAAGGGAGAGGCCACTGTTCAACCCATACAGGATCCCCCGGTCTCCACTGGATTTTAAATGGGGGGGGGGCTGGGCAGTGGCCCTTAGAATTGGGGGTGTTTATTGGAGTACTTTTGTCTGAGTTGCTCAAAGTAAGGGTCATCTCTATAATTGGGATGATATTCCCTCCCTTCCTCAGACTGTTGTTGATATTTTTTTTTATCTAACAAATCATTATAAAAGGCCTTATGGTCAGTAGTGATGAAAGCCTCAGCATCTCTAAGGATGTCTTGTCCCAGTAAGTTAGCAGTGAGCCCAGTCACCACGAGAGGGCGGACTTTTCCCCTGTCCCCACCTGGGTCAGTCCAAGGGAGCCACGTGGCAGTCTCCCAGGAGGTGGATTGCCCGCCAATTCCCAGTAGGGGAGGGCCGGGCACAAGCTGCCAGGAGGGGGGCACTTCCTCCTTTCTCAGGACCGTTCGGTCCGCTCCAGTGTCAATGAGAAGTTTGAATTTTTTATTGTCAATATTTAAAATAATTTTGGGTCTAAGGCCGGGGACCAGGGGGACGGTCCAATAGGCTTTGATGGTCTCTTTTCTCTTATTTAACGGGGCTGGGGGAAGCCCCTGGAGGAGTTTAAAGGCTTTCCCTGTATGTTAAACTTCCATTTACATTCCTTAGCCCAATGAAACCCTTTATTGTATTTAGGGCAAAGGGTGTGAGGGGCGTTGGTCGTCCCCCCAGAGCGCGGAGGAGGCTTTGTCCTGTTGGGGCACTCCTTTTTAAAGTGGCCCTCGTCCCCGCATCCAAAACATGTCAAGTTTTTAGAATTTAACTGTAATGCACAGATCGTATTGGCCAAATCTCTTTGTTTATTTTCCTGAAGGGCGGCAGCCATGGCCCTAGTCTGATGGGAGATAGTGCCAACGTCCTTGGTGGCTACAATCCATCTACTCATGGAGTTGTCCTTGAGACCCGCACAGGCGAGGCGGTGATCGGCCGTCATCCCATCCCAGACCAACATTTTAGTAAACTGATCCCGTAATGCCCCTGGGGGAAATTTTCTTTGGAGACTTTTTTTCACCCTATCTATAAATGTAGCCAAATCCTCAGATGGTTTTTGAGTAATACTCATAAGGGGAGTTTCAGAGGGTCTCTTATCAAGCTTTTTCTATGCCGCCAAGCCCAGTGCCCTGACCTGGTCCCTATACGGGTCAGGTATAGTCGCCTGTTGAGTGCCTGTAGCATATTGATCAGAGGTACCAGAGAGCATCCCAAAAGTTATCGGCACAGGGGGCTGTTGATTTTGGTTTTGTTTTGCCTGTGCATGGCATTTATCTCTAAAAAAGGCACACCACTTAATGTATAGGGGACCTGACAAGACAGTCCTGACTAGATTTTTTTAATCTTGGGTTGTACAAGGTTGATGGGCAAGGCCCTGTAACAGGGTCTCAGCCCAAGGAGAGTTGGGTTCATCCTCTGAGACCGCCTTTTTAAGCTCCTTAAGGTCCTGAGCTTCCCACGGATACCAGGCAGCAGGGCGATTGCCCCCAGGATTTAGATTGACGGGAAATAAAAAAGTAGCTTTATTTTTTGACGGCTTGGCTGCCGAATATGGAGGGGCTGAGGGGGTCTCGGCGGCCGAATATGAAGGAGGGGCCGAGGGGGTCCAGAAAGGGTTAGTTGATGGAGGAGGTGGAGGAGGTCCCCCGGAAGGCCAGGGAGCACTCTCAAAGGGATCGAGTGAGGAGCATAAAGATGTATCCTTTTGGGGTTTTTTTAAAGCTGTATCTCCAGGAGGAGTAGCTGGATTAGGCTGTATATTATCTTTTTCTTCTGTTTTTTGTTTATGTTTGGTTGGCCTTGGAGGGAAGCAGGCCTTGAGGGTTGAGATCATAGGGAGGACCCCTGAGGGGGGTATTTGACCCTTCTCCACATGTGCCCGACAAACAAGGGCCTCTACCCTATCCCATGTGTCCCAATCAAAGAGATTTCCTTCCGGCAGCCATGGCGCCAGTTTGAGAAGGCAATCCCAGGTCTGTTGAGCCTGATTATCAGTTAAATTAAGCCCTCTACTCTTTAGGAGTGCCCTGAGAGATTCTAAGGCAGGATTGGATTTACAGTTAGACTGTCCCACATTATAAAGTTGAGAGAAAAATGTCCATAAAATTAGGGCAATAGCAACCCACATACACATGAGTACAATACAACCACAAGGATCTAAAAGATAGGTAAACATGTTGTACAAAAGCCGCAGATGTAGCTTGTCTGCAAACTAAAAGTGAAAGGAAAGAGAAAGAGAACAAAGAGATGTTGATCAACAAGTACAGGTTATAGAAGCAAAGTTTAGCATATTAAATATAAAGACTACTTATAGGGGACGCTCACCCGCATATGTACACCGATTGACCTCCTCAACGAATGTCTCTCAGGGGGCACTAGTCTGCCGGATTCCAAGAGCCCCACGTTGGGCGCCAGATGCCGGGCTCCGCCGGCGGGGGCAGGTAGTGCCGAGGGAAGGACCAGGCCCGCTGGTTCCTCCCGAGGGGCTGAGGAGGAGATGAGCGTCCGACGACTCAGACCTCTCCTGGCCACCGGAGAAAAACCACACTGAGTCGGGAGTCTTGTAGAAGCAGGAACTCGATTTATTGCTATGAACAGTTGCCTATATAATGTTGGGGGTGAAGGCGGGGATTGTAGGATGGTGGGGAAAGGTAAGGGCCAATAGTAAACTGTGACTATTGAAATGATAATTCTAACTCCCATGTGGAGGTAGCAGGTAAGAAGCCATTAGGCGTCTTGCTGAGTCACGTCTGGCCAGAGGCAGATCACCAAACTTTAGCTAGGCTCAGGAAGTTCCACTAGGCCTCACACCTGGGCCTTTAGAGGCCAACACCCATGGGGATTGTGGGTCATTAATTGTGGGTGTAGCTATCAGTTATGGGGAAGAGGCAATGTCTCTGTGCATAATATCCCAACATGTGGCTCTAACAATCTTTCTGTCCCCTCTCCTACGAATTTCCCTGAGCCATGTTCATTTGTTTTAGGTCTACTTCAGTGGTGGGCTCTTGGGAGCCTCTGTGTCTCTGGATTTCTGATTTGGTAAGAGTTGAGTGTCCTCTTTGTCTATCTCCTTCACCCTTGTGCTGATATAAGGTTCACCAAGAAAGCAGCACTCTTGCTCATGTCCCCAATTACTCTATGGTTTCAGCTGGGGCCCTGGTAAAGTGCGATGGACTGATTCTCTCCTCAGGTTCTGCATCCATCTGAAAAAGAGAAGCAGATTCTCCAGTGGAGAGTGAAGTCAGCACTGGTTAAATGGGATAACCAATGTTAGTTTAGAAGTAATTTAATAGGTGTAGGCCCACTTGTAGCCCAATATTGGTGGGAGCTTGATATTGGAGAGTGAACTCATTATTTGGACATGATTCTGACTTGTTTCCCATTTCTAGCTATGGGTTCCTTTACACTGAGCATACTTTTAGCCAATCCAAGAGCAGTTGGTTACCCACCATGGCTGTGTGTCATTATTGCATTTGGGTGAGCATAATGTCAGGTTGTTTCCTGCTGAGTAGCTTAGACCTTGAGTTGCTTGGACAAACGTTGGCCATTTTCCCCTAGTCACTTCTGGCACTAGGCGAGCTAACTATCTGGGGACTGTCTCTCTTCCAGATTCCAACCATGTCTCTCCATGTTCCCTGCATCCTGGTACTGGGAGTTACAGGCTAGCACCAAAGGAAAAGGGAGAAGAAAAAGAGATAAAATTAAAAAACAGAGAAAGAGAGGGAGAGAAACAGGAGAAAATTAAGGTCAGGCTTCATCTTACCCTCTCCAGGGCCCTTTGATTCAGGTGTTCCCTCTAAGGCCCTGATGAGGGTTCAACCTTTTAGGACTTTTCTGCATCTATTAAAATGATCATATGGTTTTTGTGTTTAAGCTTATTTTTGTGGTGTATTACATTGGCAGATTTCCATATGTTGGACCAACCCTGCATTCCTGGGATAAAGCCTACTTAATCAAGGTGGATAACGCTTTTGATGGGTTCTTTAATTTGGTCTGAAACACTCTCTTTGTTTAACACACATGATATATATATGGTTCTATATGGCTTATTCATAAATTTTAAATTTTGATTCTTCCTTCTCCCACCCTCTTTTCTCTTCCATCACTTCCCCTGAAACCACTTAGACCATTTCACTCTCAGTATTCTGACTCTCTCCTTACTTAAATTTCTAAGTTCTTTAAAGCAGTATAATGCTGCATGTAACCCAACTCCACTTTTATCATGCCTTTTAAAAATAAGCTAGCATTCAAATAAATATCTTAAATTGAATGCATAAAACTCATTTTAGTATACATTAAACATTTTACAACTTATGTAATTTTACCATCATTGAATGTTCTTAGACTTACCACATAAATCATTGTACTGTGGTTTTCTATTACTTATCATCTCTATTACCTCTATATTAAATTCATATATTGCATATTTCATGTGAGCTGAGGTTTCTGGCTAACCAGTGACCATAATGGGATCATTTTCTCAGGTATTCCAAGACTCCTTATTGATCAGAAATCTTAGGCCAGGATACAGGCACTGGTAGCAAATTAAATCCAAAAGGATTCTTTCTGAGTCATTCAAGGACATACTGAATCTTTTTCTGGATAGCTTCTATCATAATAAGGAACATTAAATCCCACATCCTTCATAGGTATGTTGCTCCTGGTTTAGAGTTACACTCTTTCATAATTCTTTCAAATTATAATCTGAACTTTTCAACCTCTTAATCATATCTAATTGAATTTTAAATTCTTTTCTTATTCACATTATGTAGACCACAACACTTATAGGCCTTTGGATAAGATTCAGTGGAATTTGGCATGCCTCTCACATCCTTTTCAGTCTATGTGGTTGAAACTCTATGGAGATCAAGAAGCTTCTCAGATGGGGTGAAGCTTTTGCATATATTCTGCTGCTGAGGCTGAAGTGAGTGAATCAAGCTCAAATCAAAGGTAATATTTGCTCCATAATATCCCTTTGAGAAAGAATCCCATTCACTCACCTTTTTAAAAATATTTATATATTTGAGAGAGAGAGAGAGAGAGAGAGAGAGAGAGAAGGAGGCAGATAGAGAATGAATGGGCACACCAGGGCCTCCAGCTGCTGGAAACAAACTCCAGATGCATGCACTGCCTTAAGTAGGTCCTGGGGAATCAAACCCAGGTCCTTTGGCTTTTCAAGAAAGCATCTCACCCAAAGCTGGGCATGGTGGGGCACGCCTTTAATCCCAGCATTCGGGAGGCAGAAGGAGGAGGATCGCTGTGAGTTTCAGGCCACCCTGAGACTACATAGTGAATTCCAGGTCAGCCTGGGCTAGAGCGACCCTACCTCAAAAAAAGAAAAAAGAAAAAAAAAAAAGAAAGAAAGAAAGAAAGCATCTCACCCTAAGCCATCTCTCCAGCCCTCACTCTTCTTTGTTGTGATGCTGATTCCACAACCTTACACTGAACATATAAAGTAGGATGTCCAATTTTACAAATAAGATCTCTAGACACACTATAAACTAGTTGTCTGTCTCTAGTCCCAAGCAGTTCCATGAAACTAGCTCAGTTCCAATGGTTCTTCATTTGGTAGGCTGAAGAGATGCTCCCAAAGATGTTCATGTTCTAATTCCTAGACCTGTGAATATGTTATCTCACATGGCTGAAAGGGACTTTGTGGTTGTGATGATGTTGAAATGAAGATTATCCCAAATTACCCAGTATGATCAATGTAATTATAGAAAATCCTTATAAGAAGAAGACTGTGGTAAGAGAGAGTTGAAGGATATATAATAACAGAAGCAAGAGAGTGGTGTGATTATGGGAAGAAGCCAAATCAAGGAAATACATGTGGCCTTGGGAAGGTGAACTTAAAAAAAAAAAAAAAAAAAAGGCTGCATCTTGAGATCGCGACCTCTGGGATGCAGGCCTGATGCACCAGCTTTCCTCTTTTTCTTTCTTTTTACCAAATGAAAGTTTGCCTCACATTCTGTGAGTCAATGGTCTTACTTGTGTGACACCAGACCCCATAACATCTTGGGGGATCATCCAGGATTCATATGTCAAGACCTCCCTCCTCTAGGGCAACTGAACCAGGGAAGGACCTCTAATCTTGGCCTGAGAACCATATCTCCATCCGTCTGTATGTTCCTGGTTTTGGAGTTGGTAGCCAGCCATTGGCGAGGAACTTTTGCCCAGGACTGCCGGTCCCCTCCTTTATTGGCCCACATGGGAGGACTGTTAGCAACGCGTGCAGACCCTTTTCACCACCACAAAGGAACATGAGACAATCTGAATGGAAGCCAAAAAATTAGTGTTGGGAGCTGACAGCTGCCTCATAGAGAACCCTAATGTTATTGATGAGGTCTTCCCTTCCACATGACCAGGGCTGGGATCCCAAATCCACTGAAGGCTCTTCATAAAGACTTGCAGACCTTTCACAAGGAAATGCCTGAAGCAACTCTCCTATCAGCCAGGAAGGCTCAACTGTGTATCCATAAGGCAACCTACATGGGACACGAAGTCCAAGGAGGCCTTGCTTTTAGATCAACCAAGGATACAGTTTCGCTAAACCAAGGCTTTGAAGCCAGCCTCCCTGCTGCCAGAAACTGGTGAGGCATCAACCCCTCTGCATGACTGCCCAGAGATCACCTCTGCCTTCCATGGACTCTGCCAGGACCTGACAGATGTGGCTTGGCTGGACTCTCACCTGGTGATGTGTTCTGATGACAACAGCTTTGTCGTGGATGGAATAAGAAGGCAGCAAGACCCTGAGATGAACCCCACCTCCCAACCTACACCCCCTCCACTCTTCAGCCAAGGCCCAAGTGAATCCACAGAGGATGTGGTGAGATGAACAAGAGTGCTGCTTCCATGACAAGCCTGACAATCTGCACCACGATGAGGGAGACAGTCGCTAAGGATACTCAACACCTACCAAAGCAAAAATCCAGAGGCTCCTAAGAGCTTAACACTGAAGTAGACTTAAACCACACCCACTATGGCTCATGGAATTTTGCAGAAGAAGGGCAAAAAGATTCTAAGAGCCACTGGTCAGGAGGGCATACTCAGAGGTATTCCCCTCCCCAGTGACTGACTTTTGCTCTCACAAGGCACAACCCCATGGGGAATACCAGCAATCCCACTCAGATGGGCCCTCAGCAGACTACACACACACACAAAAGAAACTTATGAAGTACAGTATTTTGTGTATCTGGTAGCAGTGCATAATATAATGCTTTAGAAATGATTAGAGGGGCTGGAGACAGAGCTCAGGGATTAAGTGTGCTTCCTATGCAAGCATAAGGGCCTGAGGAGACCTGACATCACCTGAGTTTGATTTCCTCAGCATCTACAAAAACTGCTGGGTGTGGCCACACAAGACTGTAACCCCAGTCCTGTGAGGAGCAGAGACAGGAGAATTGCTAGAGCTCATGAAATAAAGTAGAAGTAAATAAATAAATAAACACAATTTATGAGCAAGATGAGGTGGTGCATGCCTTTAATCCAAGCACTCGGGAGGCTGAGGTAGGAGGATTGCTGTGAGTGTGAGGCCACCCTGAGACTACATAGTGAATACCAGATCAGCCTGGGCTAGAGTGAAACCCTAACCTTTAAAAACCAAAAATAAATAAATAAAAATTAAATTAACTTAAAACAACAACAAGCTCTGGGGTCAGCAAGAGATTTTATCTCAAGGGGGAAAAAATGGGTGAATCAATGAAGGGGACACCAGGTGTTTTTCTCTGGCCTCCCAGGCACACATATAGGGCACCTCAACAACACCATACAGACACACACACCACCACCACCACCACCTCCATCCCACACATACTATGCCCATGCAGAACAAAATCATTAGAATTCAGACAAGCTCTAATTCATTGTTATGACTCCAATAACTAGCATAGCACCTGGCACATAGAAGATAATCCATAAACATTTGGTGAAAGAATGAATAAAGGGCTGGAAAGATGGTGTGGTAGTTTGAATAGATGGCCCCCAATATATTCAGTGTTTTGTTAGTCTGTAGTTTGCATCTGCAGCCACCTGGCTGGAGGAGGTGTCACTGGGCGGGTCTTAAAGTGTGGTGGTGGGATTGAGATTTCAGCCTAAAGATATGCAAAGTGTGCCTAGCTGGAGTTCCTGAAGTGTGCTGTGCTGTGTGGCTTTTGACTTTTAGGCTTGTGCTTCTCTCTGTGTGTTTGGTCCTGTGAAAGCAAGCCAGCTTCTTCTGCCATTATGGAACTCTACCTGGATCTGTAAGCTTCAATAAATTTCCCTTCGTCCATAAAAAAAGACTTTTCAGAAAGTTCTAGAAGAAACCAGTTCAGTGACCCTGACTTTAGCCTAATGAAAATGACTATAGACTTCAGACCTCTAAAATTGTAGAATAAATCTGTTGTTTTAAGTCATAATATTTGTCATAATTTGTCACAGCAACAACAGGAAACTAATATGACCAGCGCTTTACAGCTATGTTTTTGGCCATGCTGTTCAATTCTTTCTCAGATCTTGTCTTTGAATATCACAATGTCCTTGCTTGCTAGGTTGCCTTTCTGTCTCTACTCAGTGACATAGTGTTTTATTGGTTCCCATAGGTACCGCTGGTGAGGAAATTTTCTAGATCCCCATCTCCTGCTTTCCAATTAGGTCCACATATGATAGTGTAGGACAGAGTGAAAGAGAGTCACTGTATTATATCACTTCCAGAAGTCACTGCATCTCCTCAACAGTTCTTCCTCCCACCAGTCACCAAACCCCTCTTTGGTCCCACAAGGCATTAGTTCCCTCCCCAGCTACCACTGTGGACTCACTACCTTCTCCCTTGTCCCTCTCAACAGGGCTAGAGAAATAGCTCCTTTCTACATTTCATCTCTGTGCTGTCTTGATTTTCCTTATTTTTAATATATATATATATATATATATATATATATATATATATATGTATGTATGTATATATATATACACACACACATATATTTAATTTTTTTTAGGTAAACTCTCTCTTTAGCCCAGACTGACCTTGAATTCACTATGTATTTTCAGGGTGGCCTCCAATTCATGGTGATCCTCTGACTTCTGTCTCCTGAGTGCTGGAATTAAAGGCATATGCCACCATGCCCGGCAAATACATTTTATTCTTGTGCCATTCTAACAACTTTTTTCATATGAGCTTATCATTTGCAAAATAATAATAATCCTGTCTGTCTTGAGTTAAAGGAATTTGCTGGAAGGGCTCAGATAATCACCAGTGAGCTGGAGTAAAAAGCTTAAACCAGTAAGATAAGCAGAAGCCAAGGGCACACAGACATGAAGTAAAGTGGGCTGCCCAGCCACTGTCCCTGACTCTGAGATCAATGGCCTTTACTCATTTTCTTTGACCATTTAGTTGAGATTCAAATTCCAGGGATGGGAGCTGAGCTCAGTGGTAGAGCACTTACTTAGCATGTGCAAAGTTCTACATTCAACCCACAATACTGCAAACAAAACTCACAAAAAATTAATTTCTGAGAACAGTGTGTTCAATGGGTTTTGCTAGTATCATGTGCTCATTCCCAGGGGAATGATTCCTTAGGAGACCTCTGGTCAAGATGGTGGACTCATAACCACTCTAGAGCTCTGGGGTGAAAGCAGGTTTGGGGCTCTAACACTAGTAGGTCCTAGTGGATCTCCAATGGGGGGCACTGGGGTTCACATTTGGGAACCCTGTAAAACCCACATGCATCCCTCTTGGGTCCCTCCCAGCCCTTGGTGATCCAGTGAGGGCCCTGATTCCCCCATCCTGTCCACCCCAGTGTGCCCCTTTGAGTACCCCACACCATGCACCACACCCATGCATTGGTTCCTCACACCCCACACACCATGCATGCACCCCGGTACCCACAAGTCCCTTAAACCCTGCACCATTAGCATGCACCCCTGTGAGTCCCCCATGCCCCTCACTGCTTCACCTTGCCCTGAGTCACTCCCCCACACACCATGTGTATGTATGACCCTTCTAGTCCCCCACACCCAGTGACACCTGCTTGTGCCCCTGCGAGTCCACACACCTAGCACCATCCCAGTGTATCAGTCTCTCACATCTCATACTGCCACTGCACATCCCTACGAGCCCCTCCCATCCTGCATGGACCTCATGTGTTGATCCGCCACAACACCACAGAGTCCCCACCTCATATAGGCATGGAGAACATATTCACAAAAATACTGAGGAACCCCCCCACACCTCAAAATAGAAACCCATCCAGACACAAAAAGCTCACAAAACAACAAACTGACAGGACCAAAGAAGAAAATCTCCAAGGTACATCATAGTTAAAACTCTACACAATGAAAACAAAAAGAGAGTACTAAAAGTAGCAAGAGAGAAACAACTCATTACATGCAAAGGCAATTCCATCAGAATTTCCTCAGATTTTTCAATGGAAACCCTGAAAGACAGAAGGGCCTGAAATGGAGAAGTTTGGCTTTGAATTCTGAAAAACTATGGATTCCAACCCAAACTACTATATGCACTGAAAGTATTCCTCATAATAGATGGAGAGAGGAAAACTTTCCATGACATAAGCCAGCTCAATGATTATTTGAACAGAAAGCCAAACCTACAAAAGAATACTTCAGGGAACACTCACACAGAAGAGTCAAAAAATAAACCTCAAGAGCCCACAAGAGGAAAATCACAATAAATAGGTAATCAAAAACCTTCCTAAAAGAAAAAGTCTAGGACTTCTTGGATTCACAGTTGAATTCTACCAAACCTTCATTGAAGAATTGAAACCACTTTTTCACATAACTGGAAAACTGGGAATGCTCCCCAACTCCTCCTATGAAGCTATCATCACCCTAATACCCAAAACAGACAGAGATACACAAGAAAGAAAACTATAGACCTGTATCCCTAATGAACTTAGATGCAAAAATCCTGAACAAAAGCTTCACAAATTGAATTCAACAACACATGAAAAGCATTATCCACCTTGCTCAAGCAGGCTTCATCCCAGGGATCAGGGATGGTTCAGCGTATGGACGTCAATTAATGTAATACACCTCCCATAGATGCAGAGAAACCTTTGATAAAATACAACATCACTTCAGATCAAAAAGCTGGAGAAACAAGGCATAAGGGTTTATACATCAAACATAATAAAGGCTATATACAAAACACCTAAAGCCCAAATCATACTTAAGTAGGGGAAGATAAATTAAGCAATTTAAAAGAAATAATAAAACAAGCAGCAAAGCATGGTGACACATGCCTTTAATCCCAGCACTTGGGAAGCAGAGGTAGGAGGATCTCTGTGAATTCAAGGCCACCCTAAGACTACATAGTCAATTCCAGGTCAGCCTGGGCTAGAGTGAGACCCTACCTTGAAAAACAAAAACAAACAAAAAAACCAAGCCATTCAAAAAATGAGGCAAAGGATCAAATAGCAATTTCTCAAAGGAAGAAATACAAATGGCTAATACTCGCCTAAGAAAATGTTGAGTATCCTTAATCATCAGGGAAATGCAAATTAAAATAAATACAAGATTCCGTTTTACTGTAGTCAGGATGACAATCATTAAAAAATCAAACAACAATAAATTTGGTGAGGGTATGGAGAAAGAGGAACCCTCTTTCACTGCTGGTGGGAGTGTAAATTTGTACAGCCATTATGGAAATAAATATGGAGATTCCTTAAAAAGATAAAAATAGAGCTAACAACTGACCCACCTATTCCTCTACTGGGCATCTATCCTAAAGGCTCCACTCTTCACTGCAGAGATATTTGCTCAACCATGTTTATAGCTTCTCAATTCACAGTAGCTAAGATCTGGAATCAACCAAGATGCCCATCATTTGATGAATAGATAATGAAGATGTGGTATATATTCACAATGAAATTCTACTTTGTAGTAAGTAAAAATGATGTAATGAAATTTGTAGGAAAATGGATGGACTGGTAACAGATCATACTAGCAAACTCACACAAGCACAGAAAGACAAATACCACATTTTCTCTCTCATCTATGATTCCTCACCTGGAACAGGCTGCTTTTGTAAGCATACCTGACAGGCTACTTAAAGGACAGATAATAGGGATAGAAGGGTTTGAGGGGGGAGGGTAATGGGAGGGTAGGCAGAGACACACACAAATCTAAATCCAAAATGTATTAATACATTTGAAAACTTCCTCCTGGTTAGTAGACTAAAAGATATAACTCAACAGGAGTATTGGGGGATCATCTGTTAAGAAGGGCCCTGGACAGAGTGGGATGAAGCCTAACTCTAAAAAAAAAAAAAAAAAAAAATATTGGCTTTGACTCATAACTCCCAGAACTGGAAATCAATGACAACCCACATTGAACTATTGATCGAAGAGGTCTGCAAGGTCCCCAATACAAGACAGGCTTGTCTCAAAGCACTTGATTACCTACCTGAGATAGAAGGTAAGACCATATTGATGAAGATACCGCATGCTACCAACATAGAACAATGAGAAATCTGACTGGAATCTAGAAGGAAGCCAGTACATGAGCTGTTGGGGGATAATTTCCAACAATGTTGTGTGCTAGCAGAGGACACTGCTACACAAAAGCAACCAGCCTGACAAGATTTACACACCTGTACAATGGTGGCATCCAGCCTAGGTGGGTAATCAATGGTTCTCTGATTGGCTAGAAGATCTACTCAGTAGAAAGGAACACACAGCTGGAACTGGGAACCAAGTCAGAATCCTATGGTGACCAATATTAGGGTCTCTAACAATAAGCTCTCTCTAGTTTTTGACCAAAAGAGAGGTTACACCATCAAAATCTCTCTAAATTAGCAATGCTTATCCCCTTTAACATATGCTGATCTCACTCTCCATTAGAGAATCTGTTTTTCTTTTTCAGAAAGCAGTGAGAACCAAGGACAACCAAAATCTTTTACCAAGACAAGAATGGATAGCTGACTCCCAGGCAGGAGATGAACCACCCAGGTCATAGCAGCTAGGCCCCAGATGAAACCACAGAGGAACTGGTAAGATGAGAAAGTGTACTGATTCAATGACAAGCCTGACAACCTGACCAGGGCAATGGAGACAGACACTGAGAATACTCAAAATGTACCAAAACAGATAACCAGAAGCTGCTCAGAGTTCAACTCTAATGTAGACACACCCACCAAGGCTCAGAGAATTTACAGAAGAGGGTGTGGAAAGATTGTAAGAGCCACAGGGTGGGAAGCCATATCCAGTGACATTGCCTCCCCCACCCACCCACATACATTGACTCACTACTGCTCTCACAACACATAACCCACAACTCCATGGTGAATACCAGCCCTCCCACTGAGGAAGGACCTCAGCGGAATGGTGGCAGGAAGGGGGAAATCATGATGTATTCATACAAAGATTCTACTGAATAAAAATAAAAAAATATCTGCTTCCTCTGCCATCAAGACAAGTCCTGAGAAGAAAGAAAGTATCATTTGTCCAAATCACAAAGAAAATAGGCTATGTAAAGTAAACATCATTGGACTGCCAAAAGTAACATGTGACCACTGTCTTCTACCCATTATCCTTGACTGGCTAATGCTTTTGGTATTATTATTCTCATAACCTTACATTTTAATTGCCTCTTGTGAACTCTGCTTATTTTGGTCCACCTTTGAATTCATTTTATTTTTTCAATGGTAGGAATTGAATTTAGGACCTTCAGCAGGCTAGGCAAATGATCTACCAATGAACTTTATCCCAGCCCCATATAAATTTAAATATTTTTAAATTATGTAAAGCTTTGTCTTAATCACCAGTGGTTTTGGATATTCTAAATTTATTTTCAAATTATTTTTATAACCAATAAAATCTTTAATGAATGTGCAACATGAAGACCATGCACTGCATCTCTTTAAGGCAAGTTCAAATGACAGACCTTTTCATTCCCCAGTTTAGGTCATTGGGTTTCTAGTAAACATCTTGTATAAACAAAAGATTTGGATTTTTCCTTAAACTTCTGCTTTCCAATCAAGAAAACAGTATTTTCTCCACAAATGTGCTTTTATACTGCATGGTATTCCTCCAGTGAGGCACACAAAAATGCCATTAAAAGTCTCCAGGAACTTCCAGATAAGATGGTGGCATAGGAACCACCCCAAAGCATCCTAGGGGAGAAAAAGAAAAAAAAAAAAAGCAAAATACACTCTTCTACTAAAAAGTGAGTTGTATAAGAAATTACCAAAGGCAGCAGAGAAGTAAGAGAGATCCAGGGCATCTAGAGCCCACATAGGCAGGCAGAACCATCTCCAGCAGTGGTGGCACCAGGTCTATGGGGCCACAGCTGTAAGGCTCTGCCAGAGCCGCAGGAAAAGCCATGAGAGGAGATTCTCTACTCACACCAGAGCTCCTCGCAAACTCAAGAAACATGAAAGGGTGGACCACAGAGGCCAACTGAGGAGCAGCTCATGAGGTAGAGGATCACATGGACCATCAGGAGAACTAGACCCACCATCCATAGCCTCCCTTCCCCCACCAACAGCACAAGTGCCAACAAGCACCAGAGACCTGGGGAAGGGAACTCACAGCACCCAGCACTGGCAACCAGAGCAGTGATCCAGTGACCCAGCTAGCTTACTTGAACCCACAGTGCACCAAAGAGGGACCCAAGCAGGAGCGCAGCATAACTGAGACCAAAATCATCCCAAAAGGTAACTGGGATTACACCAGGTCAGTACCCACCTAATAAATCTGGTATATAGGCCTGAACCGGAAGTGCTAATTGCACCTTCCATATCAGGATAAATTATATGTTAAATCTGATGGATGGTCAAATTTGCCATCCATAAATAAGCTATATTTTGGGCTTGTTATTTGTTGGTTCCTGGTTTATAGTGGCTTTGTTTCCTCTTCTGTTGTTCACTAGGAAAAGGTCTCACTTGGTCACAAGCTGACTTGGAACCCTCAACAGACCAGAAATGTTAACCTCCTAGTTGACAGGATTAAGAGCATGGGGCAATACACACCCTAAAGGACTTTGACTTTGCTAGAGGACCTGGTTTGTCATAATACCTACTCTTACGTAAATACTCTGTGCTATTTTTCACTGAATGTGTACATTGTTTAGTTAAATTTTAGAATCTTTATGTATTTTGTTCCACTTGAATACTCTCATAGCAGGCAAACCCAACATCTAGGGTCACTTTTGTAGATACTCTGAGAGTCTTGAGAGACCTAGCACCTTAAGCTTCTACCCTGAAGATATATAACATCAGATTGATTGATACATCTAATAATACTGCAGCTAACTAGAAAACCCAAGCATTAAAGTAATCCAAGATGCAAAAATATGTACATTATAATATGACAAACACCAAAAATCAAGACAATATAAGTCCACCAAAAAGTATTAATGCATCAGAAATGACCTCCAGTGAGAATGAGTTAGAGGAAATGCTTGAGAAACATTTCAAAAGAATGATTATAAATATGCTCAAAGAAGTCAAAGAGGAAATCAAATGAATGAAAGAGGAAATCAAAGGAATCAAAGAAGACACAGGAAACCAATTAATGAAAAGTCTTCAGATGTTGCTCTGCTGCTCATCAGGAAAAGTCTTAAGACATTCCTTTCACCTCTGGTTCCTCTGTCTTCTATACCACTCGAATAACCCAAGATCCTCACTGTGGCATCGCAGTGCTTGCAATGTCAAATGAAGCTGTGTTGCTACATCAATGATTTGGGGCTAGGATCAAATCTGTTACTTTAAGTCTCCCTTGGACCACTCTTCCAATTACACAATCATTTAGAAAAGGACATGGCGTCTACACAGATGAGTAGTGGTATTTCTCTAAACCAGCTAGTCTCCAGAATGACTTCCCTTTTTTATTTAAAATCTTTATTTTCAGCAAAATCAAACATATCAGTCTATTTTGTGTCTTGACCTTATGAACACAGATGCAGCTCTGTAGAATGGCTTCTCTCTCTCCCTCCTGGAGACAGAAACTTAGACTACCTCAGGCTGGTTGCCTGTGATACATCATGCATTATGCAATCCTTACTCTGGGATACCTATGGTGAGTCACTGTGTTATATTGCACTTTCCCAGAACAGAAAATTGTTAATGAAAATGCCTTGTTTCACTGATGAAGGGAAAGAATGTTGGTAACTTTCCTCCCATCACCCTGAGTGACATAACTAACTTGTTCTCTGGGTTATTTTTGGAAGTGATTTTATTCCTTGCTTTTTTGTTTGTTTTTTTGAGGCAGGGTTTCACTCTAGTCCAGGCTGACCTGGAATTCTCTATGTAGTCTCAGGTTAATCCTCCTACCTCTGCCTCCCAAGTGCTGGGATTAAAGGCATGCACCACCATGCCCGGCTATTACTTACTTTTTGATCTCTGATTATTTATTTTTAAGCACATCTCATAAGAACATCAGCCTTTTTGTTGTCCCCCATGTGTCTTTCCTAAAAATCACAGCACAGAATTCATGTCACATATTACAAGACTATTAAAAATATGAAGCAGTTCTCTCTGTTTCATCAACCTTAATAAATACTTGCTGACAAACTGCCAAACACAATCTTAGAAGTGAAGTCAATTACACAGTGATTCCTTCTGATAATAAATACAAAGTCATTCAATAACCCACTCATTAAAATTGTTGAATGACTACCATGCCATGCACAAGGAATCAGTAGTATGTAAAACATTGTCTCTGCTTTCCTAGAGTAACAAGTATCAAATAATTTATACAAGTATTCAAAGTGCAACGGTGACCAATATCAAGTGATAAAAGCTTCTTCTACTAATGGGAATTGATTAGTTAACAGATCAGAAAAGTTTTTGAATGAATGGTGTTTGGACTGAGCTTAGAAAGATAAGAAGAACTTATTTTCTTTGTGTCTCTATGGAGAAAGTAACAAGTGGAGCAGGACAGGAGCCAGAAAACCCAGCCAACCCTGTGGAGATTTTCCTGTGGATTACAATGATTTTTGTGCCCTAGAACAGGGCTGGGATGGAGTATAGGGTGAAACCTGTGGGCACCAAGCTGTTCCAGTTGCAATCTTTTGGGAGCATCAAAATTGGCATGCAAAACTGGGTATGGTAGTTCATCACTACAGTCTCAGTTCTTGGAAAACTGAGGTAAGGATCAACATAACTTTGAGGCTAGCTTGGGCTACAAAGAGTAAGATGCAGGACAGTTTGGGCAAACAGTGATGAAACTTGTGTAAGATAGTGGATTAGAAGCTGCTGTTGTGTGAGCTTGAGAAGGAGAAGAATCAGGATAAAAAAGAATAGACTAAGAGAAAAAGAACAGAAGAACATCAGAAGCACACAAAAGGAATGGTAAGATAACAAAACTTGTGGAGAAAAAAAAGGCAACAAAAGAAGGGATGATGCAATCCTACCCAGAAATGTTGCAAGTATCACAATACCTGATCTCAAATTATACTACAGAGACACAGAAAGAAAGAAAAAAAGTATGGTACTGGCACAAAAACCGACATGTAGATCAGTGGAATAAAACATCCAGAAATAAACTTACATAACTAAAGCCAACAAAAATTTTACAAAGGTATCAGAAACACACTTCAGAGAAAACTTCTTCAATGAATGGTATAAGGAAAACTGGATTTTCACCTGTAGAAGAATGAAATTAGATTCATATTTCTTACCATGCTCAGGATCAATTCAAAATGGATCAAAAGTACATTAATGGGGCTGAAGAGATGGCTTAGCAGTTAAAGCATTTGCCTGCAAAGCCAAAGGACCTCAGTTCGATTCCGCAGACCCATGTAAGCCAGATGCACAAGGTGACACATATGTATGGAGTTTGTTTGCAGTGGCTTAAGGCTCTGGCATGCCCATTCTCTCCCTCTCTCTCTCTCTTTCTCTCTCTTTCTCTCTCTCTCCCTCCCTCTTTCGCTCTCTCACTCTCCCAAATAAATAAAAATTTTAAAAAGATATTAATGTAATACTTGAAACTTAGAAACTTATACATAAAAACATAGTTAAAACACTTCAAATGGCCTGGATATCCATGACTTCACGGTGCCCGACACTACCTACAGAAGACCATCATAAGAGGAGGAAAAGACCATGACATCAAAATAAAAGAGAGACTGATTGAGATGGGGAGGGGATATGATGGAGAATGGAATTTCAAAGGGGAAAGTGGGGGGAAGGAGGGTATTACCATGGGGTATTTTTTATAATCATGGAAGATGTTAATAAAAATTGAGAAGAAAAAAAGAAACACTTCAAGGTATAGGCATAGGCAAGGCCTTTCTGAAAAAGACTCCAAATGTACAGAAAACAAATGTTTTATTTATCTAGGAACAGAGAAGGGCAGATAAATAATGGGCACACTAGGGCTTCTTGCAAACAAACTCCAGATGCATGTGCCACTTTGTGCATCTGGCTCTACATGGGCACTGGGGAATTGAACCTGGGCTGGCAGGCTGTGCAAGCAAGTACCTCCAAACACTAAGCTATCTCCCCAGCCCCAATGTACAGAAAATAATCCGAAGAATTTACAAATGGGATTACATGAAAATAAAAAGAAATGGAAACAATATCAGAGTACATAGACCCCCACAGAATGGGGAAAATAGTCTTTACAGGCATATATCAGACTAGGGATTAAAATACATAAGTAACTGAAAGTATTAAACATCAATAAAACAAATTATATAATCAATAAATGGGCTAGTAAATGAAACTGGCCAGTCTGGAAGAAATACAAATCGTCTTTACATAGTTGAAAAAATGTTCAACATTTTTGGACATCTAGGAAATGCAAATTAAATTTAAATTACTTTCAGATTCCATCTCACTCCATTCAGAATGGGCAGTGTGATTATTAATCTGATGGGATCTGAAATCAACTAAAAAATACACCTCTGGGAGAATCTGTGAGGGCATTTCCAGGATGAAAAGACCCTATGCTAGAGTGGGTGACACCATCTGGTGTAGGCCCCCACATAAAGGATCTGGGGAAAAGCAGTGCTGCCTGCCTGCCTACCTTGCCTGCTTTTGCCTCTGACCATGAGTGGTCTGACCCATTTCTGTTGTTATTGCTATTACTGCCACCCTTCATGGAGGTCAGAACTCAACCTTTTCAGTCTTCCAACCTGGACTAAAGACCCACAGTCCTCAAGGAACCCTCCTGGAACCTTCCAGACCTTCAGCACCAGATTAGGACTGTTGACACATTCAGCTTCATAGCCTGGCCAGCTACTGGATTTCAGGCTCTCTGGTAGCCAAGGAGCCATTGTTGAACTACTGAATCCCTATCATGTAAGCCAATCTAGTAATTCTCCTTCTATAACATGTATTCATCCTATTGATTCTATTCTATTCTAACCCTGACTAGTATCAAGAAGACAAATGACAACAAATTTTGGTGAGGATATATATAGAGAGCAATACTTACACACTGCTGGTGGGAATGTAAGCTTGTCAAGCCACTATGGAAATCAACATGCAGGTTTCTTAGAAACTAAAACTAGAATAGAACTGCTATAAAACCCATGGATATTACTTCTGAGATACAAAGTCAAAATGCCCCTAAAATACTTACATATCCATATTTTGTTTTGTTTTGTTTAGTTATTTGTGATAGCCATAAAATGGACCTAGTCTAATGTCTATCAATAGATGGATAGAGAAAATGTGGTACATATACACAGTAGAATTTTGTTTTGTCATAAAGAATGGTATGATATTCTCAGAAAAATGAATGGCACTTGATATGATGTTTTATTAAATGAAATAAGCCAGACTTAGAAAGACAAATGCTACATTTTCTCTCACATGCAGAATATAGGGATGCATCTGTGTGGGAATGTGTGTGTGTGCATGCATGCAATGAAAATACAAAGGGGACCAGAAGAGAGAAAAATATATTTTGAGGGGATGGAAAAAAGTAATGGAATGCATATGATATGAAAGCAGAAGGTTGACTATTTGGAGGGAAAAAAGGAACAAGCAAGGGGGGTTGGAAATTATGAGATGAGACCAATAGAAGGAGATGGAGACTTAGACAGATGTAAAGATGAGAGGTAAACGGATTACAGCCAAGGAAAGAAGGATAGGGGAGGGCAGTAGGAGCAAAGGATGAATAAAAATAAAATATAATTATATATATATATATATATGAAGATGTCATAATAAAGCTCATATACCAACTTATATGCCAATTTAAAAAATTAAAAGGAATATCACAATATTTTTTATAATCTTATTAATGTCCCAAATTGCCTGTATGACATATTTCAGTGCCAAGACCCTGACTTATTTTTGCAAACCATCTGGACCTTGTCACCAGTTTTTAAATACTTGCCATATGATGTTTTCTGTTTTCTTGATGATGTATTAGGTGATACACACATGCAATTCTCAATGTAGCCCAGTGATTGGAGTGATCACTTACCATAATCAATATTTCAAACCAAATATGCAATACTGTTGCATTGAAGATCTTAATTAGGAACATCTGGAGCAAATCATGAAAATAAAGTAGGAACAGAAAGTACCACAAACCTCTTATGAGTGTGGATATGAGCCTGATCATTTGTACCAGGGTGATGAAGACAGCCACTGAGGACACACGAAATGTACCAAAGCAGAAATCCAGAAGCTGCTGAGAGCTCAACACTAAAGTAGACTTAAAATAGACCCAATAAGGCTCAGGGAATTTTGCAGAAGAGGGGACAGAAAGATTGTAAGAACCACAGGGTGGGAGGGAGTATCCAAGAGCACTTGTCCGCCCCTCCCCCAATGACTGCTGCTTTCACCACTCACAACTCCATGGTGAATACCAGCAATCCCACTGAGGAGGGCCCCAGCAGAATGAGGGCAGGGAGATGTGTCTATACAAAGTTTCTACTTAATAATAATAATAAACTTTCAGTTTGCTTGAGTGATTTCATCACTCTGTTTCTCATAAAAAGAATGGACTCGGGCTGGAGAGATGGCTTAGCAGTTAAGTGCTTGCCTGTGAAGCCTAAGGACCTTGGTCCAAGGCTCGATTCCCCAGAACCCACGTTAGCCAGATGCACAAGGGGGTGCACGTGTCTGGAACTCATTTGCAGTGGCTGGAGGCCCTGGCATGCCTATTTTCTCCCTATTTGCCTCTTTCTCTCTCTGTCTGTTGCTCTCAAATACATAAATAAAAATAAACAAAAAATTTAAAAAAAGAATGGGCTGAGGACTCATCCTGTGAATACAGAAAAATAGAAAGGGAAATTTAAAATTCAATGCCATACATATCTGAGATAGTTATGTGTAATTAACTTGAGGCATTCAATAAAAAAAATAATGGACAAGAGAACAAGAAGAACTAAAGAGACCATTAATTGTGTGAGGCTTCAAAGTGCCCTTCTAGTTCTTATGTGTCTGGGGGGTCTACAGTAGCCTGTGGTTTGTCAGAGTGAGAAATCACTTAAGTATGAAAAACCCCTGAACCACAGGGTATTTATTCTCCCACCCTATCTGAGGCCAACAATTCTGCCACTCAACAGTGACCATTGACCAGGCCTCAAGTCCCACTTCAGAGTGATGTAATCATTGCTGGATTATGTTCAGCAATTTTATGTGCTTGTTGCAAGACTTTGGAATTAGTCTTTATGTCTCTGTAGAGGCTTTCTTTCAGCAGGTTGGCTGTCACTGGCCACAAGAGTTAGAATGAGAGTGAATGATATAAAGAGAATTTTGTTCTGAAAGTTCCACTCTGGCTCCAATGTGTACACCACTGTAGACCAGATCACAAAGGAATGGGGGGTGGAGGTGATAAAACCATTAGGATGCAGACCAGATCAGAAAGGGGTCAGGGTGGGTGGGTGAGTGAGGACACCATTATGAGGAGATGGAGGCCTAGACAAATGCAGAGACGAAGGGATTAAAACCAAGGAAAGTATTTAGGAAATAAATGTAAACAGGGTTCTGTGGTGACTACAAATGGGATTCTGCATTTATGAATCACACAACTGATGAGTCCTTAAGCTCATTTTAAAGCCATAACAGAGCCATTCTCTAAGACAGATAGCAGAGGAAAAGAATTAGATTAGATGCTACAGTGATCAAAAGAAAAAAAAAAAAAAGTTTTTTTGTTTTGTTTTGTTTTGGTGTGGGAATTGAACCCAAGGCCACACACATGCCAAACAAGCTCTCTACCACTAATTCATACTCCAAGATTCAAGAAAAAACTTTCAAGGACCAATCAGCTTTGTGTTGGAGAGGACCTGACATTTGTGCCATATGTAGAAAGAAGAGTATGGGAACTAGCCAGAACACAATAGAAAAGGCTGGACCCATGAACAAAGACACAGTTTCAGTGGAAGCCATTGGTCACTTTTATTTTCCATCCACTTTTATTACTACAGGATAAAATATATAAAAAGTCTTCAGATAAGTGTGGGAGAGACACTTTGATGGAAAGAATTTTCCAACGATTCTTCATTAACCATAAAGCTTTGCTCAGAAGCCAAGTAAGTCACAAAAATGAGAAAACTCTATGGACCCCAGCTTGTTTTCAGAGGCTTTGCTTCACAGAACACCAAACTACTCCAGGGATGGTTGATGATGGTTTTATTTTGTGGGAATGCACCAAATTTTTCCAACATCTCTGGGGTCCATTACATTTCCAGTCTTTGGTGACACTGACTTAACTCCAAACCAAAGTCAAAACATGGGCCATTAGACTGTCTAAAGGCTCAGTGCTTTTGATCCAGCAAATGTGTATTAAATGCTCCTCTGAAGACTCTCTTGCTTAGGTTGGTAAAGGCTGGCTGACTGGGTCTATCCAGTTGGAAACTTTCTAGTGAACTCAAAGAATTCAAAGCACGATGATGAAACTTAAAAGAAAGAGAAGGAAGGGATACTGCAGAAGAAGAAGGGAATGCAGCAGGGACTGCTCAAGGTGGAGATTCAAGGGGGCACTGATATATAGAAGCTTGCTTGTCTTTCCTTTAACAGTCACAGCTAGTATTCTAGATTGGCAGATGGCTCTGTTCCAAGAGGTCATTCAGTGAAATGAATTTCTTCCATTGTTATAACCCCAGTATCCACTCCATTGTTCAGTCAGCACTAATTCTATGTTTGACAATAGAAAAATGCAGAAGCTTAAGGTAATTTGAGGATGACAGTACCAACTATTTCTAGCAGGTGTTATCAGCCCCTTTGTATCTGCTAAAATTAATCATAGTTAAGCCATTTTTATTCTGCAAATATTCTTTGATTAGTTTTTAGAAACCAAAACAACTTTTCTTGATGTGTAGTTCATGTTTAGTTAGTCTGTTAGTCTGCTCTGCTCTATTAGTGTGCCCATTTGCAGATGACAGATCACCAAAACAATACTATATTTGCTTGTGATGTCCTGATAAGATGCATATGTACATATGGGAAGGAATAAAGAGAACTTATTGTGAAGCAGAAAGACATTTTAGGTTTTTCCTACTTAGACAACAGTACAATCCCATGGGTGGATAAGGTTTTGGTGTGGACCACAAAATACTAAACATAGGTGCTGGGCACATTAGTAAAATTACACTGTTCATTGCAATGTTCAATGTTGGGAACAGGCCTATATTAATTCCATGACAGGGACCACAGTGATACTGTTTAGCTGCACATGAGGACTCTAGGATCATTTTAGCAAATAATAATAATAATAGATAGATAGATGGCATTTTAATCCTTTATATAAGCATCAAAAGATGACATTAAGCTAAAATGAAGTTATCAGTGACATGATACTCAAAAGTAAGGATCATGGGAATTTGGAAGGAGCATCCAAGAGAATAAATGACATAATTAGAAAACAAAAGCATCTTAGAAAACTATGATAGATTAAATGGTCATTAAGCCTATCAAGATGATATTTAATAAAGACAAATAAAATGAATTTCCCTTGCATTCTGAATCCAATTTTATAAGTAGAGCTTGGAGAACATATAGTTCAGTAACAGCATGGGTAAAGGGCTTTAGGTTTTATTATTATTTTTTGAGGCAAAGATGAAAGCTTTTATTTGGAAAAACACAAGCTGCCAGGGCTGGCTCACAAGAGAGGAGCACACCAACCTGAGTTTCCAGATAGTGGACTTTATAGGGCTTCAGTTGGGGGAAGGTGAAGAAGGAAAAATCTGAATAAGAAAGGCCCCTTTAGGGGAGATCTAAGATAGCCAAGGTGTGACACCAGAACAGTGACCAGGTGACTTATGAGATAATAGGGAAGGAAACCATGACCTAGGGCATTGTTGGGAAAGGAAGGGATAATGGCTAGGTGGTTTCTTGAGGAATGTGGATAACATACTTCCTTATGTCTCTGTCACCCTTCTGCTGTCCTAGGCCTATCCCAACCTAACATGCTAGCCTTTTGTTAATGATAAGAGATGAAGGTTAATTTCTCTTCTGTAATATTTTCATGCTGACTATAGGGGCAATGAGTTCTTATGGGAGAGGCCGGATAACGCCCCCCTTCAGAGCAGGTGAGGAGGAGGCAGTTTCACGATGGCCAGAGGTGACAGAGTGGTGAGATTGATAGTGAGCACCCTCTGACAGTGCCGGTGTAGCATGCTGTTACTACTTGGTCCTGAATGAAGCAGAGACTTTTCTCATACCATCCTTGTATTGAGCTGGCTTTGGGGCAGTTGCTGGTGACATCTGTTATAGAGAAGGTGAGGGAGATGGGCTCTGCTTACCTGCAAAGGAGGGAGGAGACAAAGGAAAGAATAGCAAGGCTGAATTGTGGTGGGTGTGAAAGCTGGTACCAGGCAGAGATGGTCTGAAGCCTTCAGAGGGTCAATGGTAGCTTGGTGGTCTGGTCAGGGGAAAGGAGGTCTGGTCACCCAAGAGGGCAACTGGGAGCCTCTGAGCACCAGATGTGAGGTGCGGGAATGATCAACACCATGCAAACCACTCTGAGGCAAAAATGAAAGCTTTTATTCAGGAAAAATATGAGCTGTGACTGCATAGTGAATTCCAAGTCAGCCTCCAGTTTTTATTATTATTATCATTATTATTATTATTGAGGTAGAGTCTCACTCTAGCACATGTTGATTCATTATGTAGTCTTAGGCTGGCCTCGAACTCACAGCAATCCTCCTACCTCTGTCTCTGAATTCTGGGATTAAAGGCATACACTGCCACCCCTAGCCAGTTTTAGTGTTTTAGGTTGCTTAAAGAAAAATGTGCTATAACTAGAAAAGAATACTTAGTCTTGTATTCCATTTATAAAATATGACAGTATTCAGCAAAACAGAGGTAAATGTTCTGTTTGAGTGTGACACCACACAATGTGATCATTGTGCCTGATTCTGAGGCACAACTTAGCAGGACCTCCTTAGTTAGGCTGTCTGGGTTGTGATACAATGAACTTCTTAGGCACTGCTTTCACCTTCAGATTGAAGCTGTGCTGATCATTTTCAATCAGTCAGCTTCTCTCTTGTGTGATAGTCACACATGATATTCTAGGCAAGCATGTGGCTCTGTCCCATGAGGCTGTTCTATCCTCATTGCCTTGTCACCTATCACAGGGCTGAAATGGAGACACTGCTGAGCCCAGGTTACAGGTGTGCTGACTGGGGATATGTTCATTGCCTTCTGATGCCGGCCACTCAGCACCCCTCCTCACAACCCACTGTCCTCTGTAATTATTCACCCCCATACCTGCCCTGGGGACTGAGGAGTTACTGCATCTATCTTAGTATCCAACTATAGTTTCAGAATATAAAAGAAAAGACAGTCCAAGCTTGCCTAGCTACTCTGGAGGTAGAAGCAGAAAGATGGCAAGTTTAAGGTCTGTCTGAACTACAAAGTGAGTTCAAGACAAGTATAGACAACCTAGTGAGATTTTATCTCAAAATAAAAAGTAAAAATGGGATGTGAATATAGCTCAGGTGGTAGAATGCCTGCCTAGTATGAACTTCCTCTAGGTTCAACCCACACTATTGCAAATAAATAATAGACAGGAGAGGGAGCATGAAGGACAATGGATGATTTTTGTTCTAGAGCACAATCTGCTCCTGAAGGACTCAGGAACCAGATGGATGCCATGACAGGCTTCAGAGTCCTCAGTAGGCCTAATTTTCTGTTTCCAGGCAAGGTCTAAGTTCTTGTCTTCCAGTAAGGGTGGGTTTAACACTTACTGGAAACTGATTACGCAATACATTTCTGTAGTCATAGATAAGTTCAAGTCCCCTAGCCCCAGCCCGCCAACTTTTCCCGCCAAAATCCTAAGCCAACCAGATGAGTACACTGTTTAAATCAACCAATCATGTACCCATCCCCTTCTTCTATGTTCAAAGCCCTATAAAAACCCTACCCTCCCACTACTCGGGGCTCTTGTATGGATCCACTGTGTTGGTGAAGTCAAGAGACCGAGAGTAAGCCCAAAATAAAGCTTCTTGCCCTTGCATACGTGTTTGGATGTCCTTGGTGGTCACTGGGGGTGCCGAGAACTGGGCATAACATAACCTTTTGGAGAAACAGTGAGTTTTTAAAATGGTAGGTAAAGAAAGAACTTCAAAAATTGAGTGTTTCTCCCAAAAGCTATTACCCTAATGTTGTGGGGTCTTGGGTTCTTAGTATAAAGCAAATAAGTAAAGGACCTTTTGAAATAATGGTCATAAGATAAGAGAGTTTCCTTTCTGAGTAGACATTCCCTCTTATTACAAATTCTAGAGAACCTTTGGACTTTGGGCCTGTAGCATTTCTTGAAGTGTTCTAATTGGCCAAGTTACATCATTCAACTCCTTCAAGTGGAGGCTTCCAGGTAGATTTTATGATTCTATTTCAACTTGTGATTATAGATGATAAGGTAAGAGAAAGGAATACCATTTCCTGGGGGTTTGCTGTGAGCAAATCCTATCAGCAGTCCTGTGAGATAGGAGTTACCCAGATATTACTGATGCTCAGAAAGATCAGTGTACATTGTCTATGACTAAGCTTTTGGGTGGCCTTGTCAGGATTGCAAAATACATTGGCCTGACTGCTATTCCCATACTGTTTTTACTATGTTGCTGCTGCCACCCAGAGAGAAGGTCAAAACTAGATCAAATGTCTTTTGTTATTTCCTTCCCTCTCCCAGGGCACTAGCTCCTCCAAATCCATTATTTTATCAGGGATTATTGCATGGATGGGATTGGCTATTCTGTAGGACTGAGCACAATAGCAAGATACAATCACTATAACATCCTGTCCCTCCTCCAGCAAGTTCTCCTGAGCCCAATGACTGATTTGTCACCCATGTTTTCTCTACCTAGAGGCAGAGTGGGCATGCATTTGAAAGCTTCTACCTCTCTCCCTCCCTCCCTAGGCAAGCAGTGAATGGATTCTCCTGTGAGCCCAATGCACACACTAAGAAAATGAATCATCTTCTACAGTAACCTGCCTGTTTGCTGCCTAAATCTTTTCCTTTATTATTTTGAGTGTTGTGGAAAAAGTAAAGTTTAATTTGAAATTAATTCTTTTTTCCTTGTGCATTGGAATGGATGTCAAAATTGAATTAATCACCACTGAAGCTTTCACCATAGAAAATTTACCCATTTCCTCCAAAGAGAGGATTATACACAGAACACCTTTTTGGTCTCCTTAGTAACTGGCCTCTGAGATCTCCCTTATGTACTTGCATGCAGGCAAGCACAGTGAGTAATGGGGGAAGGGAAATGGTTCACAGCATGTAAGAGTATACTCTGAGTTGGATATCACCTGTAACTCTGTTCACCAGTCATCTCCTGTTTTACATATTCACTTGATGACTCTGTTGCAACCTGAGCATTGATTCAACTGCAGGGTTAGTGTGGGGATAAATTTGAACAATTACTAGTGACCCCAGGGAAGGTTTGCTGCTATATAATAGATGCTGATACTGGTGACAACCCTATATTGTGAAATGGATTCTTTCCTGTGTTAGATATGTGTTTTTCTTGACATTAGCCTTGGCTGCGATTAGTGCTAGACACACAATTCTGCCAAGACAATGGTGGACTGGACAGAG
This sequence comes from Dipus sagitta, assembly GCA_036346955.1. Taxonomy (NCBI): domain Eukaryota; kingdom Metazoa; phylum Chordata; class Mammalia; order Rodentia; family Dipodidae; genus Dipus; species Dipus sagitta. Next base: position 70,021,234 of record CM070772.1, read on the forward strand.
GAAGAAGATCAATAAAGTACTTGTTCAGATTTACCATAGGATATGATATTGTCAGAATTGGTTTAGGTAGTTCTATGTGATTTTATTTACCTTATTCATAAAAGTTTACTTTTCTGACAAAATTTTAAAAAAGACAATAAACAACTTTTAGATCAAGACTTAGAGACCCAGGTATTGTCAGCATTACCCAGCTGGTGCCTGCTTAATTTTTCTGAGTTTCCTCCTGGGAACTGAAGGAGCCAAACAGATGACACTATTAACCCTTCCAGTTATCAAATCTGGACTCTAATTTCTGGGATCAAATTGAGATTTAAAGTCAAACTAGTTAGCTTTAATACTTAATTCTTAATGGTCAGAGGCCATCCAAACTGAAAAGTTAGCCTGTTTTCCTCTTCATGATGTTGCCAGAGTAAGTAACTTGTCCTAAATGACATAAAGTACAAGTACTTTTCCTTCCCCTCTGCTTTCTCTTCCTTCTCTTTTTACTATTTCTCCTTCTTCCTTTTCCTCTCTCTTTCTCTCTCTCTCTTTCTTTCTTTCTTTCTCTCAAGAAATCCTTTCTTTCTTGACAGGATTCCACTATATGACCTATGTAGCCCTAGCTGAGTTTGAATTCTTAATCCTCCTGTCTCAGCCCCACAACAACCAGGATTATAGGCATGTGCCCCCACATTCAGCCTTGATTTTTTAAAAAAAGTTTTTATCACAAATCAATATGCTATTGTCATCAAATAAGCTTCACAAGGCTTGTTATGAGAAACACTATCATCTGCACCTGCTTTTCTTTTTCCACTTACCAAAAGAAGCTACTTTAAAAAATATTTTGAGCCAATTTTTTGGTTATTTTTCTCATTATATCTAAATAATATTTTGTTCCAGCTTTAGATACTGCCTAAACCACAAAAGACACATTTTCATCCACTTTCTCTCTGTGGAATTACACAATAAATTTGCTTAAATCAATAAATAGTATTTACTAAACAATAACATTCATAGTTGAGCTGTATATCATATTATAATTGTTTTCATTTCCCAGAATTAATAATTGTCATGTTTTGATTTTGCTCCCTACACAGAAGTCAGATTCATTCTCCACTGGCCATTTTCTTGGAGCTACCCTTCTTATCCTTCTTGTGTCTTAGCTTCCATATTTTTTGGGTCCTACCTTATCTTTCTTGGCTTAATCCCTACTTTTGCAGAATGCTAGGACATAGGAGGTAAATTTTTTTTGATATCTTGAGTGTCAGAAATGTTTTGATTGTATCCTCCTCGATGGTTGATAATTCTCACTACAGATTTCTAGATAGATAATTTTTTATTATTTTTAATTATGAAAATATTTTGAAGAAAGGTCTCCAATGTCACAGCCAATGTAGAGACTGCTTCTCAACTATTTTGAAGGAATGCACTCCAATTTTATGCAAAGTTCACAGGATAGCCAGTAAACCATCTGAGGTCTGTGTATGTCACTCTAACTTTTCTGCATCTTTTCCTCTACTGTCACTACCTGCTGTTACTCTGAGAAAGCTCAATTTACATATTCCTTTCAGCTTTACTTACAATGGAAAAATGATGACACACTTGCTGCTATCACAGTGTTATGGGTTTAAATGAGATTGCATGTGTGCCTTGTGGAAGCATTTGCTTGACAAATGGTATCTGAATACTTACAAAAACCTGCCAGGATGTTTTTCCCCTGAATTTCTACTAGTTTCATTTACATGACCTTTAAATACAAAAAATTAATAGCCAGTATAATGATTTCCAGAGTTTTCATTGATCTGTCAATAGCACTAATGTGTTATTGATTAATACCACTACCCACCCTTTTTTTAAATTTTTTGGATAGGGTCTCATGTAGCCAAATCTGAGCTTACTGTGCAGCTGAGGATCACTGTGAAGTTCTGACCTTCTTGCCTGTACCTCTCAAGTATTGGAATTGCAAGCTCACCCACCATAATGCTTGATTTTATGCCCTGAGGCATGGAACCCGGGGTCTCATGCATGCTAGGCAGTCATTCTTCCACCTAAACTATATTCCCACCCAGGTTAATGTCTTTTACATTGTTTCTGTATATTCAGATACAGAAATACACAAGATGAGAGGATTTTCAATAAAATGGAAAACATCTTTCTACCTTTCTTTCCTAAACCACTTCAAGTTTTTTTTTTTTTTTTTTTTTTTACAAAAGGCTTTTTAAAAAATTTTTATTTATTTATTTGAGAGTGACAGGCAGCAAGAGAAAGAGGCAGATAGAGAGAAGGAGAGAGAATAGGCGCTCCAGGGCCTCCAGCCACTGCAAATGAACTCCAGACGCATGCCCCCTTGTGAATCTGGCTAACGTGGATCCTGGAGAATTGAGCCTCGAACCAGGGTCCTTAGGCTTCACAGGCAAGCGCTTAACCACTAAGCCATCTCTCCAGCCCCTAAAAAGGCTTTTAAGTGGATAAAAGAATAAAGTTATATCATTTGTACATAGAAAATGAGTAACAACAGTGGCCTAGAATATTAAGGAATTCTTAGAGGAGGAAAATCAGGTGGACATTGCAGCTACAAGAGAAACATTAAAATTCTTTAGAAGTAACTAATTCATACAGCTACAATTGAAAGCACTACCTTTTGCAAATTAAAATTTACATATGAAAAAAGTAAGCCTGAACAAACAATTTTAAAGAAATTGAATTGGTAATATGTTGTAGATAGTTTCAGGCTGCTGGGATGAACATCTAAACCAGATACAGTTTGTGGGAAGAAGGGGTTTATTTCAGGATTACAGATCCATCTGTGAGTTCCATCAATGGCAAGGAAGCTGTTTCCATATATCCAAGCAGAGAAAAACACCAGCAGCCAGCAAACACAAAAAGAAGCAGCAAGCACAAAATTCTTCCAGAACTCAGAACTTTCTGTATACCTTTGGGCTAGAATTCATATCTGCCCCCAAACATACCTGTGGGCTAGACTTCTCTTCAGCCAGGCAGCTGGAGACCCAAGTAACAAGCTTTAATAAAAAAAAACAAAACAAAAAAAAAAACCCTGAGTCTCTGGGGGACATATATTCAAACCACCACATAATCAATAATTCTCATTCACTGCCTCTTTTACTTCTAGATTCTTTGCTTTCCTTTATATTTGTGATATTTATCCACGATGCAACAATAACAACCAATTTCATTTTGATTACTGTATGTTACCCATTTTATTAATATACTCATACTTCTTTGTGGTATAAGTGAGGGCATTAGGCTGACTATAGATGGAAACTATCCTAAATATTTGTAAAATGAATATTTTTGCATCAAAATCCAGCATCTTAAAGAATTACATTTGCATTTCAAGTGGGTATGTATAAAGTTGTAAGATTGCTAATTTCAATAATGGAACTACCATTTATATCAATTTGAGTAGATAGTAGTTAACAGTTTTTAAAATTTATACTTTTATCAGCACTGTGTGTGATTCTAGTTCTATATCATCATCAACACTATTGCTGGATTTTAAATTTTCAGGTATTCTGGTAAGTATGGAATATGATATTGAGAGAGGAGTACAATTAGGGTGACTGGACCCCTGAAGGTAAAAATAGCAGAAGAGTTTGTACTTGTTAGAAATAAAAGATTATATAACTTCTTATCTCTTGCCTAGTTCCTTGCACCTGTTTTGCTACAAACAACTAGGACCGGTCCTGGGAGGGAGGTCTTTAATAGGGAATATTGTGGTTGATCAAGTTCAGCCCCCAGAACTTGTGTCAGGGCTAGCCTCTTCCTGAGACAACCTCTAGCCTTAACCAATCACCTGTCCCTGTGGTTCACCTGAGCTGGAAGACAGCCCTCCACTAAAAAGTTATAAATACCTTTGCAAGGGGAAGGCAGGCTCTCTGACTACTTGGCACCTTCCAGCTGTGGGTGAGTTTTTCCCTCTGCTGGGCCTAGGCCCTGGTCCAGGCACAGCCTGGTTGAGCTGATGGGAGGGTCCCTTAGTCCTTACTCTCCACATGAGTTCTTTGTCCCCTTCAACTCCCCACATGGCAGGAGCTCCTTGAACTTTCTTTTCTCTCTTTTCTTTCTGAGGTTTTTCCTGACCCTCCACATGGGACCTCTAGCCATGTGGGTCTCTTTCCTTGACTCTGTACTTCCCTCAATAAATATATCAATTTAATAATTATCCTTCCCAGCCTTCTTTTTTTTATTCAAGTCTTTGATTAAAATTAAAACCAAATAGGGCTTGGGGATCAAGGACTTTCCTGGACCCCTAAAGCCCCATTACAGTTGATGATTGCAGGAAGGACAATCTTGAGAAGGAAAAAATATGATTATTATATTATGGGAGAAAATGAGAAGCACATTTTCCAGATGCGAGCATGACTTGAGGTATTTCTATTGCTACTCTCTACTTGCAGGAAAACTAGCTTGCTTTATCTTCTTGCTGGAGGTTATGATCACTACCTCTAGTTCAGCTGAAGGAAATGAATGGTGTGTGGCATTGGAGATGACCAGATAGGCCTCCCTTGAGACTAGAATCCTCTGTCACATACTTGTCACTGCACATCCATGAGCTGCTCTGCCTGGCCTGCTCCACCCGCTGGAACCTATTGAAATGCACACAAACCGAGATGGCTCCTAGTTGGGTGCTTTCAAAAAGGTAATAACTTTTGAAGGTAGATGCTCTTGGTTGAGCTTCTCCAACCTACAGCCATGCTTAACAAGGCTGAACTTCACCAGTGCTTGGAAGCTGGTTCTGCTGAGCTGAGGGGGAGGGGCCTCATGGCCACATGGAGGCTCAGGAACAGAAGATGGCAAGCTTCTAAGACAAATGGCTTCTAAGTATTTTTTTTTCATTTTTAATTTTTCCATTAAAAGCCACTATGCCATAAGACACATGGTTGCCCATGGGGGATGGAAGGGTGGCACACTGACTCTTGCTCTGTGCTCCGCCCCTCCTGCAGCACTGGCCTCTGCCCAATTCAATTGGAGACTCGAGACTGCTTCTCCTGAGCAGAGCCCTCTGCTGACCTGAGACCATGGGTCTCTGGCTGCCTAAATGAGGGGGAGACTGAAACTGCCCCAGTCAAGTCCAAGCCTAGATGCTTCACTGGAAAGGTTTCTTCAGCAGGCCTGGGTCCTAGCCACATGCCTCCTTCCCTCCCACCCCCCGCCCCCATGGAGCTGAGGTCTAAGTCTATGTCAACTAGGTGGGGAAAGTAACCACACTGACTCTCAGAAAATACAGAGACACAATGGGAAAGACTTGCCTGATGGTGCTTGCTAACTGCTGAGAATTTCTGCCAGTGTACTATGACATATATATCTTTACATAACTATAAATAATTTATTCATAAAGGTATTATAAAAAGCAAAATGAGCTAGGCCTGATGGCACAGACCTATGATCCTAGCTACTTGGGAAGCTGAGACAGAAGGATCTCCAATTCAAGGCTCCAATGTGATAGCCTGACTCCTTATTTAAAAACCACATGGCTTTTAAATTGCTTGGTAAAAATAAGTACATAATTGTAACTTGAACTGTGCCTGATACTTTCCCTTTTGTTTAGGCTTTAAACTAATAAATTATTGTTTATAGACACCTTTTGGTTTTTTTATTAATCCAAACAGTCCAACAGATCTCTTCTAAAGTTTTTGTTGACATTTGATTTATTTCAAGGTTTTTTGGGGGTGGGAGTTGTCTTTAAAAGTCAGATTTAACTAAAGCCTTCATTGAGCTGAAATTTTATATAAACAAGGCCATAATTTGTTACATGATATAAATATAATTACTGAGTTTGTGTTCTAGGGAAATTTGAACATAGATGATTATTAAAAGCAACAAAATTCTCCCTGAGGTGGTAGCTCATAATTTGCCAGGTACTTTAAAAGGTTGTAGCATCCTGTTACTTAAAAGGAGGAAGAAACTGGCCTGAGATCCTGGCCAGCCTACCTTAAGACAAAAACAAAAAAATTATCTTAGTTACTTTTTTTTGTTGCTTTTTTTTTTTGGTTTTGGTTTTTCAAGGTAGGGTCTCACTCTGGTCCAGGCTGACCTGGAATTAACTATGTAGTCTCAGGGTGGCTTCCAACTCACGACTATCCTCCTACCTCTGTCTCCCAAGTGCTGGGATGAAAGGTATGTGCCACCATGCCCACCTTACCTTAGTTACTCTTAAAAACATTTCCAAGTGTGCTAGATGTATTGATAAAGATTATCCCCAAAACAGCTGTCATGTTTGCCTGTATACAAAAGCTTATAACTTTTAAAAATGTATTTGTATTTCATGGAGATATCTCAAATCAACGGGTTATATAAAATTTATAGGTATATATACTGGCATTATAAGACAAGTCTCATTATCAGGTAGAGATTTTTGGTGACATAAATACTAATAAGACTGTAAGTTTCAGACTGGAGTGATTGCTTAGTGGTTAAGGCACTTGCCTGCAAAGCCAAAGGACCCATATTTGATTCTCTAGGACCCACATGAGCCAGATGCACAAGGTGGCGCATGCATCTGGAGTTCATTTGCAGCAGCTAGAGGCCCCGGAGCATCCATTCTCTCTCTCCCCCACCCCCTTATCTCTGTCAAATAAATTAATTGAAAAAAAAAGAAGATTGTAAGCTTTTCTGCTAAGGCTATTTCTCTACACATTATGAATAATAAAATGGTTTATTTCCTCTTTGAATCTAGACTACTTGTTCCTTTGTCAATGAACAATCAATTTAGTGTAGTTTCTCTTAATAGTATTATAGTATTATAAAAAATACAGTTAATTATGTGTTGAGATGAGATGATTAAAGGAACTGAGAAGGAATTATTCAATGTTGGACATAAAGTCCTTGCCAAAATTATTTTTCATTTTTTTGTTTTGTTTTGTTTTTCAAGGTAGGGCTTCACTCTAGCCCAGGCTGACCTGAAATTCACTATGGAGTCTCAAGGTGGCCTCCAACTCACATCAATTCTCCTACCTCTGCCTCCTGAGTGTTGGGATTAAAGGTGTATACCACTACTCCCGGCTTAATTTTTTTTTTTTTTTTTTAGTAGAACTTAGGTTAAAATGTTAAAATATGTAGATAAAGGAGATTTAAAAGACCAAATTTTGCCTAAAATTCATTTCCTTTTATAAGGAAGAAAAGAAGCTAATTTTCAGGCTAAACATAGATAAACACCATGCTTACAATTAAGGATTTTTCAACTGTTTACAGACTCTTTAAGATGATCTAAAAGTTTTATATAGAGACACAGACTTAATGTAAATTCAGCTTACTTTAGACACAGGTGATGTCCTATGCTAGGTGGGTCACAAAGTCATAAGCACAAATGTAACTCACATTCTTTGGAGGTCTAACCAGGTTAGACATAGACAAGACCCTATCACCCTGTGTATTACAAATGGGTAAAATAAATTTCCTAGGTAAAAACAAACAACTTTAAAATAGGACAAGAAATGTCAAAATGCTTAGCTCTTTGCTCTGTCATTTTCTTCTGCTCTTGCTTACTGTTTATATGCTGTTTAAAGTCATGGCAAATTAGACTCCGAAAAAGGGGAGGGCACCCCCTTTATCTCAGGACCCATACAAGTTTAAGCCATGTATACCCCAGACCCTGTTCAGAGACAAAATGGCCAATCATCTCTGATAAGAAAAAGGAATGTCAAACTGCATGTAACTTTGGTTCTTTTTATAGTTCCTCTCTTTTGAACACCTAAAGTCACCTATTAGATGAAATTTCTCAGTAGAAATAAGGTCAACTAGGTAAACTGAGTCATGATATTTGATCGGGTTACAAACTCCCTACATAAGACAAACATCAGACTTACTAAAATGTGTATCAGGGTAGAAACAGATATAATAAAAAGACACCAAGTAAGTGATCTCTCATCTACCTCTCTCTTAAATATCAAAAAAGGGTAGGATCCCTATATTTAAGGTAATAGAACCAGAGATTACCTTCAAAGCAGTTACAACAACCCTTTAATCCCAAACATTCATAGACCAGCAAGGGAGCCATATCCCAGGTTCCCACAGAAGGAAGAAGGAAAAGCAGTCCCAAGAACCCCCCGCCCCATAGTAGGACATCTAAGCTACAAAAATCTTCACACTTGGGCTTAAAATGTCCAGTGGTACTCCTTACATGCCATAGTATAAGGCATGTGCAAGAGACCTGGGTTCTAGAGGAACGTGAGCTTGGAAGCTGACCTTGTGGGGTGAATATGGATATATTATCTTGGACCTTCCTTGCTCCAGGAGGCACATAAACATAAGAAATTCCTTTTCAATACAATTCATTATATCAGGTCTGTTCCTCTAGAGAACATGAATAATACAGAATTAGTACCAGAAGGGGTTCTAGAGAAACAGAATTGTAAGAATGGATTTCTCTAGTGGGTTTGGCATATCTGGATTTAGTTTTCCAACTTCAAATAATTGTCCTACATTAACTGATGATCTTTTTTCTCTTCCCCTCTTCCCTCCCTCCCTTCCTTCCTTCTTTTCTTCTTCCTTTATTTTCTTTTTGTAATACTGGAGATTTAACACAGGGTCATATGTATGCTACATCTCCAGCCCTATCCAGCACTGATTAAGATATTCAAATAAATTTTCATTATTATTATGGTGAGATAGAAAATTATACTGATTAGTGTTTCTACTATTAAACAACTATGTGTTCTTGGAATGAATTTATCTTGGTCATGAGGTATCATTTATATAAATGCTTAATTCTTTGTGTTATTTTATGCATGATTTTTGCACCTGTGCTCATGCATATGTGTTGTTTATAATATTCTTTTCTTGTTCAATTCTTATCAGTATTGTACATCAAGGGATATATCTACATTCTGAGCTGTTATAGTCCTGGCTGCCTGTGTTGTTCTATAATATGTTAAAATAACTGGATTTTAAAATATGCTACACAGCTTTTATACTTATTATCATGGGAGGGTTTGTGTGATACAAGCTATGTATTCATAGTTGAAAGCAATATATTTGTCTTTCACAAAACTGATGAACAAAACGAAACATCATTTTAATCTTTAGTTAACCTTCTGTTCTGTTTCAGTTCCTGAAAAATTCTGAGGTTACCAAAGTATAGTTTTGACTTTCAGTGTTATTTTGTTCCTTCATCTTTTAAAAAAAGAGTTGTGGGAAAATAAATTAATTTAAATTCAACAGAATATTTCATTTCTTTAAAATAATGGGGAGGGAATTGTGCTAAAAAAATTCCATCAAATAAAAGAAAGAATTTACAACAATGATAAATTGATGATTCACATTCTATTATAATTCTCACTAGGAGAAGGACATTCTTTGGGCAGAAGGATAGTCAAGTTCTCAGCATTAATTTTAAATGCTCATTAAGTAAATTTCTTGCATATGGGTGAAGAATATGACATCCATTCTATTGTAATGAATGGTAAGGTCAATTTAAAATTGATATAAACACTAAAAGGGGAGGAGAAATGAGAAAAGACAAGTAGAGATAACACTGCTTGGGGCTTAATCTCTGCAAACATGAGATGTTTTTATCCCATTTTACAAGAGAAAAGCACAGAAACTCAGTAAAACTAAACAACTAACTTCCTAAGCATCATGCAGCACTCAAACCTAACTGTTTTCCTCTTGAGCTCAAGCTCTTTAGACTAAGCCAGACTGAAATGAAAGAGAAGAGACACCAGGTGTTCTTATCAGTAAGACCTAAAATCCTCTGTTGGCAAGCCCTCTAAAAGGGATACTGAAAAGAGTGGAGTTGCATGTTTATGGCTTGTTGGCGTGGATTTTATTTTGGGTGTGTAGTTCCTTTGTGTCTGGAGTTCTTGGTATATTCTCAAACAAAAACATTTCCTATTTGCTACTCACTGGAATAACCTCCAATAATCAAGCAAGATTTACAAATTCCAATATTTCTGTCTTATGTAAGGTTAGAGTTTATATATCTATGGTTGACCTCAGTGATTTAGAAAATAGTGACAATTTAAAGGCTAAGTTGTGGGATAGATCTACATTTCCTGAATGAGATTTATAGCACATGCTAATTAAACATGATAATTAAACAGTCAGGAAAATTCTAGAGATGGTTCATGGTCAAATATATTTAATGAACTCTGAATTAAACCTATTTTTACTAATTTTTAGACTTTTCTAAACCTAAAATATTTACATGTAGCAGAACTCTTTAAGGAGTGTTTTCCAAATTTTTTTGGCGGCAAAGCACATTGCTTAAGGATCATCTCCTAGATTGGGTGTTAGGCCATATTTTGGGAGAAGATGGGTTAGATGCTTTATGGACCAGTTGGTTTTACAGCAGCACACTAAATCACTAGTCTCAGCTGAGAAGATATAAAAGTGTGAGCAAAGCAATATCATATAGACTGGGACTCCAAGTGCGTATTTTTTCTGAAGAGATATTGTAGACGTGGTTCCAGCATGGAAGTTGGGCAATATAGTAGTTACCTTCTTGTTGCTGGGACAGTACACTGGACCAGAAGCACCTTATGGAAGAAAATGGTTTATTTCTGGATTACAGTTTCAAGGGGAACTTTATTATGACTAGGAAAGTAGGGCAAAAACAGAGACCCTGGCATCAATCTTTACATCAGCAGGCAGAAAGTAGCAAGAGCAAGCTAAGAGTGGCAAGCAAGGCTGAGCTACTGTCATCCTGAGGCCCACTCCACTCACTCCCACTCCTCCAGCAGAGCTCTACCTCCACCAGCTGTGGATTAACTAAGAGGCTTAATGATAAACACATGAGGCTATGGGGGACATTTTATATTCAAATACAAGATGTCCTTAAACTTTTTTCACATTCTAAGGTTCTTTGTGTCTATAAAAACTATCATTCTTTAAGAATAATAAACAATAAAAAAGTGATATTGTGGCTGGGTACTTGGCTCAGTGAGTAAAGCGCTTGCCATGCAAGCACGAGCACATGAGTTTGGGTCCCCAGGTTCTATGTAAACTGACAGGTGTCATGATGAATGCCTGTGATACCAGTACTGGGGAGGCAGCGACAGGGAATCTGGGGCTCACTGGCCAGAAAGTCTAACTAAATTGGTGAGCTCTAGGTTCAGCAAAAGTTACCCAGGGTCAAAAAATAAAAGTGAAGAAGACGACACCTGATTTCTGCCTCTAATACATGCACATACAACACAACACATGGACATGCACCTGCACACATGTGTGGCCACATACACAAACATGCTTATGCATGCATGTGCACACCACACACATACACATGCAAAAGAAAAAGTATTGTGATTCTGTGACCTGGTCACAGCTCCTTTAATACTTTGAATCTTCAAAGTGATAGTTGTTTTGTATGGTAATGACAGTGATGAGGACTCCTGGATAGTCTCTCAAGATAGGTGGTTGGTTGCTAGGGAAAACAACAACACTTGGTGTATTGAAGTTTCAGCTCTACACTTGGATGTCTTGGGTATCAGTGTATTTTCTATTGTTATAACAAAATATCCAAGGCCAGTTAAATATATATATAATTTTTAGTTCACAGGTTTGAAGGCAAAGCAGCCCCATTGGCCCCCGCAATAACAGGGGTATGTGAAGATGATATGACAGGAAACAGAAAGTTAGAGAGAGAGAGAACAAGCCTTGTTCTTTCATACCTTGCTTGCTCATGAGGGAACTAACTGGAGTCTCAAAGGAAGTATCCCCAATGACTAATTACTTTGTACTAAGTCCTGTGTATTAGAGATTCTACCACTTCTCAATCCCTACCACACAGGGGATTAAGCTTCCAGCACATAAATCTTTGAAAAACACCATCCCAACCATAGCAGACTCTGAAGGTTGAGCTGTTATCAGCAATGGCCAATGCTTAAATTTAATCAATCATGCCTACATAACAAAGCCTCCCCAAAACCCAGTCAAGGTTTAGAGAGCTTCCGGGTGCACTAAAAAGCACAAGGAGAGAAACAGTGCAGGAGGGCATTGACTCACTCCACCTCCTTCCCCCAACCCTTTGCCTCGTGCATCTCTTCCTCCCAGCCTTTCATCCTTGTCCTTTGTAACAAATGAATAAACATGTCACCCTGAGTCCTATGAGCCACTTTAACACATGCTTGATCTGAAAAGGTTAGTGAAAGCTTCTAATTTATAGCCAGTTGGGAAGAAGCACAGATAACAACCAGGGGCTATGATTGGCATATAAAAGGGATGGGAAGTCTTAAGGGCCTGAGCCCACAACTTGTGGGATCTGTCCTAAATGTAGTTAGTTTCAGAATTGAATTGTATTGTAGGACCCCCAGTGCTATCCTCTGGAGAAATCTGACATGTAGTGTCAGAAGTCTATTGTCTTTGAAAATATATCTTATTTTCTTGCTGTCTCATACAAATGGCATCTTGTAACTATTGTATGTATGTATGTATGTATATATATATATATATATATATATATATATATATATGCTAGGTTAAGTTTCAGTGGCTACATAGAGACCCACGATACAATTATTTAAATAAAGGTGAAACTTACTTCTTACACAACAGCCCCAAGGAAAGCATTTCAGGTTGGTAAGCTGGCTTCATCATATGAGATTCCACAGGGTCCCTGGTTCTCTCCAACTCATTGCTCTGCTTTGCTAAGGCATAAGCCTCTTCTATATGATTCAGCTGGCTCACTAGAATGCTTGCTTTCTACTTCACAGTAAAAGGGAGACTCAGAGAAAACAATTCCCTTCAATTAGGTAGGGGGAAAGTTATATCAATTTACTCACATTTTATTGGGAATAATTTAATATCAGGGTGACACTTCTCTACAAAGTTGGTTTGGAAGTTGATTCTCTAATAAGCAGTTATGTGCCCAAGAAGAAGCAGAGATGAGATTTTAGAATCTAAACTAAGACTATCACACTTTTGTTTGGCCAACATGAGTTGGTAAATGTTATTTACTGACATGGCTAATGAACAGCCTATACAGACTGATCAAATCCTTCCAAGAAAAAAATACTGTGTTCCTGTCAGTGTGATGCTCAGTTACTCCAATTTATGAAGCATGGAACTTCTCATAAGAGCTCTGATTTTCTGTGAGGACTAGAGGATTAGGAAAGCAAGTCTGAGGAAGGTGTGAAGGTCAATAAACAGTTCAAAGTCAATATACTTTTCAGACTTATTCCTTATTGATATAAGTTCAAAAGGCAAGAGTTCTTTAGACTTCTTAATTAATTAAAATACAGCTCAAGAGAGGAAGGAAGCTGGGAAAACTGCTTTTTGTATGTAACTTTAATCTCAGCAATGTATCCTATGGGGACAACCCCATGGAATATAGTAGGGAAATACACCCAGATAATAAACCAATTTTCAGATAGAAAAAATTTTAATTTAAATGCTTCTTTTTCTAATTTTCAAATAGAAAGCAGCTCACACACACACACACACACACACACGCACGAGAGAGAGAGAGAGAGAGAGAGAGAGAGAGAGAGAGAGAGCTCTGAAAGCAGATATGTTGGTCTTCAGCATTGCATTGCCCTTTAACCTCTCCTGAGGATGCTGCTACATGTGTCTAGAATTTGAGACTCTACTCTTTTCCAGAGTTCTTCTCATGCAATGGAAAAACTTCCCTTCTAAACACAAGGACATTATCAAGTCTGAAAAATGGGTGGAGTCCATAAGGGATAGTTTGGGAGATAAGACTTCCAAATTATTTCTCTTCCTGTCTACATTAGAAGTTCTATCATCTTACATAAAGTATGTAGGGACTCTGTAAGTTCAGGAGTCTTCAAAAGGTCCCCATTAGGATGAAAATTCTTCAAGGAAAAAGTCCAATAAGCTAATTATCTTAACCCCAGGCATTGACTGGAATCGCCTGAAGTACTGTTTCAAAATTACAAATGCTTGGGCCCCACTCTACCAACTAAGGCAGAACCTCTGAAAATGCACCCACTTTCTAGATAATTCTATATCTGGGCTTGGTTATTATGTACTCATACCATTCTCAGTTAATAATTCAGATATTTATTGGGAACTGAGAGTTGAATTTAGGCTGATGACTAGAAAGGAGGAGAGAGAGAATAAGAAGGCTCTGGAGACTAAAAGTTTCAAAAGATGAGTTTTGTTTAGCTTTGACTAAAAAATAGCCATCTGTGAGAGGTGTAGCTCAGTGATAGAGCACTTTCCTAGTATGTGCAAGCTACAGGGTTTGATTTCCAGCTCTTTAAAATAAAATAATAGCTACAGGTAAAAAAAAAAAAAGCACACTTTATCAGATCTTGACTTATGAAAATACCTATTCTCATTCTAATATCATGTCATACTCAACTTGCATCTATTTATTTTCCCCTAATTTATAAGATTAATGGTACATGGATATTGGGGTTGAAATAATCTGTGTTGTTTCTTCACTTCCAAGCAGTTGAAAGGAAAGACACTTTCTGCTTCTTTCTCTTTAAGAATCAGAACTTCAGATGACGAACATTTACCTTACATCAATTTCATCTTTTTGACTTGCTGTTCAAGACTATTTTCTCTGAGTTTTTGCCTTCTGGGAGATAAAAAGCAGCTGCTTGGGCCAACCTATCTTTGACGCCAAAGAATTTCTCCATTGACATACCTTTTACAGACTTTCACGTCTATAACCTTAATATGGTCTCCTTTCTTAGTCCTTTATTTTCATAGCTCTCCTTTCGATGTTGTTCTTTCAACAAGAAATGAACTGAAGCTGGGTGTTGCTGTATATACCTGGAGTCCAAGCACCATAGGCACTGAGGAAGAAGACCAGACTGGACTACATGGTGAGCACTAGGCTAGCCTATAAATAGAGTGAGAGGTCATGTCTCAAAAGAAACAACCCAAAAGGAAAACAGAATCCATACCTGTTGTGTAAGTATTTCTTCTGAATATAAATATTCTTTCAAGGAGGGGGAAGGGAGGCTCAGTAAGCAATGATAGTGACAAGATTCACAGGGCCCTTCCTCAAAGGTTTAAAAGCTACAAGGAATCTCTGGGAAGAATAGATGGTCTGGTAGAGTTGACTGCAAGTCATGCAGGGAAGTCTGTGTTGCAACTGTCCTGAGTCATCACTTATGCTGCTGGGTGGGCTTTCTGGTGATGCACCTGCCTTTGAGTCATCAATATTCCTGTAAGTAACCTCTACCCATATTCCTGTAAGTCACCCCAATACATTCATTGGTTGACCCACATAGACATGGATGGAGTCATTTCCTTAGTCTGTCTTTGGTATCCTATTTGGGATGAACAGACCCTTAGTGGCACACACCTTTAATCTCAGCACTTGGGAGGCAGAGATAGCAGTATTGCCATGATTTCGAGGCCACCCTGAAACTACATAGTGAATTCCAAGTCAGCCTGGGCTAGAGTGAGACCCTACCTAAAAAAAAAAGACAGTCATTTAAAATACTTATTTATTTATTTATTTATTTATTTATTTATTTATTTGCAAGCAGAGAGAAGAGAGACAAAGAATGGGCATTTCATGGCCTCCAGCTACAAAAACATTCAAGAAGCATGTGTTGGTGAGCCACTATGCATCTAGCTTTACATAGGTACTGGGAGATCAAACTTGCGTCATAAATCTTTGCAGGCAAATGCCTTAACCACTGAGCTATCTTCCTAGCCCAAATATGGTCATTTTAAGAGGCTCCTGCTCTCCAAGACCAGGGACAAGCAGGAAAGCAATAACCAATCCACGTTACCAGGGAAATCCACAGCCACCTGGGTTATGGCTTTTGTCAACCCCTCCTCCTTAGAGACATTGAAGGACTAGAGACCTTCTTTATCTCTCTCCTCCATTTCCTTCTCTCAGATAGTCTGTGAGTGACTACATTGTGACTTCTGTCATGTAGTCTGTGCTCAGATACACCCTTTCCCCCTCAAATCTCATAAAAAGAACCACCTTTCTTTGTTCATGGGATTTCCAGAGCCTCTATTTCTCTCTGGCTTCAGGCCGATTATGTCACTTGGCATTGCTTCTAACTCTCCTAATACAAGCTTTAACCCCCAAAGCTACAAGGTAATGTCAGCTTATCCAACCAGCCTGTTATGCCAGCTTTCTTTACCTACTACCTACATGTCTTAAGGCTGCACTATGTTCTTTACTATATTAACCTTAAGTATAGTACTATCATTTTGTGTTACATGTAACGTTATGTCAGATACAGACAACAGAATAGAAATTATATCCAAATCATTATGACTAATATAATAATGTGATCCAGGGGCCTCTTTCCTAATGGTTGTGTAAATCATTTCTCTCTCCTGAAGATCTGCCTTCCTTCCTACTAAGGTTAATCTATATCATACTTTAGGAATAAACTTCCTAGTGACATGGGGTAATGATGAGGTTGTCAAATATACAAGACGGGAAAATTGGCCAACACAGAACCTCAGTTCCCAGAATAAGCCACATTTGTATTATTAGAACTTCAATAACTAACTCCAGTAACTGTGCAGAGTTAAAATGTTATAGGTCCAGAGGCTTTCTTCATCTTTTAAAAATATTCAAACCTCTATATGTGCCTTAATATCTCTATAATAACACTCCCAGTTCTGAACTATCATTCTTCAAAAAGTTTGCTTACTTCCTTCAAGCTAAAAGCATTCCTCTAACTGCTAAATCTCACCTTAACTGAGCCTTCCTTCACCTTTCAATGTCATTAATATACTAAAAGAATCTTCCTTTCAAAACTAAAAAATACAAATGGTTCCAAAACACATCCTGGACCTCCTGGATCATGTCTATTATTCCTTAATAACCATTTTTAATTCATATACCCATAGGTCTCCCTCTTGTCCATCTTTTAATCCAAGCTACCATCTAGCATGTTGTATGGACCCAAATGGACAATATACTCCTGATAGATACCAGCTTCTGACCTATAAGGAGGCCACACTCTAATCCAAGGATACCCTAATTCAGCTCTAAGAAACCAGTAACAATTCAATACCCCTCATCCTATAGGCCTTCTTCTTCTCTATCTTCTTTTCCTATAAAACAATCCCTCCATTCCCTTTTTAATTTACTTCTATATAAACCAAAAGTCTGGAAGGTTAGAACACATGCGGTCACTTTAAATATTTTATTTTTATTTAGTTATTTGACAGAGAAAGAGGGGGAAAGAGAGAGAATGGGTGTGCTAGGGCCTCCAGCCACTGCAGATGAACTCCAGACACGTGAGCAACTTTGTGCATCTGGCTAATGTGGGTCCTGGGGAATCAAACCTGGGTCCTTTCGCTTTGCAGGCAAATGCCTTAACCACTAAGCTATCCCTCTAGCCCACATGCAGTCACTTTAAAAGCTTTCTATTGCCCAAGCTGAAACAACCTTGACTTAAAAGTTATCCTTTCCCAACTGTCATCCCTGATGCAGCAGAACAACCCCTTGTTGCCAAGGGAACCTTAGTCTTCCTAGGTTATGGCCTTAGGTCCTATGCAGTGCCTCTGTGTCTACATGGAAATGAGTCATATGCAGTAAAAACTTTGCCTTATCCTCCCAGAAGTTATAAAAGCAAGAAGTTTCCTATGACCTTTGGAAACTGAAGCCCTTCTCTGACTTTGGAACCCCATCATGCTCTTCTATGGGTAACATTTAATACACATTTTTCCCACCAAGTAAGAGAAAGAGATCTGTCTCAGTGTTCTCTCTACTGAACTGGTCCTTGTTTTTAGTCAATCCTTTTAGTTACTTTTCCAATTTATGTCTCCTCAGGAAAAGTCACACAATATAGAATAGAGATAAAGAATTATTTCCTGTGTTTTCTATGGCATTTCCCACTTTGGCCACTGCTAATTTATATTCAATATGTGGTCACCATGTGCTTGAGTAATTGGGGAAAGTTACTTGTATAGAGAAAATAGTTCTAGGGTAGAAATCTAGAGACTTGTGCTCTAGTCTCAGCTCAGTCACAGCTAAGTGGTATGGCTTTATGTTTATTCATTTGTAATTTTGTTTTTTGTTTTCCAAGGTAGGGTCTCACTCTAGCCCAGGCTGATCTGGAATTCCCTCTGTAGTCAAGGGTGGCCTAGAATCCACAGTGATTCTCCAACTCCTGCCTCCCAAGTGCTGGGATTAAAAGTGTGCATCACCATGCCCAGTCCACTTGTCTGTTTAAAACTTACTTGAACATACTTATTTCATCTCTGAGGTGAATAAGATGGATTAGTTGACCTTTAAATTCACTTTATTATAATATTTTTATTGCTACTTATTTTGGTTTGATTTGCATTGAATTTCTCCATAACAAAGCAATCTGAATGGCCACTGCAATTCAACTTATTTCTATGTTTCTTACAGCTGAATCACTTTCTTATCTGCACCATGATCATTTATATTATGTACCTTGCTATGGATTTCCTACTAGACCAAAATTCCTTACAGACAGAACCCAAGGAACTGTATGACTGACATTAGCATGTCAATTAATAAGCATTTCTTAAATAAATCTCAGTATGAATGTATAATATTCCTTTGCCAAGTCAAAAGTTAATAAATTTTGGAGTAGGAAAAATATTGTTGGTCATTTGGCCTTTGCATCCCTGTAGCTCTGTCTGTGACATGTTACTACTATTTGTATTGGTCTTGTATGGATAATCTATTGGCTGTAGAAAAGCTGTTGATGAGACAGATAGAGCTGTATAAGAAAGTTTGTTTTCCTGAAGAGGAATTAAGAGATGCTAAAAGTACAAAATACAGTACAAAAAAAAGTACAGTACAAAAATAGCAAAGATGAGAGAGTGACTCTAGAAAAACAAAGGGTTTTTTTTTTGGGGGGGGGTAATGTGTGTGTGTGTGTGTGTGTGTGTGTGTGTGTGTGTGCACAGCTCATTACATCTGTGTGCACAGATACAGAGGCCAGAGGACAAAATCAGTTGTCCTCCACTTCTATCATTATTCTGCTTTATTTCCTTGAGACAGAGTTTCTCACTGAACCTGAAGCTTGTGCCACTCTTCAGTCATACTGGCTATCTAGCAACCACAATAATTGTCCTATCTCTGCTCTCCTAACTGTGGGGCATACAGGTATGTATGGCCATTCTCACCTTGCAGAAAAGAGTTTGAGTTGAGAAAGATGCATTTCCTGAGTATTCCAAATCTAAGAGATTAAACTCCAATAAGGCTAAAGATAGGACTGCAATCCCCTACAAGTTCTATACAACTGTGTTTCCTACCTTGTATATAGTCTAATGGTCAACTTATTCACTGCATGAGAGTGCTTACAATACTATAGACCAACAGATTCAAAGAGCATGGGTCACTATTACTGTTTTTGGCTTTTTTGTTGTTGTTTGCTTTTGCTGTTATAACAAATTCACCATAAAAAGGGCAAAAATTGGATTAGGAGATTCATGTGAAAGATGGATGGGCTTAGTCTAGGTCAAAAGCACATCTAAGAGCCTCGTAATCTGCAGGGGTATGGGTATTAGTGATGAGCACAATGCTGTCCCACCTCCAGCCCAGCAGGCCATGCTGACAGGAAGCATAGCCACTGATGACTATTTCTTGTCCCTGGGAGAAATATGGTAGGCATAATAAGACAGTCTGTAGTTTACTATATTCTTTTTTGACTCAGTATAGTATAGACCAAAGACAAGAATTCAATAGCAACAACAGATATTTGTGTTCATGCAAAGATTGCTTCTTATTGCTGTCCAAAACCAGGGATTCTTGGGGGTATGTTCTAGGTATCAGTCACACTCCATTTCCTGTTATTTCTCTTCCGATTAAAAAATGGATGCTAATTCTGGATGAATTGAAGGCTAAAAATTCTACAGGACAGAACAAAAGCATTCACTTATTTGAAGTGCTTTTTAAATGGACTTCCAAGAAAATTATTGTGTGATCTGGCCCCTTCTAGAAAGAATAGTCACAAGTTAACCAAGGTCACCATTTCTGGCAGCCATCCTCCAACTTTATCCTGGCATCTTTCCAGGTGTGGACTCAGAAGAACATCTTACTATAAGTATGATCTCTGGGTTCTACTATTTAGTAGGTGGGTGATATTTATCAAACAACTCTTAGCCTCCACATTTTCTTACACAGTGTGTTTTAATAATAGCTCTATCATATAAGCTTGTTGTGAGGATCAAACATGTTCATATGATACCATATAAAATTTCACATGACTACTAACACTGCCTTCCAAATGATGCCATCCATTTGTAAGATGTAATCTTTCCAGAAATCTGAGAATGTTCAATTACATAATGGTAAGCATTATTACTATGTTTCCTAGAGGTTTTTGTTGTTGTTTAATGGTCAAGAAGAATACTTAGTTGCATCTACATAAAATTCTTCCCAAGTTAGGATTATTGTGTCATGTGTTCAACAGCATACAACTTTAGAATTTCTAGTATCTATTTGTTTGTGGATTAGTGAACACCCAAAATAATTTTCTAAGGATTCTTTTAGTCCTGTTCTCCCTCAATTAAACTTGGAGGGAAAGTAGAACAGCTTCTTTTTAGGCATTCCCTTTGTCTAGTTCTCAAATTTTTATAATGGTTTGCCAATTCTATCTGAATCAGACTAGCTACAACAATATACTTAAATCAATTCTAGTCTAAATAGGACTGGATGGTTTTTTTAAGATTTTTTTAAATTTTTATTTATTAGAGACAGAGAGAAGGAAGGAGAGAGACAGAGAGAGAGAGAGAGAGAATGAGTATACCAGGTCCTCTAGCCACTGCAAATGAACTCCAGATGCATGTGCCACCTTGTGCATCTGGATTACTTGAGTGTAGTCAAGCACCTTAACCTCTAAGCCATCTCTCCAGTCCATACTGAATAATTTTTAAAACAGTTTTGTATTAAACTTGCCACAGAGGAGAATTAGATTTCAGATATTTCTAATTTCTAACGTATTTCTACAAGTTATAAAAATACCAAAAGTCCTTCTGAAAACACCAGCACAGAAATATCCAAGATAATATTTGACTAAATATCTGGTTCCATTGCTCAGCCAAGGTGACTCATGAGCCTAACCATTAAGTGCCTATCAGTTTAAATTCAGAATCAAGAGATATAAAGATTTTGTCCAAACTACCCAATATATTATAGTCACATTATAAGCCAAATATATTACAAAGCCATATGGTTTCTGTGCCAGTGTGTGCTGGGGCTGGCTGCTTGCTGATTGTGTCTATCTGTTCTCAAGCCCATGCCCAGGGCCATGCTATTGGTGGCCCATGAGGGAGTGTTTACACAGCAGAGACATAAATCAAGGATATGCAGTCTTTCAAAGAGCTGGCTTACCGTTATACCACTAGGTGTATCCGTTTTATCTTAATGCCTTTAGTAGGCATGATATTAAGTCTGGAAATGGAATACAATCATACCTCAGTATCCATGGAGATTAATTACAGGATCCCCATGGATACTGAAATCCTAAGATGTTCAGGTCCTTTATATAAAGATAGTGTAGTATTTGCACATAACTTATGTCTAGATTACTTATACCTAGTACATAGTAAACTTTATTAAACCTGTGTTATACTCCATTATACAATAAATGATAACAAAGAAAACAGACTCTATATGTTGAGTACAGATACAATTTTTTTTCAAATGGTTCTGAGCCAGGGTTGACTACACAGATACATAACCTGAAAGTAAAGAGAAAAGACTGAGTTTCAATTCCAATAACAAAATAAAATGGATAGAAAGATTGTTAGAGCTACATGTTGGGACATTATGCACAGAGAGTGTAAAGAGAGAAAAATGTTATATTTCTCTACATTTCTTTATACCTAGCCTAGAGAAGTATAGAAGTCAGTTCCTTATAGGAAGCAAATGGCAGGTAAACAGGAGGCTCTGCTGGTCTGAATAGCATTATCTGGGGCCTGCATTGTTAAGCAGACTCCTTAAGGACCGATAAGCTGGGTATGGAGATACTCCTGGTGATAGACCTACCTCACACCACCCAGGTGCCTCCTGTAACTGACAGAGCTGTGCACAAGTTGCTTTTTCTTTCTTCCCTATTATCTTCTAAGATGCACCAAATTCCCCACTATGTTTAAAATTATTTTTATGGCTATTACTGTCACATGTGATTGGGATTTATGGTTTAACTTCCATGCTGTTTTTGAAATAAACATTTTACAATTTTTTCAATAAAACTGACACTCCAAGCAGTTCGGAGCTGCTCTCAAAGATTCTGCACTCTGATGTGCAGCCCTGGCACGTCTGTTCACTCCCAGCACTTTGTGAGTCAGTGGTCTTGCTTGTGCGACACCAGACCCCACCATAAGACATTGCCTCTCCTCCCCATAGCTGATGGCTAACCCTACAATGCACGACCTACATTCCCCAACAAGGAAGGTCCCTTTTGAGGGAGGGAGGACAGGGTGGAGGTTAACGATGGTACCAACATAGCTGTATACACAGTGTGTACATAAGTAACAAAAAATTAAACAAAATAGAATAATTCTAAAATGTATTTCTTCTTTCAAACTGATAAAACCAAGAGTAACCAACACCATAAATTGATAATAGCTCATGGTGCTGAATTTCAACCTTGAAATAAACTGATCCACATAGAGCAAACATAAACTGGTTCTTTCCTTTTCCTTTTTTTTTTTTTTCAAATGCTTTATCTTTAAGCTTTTCTATTAGACATGCCACAGCTATGCTACAGCTATAGAACTACTTATCTACCACAGCTCTATAAAACAGGCATTTAGTTTTTTAAATTTTTATTTTATTTATTTGAGATGGGGGAGAATGGGCACTCCAGGACCTTTAGCCCTGCAAATGAACTCCAAATGCATGTCTAGCTTACATGGGTTCTGGGGAATTGAACCTGGGTCCTTTGGCTTTGCAAGCAAGTGCCTTAACCGCTAAACCATTTCTCCTGCCCTTGGCTATTTTCTTTACAAAAAATAAGTGGAAGCCAGGTGTGGTGGTGCACACTTTTAATCCCAACACTCGGCAGGCAGAGGTAGAAGAATCACCATGCGTTTGAGTCCACCCTGAGACTACATAGTGAATTCCAGGCCAGCCTGTCTACAGTGAGATTACCTTGAAAAAAATAATGTGGAAAACTGGGCATGGTGGTGCACATCTTTATTCCCAACACTCAGGAGGCTGAGGTAGGAGGATCATTGTGAGTTTGAGGCCACCCAGGGACTATAGTCCAGGCCAGAACAAGACCCTACCTTGAAAACACAAACAATAAAAAATAAAAATAAAAATAAATTTAAAAGTAAGTGGTAAATTGTTATAGTAAAGCAATCTGCAGGATGTGGCAGTACCTATCTGTAATATTAACACTTAGGAGACTGAGGCAGAAAGATGAAGAAAGTTCAAAGTCAGGCTTTAGGCTACATAGTAAGTTCAAAGCCAGCCTGGGTCACTTGTCTCACAAAATAAACAAAACAACAACAACAATAAAAAGAGGAATAAAAGCGAACTATCTACAGACCAAGCCTGTAGACTGTGTGCAATCATTTAGGACAGGGTTCCTGAAGGAACAAAGCCTATACAGCATATGTAAGAAGCAATTTATTTGGGCTGAAGACATGGCTTAGCAGTTAAAGGTGCTTGTTTGCAAAACATGATAACCTAGGTTCAATTTCCCAGTACCCACATAGCTTAAAGCCGGTGCACAAAGTGGCACATGTGTCTGGGGTTCTTTTACAAAAGGCCCTGGCATGCCTGTTTCTCTCTCTGTGTGTGTGTCTCTCTCTGTCTCTCTCTCTCTCTCTGTCTCTCTATTTCTCTCCTTGCAAATAAATAAAGAAAAAATGTTTTTTTAAAAAAAGGGGATTTATGGCTCAGACCCCTGAGCCTTCTTGCTTTTCTAAGAAAAAAAAAAAAAAAAAAGACTTCTGGGAAAGATGGCAGCTTAAGAACCATGCCAAACCAGGCTAGGGAGGGATGTAAGCAAAACCCCAGCAAAATACACTCTTCTCCTGAAAAGCGAAGGAGTATAGGTTATTCTTAGACACAGCGGAGAAGCCAGAGAGACCAAGAGCCACCAGAAAGGAAGAAAACAGCCAGAGTCCCACTGAGGTGATTGCAGCCCATGGTCCGTGTGCCCACCCAGTGCAGTCCCACCAGGCACACCAGGTGGCAGCAGCAGCAGAGACCAAGCAACAGATGTTTCAACTCCATCAGCCTTCTTGCAAAATTAAGAAATCTGAAGGAAAGACAGCTGAGATCAACTAAAGACCTACTGAAAGTGCAAGTAACTCCAGAAGTCTGAACTCTCCCATCCTCCACCATCAAAACCACGAACCTCCAGCTTTCAGCCCCCAGTGGAAGCACAACCAGCAGAGCAGATCAGAGGTACAGCTGCACAACACAACACGGAGGGATCCAGGAGGGCACTCAGCATTGCTGAGATTGGATACCACCCCAAAAAGTAATGAGGCTGACTGAAAAACAAAAACAGGTACACAGTCCTGCAAGAGTTAATCTCTCTTTCCTTGTCAGGGCAGGTTATGGGGTACATATTCTGGGCTGGATTTACCATCGTCAAATAACCTGCATTTGGGGGTTGAATTTTGTTGCCTTTGGTGCCTTCATATATATAGGGCCTCTGTTTTTTTGCTTCTGTCATTACTGGGGGCAGGGCCTGATCCAGATCCAAGTTGACCTGGAACACAATTCATAACAGAAATCTCTACCTCCCAGCTGACAAGATTAAGGGTGTAGAACATTACACACCTTTAGGGATTTTGGCTTTATATGACTGTTTTAATCCCCACAATTGCATACTTTGTGCTGAGTTTTATTGATTGTGTATGTTACTCAGTTGAAGTTTAGAATTTACCAGTAAATTACTCCACCCAGTCCACTAGAATACTTGCTTAGCAAGCAAAAAGGATTACTTCTGTGGGTTGATTGGAGGACAAGAGCCACACCTGGTACATTGAACTCATATCCTGAGGGTATATAGAGGTGGATTGCCATATCTGGGAACACTGCAGATAAGCAGAAAACCCAAGCATCAAAAATATTCAGGAAGCAAAAGTCGCTAAAATATAATACAAGAAACTCAAAGAATCAAGATAATACATTCCCAACAAAAACTATAAATCCATCAGAAATGATCACCAATGAGACTGTTTTAGATGAAATGCCTGGCAAAGACTTCAAGAAAATGATGGTATCTATGCTCAAAGAAATCAGAGAAGAAATGAAGGGAATCAAAGAAGAAAACAAAAGAACTAAAGAAGGAAGCAAACTTCTGAAAGAGAACACAGGAAACCAGCTTAATGAAATAAAGAGGTCATTACAAAATATGAGTAAGGAAATAGAAATACTGATGAAAAACCAGGCTGAAATCCTGGCTCTGAAGAATACAGTCAATGAAATAAAAAAAAAAAAACTCTGTGGAAAGTCTCACCAGTAGAATGGATGAAGGAGAGAACAGAGCATCTGAACTAGAAGACCAGGTGGCAGACCTAATACAATCCAACAAAGAGAAAGACAAGCTATTAGCAATGAATGGGAATTTCAAGATATACGGGACACTATGAAAAGATCAAACATAAGAATTCAGGGTATAATGGGGAAGATCTCAAGCAGCCAGAGGAAAAGAAAAAGAAAAAGATGGAACCACAGACTCTGGGATCAAGCTAGAACCCATACCAGCACTGCCAGGAGCTCTTCCTCCTTCTCCTGCAACAGAAGAAGAAGCCTTGGCCAACTACTTCAACTTGCCCCCAAGTGGTCCTCCAGCTGTAATGAACATTGCCCTCCCCTCTCCCCCTGGGATTGCCCAACTCCTGCCTCCAGGCTTTGGGCCACACATGTTCCACCCAATGGGACCAGCCCCTCCTTTCATGAGGGCTCCAGGACCAATCCACTATCCTTCCCAGGACCCTCAGAGGATGAGAGCTCATGCCTGAAAACACAGCAGCACCTAGCATAGCATCACCACTCAGGTTCTGTGGAAGAAAGGGCACTCTAAAATCCCAGCAAATGAATCTTGGAATAGACATATTTTTCCTTACTTTGTAGTTTCCATGGTATCTGAATGTATTCAGACATTGGCAGTCAGAGGATGACAGCCATGCTTCCCAACATCTATTCAAAGGATCAGGGGACCTCAAATAAGCTGCCTTGAACACCTCTAGTTACCGCTATAATATTACTAAGAAAACCTAATGTCTGTTCCCCTCGAACCTTGTGTGGAAACAAGCAGATGGGTGAATTCACATTTCTGATGGAGTTACCATCCCAATGTGTTCATTTTGTATTTGGGGAGTAGGAGGCAAAAAATGACCTGTGGTTTTAAAACAAAAACAGCTTTTGACCTTTTTTATGTCTATTTGGTATTTTCTTTTTTATCATCTAAAAACAATTAGCACTCACCATTGTAGTCACATAAGTGTGATTTAACTTCTTTGAAGTAACATCCTCAGAGATAAGCAGAAACCAACACCCAGCACAGCCCAGACATTCTACTTATTTATTTTTCCTTTTTTTTTTTTTTTTTTTTTTTTTTGCTTTTGTTACTAAATGAATCTGATGAATTTTACTTCTGTACACCATCAGAAAAAGACAAAAGTAAAAAATTACTTTTTATTCCTGTCAGAGGGAATCTGGTTTTATGGAGCTGTGTATCATTGATGAAACTTTGTGTATGAGATGAAATTGTTTTAAAGTCTAAGAAACACGTCTTCCACAAACTGAAAGGAACAGCACTGGAGTGTTTGATGGGAAGACGTGCAGCTCATGGCTAGAACTCCAATCTTCAGCATTCGTCCCATGTGTCTTCAGGTCTTGCTGTAGTTCCCTGCTTCTGGTCAGGAGACTCTGGTTTGTATATAATTGAATTGTAGATGGTAAGGGAAATTTAATGTATTTTTTTGTTTTTAAATAATTAAAATGGGTCAATTAAAAAAAAAGAATTCAGGGTATAACAGAAGGAGAATAATTTCAATCCAGAGGCTTAATAGGTGTTTTCAACAAAATCATGGAAGAAAATTTTCCTCAAATAGGGAAAGAAATGTAAATGCAGATACAAGAAGCTTTTAGAACACCAAACAGACAAAATCTGGAAAGAACCTCTCCTCACCATGTTATAATTAAACTACTAAACACACAAACCAAAGAAAATATATTGAAAGCAGTTAGAGAGAAGAAACAAGTCACCTACAAAGGCAAGCCCATCAGAGTAACTGCAGATTACTCAACACAAACTTTAAAAGCCAGAAGGGTTTGGAATGACATATTCCAAGTACTGAAAGATAAGAACTGTCAACCAAGATTACTTTATCCTGCAAAGCTATCTATACAAATTGATGGAGATATAAGAACATTCCACAACAAAAGGAGGCTAAAGGAATTTATGACAACTAAACCAGCTCTATAGAAAATAATTGAAGGAATTCTTAATGCTAAAGAAAAAGCAAAACACACACAGGAGGAAATAGGAAAAAATAAAACACAGTCAAATAACAGTTAAAACAAGCAAGTAAAGGGAAAACAGGAAACACTACAAAATAAGAAGAATGGCAAGAATAAGTGCATACCTTTCAATAATAACTCTTAATATCAATGGCTTCAATGCACCATCCAAAAGACACAGGTTTGCAGAATGGATTAAAAGGCAGAATCCTGTCATTTGTTGACTCCAGGACACTCATCTCTCATTAAAAGATAGACACAGCCTTAAGGTGAAAGGATGGAAAATGGTATTTCAAGCAAACAAGCCTAGGAAACAAGCAGGGGTTGCTATCCTAATATCTGACAGGATAGACTTCAAACCAACATTAGTGAGGAAAGATAAAGAAGGTCATTTTATACTGATTAAAGGAACACTGTAGCAGGAGGAC
This sequence comes from Dipus sagitta, assembly GCA_036346955.1. NCBI lineage: Eukaryota > Metazoa > Chordata > Mammalia > Rodentia > Dipodidae > Dipus > Dipus sagitta. The sequence goes on from CM070772.1 coordinate 70,048,972, forward strand.
ATTACAATCCTAAGCATATATGCACCTAACATTGGGGCTCCCAGTTTCATCAAACAAACACTATTAGACTTAAGGTCACAGATAACATCAAATGCAATTGTAGTGGGAGACTTCAATACCCCACTCTCATCAATTGACAGGTCATCCTAGCAAAAAATGAACAGAGAGACATCTGAATTAAATGATGTCATGGAACAATTGGACCTAGCAGATGTCTAGACAATATGCATGTAAAATACACATTGTATATCTGTGATTCCGTCAATCACTCTTACATTTATATTAAAACTTGACATTGCACAAAATAAAGATAAAGGGTGTGGTGGTTTGAATAGAATAGATGGCCCCCAATATATTTCAGTTGTTTATTTGTTTGTAGTTTGCATCTTTAGCCACCTGGCTGGAGGCAGTGCCATTGTGTGGATCTTAAGGTGTGGTGGTGGGTTTCAGATTTCAATCTAAAGATATGCAAAGTGTGCCTAGCTGGAGTTCCTGAAGTGTCCTGTGCTGTGTGGCTTTTAGGCTTGTACTTCTCTCTCTCTCTCTGTCTCTGCTTGGTCCTGTGAAAGCAGGCCAGTTTCTTCTGCCATTATGGAACTTCCCCTGTATCTGTAAGCTCCAATAAATCCCTTCCTCCATAACTGTGCCTGGTCTGAAAGTTTATCTCAGCAAACCTGAAGCTGACTGCTACAAATGGTAAGTTTATGCTAATTAAAAATTTTAATTTGCCTTTAGAGATGTATTAAGTAGCAAATTTTAGAAACCACTATAATAAATTGAGAGATTGTAGAGAAAGAAAACAATGGCCTGTTAAATACCAATAATAATAGTTTTCTCTTTGTTTTTCTATTTTTTTTGTTTCTCGAGGTAGGGTCTCACTTTGGCCCAGGCTGACCTGGAATTCACTATGTACTCTCAGGGTGGCCTCGAACTCATGGCGATCCTCCTACCTCTGCCTCTCGAGTGCTGGGATTAAAGGCGTGCGCCACCACGCCTGGCAATAATAGTTTTCTTGCATTTTAAGCAAGGGGCATCCCATTTTCATTTGTAATTATGAAAGTAGCCTTTTAAAATATAAACAACTATTCAACCTCCTCACTGTATGTACAATGAAACAAACTTGATGAGACTACAGACTTGCTCAAGATGACAGCTAGAAGCAGACCTGGCACTACAGCTCAGTGCCCACCTCCCAGACCTTTCTATCATTCTTAAAGCTGTCAACAAGCAAAAAACAAACATCAAACAAAAAAATATCAAGTTGGCATAAAAGTAGGCATGCCTATTTCAAAGCAGCACATTCAAAGTATGACCAAATTAAACACATTTGTTGCAAACTTCTCTCAGAGACTTTTAGAAGATGGTATTTTGACATTTTGTTTTTAGGAAGTAAATATATTTTTTGAGTTTACAATTTCCATTCCACACTAGAGAGCTTAAACAGAAGATAAGTACAATACAAAGTATTCATGGAAAACCATTACAGCTAAATTTCTGTTTGTAAATCCAGCTGGTTTCCAGTTAAAAAATATTTAAAAGAAGAAAAAAAAAGTGCTTTTTAAAAATATTACGGGGGAGGGGAGCTGGGCTGTGGGCTGTGTTCCTTTCCTGAGGGCTTAACACTCTGTGATCATAGATGACAAGGGATCAGATGACCACATGGATAGCAGGATAGCAGGAGACAAAGATTAGCTCCTCCTTTGATGTGAGCAACAATTGCAGTAATTGGTGGCAGAGAAATAAACACAACGTGTCCTCTAGGTTTTTAATTCTCAAGGAGTAATTATCATAAGAAAGCTCTTAACCACCATCAGAGAAATCTGTCTGTAAAATCACAAGATGTGGCATACAAAGCAAACAAAACCAAAACCTAAATGACTCCACTTTGGGTTATAAAGAATCTCCCTTCAATGTCTGCTGCTGATTTCATCTCCTGTGGCCCTCAATGCTTCATGTGCTGTCCATGTATGGATATTCATGACTCATGCTCCAATTTCCCCTTTCCTGGAAGCACTCTCCTCCTGCAGGGTCACAGCAGTCACCACCTGTTCCTAAGTGACAAACATAACAAGTATAGCTAACATTTATTGAGCCCTTACTATTTACCATGAGCTGTGCAGAGCTCTTCATGCTCATTAAGTCAGGAAGTCTTCACAATTCTCTGAAGTAGGATTATTCTATTTGAAGATCAAGATACAGAATCACAAGAAGGTAAACAAACTGCGCCCACCCACCCCCCCTCCGAGGTTCATACCAACTCTAAAATTCAAAGCCACTCTGACATCAGTAGTTGTACACTATGAGCTTAAGGAATAAACTTGTTTTTTTTTTTTTTCTTTCATCCTCCTACTGCTTTGTAGGTTTCTCAGAACCTAGAATCAACATCTAGCATGAAGATCCAACCTTCCCACATGACAGAGCACTCCTGTGACCATGCTCCTGTCCTGAGCACATCAGGCTTCCATGCTCCATCCAGGTTGGTCCTGGACCTCTCTCCATTTTTCCCCCACACCTCCCCTGTACTTGCCCTTATGCAATTGCCTGCTTTACTTTGGTTAAATCCCAAGAAAAATATGGGATTTCAGGTTTAGAATTATAAACTGAAATTCTCAACAAGATTCCTAGGCTAGAGGTAAAAAAGGAACACCTAGGAAGGAGAGAAAACTCAGCACCTTTGGTTCCGGATCCTGAGGAGTCTTAAGAATAAGAGATTGAAAAAGCCACAATAGAGTCGTAACTAGACCATTCTCACAACCAGGCAAGCCAATAATCATAATAAAGACAAGACTATTTTTTTTATTATCCATCATCAATAAGGGAGGAGATATGGGGCACACCCGCTAACTAGGGCGAAGGTTCAGCACCTAGGCCAGGGACAACATAGAGGGAGAAAGACTGTAAGTAGGACCTTTGGTAAGAGTTATAACATCCCCCTTCACCATAAGAGTGGTGAAGATCAATTTCAGGAGCAGTATGTTGTGCAAAAATGGTGCCAAGTCCCCAAGCGTTCGGGCTGTCGAGGGCCATTTTGCAGAGGTCTGGAGTTAGGGTCAGCCAAGGGATGGTTTGAGAAACCGTAGAGTGGGCCCAGATCACATCACTGACTTCACTGAGCACGGTCCAGGTGAAATTCATGGATTGATGGCCAGCAGTGATCAACACAGATGCCAGGAGCAAGAGGCCAACGAAAGCAGGGGCAGCCATAGTCCTGAAAAGGAAAGGACAAATCCTCAGGGGGCAGGGAGCCTTCCCTGGGAGAGGGTGAATTTTTAAGGGGTGAGGGTGGTGAGAAACAGAAAGCTGTTTAGGAGCAGTGCATTCACGAAAGAAATGTCCAGGTTGTTTACAATTATAACATGTTTTCGTCCCCTGAGTGAGACCAGCAGAACGGAGAGCAGCTCCAATTGCTAAACCCATGGCGTGGGAGGAGCCCACGCCTGCACATAACTTGATATAATCAGATATGGTCTCCCGCTTCTGAGAGCGGAGAATAGACTGACAAGCAGGATTAGCATTCTCAAAGGCCAGGTGTTTGATAAAGGGGCTGTTGGTCTCCCCAACACCAAAAAGGCGCTCAGCAGTTTCATTAAGTCTACTAATAAAGTCACTGTAAGGCTCTTCTGGACCCTGTCTAATATTAGCCAGGGAGGCGGTGGCGGCCCCTTTAAGAGGGAGGCGCCGCCAGGCGGCGAGGCCTGCCTGTTGTATTTGGGCTAAAAGTCCAGGGGGATAGCGTGCTTGCCGTTCGTTGGAATCATAGGGATGTTCCCCCAACAATTTTTGTTTTGTCCAATTTTTAGAAACAGCCTTTTGTAAATTACGGTGAGCAAAGTCAGAGCAGTTCTCATTAAATTCAGCGCGCCATAGAACAAAGTCTCCACCAGAGAGAGCCGCGCGAGCAAGGCGATACCAGTCATTAGGCGTAAGCCATTTGTCACTATAGCTTTCCAGAAGAGTGAGAGTAAAGGGAGCCGTGGGCCCATAATTGGAGATAGCCGCTTTTAGTCGGTCAAGAAACTTTAAATTAAGAGTTTTATATTTAGGCTGGGGAACAGACTCCGGGGCAGGTTCATCCTCAGAATCAGAGGAGGCAGCATTCCCATCAGCTGGAGCAGCCGAGGGAGCAGGCTCCTCATCAGAGTCCATATTGGACGCAGGGAAGGGAGCAGAAGCGGGATCAGAGCGAGCCTGTGTGCAGGGTAACAGGAAAAGCAAGAAAGCCAGTATTGCGGGTGTGTGCGTCTGCTTTTGTCTTGCGCCTACGGCTGTCAGAGGAAGGATTAGAAAAGGCAGCAAGTTCTTTTGTGACAGAATCAAGTTCCTGGAGAAGTTGCAGTTGAAGTTTTTTATCCTGAAGTGCCCTACGGAGGTCAGAGACAGAAGCTAGTGTGGCAGACTGTAGTTCTGTGAAAGGAGAGTCAGTGAGAGGTTCAGCAGGCACAGAGGGAAGTAAGGCGGCAGAGCGGTCGAGAACAGGAGCGCAGAGTGGCGGGCAATAGGGCGGAGGCACTAGAGGAGGTTTATTGGTGGGGCCCACATCAAGCAATGGGGGAGGGGGGGAACCAGTTTCACCAGCTTCAAGATCCACTAGGGAAGGATAAAGGTGGCAGGAAGGCTTTTCAGAGGCAGGAGACTTAGGTCGCTCCTGAGTTTCATTTTCAACAATGACAGAGGCACAAGCAGAAGGGGGCCTAGAAGAGCGTTTAAGAGCAGCCTCTCCTTTATTAACAAGAGCCTGTACAGCCATAGAATGATTGTGGACCTTGAGAACATCATTTATAAGATTCCAATAAGAGTAGGCAGAAACAGGGACCTTCTCGGGGCCAAAGGTTTCATAATAATCACGTAAACAATCTCCAACTCTTAACCAAGTTTTTTCATTTATAGTCCCTTCCTTTGGGAACCAAGGACAGAGATCACCAATATAATCTAAAAATATCTTTAAATCTTTTCTTTTAACCCTAGTTCCTCGTACCTTGAGAGCTTGTTTTAGCCCAGTCACAAAAGAGTCTTCTTTTGAAAATGCTTGTCCCATGGTAAAGAAAAAATCTTATCTTACCTCACCGTCCGAGTGTTCCAACGGATCTGTCTCACGGGCGGGCCAGTGTCTAACCCCCTCTTTGGGTTGCGGCAGCCTCGGTGCGGGATCCCAATGGGCAGGTAGCAGACGGTGTTTCAGGCGATCCTAGGTTCGTGCCCCACGTTTGGGCGCCAGTTGCCCCGGCCAGCGGGGCTTCAACGGGAGCATGGACCCCAGAAAACCTGAAATGAAGGGAACAAGAGACACAAGGAACCGACATCAAGACAGGAGTCTGATCAAGCTGCCAAATTTTATTTTTCTCACGGTGCCTCTTATAGCAGAACAGAGGAGTTTGTCAGCAGTTTAGGTATTGTTACAGTTCTATTTCACCAGCCCCCAAAACACATAAGATGTTCCACAGGATAAGGCCCCCAGCCCCAAAGCCAAGAGATAACGACTTTATGGGTTACATTGTTCTTTCTCTGTGTATGGGTTAATAAACAACTGCAGATCTTTGCCCCGCCCCAGCCCCAAGGCCACAAGACAACGACTTAGCAAACAACTGCAGATCTTGTGACTTTCCAGAACAGACAGCTTATTACAAAATGGAGTCATTATTTAAGATGGAGGCACTTTTGCTTTCCTGGTGCCCAATGGTTCCCCACAGGAGCCTACCAAATAGAGTTATTTGTTGAAAATGTGACTCAGGACTTCCAGAACTCCACACTTGCCTTTGCAATTGCCTATTGTATACAGTTTCCTCAAAGGCATCTCAAATATAACATTCCAAAATTAAATCTTACCTTCTTAATGTGCTTCCAAGGTTGATGTTGCAGAAATACCATGGGAATGAGTGTTCAGATTTCCATTGTTTGAGTTATTCATTATGTGGAAAATGAGAATTTGCAACATGATTTTGTCCTTGTTGTCTGACTTTTTCTGGGATTATGTGAAGAAAACGTCCATTCCCCAGAAGGAGCAATGAAAACAGACTAAAGAAATGATTCTCCTCAAGCGTATGTGTATGAATTAACTAGTTTGTTGGAATTACATGGTGACAGGTTACCTACAGGAGCATGGGTGACTCAAAGGCAGCTGCATCCCAGAAAAGCCCATCCCAGCATGAGTGATGACTCCCAGAAACTGCATCCCTGGAACTCCCTACCCAACTTTCAGGCAGCTCCATCTAAGAGATTCTTCTTTTCCCCAGAAATTTTTACTGCTTATAAAACTTGGGAGAGTTTTGTGAATCTTGGAACATTTTGAGCTACCTAAACTTTGTATGTTTCCTTTACTTTCTGAGTCTTATGAGTCAAATTTACCCTTCTAGGATGGAATGTTTCAATTTGGAGATAGCTATACTGCAGTCCTTTACTAAAAATTGTATTGTAGGAGCTGGAGAGATGGCATAGCAGTTAAGGTGCTTGCCTAAGGACCCAGGTTCAATTCCCCAGTAACCAAGTATACCAGATGCACAAGTTGGCACATGCATCCAGAGTTTGTTTGCAGTGGCTAGAGACCCTGGCAGCCCATTCTGTCTATCTGCCTCTCTCTTTCTCTCTCTCTAAACAAGTAAATAAAATATTTTTTAAAAGTATACCACAAAGGCAGTCAACTCTGATGTGGGCTATGATAGAAGGTTGTTAGATGTAGTAAACAATAGTAAAGGATACATGAGAAATGGAGACTCTTCTTGGTGAAGAAACTGGAAGGAATTCTCAGGGAAGAACATCCTGGAGCTGCACCAAGAACAAGAATGACTGGTAATACCCAGGCCATGGAGAGGAGGGGGAAAAAAGGAGAGCAGTATAAGTTTGAGTTAGTAATTGTTTTCCAGGGCTACCAGCAGATTTCTGGGCACAATAGAGGTGCTTGCATCTGGGCAAGGGTTATGAGCGACCTTATTTATGAGAACCCAGAGTTTCAATTTTATCCTAAAGCTAAAAGTAAGTAATAGAAGACATTTGAGAATGGCACTAATAAGATTTGCATTTGAGAAATTAATTGGTGGCCATAAGGGTGATAAATTAAAGCTAGATTGGCAATTGAGAGAATCCTAATGGGCTATTGCAAATAGAAGAGCTGAAAGTAATAAAACTGAATTAAGACATAAGCAGTGAAAAGAAAAAGTCAAGAAGGCTTTAAAGTGATGGCCTACAGGGACACGGGATAATATGGAATTAGAGAACAAGATTCATTGGTATCCATGGCTCAGGGGCTCATTTGATAATTGAGAGGACAGAAAGAAATAATGTATGCCTGGCATGTGATAGAGGCCCAATAAATATTCTATCCCTGCTTATTTCTCTTATTACTTGCACTGTCACTTACCTGTAACTGAAACCAGAAATGTGGGAGTAATTCTAGCCTCCTCTGTCCTTTGTCATGATGTTCTGAACCCCAGAGTTGATGTTACTGAAGAGACATCCAGGGAGGGAAACATTCTTCAGGAGTGTGTGGTTTGCCTTTGGCCTCAGTTTAGTTTTATGGAGGAGTGGTCAAACAGGAGCCATATTTCAAAGCACTTTGTGGCCTATACCATTCAGGGCTCACATAGAGGTGAGTGCTAGGTGAGCCATGGTCACACCAATATAATGGTGGCTCCTTGCTCGTCACTCTGATTTCTCCTTCCTCTTTCTTTTTGTTTAATTTATTTTTTATTGACAACTTCCATAAGTATAGACAATAATCCATCCCCCCACTTTCCCCTTTGCAACTCCACTCTCCATCATACCCCTCCCCCTTCTCAATCAGTCTGTCTTTTATTATGATGTCATCATTTTTTCCTCCCATTATGATGGTTTTGTGTAGGTAGTGTCAGGCATGACAAGGTCATGGATATCCAAGCCATTTTGTGTCTGGAGGAGCACATTGTAAGGAGTCCTACCCTTCCTTGGCTCTCCTCTCTTTATCTAGCTCCATTAGTTACAAAGTGCTATAAATATTGGAAATTGTCAATTACTTAGATCCTAAACAGAGCTGAGCACAGCTCAGGGTCTCTTTTAGAGGACATAACACTTTTTCTTGTAAGTAGTAAGGATTAGGGAAGGTAAAAGTATCTGAACAGAACAAAAATCCATTGTTGGGCTGGAGAGCTGGCTTAGTGGTTAAGGTGCTTGCCAGCAAAGCCTAAGGACACAGGTTTGATTCTCCAGATCCCACGTAAGCCAGATGCACATGGTGCCACATGCGTCTAGAGTTTGTTTCCAGTAGCTAGAGGCCCTGGCATGCCCATTCTCTCTCTCTCCCTTTGCCCCTCCATGTAATAAATAAATAAAAATAAAATATTTTTTTTAAAAATTCATTGTTGACAAGGATGGGGCAAAAGGAAAAGACCCAAGGAAACTCTGAGGGAGACACAGATGTTCTCTAGCTGGATTGTGGAGTTGATGCCACATAGCTTCCTTCTTTCAAATGACATGGTACTAACTGTACACAAAAAAGCATGAATTTGACAGAAATTATACCTCATTATAACTGTTTTGATTTTAGATAGATTTATCTTAGATAGATTTTAGACAGATGACCAAAAAATAAATACACATATATGTAGATAGTAAAGATTAATGTAATGGTGATTGTGGTAGTTTGAATAGATGCCCCCCAGTAGATTCAGGAGTTTATTAAAACTTCTTGGATTTCCAGCCACCTGGCTATGGGAGGTGTCACTGGGCAGATCTTAGGGTCCAGACCTAAGGTGTGGTGGTGGATTTGAAATTCCAATCTAAAGATAGGCAAAGTACCTAGTTCCACCTGGAGTTCCTGAAGTAAGTATGCTGTGTGGTTTTTGGGTCTGGGCTTTTTGGCTTGTGGCCTCTCTCTCTCTCTCTCTCTCTCTCTCTCTCTCTCTCTCTCTGCTTGGACCTGTGAAAGCAGGATCAGCTTCATTATGGAACTGTAATCTGTAAGGTTACAGTTATCTGGATCTGTAATCTTCAATAAATATCCCTTCTTCCATAACTGTGCCTGGTCTGGAAGCTCATCTCAGTGAACCTGAAGCTGTCTGCTACAGTGAAGGATGTAAGTAAGATATTAATTATCAAAAGGCACACTTCACTCCTTCCTGGAATATTTGCCTTTTTGCCTCTCTCTGTGTCTGTGTGTCTTTCTTTCTCTCTCTTGGTGTGTGTGTGTGTGTTGGGGGAGTTTTTGGATATAGTCTCACTATGTAGCCCAGGCTGGCTTGGAATTCAGAGCAATCCTCTTGTCTCAGCCTCCTGAGTGTTGAGTGTATAGACATGGGCCACCGCCACACCTGAAAACATTTATATTTCAATAGACAATTCCTAAGGCTAAAGATGCTTTTGGGGCCGAAAGAAGTTAATCTGCAATAGGATGACTTTTACTCAAATGCAAAGCATTTTGTTACAGTTCAGAGGGGAATTCTACATGAAGGAAAAAGCCAGCAGAAGAGCTTATAATCAGAGAGAAAGGACATTTTACCTGTCTCTAAATTTACAAATGACAAAAATATTGCTTTAACCTTTATTACTAGCATATATTGATTGTGCAAAATAGTTTGATTGTGACATGTCCATGCATGTATATAACATATTTTGGCCACATTCCTCCCTTACCTATCCCCTTACCAGTAATGCCCTTCTTCTCCAATAGTCTCCCTTCTAATTTTGTATCTTTTCTCCACCTCTGAATTCCACATACGAAAGAAAACAAGCCATACTTGTCCTTCTGAGTTTGGCTTATTTTGCCGAACATGTTGATCAAGGAGACCGTAGTTTAAGTCAAGCCTTCCCTTTCCATCTCCCCACCATATCCATCACTGGTTTTTCCTGAGTTGCTGCCCTGGCCCATGTTATAGGAGCCCTAGTGAGGAAACAATTGTGCTTACTGGAAGTAGAAATACACTATATATAAGTTCATTCTTCACAATGAGGATTGTGCCTACAACCAGAATGAGGACTGGAGTTCAGGCAGGCTGTCCCTGACCTATACCATGCGGACCAAGTCCTATGCCAGCTTTGACTTGACAACCTTTCTCCTGTCATGTTGGATCTGCCAAGTCAGGTTTAAAGCTGACTTTAGATTCTTTCTGACACTTAGGCCTGCCAAAAGGGATATACTGTGCTCTGTTTTTCTAAAAATCTCTCTTTGGTCTTACAATACTAAAGCATCTTGGTTTCCTTTGTTAATTCCAATCTCCTGTTGGACAAGATAAAGTTTAAAGTTTTTCATTCTAGGAACTAATTTCCTTCTAAGCAACTCAACAAAGTGTTGATGTTTCTTCTGTTACCCTGAACATTTTTTCATTTCTCCAGAGTGCATGTGAACACCATATGAACTAATGAAATGATGTATGTTACCCATGACAGCAGAATGTGGAGCATTAGAGTGAGAGAAGAGTCACTTGCTACTTTGTGGCCCTGACATGCCATCAAACAAGGGGGCACCTAAGTGACTGCTTGTTACTCCAGCTGAGTTGAACAGCACAGGCAGAATCGCCCATGCTTCATTCACCCTGCACTGTAGTTCAGGAAAAGGAGGCATCTGACTGTGGCACAGGGGAGGATGTAACAAGCAACAGGCAGAGCACTGGCCTCTTCTCCTAGCCCAGCAACTGAGAAGTTCAAAAACAGAAGCAGAAGCCATCAGGTATCCCTACAATAACAGTATCTGAGCTCTTTCTGCCTCTCCCTCCAAACTTTATAACTGAACGCCTCCTTCATTATCCTAAGTGCTGCCTCCAACATCCTATGTCCCTGACACAGCCCTTCAGGGGCTTTATGACTTCCTTCATCTCTCTACTCTCACCAACAATGCAACACAAGATAGATTATTCATGTCTTCCTTCTTATTAGAAGGTAGCTAGTTGACTACACCTGCTGAGATGGTTCTCACTTTTATCTGCAAAGTTGACAAGAGATGCCATTCTTTTTGAAATTGAGTAAGAGCTTTCACTACAGGCTTACAGTAGGGTCAGGCATTATGCTGACCTCAATTAGGTCAGTTAATTCATACTGGAAACTAAGGGGCAGAGCAGTAGCAGCTAGTAAGAGATCCACTGTCATTGAAACCCAAGTCTCATTCTTACCTATGACCATACTGAACACTGCCCTAAACTGTGTCCAACCCTCCCTACCTACTCTTCCAACCTGTTTTTTTTTTTTTTTGAAATATGAAAGAATCAATGAGAAGGGACATCAAAAGGTGTTTTACTAAGTTGAAGGCTTGAGGAACTTACCTTGAGAGCCCAGTTTTCTACCTAGTCAAGTGGATCTATGAAATAAAGAAAATATACAAAAATTTATAGGGAAATGTCTGGGGTAGGTGACAGATGGTTGAGCTGTATTGCTGTAGTCATTCATTTTTATTCTTGAGGTGGGTAGGATATATTACTTTTACTGTTTCATAATAATGTAAAACATTGATAGTTTAGCAACTAATGTGTCAAGCATGTTTAATATACTAGGTTTTTATTCTAAAATTCAAACATCACAGAACATTTGGAAAATTAAAAAAAATTAAAACATAAATAGATGTTATATAAACTTTCATTGCCTGCAAGTGACCTCAGTTAATACTTTGCTAGGCTTCTCTTCAGACTTTTCTATATAAATTTGTATATATTTCCTAAGTCAGATACCTGGATTTTCATGAAATATTAAATAACATATTTTTGTAAGATGAATTTTTTGAAAATGTTTTTTCAAATTGTAATTTATATTTTATGCACATATATTGTGTTTTCTCTGTTATTCTCTCCTATCCTCCCTCCCATTTCCTGCTGGTCCCCTTCCTCTTCACAAATAGTACACCCTCTGCCTTCAGAAAATATTATTTTTAATGGCTTCAAATAAATGAATACACAATCATTTGTTTAACCATTTCTTCAAAGATAGGCTTTTGGGGTTTTCCCATTTTTTTTGCAATTACAAGAAATGCATATTTTCAATTATCTCTCCAAGATGGTTTACCAGGAATGGATATACTGGGTCAAAAAGAACTCTAAAAGAAACTTTAAATAGTTTTCACTATATGAAATTTAATCATTCTAAGTATTATTGTAACTCAAAATATGGTTGACAGAGTAAGATGTTGAGCATATTAAATATGTCCGTGTTAGTTTTTCTGCTAAAGCTTTGTTACTAAGATTATCATATTGACTTGAATGGATAAATCTTTTTTTAAAAAATGAGAAGAAAATAACTGGAAAGTATATGCACCTTCATCTGGTCTTTGAAGGCTTCATAAAACCTTCAGAGAAGGCTGGGGAAATAGTAGGTAAAGCACTTGATATGCAAGACTGCTTACCTGAATTTGTATACCCAGAACACATGTAAAGTGGAAATGAGGGCTGGAGAGATGACCTAGCAGTTAAGGTGCGTACCTGTGAACCCTAAGGACCACGTTCTCCCTTCTAGACCCCACATTAGCCAGACGGACAAAGTTGAGGCAAGGGCAAGGTTGCACATGACCACTAGGTGGTGCAAGTATCTGGAGTTCATTTGCAGTGGCTGAAGCCCTGGTGTGCCAATTCACCAATTCTCTCTTTCGCTCTCTCTCTCTCCCTCTCTCTCTTTAAAAAAAAAAAAAAAAAAAAAAAGGTGGAAATGAGAATTCTGGAAGCTTGCAGACCCGCTAGCCTGGCAAACATAGTGGTGAATAACAAAGAGAATCTGCTTCAAAGCAAGGTGGAATATAAAGAGAACAACACCTGGAGTTGTCCCTGTCCTCCATGCACAAGCCATGGAATGTGCACACATGCGCAGACACACACACACTTTTATGCACAACAGTCACAAACGTTTCACCCTCAGAGAATTTGTTGTGATTGAAAATAAAGTCTTCAGAAATAGAAAAAGAAAGAATTCTCCTTGAAATAACAAAGCTTATAATAATTATAAAAACCCCTGAGAATGTTGAATTTGAAGTGAATGTGAAGAAATTCTTAAAGCCTTGACTGATTACTTTCTAAAAGACTTTTAGATGTTAGCTTTCTGAGGACTTTCTGTTCTCAGCTGCATTTAGCTAACAGGTTAAAAGTGGATGATGAAGACTGCTAGGAGGAACAGTGCTTTGATGAGTCACTATACTTAACCATAAATAGAGGGAGAACCAATTATCTGCCACTTGAGCTATGTAGACCCTTACTTTCCTTCCCCTTCCTAATAGTTAACAAAATTTATGCTCATTTAACATCCCCTTAAGACATAGAGCAAACATGGCCAGAAGGCATGAAAGAATATAAAAACTTGATGTGAAATGAAGTAGATTGTCTGTGTGGCATGGGCAAGACTGATTAGTGGCACCTACTATTCAGAAAGAACACATCTGGATGCTGGGGAGACAAATCAGTTTTGATATCTGCCACTTGGGCCCAGGATGCCTCAAGACATGGCACAGAATCAGCACCTGGCATCCAAAATTGTTGTAATACAATATATCTCAAATTTAGTGAATGATTCTATAAATTTCAAAAGGTGTTCACATACATGTGGTTATTAGACTGTCTAACATTATGAAGATATAATAATCCATGTTCCACAGACTGTCAAAGAGATTACATACTTCACCTTGTGTCACAAACCTTATGAGATGTTCTCACAGCAGTAACTATAAATTCTTTGCATTGCCTTCTAATAATCAAATTGAACTGAGTACTGTTGTGTGCTGGGTCCTCCACTAGATAATAGAGTATAAAAAAGAAACAAAGAGCTAGAGACATAGCAATAGGGAAAGATGCAAACTGAAGCTCTCATACTGAATAATGGAAGCCACCAGGGAGTTTCATGGTACAGGGGCTGGACATTGTAAACAGGTATGGAGTAAATGGCTTAGAGGAAAGAAAACTATAAGAGAAGAAAGATGAGATAGAGATGATGACAGAAACTATTCTTGATCAGATTTAGTAATCCTATCCTGAGCCTACTTGTTGACCATACTTCAAACTTTGAAATTTTGTACCTATCTTCACAATGCCCCGTTTTAGCAATATTTCTGCCAAATTGGCATAATGAAAATTTCCATTTGCCAAATGTGGTGGCTCATGCGTATAATTCCAGCACTGTAAGGCCAACACAGGAGGGTTAGGAATTTCTAGGCAACTCTGAGCTATACAGAAAAAAAAAAAAAAAAAGCAAAATCTACTTTAGGGACTTTGGGTAAGATGGCAGCATAGGAGCCACACCAAACAAGCCTAGTGAGGGACATCAGCAAAACCACAGAAAAATACACTCTTCTGAAAAGTAAAGGTGTATAGATTTATATTAGTCACAGCCAAGAAGCAGGAGAGACCAAGATCTACCAGAAAAGAAAAAACAACCAGAATCCCACTGAGGTGCTTGCAGCCTCGATCCATGATCTGCACAATCTGCACATCTGCCTGGCACCACCTGCCCAGTGCCAAGCTGCAGGAGCAAAGACCAAACATGGGAATTTTCCAACCTTATCGGCCTCCTTGCAATGTCAAGAAATCTGGAGGGGAGACAGCAGAGATCAGCTAAGAATATAAGTGGGACCAGCTGAGCAGTTCCAGTACAACTCCAGGCTTACTGCACGCTCCCATCCCTCAACCATTAGAACCATGAACCTACAGAGAACACATTCAGCCCCCTGCAGCAGGACATCCAGCACAGCTTATCAGAACACCAGCTCCACAGTGCAACATGGAGGGCACACAGCATTGATAACATTGGAAGCCACCCCAAAAGGTAACAAGGCTGGGTGACAAAAAAGCAGGTACGTAGGCCTGCACTGGATGTGCTAATCTCTCTTTCCATGTCAGGAAAGCTTATGGGTTACATATTCTTGGTTGGCTTTATCATTCTCAATTAAGCTGTATTTGGAGGTTCACTATTGTTGGCCTTTGGTGCTTTCAGATTTATACAGCCTTTGTCTTTTGCTTCTGTAATTACTGGAGAAAGGGTCTGATTCAGATCCATGCTGACCTGGAACCCAATTCAGAACAGAAATCTCAACCTTCCATCTGACAGGATTAAGGGTGTAGAGTAACACACACACTTAGGGATTTTGGCTTTATAAAGCTATCTGTTTGTTTTAATCCCCACAATTGCATACTCTGTGCTGGTTTTTATTGAATGTGTATTTTGCTCAGTTGAAGTTTAGAATTCACCAGTACATTGTTCCACCCAGCCCACTACAATACTTGAATATCAGGCAAACTCGACACCTAGGATTACTTCTGTGGTTAGACTGAGGTACAAGAGCTGCACTTGAAACTTTAAACTCATATACTGACAGTATATAAAGTTGAATCTTCACATCTAAGAACAATGCAGATAAGTAGAAAACCCAGGCATCAAATCAACTAAGGATGCAAAAGTCAGAACATTATAATACAAGAAACACAAAGAATCAAGACAATACAATCCCACCAAAATTATAAACCCATCAGAAATGAGCCCCAAGGAGACTGTTTTACATGAAATGTCTGACAAAGATTTCAAAAAATGATTTTATCTCTACTCAAAAAAATCAAAGGAGAAATCACAGGAATTAGAAGAAAACAAAGGAATTAAAGAAGAAAACAAACTCCTGCAAAAGAACATAGGAAATCAGCTTAATGAAATAAGGAGGTCATTACAAGACATGAGTAAGGAAATAGAAATACTGAAGCCAAACAAGGCAGAAGTTCTAGCACTGGAAAACTCAGTCAGTCAAATAAAATCTCTGTGAAAAGTCTCACCAGTAGAATAGATGGTGAAGAGAACAGAATATCTAAAGTACAAGACAAGGTGGCACACCTAACATAGTCCAACAAACAGAAAGACAAGCTAATAGAAGGTATGAATGGGAATTTCAAGATATCTGGGACAATATGAAAAGATCAAACATAAGAATTTAGGGTATAGTAGAAGGAAGAGAATTTCACTGCAAAGGTATAGTAGGCATTTTCAAGCAAATTATACAAGAAAATTTCCCCAATTTGGGAAAGAAATGTCAATGCAGATACAGAAAGCATTTAGAACACCAAACAGACAAAACCTGGAAAGAATCTCTCCTCACCATATTATAATTAAACTACTAAACACACAAACCGAGGAAAATATATTGAAAGCAGTTAGAGAGAAAAAGCAAGTCACCTATTAAAGGCAAGGTATCAGAATAACAGCAGATTATTCAACACAAACTAAAAGTCAGAAGGGTTTAGAATGACGTATGCCAAGTTCTGAAAGATAAACAACTGTCAACCAAGAATACTTTATCCTGCAAAGTTATTTATCCAAATTGATGGAGAAATAAGGACATTCCACAACATAAACAGGCTAAAGGAATTTATGACAACTAAGCCAGCTCTACAGAAAATACTTGAAGGAATCCTTCACACTGAAGAGAAAGCAAAACACACACAGGAAGAAAGAGGAAAAAATAAACCACACTCAAATAACAGTTAAAACAAGCAAGTAAAAGGAAAACAGAAAGGACTATAAAACAGCAAATATGGTAAGAATAAACATATACCTTTCAATAAGAACTCTTAATATCAATGGCCTCAATGCCCCAACCAAAAGACATATGCTTGCAGACTGGATTAAAAGGCAGGATCCTTCTATTTGTTGCCTCCAGGAAACTCATCTTTCAATAAAAGGCAGACCTGTTTTAGGATGAAAGGATGGAAAATGGTATTTCAAGCAAATGGGCCTAGGAAAAAAGCAGGGGTTGCTATCCTGATATCTGAAAGGATAGACTTTAAACCAACATTGGTGAGGAAAGATAAAGAAAGTCACTTTATACTGTTTAAGGAACACTCCAACAGGAGGACATTACAATCCTAAACATATTTGCATCTAATTTGGGGGCTCCAAATTTCATCAAACAAACACTATTAGACTTAAGGTCACAGATAACACCAAACACAATTGCACTGGGTAACTTCAATACCTCCTTCTCATCAATTAACAGGGCATCCTGGCAAAATATAAACAGAGAGACATCTGGATTAAATGATGTCATGGAACAAATGGACCTAACAGATATCTACAGAACATTCCATGCAGGGAGCAAGAGCGAACGCCATTACAAGATGGCGCTGGCTTCCTGTCTGTATTGAGGTAAATAACTCCATATTAGGCAGTGCCTTGGTGCCAACCGTGTTCAAGGTATGCGCATGCACTTGACGCAACCTGTCCCGAGCCTATCCTGTGGCGCCTGGTGGTGGCAAGCTGGTAGCAACCAATCAGTGGGCGCCTCGTTGCACTCCCCGCTATAAAAGTAGCTGTACATTCCGCCTCGCGCCCCTCGCCATCAACCCTCCTGTTAACCAAGAGCTCTCCAATAAAAGTGTGATCAAGAAGGATCCTCGTCTTGTGGTCGTTCTTCCTTGCAGGTCAGGGGGCTCGCCGCAAACTGGTGCCAAAAACCCGGGACGCCGGGAGCCTTGTGGTCACCAGGCGAGGGGTCGAAGACGATTCAGAACTTGACACACGGAGAGGAAGACGTCGGTAAGTCATCCCCAGTCATGCAGTTTTCTGACCTGGACTTTAATCTGATCCTTGCTGTTTTCCTTCCCTTCTGGGTTTTGTTTTTTATTGCCTGTTGCTACTGTCTCCGCTGTGACGAGCCTGGCAAAGAGTGCCTTTGCTTTGAGGAGGATTAACCTCGCGGTGCGAATCGAGAGTAAATCCTTGGTAGACAACAGGGTTTTTCAGTGAAGTTTCGCGCAGGTTTTTCTCTTGTCCCTGTTGGTAAGGTCGCTGGTAGATAACAGCACGCATCATGGGCAATTCTCAAAGCGCAAGTTTTGCTGCTGCTGATTTTGTTACACCGATCAAGGAATTACTTAAGCAGCGGGACATTAAGGTCTCTACTGCAAAGATAAGAAAGATTGTTAAAGACCTGGACACACTTGCACCGTGGTTTGCGGTGTCGGGGGATCTCTCCCTCACAACTTGGGAGAAGCTAGGCAGGGATCTGGAAGCGGCAAAACAGGAGGATAGGATCGGTAAAGGTACGTTGCCATTCTGGCGGTTGATTCATTCTTGTCTAAGTAAAGGTAGCCACACAGACATTATTAGACAGGGACGGAGAGCGTTGGCAAGGCATCAGGATAGTCTTTCTGAGTCAGATACAAATGGGGAAACCCCAGCTAGGCCTAGGAAAAGGGAAGAAACAAAAAAGGGAATGCAAAGGGGAGAAGAGGATAAAAGCTTACAAGATGAGCTCAGAGAAATGGGTGAAGTTTATGATTGCTCACCCACCAACAGGGACAGAAAAGCTTCCTCTAGACTGTACCCTGTCATTGAGGATCTGGCGCATTTAAATGTGCTGGAAGCAGATGATGAGACTAGCTCAGACTCTGAAGAGGAGGAAGAATTAGATGGGGAAGCGGCTCGCTATGGGGAGGAGAGATACTATCTTGATGAGCAGCCGCTACCGCAAAATCGAAAACAAAAGAAGATAGGAGATAAGAACCGCGCGGCTTTTCAATCTGCCACCCCTGCCATTCCCAGTGCTCCTCCGCCTTATGCCGGCAAGCATTGTTCAGATTCCTTCCTTTCAGAGGGGGACAGAAGGAGGTTCTTACAAGCCTTCCCGGTGTTTGAGGCTGCGGATGGAGGCCGCGTCCATGCGCCGGTAGAGTATGCCCTCATTAAGCTTTCTAAGGGGAAGGAAAGACTGCAGAGGACTTTGTTAGAACTGGGCTACTGGCATAAGGGCTGGCTACGTCCTGCTGCCCAGGTCCAGAGTGTTTAATCAAGGTTAAATTTGTAATGGACTGATGTGCTTGGCTAGAGATACTGGACTGAGAGATTTAAGATTTTAAGCTGAAAAACTTTAAGCAAGTTAAAATTACAGGCACTGAGACTGGTTTTAGGTTGCTGAACCTCCTATTGTCAAACACATTAGCAATCTTAAGGAAGATGTTCCAACTGCTTTACATTAAAACAATGGAAAGGATGCCTGAGGAAAGGCTATCATAGAAATGCAAACACTTTTGGAAAGAGTTGACTGGAGGAGGAACCTGCTTTTCAAGGCTATTGAACTTGAACTGCAGAAGTTTGATGTTTGTTTGATGGTGGTTGAGTTTGCATTGTTTTAGTCTCTCCTTGCTTTAATCCCAGAGGAATTCGCCCATTACAAATTTGGCAGATGGATGTTACTCACGTCCCATCTTTTGGCAAATTACAATATTTACATGTTTCCATTGATACTTGTTCTGGAGTTATGTTTGCTTCCCCATTAACCGGGGAGAAAGCAGCCCATGTTATTCAACACTGCCTCGAGGTGTGGAGTGCCTGGGGGAAGCCCAAAATTCTTAAAACTGACAATGGACCAGCTTATACTTCTCAAAAATTTGGACAGTTCTGTCACCAGATGGGAGTGACCCATTTGACAGGTCTCCCGTATAATCCTCAAGGACAGGGTATTATAGAACGGGCTCATCGCACTCTAAAGTCTTATTTAATAAAACAAAAAGGGGGAGTCGAGGAGGCTCTGCCCTCAGTCCCACGAGTGACTATATCCATAGCACTCTTTACTCTTAATTTTTTAAATTTGGACAGTCAGGGCCATTCGGCGGCTGACCGTCATTGCTCAGAGCCTAACAGGCCACAGGAGATGGTTAAGTGGAAAGATGTTTTGACTGGTCAATGGAGAGGCACAGATCCTATTTTAATAAGATCCAGGGGAGCTGTTTGTGTTTTCCCACAGGACCAAGAATCACCTCACTGGGTTCCCAGTCGGTTGGTAAAGACGGTCCGACTCTCCTCAGAGGACAACCCGGAGATCCAGAACGATCCTGAAGAAGCAGATATGGAGGAATCTATGGATGTTGGCCTTCCAGTGCCTGGCACTCAGTAGAGGAGAACAACGCTGGGGCATCTTGTCAGCCTTTCCTAAGCCCCTGCCGGTACATCATGCTGCAGCGGTCTTCCCTCGCTTCTTCACAACTCAGAAGGAGCTGGGTCTCCCCACTGTGATTGGGGATACCACGTATGTCAGCTTAGGGGAAGATCGGAATTTTAAGGAAATCGGAGCCCTTTGCTTCACAATCGATTCACCCCATAATTCTTGTATAGGGCTGAGAAAACAGGCCTTTGGCTGGTTTAAGGATGATAGGATATGGGGAAAAAATTCCCAAGAGAGACGTAATTCCAGATTTGGTGCAGAAAATAGTACTTCTCAATATCTTTTTGCAAATTATACCTTCTATGATCAGGCAGTTTGGTTTAATAAACTATATCAACAACACCTTGCCCCCCCACTGTTGGAGAACTTATGAAGGGGACCTCTGGCCATGGTCAGAATGGCAATCCACAGCTGTGGGATGGGCGGATGAAGGACACCTTTTTACTTTCTCCCCGGAAATGAGAGGCCACCACCCCTATCCTGCCTCCTGGACCGATGGACTTTTTATCCAAGATCCAAGGTTTAACCCATTCTCAAAATGGGTGTTGTGTGGAGTGAATGGCAGCTGCTCAGATTTGACACCTTTTGTGCTGCTACAAGGAGGTACTGTGGCCTACAGTAATGTGTCTGGGAATCTCCACACCATGTCCAAGCTGAAAGAAGAGGGGGACAGTGACTGGGGACCAGCCTGGACGGGTCTTAATACTTCTGGGGGTATTGAGAAAGTCATATATACTTTTGGGAGGAATGCTTCCTATACCCCTGCGCCTGTGTGTGTTCATCCCCCATTTCTGTTTGTCCTTAGTAACTCTACTTGTGACAAGTGTACCAATACTTCTTGTTACCTATCTCAGTGCTGGGATTCCAAGATTTTTTAAAATGCTATGGTGCTTAGGGTGCCCCGGTGGGTCCCTGTACCCATGGAGGTGTCCAGCATGCTAACCCTGTTTAGGCGAAAGAGGGATTTCGGTATCACAGCAGCAGTGATTGCAGCTATGGCTGCAATAGCAGTTTCTGCTACAGCAGCAGGTTTGGCAATGGCCACATCTGTACAGACAGCCCAGACCAGGCGGGACAAGGTGGTCATTTCTCAGGCACTTGCTGCTTTGGAGTGTGGATCCTCCCCCCAAATTTGGCTATCAGCCTTGAAAGGCAATTAATTTTCCCTGGCCCTTGCACCCTCAGGACCCTGAAGGTCCATTGCACGAGGATGGGCAGGTTATAACAGAATATGTTTGACCTCCGCCTTTGCACACTCAAGGGACTCTTCCCATTGCACTGAGTAAGGGGAGGCTGAACGGTCTCCTTTGATCGGTCAGCACAACATGAGGTGAGGGCCTGATTGGGAGAATGTCTGTTCCTGAGCCTTTCCTGCATTTTTAATAAAGAAGGGGGAACTGCAGGGAGCAAGAGCGAACGCCATTACAAGATGGCGCTGGCTTCCTGTCTGTATTGAGGTAAATAACTCCATATTAGGCAGTGCCTTGGTGCCAACTGTGTTCAAGGTATGCGCATGCGCTTGACGCAACCTGTCCCGAGCCTATCCCGTGGCGCCTGGTGGTGGCAAGCTGGTAGCAACCAATCAGTGGGCACCTCGTTGCACTCCCCGCTATAAAAGTAGCTGCACATTCCGCCTCGCGCCCCTCGCCATCAACCCTCCTGTTAACCAAGAGCTCTCCAATAAAAGTGTGATCAAGAAGGATCCTCGTCTTGTGGTCGTTCTTCCCTGCGGGTCAGGGGGCTCGCCTGCAATTCCATCCAAATGCTGCATAATATACAATTTTTCATCATCACATGGAACATTTTCTAAAGTAGGCTATATATTAGGACACAAAGCAAATCTTAACAAATACAGAAAAATTGAAATAATAAACATATCTCAACATAACAAAAGATATTTATGACAAACCTACAGCAAACATAATACTAAATGGGGAAAAACTTGAAGTTTTCCCACTAAATTCAGGAATAATACAAGGGTATCCACTGTCCCCACTTTTATTTAATATAGTACTGGAAGTCTTAGCTATAGCAATAAGGCAAGAGACCTTTATAAAATGGATACAAACTGGAAAGGAGGAGATCAAATTACCATTATTTGTAGATGATATGATTCTATATATAAAGGACCCTAAAAACTGTACCAGCAAACTGTTAGAGCTGATAAACACTTTTAACAACATAGCAGGGTACAAAATAAACACACAGAAAACTGTAGCTTTCCTATATACTGATAACAAAGATGTGGAGAATGAAATCAGGAAATCTCTCATTTTCACAATTTCCTCAAATAAATAAATTGCAGAAGACACTAGGAAATGGAAAGATATCCCATGTTCTTGGATTGGAAGAATCACTATTGTGTAAATGTCAAAAAGCAATCTACACATTTAATGCAATCCCCATTAAAATTTAAGTGGCATTCTTCACAGAAATAGAAAAAAATCCTAAAATTCATTTGGAAGCACAAAAAAACTTGAATAGCCAAAATGATTTTAAGCAACAAAAATAAGGCTGGTGGTATCAACATGCCAAATTTTAAGCTCCATGACAAAGTCATAGTAACAAAAACAGCATGGTACTGGAACAAGACAGACAAATAGATCAATGGAACAGAATAGAGGACCCAAATGTGATTCTAGGCATCTACAGCTATCTGATTTTTAACAAAAATGCCAAAAATATTCATTGGAGAAAAGACAGCCTCTTCAACAGGTGGTAATGGGGAAACTGGATATCTATATGTAGAAGGATAAAAAGAGACCCTGGCTTTTTTCCATGCACAGGAATCAAGTCAAAATGGATCAGAGACCTTAATATCAGACCTTAAACTCTGAAATTGTTAGAAGAAAAAGTAGGGGAAACTCTTCAAAATATTGGCATAGGCAATGACTTTCTGAATATAACCCCAATTACATAGGAAATAAAACCACTAATCAACCATTGGGAACTCATAAAATTACAAAGCTTCTGTACAGCAAGGAAGCAACCTACAGAATGGTAGAAAATCTTTTCCAGCCATAGATCTGACAAAACAATAAGAAATCAATCAACCTAATTTTTTAAAATGGGCTATGGAACTAAATAGAGAGTTCTCAAAGGAATAAATACAAATGGCATATAAACTTCTAAAACAAATGTTCTCCATCATTGCCATCAAGGAAATGAAAATTAAAACTATTTTGACATTCCATCTCACTCCTGTAAGATAGCTATCATCAAGAAAACAAATGGCAATAAATGTTGGTGAGGATGCAGAAAATGGGAACCTTCTACACTGTTGGGAATGTAATCTGGTACAGCCATTATGGAAATCACTGTGGAGGTTCTTGAGACAGCTAAAAATAGATTTACCACATGACCCACCTATATACCACTCCTAGGCATAAACCCTAATGACTCTTCTCAGTAACTTAGATATACTTGCACTACCATTTCTGTGGTTGCTCTATTCACAATAGCTAGGAAATGGAACCAGCCTAGATGTCTCTTAACAGATAAATGGATAATAAAGATGTGGTACATTTACCCAATGGAGTTCTATTCAGAAGTAAAGAAAAATGAAAGTATGAAGTTTACAGGGAAATGGATAGATCTGGAAGTGAGATAACCCAGGCCTAGAAAGCCATCACATGCTCTTTCTCATGTTTAGACTTGTGTGTGACCTGGAACCAAAAAACTGGTAGTGCAGGCTAGTAAGCTAGAAAATGACTATAAGTGAGGGAGAAGGAAGGACTTTAGGGGATGGTATTGTATATATGTAAGTAGAAGAACAGATTACAGGTAATGGAATGGCCTAAGTGAGGCCAGGGGAAGAGATTGAGTAAGAGAAGGGTGGGCGGGAGTCAATCAATATTCAATATATTCTGAATAAGACATATGAAAGCCTACTTTTTTGGATGATGACACATCAAGAAGCCAAAGATTACTACTACAAAGTTTTCAGTCCCAGGAATGGCACTGAAATACCTTCCAGTGAGTATTGGCAAGGGAGGTCCCTGTTGCCTCCAAAACATTACAGAAAATTGCCCCAGCCCTTGGTTTCCCATGAGCAACAGATGGTAAGACCCTATTGCTGAAGACTTCACATGCATGGACAGCAAGGTCACAGAAAAATCAATCTGGTGCTGAACTGAAAGCCTTCTCCCTGTAGACCAGTCAACTGAAAGCTGGAAAAAGCTGCACTGCATGTAGCCCTATGGAAGACAGAAGTCATAAGTGGTGAAAACAATGGACACTGGAACCCTCAAGTTTGGCCAGGCAGGCCAAGTGACTGAATGGGTGCAATAGTGGCATGTCTGCTCTGTTGGAAACCAACTACTCTCTAATTGGACAGGAGACCTGCTCTATGGGACTAAATAGATGCCTGGAACTGAAAACCTAATTTAAAAAAAATGGCAGTGGACTGGAGGGATGGCTTAGCAGTTAACGCATTTGCCTGCAAAGCCAAAAGACCCAGGTTCAATTCCCCAGGACCCACATTAGTCAGATGTACAAGGTGGCACATGCATTTGAAGTTTGTTTGCAGTGGCTTGAGGCCCTGGTGCACCCATTCTCTCTCTCTCTCCCTCTTTCTCTATTAAACAAAGAAATAAATAACTAAATAAATAAATAAATAAATAAAAGAATATGGCAGGGAAGGTCATGAGAAAGCCCGCCCTTGTCTGGCTAAATGCATATATTATCCACAACAATCTTCCCTGAAAGCACAACATTTAATGTTCATATTCATATATTACTGCTACTCTTACTTTTGGTTAGAGAAGCTTTTCCTTTCTTTTCTTTTAATTATTAGATATGGGCATATTTGTTATGTAAACATCACATGTTGGTACCATCTTTTCCCTCCTCCCTGCCCTTTTACTGAAAAGGCCTTCCAAATTGGGGATGCAGGTCAACCCCATGGTAATTATGAGTCATGCATTATGGGGGTAGCAGTCAGTTATTGGGGAGAGGTAATATCTCTGCGCAAAATGTCCCAACTGTGGCTCTAACAATGTTTCCACCCACATTTCTGCAAAATTCCCTGAGCCATGCTGGGAGTATTTTAAGTCTACTTCAGTGATGGGCACTTAGGAGCATCTAGATGTCTGGGGTTTGGTAGGTGTTGAGTGTCCTCAGTATCTTTCTCCTTCACCCTTGTGCTGATATTAGCTTAACTAAGACAGCAGCATTCTTGCTCATTTCCCCAATTCCTTTGTAGTTTCAGCTAGGGCCAGGGTGGAATGCTGTAGGTTGTTTATCTCCTCAAGTCCAGTTCCCATCTGAAAAAGGGAAGCATTCCCCAATGGAGAGTGAAGTCAGTGCCCATTAAATGGGCTAACCATTCTTAATTTAGAGAGAATTAAAAGGGTTTAGACACTTTTATAGTCTAATGTTAGTGGAGCTTGACAATGAAAAGTAGAATCATTACCTGGATATAATTCTGACTTGTTTCCCAGATCCAGATATGGCTTCCTTTCCACTGAGTGCATCTGTTAGACAATCCAAGAACCATTGGTTACCCACCATGGCTGTGTGCCACTATTGCACTTGTGCGAGCATCATGTCATGTTGTTTGCTTTTGAGTCACATAGACTTTGAATTGCTTGGAGAGATATTGGTCACTTTGTCCTTGTAGCTCATGTAGTGCCTTCCAACACTAGATGGGCTAACTGTCTGGAGACTGAAACTCTTCTGGATTCCAACTAGATCTTTCCATGGTCCATGCCAACAGTGTATGGTATCTTTAGCAGTAGGGTCTTACCATTAACCTTTAGTGGGTAATCAAGTGCTCTGACAGAAGTCTGTCTTGTTTCTTTTGGGAGATATAGTAGGTTTCTCTGATCAACAGCTTGTTATAGATGTAGATCACATCCTGGTATTGGAAATTTCAGGCCTGTGCCAAGGTAAGAGAAAAATAAAAAGCCAAAGAAGAAAGAGAAACAGGAGAAATTTGAGATTAGATTTCATCTCACTCTCTCCAGGGCTTTTCCATTCAGGTGCTTCCTCTAAGGTCTGCTTGAGGGTTCCACCTTTTAGTCTGATTTCCAGGATATAGGACTCTATATTACAAGTTCAATTTGGGTTCACATTTTGTGTGGCCCCACCCTTTCCCTTCCCCCAAGCCCTACCCTCCCTATTGTCCAAGCCTGAACATGCTATTCAGTTATGTCAGCAACTAAGGCTGATCCAGATTAGGAAACGCAAATGAGTGAGATCATGTGATGATTGTCCTTCTGTGATAGTGTGAGTTCATTTAAAATGATCTGTTCCAAGTTTGACCTTTTATCTACAAATTCATTGTGTCTTTTTTTCTTACTGCTGAGTAGAATTTCATTGTGTAGATATACATCATCTTGGTTATCCATTCATTCAATGATGGGCATCTGTGTTGATTCCAGTTTTTAGCTATTATGAGTTAAGCAGCTATAAACATGGTTGAGCAAATATTTCTGAACTGAGATGTGAAGCTTTTAGGGTAAATGCTCAGTAATGGAATAATTGGGACTGCTGATAACTCACTCATCCTTTTCAGGCGTCTCCAAATTATTCCCACAGTGGTTATACAAGCTTATATTCCCACCAACAGTGAATGAGGGTTCCTATTTCTTTACAGCCTCACCAACATTTGTTTTCAAGTAATTTTTTAAAGTTTGCTATCCTTACTGGGGTAATGTAGAGTCTCATAGTTGTTTTAATTTGCATTTCCTTAATGGTTAGGGATGTTGAACATTTTCTTAAGTGTGTGTTAGCCATTTCTAATTCTTCCTCAGAGAACTCCCTACTTAGTTCTCTGCCCCACTTTTGGAGTGATTGATTTTTTATTGTTTAGTTTTTTGAGTTCTTTGTAGATTATATTAGGCTTCTGTCAGTGGTATAGCTAGCAAGGATTTTCTCCCATTTAGTGGGTAATCTAATGGTTCTGCTTATGGTATGTTTGTCTGTGCAAAACTTTTTAGCATCATGAGATGCCATTGGTTGAATGTTGGTTTAATTTTCTTGGCCACTGGGGTTTTGTTCAGGAACTCTTTTCCTAGTCCTATCATGGAGAGTGCT
Organism: Dipus sagitta; assembly: GCA_036346955.1. Taxonomy (NCBI): domain Eukaryota; kingdom Metazoa; phylum Chordata; class Mammalia; order Rodentia; family Dipodidae; genus Dipus; species Dipus sagitta. The sequence goes on from CM070772.1 coordinate 70,075,856, forward strand.
TCCTATTTTTTCTTCCAGTAGTTGAAGAGTTTCAAGTCTTATATCGAGGTCTTTAATCCATTTGTACTTGATTTTTGTGTATGGTGAATCGAGTGGGTCTAATTTCATTTTTCTACATATGGTCATCCAATTTGTCCAACATCATTTGTTAACAATGCTGTCTTTTCTCCACTTTACATCATTGGCACCTTTGTTAAAGATCAAGCAGGTGTAGTTGCTTTCCCTAAAGTCTGGGTCTTCAAATCTGTTCCATTGGTCTATGTTTCTGTTTTAATTCTAGTACCATGCTGTTTTGGTCACTATGGCATTGTAATATAGCTTTAGATCAGGTATGGTGATACCACCAGAGGTGTTCATTTTGTTGAGGATATGTTTGTATATCTGAGGCCTTCAGCCATTCCATATGAATTTTGAGCTCATTTTTCAGTCTCAGTGAAGAATGATGGTGGTATTTTTATTGGTATTGCATTAAATCTATATATTGCTTTGGTAGAATTGCCATTTTCACAACATTAATTCTACCTATCCAGGAACATGGGAGGTCCTTCCATTTTCTTAAGTCCTCCTCTATTTCTTTCTTGACTATTTTTATGTTTTCATTATATAGTTCCTTCTTATCCTCTGTTAATGTTATTCCAAGGTATTTAATTTTGTTGTTGCTATTGTAAATGAAACAGTCTCACTGATTTCTTTCTTTGTATATTTTCCCATTCTGTATAGAAAAGCTACTGATTTTTGTGCATTAATTTTGTATCCTGCCACTTTGCTGAAGGCATTTATCACCTTAACAAGTTTTGGGATAGAGACTTTGGGTCACTTATATATAGGATCATGTCATCTGCAAATAGGGCTAACTTGATTTCTTCCTTTCCAATTTGAATCCTTTTTATTTCTTTCTCCTGTCTTATTGCTTGGGCTAGTACTTCTGGTACTATATTAAAAAGCAGTGGTGAGAGTAGGCGCCCCTGTCTTTTTCCCAAACTCAGTGGGATCTCCTTGCATTTTTCCCCATTAAGAATTATCTGGGCTTTAGGAGCTTTATATATAGCCTTTATTGTGATGAGATATAAAACCTCCTTTCCTATTTGTTCCAGTGTTTTGATCATGAAATGGTGTATTTTGTCAAAGGCTTTCTCTGCATCAGTTGAGATAATCATGTGGTTCTTATGGTTCAGTTTATTTATGTGGTACATTATGTTAACCAATTTCCATATGTTAAACCATCCCTGCATCTCTGGGATGAAGCCTACTTGATTAAGGTGTATAATGCTTTTGAGGTGTTGTTGAATTTGGTTTGCAAGGATTTTTTTCAGGATCTTTGCATCTAAGTTAATTAGGGAGATTGGCCTATAATTTTCCTTCTTTGTTGCACCTCTGTCTGGTTTTATTATTATGATGGTGCTAGCTTCATAAAAGGAGTCAGACAATTCCCTGGTCTCCAATTATGCAGAATACTTTGAGAAAAAAATGGTTTCAGTTCTTGTACGAAGGTTTGATAGAATTCAGCTGAGAAGCCATCCAGTCTGAGACTTTTCTTTTTGGGGAGGTTTTTGATTAGCTTCTCAATCTCCATGGATGTGATAGATTTGTTTAGAAGATTAATCTGCTCTGAGTTTAGTTTTTGTAGGTGGTATGGGTCAAGTTATTCATCCATTTCTTCTATATTATTTAATTTTTTCAGTTAAAGGTTTTGGAAGCAAGCCCTGATGATTATTCCAATTTCATTGATGTCTGTTGTCGTTTCTCCTTTTTCATTTTTGATTTTGTTAATTTGAGACTTCTCTCTTTTTTGCTTGATCACTTTGGCCAGGGGTTTGGCAACCTTGTTTATTTTTTCAAAAAACCAGCTCTTGGTTTCATTGATTTTTAAAATTGTTTTCCTATTTTCCAATTCATTAATTTCTCCTCTAATCTTGATTATTTCTTTCTGTCTGGAGCTATTTTTGGATACTTCTTGTTTTACCAAGGCTTTTAGGTGGACCATCAGGTTATTGATTTGTGATCTCTCTATCTTTGTAATGAGGGCATTTAGGGCTATGAATTTTCCCCTTATGACTGCCTTCTTTGAGTCCCATCAGTTTTAGTAGGATGCATTCTCATTGTCATTCAAATCTAAGAATTTTACAATTTCTTTTTTTTATTTCTTCCACAACCCATTCATTGTTTAAAAGTGTGTTGTTTAGGGCTGGAGAGATGGCTTAGTGGTTAAGGTGCATGCCTGTGAAGCCTAAGGATCCGGGTTCGATTCTACAGGTCCCACATAAGCCAGATGCATATGGTGGCACATGCATCTGGAGTCCATTTACAGGAGCTAGAAGCCTTGGCACGCCCATACTCTCTCTCTCTCTCTCTCTCTATTTCTCCCTCTCTGTCCCTAATAAATAAATAAATAAAAATAAATCTTAAAAAGGATATATGTATATTCTTAACTGCATTAAACATTTTCTTTTAAGTGTGTTGTTTAGTCTCCAGGAGCTGGTGGAGTTCTTGATGTGTCTCTTGTTAACTTCTAGTTTAAAGCATTGTGATCTGACATGATGCAGGAAGTTACTTCAGTTTTTCTGACTTTATGGAGGCACATTTTATGGCCCAATATATGGCCAGTTTTGGAGAAGGTTCTGTGGGCTACTGAGAAGAATGTGTACTCTGTAGAGTTGGGGTAGAAAGTTCTGTAGATATCTATTAGGTCTAGTTGATCTATTATGTTGTTGAGCTCTATTATTTCCCTGTTGATTTTCTGCTTGGATGATCTGTCTCCTGATGATAGTGGAGTATTGAAGTCTCCAACTATGATGGTGTTGATGTTTATTTCTGTTTTATTGTGGACTAGATTTTGTTTTATAAACTGTGGTGCCCCTGTGTTTGGGGCATATATATTTAGGATTATGATGTGCTCATGTTGGGTCATTCCCTTAATGAGTAAGAAGTGGTCTTCTCTGTCCTTTTTGGTTACTTTTGGTTTGAAGTCTATTTTATCAGATATTAATATAGTAACACCCACTTGCTTTTTATTTCTATTTGCTTGAAATATCATTTTCCAACCTTTTACCCTGAGGAGATGTCTATCTTTAATAATGAGGTGGGTTTCTTGAAGACAGCAGATAGAAGGGTCCAGTTTTTTGATCCATCCTGATAACCTGTGTCTTTTGATGATTAAGGCCATTAATATTTAAGGTTACTACTGTGAGGTTTGAATTAATCCCTGCCATAATCAGGCATTTTATGGGGTTAGGTGCTTACTTGTGTTATGTACTGTTTTGAGCCTGGTCTATTTTGGGTATTGTGATTTTCTTCTTGTTGGCTCCTGAGATTGGTTGTTTGACTGTTCTGTGTGGAGTATTCCCTCAAGTATTCTCTGTAGGTTTGGCTTTGTGTTCAGATAATTACAGAGTTGACTTTTTTTCATGGAAGTATTTTTTCTTTCACCATCTATTATGAGGGATACTTTTGCTGGGTAAAGTAGCTTGGGTTGTAAGGCTTAGTTTTTCAGACTTTGAAGTGTTCCATTTCAGGCCCTTCTGGCTTTCAGGGTTTCCATTGAGAAATCTGATGTTATTCTAATGGAATTGCCTTTGAAGGCTGTGAATTGCATCTCTCTTGCTGCTTTTAATACTCTCTCTTTGTTTGCATTGTTAAGTCTTTTAAATATGATGTGTCTTGGGGAGTTTCTTCTTTGGTCTCACCTGTTTGTTGTTCTGTGGGCTTCTTGTTTGCGGATGGGCCTCTCTTTTGCAAGATTCAGGAAATTTTCTCCAATAACTTTGTTGAGTATGTTTTCTATGCTTCTGGTCTGGATTTCCTCTCCTTCTGGTATACCCATGATCCAGATGTTTAGTCATTTTAGAGTGTTATACAGTTTCCTCATATTCTGTTTACTTGATTTTTTTGAACTTAGCAAATTTTTGGCCTCTCAATCAATTTCTTGTGTCTTATCTTCTAGGTTAGAGGTTCTGTCTTCCATATGAGTAACTCTGTTGGTGAGTGGTTCTAGAAAAGTTTTCATAAATTCTATTTGATTTTTGTTTTCTGTTGTGTTGTTTTGTATAATGTCCATCTCTTTTTTCGAGGTATGATTTCAATTTGAATTTTAATTTTCTTGATACTTCTTGTAGTTCATTCTTGCATTTGATCAAGTCTTCATTAAGCTTAAACAAGGGGTCATTGAGGTCTTCCATTTCTTGCCTTACCTTCAGTTTGTTTGTATCTCTTTGGAGGGTTCTAACATTTTCTTCCATCAAGTTAAGCCTACTGTCCAAAGCTGAACACTCTAGGCAATGAGTTTGTTCAATTTCATTGATATGATTGTTGGTTCTTTGATAGTTTGCTTCAAGTTCAGCAATCTTTTTTAATCAGGGTCTCATTGGTTGTTGTGTTTTCATTTTGGGAATGAATTTCTGTTGATTTCTCTCTGATTTCATTGCAGGCTTCTTTAGTAGGACTAGGCATCCTTGGTGGAGTTGTCTTAGTTTTCTGACTTTCCTTGGCTATTTATGTTGTTGTCTATCCATTTTAGGAAGACTATTTTATTGAGGAGGAAGCAAGTTTGTGTCCTTTTGCTCATTGAGCCTCTGAATCAGGTGAATGGGATGTTGGTACCTAGTGACCAGTCATGATACCAGAACAAAAGGCATGATTCCACAGTTCACACAGGGGACAAGCCTCCCTGAGCAAGGCAAAATAGGACCTACAAGGACCAGGGGACTAGGAAGACTAGAAGAGAACAGGGATGTGGGCTACTTCGTGCTGAGCCCTCCAGGACATAGACCAGCACAGGCATCCAATACTGGGGAGGTGGGAGGAGCCCAGATACAGGAGTGTGGTCTACTCACTCCAGAGGGCTGTGGCTTCCCACACACTGATGTGTAAGGAGCTCAGAACTGGGCAGTGGGTGGAGTCCAGATATGGGTCTGGTGTACTCACTCGAGACCACTGTGCCTGCCCACTCACTGACCACTCAAGGAACTCAGTCCTGGGAGGAGATGGGAGGATCCCAGAAATGGGTCTGGCCTACTCACTCCAGACCACAGTGCCCACACACACATTGAACATGGAAGTAACTCAGTCCCAGGCTGTGGGAGGGGACCAGAAATGGGTCAGGCTTCCTCCAGACTGCTGTACCCACCCAAGCACTGACCACACAAGAAACTCAGACTCAGGAGGAGGTGGAAGGAGTCCAGAAATGGATCTGGCCTACTCACTCCAGACTGCAGAGCCTTCCCACACACTGACCATGCAAGGAACAAAGAAGCTTCTCTTTTCAGTGGGCAGTGACCACTGGGATGACCCAAAAGGCAACATAGTGCTGAGAAGAAGTGACAGAGGAATGTCTAGCACTGTAACATTGCTATCACACCCTCCAAGGCTCAGGGTCCATTGTGGAAGAGGTGGCAGAAAGAATGTAAGAGCCAAAAGAAGTGTACCACTCCTTATAAAGCAACTGTCCAGACAGTGACTAGCAATACTTTCACAGGACCCTCATAATAAGAGTAAATGACCATGACATCAAAATAAAAGAGAGACTAACAAGGAGAGGGAGGGTATGTGATAGAGAGCAGAGTTGTGAAAGGGAATATGAGGGAGTGGAGGGAAATATCATGGTTTATTGTCTGTAAGTGTAGAAGTTGTCAATAAACAATAAAAAATTTAAAAAAAAAACCCTACTTTAAGTGTCTGATCACTCTAGCTTTCCTTCAGCAAGAATCCTATCAAGTTAATTTAACCAGCATGCTCCTTGTCTCTGTTTTCTCTTAGTAATTTTCTACCCTGTGACTACCTTTATTTATAGTTTCTTGGCTATAAAGCCTTATTTGTTCATGCTGTATTCAAATTTTTGCTCAATTCTATACTGAATCTCTTCTCCTAGTGCAATAGTTTTTATATTCTTGAATAAATTTAGCCACTTTAGCCAGTGTTTAAATCTGGTTCTCTTTGACAGGAGTTAGGCAAATACCTAATGCCCACTAGAATTCTAAAAATTTTGCACATGGCCATGGCAAAACAGACTCATATCTGGTAACAGATACCATTTTCACCAAATTGCCATTGGGAAAAATACTAAATATGCATAGTACTATTAAATATCCATTGAATTTTGATGACAATGCTCAGCTTGCTTGGAGGGTGAGACTTCTTCATAGTCTTACTTGAGTAATCCAATTATAACTTTTAAAAACTCAGAATGTTCTTTCAAGCTTCTTAAATAAACAGTATTACTATGATGCCACAGTTCCTACACAGTGTTGGAAGTGATTCATTTTTTTGTTAACTTGTGCTATATGTAGTCTAGAAAAAAAGTCAGTATTTCTAAGAATACATGATAGAAAAAATACAAGTTTTTCTTTCCCTTCCTGTCATCTGAACCAATTAAATCATTTCAGTGCAATGTATGGGAAACTAAGACATACTCGTATCATACTCAGGGGCACCTGGTAGGGACATTTTTTTGTTGTTGTTGTTGCTTGTTTTCCTGGTATTAAGTGGTGTTTATAACTCTGAGGGAATTTTCTTTGTAACTGCATTACAGATAATTCTTCATAATGTAAATCATAAACAACTTTTGAATAACTAAAACAAAGACATGTTCTTTTTTCCATTGAAGCTTGTTTTTTGATTATTCGGTTGTTGACAACTTATCTTGATAAGAAGGATGCAAAGAGTCACAAATCATCAGTCACAAACATTTATTCTCCCACCTCATAGCTCTAGATATGCCTGGAAGCATGAAGAGGAACAGGAGAAAGTATGACTGTGTCTTTAAAATTTATCCATTGAAGCAATCTGGAATGGATTAAAAGAGTCATGCACATTAAGATACTATTTATATCTAAAAGTATTCCTTTGTAACAATTAGAATTATGGAAGAATCAATGACAAGTCTTTTTAGGTGTGTGGTTCATTGGTTTATGCCTTGATGTTAGCTCAGGTACTACAGTAAAAATGGATCTATTGCCAGATAAATCAGTATTGTTTGGCTCCCTAGAATATTAGTAACAAACAGGAAGCAGGAAGTATCAGAACAATAAAAATAGAGTTTTTCAAAATATATTCACCTACTTCAAAAGAAATACACCCTGACTCCTGCAAGGCTTTTTTAGAAATTTATTTCTACTGTATTCAAGCAAGCTTGACGACTGTCTTCTCACCAAAAAAATAAAAATAAAATAATTAGAAAAAGCCAAGAAGAAAGAAAGAATGGAAGAAACACTGTTAAAGAACAATAATAAAACACAATTTTGAAAAGGGAAGGTCATGCTCACATAAAGAGAATAAAATTTGAAAAGACAAAAGCAAAAAATTAAACAAAAAAATCTTAAAATCCATTATAATTGAGGTCATTTGGTATGTATAAAAGGCCTAACTTACTCCAACAGCTGTGTAACCACAATAAAGCAGAAAGTAATCAGACATAACGATGAGACAGCAATGTATACTGCTAAAACTGTTCTGTAGGAAAATATGAAAAAAATCAGGTAAAATTAAAATTAATTTCTTTACAACTTCTCAAAACTCTTAAGACAAAACAACATGACACAGTGTTTCCTAACGTTTTTGATGACAAAATTTTGTCTTATGTTTTGGAGTGAACAAGTACATAGAATCAGTTTAACTAAAAGTACACACTGGGAGACATTGGACTATTTTTCTGTGAAAAGAATGCATTCAATGCACCAGTCAGGAACAGAAAGAATAAATTTAAAGATTTCCATACATATCAGATTTATCTAGCTGAACACCAGAGGGTAGTGCTCCTGTCTTTTACGATGTACAGTTGCCACTGAAAAGTGGGTGCTTGGCCAGGGACTCTTTCTGTACATCTATATATCCTGCTTCCCTTTGCAATTAATTGTGTCCATATCTGAAACTTTGGTTCATCTGTGTGAGGCCCCATCATAATTCATGTATTTTATTTACTTCTGTGCTTCCTGCTTGCATTCAGAACAACTTGGAGACCTGGACCTTGAAGATAGCAGACCTTCCATCAGATTGAATCCCCAAATGACTATGTGTAACAAAGTCTCTGCTCATTGTGTGTGCACACATGCACACACACACACACACACACACACACACACACACACACACATACATTTCTGCGGCCACCTCCAATTGACCTGCCCTTATATCAGTATTCTTATGTAAGCATAAAATAAAGTTCTATATGCTAATCCTGCAATAACCAAGGTAAAATGAGGTGTGTGTTTAAAATAGTAAATTGTGGTTAAATCTGTGCCTTGGGTAGGGCAAGCAACATGGTTGGCAAGGTCTCTTGGCAAGACTGTGCCTTATATTTCTATTTTGGAACATCATTAAAATTCAACTTTCAAGTTTCTGTCTTGAATAAAGATGACTCGTGATAATCTCTAAAAGATGTTAGCAAGGTATTTTTTTTTTCAACATGATTATCTTAGGAGACTACCCTGATTGAGCTGCCTGAGATGCTTAATCCTTTAAAAAAAAAAACAAACAAACAAACTTGACTTTACTTATTTGGAAAACTCATTATCTACAAAAACTAGAAAACTTAACATTTTGTAGTTGTACAAGTTCCTTGCTCTTTATCAATCCTATCCAAGCAAATTCCCCACATGCACCTGCTACATGTTCAAAGCAGCAGTCGTCAACAACCCAATATGAAAAGAGACCTGAAGGGCTGGAATGATTAATGCTGTTGCCTGCAAAACCAAGGGACCTGGGTTCAACTCCCCAGGACCCACATAAGCCAGATGCACAAGGTGACACAAGTGTTTGGAGTTTGTTTGCAAGGGCTGGATGCCCTGGTGCACCCATTCTCTCTCTCTCTCTGTCTCTCTCACTCTCTCTTCCTGCCTCTTTCCCACTCAAATAAATGGCTAAAAAATTAAAATATTAAAAAAAAAAAACACCTGAAAGCCACCTGCTTAGGCTGAGGTAGGAAAGTGTCCATATTTACTTATCTTCAGTTCCCTGAGGCATACCACTTTGTGTAGCCATCCCTTTGCATACTTTCTGATTCAATGGCCTATGGTACAATGTGAGGCCTTTCAAAGCAGCACTCAGTGCTCCAGATTAGTGGCTCTACAAGTGTGGTATTAGAAACATCCATATCACCTGTGGGAGCTTGTTTGAAAGGCAGGTTCTTAGGACCCACCCTCAGCCTACAGAATCAGAAGCTCTGGGGCATTGGGGTGGGATCAGCAAGCTGTGTAGTCCCCAGTTCTCCAGGTAATTCTGTCCAATCTGAAGCTTGAGGATCATTGCTCCGAAGCACCATACTTTCTCTTCCCTTCCTTAGATTGTAATCTCCTTCTTTGTCCACCTGAACTCTTCTATCTGAGACGTTAACCAACCTAAGGCTTTAAAGTTACTTTTGGCAATAGTTAAAATATTGACTCTCTCTGTAAATAGGTATTTTTTAAGGCTAGACATTTCATATACAAGTGAGAGGTACACACTGAACTTTGCTTTGAGCATTCAGCTTTATCTTTCTGCCAGCCAAGACACACTTTTTTTTTAACATACAGAAGCTACCATTGGTCTGATAACTTCCAATGATAATATTATCCTCATCTTACAAAAATAAAATAAAATAAAAAGCTAACAAGAAAACTTAGAATTAGAAATAGCCACAGCTTGGAATCTTCCCTACCTCTTTCTTGTATGGTGTGCAGTGTTAGTAAATCTGGGTGGAGTAGTACTATTAGCAGTTGTAGTAGTAGTGGAGTAACATACAGAAAGATCAGCAGGTCAGTGACTCTTCAAGCGAACTTCTGACACCTGTCATGTCAGCTTTGTCTCTCTCCTAACTTTTGCAGGGCTTGAAGTTACATGCAACACAAATAGACATACATACCATGTATCTAAACATTTTAGTTACAAGTCAACTTTAAAACATGTTCAATATTTTTTTTTCCTACCTTAGCAAATATGTACACCTTTATCACAATATGTAAAGTCAGGTTCACAGTTAGGATTCTTTGACTCTGTGGCAGTCTGCATTGGACTGAGATGGTGGCAGGTGAAATTGTTCCTATTGACACTATATTACACTAACAGTGCCTCGTGTGTTCATGTCCATGTACACAAATCTATAGGTCCAAGATTTGTCCTTAAACTCTTGTAAACAGCTGGCCTTTGGTTACCCCTGGGACTGTATAAAAGGGAACTCTATGAAGGTAATCTAAGAGAAACACACACAAGCCCAGTACTTGATATATAAAGGAAAACCATGATTCTGGGTGCAACTATTCCCATGGTAGGGAAAGGGGCTTCAGGAAGGCCATAAGAGCCCTCTCCAGCACGAATCCAATGGCAGAGACCTTTCCTGGTCTAAGTAAGGACAATTCTACCTACATTTTCATCAGATTCACTGAGGAAAAAGATCTTTATTCAAGTAAGTTTGAGAAACATTGGATACTACATAAACCTCTTGGACATTTATAGCAAGCATTAATATAGACTCTTAGTCAGTTCAAGCTACAATACTAAAATATTATAGACTCAGTGGTTTAAACAATATGTATTTATTTCTCACAGGCTAGATATCAAAAAATTCAAGATGAAAGTGCTTGTGAGTTTGGTTCCTGATGAGGACTCTTCCAGTCTTACAAATGGTCACAATATCACTGTGTTTTAACTACTGGGGTGGGGAGGGTGTCTCTCCTTATCATGGAAGTCTCAACCCTTTTACCTCATCTAAACCTGATCCCCTGCAAAGCCCTCATTTCCAAATACTACCACATTAGGTCTGAGGGCTCCAACATATAAATGCTAGAGGAACACAAACATTTGGTCCAAAAGACATAATAAAAACTCTGAGAAGGTCAGATGCAACATATTTGTGTGACATACTCATTACTACCTACATATTGACTCACAAAAATTTTAAAGTTTGGAAAATCTATTATTTGAAGAAAGTACCAGGATTTACTCTAAATCACAAAGACCTTAAATCAGATACCTCTTATGTCTTCTGGTAATAGTTTCATTCATGGTACCTCCCTTAGTCTATGGCATTACATGTTGTTGCTTATTATGACAAGCATCATCAACAAATTCTATATCTACATTTCCTTGTCTGTCATTCTCAGATCTGCTTTCCTTTTCAAATTTTTACCATCCCTATAGTACCAGTCAAATGAATTCTATTAACATTTACTAAAGTCATAGCAACAACATCACTTCTAAATGCAATGTGACTTAATTCTAAATGCAATCAATAAAGAAGTGGTTAAGTTTCTGACCTCATAGAAGAATCAATACAACTCTCTGAGTTCACTGTTCTCCCATCATCTTATTCTGCCTTTCTTTTCATTCTGGTGAGTAATTATAAAAGAATTATAAAATTATAAAAGAAAACTTCAGGAATGCACGATCAAAAATTAGATAAGCCCATGTTTTCCTGTAGCCTAAAACAAGTTCTTCAATTCTTTTCTTCCTCTTCTCATCCCTTAAATTGGCAGCTGTTAAGATTTGTTTAGCATTTGTGAAATCCTGAGGAAAAGGGTATTGCATAAAAACAAGAGAAGTGTTTCATGCTGAAGAACAATCACAGTGCATACCTGTTTACTAGAAATAAAATAAATGATTCTTAATCCTAAAAGACACTATTCACCTCTGTTGAAGCCTTCCTCACAGCTCATTCTACTAAGGAGAGTTCCCAAGGGTCCCTTCCACAGCATTGCTGTGGCAACCACTGCAGCCACTGAAAGTCCCGCTCCAGGGGACTCCCCGGGCTCAGTCTCAGGAAAGACGGCACCCCAAATCACTCACGAGAAACAGTCTTGATGCAAACAGCATGAGGATTTTTATTCCAGCGCGCTGGGGCCCACAGTCATACGCCACACAGGGGTAGAGGGCTGTGGACCCCAAGTGCAGGGCCAGGACAGCTTTTATTAGGGTTACAACAATGCCCAGGCATCGTGAACCAATCATTCCATAACCTCGGGTACCCACGCAGTGTTGACCAATCAATGTGTAACATTTTATGGTTCTTAGGCTAATCATTTTAAATTGTCCAAGCCTGCGCACCATGGACCAATCAATTTGTAACACACCATAATCTTCTTCATATAGCCTCAGAAGTCTGCATTTGCACGGGCTCCTGGGTGGGGGTGACAAATTGCAATTAAGATAGGTCACTTGGGCCAGAAAGCAGGTTCTGGAACAGCAAGAAGTGTGACCTTTTACCCATCCACTGGCAGAGAGCCGGGTCTGGAATTTGAGGTATTTAGGGCTTCTTAGGAGGCTGGGGTTAAGGCTCCTTTGGAGTGTGGTAGTGAGAAATCAATCATGACTATTCTAAACAAAAAAGGGGTCCAGGCCTGCCTCAGATAGATAATATAGCCGGCCAAATGTGCCAATTTTTTAATTCTGCAATCCTTGCCCGTTTAATTGCTGCCCTCCCCTCCCCAAAGTCTCTGAGGAATCTCCATTTCAAGGACACTACAGAAACATTCCACCACAGGAGGCTCCGGCCCCCAACCACCTGCCTAGACAAGAAACTGAGGAATCTCCATTTCAAAGATCCTCCAGAGACACTCTACTGCAGGGGGCCACCACTGTTTGCTTTAGCCGACACCTGCCTGTGGTGCTCCTAGCTCCTGCCCCCAACTTCTTTGTTCAAATTTCCATATGAACTCCATTCCCAAAAGGAAGGAGCTCTCTCTCACACTGCTGCTGTGTTGGGCTGTGGGGATGGAGCCCAGGCTTAGGTTGTATTTTTCATCCTTTCACCACTTGTTCATTTCAGCTAAAAAAACACATTCAGGTTGTCAGCCTGTGCCACCAGCTGTTTGGCTCAGAATATTAAGGTCACTGACATTGTTGTCTCAAAGTGTGTTGTCAATCAAACATGCCATGGCAAGAGAAAGTTCAGGCAGAGTTGTTGTTTAGGACAGGAGCCACTCAGGGTCTTGGCATGACAATGTCCTTTAAATACTAATACTCAATTTTACATCCAAGAGATTGGTTCTGGTGGATATACTAGAGACAATTGAGGATAGTGGGGTATTGACTAAAGCTAAAGTCACAAAAGAAATAATTGTTTTTTATGAAAAATATAATCAGCAATTTTGAAATTTCCATGGTCAGTGTTGAAGAAGTTATTCACAAACCCAAATTTAAATGAGACTGCCATTTGGTATCTAAAACCAAAACTAGAGAAATAAATGAGATTTGTTTTGATTCCTGTCATCTTGGAACTTCATAACTCCATTTTTACCATTTTCTAAGTCATTTGAAGTACATTTATCTGCATAAACCATCTTCTCTAAATTGGGAAAAACCAAATAAATTTAGCTACAACTTTAGCAGATCAATATGGCCATTCTCTTTTCAGCTTACTGTTTGAATGCATTAATTTACCTTGAGGTAGCCCCCCAAGCTTTTTCCCATTTACAAATCATTGTTTAAGATACATTGGTTCTACATATGGCTTGTGTCAGATTAGGGAATAATGTAGCCCTTATATTTGTTTTTAAAAAATCCTATCAAATGCAAAAAGCAGTTCAATACTTCAAAATTTAAAAGAAAAATGTAGAGAACATAATTAGAAAAATCACCACTTTGCAAATGTACTGAGATTTTTAGGATTTTATCATATCCTATTGGTTCTCAGAGATTGAAAAAATAGGCATTATTTATAATAAGTGGTAATCTAAGACGCCCCCAAGGTTTCCACAGTGTGCAGTCCTGTCAGATATCCACCTTGAAGATGGGCATGACCAGTGAATATGACGTGATATCAAGTCCACCGCTATATTAATTCAAAGGGAACTTATCCTAGGTTGGCTTGCTTAATCTGGTGAGCCCTTTTAAAGAAGGTGAAGTGACAAGGAAAATAAAGTGGCACACCATTCTTCCAAAAAAATGTATACATCTAAAAATTACAGTTCTGATAGGCAATTGGTAAGAAAATACTGAATGAGTGATTATTCTGAAGCCATTTACATTTGTACAATAACATATTGCCTTTTAAGAATATAGAGCTGTGTATAAGACTACTTAAGACAGCATTGCATGTTGCCATATGGTATTATTATTCTTGATATGTCAAATCCATTCAGAGGGGCTGGAGAGATGGCTTAGTGGTTAAGGTGTTTGCCTGCAAAGCCAAAGGATCCTGGTTCAATTCTCCAGTACCCACATAAACCAGATGCACAAGGGGGCGCATGCATCTGGAGTTCATTTGCAGTTGCTGGAGGCCCTGCTGCACCCATTCTCTCTCTCTCTCTCTCTCTCTCTCTCTCTCTTTCTCTCTCTGTCTGTCTGTCACTCTCAAATAAATAAAAATATTAACAAAAAAAATTTTAAAAAAGAAATCTTCAAAGTAGAACAAGAGACACAAGGAAAACTGTGGAATCTGGAGAAAGGGCTGGAAGCCATTCTCAAAGACAACTTATAGCTGCATTTTGAACAAAACAGGTTAAGCGAACTTAACTGCAGTTTAGGAATACACGGAGTGAGAGATTATCATTCATAGTGGCTTAGTAAAGGAGGGCTTTTGGTCATCTTCTTGAGCTAGGGAAAGGCGGGTTGCTAATAGGAACTATTTAATGGGGTGGAAGGAAGGTTTTTCCCTCAGGAGGGTCTTCATCAGTGAGCAGAACTTACAGAGAAGAGATCAGTGGTAGAAGAATAGAGCCAATTGCCAGTCCAGTTTATGAAGTTATCAAGATCTTTAAGAATTTAGCCGGGCGTGGTGGCGCACGCCTTTAATCCCAGCACTCGGGAGGCAGAGGTAGGAGGATCACCATGAGTTCGAGGCCACCCTGAGACTCCATAGTGAATTCCAGGTCAGCCTGGGCTAGAGTGAAACCCTACCTCGAAAAACCAAAAAAAAAAAAAAAAAAAGAATTTGGAAGCCAAATGTGTCACTTTTAGCCAAAGGGAATCATTGTCCAATTTGTTTTGTGGCCAAATCATATTGCAGTAAATAATGAGGTGCATGGGATTTATTTATCCTTTTAAATCAAGAGTTTTAAGATTGGAGGGAGATAACCAATGAAGTTTTGGAAATTTGGGAACTGATAGAGGGGTGAGAAGTGCTAGGGCATCTGTCTGAGAATCAGGAGTCCCTGATCTGAAGATGGAGAGGAAATTGAAAGACCCAGACAGTAAACTGGCGCCATGGCAGGCTTCATTAGGACGCTGATCTGGCTAGGCCTAAGTTTCAAGTTCCCACTTGAGCAGAGGGCAACCGCCCTGACATATGGATAGGAAAGATATCCTCCCAAGGGCCTGAATCAGCCCTTAGACATGCCTGAGACTTGTCCCTTCTGCCTTTCTGCCCCAGCCAATCAGAAGCATACAAATGTTACCGCTGCTTGCTTAGCCAATCACGATGGAGATTACCTAATCTGCCTGGAGTTCCCCTAGCTCCTGCCTGCCAACTTTGCCCACCAATATCCTAAGCCAATCTGAAGAGTACAAGTGCAGTTACTGTTTAAATCAACCAATCATGTACCCATCCCCTTCTTCTTTATTCAAATCCCTATAAAAACCCTACCCTCCTGCTATCCTGGACTCTTGTATGGATCCACTGCATTGGTGAAGTCAAGAGTCTGAGCTTAAGCCTGAAATAAAGCTCCTTGCCTGTGCAGATGTGTTTGGTTCTCCTTGGTGGTCACTGGGGGTGGTCACTGGGGGTGCCGAGAACTGGGCATAACCAAACCTTCTTTTGGAGAAGGACAAGGGTTTCAGAAGAAAAGCAGGCATTCTGATTGGAGGCCCCTGGGCAGTCCTCTGAGAACAAGGAAGCTGGGTCTGTCCTCCTAGGCTAAAGATGGTCTGGCATTGAATACTCAGTGGATAAGGCAAATGGCCTCTCTAAGGTTGGAGGCAGGGTCAGTGAATTATTCTGTCTGGCTGTTGGAGAGTTGTTCCAACCACCTTGGAGTTTTCAGAACCCAGGGGAGTTGGAATTTTCAAGCAATTTATCATAGTGAAAGGAGAGAGAAAGATAGGCTAGATAACAGAAACTGTTTAGGATTTTTTTTTTTTTTTTTTTTTTTTTTTTTGGTTTTTCGAGGTAGGGTCTCACTCTAGCCCAGGCTGACCTGGAATTCACAATGGAGTCTCAGGGTGGCCTCGAACTCACGGCGATCCTCCTACCTCTGCCTCCCGAGTGCTGGGATTAAAGGCGTGCGCCACCACGCCCGGCTTCTGTTTAGGATTTTGACCTAGGATAAGCAGCCACCAGAATAATAAGGCAATAGCTGTCCTTAGTTTGAATTTTTAAGCTGAATTTTTTTCCCCTACTAGCCATTAGCCACAGGCAAGGACCTTTTTAGGTGCCTGTCTTTATTTTATCTAGCTGTGAGGTGGGTTTACTGCTATTCCTCCACCTCCTCTGCAGGTTTTTCTCTGGCAGGAAGAAGAAAAAGCAAGGAGAGAGAAATTAGGTATCCATATGCAGAAGAAATTTGTAGCAGACAGCTTCAGGTTCACTAAGATGAACTTCCAAACCAGACACAGCTATGGGGAAAGGGATACTTATTGATGCTTACAGATCCAGGGGAAGTCCCATAATAGCAGAAAAAGCTGGCCCTGCTTTCATAGGACCAAGCAGAAAGAGAGAGGAGCCTTAAGCCAAAAGCCACACAGCACACTTGAGGAACTCCAGGTGAAACTAGGCACTTTGCATATCTTTAGATTGTGTGAACTAAAGTTCCCAAAAAAGAGCTCTATCTGCTGCACCTACTTCCAGCAAGGCTGAATGGACTGATAAAGCTCCAGTGCTCACAGAGAGATGAAATTTTGCAAGACAGAGCCAAATTACCTTGGGCTACCTTTAGCTCCTTAGTAGCCATTCATTGCCCACCTGTGGGTCTGAACTAACATCCTGGTGACTTTCAGTTTATCAGGTGTAACCTTTGTGAAATGAAAGAACAGACCCCAGCTTCTACCAACCTAAGGGCTAAGAATGTCATCAGATAACATCTGAGACCTATGTGGAGATTTCCCCTGCTTCACTGTAACCTGCATACCTGATGGTCAGCCAGTGTATTTGAAAAGTGTCTTGATTTATGACTTTCTTTTGTTCTGTAACCATAAAACCTTCATGAAATTGTTAACACATTGGAACATGGAATTTGTGGTAACCTAAATCTGTGTTCCTGGACCATGGTCACTCATATTTGGCTCTGGAATAAACTATCTCTTATGCCCTTTGATGTGAGAGCTGTATCTTTTGCATCATACAGTTGGAATATCAAATCCACCCCCACATCTTAGGGCTGAAGTCTACGTTCTGCCCAGTGACACTTCCTACAGCCAGGTGGCTACAGATTTGAATTACAAATTGTAATAAAACACTGAATATATTGGGGGCCATCTGTTCAAACTACCACATTCCACCCCAGAGTTTGAGTAGATTCCTAATCATCTCACATTGTAAATTATATTCAGTCCAATTTCAAAGGTCTGCACAGTCTTTATGAACTTAAGATAGTTCCAAAGTCCCAAGTCTCCTCTGAGATTTGAGATTTTCTCTTAGCTGTGAGTCCTGTAAAATCAAACAAGTTATATACTTTTAACATATAAAGGCACAGAGTAAACATTTTCAACAGGTATAAGGCATAGCAAGGAGAAATAAACTCAACCACCATCAAGCAAACATCAAACTTCTGTAGTTTAAGTCCAGTATAATCAGGGACTGGCAGTTTCCAGCCTGTAAAGTGAGCAAAATGCTATATTTCTTTACGTTTCTTTATACCTAGCTTAGAGAAAAATAGAAGTCACTTCCTTGTAGGAGCTCATAAAAGAATGGAATGAAACATTTGTTTAAGCAGATGGGGATAGTAGATAGACAGGAGGCTCTGCTGGTCTGAATAGCATTTCCTGGGGCCTGCATTGTTGAGACAACTCCTTAAGATAAGCAGCACTCCTGGTCACAGGCTTACCTCCCACCCCCCAGGTGCTTCCTGTAACTGACCAACAGACCTATTTAAAAGTTCCTTTTTTTAACTTTTATGGCTGTAACTGTCACATTGTAATTTATGGCTTAACTCCCATCCTGTTTCTTTTTCTATAAAAACTAACACTCTGAACAGTTCAGGGTTGCCATCTGAGATTCTGGGGTACAGACCTGGAATACCAGACTTTCTTCTTTTCCTTTCTTTTTTACCCAATAAAACTTTGCTTCACATTCCATGAGTTGATGGTCTTGCCTGTGTGATGCGGGACCCCATAACATCTTGGGGCCTCACCCTGGATCCATATTTCAAGACCTCCCTCCCTGACTCTGGGGCAACTGAACTGTGAAAGGACCTGGAATCTTGGCCGGAGAACCATATCTCCATCAGTCTGCATGTTCCTTGTTTTGGAGGTTGTAGCAAGCCATTGATGGGGAACTTTTGTCTAGGATGGCCAGCCCCCTCCTTTATTGGGTAAGAAACCTCCAGAGATGCTTTTTCCACTCTTCTTTTTGTTTTTCCTTTTTTTTCTGGTTTTCTAGTTTTGAGTGCTTTTCTGGGTCAAAGAGGTAACCTGGATGCAGCATTAATTCTCCTGGACAAGGGACTGAGGGGCTGCCTTTGACCCTCTCTGGCTCTGTTCAGAGATTTCAAATGGAGGTCTATTTCTGGTTCAGTATTGGTTTGACAGAGTGTCTGTTTCTGGTTCAGTTTTGGTTTGACAGCACTTCTGTTTCTGGCTCAGTTTTGGTTTGGCAGCCATGTGGCAATGTCAGGAGAGCCTTATTGTTAAGATGTTTGTGTTTGGTGTTGTGTTTGTCTTGTCCTCATCTTTGAATATCTGTGTCAAATCATTATGTTGAAAAATCTCCTTTAAAACTGGTTAAGAAGCACTTTAAAGATCTCAAGGGGGAAAAAAAGATAAACAATAAAATGAGCTAGACCTATAATCTTAGCTACTTGGGAAACTGAGACCAGAGGTTCCAATGTGATAGCCTCACTCCAAACTTTAAACCATGTGGCTTTTAAATTGCTTGATAAAAATAAGTATATAATTTTAATTTGAACTGTGCCTAATACTCCTCTTCTGTTTGGGCTTTAACCAAATAAGACATTGTTGATAGGCACCTTTTAGTTTCTTTATTAATCCAAATAGTCCAACAGGTCTCTCCTAAAGCTTTTTTTGACATTTGATTTATTTCAAGGCTTTTTTTTTTTTTTTGGCTTTTGTCTTTAAAAGTCAGATTAATTAAGTCCTATGGCAAACTAAAATTTTATGTAAACAGAGCCATATTTTGTTACATGATCTCCTAAATATAATTACTGAGTTTATGTTCTAGGTCAACTTAAATTTAGAGGATTATTAAAAACAACAAAGTTCTCTCTGAGGTGGTGACTCATAATATGCCAGGTATTTTAAAATATTAAATATAAAAAGGTATTTTAAAATGTCCTATTACTTAAAATTTTTTAAAAAGTTTAAAAAAAAAAGAGGAGGCAACTGGCCTGAGTTCTAGGCCAGCCTGCCTCAAGATAGAAACAAAAATTTGCCTTAGTTACTTCTAATAAAAGCATTTCCAAATGTGGTAGAGGTATTGCTGAAGGTTATTCCCAAAATGTTAGTCATGTTTTGCCTGTATTCATAAAAAGTGTTTTTCATGGAGTTTATTAACCTTGGGCCAGACTTTATCAACTATGGTTCCACATATGATAGAGACTCTTTATTTTTTTTTCTTTATTAGTTACTTTTGTATTCAGCAAATACAGTCAGTTTGGTACCATTATTAGGCTCATCCATGACTTCCCCCTCCCCTTGCCCCTCCTTGTTGGGGTATACAGGTCATGCATTGTGGAGTTAGCCCACAGTTATGGGTAAGCTAAATGTCTCTGCATATCATGACCCAGCATGTGGCTCTGACATTCTTTCTGCCCCCTCTTCTGCAAAATTTCCCTGAGCCATGTTGGGTTCATTTTTGGTCTGCTTCAGTGATGAGGTGTTGGGGGCCTCTGAGGCTCTGGCTCTCTGATTTGGTAGGAGTTGATTTTTCTCTGTGCTGATCTCCTTCCCCCTTGCGCTGGTATCCGGTTCATCAGGAAAACAGCCCCCTTGCTTGTTTCTCCAATTTTTCTTAGTTTCATCTGGGGCCCTTTTGAGATATGATGGGGTGGTTCTCTCCTTAGGATCTACATCTATCTGAAAAAGAGAAGCAGATTCTCCAATGTGCGGCGAGCCCCCCCGACCAGCGGGAAAAGAACAATCACCACACGAGGATCCTTCTTGATCACACTTTATTGGAGAGCTTCTTGGTTAACAGGAGAGCGGATGGAGAAAGACTCGGGGGCGGGGTGTACAGCTACTTTTATAGGGGGATGGGCAATGAGGCACCTACTGATTGGCTGTTATCTGCTTGCCACCACCAGGCGCCATGGGATAGGCTCAGGACAGGTTGCGTCAAGCGCATGCGCGTACCTTGAATACGGTTGGCGCCAAAGCACTGTCGTAAAAGAAGTTGAACACCACGAGGTTAGCGCCATCTTGTAATGGCGGATTAGATGTGGTTTCCTGCAGTGCCAGCGCCATCTAGTGGTGGGGACTAGATGTGGCTCCCTGCAGTTCCCCCTTTCTATTATAAAGCGCAGCAGGTGAAGGTAGAGGTTTGATCTCTGATAAACAAAAGGACATTGTGAAGACCCCAGGCCAGGTGGCCAGCCAGGCTGGTGCCTCACCCGTCCGGTACCTTTTCTCAGAGATGGGATGTCGGTACCAACCCATATGCAATCAAACATGCCCTCCATGAGGCTGCTAAGAGCATACCTCATGTGCAGTACTTTGTCTCGCAGCCTGAGCGCCAATAAATGTCGTGTTCCCAACACCAACCCTCTGCTCCTCCTAGTATAATGGGCACCTCAGGCCCTAAGGGGGCAGGGGCCAGGGAAAAACTAGGTGTTTTTCAGGGCCAACAGCCAAATCTGGGGGGAGGATCCACACTCCAAAGCGGCAAGTGCTTGAGAAATAACTACCTTGTCCCGCCTGGTCTGGGCTTGCAGGCGACAAATCAACCAGAGGCACAGCGCACAGCCCCCAAGGCAGCAAACTGCAAACATCCCTACCCCTACCCACTCCTTGAAGAAGGAAAAGGCAGAGGAAAGCCAAGAGGTAAAACCCTCAGCCAGGCTAAGGTCCACTCGTGTGGAATTGATCATAACAATAGCTTGCCTTAGTTCTTCCAATTCCGCATCAAAATCTAGGGACCAATTCCCTGCCAAGTACAAGGACAGTTGCTTTGACAGATTTGCTGCCCTTGTAAAGTTTTCATATTGAACACTAGTGATACACAAGGCATTAAGTTTCCATTCACATCCCAACTGAGCGATTTGCCAAAGAACATCAATTTGCTCCTGAACTAGGTCCACCCTTTGATTTAGGATCATAATGCCACCTTTGAGTTGGGAATTTAAATTTGATTGTGTGTCTAAGGCGGCAGCTGTGGAAGAAGCCAAGGTATTTAAGGTAGAGGCGGTTTGAACTGAAGAAGCCATGGCTACACCTGCGGCTGTAGCTGCGGCAGCAGCAGCCGCCACCGCAGCAATAACAGCGGCCGTAATTCCAAAATCTCTCTTATGCCTGAACAAAGACAATGTACTAGGAGCCTCTACAGGCACGGGGACCCAACGGGGGACCCTAAGTACCATGGCTCTGTGATAGAGTGTTGCATCCCAACATTGGGACAAATAACAAGAAGCATTAGAACAATTGCTGAAAGAAAAGTTACTAAGGACAAACATGAATGGTGGATGGACACACACCGGGGTGGGGGCATAAGAGGCATTTTTTCCTAGGTATTTTCCTATCCGGGTGACACCCCCGAGCACTCTCTCATATCGCCATTCAAGGAATTCGCTCAGGGATAGTAGCTCATGGATTACTCCAGACACATTATTACGGGCAACTGTCCCCCCCCGTAATAAAACAAAGGGTGTCATATCTGTGCAGCTACCATTAACCCCACACAGAACCCACTTTGAAAATGGGTTCATAGTACCATCCTGTAGAAATGGTCCCTCCGTCCACGAAAACTGTAAAGGAAAAGGCCCTTTCATATTCGGGGAATAAGTAAAGGTCCGTCCCACATCTGCCCAGCCCACAGTACTGGACTGGCATTCCGTCCATGGCCAAAGGTCCCCTTCATAAGTTCCCATACAGTGAGGTGCCAGGCGTGGTTGAGGCAGAGTCACAGTACCTCTCTGGCCACGAAAAAAGGTACCATTGAGCCATATCGCCTCTTCTGAGAAGGGGTAACTATAAGTTTTGTGGGACGAATTCCGAGAGGTAGATTCTGGGCCCCATCTCCTGTCCCCCCTAAACCAAGCAAATGCCTGCATCTCCAGTTGTATACAAGAGTCACGTTCACGGGCGAGAGTAAAGCAGAGACTTCCACTTTCCTCGAAGTGTCGAGCCTCCCCCAGGGGGGCAAGGGTCAGGTCTTTAACAACCGCAGGGAGATTGAGACCTTGCTGAGTGGTGAAGAACCGAGGAAGGACTCTCGCCATGTGGCGAACGGGCAGGGGCTTGGGGAAAACAGACAGGATGCCCCAGCGCAATTCTCCTCTACTAGTCTCCAGGCACATAAGGATCAGCATCCACAGGATCTTTGGCACTCGTACTTGGATGGCCATCCTCGTCCCCTGGACTCTCCTCTGGAGTTGATGTCAGCGTCTTGACTAGCCGGGCCGGGACCCAATGTGGCGATTCCTGGTCCTGTGGAAAGACACAAACAGCTCCCCTGGATCTTACCAAAGCAGGATCCGGTCCCTTCCATTTATTATCCAACACATCCTTCCACATGACCAGTTCCGGATGTGCTTGTGCCCCCTGGTGGCAATGTCTGTCTGCTGCAGACCTATCATGAACATCCAAAACTAAAAAATTAAGGGTATAGAGTGCTAGAGAGACTCTCTCCTTGGGGGTTGCATTCTCCGCTATCCCCCTTCGTTGTTTAAAAAGGATAGCTTTTAAACTTTTATTTGCTCTCTCCACAATACCTTGGCCTTGTGGGTTGTAAGGTAGGCCAGTAGTGTGGGCAACCTGCATCTGGGCACAGAAGGCACGAAAGCCAGAGGAAGCATAAGCAGGGCCATTGTCAGTCTTTAGGCATCGCGGTTTTCCCCAAGACGCCCAGGCTTCCAAACAATGAGTTTTTACATGAGTAACCTTTTCCCCTGCAAGAGGAGAAGCATGTATGATTCCTGAGCAAGTATCCACCGAGACATGCAGGTATTTAAGCTTGCCAAATTCCAAGACATGAGTAACATCCATCTGCCAAAGATCACCAGGTCTTAGGCCCCGTGGGTTCACACCCACATGTGGAGAAGGCAGGAAAGTGACACAGGATTGACAAGCCTTAACAATATCACGTGCCTCGGACCTAGAAATGGCAAAGGTCTTTCTTAAGGTGTTAGCAGGAACATGATACAGTCTATGGAACTCGGTGGCCATATCTTTAGGACTACTCATGGCTAACATGGTCATCCGCGTGGCTTTGTCTACCAAGTCATTTGCTTGAGATATAGGTTCTGGTAGCAAGGAGTGAGCACGAACATGGGTAACATAGAAGGGGGAGGAGCGTTGCCAAATGAGAGATTGAATTTGAGAAAGAATGTTTGAGACAGGACTAGCAGAACGAATAGAGGCAGCAATTTCCAGTCCAACAACTGCATTAGCCACATACTGTGAGTCTGTGAACAAATTAAAGGAACTACCAAAGGTCTGAAACACCTCCAAGACAATCATGCATTCCACAATTTGGGGAGAGTCAGGCCTATAGAACTTCACCACAGGTTCTGAGCCCTGAACCATATAAGCTCCGCGACCTGTTTTTGAACCATCAGTGAAAATGGCAGGGGCTGAGGGCAAAGGGCCCTTTGATGTGACCCGGGGAAAATAGACTAAATTTTTTTCCACGAAGGACAGAATGGGGCTTTTTGGGTAATGGTTATCTATAGGATTTGGAAAAGCACACATAAGAATGCTCCATTCATCAACCGTACCGGATAGAGTCTCTACTTGTTCCTTAGTATAGGGGATGATAAGCTTATCAGGCAACTTTGCAAAATGAGTTAGGCACGATTTCAAACCCAAACAAGCCTGTTGGGCAACCAACTGTGGGAAGTACTGCAGGGTGCGAGCTCCCAAGGAATGTCCATGAATCCACAAAAGAGGGCCGTCCTGCCATAACACTCCCGTGGGGACATCCCTTGTTTTTAGGATACAGAGAAGAAGTGGACTAGAAGGGTCAAAGCGTTTAAGCTGTGCCTTCATAAGGGCCTTTTCTATTTTGCTTAAGGCTTGACGAGCTGGCTCAGTGAGCACACGAGGAGAGGTAATCTCAGGATCACCCTCCAAAATGGAAAACAATGGTAACAAATCTGCACGGGGGACATGGAGAAAACCTCGCAACAAATTAATGTCCCCCAAAAGTTTTTGAAAATCATTTAATGTATGCAAGTGGGAGGTACGGATGCAAATTTTTTGAGGTTTCACAGACTGAAGGCCAATGACGGACCCAAGGAAATTTACTGAATCCGTTTGCTGGACCTTCTCTGGGGCAATAAAAAGACCCTTATGTTCCAACGCCTTGACGACCTCCTGAAAGGAGACATGCAAAACATCTAAGGTAGGGGCTGTGAGTAGGATATCATCCATATAGTGGATCATACGTAAAGAGGGGAACTGTTGTCTTACTACAAATAACACTGAGTCTACATAAAGCTGGCACATAGTGGGACTGTTGGACATCCCTTGTGGCAACACACGCCACTGAAAGCGGGCATCAGGCTTCTCATGATTTACAGCTGGTAATGTGAAAGCAAAACGCTCTCTGTCCTGAGGGCAAAGGGGTATGGAGAAAAAACAGTCTTTAATATCTAAAACCATCACTGGCCATTCCCTGGGGAGAGCAGAAAGCGCTGGCAGGCCCCTCTGAACTGGGCCCAGGACCTGCATTTGAGCATTGACAGCCCTCAAATCATGTAATAATCGCCACTTTCCAGAGGACTTTTTGATCACAAATATAGGTGTGTTCCAAGGGGAAATAGAGGGCTCCAGGTGGCCTAACTGCAATTGTTCCTCAATTAACCTCTGGGCTGCTTCCAGTTTTTCCTGTGAGAGGGGCCACTGAGGAACCCGCACTGGCTTATGAGTCATCCAAGGTATGGGCACCTGTTCAAAATTGGAAGCAGAATTTTCAGTGGTCCCTAAGAAAAACCCAACCCAAAGCGATCCAGCTTCTCCTCTGGGATGATGGGCTGAGGTCGCCCTTGAAGGTGCTTCCCTAGACCTGAGCCTGGAACAAAGCCCTGAATTTTCATCATATTTTTACTAGCTTCTGAATAATCATTGGTCAAGCGGAGATTCATCTGGGTCTGAATATCTCTTCCCCATAAATTAATGGGAACATCCAACACAAAAGGTTGGATTTTTCCCTTTTGACCCTCTGTAGTGGTCCATGTTAACTCCTTTGCACTCATATGTGGTGTTTTAGCAAACCCTAAGCCTTGCAAGATCTGAGCTGATCTCTGCAAGGGCCAGGCTTTTGGCCAAGAATCCAATTTTATTATACTTTTATCTGCCCCAGTGTCCACCAGTCCTGAGAATTCTCTTCCTTCTATGGTCAGGCGCAGAAGGGGTCTTTGATCCAACTCCAAAGACAAGCAGGTCAAGTCCACACCGGTAGACCCAAGGCTCTTGTCACCCCTTTCCTTATCTAGTGCAGGAAATAGAGAATGGTTAGAAGGCAAAATCAGCAATTGGGCAATACGGTCCCCAGGGGCCACTGACACTGCCCCATAGGGGGAATGACAAAGAATTTTAATTACACCTGTATAATCTGGATCGATAACACCGGGGAAGACTATGAGACCCTTTAAAGTAGAGGAGGAGCGCCCCAAAAGAAGGCCCACCGTATCTCTTGCTAGCGGGCCAGACACATCTGTGTCCAGGATTTGCACGCCCATTTCCGGAGTTAAGACCAATCCGGAGGTGGCACAGAGGTCCAGGCCTGCGGAGCCCGATGTTGCTCTCCGGGCTGAGGCAGCGGGGGACCTGGCGCCACAGTCACCGGGACCTGAGGTGTCTGCATTGCCCCATAGATTTGTGGGCCCTGGGGACGTGGGCCCTTCCCCCCGTTTTTTTGGTCCTGATTACTTGAAAGAGGGGGGAGGGGCAGACCATTAATATCCCTCACAGATCTACATTCATTAGCCCAGTGTTTTCCCTTCTTACATCTAGGACAAGTCCCAGGGGGGCGCTGTGCCGGTCCCGCATCTCGGACAGGGGCTGGGCTATCCGCTTGAGGACATTGGCGTTTAAAATGTCCCAATTGACCACATCGGAAACAGCCCTTTTGATTCCCTGTCCGTTGAGCCTTAGCGGCAGCTATGACCGCTGCTGCTAATCCTGCATTAGACAGAGGACCCCCTATCTCTCGACAGACTTTGAGCCAGTCATCCAATGTTCCCCTTCTTACTGATTGTATAGCCTTTTTGCACTCCTTAGTGGCCTGTTCAAATATTAGCTGTTGTATAAACGGCATGGTGTGGTCAGCAAGGCCAATTGTCTTTTCTGCCACTTCCAACATTCTAGCTGAGAAATCAGAAAATGGCTCTGTAGGGCCCTGAACAATCTTAGTCAACTGTCCTGCGACCTCTCCCTTATTACGGAGCTCCTTCCAAGCCTGATAATGAATATTATTAATTTGTATATACACGTCTGGATGGAAATTGAGCTGATCTGTAAGATAAGGACCAGCCCCCAGAAGCATATCAGAAGTCCAGTCCCATTCCCCTTTCATAATATTCTGCCTAGCTTGTTCTTGGGCTTTATCAGAAATCAGTGATCTGAAATCCAAATATTGCCCTCTCGTTAGACAAGCTCGGGCTAAGTCTAACCAATCACCAGGAGTAAGGGTGCGCTGCGTGAGTCTGCGAAGCAGCATAAGTGAATAGTCAGCAGTGGGTCCAAAATCTTTGCAGGCCTGAACTAAATCCTTAAGTTCCGTATAGGGGATTGGCTCCCAGCCTCTTTGATTGGTAGTGGTATTCAAAAAAACCGGGAAAGCGGAGGCCAGGCGGGACCATGTCCGCGGCTTAACAAAATGGCAGCGATACTCGGCTGGGACATAGGGGGGGGGAACATGAGGGCGTGGCAGAGCACTAGGCGGTGCTCGGTTCCGAATACCAACTTCCTCTTTGAAGGCACTCCTCCCCCTAACCGCGGGAGGGCAGACACGCCTGCCCACAAACTGAGTATCCTGAGCACAATGCAAAGCTGCCTCCTCTAAATCCTGTCCCTCTGTCCCACTGGAGTCCTCCTGATCAGAAGCAGAACTACTGCCGTGATCATCTCGTATACTCAGGTGTCGCAGCGGCTGTAGGGAAGGATATAACCCCACAGCCCCCTGCTACGGCGGGGCCCTAGGGAAGTCCTCACCCCTCCTGTGCATACAGCCGGAGCCCTCATTACTCTCTTCTAACGGGGGTGCCTTCTCCTCTACATGGCAGGGAACCTTTTCCTTGAAATGACTGGCCATATTGGGAACTCCTCCCGGGAAATGACTGGCCCTTTTTTCCTGTACTTCCTTATATAATCTGGGTTTGCTATCCCCACTTGCATCAGATTCTGACAAACTATCCTGATGTTGTCTGAGCCGTCTCCGGCCCTCCTGAAGTGGGTCCGGGTGGCTTCCAGAACGTAAACAAGAATGTATCATCCTCCAGAAAGGGAGGGTACCTCGACCTAAGTGACCCTCCTCCCTAGCCGCCTCAAGGTCTTTACCCAGCTTTTCCCATGAGGGCAATGAGAGATCTCCGGACACCGCAAACCATGGAGCCGCAGCATCAATGTCTTTAACAATCTTTTTAATAGTGGCATTAGAGACCTTTAGATCACGTTGTTTCAAAACTTCCTTTATAGGCTGAGTAAAATCAATGGGAGAATACCGGGCACTCGATGTATTACCCATCACGAGCTGGAAGGCTGGAAATGAAACTAACAGCCAGCCCCACGTTATCTACCGAGGATTTATCTGACTCGAGGCTCCAAGGACCAGAGCCGCGTTGTCTACCGCGGGTTTAACCGGTCCAGGCAATCAACAGACTAGGCAAGATAGAAACAAACGCAAAACAATAGAAAGACCCAGACAAAACAAACCGAAAACAGCAAGAACAGCGAGGCCCTCAGACACGGACATGACTGAGACACAGAAAAGAAAAAAAAAAAAAAAGAATGACTTACCGGTACCTTCCTCTCCGTGTGTCAAGTTCTGAATCCTCCTTTGGTCTTTCCCGGGATTTCGGCACCACTTTGCGGCGAGCCCCCCCGACCAGCGGGAAAAGAACAATCACCACACGAGGATCCTTCTTGATCACACTTTATTGGAGAGCTTCTTGGTTAACAGGAGAGCGGATGGAGAAAGACTCGGGGGTGGGGTGTACAGCTACTTTTATAGGGGGATGGGCAATGAGGCACCTACTGATTGGCTGTTATCTGCTTGCCACCACCAGGCGCCACGGCATAGGCTCAGGACAGGTTGCGTCAAGCGCATGCGCGTACCTTGAATACGGTTGGCGCCAAAGCACTGTCGTAAAAGAAGTTGAACACCACGAGGTTAGCGCCATCTTGTAATGGCGGATTAGATGTGGTTTCCTGCAGTGCCAGCGCCATCTAGTGGTGGGGACTAGATGTGGCTCCCTGCACCAATGGAGAGTAAGTTAGCACCAGGACAAATGAGATAACCCTTACTTTTTTTTTTTTAATAGAGAATTTAATAGGTGTAGGCCCTCTTGTAGCCCACAATTGATGGTAGCTTGATATTGGAGAGCGGGTTTATGTTTGGATATGGTTCAGACTTGTTTCCTAGCTCCAGCTATGGGTCCCATACCAGTGAGGGGATCAGTTAGCCAAATAGAGAGCAGTTGGTTCCCCACCGTGGCTGTGTGTCACCACTGCACTTGTGTGGGCATCACAACAAGTTATTTGGTGCTAAGTAGGTTAGACCATGCATTGCTTCGGCAGATATTGGTCAATTTCCCCCAGTCGCCCATGTAGCACCTTCTGGCACTAGACACGCTGACTGTCTGGGGACTGACTCTCTTCCAACTTCCAGCCATGCCATTCTAATTTGCATGTCAATCACATAAGGTGTCTTCAGCAGTAGGGTCTTACCACTAGCCTTTGGTGGGTCGTCAAGTACTCTGACAGAAATCTGTCTGTCTTTTAGGAAACCTTGTAGGTCTCTCTGATCAAAAGCTCATTGTGGATGATAGCCCCAAGCTGGTTCTGGGAGTTACAGGTCAGTGCCCACTAAGAAAATGAGGAAAAAGATAACTAATATACAAGAGTTAGAGATAAGAGAGAGAGAGCAAGAGGGAGAGGGGAAGTGAGGGTGGGAAGATGTAGAAGATTAAGGTTAGTCTTGATCTTACCCTCTCCAGTGTCTTGTGGTTCAAGTGTTAACTGTAAGGGCCTGGTGAAGGTTCAGCCATTTGGTCTGTCTTTTAGTAAGTAGAAAATTATGGTACCATTGCCATTTGGATCTAGATTTGTGTTTCCCACCCCTTTGATGCCCTCCTCTCCCTCCCCTTCCATCCTAGTGTCTAGTCTAGGAGATGCTTGCTGGGTATGTAAGGTTTCTTGGGTAGATTCGGGTTAGGTGCTGTAGATGAGTGAGACTATGTGGAGATTTTTTTTTCTGTCTTTGGGTAAGTTCACTGAGAATGATCTATTACAGGTTCAACCATTTTTCCTCAAATTTCATTGTGTCATTTTTTCTTACTGCTGTATAGAATTCCATTGTGTAGATATACCACATCTTAGTTATCCATTCTTCTAGTGATGGACATCTGGGTTGATTCCACCACTTAGCTATTACAAATTGGGCTGCTATAAACATGGTTGAGCAAATCTCTTTAGCCTGTGGTTTGCAGGTTTTAGGGTAGATGCCCAGTAAGGGAATAACTGGGTCTGTTGGTATCTCTATACTCAGCTTTTTCAGAAGTCTCCATATTGCTTTCCAAAGTGGTTGTACCATCCTACATTCCCAAAAACAGTGGATGAGTGATCCTACTTCTCCACATCCTCGCCAGCATTTATTTTTATTTGATTATTTGATGTTTGCTATCCTTATTGGGGTAAGGTAGAATCTCATAGTTGTTTTAATTTGCATTTCTCTGATGATTAGGGATGATGAACATTTTCTTAAGTGTCTGTTTGCCATTTCTATTTCTTCCTCTGTGAACTGCCTGTTCAGCTCTTTGCCCCATTTTGTGAGTGGGGCGTTTGACTTCTTACTGTTTAGATTTTTGAGTTCTTTGTAGATTCTAGAGATTAGGCCTCTATCAGTTGGATAACCCACAAATACTTTCTCCCATTCTGTGGGTAATCTATTGGCTTTGCTTATTGTATGCTTGTCTGTAAAGAAATTCTTCAGCTTCATGTGATCCCATTGGTTGAGTGACGGTTTAAGTTCATGAGCTACTGGGGTTTTGTTCAGGAAGTCTTTTTCCATTCCTATATCATGGAAAGTACTTCCTAAATTTTCTTCCAGTAGTATATGAGTTTCTTGTCTTATATTGAGATCTTTGATCCATTGGGACTTGAGTGTAGTGCATGGTGAAATGTGTGGATCAAGTTTCAGTTTCCTGCATATGGTTATCCAGTTTGTCCAGCACCATTTGTTGAAGATGCTGTCTTTTTTCCAGCCTATATTGTTTGGGCCTTTATCGAATATCAAGTAGCTATAGTTTCTTGACCCAAAATCCGTGTCCTCAAGTCTATTCCATTGATCTATACTCCTGTTTTCATGCAGTACCATGCTGTTTTTATTAGTATGATTTTTAATATAGCTTTAGATCAGGTATGGTGATGCCTCCAGAGGTATTTCTTTTGCTGAGGATATGTTTGGAAAAGCAAGGCCTTCTGCCTTTCCATATGAAATTAGAGATCATTTTTTCTATCTCTGTGAAGAACACTGTAGGGATTTTAATTAGAATTGCATTAAATCTGTACATTGCCTTTAGTAGGATTGTCATCTTCACAATGTTAATTCTGCCTATCCAGGAACATGGGAGGTCTTTCCATTTTCTCAAGTCTGCCTCAATTTCTTTTTTGAGTGTTTTTATGTTTTCGTTGTATAGATCTTTCACTTCCTTGGTTAATGTTATTCCAAGGTATTTTATTTTTTTGTTGCTATTGAAAATGGGAATATGTCCCTTATTTCTTTCTCTGTATCTTTGTCATTTGCATAAATGAAGGCTACTGATTTTTGTGCATTGATTTTGTATCCTGCTACATTGCTATAGGAGTTAATCAACTTCAGGAGTTTTGGGATGGAGTCTCTTGGGTCTCTTACATATATAATCATGTCATCAGAGAATAAAGCTAACTTAACTTCTTCCTTTCCAAATTGTATCCCTTTCATTTCCTTCTCCTGTCTTATTGCTTGAGCTAGGACATCCAGTACTATATTGAAAAGCAGAGGTGAGAGGTGACAACTCTGTCTTGTTCCTCCTCTTAATGGGAATTCCTCCAGCCTCTTTCCATTAAGTATTATTTGGGCCTTCGGAGCTTTGTATATTGCCTTTATTAGTTTGAGATATGAACCAACCATGCCAATTCTCTCCAATGTTTTGAACATGAACTGATGTTGTATCTTGTCAAAGGCCTTTTCTGCATCTATCGAAATGATCATGTGGTTTTTATGTTTAACCTTGTTTATGTGGTGTATTACATTGACAGATTCCCGTATGTTGAACCACCCCTGTGTTCCTGGAATGAATCCCACTTGGTCAAGGTGGATAATGCTTTTTATGTGTTGTTGGATTTGGTTTGCAAGGATTTTGTTTAGGATCTTTGCATCTAAATTCATCAAGGAAATAGCCGGTAGTTTCCTTTTCTTGTGGCATCTCTGCCTGGTTTTGGAATTAGGGTGATGCTAGCTTCATAAAAGGAGTTGGGTACCTTTCCCTGTTCACCAATTGTGTGGCACAGTTTGAGGAAGTTTGGTTTAAGTTCTTCCATGAAGGTTTGATAGAATTCAGCTGAGAAGCCATCTAGTCCTGGACTCTTCTTTTTTGGGAGGTTTTTTATTACTGTTTCAATCTCCATGAGTGTGATGGGTTGATTGAGGTAATTAGTCTGCTCTGTGTTTAGCTTTGGTAGATGGTATGCATCCAAGAATTTATCCATCTCCTCCACATTATCCAGTTTTGTGGAGTAGAGGTTTTTGAAATAAGTCCTGATGATTCTCCCAATTTCACTTATGTCTGTTGTGATCTCTCCTTTTTCATTTTGAATTTTGTAAATTTGAAGCTTCTCCTTTTTTTGCTTGATCAGATTGGCCATGGGTTTGTCAATCTTGTTTATTTTTTCAAAGAACCAGCTCTTTGTTTTGTCAATTGTCTTAACTGTTACCTTCATTTCCAGTTCATTGATTTCTGCTCTGATTTTAATTATTTCTTAGCTTCTGGAGCTCTTTGGGTTGGATTTTTCTTGTTTTTCCTGTGCCTTTAGGTGGATGGTTAGGTTATTGATTTGGGACCTTTCTGTCTTTTTTATGAAGGCATTGAGTGCTATGAATTTTCCTCTGAGGACTGCCTTCATTGTGTCCCATAAGTTTTGGTACGATGTGTTCTCATTGTCGTTCAATTCCAGAAATTTTGCAATTTCATTCTTTATTTCATCCACTATCCATTTATTGTTTAAAAGTGTGCTGTTCAGTTTCCAGGTGCCGTTGGGATTCTTGGTGGGTCTTTTGTTGTTGATTTCTAGCAATATAGCATTGTGATCTGATATCATGCAGGGAATTATGTCCATCTTCCTAAATATGTGGAGGCAGTCTTTGTGACCCGGTATGTGGTCTATCTTAGAGAATGTTCCATGGGCTGCTGAGAAGAATGTGTAGTCTGTGGATTTGGGATGGAAAGTTCTGTAGATGTCCGTTAGGTCTAAGTGATCTATGGTTTTGTTGAGCTCTCTTACTTCCCTGTTGAGTTTCTGTTTGGATGATCTGTCTATTACTGATAATGGAGTATTGAAGTCCCCAGCTATGATGGTGTTTGTGGTTATTTCTGTTTTATTGTCAAGTAGGTTTTGTTTTATGGATTGTGGTACCCCTGTGTTTGGTGCATACAGATTTATGATTGTAATATCCTCCTGATGGATCGTTCCCTTGATAAGTAGGAAGTGGCCTTCTTTGTCTTTTTTGATTATTTTTGGTTTGAAGTCTATTTTGTCCGATATTCATATAGCTACACCTGCTTGTTTCTTATTCCCATTTTTTTGGAATACTCTTTTCCACCCTTTCCAACCTTTTTGGTTGTTGTGATCTGCTTCTTGTAGGCAATTGTGTTTGACTATTTTTTTCTTCTCTGTGGAGAATTTCCTGAAATACTCTCTGTAGGTTTGGTTTTGTGTTCATATAATTGTAAAGCTGAGTTTTGTCATGGAATGTTTTTCTTTCACCATCTATTATGAGGGCTACTTTTGCTGGGTAGAGTAGTTTGGGTTGGAAGCCATAGGTTCTTAGACTTTGCAGTGTTTCATTCTAGGCCCTTCTAGCTTTCAGGGTTTCCATTGAGAAGTCTGAAGTAATTCTGATGGGGTTACCTTTGAAGGTGGTGTGCTGTTTTTCCCTAGCTGCTTTTAGGATTTTCTCTTTGGTGTCAATGTTTAGAGTCTTAATGATAATATGTCTTGGAGAGTTTCTCCTTCGGTCCAGTCGGTTTGGAGTTCTATTGGCTTCTTGTATCTTGATGGGCCTTTCTTTGAAGAGACTGGGGAAGTTTTCTTCAATTATTTTGTTAAATAAGTTCTCCATGCCTTTGGTCTGAATTTCTTCTCCTTCTGGTATTCCAATGATCCTGATATTAGGACGTTTAAGTGTTTCCCACAATTCCTTCATGTTCTGTTCACAGGAGCTTTTGAACTTACTGAAATTTTTGAACTCTCTAACTGTTTCTTCTATCTTGTCTTCTAGATCAGAGTTTCTATCCTCCACATGGCTGACTCTATTCTTGAGAGCTTCTAGCGAGTTTTGGATTTGTTCAATTAAGTTTCTGTTGTCTACTACTTTTCTATGTATAATTTCCATCCCTCTGTCAAGCTCCCTTTTCACATCATTTTCTGATTTTATTGATATTCTTGGAGTTCATCCTTGCATTTCTTTATGTCTTCATTTAGCATGGCCAGCTGATTCTTAAGGTCTTCTTTTCTTTCACTCTCCCTCAAATCTCTTAAATCTCTTTGAAATCCTTCCAATTTCTTATCTAATCCTTCCAATTTCTTATCTATTAGTTCTAGTTTAGTGATGGCAGCATCCACACGATTATCCGTCCTTTATTGCTTTCCTGCAAGTTCTACCAGTAGCTTGGTCAGGGTTGTATTGCTCATAGCTTCAATTTGGTGTTCTGGTCCTATTGGTTCTTCTATGTTTTGGTTAGATGTATTCATTGTGGGACTGGGTGATCTAACTGGATTTTCTTGCATTTGATTTTTCATGTTCTTTTGCGCTGTGTTCTGCCCATGACAGTGTATGGGCAGATAGGTGGGAATATCAGATTTGGCTCAAGAACAATGGGAATCTTATGCAGCCTGGGGCAGTTGCCAAGCAGCCTGGGCTTTGGCTGTCACTTGCCAAAGCCGCCTATCTACTGCCTGGCAGGGGCACTACCTTTGCCTGAGTTCTCAAGCGGTAATGTGCCAAAGCTGCCTGTGTTTGAGCTAGGAGTGGCACTGAGGCACCAAGCACTGATGCACCCCGCACTCTGGCTGGGAACACTGGGACCTGGAAGCAGTCTGCGTTCCCCCACCACAGGACAATGGCAGATGGCTGGTGCAGCGGACAGGTAGAGGATGGCACCTGAGCTGGGCAAGCGAGAGACACAGTCTGAGCTTGCGTGGCACCTGCTGTGGGACTGGGATCACTCAGTAAGTGGGCGAGTGGAAGGAAGTGTGGAGCAGTCTAAGCCTCCGCACTCAGGGAACAATCAGCATGCAGTGGCAGCAGTGCCGGTGCTGGCACAGCAGCAGTGGCAGTGGCAGTCCTGTGAACACAGCAGTTATTTGGGGTGAGGGGTGGCTACCTGCCCGTGAGGGGATCTTTGATTCCCTGTTCCCCCGCCTCTGTGCCCTCCCAGATTTCTCTCCCCTAAAAGCCACTATGTACCCTTAATATCTTGCCTTTCTTTCCCCAGGATTTGCAGCGCAGCTAGGCTGTCGCCATCTTGGCCAGAAGTTGATAGAGACTCTTTTAAAGAGCCCCCAGACCAATGGCTCTCCAATTCTCACATAACCCACTATCAGGCCTTGCTCTAAGATCAACCGAGGATACAGGTTTGCCAAACCGAGGCTTTGAACCAAGCCTCCCTGCTTCCAGAAACTGATGAGGCATCAACCCCTCTGCATGACTGCCTAGCAATCACCTCCATCTTCCATTGACTCCAACAGGACATGACAGATGTGACTTGGCTGGATCCTGACCTGGTGCTGTATTCTGATGACAGTAGCTTTGTTGTAGATGAAATAAGGTACACAGGGGCAGCTGTGATGACTCTGGAAGAAACCCTGTGGGCTGGGGCCCTACCTCGGGGTACAATTGGCTCAGAAAGCTAAACTGATAGCACTGACCAAGGCTCTAATATTGGGAAAAGGCAAAACAGTGAATGTCCACACAAAACAGAACCCACAGCTCACCTCCCATTTGATAAAGAAACAGACCCCACAAAGATGGTATCAACTGGAGAATGGACGACCGTTGCTGCCCCAAGCCCTAGGGTAGAGACTGGCTAAACAAGTACATAAATAAATTCACTTAGAAAGCAAAAAGCTAGCTGAGCTAATAAGGAAGGAATTTTTCTTCCCATGTATGCACTCAATCATCAAGGACATCACCACCTGCTGTCAGGCCTCCTCTGGTAAGATACCACCACTGGGGATGAGAGAATGAAAAACAGAGCCAGATAGATATTGGGAAGTTAATTTCACAGAGGCAATGTCAGATCAATATAAATATAAATTTTTATTTGTTTATATTGATACCTTAACAGGAGGAGTGTGTAAGGGTCCGAGAATCACTGAAGAAAGACCCCAGATTCAAATAGTATG
Source organism: Dipus sagitta (assembly GCA_036346955.1). Taxonomy (NCBI): domain Eukaryota; kingdom Metazoa; phylum Chordata; class Mammalia; order Rodentia; family Dipodidae; genus Dipus; species Dipus sagitta. The sequence goes on from CM070772.1 coordinate 70,111,904, forward strand.
AAAAGCAAAGAACATTTATTCTGCAGTCAGCCAGCATGTAGGGGTCGACCATTCATATAAAAATGGTGACCACGAGAGGAGCTCACAGGCTCTTTTGAGCATAACTAAGGAAGGTTCTGGTGGGCAATTAGTTCTACAGTTTGACTGGATAATTTGAACAAGGATTGCATTTGATTAATCTATTATATCTATATATTCTTGATTGGTTGGGGCCGAGAGACCTTGAATTTCCAGGAAGTGACTCAGCTTTTCTCTGGCCAGGACAGTCACTGATTAATAGCCCTTTGTTCTAATTTTAGGCCTAGCCTAGGAGGTGTTTTGCTGAAGCCTATCATGACATCAGTTTAGTTCTTTCAGGTGGAAGCTTTCCCGACCAAGACTGAGACAGCCCAAATAGTAATTTTAAAAAATTGTTAGACAAAATAATTCTCCACTATGTGTTGCCCCTCAGGATAGGATCAGATAATGGGCCTGCCTTTATGTCAAAAATCACTAAAAAAATTTTTAACTAAGATGCTGGGGATTAATTGGAAATTACATTGTGCCTATCATCCCAAAAGTTCAGGACAGGTAGAAAAGATAAATTGGACCTTGAAGGAGACTTTAACTAAATTAACCCTAGAGACCTGCAAAGGATGGATGGGACTCCTTGCCTTTGCCCTGTTAAGGGCCAGGTGTACCCCTTATGTAGAAGAAATTCTTCCATTTAAAATTATGCATAGACCCCCCCCACACACACACACCAATCCTGCCCTGGATGGATCTTGAACAGATAACTGACTTTACTAATGAAAGGCTTCTTTTGTTCTATCCAAGTCTTAAAAAGAGTCTAGGAATCCATTGTTCTGGCAGTGAAGACTGCTTCTCAGACACACCCTGTTTTTGCCTGCATCCCTCTCAGCTCAGCAATAGCCTAGATCAAGAGACACCATATTGGGACTTTGGAAGGGCCCCCACCAGGTCATGCTAACTACTCCAGTGGCTGTGAAACTGAAGGGGACAAAATAAAACAGGATTAGATTTACTTTTTATAAAACAAGGGGGCCTATGTATGGCTTTAGATAAAATAGTAATTGGTTTCAGTCTATATTTGGTTTGTCTCCATGTAGAATTTCTCTCATCTGTTCTATTGCTGACCCCCTGATACTACCACTCTTAAGCCTTACCATAGGACCCTGCAGTATTAACACTCTAGGTAGATATATAAAAAATAGAAATAGTTCTGTGAAGCTTATGGTATTACAAACACAATATTGCCCCTCCCCCCATCTGAAACTGAACAAGCCCTAGATGTTATTGCTCAAGAGTCAAAGATTTAACTCAGTACCATGTCATAAGGGGAAATGTAAAGTGAGAAAAATGTTATATTTCTCTACATTTCTTTATACCTAGCTTAGAGAAAAATAGAAGTCACTTCCTTGTAGGAGCTCATAAAAGAATGGAATGAAACACTTATTTAAGCACATGAGGATAGTAGATAAACAGGAGGCTCTGCTGGTATGAATAGCATTTCCTGAGGAGCAAACTCCTTAAGATAAGTGGGACTCCTGGTCACAGGCCTACCACCCACACCCCAGGCATTTCCTGTAACTGACCAACAGACCTATTTACAAGTTCCTGTTTTTAATTTGTATGGCTGTAACTGTCACATGTGAATTGTGATTAATGGCTTAACTCCAATCCTGTTTCTTTTTCTATATAAACTGACATTCCAAACAGTTCAGGGTTGCCCCCTGAGATTCTGGTGTGCAGACCTGGAATACAAGACTTTCTTCTTTTTGTTTTCTTTCTTTTTTACCCAATAAAACTTTGACTTGCATTCCATGAGTTGATGGTCTTACTTGTACAACACTGGACCCCATAACACAGACTATCCAATTTCACCCCTACAGCTAGGCAGAGAAGCCAGGGAAAACTTCTGTCCCTAGCTAACAGCCTCCATGATAGCACTTGTATATTCATGGTATATCCAAAAGGTCTTCAGGTCTCCATGCAAACCATGGTCCATCCTCCAATGGCTTTGTCATGCTATACAGGTCATCATACCCTGCCTCATGCCACATTTCAGCAGCAGTTCATGAGCACTCCATGCATTTTTCATGTTTCCTAAACTAATACCAGCTGTGCAGGACACAACCATATTCTTAATTCAGGGATGAAATAAATCGTGATCTTGAAGAGCAGATTCCTTTTCCAGTCAACTCTTTCCAAAAGAGTTTGCATTTCTATCATAGTCTTTCCTCAGGTATCCTCTTCATTGTTTTAATGTAAAGCAGTTGGGCTAGCTTCCTTAAGATTGCTAATGTGTTTGACAAAAGCAGATTCAGTAACCTAAAACCAGTCTCAGTGCCTGTAATTTTAACTTGCTTGACATTTTCCAAGTTAAAATCTTAAATCTTTCAGTCCAATATCTTTAGCCAAGCACATCAGGCCTTAGAAATTTAACCTTGATCAAACTTTATGGTCCTATGCAGCAGAACTCCGCCAGCCCTTATGCCAGTAGCCCAGTTCCAACTAAGTCCTCTGCAGTCTTTCCTTCCCCTTAAAAGGCTCATAAGCCAAACCTTGAAGTTCAATACTGTCTGCACGTAGCATTCTCAAGCTCTCATCATAATAGTCCATAAAACTTGGCTAATCCCTCCAGAAAGCATCTCAGTTGCAAACACCAAGTCTGTGCCTGTTGCTCCAGAACAAAAATTCCAATAGACCAAAATCCACATGGTCAGATTCATCTCACCCCACATTCTGGCACCAATTTCTGTAGCAGGCAGCTTCAGGTTTGCTGAGATGAATTTCCAAACCAGGAACAGTTATGGAGAAAGGCATACTAATTGAAGCTTAAACATCCAGGGGAAGTTCCGTAATGGCAGAGGAACCTGGCCCTGCTTTCACAGGACCAAGCAGATGGAGATAGAGAGAAGCCTCAAGCCATACAAAACACTTCAGGTGTACTACAGGTGCAACTAGGCACTTTTCATATTTTTAGATTGGAATTTCAAATCTACTTCCATACCTTATGGCTGGACCCTATGTTCTGCCCAGTGGCCCTTCCTCTAGCCAGGTGGCAGCAGATTTGAATTACAAACTGTAATAATACACTGAATACATTGGGGGCCATCTATTCAAACTACCACAAAGTTAAAGAGGCCCAGTAAAGTAAGTGGTCCAGTAAAGACAGGAGTTCCTTTTGGAGGCAGATGGGGGGAAGTCTAGAACAGCTTGTGCCAAATTTGGGATAATGGCTTGATTCTCATGAGAAAGGGAGAGAGACAGAGAGAGAGAGAGAGAGAGAGAGAGAGAGAGAGAGCACCAAGATTACCCCTGGAGAAGAGGCCATCCAGGAGGAAGCCATGGGTTTAGAAGGGAGTGGGATCATCTGCAGGATCAAACTCAGAAAAGACAAGCAATGGATGAAAAGCACTGGGAGCAATTGTTGGCACAGAAGGAGAAGGAGAAGGAAAATATGGTTAGCACAGTATACAAATGGAAAAAAAAAACTTGATTAATAAAACCTGATAATAAATGGCAGATCACTTACCATTTCATCTTCTGAAGTTGTCAAAATCAGTGATGACTTGCAATATGAAAGTTCCAAATTGGGGTCAGTTATAGAAATCCAAATTGAAAATTTGGCTTTGAGGTTAATCAGGTCTAATGATTTTAGATTTGATTTTAGGCAACCCAAAGGAGTGTCCTTGGGAATTGAGAGCTTGGAGCATATTTTTACAGATAGGGAAAGTGGGGCTATATGTAGGTATTAAGTCTTAACTTGATATCAAGATAGTAGCCAGAGGCTTTAGGGCCAGATGGAGATGCCAGGAGTGGAGAAAGGCACCCCCTATCTTAACACTGTGGAAGGCATAAAGCTGGATACAAGAGGGCTTGAAGCAAGAAAGCCAGAGGACCTCTGGGTTCTATAAGTAGGACAGTCTAGGGTGCCTCTAGATTGAGTCTGGGGGGCCTTACCTTAATGAATTTTGATGGAGTGTTAAATGGATGGAGGATGAAATGGCAAGAGGCCTCTGATGGATGTCATTATGGATAGGAAAGTGAGTAGGGAGCCCAGACAGGACTAACAGACAGGAGGCTGAGTCTACTCAAAAAAGGTCAATAATGAAGTGCCAAGACCCCCAGATGAAGTTGGGGTCCTCAGGAGTCACCCAGTGAACTGAGAAAGCTGAGACACTCAAATGCAATAACAGCAGGATTCTTTATTGTCAAGCCTAGGCAGGGACTCAATCCACATAGGCCAATGCAGTGGGAGTGGGAGAGAGCCCCTTTCTTTTGGGGGAAGGGGTTCATATAGGAATTCGGACAAAAAAGTAGGGGATAGATACATGCTTGGTTGATTTAAACAGTTCTGATTGGCTTGGGGTTTCAGCAGGCAAAGTTGGGGGCAGGAGCTAGGGGCACTCCAGGCAGATGAGGTAATCTCCATTGTGATTGGCTAAGCAAGCAATGGTACATTATGACTTTTGAAATGATAGGTTTCTTATCTAAGCAGGTGGTCAGAGGCCAGAGGCCCCCGCAATGGAGTGTTTCTGGAATGTCCTTGAAGTGGAGATTCCTCAGAAACTTTAGGGGCAAAGGCAGCAATTGAGCAAGCAAGCAAAGTTTACAGAAGCAAAGGTCAGCATATTAGCCAGCTAGTTCTGTATCTAAGTCAGGCCTGGGCCTTTTTACTTAAAATGGTTATATTTGGTCTCTCATTTCCCCCTCTCTATGTACTTGGGGAGCCTATCTAGGATCCCTATATGGGAGTTTAAATATTTTATATTTTTATGTCAGTGGTCACAGGTTGATAGGGGTAATTTCTTTGAACCATTAATTGAATGGTGCCCAATCTCTGATTTATAAATTGTATTAGCCTATTTAGAATACAAGGGCCTAAAGTGAGTAATAATAGTAGGATGATCAGGGGCCCCAGGAGGGTTGATATTAGAGTAGTAAACCAGGGGGAACTATTGTACCATGACTCAAACCATCCCTCCTGAGCTTTTCATTTGTGTTACCATTTCTCTAATCCTTCCCTAACTTTGCTCATGCTGTCCTTGATGCAGCCGGAGTGGTCTCTATAGAAATAACACTGTTCTCCTAGGGCAGCACATAGTCCCCCTTGTTGGAGAAATAACAGATCTAGTCCCCTCCTGTTTTGTATGGTCACTTCTGCCAGTGAACTCAATGAGTCCTGCAAATGAGTAATTGAGTCTTCTAGTTCCCTAATATCCTGGTCCAGACTTTCCCTCAGGGAGGAATATAATTGTCCCTGTTTGATGATGGCTGCAGTGCCCGTACCAATACCAGCTGTGATCCCTGCACCTACTAGAAGACTTAGGGAAATGGCAGTGATTAATTCTCTTTTAGCCTTATGGGGTTGGGGATTATAGATTTTAGTATAGATCTGAAAGAAGTCCTCATCTGAGTGGTAGAGGATTCTAGGTAATAACCTGACCATAACACAAAAGTCTCCTGTTAGGTTAAAGGTGGGTAGGTACAGACAAGGGGTCAGCCCAGTAGAACAGGCCCACCAAGTGTCATTATGGGGGAACAAATATTTTGGAGCCTGACTTACAGGGTGAGTTAAGTTACAGAGATGGTTAAAGGCAGTTGGGACTTTGCCTATACATGTACCTCCCGCTATGCCATTAGTTATCTGCTGGAGGGTGATTTTAGGCCTTGGAGTTCATCTGCATTTGGAGGGCTCACTAGTTGTAGAGAAGGTTTCCTGAATAGTAGTAGCTTCATAATAAGGAGGGGCTACATCATAGCATAACCAAAAGGAGGTAGTTAACTCTGTCCTAGAATTGTTTAAGAAAAGAAAATCTTGCTGCAGCATAGCTTGGAGCTGATTATTAGACTCGGCCTTTGGGGGGCCATCTCATGGTGGGGCCAGAGTAGAGGGTACCAGCTTTGCTGTGGGCAGAGTGGGGGTGGCTGCAGCCTGTGGGGGAGAAGCTGCAGCCACCTTAGCTGCAGCCCATGTGGGAGGAGCTAGGACCTTATTGGAACCTAGAGATTAGCTAAGCAGGGGTCTACTAAGTAATTTAATAGTAAATAGGCTGCTGGAGCCACTGGGATGGGTGGACAGGCCCCACATTTTCCCAGTCTCCCAAGTAGAATCCCATTTCCCTCTCTCTGTAAAGTGAATCTGGATAGGGTTGCAGGTATTTGAAGTTGCCCCAGAGCATACTTTGACTCTTCTGTGTCTAATATAAACATCTGGAGGGTCTTTACGTTTTACTTGGATGAGATCCATCTTAACAGGGGCAGTCCAATAGAGGTCCCCAGTACTCACACAAGACCAGGACCGGCAGAAGAGCTCATGTGCCCCTCCACATTGTTTTATCCAATCCTTTTTTGTTTGACCTGCCTGTGGTCCACCAGGGTATACATAGAAATAGGTATGTTTAAGTGACCAGTGATCCTTTTCAGTGAGCAGTTCTGACAAATCAAATTGTAGATATGGAAACCAAGTATTAACAGGTGCTATCTTAGATTTCTGAACCAATATGACACCTGTGGAAGAACCTGTTATTATCCAAGTAAGGTTGACTGGTTGATGGGGATTAAGGGAGGAAAGGGGGCCACAATAGGCGCAAGTGTTAAGAGTGTATAAGCTTGAATTCGAGAGGGACACTTAAGGGGAGATACAACCGGGGAAGCATTTTTGACCTGAGGGAGGAACCAACAAGCAGTCAGAGGCATCAGGAGGCTGAGGCCTGGAGTGTGGCATCTCCATGGAGGCAGAGCTTGAGTGGATGCTCTGGGTTGGGGAGACTCATCCAGGACTGTCCAGCTTTCCGGGGCACTGTCTTTACATGGGTCCAGTGGATCCATGATGTGATGCCGTCCACCTTCACAGCTATGGGAGTGGTCATCAGCACGATGTAGGGACCTTTCCATCTGGGTTCTAGAGTCCTCCACAGGTGTCTCCTGACAAGGACTTTATCTCCAGGTTGAAACCTATGGGGTTTTGGAGGGGCAACCATTTTATAGATGGTCTGTAAATGGGACCAGACTTTCTTGTGGGTCAGCTCTAGGTGCTTCAGAGATTGAATCAAGTCTTGGTCATCTTTCCCTGACAGGAGATCAACCTGTAAACTGGGGATAATGGGAGGGGGCACCCCAAACATTATTTCAAAAGGGGTCAGACACTTATAGTACGGGAAGTTTCGGACCCTAAATAAAGCAAAGGGGAGGAGAGATACCCAGTCAGCGCTACTCTCTAAAGCCAATTTTGTTAAGGTCTCTTTTAGGGTTCTATTCATTCTCTCTACCTGTCCTGAACTCTGAGGACGATAAGCACAATGTAATTTCCAATTAGCCCCCAGTGCAGTGGCTACTCCCTGACTTACCTGTGATATGAAAGCCGGTCCATTATCTGAGCCTAAAGAGACTGGGAAACCATACCTGGGGAGTATTTCTTCCAGTATCTTCTTAGCAACCACCTGTGCAGTTTCATCCTTAGTGGGGAAGGCTTCCACCCATCCAGAGAATGTATCTATAAACACTAAGAGGTACTTATATCCTGATTTACCAGTATTAATTTCAATGAAATATAGTTCCCAGTAGGCTCCCAGTCTTGTCCCCCTCAATCTGGTTCCTGGATTAGAGGGGAGAGCCGTGTCATTAGTCATGTAGCAGGGTTGACAATTGGAAACAATTTGTTCAGTAATTTGGCTAGCATTCCGTACTTACAGGTGAGCAGTTTTCAGTAATTCCTGCATTCGCTTAATTCCCAGATGGGAGGAGCAATGGACTTTTTTTTTTTTTAGGATTTTTTTGTCCCAGCTTCTGAGGCAGGATGAGGCATCCGTCTGCCATTTTCCACCAGTCATCTATTTTATTAGTTCCTTTTAGTTAGTTGATCCATGCAAGATCCTCTGAAGAATATTTAGGAACATCTGGGAGCTTTCTGACTCCGGGGTCAACCAAGACAGGGGCTACTTTAGCTGAGAGGGCCACTCATTTGGCTGTCTGGTCAGCTAAATTGTTTCCTTGGGGAATTAGTCTGTCCCCTCTCTGGTGTCCTGGGCAGTGAACGATAGCTACCTGAGTGGGACCCCAGAGGGCTTGGAGTAGATCCAGAATCTCCTGTTTGTTTTTAATAGTCTTCCCTTCTGCTGTTAAAAGTCCTTTCTCTCTGTATATTGCACCATGGACATGAGCTGTAGCAAATGCATACCGGCTGTCTGTGTATATGTTCAGTCTCTTGTTGGTCCCCAGTTGTAAAGCCTTAGTGAGGACTATGAGTTCTGCCCTCTGGGCTGACGTGTCCATCAGGAGAGTCTGCCCAAATGACATGTGTCTCTGAAGTGACTGCTGCCCCCACGTACCTGTGTCCATCCTTGATGAAACTGCTGCCATCCTTGACCCAAGTCACCTCTGCATCCTTTAGAGGGGTGTACATTGTATACATGGTCCAGTATCTCCACGCACTCATGGAGAGGGGTCTCCAGGTCTGGGTCAGATAACAGAGTGGCGGGGTTCAGAGCTGTGGGAGTCTGGAAAGTTATTCTGGCCGGGTTTAGGAGCAGAGTCTGGTAATGGACCATGTGAGCATTGCTGAGACAATGGTCAGGTGGTTGTTTCAGTACCCCCTCGATGGTGTGGGGGGCTGCAACCATTAAGTTTTGTCCCAAAGTCAGCTTGTTTGCATCCTTGACTAAAAGGGCCATAGCGGCTATAATTCTCAAGCATGGGGCCACCCTGCCACAACAGTGTCTAATTTCTTTGACAGGTAGGCAACAGGATGCCGCCAGGGTCCTAGGTTTTGGGTGAGGACCCCCTTCACTATCCCATTGTGTTCATCTACAAAAAACATGAATGGCATGATCACATCAGGGAGGCTTAAAGCAGGGGCTTCTAAGAGGCATACCTTTAGGTACTTGAAGGCTTGTTGGCAATGATCTGTCCATTGGGAAGGTTAGTTTCCTTGGTGGCTTTGTATATGGGTTTTGCCAGTTCTGCAAATCTGGGGATCCACAGATGGCAGAAGCCCACTGTACCAAGAAATTCTCATACCTGTCTGGCTGAGGCTGGCGTTGGGATATGGAGGACAGTTTCCTTTTGTGCATCTGACAGCCAGCGCTGGCCATCCCGGAGAATATACCCTATGTAGGTCACCTGCTGTCTGCAGACTTGAGCTCTTTTAGTGCATGCACGGTATCCCAGTTCTCCCAGAGTCCTCAGGAGATCTCTGGTCCCTGCCAGGCATGTTTCTTGGTCAATAGCTTCTATTAAAAGATCATCTACATATTGTAACAAAAGTCAATCCTGGGTTATGTATCCGAAAGTCCGATAGGTCTTCATGTAAGGCCTCATCAAAGATGGTAGGGAGTTTTTGAATCCTTGAGGCAATCAAGTCCAGGTGAGTTGACCATTGATCCCAATTTCTGGATCATGCCATTCAAAGGCAAAATAAGATTGACTCTGTGGAGGTAAAGGTAAGCTGAAGAAAGCATCTTTCAAGTCCAAGACAGTGTACCAAGTAAGTTCAGGTGTTAGACTTCCCAATAGACTGTAAGGGTTAGGTACTGTAGGGTGAATATAAATCACTCTTTTATCAACTTCTCTTAAGTCCTGTACCAGGGGCAGTCATTTGAATTAGTTTTTTTCACTGGTAGGAGGGGGGTGTTCCAAGCTGACTGGGTTGACTTTAAGACCCCTGACCGAAGAAGCCGCCTGATGTGGGGAGTAATTCCTTGTTCGGCCTCTAGTGACATGGGGTACTGGCAAACCGTAGTTGTCATACTTACCAGGTTTTAATTCTATTAGTATGGGGGGGTCTATGCTGTGCCCATCCCATCCCACCAGTCTCAGCCCAAGCTTGCAGGTAATCAGTCAGCCAGGAAGGTTCTAAGGACTCAGGGCCCTCCACATGTTTTTGAAAGAGTCTATATTCTTCTGTCAAATTGGTGGTTATGAGAACTTGGCTCAACGCAGTTTTTAATTTAGGTGAGGATCTGCCTGCTGTGGAAACCTGTGCCCCATGTTCTGAGAAGGAAATTTGGGCTTTCATTTTAGATAGCAAATCATGTCTCAGCAATGGATAGGGATATTCAGGTATGACCAGAAAAGAGTGGGTTACTTGATTGGTGCCTAAATTAACAGTCCTCTGAGTTGCCCATTGATAGGGTTTGGTACCTGTTGCTCCCTGAACCCAGGTAGTTCTTTTACTCATAGGTCCCTCTGCTTGAATAATACTGAATTTTCAGCCCCAGTGTCGACCATAAAGGCTATTTTCTTCCCCTCCACTTCAAGGGTTACCCTGGGCTCAGGGAGGGCGACTGAGCCCCATCCCCCTCAGTCACAATCTTCTTGTGTAGCTGCCAGGATGTTTGCCTGTTGTTTCTTTTTGAGGCAATCCCTGGCCCAATGTCCCTCTTCCTTGCAGTAGGCACATTGGTTCTTCCCTACCTTAGGCTTTGCTCTCATGTTGTTTCCTCTCCAATAGGTGGGGTCTTTGGTAGTGGGATTCCCCATAGCCATCAAAATTTCCTTGAGTTCTTGGTGGTGCTTAGTCTGTTGTAATTCTAAAATCTTAGTTAAATTTTTTCCTGTCTTTTTTCTCATTTAATTTCTTTTTCCTCTATGCTTTCCCTTTTATCAAAGACCTTTCCCACCACCGCCACTAAGTCCCTAATGTTCTTTTCTCTTAGCCTTTCTAGTGACTGTAATGTTTTCTTTATATCACGAGCAGCCCGATTAATGAAGGCAAACACAACAGCAGTGGCTGCCTCTCCTGACTCAGGGTCATAGGGAGTATACCTACGAAAAGCTTCCTGAAGTCTTTCTAAATAAGCGGCTGGACTCTCATCAGGTCCCTAATGTCATATACCTTAAACATATTAGCTGGCTTTTTTCCTGCTGCTCTGAGGCCTGCAAATAGAGTCCAGCGATAGACTAGGAGTCTCTCCTTACCTTGTGCCATATTGTAATCCCAAGTGGGACAGATAGTTGGGAAATAACTATCAATAATAGCTTGGTCTGGGGTGGGGCCCTCCGATGGCCCTGGGATGAGTTTGTGGGCATTTTCAATGATTCTGTTCCACTTCTCGGTGGTGAATAGGTCCTGTAGGAGCTGCTGACAGTCGTCCCAGGTGGGCTGTGAGTAAAAAGTAGTTTCTAACAGATTATTTCATCCCCTAGGGTTCTCAGAAAAGGGAGCGTTCTGAGAACGCCAATTGTATAAGTCACTAGTGGCAAAGGGCCAATAGTGAAAAGGCTGGTTTCCATCCACATCAATGGGTCCTGCATGATGGAATGGTAGTGCCACTGACTGGTCAGGGGCCTGAGGGGTGGCTGCCCTCCAGCTCCAGGTAGCCTGTGCTGGCCCCTCCAGTTTGGGGGGGACCAGCCAGGGCCTGAGCACCTGCTGGAGGTTGGGGAGGGTTAGGGTTAGGAGGAGGTGCATAGGGTGGAGGGAAGATATTGGCTTCCTTGTTGCCTCTCTTAAGGATTGGGGCCAACACCTCAGCAGCAGGCTTGGTGTCTTTTTAGGGGGGAAGTGGCCAATACCTGTGAGGAAGTGGGTGAAGGGGAGAGGAAGGGTTTTATCCAAGGGAGAGGCTCTTCTATCAGATTCCTCCAGGTCACAATATAAGGAATTTGGTCAGAGTGTCCACTCCTAGAATGAAAGACAATTTTTTTCAATTTCCAATATAATGTTTAGGTGGAAGGCACCCTCTGGTGGCCATCTCACATTGAAGGTGGCCACTGAGAGCAGCAGAGTGTGGCCCATTTGTGTTTTGTAACAGACACTCCATTCTTTTGGGCAACGTCCTTGACATCCTTCCAGTGGGCCAGGCAGAGTCCTAAAGGAGAAGAAGAAGTCTGTCCCATGTTATTAAGTCAAGAGGGGAGCGTCTGTAGGAGGATCAGGGCAGCAAAGACCCACAGACACACAAGTACAACACAAACACAGAGGGCCCAAAAAATGGGTAAGCATGCAGCAGAGTCAGATTTCAATCCATGGTGGCCAGAAGAATCTGAGTCCTTAGGGGACGGCTCAATAATGCCAAACACGGTATGGATGGGAGCAGGTCTCCCCAGCAGGTTTGCTCTGTTCTCTGGGACAGAGCCCCCACTCAGAGGTAGCAGGATGTCTCGTGCCTCCTCCAGGTCTGTCCTTACGGTGCATCCACCAGGATGTATGACCTGTTCAGAAATACAGACACCGCAGATTCAGCTTGCTGGCAAACTGAAAGTAAAAAAAAGAAAAAGGAAGGGAGCGCTCAGATACTCACTCGACTGGTTAGAGAAGAATCCCTCGAGCCTTGGGTTTGCTGGGGGTAATCTGGGGATCCCGGACGAGCCCCCAAGATGAAGTGCCAAGACCCCCAGATGAAGTTGGGGTCCTCGGGAGTCACCCAGTGAACCAAGAAAGCCGAGACACTCGAATGCAATAACAGCAGGATTCTTTATTGTCAAGCCTAGGCAGGGACTCAATCCACACAGGCCAATGCAGCAGGAGTGGGAGAGAGCCCCTTCCTTTTGGGGGAAGGGGTTCATATAGGAATTCGAACAAAGAAGTAGGGGATAGATACATGATTGGTTGATTTAAACAGTTCTGATTGGGTTGGGGTTTCGGCAGGCAAAGTTGGGGGCAGGAGCTAGGGGCACTCCAGGCAGATGAGGTAATCTCCATTGTGATTGGCTAAGCAAGCAGTGGTACATTATGACTTTTGAAATGATAGATTTCTTATCTAAGCAGGTGGTCAGAGGCCAAAGGCCTCCACAGTGGAGTGTTCTGGAATGTCCTTGAAGTGGAGATTCCTCAAAAACTTTAGGGGGAAAGGCAGCAATTGAGCTAGCAAGCAAAGTTTACAGAAGTGTATCAGACAGCTTCAGGTTCACTGAGATAAACTTCTAGACCAGACACAGTTATGGAGGAAGGGATATTTATTGAAGCTTACAGATCCAGGGGAAGTTCCATAATAGCAGAAGAAGCTGGCCTGCCTTCACAGGACCAAGCAGAGAAAGAGAGATACAAGCCAAAAAGCCACACAGCACAGCACACTTCAGGAACTCCAGCCAGGCACACTTTGCATATCTTTAGATTGAAATCTGAAACCCACCACCACACCTTAAGATCCACACAATGGCAGTGACTGACTCCAGCCAGATGGCTGTATATGCAAACTACAAACAAACAACTGAATATGTTGGGGGCCATCTATTCTATTCAAACCACCACAAGAAGCAAAGGTCAGTACATTAGCTGGCTAGTTCTCTATCTAAGTCAGGTCTGGGCCTTTTTACTTAAAATGGTTATATTTGATCTCTCAATAAGACCCCTAGTTCCATGGAGTTGGTGCCACTTACAAAGACAAAAGTTGGAAAAGACAAAGCTTCAGGTAATGTACTTGTTAGGTCGGGCTGGCTCCCAAAATGGACTCACCAAAGACAGCAGAAGTGTGACAGAGACAAAAGGAAGTAGGTTATCCACATTCCTCAAGAAACCATCAAGCCATTATCCCTTCCTTGCCCAACAGTGCCCCAGGTCATGATTTCCTGCCCCCTTGTCTCTTAAGTCACCTGATCACTGTTCTGGTCTCATACCCTAGCTATTTGAAATGGCTAATGTAAATAACAAAAGAGTTATTTTCCCTTCCTCACCTTCCCCCAACTAAAGAAGCACACTATCTAGAATCTCAGGTTGGCTGCACTCCACTCTTGAGAGTCATTGCTGGCAGCTCATGTTTTTCCCAAATAAAAGCTTTCATCATTGCCTCAGAGTGGTTTGCATAGTCTTTGTCACTACAGAACCTTATATCTGGTGCTCATGACCCAGATAGGAGGCTTCCAGTTGCCCTCTTGAGTGGCCAGACCTCTTTGCCCATGACCAGACTATTGAGCTGCCATTTGACCTTCTAAGGGATTCTCTGCCTGGTACCAGCTTTAACACCCACCACAATTCAGCCTCACTCTTCTTCCCTTCATCTCCTTTCTTCTTCTTGATAAGTGTCCCTCTCAGGTTGGCCTGCTCTCAGGCTTAATGCCTCCTCATGGAAGCCATGTTGGCTTAACAGGTTATACCCCACAGCTACTTTTGGGCCCCAACCCCAGGTTCTGGGAAAGATGCCCACTTGACACCTAGAGTCTCTCACTCTCTGGTCTACTGTACCCTAAAGGTCACATTTTGGTTCAGGCACACCATCTCAGGACACTCTCTCCCTCCTGAAGTGTCAGCTTTCACTGCCAGCTGCTTTCATCAACTGGAGCACTGTTGCCCACCTAGCCCACTAACAAGCTAAAAGGCTGACGGCTGTGACCTGTACAGCCTCTACCAATGTGGGAGGTGCAGGCCCTGTTCACCCTAACAGACCAGGGTGTCATATTGGTGTTCTGTAAACCCAGGTTAAGCCCTGGTTCCTTTCTCTCACCCTTATTTTGCTCTTTCCATGTCTCCATAAGAATTTAAAGCCTTGAAAAATGATCTCAAAATTCATATGGAATGGCAGAAGGCCTCAGATATACAAACATATCATCAGCAAAAGAAACACCTCTGGTGGTATCACCATACCTGATCTAAAGCTATATTTCAAAGTAATAGTGATAAAAACAGCATGGTACTAGAATAAAAATAGAAATATAGACCAAAGGAACAGAATTGAAGATCCAGACTTTAGGGCAAGCAACTAAAGCTGCTTGATCTTTGACAAAGGTGCCAATAATGTAGACCGGAGAAAAGACAGCATTGTCAACAAATGGTGTTGGACAAATTGGATGACCATATGTAGAAAAATGAAATTAGACCCACTCATTTTTCCATACACAAAACTGAAATCCAAATGGATTGAAGACCTCAACGTAAGACCTGAAACTCTTCAACCACTGGAAGAAAAAATAGGAAGCACTGTCCATGATATAAGACTGGGAAAAGACATCCTGAAGAAAACCCTAGTAGCCAAGTAAATTAAACAAACACTCAACCAATGGGATCTTATGAAGCTAAAAAGCTTTTGCACAGACAAACAAGCCAATAGATTACCCACTAATATCTTATAAACAATAAAAATATCAAACAACACACTCCAACAGTGGGACAGAGAACTAAATAAGGAGTTTTCAGAGGAAGAATTACAAATGGCTAACACACTTAAACAATGTTCAACATCCCTAACCATTAGGGAAATGCAAATGAAAACAACTATGAGATTCTACCTTATACCAGTAAGGACAGCAAACATTAAAAAATTAAATGAAAACAAATGTTGATGAGGCTGTGGAGAAACAGGATCCCTCATTCACTGTTGGTGGGAATGAAAGCTTGTACAATCACTGTGGAAATCAATTTGTAGGCTCCTGAAAAGAATGAATGTAGAGTTACCAGCAGAGCATGTTATTCCCCTACTGGGCATTTACCCTAAAAGCTCCACATCTCAGTTCAGAAATATTTGCTCAACCATGTTTAGAGCTGCTCAATTCATAATAGCTAAAAACTGGAATCAACCCACGTACCCATCATTCGATGAATGGATAACCAAGATGTGGTATATCTACATGATGGATTTCTACTCGGCAGCAAGAAAAAATGACACTTTGAAATTTGTAGAAAAATGGTCAAACTTGGAACAGATCATTTTAAGTGAACTCACACTATCACAGAAAGACAATCATCACATAATCTCACTCATCTGCAGTTCCTAACCTGGATTAGCCCAAGCAGCTGACATAACTGAGTAGTATCTTGAGGTTTGGACAATAGGGAGAGTAGGGCTTGGGGGAAGGGACAGGGTGGGGGGGGGTCACAAAATATGAACCCAAATTGAACTGGTACCATAGAATCCTATATCCTGGAAATCACACTAAAAGGTGGAACCCTTAAAAAGACCTTAGACGTAGCACCTCAATCAAAGGGCCCTCAAGAGAGTGAGACAAAACCTAACCTCAAATTTTTCCTGTTCCTCCACTCTGGCTCTTTCTTTTTTGTTTTACCTTGGTGCTGGCCTGTAATTCTCTATGCCAGGATGTGGTTTATATCCACAATGAGCTGTTGATCAGAGAGACCTACTAGATTTTCCAAAACAAACATGACAGTCTCCTGTCAGAGCACTTGATTACCCACCAGAGGTCAATGGTAAGATCCTGCTGCTGAAGACAACATACACTGTCAGAACAGGCTGGAGAGACCTGGTTGACATCCAGAGGAGAGCCAGTCCTCATATAATTAGCCCATCTAGTGCTGGAAGGTGCTACATGAGCTACCAGGGGAAAGTGGCCAGCATCTCTCCAAGCAACTCAAAGTCTAAGCGACTCAAAAGCAAACAACCTGACATGAAGCTCACAGGTGCAATAGTGGCACACAGCCATGGTGGGTAACCAACAGCTTTTGGATGAGCTAACAGATCTGCTCAGTCAAAAGGAAACTATATCTGAAACTGGGAAACAAATCAGAATCATATCCAGATAATGATTCTGCTTTCCATTGTCATGCTCCACTAACCTTAGACTGTAAAAGTGTCTAAACTCTTTTAATTCTCTCTAAATTAAGAATGGTTAGCCCATTTAATGGGCACTGACTTCACTCTCCATTGGAGAATCTGCTTCTCTTTTTCAGATGGGAACTGGACTTGAGGAGATAAACGACCTAGAGCATTCCACCCTGGCCCTAACTGAAACCACAAAGGAATTGGGGAAATAAGTAAGAATGTTGTTCTCTCATTTAAGCTTATATCAGCACAAGGGTGATGAAGAAAGATACTGAGGCCACTCAACACCTACCAAACCAGACATCTAGATGCTCCTAAGTTTCCATCACTGAAGTAGACTTAAAATGCTCCCAACATGGCTCAGGGAATTTTGTGGAAGTGTGGGCAGAAAGATTGTTAGAGCCACAAGTTGGGACATTTTTCACAGAGACATTTCCTCTCTGCCATTACTGACTGCTTCCCCATAATGCATGACCCACAATTCCCATGGGGTGACCCACATCTCCAATGAGAAAGGCCTCTTCTGAAAAGGGGCAAGGAGGAGGGAAAAGTTGGTATCAACATGTGATGTTTACATCCAAAATATGTCCATATCTAACAAAGTAAAAAAGAACTTTTGGATGACATCTTATCTTTCTATGCAACTCTGCCTAGCCACAATATAATTGGGACAATGGGTCCAAATGGCCTGAGAGCAGTACTTTTAACTTCCTAAGTCTCACCAGTTAAAAAAAAAAAAAAAAAACTTAGCCTATGTACAGGCAAATGGTCTGAAATTCCCTATGTACAAGCATTTTTTCACTCTGCATGCATAACCTTCTTTCTGCTCTACCTGCTCTTCTCACCATGTCCTTTGAGCCAAGGTCTCAGAAATGTGCTCTCATTCAACCCCTCCCCCATACTCATCCACACCCTCTGCTTTTGATCCAGACACCATAGAGGACCTCACCCCAACTCCCACTCCTGCTCCTCCAGCTCCCTCAGCCTCTCCTGATCCCCTGCCTGATAACAAGGTTTGATTTTTATCTCCAGAGTTTTAAATAGAATGAAAAATTTTAAATGGAAATGCATAGCTTCTGAATGAATGAATGAATGAATGAATATGTGAATATTTCTATATATTCCATATAGAATATCTTCCATATTCTATATGAAAAGTGTACATAACATAAATGTGTGCATATGATCATATATGTGACTCATAGCCCTAAGGCTACAGAATGATTTCTATTCTCAACAGTGCCATTTCATTGTGAGAAATGTTCTCCACCAAGCCTGCTGTACTAGATTGCATAGCCAACTTTTACTGCTGAGTGTCCCCCAGAAGGAACACTAAAAGTAATTAAGGCCATAGGCAAAAAATAAAAATAAAAATAAAAAGCAAGAATCTCCAACTCTTAAAGAGCTGTAAAATGGTAGGGTCAGAAAGCTGCTTTGTAGCCATGAGGGAAGTCCAAAACTCCCTGGAATTTAGGAAGAAAAAATGGCTTGCTCTTAGCTTCTCTGCCTTCCAGAGCCAGGGGACTTCAAGCACAGGTAACCTTACAATCCTGGCCCCAGTATGATGATGGGTGAATGGCAAGTCACTGTGAACAGATTGGAACTTATAAGAAATTGGTAACTCTTTTTACATTTGTCTTTCTATGCTTCTATGGAACTACTAACAGACAACAGCCTCAAGACTTATATTTAAATTTAGAAGTACTTTGTACTGAGTTTGTAAGAAAATTTTTAAAATTTCTAATAGTCTTTGAACCTGCTTTCATATTTTTTTAAAAAAAATATGTTTCAGGAAAGTTATAAGAAACAAAGTTCCAAAATCAATAAATAATGAAATCTATATGTTTATTCTGAGTAAATAGTATAAGCCAAATCTGATCTACTCTTTCTTTTAAAAAGGTTATTTCAAAAGGCTTTTTGAGGAATAAAAACTTAAATGGTTATATTAAAAGTCTTATGGTAAGGTCAATAAAAGTTTTTGTTGGTAGTTATGAGATGAACTGAGTAAAGAAGATAAACTGGAGAGAAAAGTTTAAATGTTGGATGTTAAGTGTTTGATGAAAATGATTGTTACAAAGTGGGTACATAGATTGTAGAGTAAAAGTATGTAGATGAAGGTATAAGTAAAGTATATAGATGAAGGTATGAGTAAACATAAACTGAAGGTTAAAGACAAAGTACTTGATCAGATTACAGATCTCTTGAGATATAAAGTGACTATTAGCCTAGGACTTACATCAGGTTGCTATGGTATCCAGGTTGTAAACTTAACTTTAACTCATTGATGCTTTTTGAGGAATAAAAACTTAAATGGTTATATTAAAAGTCTTATGGTAAGGTCAATAAAAGTTTTTGTTGGTAGTTATGAGATGAACTGAGTAAAGAAGATAAACTGGAGAGAAAAGTTTAAATGTTGGATGTTAAGTGTTTGATGAAAATGATTGTTACAAAGTGGGTACATAGATTGTAGAGTAAAAGTATGTAGATGAAGGTATAAGTAAAGTATATAGATGAAGGTATGAGTAAACATAAACTGAAGGTTAAAGACAAAGTACTTGATCAGATTACAGATCTCTTGAGATATAAAGTGACTATTAGCCTAGGACTTACATCAGGTTGCTATGGTATCCAGGTTGTAAACTTAACTTTAACTCATTGATGTTAATCTGGTCATAATAATGGTCATCAAAGACTGAATTTAGAGTTCCTAACCAAATTAACTAGGTTCATCTATTTGTCAACCGTTTAACTAAATCTTAAGGTTAAAATTGACTCATTATTTAATTCTTTCCTAAGGTTATTATATCTAAAACCCTGCCTCAAAAAATCTCAGAAATTATCTACTCTCTTTTTTCCTATTTTATAAGGTAAATAGACTACCATTGGAGACATTGAAGAGTGTTTATCTGTCAGAAACTTGGAAACTATTTACTTCATGGTGAGCAGTACAAAAAAAAAAAAAAAAAAAAACCTCTAAATGAAGTTATGTTGTGATATTGAGAGACCAAGGAGAAGTATCATGCTGCATCTGGCTTCTGTGACCTCGCTTAGTGGCTGGACAGTGGTGCTGCCATTTTATTTATTTATTTATTTATTTTTATATTTGAAACGTTAAGGTCAGTTTATTAAGTCCAACAATGAAAACTATCAGAAGAACATTCTCCTGAAAAATATTTTTTTCTTAGGATAAAAAAGAAAGGAAAATCAAAACCCTTTCAGCACCACCACAGATGCTACGGTGGTGAAGCCTCTCTGGAAACGGGCCACTCAGTCAGAGTTGCTCCCTGGGTCAGCAGGATGGTAGTCTGGGTCATCCTCATCGTCCTCCAGCACCAAGTCATCCATCTCCTAGAACAAAGACTCGTCCACTTCCACATTGTTTCCAGCATTCTCCAAGAATTGGATGTCAAATGTGTCAAGATTATGATCTGTTTCAAACAGCTGTTTTCCACTTAATTTATTTTTGCCTGCTTGTTCCTCTTCTTTCATCCATTTCTTTTTAATTTCTAGGAGTTCTGCATCAAACTTGGCCTTCCAACTTAAGAAATTTTCAATTGTAACAGGAGTACCATGGAATAATTTCTTTTCTGCTTCTTCTGCTTCTTTTTCTTTCTGTTTCTTTTCTTCCTCTCTTCTAGATTTTATCTGGTCTACAATTTCATTTCATTTTTCTTGCGCAGCTGTCACTAAGGTGAAGATCATCACCATGCCAAGATTCTCCTCAGACTGCAATGCCAACAACTTCAAAATGTCTGAGACATCATTATCTTCTAAATTTTCCTGGGAGAATATTTCATAAAGGGGAGCTTCATCTGGATATGTCTCACTGTAGGTAAACTTGAGGGTAGTCTGGACAGTTTCTTCATTTTCTCCAGCTTCAGATGTCACTGTAATGGTGAAGCTGGGTGGATTTTCTGATAATACTTAGCTGGACCTTGTCAAGTGAAGCACTACTGAAGGAGAGTGTGGTATCAGGAGAGTCCATTAATATTTTGGAAGGTTAGTTGTTAGAAGGGTTGGATCAATGTGCAACCAAGAGCACAGCTGGAACTGCTGGTGAGACAGCATGAACAGGACTGGAACTGTGAAAGAGTCAGGGTAGATGGCCTCCAGAGCCTCGAGCTCTTTGCACTGCTCCTCACTGTAATCCTTCATCATGGCCCGCGCTGCTGCCCATGGATTGGCCCGACTCCCTGGCCGCACGCTGCAGCCCAAACCCGTGCCGGCCACCCCCTGGTGCTGCCATTTTAAATCAGACAGCCCTTTTGAGTAAATAAAGAGCCCAGGCCTGGCTCAGATGAGGAACTAGCTTACTAATGTGCTATTTTTGCTTCTGTATCCGTGCTTGCTTAGCTATAGCCCCCCCCCTCCGATTCCTGGGAAGCCTCCACCCAAGGACGTTCCAGAGATACCTAGCCATGGAGGCCCTAGCCTCTTGCAAAAGATAAGTTCTGCAAACAGATCTTGAAAAAGATAGGTTCTGCAAACATGTTACTGACCTAAGATAAGTAGGCTGGAGTTCCCACATGCACCCTCTCTGAAATTCCTGCACACGCACTTTTAAACCTATCACTTCAAAAGTCACATGCTTAGCCAATCATGTGCCCATCCCCTACTTCTTTGTTCAAATCCCTGTATAAACCCCTTCCCCCTGAAGGAAGGGGCTCTCTCCCTCACTACTGCTGTGCCAGACTGTGTGGACGGAGCCCAGGCCTGGGCTTGCAATAAAGAAAACTGCTGCTTTTACATTCAAGTGTCTCAGCTTCTGTGGCAGTTCTCTGGGTGACTCCTGGGTGACCGGGGGTCTTGGCTCCTGGTCAGGGGTCTTGGGACAACAATATAAGATATAATTCCTCAATTCCTACAACAATCAGTCTTAATACTTTAATTTTTTAATATATTTTTATTGACAATTTCTATACTTACAGACAATAAACCATGGTACTTTCTCCCCTTCCCTTCCCTCCCCTCCTCCACTTTCTCCTTCATAGCTCTGCTCTCTGCCATATCCCCTCCCTCTCCCCATTAGTCTCTCTTTTATTTTGATGTCATTATCTTTTTCTCCTGTTATGAGGGTCTTGTGTGGGTATTGCTAGGCACTGTGGGGTCTTGGATATTGAGGCAAAATTCTGTCTTGACAGTTGTATGTAGGGAGTGGTACCCTTCCTTTGGCTCTTACATTCTTTCCACCACCTCTTCCGCAATGGACCCTGAGCCCTGGAGGGTGTGAGATGTTCCAGTCTGGACACTCCTCCATCCCTTCTTATCAGCACTATGTTGCCCTTTGGGCCATCCCAGTGGTCATTGCCATCTGAAAAGAGAAGCTTCTCTAACCAGAAGTGAGAGTACCATTAATATATGAGTATGAACATTAAGTGTAGTGCTTTCAGGGAAATTTGGTGAGAGTAATATATGCATTTATCCAGACAAGAGGAGGCTTTATACCCCTAAGGCTCATGACCTCTCCTGCCGTAGGGTTTTGATTAGGTTTTCAGTACCAGGAATGTATTCGCTCCCATAGAATACAAGAATATATGAAAAAGATTATTCACCCCAACCAAGTTAGCTTTATCCCAGAGATGCGGGATGGTTTAACACATGCAAATCAATAAATGTAATACATCATAAATGGTCTGAAGGACAAAAATCACATGATCATCTCAATAGATGGAGAAAAAGCATTTGACAAAATCCAACACCCTTTCATGATAAAAGTATTACAGAAACTGGGATTAGAAGAAACATATCTCAACATAATAAAAGCCATTTATGATAAACCTACAGCCAACATAATACTAAATGGTGAAAAAGTTGAAGTTTTTCCACTAACTTCAGGAACAAAACAAGGATGTACACTGTCCCCACTTCTATTTCATATAGTACTGGAAGTCTTAGCTATAGCAATAAGGCAAGAGACACTCATAAAAAAGATATAAATTGGAAAGGAAGAGATCAAATTATCACTATTTGCAGATGATATGATTCTATACATAAAAGACCCTAAAAGCTCTACCAGCAAATTGTTAGAGCTGATAAACACTTTTAGCAACATAGCAGGATACAAAATAAACACACAGAAATCAATAGCTTTCTTTATAGTAACAACACACATGAGGAGAATGAAATCAGGGAATCTCTCCCATTCACAACTGCCTCAAAATAAATAAATAAATAAATAAATAAAGTACCTTGGAATAAACTTAACTAAGTGAAGGAGCTCTACAGTGAAAATTTTAAAACACTCAAGTGAGAAATTGCAGAAGACACAAGGAAATGGAAAGATATCCCATGTTCTTGGATTGGAAGAATCAATATTGTGAAAATTTCAAACTTACCAAAGCAATCTACACATTTAATGCAGTCCCTGTTGAAATTCCAATGGCATCCTTCACAGGAATAGAAAAAAAATCCAAAATTACATTTGGAAGCACAAAAAACCTCGAATAGCCAAAACGATTTTGAGCAACAAAAATAAGTCTGGTAGTATCACCATACCCAATTTTAAGCTATATTACAAAGCCACAGTAGTTTAAAAAAAAAAACAACAGTATGGTATTGGCACAAAGACAGACTTGAAGATCAGTGGAAAAGAACAGGGGAACCAGATGTTAATCCAGGCAGCTACAGCTATCTGAGTTTTGACAAAAATGCCAAAAATATTCATTGGAGAAATGACAGCCTCTTCAACAAGTGGTGCTGGGAAAACTAGATATCTGTATGTAGAGCGATGAAAATAGATCCTTGTCTTTCCCCATGCACAAGAATCAAATCCAAGTGGATCAGGGACCTTATTATCAGATCTAAAACTCTGAAATTTCTAGAGGAAAAATGAGGGGAAACCCTTCAACATATTGGCACAGGTAATGACTTTCTGAATATAAACCCAATTGCTCAGAAAACACAACCACTAATCAACTATTGAGATCTCATGAAATCACAAAGCTTTTATACAGAAAAGGACACTGTGGATAGAGCAAAGAGACAACCTACAGAATGGGAGGAAATCTTTGCCAGGTACACATCTGACAGAAGATTAATATCCAGAATATATAAAGAACTCAAAAAACAGAACAATAAGATATCAAACAACCCAATCAAAAAATGGGCTGTGGACCTAACTAGAGCATTCTTATTGGAAGAAATACAGATGGCATATAAACATCTAAAAAAGTGTTCTACAGCCTTAGCCATCAGGGAAATGCAAATTAAAACTACCTTTAGATTCCATCTTTCTCCCGTCAGAATGGCTACCATGAAGAAAACAAATGACAATAAATGTTGGTGAGGTTGTGGTAAAAGGGGAACCCTTCTGCACTGTTGGTGGGAATGGCTCTGGTAAAGCCATTGTGGAAATCAGTGTGGAGGTTCTTGAGACAGCTAAAAATAGATCTGCCATATGATCCAGCTAAAGCACTACTAGGCATATATCCTAATTACTCTTCTGACTACCTTGGAAATACTTGCACAACCATGTTTATTGCTGCTCTGTTGACAATAGCTCAGAAATGGAACCATCCTAGATGTCCATCCACAGATGGATGGATAATAAAGATGTGGTACATCTACGCAATGGAATTCTATTCAGTGGTAAAGAAAAATGAAATTTGTTGGGAAATGGATGGATCTGGAAAGGATTATACTAAGTGAGGTAACCCAAGCCCAGAAAGACAAACATCACATGTTCTCTCTTATATGTGGATCCCAGCTACAAATGTATAGACTTGTGTGTGATCTGGAACTAATAATCAGTAGCAGAGGCCCATAATCTAGAAAAGGGCTATAAGGGAGGGAGAAGAGGGAAGGTCTTAAGAGGATGGTATTGTATATCTATAAGAAGAACAGGGAGGGGAAAGGCCTAAGTGGGGTCAGGGGAAGAGATTATATAAAAGATAGATGGGGGAGGGTCAATCAAAATTCAAGATATTATTAATAATACATATGAAAATTCTACTTTTTTAAAATAATGGCACATCCTGAAGCCATAGAGTGTTACTAGAAAATTTTCAGTGCCTGGGATGGGATACATCCCAGTGAGTCATTGGTCAGGGAGGTCTATGTTGCCTCCAAAACATTACAGGCTATTGCCAAGGCTCTTGGTTCCCCATGAGAAAGAGATGGTAAGACCCTATTGCTGAAGACATCACATGCCTGAGCAGCAAAGTCACTGAGAAATCAAGGTGGTGATGAGCAGAAAACCTTCTCCCTATAGCCCAGCCAGCTGAAAGCTGGCAAAAGCTGCACTGTATGCAGTCTTATGGGAGACAGAAGTCATCAGTGGTGAAAACAGTGGACACTGGAAACCTGAAGTTTGGCAAGTTTGCAATAGTGGCATGTTTGCTCTGGGGAAAACCAACTGCTCTCTAATTTGACTGAAGGCCCACTCCATGGGAGGGAATACTTGCCTGGTACTGAAATTCTAATCAAAAGCCTATGGCAGGAGAGGTCATGAGCCTTAGGGCTCTTGTCTGGATAAATACATATATTACTCTCACCAAATTGCCAGTGAATCCATCTGGCCCTGGGCTTTTTTTGGTTGGAAGACTTTTTATAACTGCTTGCATCTCTGTAATTGTTATAGGTCTTTTAAATGGTTTATCTCACCTTGATTTATTTTTGGTAGGTAATATGTATCAAGGAAATCAATTTCTTTCAGATTTTCAAACTTAGAGGCATATATATTCTTAAAGTATGTCCTTATAATTGTCTGAATTTCTTTGGTATCTGTTGTAATGGTGCCTTTTTCATCTCTAGTGTTATTAATTTTTGTCTCTTCTCTCCTTCTTCTGATCAAATTTGCTAAGGGTTTATCAATCTTGTTTATCCTTTCAAAGAACCAACTCTTTGTTTCATTGATTCTTTGGATTGTGGGGGTTTTTTGTTCGTTTGTTTCTATTTCACTAACTTCTGCCATAATCTTTATGATTTCCTCTCATCTACTGCTTTTTGGTTTGCCTTGTTCTTCTTTTTCAAAGTCCATAAGGTGGAGCATTAAATTGTTCATTTGTGAATTCTCTAATTTCTTAATATAGGCACTTAGAGCTATAAATTTCCCTCTTAGGACTGCCTTCATTGTGTCCCAAATGTTTTGGTATGTTGTATTATCATGATCATTTGATTCTATGATTTCATCAATAACCCACTGATCATTCAATACTGTACTGTTTAGTCTCCATGAATTTCTGTATGCTCTGTTGCTTTTCTTCTTGCTGATTTGCAGTTTAATCCCATTATGGTCAGATAGAGTACAAGGGATTATTTCAATTTTCCTATAATTGTGGAGATTTGCTTTGTGTCCTAATATATGGTCTATTTTAGAGAATGTTCCATGTGCTGCTGAGAAAAATGTATATTCTTCAGCATTTAGATGGAATGTTCTGTAGATATTGGTTAGGTCAATTTGTTCCATGACATCATTTAATTCAGACATCTCTCTATTCATTTTTTGCCAGGACAACTGGCCAATTGATGAGAGTGGGGTATTGAAGTCTCCCACTACCATTGCATTTGATGTTATCTGTGACCTTAAGTCTAATAGTGTTTGTTTGATGAAATTGGGAGCCCCCATGTTAGGTGCATATATTCTTAGGACTGTAATGTCCTCCTGTTGGAGTGTTCCTTTAATCAGTATAAAGTGACCTTCTTTATCCTAACTAATGTTTGTTTGAAGTCTATCCTGTCAGATATTAGGATAGCAACCCCTGCTTGTTTCCTCAGCCCATTTGCTTGAAATACCATTTTCTGTCCTTTCACACTAAGGCTGTGTCTATCATTTATTGAGAGATGAATTTCCTGGAGGCAACAAATGGCAGTATCCTGCCTTTTAATCCAGTCTGCAAGCCTGTGTCTTTTGGATGGTACATTGAGGCCATTGATATTATGAGTTATTATTGAAAGGTATGCATTTATTCTCTCCATTTTTCTTATTTTGTAGTGTTCCTGTTTTCCCTTTACTTGCTTGTTTTAACTGTTATTTGAGTGTGTTTTATTTCCTCCTGTGTGTGTTTTGCTTTTTCTTTGGCATTAAGAATTCCTTCAATTATTTTCTGTAGAGCTGGTTTAGTTGTCATAAATTCCTTTAGCCTGCTTTTGTTGTGGAATGTTCTTATATCTCCATCAATTTGGATAGATAGCTTTGCAGAATAAAGTATTCTTGGTTGACAGTTGTTATTCTTCAGAACTTGGAATATGTCATTCCAAGCCCTTCTGGCTTTTAATGTTTGTGTTGAGTAATCTACAGTTATTCTGATGGGCTTGCCTTTGCAAGTGACTTGATTCTTCTCTCTAACTGCTTCCAATATATTTTCTTTGGTTTGCGTGTTTTGTAGTTTAATTATAACATGGTGAGGAGAGGTTCTTTCCAGATTTTGTCTGTTTGGTGTTCTAAAAGCTTCTTGTATCTGCATTGACATTTCTTTCCCAATTTGAGGAAAATTTTCTTCTATGATTTTGTTGAAAACACCTACTAAGCCTCTGGATTGAAATTCTTCTCCTTCTGTTATACCCTGAATTCTTATGTTTGATCTTTTTATAGTGTCCTGGATATCTTGAAATTCCCATTCATACCTTGTTATTAGTTTGTATTTCTCTTTGTTGGACTGTATTAGGTCTGCCACCTGGTCTTCTAGTTCAGATGCTCTGTTCTCTCCTTCATCCATTCTACCGGTGAGACTTTCCACAGAATTTTTTATTTCATTGACTGTATTCTTCACAGCCAGGAGTTCAGCCTGGTTTTTCTTCAGTATTTCTATTTCTTGTTTCCTTTTTTTCATTAGATCATGACAGTTTTAGTCCAATTCCTCTAATATTTGGGTATGTTAGTTACATGTAGCTGAATTAATTTCAAAAACTGACTTAAAGCTGGGCATGGTGTTACATGCCTTTAATCCCAGCACTCAGGAGGCAGAAGTAGGAGGATCGCTATGAGTTTGAGGCCACCCTGAGACTATATAGTTAATTCCAGGTCAGCCTGGACCAGAGTGAGACCCTACCTCAAAAATCCAAAACCAAAACAAAACAAAAAACTTATAGATTGGGTGGACATCTTATTATTAAAAGTGCTAAATCCCCTCAAGATAGAGATACTGATACTTAAGACATGTTTCCTGCCCTAGAAAAATATTCTTAAATTGCTATTCTACTTCCAGTTTGGGAGGTAATTGTTACTTGCACTGGTATACAGACTTACCAAAGATGTTTTGAAACACAGATGCTAAGTTTTTATACTGTCTGGTCTTTTCCTGGCATACAATTTCTAGATTAAATCAATTTCAAAGTTATTGACAAAATAATTGCTAAAATATTGTTTTCAGGCCTACTAAAATGTTCTGCCTATACTTATGACTGAAATATACTTAAAAGATAAAATGTGCATGCTTTCTAGCTTATACTGTTACCTGACAACTAAATTTAAATACTAATCAGAATGATTTTTAAACTATTGTGTCATTCTCTAACCAGATCTGCTCTGCTAACCAGATATGTTCTGCAACCTTTTTAACTAATCTATTTTGCTAATCAGATATGTACAGTCTCTTTGAGTGATTAATAATCATATGTAGATGCCAAAATCAATTGGAAACATTGGAATTAAAAGGATAATCAATATTTTGGTTCCTGCTCCCAGGTCA
The DNA here is from genome assembly GCA_036346955.1 of Dipus sagitta. Taxonomy (NCBI): domain Eukaryota; kingdom Metazoa; phylum Chordata; class Mammalia; order Rodentia; family Dipodidae; genus Dipus; species Dipus sagitta. Next base: position 70,139,967 of record CM070772.1, read on the forward strand.
AAAGGCCACAGGAGATGATGGGACACTTGAACCTCTAGCCTCTGGTAAGTTACCTATCTTCTTGATTAGAGAGGATATGGAGTTCCAGAGATGAATTCTGAGTCAGTGTATCTGCAACAGGAGAGTCATGTCAGAGGAAAATCCATCTTCCAGGCTTCCCAAAAGTGGGAGGTTTGGTCAGCATGGCCTTGACTTATTCTAGCAGATGACAGTGCTGAGAGTCAAAGAACTCACAGGTCCCTAAAAGTCTCTCCTACAGCGCCATTATTGACCTCCAAGATATTCAGTTAATTCTGGCAGGCTACATGGTCTTAATTACTCAGTACAAAAAATATAACTACAATATAAACAATGATTCAGACTAATAGGCTCTCCTGTCTGATGTGAATTACAATACTAGACTTTAACATTAACTCATGCCTTCTGCCTCTGCCTGTCCCTGTTTAACTTCACCTACCATGACTGCAGCTCCTCCCACTTGCCTTCACCAGAATCAGAGCTATTCCTCTGCCCCCCTCCTTCCTTGGCCCTTACCCTATCTCATCGCCACTGCCACCCCAAGGGATGCCCTCAAATTTAGACTCTCTTGTATTCCTACTCTTCCCCGATCCCCAAATGCTCCTCTTGAATATGCCCGTGCGCCTCCTCTCTTTTGCCCCAACCCTTCCATACCTAGCCTCTGAGTGCTCATTCTCTTAGGCCAGGCATTTTGATGTCATAGCTGTTGACAAGAGTAACAAGCTCCTTAATTCTCACTGGGTGCACAGAGCCCGTCTCCCTCACCATCATGTGTCATCATAAGATGTGTCTCCAACAACTGCCCCAAGCCAACTCAATACAGGCATGGTACAAGAGAAGTCTCTTTCATTCAGGACCAAGTTGTAACAACATGGTACACTGGCGCCATCAGTCTCACCACTCTGCCACCTCTAGCCACCATGAAACTGCCTCCTTATCACCTGCCCTGAAGGGAGACCCAAAAAATGCATTATCTGTTCTCTCCCATAAAACTCATCACCAGTTGAGCATGATGGTGCATTCCTTTAATCCCAGAACTCTGTACTCTGGAGGCAGAGGTAGGATTGCCATGTTTTCCAGTCCACCCTGAGGCTACATAGTAGATTCCAGGTCAGCCTAAGCTAGAGTGAGACTCTACCTCGGAAAACAAACAAACAAACAAACAAACAAAAAGAAACCAGAATCATAGACCAATGGAACAGATTTATTAACCTCTACACCATTAGAATAGCAAGTAGGAAAGCAAATGGGTGGGATAAGGAGAGATGGACAGGACCTAGATATACCATGGGTAGAGACATAGCCAGAGCAACACTGTCTGTGTGGAGCTCTGGCAGAAGTGTGAAATGTAAACCTGCACTGAGTTTCTACATGAATGCCCTAGTGACTAGTCATCATTCCTGTCATTGCCTAGGCAAGTAACAACACAAATACAATATTACTGAAGTGAACCTTCCTTAGTCTCACCAACAGTATTATTCCCAGGCAAGAACTGTGAGCCATTAGTGAAAGCAACTGCTATGATCAGGTCTGGAAGAGAACCCCAGCAGCAAGGGAAACAAGCATGGCATGATTTCCATACCCCTCAGAGCCTTGGCCAAAGAATGCCGCATGAAAGTACAATATCCAATACATAAGAGGTGAAGTCTTAGCTGGAAGGTAAGGAGCACACACCGGGGAGTTCCTACAGAAAGTAAAGTCCCACACAGAATCTCAGCAGAGGGGACATACCAAATTAACATGTTTGAATTATTGAGACTAGAAGCACTCTTCCAAACTGAAGAATCTACTATTAAAAAAAAAAAAAAAAAAAAAAAGTCATGCAGAGTGCGGTGGGCAGGAGCTGGGGCTTCCGTTCTCCCGCCAGAGGCATGCACAGCCAGGGCCCAGCAGCCGGGTCCTGCTTGGAACTCGTGCAGTCGCGTGCGCTTAGCAGGCCAGAGGTCCACGCCGCAGTTCTCAGGGGAGTGTATACGATCATAGGCCCCAGATGCAGTTAAACCACAGGATTCTGATCAGTCTCTACTACCTGTTCCTGGGGTTTCAAGAGAGGGAGATCTCCTTGCGCCTGTATTTTTGTGCCCGCTGGGAACTAACATGTGCCAGGCACTTAATGACATTTAAAAATCTGGGGCTGTGGGAAATGTGCAGCAGCCTCGGCACAGGCACAAAGCCCAGCGAAGACATCTACTGGCCTCAAATTGAGCAGGTTAGCACCACGTGTGAGGACGGAGGCTGATCTTAATCCAAAGGCCTATCAGCTCACAGACGGCCACCTCACCAAGAAACTACTGGACCTCCTCGTTCAGCAATAGTGTAACATACCAAAGGGATGCTCTTCTGCAGGACTCTTGCTGGGGTGGGTTTGATTGGGACAGGGGCAAGGAAGTTAGTCTAGATCTTGAAGAGTCAAGTATCAAGGACAAAGGGATCAGTTGGTGTTGTAAATGAAGTATTCTAAAAAGACTATGGCCAAGTGATGGAATCTTGGGAACACCCTCATTGGTGAATGGGGATTTCTTCTGGGCACCATTTGCTGCCACCGTATGGGTTAAATATACTCTCACAAGAGAGTGATAGTGCGTCATTCATTTTTGAGCACCCTAATAAAGAAATAGATTCATATTCCATTTAAAAATAAATACAGAAGCAAAGGGTAGGAGAAACCACATTCATCCCAAGTATGAATAAATACTGACTAATGTTATATTTTCTGTTTCACTTTATTTATTTTGATACTTTGTATTCACGCTTTGTACTTCACCTGTTTAGCATATTGCTTCAGTTTGTAGCTTACATCAATAGGATTTTGTGACTTTTTTTTTCTTTTTTATGAACCTATCCCTTATTTTCTTTATTGTTTCACATACTTCTGTAGCTCATACACTTTCCTTCTCATTCATATTTTCACTCCCTCTTCCTATTTACTTCTCTTTCAACTTCTAAATTAATAGCTATAGCTCCAAAACAACAAACTATATTTGCTTGAATTTCTGAACCTGATCAGGGACATAAGTAAGGCACACAGTGTCTTCTACTTAAGTCAACCCCAAGACTTCTGATAAATTGTTGTATTTTTTTTTACTGCAGTCAGCTCCCCCCCAAATAGCAGTGGGAACATAACTAAAGCAAGGACAGTTTGCCAGAAAAGTTTGTGTAAAATAAAACTAGCACTGCTGTCATGGCTAACCTGAGAACCACCTCTAGTGAGATGGCAATAGACATTGAGCAGACTCAAAACTCATCAAGGTGGATAATCAGAGGCTGCTGAGAACTCAACACTAAATGAGACTTAAAACGTGTCTGCCAAAACTCAGGAAACATTGTGGAACAGGAGATGAATTATTGTAGGTGTCATGGTGTGGGAAGGAATATCCTGAGGCATTTTCCCTCTCACAGAGACTAAATGGCACATTCATGACTCTACAACAAATACCAATAACCCCTTGAGGAGAGCCCTCAGTGGAATTCTGGGTAGGGGAGAGAGAACATAAGAAAATAATTTGATGGAAATATGAGCATTATGCAATATGTTCATACAGTGAAGTTCACAATTAATAATAAATAAGCAAACAAAGAGTTGGAAGGGAGGAGGACTGGAGGACACATTAATTTCAAAATATCTGAAAATACACAACAAAAACACAAAAATGTGAGAAAATGTGCTATAACACACCCACAAACTCAAAGCTCCCTGATAGTGGAAACCAAAAATAATGAGATAGCTGAAGTTCCAGAAAAAAAAATTGAGTAACACCTTTGGATGGATGACTACATAAGTAACCCAAGTAAACAGGTGAATGATTTAAAAATAAGTTTTAAAAAATTCAATTCAGTACCTATATAAGAAAGTTAGCAAAGTAGGTAGGATACTCAGCAATTTGGGGAAGATGCAAAAATATGAAGAGAGCCGGGCGTGGTGGCGCACGCCTTTAATCCCAGCACTCGGGAGGCAGAGGTAGGAGGATCGCCATGAGTTCAAGGCCACCCTGAGATGACAGAGTTAATTCCAGGTCAGCCTGGACCAGAGTGAGACCAGAGTGAGATCTCAAAAAATCAAAAAAAAAAAAAAAAAAAAGAATTGTGTGAGCAGAATAAAAGCAACAATTTAAAAATATATATATATATGAAGAGAAAATTCAACAACAAAGTGAGGTTGCATAAAATAACCAAAAAGAAATATAGAAAATGAAAAATGTTAAACAATTAAATAAAAAAATCTACAGGAAAGCATCATGGACAGACAATACCAACTGGAAGACTATAATCCATTCAGACATCTGTAGAGGAAAAAAAAGTACATGAGCAAAACTTCTAAGAACTGAGATACTTTCAAGAGCCCAACATAAGAATCCACAGAGCAGAAAAATAAAATAAATTCTAAAGACACAGACAACTTTCTTCAAAAATTTCCTAACCTAGAGAAATAAATAGACAAACACAAGAGCTATTTAGAATCCAAAATAAAATCCATGACAGATCGTACTCAATGTCAAAAAAATTAACCCCTAATATTACAAGATCTAAGAGAAAAACACTAACTGAGCTACAGTAGCAAACACATCAGAATCACATCAAAACTCTTTTCAGCACCCTTAAAGGCAAAAAAGCAGGAAATGATACACTTCAATCCCTGAAAGCAAATAACTGGTAATCAAGATTACTATATCCAGCAAAGGGATCTTAAAATTCACATAGAAAAAGGGCAATTTAAGACAAGAACAAACTAAAGCAGTTCTTGCCAACTAAGTCATTACTGTAGAAAACAGATAAAGAAATACTATACACAGAGAAGGGAGACACAACTTCAATCATGAGAGCACAGGAAAGAATAAATTTTATGACCAGATAGATAAACAAAGGTAAGCTAGGAAGGAATCCATCCTGTTCAGCACAGTAAACCAGCAAATGCCTGATACTAATAAGTAAAATAAAAAGAACTAACAACAACCCAACTAACCAAAACACTAATACAATCATAGCAATTAGCAAAGCTTTCTCAACAATACCTTAATTATATGTTGTATCCAAGAAACACAACCCACTGGCTAAATTACCCATAAAATGAGAATTGAAGTATGGGAATTAGCTTGCTAAGCAAATAGAAGATGAAAGCTAATATAGCTATTTTGCTGCCTGGCAGATTTCAAACAAAAATTGGTCAAAAGAGAAAAATAGGGTCACTACATATCAATAAAGGAAACAGCTCATCAAGAAAGATATATCAAAGCTGGAAATGGTGGCTCATGCCTTTAATCCCAGTACTGGGGAGGCAGTGGTAAGAGGAACATTGTGAGTTCAAGGCCACCTTTAAGACTTCATAGTGAATTCTAGTCAGTCTGGGCTAGAGCAAGACCCTATCTTGAAAAAGCAAAAACAAAAGAATATGTAGCAATTATAAATACATGTACATCATATGTTGGAGCTAATTTCATGAAATAAATACAAAAAGGCAATAAGGTCAGATGGGCTCCAGTACCATGAATGCAGGCTCTTTCATTGCTACAATCTAAATCTTTAGATAGGTCATCCAAACTGAAGGTGAACAAATCAATTTCAGACTTAAACTGTACCTCAGTTTAAATGAACTTGAATGATAAGTACAGAATATTCTATACAACAAATTCACAATGCATATTCTTCTCAGCAGCCCATGGGAACTTCTCTAAAATATACCACATGATACTCCATAAAACAAGTCTTGACAAATACAGTCAAAGTAAACTTTCAATCTTATCTGCTCAAAATGGAATAAAACTAAAAATCAACAGTAAGAGAAACTACAAAAAACAAACAAATGAATAATATTATCTTGAGCAAATAATGGGTTATCGAAAAAAATCAATTAAAAAGTGGAGAAAGTGGGGGGAGGAGAGAGGAGGGAAATACCATGGTTTGTTGTCTGTAAGTATAGAAGTTGTCAATAAAAAAATATGTATAATAAAAAAGTAAATGAGCTAAATAACAATGGAATCTAAAATATGTGCATACTAAAGATAAAAATGGTTGCTATAAGCTATTATTTTAGGATCTTAAATATGCTACAATACATTGTTGATATCAAAGTTATAAATACTTTTATGATAAAAAATTTTTTTAAATTTAAAAAATTTTACAACTTTTTAGAATCAAATGAAAATGATAGTACAACTTATTAGAAATTTGAAGTAAATAAAGTTTGTTTTTAGAAGAAAGTTTATAAACAGAAGTTCTCACATTACAAAATCAGAGAGATCTTATGTAAATAATGTAATCATGAACCATAAGGTCTTAGAAAAGAACAAACCAAACTCAAAGATACAAGGTGGCAAAAAATAATGAGTATCAGGGAAGAAATGAATGAAATAGAGGTATAAAAAAGGAAATATAGAGAGAGAACTCAAATTATTAAAATAAGACATGAAAAGGGGTTGCTACAATAGATTCTAATGCAATACAGAAAATCATTAGGGAAAGCTCTGAAAACTTAAATTACAAAACACTGAAAAATCTAGAAGAAATGAATAAATCTTTAAATATATATGACCAGTCAAAATTAGATCAAGAAGATATAAACAACTTTAAAAATCCATGGAAAGCAAAAAGGTTGAAGCAGTAGTTCATTCCCCCGCCATCAAAGAAAGGTTGAGTATCAGATAGGTTTACTGTCAGAGTGTCTAAACTTTTTGTTGTTGTTGTTGTTTGTTTTTTTGAGGTAGGGTCTCACTCTAGCCCAGGCTGACCTGGAATTCACTGTGTCTCAGACTGGCCTCTAACTCACGGTGATCCTCCTACCTCTGCTTCCCAAGTTCTGGGAATAAAGGCATGTGCAACCACACCTGGCTAGAGTGTCTAAACTTTTAAGGAAGATTTTTAGTAACCCTACCTCCCAAACTATTCTGCAAAATAGAAAAGGAAAGAATACTACCAAACCCATTGTATAAGCCAATATTAACCTGAAACCAAAACCAGGTAAGGCACCACCAAGAAAAAGAACCACAAACCAAATTCCCTGATGAACATAGGTATAAAATTCTTGATTAAATATTTGTGAATGTGAAGAACACATTCATGAGATCATAAACCATGAACAATCTGGCTTTATCCCAGGGATACATGTTTGGTTCAACATATGCAAACCAATAAATGCAATAAAACACATACATAGACTTAAGGAAAGAAGTAACATGATCATGTCGATCGGAAAGTCTTTTCATAAAGTGCAATATTTCTTTATGATAAAAGCTCCAAAGAAATTAAAAAACAGGGCCAGTGGGTGCATATAACAATCATAGAGTGAGTAGGCCAGACCCCTGAACCCCAGGACTTCTGCCAGTTTCCTGGTCATGGTAGGTCTCCCCGCACTGGCTTTCAGGCTACTTGGACTCTGTGAGCTTGCTGCAAAAGCAGGACCCTTGCTCTGCCTTCCTGATTGAAGTGCAGCTGGGTCTCCAATTCCAGGATACCCTTTACCAGAGAGTACATGTAGTGTGTGCGGTGTGAGTAATCCAGATCCCTGATCTCTGGGGCATCTCCCAGTTTCCTTGTTCCAGACACCCCTGTGACTGGCTTGGGGGGCATGGTACCTGTGTGGGGGCTGTAGAAACAGGCCTTTTGTTCTGGTATCCTGACATGCCCCTGGCCGACATCCCAATTCCCCTGAGTCAGAGGGTGCAAGGGCCACTGCAGGAGGCTTCTTGCCTCTGGTTCTCCAGCTTCCTAGTGCCTGGTTCCCCAACCCATGGTTGCCATGTGCAGAAGAGTATGTGCAAGTGAGGTGAGTAAGCCAGAGATCCCAGTTCACTGGGTACCTTTGGTGTATCTGCAATCTCCACATTCTGCCTATCTGTGGTTATAACCTCACCATACCTCAGTATACCAATCCAGTTCACATTTAAAACAGAACACTCTCTGAAGATCCTACAAGGATAAAAAACTTTCTTCCTCCTCAATAGGATAAAGTGTCTCCCCAAGATGGGTAGACCACAATGCAAAAAAGACAAGAAGAGTCAGAATACTGAGAGATCTCCACCAAGAATGCCTAATCTCACAATGGAAACCTCTAATGAAATCATAGAGAAATCAACAGAAATTCAATCCCAAAATGAAAACACAACAACCAATGAGACCCTGATCAAAGGAATTGCTGTACTGGAAGCAAACCCTTAAAACCAACAATCATATCAATGAAATTGAACAGAATCATCTTTTAGAGTATTCTGCTTTTGACAATAGGCTTAACTTGATTGAAGAAAAGGTTAGAACCCTCAAAATAGATATGAATGAATTGAAAGTGAGTCAAGAAATGAAAGATCTTAAAACCAATTGATTAAGCTTAATGGAGACTTGATCAAATGTAAGTGAATTCCAGGAAGTTTCAAGAAAATCAGAACTTGAACTGAAATTGTACCTCAAAAAAGAGATGGACACAATGCAAAATAACACAATAGAAAACAAAAATCAAATAGAACTTATAAGCACCTGTCTAGTAACCATCATTGACAGAGTTACTCATGTGAAAGACAGAACCTCTGACCTGAAAGACAAGACAGAAGAAATTGATTGACAGGCCAAAAACTTTGCTAAGTTTAAAAAATCAAGTGAACAGAATACAAGGGAACTGTGGGATACCATAAAATGACCAAACATCCAGATCATGGGCATACCAGGAGAGGAAATCCAGGCCAGAGGCATAGAGAACATATTCAACAAAATTATTGAGGAAAAATGTTCTGAATCTTTCAAAAAAAGAGACCCATACAGGTATAAGAAGCCTATAGAACACCAAACAGACAGGACCAAAGAAGAAACTCTACAAGACATATCACAGTTAAAACTCTTAACAATGAAAACAAAGAGAGAATTCTAGAAGAGCAAGATCAAAACAACTCACTACATACAAATGCAATCCCATCAGAGTTACCTCAGATTTCTCATTGGAAACCCTGAAATCCAGAGGGGCCTGGAATGGAACACTTCAAATCTAAAAACCTATGGCTTCCAACCCAAACTACTCTACCCAGTGAAAGTATTCTTCATAATTCATGATAAAAGGAAAATTTCCATGAACAAAGTCAACTCTATGATTATATGAACACAAAGTCATACCTATAGAGAATAATTCTGTGAATACTCCACACAGAAGAGTCAAACACCCAATCTCAAGAGCCAACAAGAAGATCACAATAACAAAAAACAGACCAGGCTAAGCAAATATAAAACACAAGTAAGCACCAAATCCCATAGAGCACCTCCTTATGATGGGGACTAATTAGAACCTCACAGTAATAATCTTAAGTATCAATGGTCTTAACTCACCCATTAAAGACACAAGTTATCAGACCCACCTCACCACTAAAGATAGACACCTCCTCAGGGTGAAAGGATGGAAAATGATATTCCAAGCAAATGGAAATGAAACATAATCAGGCATGGCACTATTAATATCTAATAAAATAGACTTCAGACCAAAAGTAATCAAAAAGAAGCCAGGAGTGGTGGTGCATGCCTTTAATCCCAGCACTCAGGGAGCAGAGGTAGGTGGATAGCCATGACTTCAAGGCCACCCTGAGAATAAAGAGTGAATTCCAGGTCAGCCTGGCCTAGAAGGTCACTTCTTACTCATCAAGGGAATGATCCACATTTGAACATCACAATCACAAATCTATATGTGCCAAACACAGGTGCTCCACAGTTTATAAAAGAAAACCTAGTTGACAACAAAATAGAAATAAACACCAACACCATCATAATTGGAGACTTCAATACTCCACTATCATCAATAGACAGATTATCCAAGCAGGAAATCAACAGGGAAATAATAGAGCTCAACAACATAGATCAACTAGATCTAATAGAAAACTACAGAACTTTCCACCCCAACTCTACAGAATACGCATTCTTCTTAGCACCCCATGGAACCTTCTCCAAAATAGAACACATATTAGGCCATAATGTGTGCCTCCATAAATTCAGGAAAATTGAAGTAACTTCTTGCATCATATCAGATTACAATGCTTTAAAGCTAGAAATCAACAACAAGAGACACATCAAGAACTCCACCAGCTCCTGAAGACTAAGAAACACACTTTTTAAACAATGAAGGGGTTGTGGAAGAAATCAAAAAATAAAATTTAAAATTCCTAGAGCTGAATGACAATGAAAACACAACCTACCAAGCTTAAGGGACACAACAAAGGCAGTCCCAAGGGGAAAATTCATAGCCATAAATGCCTTAATAACAAAGACATAGAGATCCCAAATTAATAACCTAACTGTCCACCTAAAGACACTGGAAAAACAAGAATAATCCAACCTTAAGTGCTCCAGATAGAAAGAAATAATCAAGATCAGAGCAGAAATTAATAAATTTAAAACTAGAAAATATAATTTACAAAAAATTGATGACACAAAATTCTTGACAAAATAAGCAAGATTGATAAACCCCTGACCAATTTGGTCAAGCAAAAAAAAAAAAAAAAGAAAGAAAAGAAAGAAAGAAAGAAAGAAAAAGAGAGAGAGAGAGAGGGAAGTCTCAAATTAACAAAATCAGAAATGTAAAAGGAGAGGTAATACAGACATCAATGAAATTGGAAGACTCATTAGGACAAACTTCCAAAATATGTACTCCACAAAATTGGATAAAATGGAGGAAATGGATGAATTCCTACTCACATACCACCTACCAAAACTAAACTCAGAGCAGATAAAATTCTAAACCAACATATTACATTGATCAAGATTGAGAAGTTAATCAAAAACATCCTAGAAAGAAAAGTCCAGACTGGATGGATTCTCACCCAAATTCTACCAAACCTTCATTGAATATATAAAACCACATTTCTCAAACTATTTTGCATAATTGGAGAACAGGGAATCCTCCCCAATACCTTTTATGGAGCTAGCATCACCCTAATACCAAAATGGACAGACATGCAACAAGAAAAGATAACTACAGGCCTATATTCCTGATAAATTTAGATGCAAAAATCCTGAACAAAATCTTCTCAAACTGAATTCAACAACATATGAAAAGCATTATCCACCTTGATCAAGTAAGCTTCATTCCTGGGATGCAAGATTGATGGTTCAACATATGGAAATCAGTCAACATAATACACCACATAAATAAACTTAACCTTAGAACCACATAATCATCTCAATTGATGCAGAGAAGGCATTTACAAAATACATCATGTCATGATAAAAATCCTGGAAAGAATAGGAATGGAGGGTTTATATCTAAACACAGTAAAGATTTTATATAAAGCACACAAAGCCCAAATAATACTTAATGGGGAAAGACTCAAGGAATTCCCATTGAGATTAGCAATGAGACAGGGCTGCCCACTCTCACTACTGCTTTTCAACATAGTAGTTGAAATACTAGCCCAAACAATAAGACAGGAGAAAAAAATGAAAGGCATTCAAATTGGAAAGGAAAAGCCAAGTTAGACCTATCTGCAGAAGAAATTATCCTATCCATAAGTAACCTTAAAGTCTCCACCTCAAAACTTCTAAAGGTGGCTAATTCCTTCAGTAGTAAAGTAGCACGACACAAAATCAATACATAAAAGTCAGTAGCCTTTCTATATGCAAAGGACAAATATACAGAGAAAGAAATCAGTGAGGCTGTCCCATTTTCAATAGCAATAAAAGAAAATTAAATACCTTGGAATAATACTAACTAAGGATATGAAAGAACTATATAATGAAAACATTAAAAAAATCAAGAAAAAAAATCAAAGAGGACTTGAGATGATGGAAAGACCTCCCATGCCCCTCGATAGGTACAACTAATATTGTGAAAGTGACAATTCTACCAAAGTAATATACAGATTTAATGCAATACCAATTAAAATACCAGCACCATTCTTCACAAAGATTGAAAAAAATGATCTCAAAATTTATATGGAATTGCAGCAGGCCTTGGATATCCAAACATGTCCTTAGGAAGAAAAAAAGAAACTTACCCAATATAAAGCTATATTAAAAAGCCAAAAAGTGCCATAGTAACAAAAACAGCATGGTACCAGCATAAGAACAAAATCATAAACCAATGGAATGGAACAGAATTGAACACTTAATCCTTAGGTCAAGTAACAACAGCTACTTGATCTTTGACAAAGGAGCCAATAATGTACACTGGAGAAAGGACAGCATCTTTAACAAATGGTGTTGGACAAATTCGATGACCACATGTAGAAAAATGAAATGAGACAAACTCATATCTCCATGCACAAAAATCAAGTCCAAATGCAAATTAAAACAACCATGAGATTCCATCTTATTTCAGTAAGGATGGCAATCATTAAAAAATCTAGTAGCAACAAATGTTGGCAAGGATGTGGGAAAAGAGGAACCCTCACCCACTGTTGGTGGGAATGTTAACTTGTACAACCACTAAGGAAGTCAATTTGGAGATACCTGAAAAGGATGAACATAAAGTACCAACAGACTCAGTTATTCCCTTACTGGGCATTTGTCCTAAATGCTACATGCATCAATACAGAGACATTTGCTCAACCATGTTTATTGCTGCTCAACTCATTATAGCAAAGAACTGGAATCAACCCATATGACCATCATCAGATAAATGGCTAATGAAATTGTGGCACATTTACACAATGGAATTCTACTCAGCAGTAAGAAAAAAAAACAATACAATGAAATATGTAAAAATCGACTGACTTGGTACAGATCATACTCAATGAACTCACACAATCACAGAAGAAAAACACCACATGGTGTCACTTATCTGTGGTTCCTAACCTGGACCTGCTCGAGTTGTTATCATACCTGATAGGCAATTCAAGGCCCAGACAATAGGAATTAAAGGGTTTGGAGACAAGGGAGAGGAAGGATGTGGGGAAAAAACACAAAATTAAACCCCAAATAAGCTGATTCCATAGAAACCTTTATTCTTGGAGATAGTCTAAAAGATATAACCCTTGAAAGGAGTAACAGGGGGCGCACCTGAAAAGTACAGCTCTGGTGAATACTTTTTTTTCATGTCTCCGACCTGTAACTCCCAATACCAGAGATTGGTTGCTACCCATATTGAGCTGTTGATCACAGAGACCTACAAGGTCCTTAAATCAAGACAGTTTTCTGTCAAAGCACTTGATTTCACCAGCCTGAGGCAAAAGCTAAGACCTTATTAATGAAGACACCATATTCTGCCAACACAGAGCATGGAGGGACCTGCTGGAATTCAGAAGAAAGCCGGTCCCCAGACAGTTAGCCTGTATAGTGTTGGAAAACACTACATGAGCTACTGTGAGAAAGTAGCCAACAATGGTCTGAGTAACTAGAGGTCCAAGCTACCCAGAAGCAAACACTGGTGTAAATGCCAGTGCAATAGTGGCACCCAGCCTAAATGAGTAAGCAATAGCTTTCTGGTTGGCTAAGAGATATGCTCAATGTAAAGGAACCCATATCTGGGACTGGGAACCAGATCAGAATCCTATGGAGACAAAGATTATGTTCTCCAGTGTCAAGCTCTCACTAGTCTTTGGCTAAAAGAGGGGTTACATACATCAAGTTCTCCCTAAATCAATAATGCATATCCCATTTAAACTATACTGACTTCACTCTCCATTGGAGAATCTGTTCTTCTTTTACAGAAGGCAGCAAGACTGGAGGAGATAAATTACTCCTCGCACTTCAGCCAAGCCATGACTGAAAACACAAAGGAATTGGGGAAATGAGCATGAGTGATGCTTCCATGCTGAACCTGATAGCACCAGGGAGTAGGAGACAGACTCTGAGGATAACCAACACCTACCAAAGCAGAGATCCAGAGGCTACTACGAGCTCATCAGTGAAGTAAACTTAAAACTCTCCCACCACTGCTCAGGGAATTTTGACAGTGTCAAGCTCTCACTAGTCTTTGGCTGAAAGAGGAGTTATATTCATCAAATTCTTCCTAAATTAACAATGTGTATCCCACTTAAATTTTGCTGACTTCATTCTCCACTGGAGAACATGTTCTTTTTCAGAAGGTAGCAAGACTGGAGAAGATAAACTACCCCTTGCACTTCACCCAAGACACAGCTGAATTCACAGAGGAAGGGGTAGATGAGCAAGAGTTCTGCTTCCATTCTGTTCCTGATAATCAGTGCCAGAGTGTAAAAGACAGACCCTGAGAATACTCAACACCTACCAAAGTAGAGATCTAGAGGCTACTACTCAGAGCTCATCAATGAAGTAGACTTAAAATTCGCCCACCACGGCTCACGGAATTTTGCAGAAGTTGGGATGGAAAAGATTGTAAGAGCCACAGGTTGAGACATCATGCCCAGAGGCATTCCCTCCCCCGCCAAGAAAATAACTGACTACTGCTTCCACAACACATAAACTACAATACCATGATGGATACCTGCAACCCTACTGAGGAGCAACCCCAACAGAATCCAGGCAGGGAGGAGGGAAAGGTAGGTACCAATATATGATGTAACCATATGAAACATCATGCTAATAATAATAATAATAATAGAAATAAACATTAAAATAAATAAATAAAAGAAAAAAGAAAATAAAAACACAGGAACATATTTAAACACAATAATGGCTATATATGATAAATTTTGAGGCATTAGTATGGAGAAAACTAAATTCTATTTCTCTTTTATTTATATATTTATTTTAATTTTTTTTTTCTTTTGCAAGCAGAGAGAGAGAGAGAGAGAGACAAAATGAGTGCACTGGGACATCCAGCCTCTGCAAACAAACTCTAGATGTGTGTGACATTTTGTTCATCTGGTTTTATGTGGGTACTAGGGAATTGAACTCAGGTCATTAGCCTTTGTAGGCAAGTGCTTTAGCTGCTCAGCCATATATAAAATATATAATTATATGTAATTATAATAAATACAAAACATCTGGGTGAAAAGATGGCTCAGTGACTAAGGCACTTGCCTACAAAGTCTAATGACCCAGGTTTGATTCCCCAGTACTCATGCAAATCCAGATGAACAAAGTAGCACATGCATTAGTAGCTGTAGGCCCTGGCATGCCTAAAACCCCCACCCTTGTATCTCTTTTATCCCTCTCTTCTTTTTTATTTTTTAAATTAATTAGTTTTGTACTCAGCAAATACAGTCAATTTGGTACCATTATTAGGCTCATCCATGACCTACCCCTCCCCTTAGCCCCTCCTTGTTGAAGTATATGGGTCATGCATTCTGGAGTTAGCCCACAGTTATGGGTAGGATAACTGTCTCTGCATATCATGACCCAACATGTGTCTCTGACATCCTTTCTGCTCCCTCTTCCACAAAATTTCCCTGAGCCGTGTTCGGTTCATTTTTGGTCTGCTTTAGTGATGAGGTATTGGGGGCCCCTGGGTCCCTGGATCTCTGATTTCATAGGAGGTGATTTTTCTCTGTGTTGATCTCCTTCACCCTTGTGCTGGTACCCAGTTCACCAAGAAAACAGCACCCTTGCTTGTTTCACCAATTTTCCTTAGTTTCTTCCAGGGCCCTTTTGAGGTATGATGGGGTGGCTCTCCCCTTAGGATCTACATCTATCTGAAAATGAGGAACACATTCTCCAATGGAGAGGGAGTTAGCACCAGACAAATGAGATAACCCTTACTTTTTTATAGAGAATTTAATAGGTGTAGGCCCTCATGTAGCCCACAATTGGTAGTTGCTTGATAGTGGAGAGCGGGCTTATATTTGGATATGGTTCTGACTTGTTTCCCAGCTCCAGGTATGGGTTCTGTACCACTGAGGGGATCAGTTAGCCAAATCAAGAGTAGTTGGTTTCCCACCATGGCTGTGCACCACTATTGCACTTGTGTCAGCATCACAACAGGTTATTTGCTGCTAAGTAGGTGAGACCATGAGTTCCTTGGACAGATATTGGTCATTTTCCCCCAGTCATGCATGTAGCACCTTCTGGCACTAGACCTGCTGACTATCTGGGGACTGACCCTCTTTCAGCTTCCAGCCATGCCATTCCATTTTATGTGACAACCACGTAACGTGTCTTCAGCAGTAGGGTCTTATGACTAACCTTTGGTGGGTCATCAAGTACTTTGACAGAAATCTGTCTTTCTTTCAGGAAACCGTGTAGGTCTGTCTGATCAAAAGCTCATTGTGGATGATAGCCACATACTGGTACTGGGAGTTACAGGTCAGTGCCCACTAAGAAAAGGAAGAAAAAGGGCTGGAGAGATGGCTTAGCGGTTAAGCACTTGCCTGTGAAGCCTAAAGACCCCGGTTCAAGGCTCAATTCCCCAGGACCCACGTTAGCCAGATGCACAAAGGGGTGCACACATCTGGAGTTTGTTTTCAGTGGCTGGAGGCCCTGGTGCACCCATTTTCTCTCTCTCTCTCTCTCTCTCTCTGCCTCTTTCTCTCTCTGTCTGTTGCTCTCAAGTAAATAAATAAAATTAAAAAAAGAAAAGGAAGAAAAAGATAACTAATATAAAAGAGACAGAGAGAAGAGAGAGAGAGAGAGAAAGACAGAGAGGGAAACAGAGAGGCTGTCAAAGATTAAGGTCAGTCTTCATCATACCCTTTCCAGTGTCTTGTGGGTCAGGTGTTCCCTCTAAGGGCCTGGTGAAGGTTCAGCCATTTCGTCTGCCTTTTAGGATGTAGAATTTTATGGTACCATTGCTGTTTGGATCTATATTTGTGTTTCCCATCAGCCCCTTCCCCTCCCCTCCCTCCCCACCCATCCTATTGTCTAGTCCATGAGAAGCTTGCTGGGTATGTAAGGCAGCTTGGGTAGATTCAGGTTAGGTGCTGTAGATGAGTGAGACTATGTGGAGATTTTTTTTTTTTTTTCTGTGATTGGGTAAGTTCACTGAGAATGATCTATTCCAGGTTCAACCATTTTTCCTCAAATTTCATTGTGTCCTCTTTTCTTACTGCTGTATAGAATTCCATTGTGTAGATATACCACGTCTTAGTTATCCATTTTTCTAGTGATGGACATCTGGGTTGATTCCAGCTCTCAGCTATTATGAATTGAGCCACTACAAACATGGTTGAGCAAATCTCTCTGGCCTGTGGTTTGAAGGTTTTAGGGTAGATGCCCAGTAAGGAATAACTGAGTCTGTTGGTATCTCTATAGTCAGCTTTTTCAGGAGTCTCCATATTGCTTTCCAAAGTGGTTGTACAATCTTACATTCCCACCAACAGTGGATGAGTGTTCCTACTTCTCCACATCCTCACCAGCATTTATTTTCATTTGATTTTTCAATGTTTGCTATCTTTATTGGGGTAAGGTGGAATCTCATTGTTGTTTTAAGTTGCATTTCCCTGATGATTAGGGATGATGAACATTTTCTTAAGTGTGTGTTTGCCATTTGTATTTCTTCCTCTGTGAACTGCCTGTTCAGCTCTTTGCCCCATCTTGTGAGTGGGGTGTTTGACTTCTTACTTCTTAGATTTTTGAGTTCTTTGTAGATTCTAGAGATTAGGCCTCTGTCAGTTGGATAACCAGCAAATATTTTTTCCCATTCTGCAGGTAATCTATTGGTTTTTCTTATTGTATGCTTGTCTGTAAAGAAACTCTTCAGCTTCATGTGATCCCATTGGTTGAGTGACTGTTTAAGATGGTGAGCTACTTGGGTTTTGTTCAGGAAGTCCTTTTCCATTCCTATATCATGGAAAATACTTCCTATATTTTCTTCCAGTAGTAGTCTAGTTTCTGGTCTTATATTGAGGTCGTTGATCCATTTGGACTTGACTTTAGTGCATGGAAAAACGTGTGGATCAAGTTTCATTTTCCAGAATATGGTTATCCAGTTTGTCCAACATCATTTGTTGAAGATGCTGTCTTTTTTCCAGCCAATATTGTTAGGGTCTTTGTCAAATATCAAGTAGCTATAGTTGCTTGACCCAAAGTATGGGTCCTCAAGTCTATTCCATTGGTCTATACTCCTATTTTTAATGCCAGTACCATGCTGTTTTTATTACCATGGCTTTGTAATATAGCTTTAGATCAGGTATGGTGATGCCTCCAGAGGTATTTCTTTTGCTGAGGATATGTTTGGTAATGCGAGGCCTTCTGCCTTTCCATATGAAATTTGAGATCATTTTTTATATCTCTGTGAAGAACACTGTAGGGATTTTAATTGGAATTGCATTAAATCTGTATATTGCCTTTGGTAGGATTGCCATCTTCACAATGTTAATTCTGCCTATCCAGGAGCATGGGAGAACTTTCCATTATCTCAAGTCCTCCTCAACTTCTTTTTTGAGTGTTTTTATGTTTTCATTGTATAGATCTTTGACTTCCGTGGTTGACGTTATTCCAAGGTATTTTTGTTGTTGTTGTTGCTATTGAAAATGGGACCATGTCCTTTATTCTTTCTCTGTATCTTTGTCTTTTGCATATAGAAAGGCTACCGATTTTGGTGCATTCATTTTATATCCTGCTACTTTGGTATAGGAGTTAATCACCTTCAGGAGTTTTGGGATGGAGTCTCTCAGGTCTCTTACATATACAATCATGTCATCAGCAAATAGAGATAACATAACTTCTTCCTTTCCAAATTGTATCCCTTTTATTTCTTTCTCCAATCTAATTGCTTGATCTAGGACTTCCAGTACTATATTGAAGAGCAGAGGTGAGAATGGACAACCCTGTCTTGTTCCTGATCTTAATGGGAATTCTCCCGTCTCTCTCCATTAAGAATTATTTGGACCTTAGGTGCTTTGTAGATTGCCTTTATAATGTTAAGACATGAACCAATCATGCCATTTCTCTCCAATATTTTGATCATGAAGTGATGTCGTATGTTGTCAAGGCCTTTTCTGCATCTATAGAAATGATCATGTGTTTTTGTGTTTAACCTTGTTTATGGGGTGATTTACATTGACAGATTTCCATATGTTGAACCACCCCTGTGTTCCTGGGATGAATCCCACTTGGTCAAGGTGGATAATGCTTTTGATGTGTTGTTGGATTCGGTTTATGAGGATTTTGTTCAGGATCTTTGCATCTAAGTTCATCAAGGAAATAGGCCAGTAGTTTCCTTTTCTTGTGGCATCTCTGCCTGGTTTTGGAATTAGGGTGATGCGAGCATAAAAGGAGTTGGGTAGCTTTCCCTGTTCTCCAATTGTGTGGCACAGTTTGAGGAAGATTGGTTTGAGTTCTTCCATGAAGTTTTGATAGAATTCAGCTGGTCCTGGACTCTTCTTTTGGGGGAGGTTTTTTATTACTTTTTCAATCTCAATGAGTGTGATAGGTTCATTGAGGAGATTAATATGCTCTGAGTTTAGCTTTGATAGATGGTATACATCCATGAATTTATCCATCTCCTCGACATTGTCCAGTTTTGTGAAGTAGAGTTTTGAAATAAGTCCTGATGATTCTCCCAATTTCACTTATGTCAGTTGTGATTTCTCATTTTTCATTTTGAATTTTGTTAATTTGAAGCATCTTTTTTTTTTTTTTTTTTTTTTTTTTTTTTTTGCTTGATCAAATTGGCCAGGGGATTTGTCAATCTTGTTTATTTTTTCAAAGAACCAGCTCTTTGTTTTGTTGATTAACTGTTTTCTTAGCTTCCAATTCATTAAGTTCTGCTCTGATTTATTTCTTTCCTTCTGGAGCTCTTTGGGTTGGATTTTTCTTGCCTTTCCAGTGCCTTTAGGTGGATTGTTAGGTTATTGATTTGGGATCTTTCTGTCTTTTTTATGAAGGCATTGAGTGCTATGAATTTTCCCCTGAGAACCGCCTTCATTGTGTCCCATAAGTTTTGATACGGTGTTTTCTCATCATCATTCAATTCTAGAAATTTTGCAATTTCATTTTTCATTTCATCCACTATCCATTTATTGTTAAAAAGTGTGCTGTTCAGTTTCCAGGTGCCGTTGGGATTCTTGGTGGGTCTTTTGTTGTTAATTTCTAGCAATATGGTATTTTGATCTGATATCATGCAAGGAATTATGTCAGTCTTCCTAAATATGTGGATGGCTTTGTGATGGTCTATTTTAGAGAGTGTTCCATGGGCTGCTGAGAAGAATGTGTACTGTGGATTTGGGATGGAAAGTTCTGTAGATGTCCGTTAGGTCTAAGTGATCTATGGTTTTGTTGAGCTC
Source organism: Dipus sagitta (assembly GCA_036346955.1). Taxonomy (NCBI): domain Eukaryota; kingdom Metazoa; phylum Chordata; class Mammalia; order Rodentia; family Dipodidae; genus Dipus; species Dipus sagitta. The sequence goes on from CM070772.1 coordinate 70,160,024, forward strand.
TCTTACTTCCCTGTTGAGTTTCTGTTTGGAAGATGTGTCTATTACTGATAATGGTGTATTGAAGTCCCCAACTATGATGGTGTTGGTGCTTATTTCTGCTTTATTTTCAAGTAGGTTTTGGTTTATGATCTGTGGTGCCCCTGTGTTTGGTGCATACAGATTTATGATTGTAACATCCTCTTGATAGATCATTCCCTTGATAAGGAGGAAGTGGCCTTCTTTGTCTTTTTTGATTATTTTTGGTTTGAAGTATATTTTATCTGATATTAATATAGCTACACCTGCTTGTTTCTTATTCCCATTTGCTTGGAATATTGTTTTCCACCCTTTCACCCTGAGGAGGTGTCTGTCTTTACTGGTGAGAAGGGTTTCTTGAAGACAGCGGATTGAGGGGTCTATTTTTTTATTCATTCTGTTAGCTTGTGTCTCTTGATGGGTGAATTAAGGCCATTGATATTTAGAGTAACTACTGTGAGATTTAATTTGATCCCTGCCATATTTTGATGGTATACCTGGTTTGGTGGTTTCATGGACTTTGAAGTTTTTTGTGCCTACTCTGAGTTTGGTTATTGTGATCTGCTTCTGGTAGGCATTTGAGGTTGATTATTTGTTTCTTCTCTGTGGAGAATTTCCTGAAATACTCTCTGTAGGTTTGGTTTTGTGTTCATGCAATTGTAAAGCTGAGTTTTGTCATGGAAAGTTTTTCTTTCACCGTCTATTATGATGGATACTTTTGCTTGGTAGAGTAGTAGTTTGGGCTGGAAGCCATAGGCTCTTAGACTTTGCAGTGTTTCATTCCAGGCCCTTCTGGCTTTCAGGGTTTCCATTGAGAAGTCTGGATTTATTGTGATGGGGTTACCTTTAAAAGTGGTGGGCTGCTTTTCCCTAGCTGCTTTTAGGATTTTCTCTTTGATGTCAATGTTTAGAGTCATGATGACAATATGTCTTGGAGAGTTTCCCCTTTGGTCTAGTCTGTTTGGAGTTCTGTTGGCTTGTTGTATCTTGATGGGTCTTTCTTTTAAGAGACTGGGGAAGTTTTCTTCAGTTATTTTGTTAAATAAATTCTCCATGCCTTTGGTCTGAATTTTTTCTCCTTCTGGTATTCCAATGATCCTAATATTTGGACATTTAAGTGTATCCCACAATTCCCTCATGTTCTGTTCACAGGAACTTTTGAACTTACTGAAATTTTTGAACTCTCTAACTGTTTCTTCCACCTTGTCTTCCAGATCAGAGTTTCTTTCCTCCACTTGGCTGACTCTATTTCTGAGAGCTTCTAGAGAGTTTTGGACTTGTTCAATTAGGTTTGCATTTTCTACTACTTTTCTATATATGATTTCCATCCCTCTGTCAAGCTCCCTTTTCATATCATTTTCTGATTTTTTTGATGCTTCTTGGAATTCATCCTTGCATTTCTTTATGTCTTCATTTAGTATCGCCAGCTGATTTTTGAGGTCCTCTTTTTTTTCACTCTCCCTCATATCTCTTAACTGTCTTTGAACTCCTTCCATTTTCTTATCTATGAGGTCTGCTCTAATTATGGCAGCATCCACATGATTGTCAGTCCTTTGTTGCTTTTCTGCAAGTTCTACCAGTATCTTCATCAGGGTTGCATTGCTCATAGCTTCATTTTGGTGTTCTGATCCTAATGACTCTTCTTTGTTTTCATTAGAGATGTTCATTGTAGGACTGGGTGATCTAAGTGGATTTTCTTGCATTTTATTTCTCATGTTATTTCTTTTGCACTGTGGTCTGCCCATCACAGTGTAAGGACACATAGGTGGGTGGACCAGCCTGGGCTCAAGCACAATGGGAAGCTGTAGCAGCCTCAGGCTGTTGCCAAGCAGCCTGTGCTTTGGCTCGCACTTGGCAAACCGCCTGAGTTCCTGCCTGGCCAGGGCGCCAAAGTTTCTTGAGCTCTCACGGGATAATGTGCCAAAGCTGCCTGCGCTCACACTAGGAGGGACACAGAGGCACCCAGCACTGAAGCAGCCCAAACTCTGGTGTGGTAGAACACTGGGACCCAGAAGCAGTCTGTGCTCCCTTGCTGCAGGACAGTGACAGTTGGCCAGTGTGGGAGACAGGGAGGGGATGGCACCTGAGCTAGCGTAAGTAACAGACACAGTCTGAGCTCACGTGTGGAGTTGGAAATTGTCCTGGGCTAGCGTGCATGAATGTGCGGAGGCTGGAACAGTAAGTGGGAAAGTGGGTATAGTAGACTAAACTTCCACAAGTGGGAATGGAGTGGTGGTAGGCACCATTTCAATTGATCAAAGGAGCCTGAGCTCCAATAGGCCAGCAGGCATAGCCTGACCAAGGTCACTCGTGGGCAGGAGTAGCAGTGCGAGCTCCCCTGTGCAGTGAGGCAAGTGGAACTATGTTGGCCTAGGACCCTTTTCCTATAGTAAGTGTGGGAGTTTCCTTTAGCTGGGACTATGGTATGGCAGCTGCTTGGGGGAGGGGTGGGCTACCCACCTGCCCACGAGGGAATCAGCAATTCCCTGTTTTCTCCCCTCTGTGCCCCCCCACTGGCAATCTGTTGGAGATTACTCTCCCCTAAAAGTTCCAGTGAACCCTTAAAAAACCCAGTGAACTTTTAATGTCTTGCCTTTCTTTCCCATGAATGTGCAGTGCAGTTAGGCGGTCACCATCTTGGCCGGAAGTCCTATCCCTCTCTTCCTGAAAATAAATTAATAAATATAAAATATCTAAAATTTAACCTAACGAAGGAGGTGAAAGGCCTCCAAATGAAAACTTTAAGGCATTGAAGAAATTGAAGAGGGCATCATCAGAAGATGAAAAGACCTCCCATACTCACTGATTGGAAGAATTAAAGTTCTGAAAATAGCCATATTATTTAATATAATCTAAAGGTTCAATTCAATTCCATGAAAATTTTATGCCATTCTTCCCAGAACTAGAGAAAACCCTAAAATTCATGTGAATATACAAAAAATCCAGATTAATCAATCTTGAACTGAAAGAGCAATACTAAAGCTATCATGGTTCTTGATTTCAAGCTATACTACAAAGCCACAGTAGCAAAATCAGCATGGCACTAGCACAAAATCAGGCATGAAAACCAATACAATAAAATACCCAGAAAGAAACCCATATAGTTATAGCTACCTAAATTTCGTCCAAAACATACATTAGAAAAAATGTGGTCACTTTAACAAATGATATTGGGTAAACTGCATATCCATATAGAAGAATGAAACTTGATCCATATTTCTCATCCTCCATAAAAATCAGTTTAAAATAGATCAAAGACGTTAATATAAGATGTGAAAATTTTAAACTGCTAGTGGAAAGCATAGGTGTAGCAAGAACTTTCTGAAGAGGAATTTGATAGCATAAAAAAATCCTCCCAAAAACTAGAAAGTGGAAATATATGACATTCTGAAAGTGTCTTTGCCACAATGACCAGAGTGCAGAAAAGACCTTCATAAAGGGAAAAATTGGCAACTGCACATCAGATTGAGGTTATTTTTCAGAAGATAAAGAACTACTGAGATGAAACATATACAAACACTTCTTTTCATCACACTAATGAAATAAATATTTCACATAAAAAGAAGAAAGCAAACACAAATGCCAGTAAATATAGCTAAGACCAGTGAATATATGAGGAAGTGTTCAGCATCTTAAATCACCAGAGAAATGCAGATTAAAATTGCTTTGGAGTCCAGCTCATTTCAGCCAGAACAACTGTTACCAGGAAAACAAATGACAATAAATGTTGGTGAGAATTTGAGGAAAGATGAAACCTCATGTACTACCACTGGGAATTTATACTGATACAACCACTGTAGATGTCAGCATGGAGACTACTAAAAAGAGAAACCTAAAAATAGAACTGCCATATGACTTAGCTATATATTTCTGAATATTGCTCTAAAAACTATCACAGAGATATTTCACATCCTATGTACTGCTGCATTAGTCATCACAGAAAAATGGAATTCAATCTATATGCTCATTAGCAGAAGAATGAAAAAGAAAGTTATATGTATACAAAATGGAATTTTATTCACCGATAAAGAAAACTGAAATTAACCGGGCGTGGTGGCACACGCCTTTAATCCCAGCACTTGGGAGGCAGAGGTAGGAGGATCACTGTGAGTTCGAGGCCACCCTGAGACTCCATAGTGAATTCCAGGTCAGCCTGAGCTAGAGTAAAACCCTATCTTGAAAAACCAAAAAAAAAAAAGAAAACTGAAATTATGATATTTTTATGTAAATATTCAGAAGTTGAAACCATTATGGTAAACAAAGTAAGTTAAATTCAAAACCACAAATACCACATTTTCTCTCACATGCAGAATCTTGACTTAAATCTATGTATGCATGTAGGGTGTGCATGTGCGTGTGTGTGTGTGTGTGTGTGTGTGTGTGTGTGTGTGTGCATGTATGTAGGTCATAAACTATGGAGGGGACCATGAAAGTGAAAGAAGAGATATTAAGGGAGAGGATAAGATGGAGGAAGTAATGTGACATGAAAGCAGAAAGGGAGCGAAGAATCCTAACAAAAAAATAAAACTTTGTTGTGAAGCTAAGGATACTGTGACTCTCCCTACCGTGCATCACTACTGGCCCTTATAAAGGAAGATCAGCAGTGGCTCTCATTGTTAGAATCCAACACTGAACTACTGTAGATCCAATCAAACATCAACCAAGATGATTGTCATTAGAGTGCTAACAAGCATCTTTTCTGAGGGCAGCAGAGAAAGGGTCACTGACTCTGGCCTGAGCATTTATGCAGGACATTTAAAATGCTAGTATTTCACAGACCATGCCAGGGTACATTCATGTTACTGTTAGATCCTGTTGGTCAAGCTCTAGAATAGCACTTCTCTTCATGCCTGTCCTCTTCCATAAGACTTCCATGTTCATATGTATATGTGTATGTTTGTATGTATTTACGTATGTAAACATCTATTTATGTGATACAAGGTTTGATATATCCCAGGCTAACCCTGAACTTACTATGCAGCAAAGGAGATATTGAACTTCTAATGAACTTCTTCTTCCACCTCCCAAGTGCTGGGATTATAGATGCCAGAGCTATATTTACTGAGTCACAATTCTGAATGATACTGTACTTCTCAAAAACAAAGCCCAAATCCAGATTGGACAACACCACCCATATACAAAGCAGACTGGACAGTAAACCTCATAGGATCAGTAAATCCAGATATCATTATCTCTAATGAACTAGTGTGGTACCTGGCAAATTGTACCTTTACCATTCCCAAATATCAGGCTCCATTTGCATAGTGAGGTCAGAAATCTGGCTTTGCCTCCCTGAGGATGTTTAGGACAAGAGGCTACATGGCCACCCTAGACCACTGAGTCATCTTCCTGTCAGGAAATTGTTTGTCTTAGCTAAATAGGTAGGTAATTTTCTGACTATTCCAGAGAGAAAACCCAAGTTTATAAAAGATTAGGTGAACAGCACAAGGTTATATGCAAACTCTGGCCCAGTTAGAAACAAAACCCAACTGGTTCCTATAGTTACTTCTGCAGAGGAACATATCTTAGTAATTTACAGATATTGTTCTCAAATTGCTCATTGAAAATTCTACCCAAATACTGAAGGCAAAACAGCTTCATATGTCCAATAGAAAGAGAGTATGTATTAAAAGAAATGTTTCCCTTATAAGGAATGAATCAGTGTAAAGAACATTAGTTCAGTTGTTTCATTAAAACATAAGAGCATTGCTGCCAGCTGCCACAAAAATGCAAATGATCCACTGGTAACTAAAAACATCCTCCTAACACCAAGACAGGAATAAGTCACAATGTTAAATCAAACATCTTGCAAGGTGAATAAAAGGACTGTGCCAAATTTATCAGAGTTAGAGGGGAATTGTGTCAGACCTATCTGTCTATGAAAAACTTCCTATTAGATCACCAGTCAATAGGACAACAGTGTCTGGTGATGCCAATGGGAGGCATGAGTAATAATGGACAGCTTTAGAAAACACATTTTCTTCCAGAATTAGCAATGCATGACTCACTGGAACTCTGAAGATAGTACAGTGTATGAATGACTCAAACTTCTACCAAGGACAGAGCATAGTTCTCTCTTCTCATGCCAGGATTTCTCATTTCAGTTATCAATGACTTGCTAGCTTGATTTAAAGACAGAAAATTCTGGTCCACTATTTTTCTTTCAATAAAAAGAATGGTGTGTGTTTAAATACAAAAATATTCATTACAGTGCTTCAAAAGATCAGATCAAACACTGTAGAAAAATGCTGAAAGCATCTTCAACTGCCCAGCTCCTACCACTTGGGAGATTGGGTTGGGCAATAGACATGGTTAGTTTTCTACTGGGATAGTGATAAGTAGAGCTTTTTTGCAAGCTAAGCAACACCATGCTGTGACAGAACAATGGCCTATGCATCTAAATTCTTAGTAGGCAATGCCAATATCAAATATATTTAAATTGTTAAAACAGTTTAGCTATTTGAAACCTTGTTTCTTGCAGGTTATTTTCAATTCTTGCCATAGCTTCCCAGTGAAAGTATGTACACTTGTCTGTACTTTCCATTGCATCTCTGACACTCATCTCCACATGAATTTTCTTGAGGCAGGTGGTAAAGAACACATTAGACTGCCTGTTTTTAAATCCTAGACATACCAATTAATGTTTTCATCTCTTATATCTCAAATTTTATCTGTGAAATAGAGTTTGAAAGATGCTTGCAAAATGTCTCCTTCATTTTTTTAATTTTCTTTTGTTCATTTTTATTTATTTATTTGAGAGCAACAGAGAGAGAAAGAGGCATAGCGATAGAGACAATGGGTGCGCCAGGGCTTCCAGACACTGCATACGAACTCCAGATGCGTGCGCCCCCTTGTGCATCTGGCCAACGTGGGTCCTGGGGAACCAAGCCTCGAACGGGGCTCCTTAGGCTTCACAGGCAAGCGCTTAACCGCTAAGCCATCTCTCCAGCCCTCCTTCATTTTTTTATTGATAACTTTAATTGGTCATATTCCCATTGGGTTATTCTCATGTTTCCTCTTCCCTGCCCCCATTCCACTCATGATTATTGGTATTCATTATGGGGTCATGAATGTACCAGTCAGTCTCTCTGGGGAGAAACAATGCCTCAGAATATACCTTGTAGATCTTACTTTTTTTCTACAGCCTCTTCCACAATGTTCCCTGAGCCTGAGCCTGAGGGCATGTTATAAATCTCCTTTAGTGTTGAGTTTTCAGCAGCCTCTGATGTTCTGTTTCACGAGTCTTGAGTTTCCTTAGCATGTGCTGCATCTCCATAAAGGAGGTTCTCGGGCTACCCATGAGAGCAGAACTCATATTTAATTCACCACTTCCTGGGTATGGCAGATGTAATAGACATGACTTGTCTATTGTTAGGCAGTTGGCTTTCTCTTCTTGTCATATCAATAGGTCTCCCTGGTATTCACTGCCATCTGTAAAAAGCAGATTGTCTAGACAAGAGTAAGAACAACATGGTTCAAAGGGGATAAACATAGACATTTAGAAGACTTCTGATGGACATGACCTCTCCTTTTAACCAAAGAACAGTGGAAGCTTCCCTCTAGGGTCTATGAACTTCTAAGCCATAGGCTTCTGACTTGGTTCTCAGTATCAGGTATGAATTCCAGTACCACATATTGAGCTGGCCTCATATCCATTTAGAGAGCAATTGATTACCCTTATAGCCTGTATATCACTATTGCATCAGTGTGTAACTCTTGCCTACCTTGTTGATTTTGTAGCTTGCAGGGTCCACTACTTGTTCACACAGTTGTTGACTAGAAGTGTTATGAGAGCAGACCAGCAGGGAGCTGGCTTTCATCTCAGTTCCAGAATTAACTCTTAATGTTCTGACACCATGGTCTGTGCTATCTTCAGTAGTAGGGTCTTACCATTTAAGTCACTTGGGTGACCAAGTGCTTTGACAAGGGTCTTCATTGTTTTGGGGGCTCTAATAGGCCTCTCTGAGCAACAGATCACTGTGACAGGTAAGCCAATTTAGGGTAAAGCTTTTTTCACTCCTATAGGGTATATCTATCCAAAAATATTCCCTACCATCTCTCCCATTGAGTTTTATCTTGAGGGCTGAAGAGATGGCTTAGCATCTAAGATGCTTGCCTGCAAAGCCAAAGGACCCAGGTTTGATTCCCCAGGACCTATGTAAGCCAGATGCATGGATCTGGAGTTTACTTGCAGAGGCTGGAGGCCCTAGTGTGCCCATTCTCTCTCCCCCACCCCTTTCTCTCTCTCAAAATAAACATAAGATTTTTTTGAAAAGGAGTTTTATCTTAAAACTAGCTAACCAAGAAGAATGTTTCTATGCACTAATACATGTCATTATTACTTTTGTGTTTCCCTCTATCCCCTTTCCCTTAACCAGTCCCTTCCTGACGTCCATCCACTGATTTCTTTCCCTTCACTTGCCTGTAAAGGAACTTCTCCTCTCATCACTCGCTGCTTTCTTGTCTTTCCAAACCTCATGCTAGCTTCTTTCCCAGTACTTACTGATGAATGTGAGATCTGCATGTGAGAGAAAACATACCATATCTATTTTTAGATTCTTGAGGAACCTCCATCCTGATTTCCATAGTGGCTATACAAGTATGCAGTTCCACAAACAGTGGTTGAGTTTGCTGTCATTTGATTTGTTGATGATGATCATTCAGACCAGAGTGAGATGGAATCTCAAAGTACTTTTAATTTGCATTTCTCTGAGGGCTAAAGATGTTGAACATCTATTTAGGTGTTTGTTGGCCATTTGTATTTCTTCCTTTGAGAACTCTGTTCAGTTCTCTGCTCCATTTTTTGAGTGGGTTTATTAATTTTTTATTGCTTAGTTTTTTTTATTTCAGTGTATATATTTTTTGAGGTAGGGTCTTTAGGCTGACCTGGAATTCACTATGTAGTCTCAGGGTAGCCTCAAACTCAGCTATCCTAACTCAGCCTTTCAAGTACTGAGATTAAAGGCATGCATCACCATATCTGGCTAATATCAGAATACTTAATTATATTGAGGGAGGAATAAAATCAAACCTCAAGCCAACAAATGCCATCCAATCTACTAGAATACTGTCCAAGAACAAAATCCACCTTAAGCATTGTTCCTCACAACAGAGCAAGTCAAAATGTTAGGTGCTGGGCTGACCACAGAAGCAAACTAATAAAGCTGACTGAAAGCTCCTCAGCAAAACATTCCATCAATAGCAATGCTGCTTTTATTACTATGCTTTTGAAGTATATCTTGAAATCAAGTATGACGGTACCATGAGCAATATTCATTTGCTGAGGAAATTTTTGGCTATCTGAGCCCATTGTGCTTCTGCATGAATTTGAGAGTACTTTTTCTATTGTTGTGGAGAATGGTGCCAGAATTTTTATTGGAATTGGATTGAATATGCATATTGCTTTTGGTACGGTGGCCATTTTCTCAATATTAATTCTCCTGATTCATGAGCATGGGAGATCTTTCTATCTTCTTGTGTCTTCCTCAATTTCTTTTTTCAGTGTTTTATGTTTTCATTGCATAGGTCTTGCACTTCCTTAGGAATATTCAAAGATATTCATTTTTGTAGAAATTTTAAAAAAAATTTATTTATTTTTTATTAACAACTTCCATGATTATAAAAAAAAATACCCCATGGTAATACCCTCCCTCCCCCCACTTACCCCTTTGAAACTCCATTCTCCATCATATCCCCTCCCCATCTCAATCAGTCTCTCTTTTACTTTTGTTGTCATGATCTTTTCCTCCTTTTATGATGGTCTTATGCAGGTAGTGTCAGACACTGTGAGGCCATGGATATCCAGGCCATTTTATGCCTGGAGGGAGCATGTCATATGGAGTCCTACCCTTCCTTTGGCTCTTACGTTCTTTCCGCCACTTCTTCCGCATTAGACCCTGAGACTTGGAAGGTATAATGGAGATATTGCAGTACTGAGCACTGCAGTCAATTCTTTCCATCACCGTGATACCTTCTGAGTCGTCCCACTGCCATTTGAAAAGAGAAGATTCTCTACCAAAAGTGAGAGTAGCATTAATGTAAGGATATGAACATTAACAGAAGTGCTTACTGGACAGTTTGATAAGCATAGTATATATGTTTAGCCAGACAACAGCAGACGTTACACAACGAGGGCTCATGACTACCCCTGTTTTAAGTTTTCATTATCAGGGATGTATTCCCTCCCATGGAGCAGGCCTCCAGTCCAATTAGAGGGCAGTTGATTTCCCCCGTAACAAACGTGCCACTATTGCACCCATTGGCTCATTTGGCCTGGCTTGCCAAACATAAGGCTTGCAGTGTCCACTGTTGAGTATCTTCACTGGTGATTTCTCTTTCTCCCATTGAACTGCATGCAGAATGGCTTCTTCCAGCTTTCTGTCAGCTTTTGTGGAAATTTTTAGTGGGACTGCTTTCCTGATTTCTTTCTCTATATATTTGTGTTTGGTATATATGAAGGCTACTTATTTTTGTGTGTTGATTTTATATCCTGCCACTTTGCTGAAAGAGTTTATCAGCCATGGGAGTTTTTTGGTGGAATGTTTCATATCATTTATGTATAGAATTATATCATGTGCAAATAAAGCTAGTTTGACTTCTTCCTTTCCAACATGTATTACTTCCATTTCTTTGTCCTGTATTATTGCTTGAGCTAAGACTTTAAGTACTATATTAAATAGAAGTTGGGAGAGTGTAAACCTCTGTTTTATGTAAATCCATTGTGGGTATGCTTCTAATTTTTCCCCATTTCATAGAATATGGGCTTTAGAGCCATCATACATAGCCCTTATTATGTTGAGACGTGATCTCTAAATCCCCATCCTCCCCAGGTTTTTTTAAATATTTTATTTATTTATTTGTATGTAGAGAGACAGAGAGGGGAAATAGGTGTACCAGGGCCTCTCTCCACTACAAACAAACTCCAGATGCATGTACCACTTTGTGCATCTGGCTTCACATGGGTACTGGGGAATTGAACTTGAGATTTTAGGCTTTGCAGGCAAGTACTTTAACCACACTGGGTTTTCTAGCTCCTTCCCAGTGTTTTAATCATGTATATTTTATTGAAGGCCTTTTGTGTACCTATTGAAATAAACATGTGATTTCTGTCTTAAGCCTATGTGATGTATTATCTTTATCAATTTCCATATGTTGAGCTATCCTTACAGCACTGGGAAAAGACCTACTTGATATTTTTAGATGGTGAATGATGTGTTCTTGGATTTTATTTGCAAGAATTTTATTGAGAAATTTGGCATCAAAATTCATTGGGGATATTGGTATACCCTTTTCCTTTCATGTTGTGGCTCTGTCTGGTTGTGGTGCAAGTGTAATGCTGCCTTCAATTTTGTGAAATGACTTGAGAAGAAGTGGCTTTAGCTCTATAAATGTTTGGTAGAAATCAACAGTGAACCCATCTAGGCCTGGATTTTTTTTTTTTTCTTTTTTGGTTGATAAGCTTTTAATTGCTCCTCCAATCTCATTAGATGTTATAACTCTATTAAAGTAATTTAGCTTTTTTAGGTTTACTTATGGTAGGTAACATGAATAGAAAACTTCATTGCTTCCATATTTCTAATTGTGAGGAATATAGGATTTTGAAATATGTCCTAATGATTCTCCTAATTTCATTTGTATCTGTTGTAGCATCTCCTTTTTGATCTTTAGTCTTATTAAATAGTGTTCTCTCTCTCTCTCTTTCTCTTGATCAGTTTAGCCAGGGGTTTATTAATCTTGTTTATTTTGTTCAAAAAGAGCACTTCATCAATTTTTACAATTGTTTTCATTTGCAATTCATTGATTTCTTCCATGATCTGGATTGTTTCTTTCTGTCTGGCCTTTTTGGATGTGTATTTTCTTGTTTTTCTAAAGCCTTAAGATGGATAGTTATTTATCCAAGATATCTCTATTTTTGTAATGTATACATATAGAGCTATAAAATTCCCTCTTAGAACTGTCTTGATTATGTCTTCCATAATTTTGTACATATTGTGTTTTCATTATCATTCAGTTCTAGGATTGTTTTTTATTTCCTTGGAGACCCATTCATTGCTTTCTAGGTGTTGACATATTTTTGTACATTTTATTTATTTATTTATTTATTTGAGAGAGCAAGAGAGGGAAAAAGGTAGACACACAGAGAGAGGAAGAGAGAGAGAGAATGGGCATGCCAGGGCCTCCAGCCACTGCAAAAGAACTCCAGACATATGCACCACCTTGTGCATCTGGCTTATGTGGGCCCTGGGGAATTGAACCGAGGTCCTTTGGCTTTGCAGGCAAACACCTTAACTGCTTAGTCATCTTGTCAGCCCAACATATTTTGTTGTTGTTGTTGTGTCTCTTATTGATTTCTAGCTTTTTTTTCATTGTGCTCTGATATGATATAAGGAGTTATGTCACTTTTTCTGAATTTGGGAACACTTGTTTTATGTTTAAATATGTGATCTATTTAGGAGAACATTGCACAAGTTGCTGAGAAGAATGTGTATTGTGCAGTGTTCTATAGATGACTGATAAACCCATTTGATCTCTGGTGTAGTGAAGCTTCATTGTTTCTCTGCTTATTTTCTATTTAGTTGAACTGTATACTGACACAATTGGGGTATAAAATTCACTCATTATTATTGCATTGATATTTATTTATTTACTGTATTTATTTATTTACTGTGTATCTGATTCAATACCTAGTAAATTTTGCTTTCTAAAATTTGGTGCACTTGTGTTTGGTGCATATAGATTTATGATTGTAATACCCTCTTGGTGAATTGTTCCTTTGATGAGTTTAAGTGGCTTTCTTTATCTATTTTGATTAGTTTTGGTTTGAATACTATTTTGACAGACATAAGTATAGCCAGACATTCTGTTTCCTATTTCCATCTGCTTGGAATATCTTTTCCTATCCTTTCACTCTAAAGTGGTGTCTATCTTTTATGGATGGATCCAGTTTTCCAGTCCAGTCTCTTAACTTGTGTCTTCAGATTGTGAAATTAATTCCACTGGTATTTAAAGTTATAGTTGAGAGGTTTGAGTTAATCCTTGTCAAGTTGAAGACTTGGTTGAATGTGGTGTTTTCTTGATCTTCATTTGTGTTTATATCTGCTATAGTTTTGGTTATTGTGTTTTTCTTCATGTAGCCTCTTTAGTATATTTGTGTTTCTCTTCAGTGCAAAGTATTTCATCCAGTATTCGCTATAAGGTTAGCTCAATGCTCATCATGCATGATAATTCTGCTGGGCATAGTATTTTGCATTGGTAGCCATAGTTTTTCCAAAGTTGAAAAACACCATTCCAAACCTTTGTTGTTTTGAGACTTTTAATTAAAAATTCAGATGTATTTCTGACAGGCTTACTTTTGCAAGTTATGAGCTACTTTCCCTTTTCAGCTTTTAATACTCTTTGTGTTCTATGTTTAGTGTTTTAACTATAATGTGACATAAGGAAAATTTTCTCTGTTCCTATTTGATGTTCGGTGTGCCTTCTGAACCTGGATGGGTCACTGTTTTGTAAGATTTTGAAATTTCTTGAAACCTTGAAATTCAAGGTGTTTCTCTGCCCTTGGCCTTCTTGAATGCTGATGTTTGGCTTTTTAATGTGCCCTACATTTCCCTCACATTTTGTTTGTACAGTTTTTTTTTTAACTTGTCATTGATTTTGGCTTCTTGATCTATTTCCTCTGTCTTGTCCTAAATCTTTGATAGTCTATCCTCCACATGATCTATTCTTTTGGTGAGGCTTTCATGGGGGCCTTTTTTGTTTGTCTGTTTTAGGATACATTTTTTTAAATTTTTTTTTTTGTTTATTTATTTGAGAGCGACAGAGAGAAGGAGGCACAGAGAGAGAGAGAGAATGGGCGCGCCAGAGCTTCCAGCCTCTGTAAACGAACTCCAGATGCGTGCGCCCCCTTGTGCATCTGGCTAACATGGGTCCTGGGGAATTGAGCCTCGAACCAGGGTCCTTAGGCTTCACAGGCAAGCGCTTAACCACTAAGCCATCTCTCCATCCCAGGATACATTTTTAATAGATATATGGTAAATAGTAAAACATATTCATGACACAGAGATAGTTGAGCAATGCTAACAGTAATTTAAATAAGATTAATGGTTATTTGTGGAGAGAGACAGGAGAAAATAATATGCAGTTGCTGAAGAATATTTGGTTATGAAAAATAGCAGTAAAACATTATAGTAATAAAATACATATTAAAATGTGTGATAAGTTTATAATCAGTGGAAACATTAGTGAGTTGACCATTCAAGCCAAAGATTTATTTCTACATATTACCATAAGAACAAAGAGAAAAACCATAAAAGGATACATAGCTGTACAGTAATGTGGAGAACAGAAACAGAACTATCAGTATTCATTAGCAGTTGTATTATTTTTCTTTTTCCACTATGTCCAACTAATTGGAAAGCAATTTAAGAGATAAGTAATTCATATGTGGTTCATAGTTTTGCAGTCTTCTTTCCACAGTTAGATAGCTACATTGTTTCTAGGCCTATGGCACTGCAGACAATTGTGTTGGAATGTTGTGAGAGAGCAAAGCTTTTCACCTATGGCAATGGAAAAACAAAGACAAAGGGAGAAGATGGGTCCTAGAAGAAGCTGTACTCTCCAAGGATCCACTCTTTTCAGCTAAATCCTGTTTCCCAAGCTTCCATGACTACACATAGCCATCAAATAATGAACCCAGCAATAGATTAAAATTGATGAGTTCAGAAACTTAGAATCCATCTCTTCCCCAAAGCTCCACCCCTGACTACTTCTGTGTTGAATATCAACTCTTGAACATATGATTCTTTGAGGTCATTTTAGATTCAAGCCATGACTGGCTACATAACAAGTGCTTCGATCTTCATGACTACTCTACCCCATCCTCATAATGAAAATTAGCCCAGACAGTAAGAATGAGTGGGGCCAGAAACCAGTAAACTTTCATCTACCAAGTTAGGCAGTGGCAGTCTGTGCTAGGGTACAATTTGTCCCTGCTTTAGAACTCTGATTGTTTCCCACAAGTCTATAAAGGACATGGTCTTTTTTTAAATTTAATTAGTTTTGTACTCAGTAAAATGGTCATGAATACTCCATTCAGTCTCTGTGGGGGTCAGGGACAATGCCTCAAGATACACCTACCCACACTGTAGCTCTTAAAACTTTGCACCCTCCCTCCCAAAATGCTCCCAGAGCTTTGGTAGACATGTTATAACTCTTCTTTAGTGGTAAGTTCTCTGCATTCCCTGAATTTCTGCTTTGATGAGTTTTGAGTGTCCTGGGTGTCTATTGCCTTCTCTCTGGAGGAGGTTGTCAGGCCAGGAGTGAGAGCAACAATCATGTTTAAATTGCCATTTCTTCAGGCAGATGACAGAGATGACTTATCTAGTATTAGGCTATTGTTACTTGTCATATTAATGAATCTTGGTTCATCCCAGAATTCACTGTCATCTGTAAAATGCATATTTTCCAACCAAGAGTGACAGCAGCATGGATCAAAGGAGGTAGGCATAGAGCCTTCAAAGACTTTTTTTAATGAACATAATCTCTTGGAATAATTTGCATGTATGTCCTGCATAAACTTAGGTGTAAAAATTAAAATTGTGTTTGCAGCATCAAACCCTGGTAAACAGACTACTGCTATGGTTGGAGGTGAGGTGTCACTAGGTGTGGATCTGAATTCCAGCCTAAAGGTATGTACAGAGATTTTGAGCCCTGGCTATGCTTGTTTGTGGTGCTGTTTGGTGTTATCTCTCTGCTTAGAGGGAGGCAGCTTCTTCCATCATTTGATGGAACTTCCCCTGTATCTGTAAGCTTGAAATAAATTCCTTCTTCTCATAAACTGCATCTAGTTTGGATGTTCATCCCAGTAATGTGAAACTGATTACACCTCTCTTCTTAGCCAAAGAACAGTGGGAGCTTCTCTCTAGAGTCTATGACCTTCCTGTCTATAGGGTTCTGGCTTGGTTCTCAGTACCAGCTATAAAATCCTTTCCACTAAGCAGGCCTAATATCTAATCAGAGAGTACTTGATTATTCCCATAGCCTGTGTGCCACTACTGCACAGGTGTGTACATTCTTGTCCATACTATTAGTAATCATTATCATCCAGAAGCTTGCATAGCACTTTCTAGAATTATGAGAGCTAGCTATCATGGATCTGGCTTCCTTCTCAGTTCCAGTATGATCTCTTCTTACCCTGTTCTCACAGCCTGTGGTGACTTCAGAAAAAGGGTCTTACCATTTAGTGCTGGTGGGTAACAAAGGGCTTTCGTACTAGCCCACATTGTTTTGGGGACCTCATGGGCCTACATAACCAATACCCCACTAAGGGAAGGTAACCCTGGGGCACCAGGATTCACCAGCCAGAGAGAATGGTCTTAGGGTTAAGCTTACTCTACCCTCTATATAGCACTTCTGCCTGGATAATTTCCATTTCCCCCTCTTATTAAAAGATACATCTTTTAATTAGCTATCCAGGAAGAAGGTTTCTATGCTGCTGATTCAAGCTATCATTAGTTTTCTGTAATTCCCCACCCTCCCTTTCCCCTATCCCCCATGTGATCATTCTATTGCTAGTATCCTGTCTCAGCACTTGCCTATCAAGTATTTCCTCCCCTCACTCCTCCATGTTTCCACTTTCTCCTAGCCTCATTCTACTTCCTTGCCAATGCTACTGCTGATTACTACAACTTTCAAACAAATCAAGCTGTTCCTTGTTAGGAACTATATATGAGAGAGAACATGTGATGTTTGTCTTTCTGAGCCTGTATGACCTTGCTTAGTATGACATTTTCTAAATCCATCTATATTCCCAAATTCCTGCAACTTTCATTAATGCATTTTTTTTCTTATCACTAAGTATAATTCCATTGTTTATATGTACCACATCTTCATTATCCATTCATAAGACCTGTTTTCCATCCCTAGTTATTGTGAGTAGAGTAGCCACAAACATGTGCACAATTATCTCCATAGTAAAGAGTAAAATCTTTAGAGTATATGCTAAAAATGGTATAGCTAGATCTAATGATATGTCTATTTTCAGATTTCAGAAGTATCTCCAGAGTGATTTCCATAGTGGCTATACAAGTTTGAACTCCCACCAGCACTGGGTATGGGTTCTTCTCTCCCTACATCCTCACCAACATTTGTTATCATTTGATTTTTTAAAATATTATTTATTTATTTGCAAGCAGAGAGAGACAGAGAGAAGAGACAGACACACACAGAGAGAATAGGTGTGTCAGGGCCTGCAGTTGCTACAAATTAACGCCAGATGTATGTGCTATTTTGTGCATCTGGCTTTCTGTGGTTAGTATGGAATCAACCCTGGGTCATTAGGCTTTGCATATAGGTCTTGGGAATCAAACCTGAGTTCTTTGCCTTTGTAGGCAAAGACCTCAACTGATAAACCATCTTTCCAGGCCTGTTCTAGATTTGATTATTGCTCCTTTTCCTTCTGTTGCCTCTTGAGTACCTTTGTCCTTCTCTTCAGTGTGGAATATTCCATGTAGCATTCTTTATTGAGCTACATTAGTGCTCATATAGTCATAAAGCTGGCTTTCATCATGGAAAGTTTTTTTTTTTTTTTTCACTTGCTATTATGAGGGATAATTTTGGTGGGTATTGAACTTTAGGTTGCAGCCATAGTGTTTTTGTTTTGTTTTGTTTAATTTGAAATACTCCATTCCAAGCCTTTTTGGCATTTAGTTTCCATTGAAAAATCAGTGGTAATTCTAATGGGCTTACCTTTGTAAGTAATGAACTGTTTTTTCTTCACATATTTTAGTTCTCTCTCTCTTTTCCTCTTTGTTTTATGTGCTTTGTGTTTTGACTATAATGTGATATGGGGAATGTCTTCTCTGATCTTGTGTATTTGGTGTTCTGTATCCCTCCTGTACCTGAAAATTCTCTCTTCTGTGAGATTAAGAAAATTTTCTTCAATAATTTGTTGAAGGCATTCTTTATGTCCCAACACAAGAGGCAAGGGTTTATTTTGTCTTACAGAAAGTTCATGATGTCAGGAGAAATACTGACACAAGCATTGGCTGGATGTTACAATCTTAGCAAGAGAGTGAGCAGCAGCAAACAACAAAATACAACAAGCAGCAGGGACCACACCATAACTCACACCTCTGTTTGGGGCTGGAATTTATATCTGTCCCCAAAATATCTTTGGGCTTGCCTCTCCCCACCCCCTGACACCTCCTCTAGCCAGGCAGCTAGAGACCTGAGTTATAAACTTTAGTAAAACATCTGAGTGTATAGGGGACATACATTCAAACTACCACAGTATGGAAGCACAAAGACTATAAATAGCTACAACAATCCTAAGGAAAAGGAATACAGTAGAGGAAGTATCACAATATCTTATATCAAATTATATTATAGGACAATAACAATAAAGGTAGCAGGTACTGATACCTAAATAGACATATAGACCAATGGAACAGAACAGCAGATCCAGAAATCAAGCCACAATACATTAGCCACCTAATCTTTGACAAATGGCTCAAAAATATTCAGTGGGAAAAAGACAGCTTATTCAGCAATTGGTGCTGTGTGGGGAACCATTGGTCACTAGGAAACCAAAAGTGTCTCCATCTTAAATAATGACTCCATTTTTTAATAAGTTGTCTGTTTTGGAAAGTCGCAAGGTCTGAAGTTGTTAACCCATGCACGGAAAAAGAATAATGTAACCCATAAAGAATGAGAAAGTCGTTATCTCATGGCTTTGGGGCTGGGGCCTTATCCTGTGAAACATCTTGTGCCTTTGGGGCCGGAACCTTATCCTATTGAAACGGAACTATAGCAATACCTAAACTGTTGACAAACTTCCCTGTTCTGCTGTATAAGAGGCACCCTGAGAAAAATTAAAATTGGCAGCTTGATCAGACTCCTGTCTTGCTGTCGGTTCCTTGTGTCTCTTGTCCCTTTCATTCCAGGTTTTCTGGGGTCCGTGCTCCCGTTGAAGCCCCGCTGGCCGGGGCAGTGCTGCAAAACTATATATCCAGTGTATTGTGGGAAATTGTATACACGGGGAGATAAGAACACACATCCATTAATCCACGATGGAGCACACATGACAGACCAAAGTACAATTGCACCAAAACCTATTCTGGTTAACCAATGAGTTTATTGGGGTCACTTACAGAGAATGGTGAGGGGTTGCTTACAGAAGCATGGGTGACTCAAAGGCATCACTCCAGCATAACTGATGACTCATCACAACTACATTTCGGAGGACAGTGCACAACCTGCAGGTATCTATCTCTGCTGGTCAGAGTCTCATCCAAGCAGTTGTTTACCCTTCTTATAACCTTAGGAAGGTGTTCTTTAACTTTTAGCTCTCATGGATTTGTTGACCTCTTGACTCCCTCTTCCCCTCAGGAGGGAATATTTCAATTCAGAGAAAACTGCTGCACAACATTGGCCCAGTCTGCCCCTCCGCAGTTGTTTACTCTTCCTACATCCTTGAAGAGTGAGCATGTGACCTTTTAAATTTCAGCTCTCCCAACTTGTTGACTTCATAACTCCCTCCTCTTACAGGAGAAAATATTTCAATTTGGAATAATTTGCTATACAACACACTTACAGAAGAATGAAATTATATCTATACCTCTCTCCCTATACAATTATTAATTTAAAATGGATCAAGGACATTTATATAAAACCAGAAACACAGAAAGTGCTAGAGGGAAAAAAATAAGGAACACACTCCAAAATATAGACACAGGCAAGAACTTTCTAAATAGGCCTCCAATACCATAGGAATCACCCCAAGAATTAACAGATAAAACTACAAGAAATTGAAGTTTCTTCTGCACAACAAAAGAAACCATCATCAAAGCAAACAAATAGCCTAAAAATGGGAGAAAATCTTTGCTATGCATACTTCAGATAGAAGGTTAATAACTAGAGTTTACAAAGAATTTCAAAACTTAAATATGAAAAAGAAGTTAATTTGCAAGTCACCAAATGGGCTAATGAAATGAACAGACAGTTCACAAAAGAAAAACCACAAATGACCAACAAACACTTAAGAAAATGTTCAATCTCGGGGGCTGGGAGTTAGCTACCACGAGGAAGGTGAATGTGGCCAAGCTGTGCTACATGAGTTGGGATGACTACAGGATCTTGACGGTGGTTGAAATGAGCATGAAGAACCATGAAATTGTTTCCTGCAATTTGATTGCTTCTACAGCCAGCCTGAAACATAGAGGTTGTAATAAAGTTTTAAGAGTGCTAGTGAAGCTGAGGTGTGGTGGCACATGCCCTTAATCCCAACACTCTAGAAGCAATGGTAGGAAGATTGCTGTCAGTTCAAGGCCAGCCTGAGATTACATAGTCATAGATTACATAGGTCAGCCTGGGCTAGAGTGAGACCCTACCTCAAAAGACAGAGAAAGAGAGAGAGAGAGAGAGAGAGAGAGAGAGAGAGAGAGCTAGTGAAACATAAATCTTGGGAATGTACCAACAGATCTAGATGTTTATGTTGATGCAAAGGAAGAAGGGCAGCAATTTGCATCAAAGCCTCATAGGCTAGGAAGAACCTCCTTCCAAAATCTGAAAAAGTGTGAATACCACAAGGACAGGCACATTGTTTCTTGGCTTTATTTACCTCGTCTCTATACTATGAAGAAATTTGCCTACATGAAGGCATTATATGAGGAGAAATTTCCAGTTCCCTGTAATCACTATGCAGTGGTCATGGAGATAATAAATGATTATCCTTTGTGTCAGGTCCAACATGTTGAAGATCCTGCTCAGTATATGATGAAGCTTTGGAACTAATTGTCAGACTAGCAAATCATGGGCTGATTCATATTGGATAAAAATGATCACATCACCATAATTGATTTTGCACTGAGATTTCTGCAATTGGAAACACAAAGGAAATGCAGACAGATGATGAGCTGCTACATCTGGGAGGTCAGGATGATCAAACCAATAAAATAGGAGAGGGATCAGATTTCTTCTTTCTTTCTTCTACTTCTTCTTCTTCTTCTTTTTTTTTTTCTGTTTGGTTTTGTTTTGTTTTTTGAGGCAGGCTCTCACTCTAGCCCAGGCTGCTTGTCTGGAATTCACTATGCAATCTCAGGGTGGCCTCAAACTCAAGGCAATCCTCCTACCTCTGCCTCTCGAGTGCTGGGATTAAAAGCATTCACCACTATGGCTGGCTAGGATTTCTCGTTTTCTGATGAAGAGGTGTCAGAAAAAGCAAAGTTTTGTAGAGCAGAAGTGGAAAGTGAACAAAACTCAGAGGAATCATATGGCTATTGCTGTAGCAGCTTTGGAGATCTTGAGCAAATAAAGGAGTCTTCATTTCTTGCCTTACTATATTAGTACAACTTCAGGAGCATTGACTCTTCCCTCTCTTTAACTTGTTAATCCATGGGGGCAATAAAGCTGACTTTTCAGAACAGGACACTTTTTCAGCATTCAGGCCCCTTCAAAAGACTCTGCATTCTTTTTGTTGTCCCAGTGTGGGTCAGCTGGTCCAAATCTCAATGGTTGTACTCTCTCAAACAATTGCAGCTGAATGGGCAACAGTTTTGGCCCCAAAATTTCATTTGTTCTGTTCCACATCCTTCTACTCACATCAGTCCATTTCTATGCATAGCAAACCTGCAAGAGTTCTCAGGACATAGGCATAATAGTGAGCCTCTAACACAATCTATTTCTAGCCCAGTCCAGACAAAGCTCTTTCTAGCCCTCATAATCCAAACCTCACAGTCCTTAGTTCTTACGGCATTCAGGTCTTTCAACTCTAACTGGAATGGTCCATCAAGCTGTACTTACAGCACTGCAATGCATCTGTTAGGCCAACATTTCAAATCCTTCCACATTCCTCTTGAAAATCAGCTCCAAAAGCCATGCAGTGAGGTTCTTAGCAGCAATGACCCCACTTCTGGTACCAACTTTACTGCATTCCATTTTGCATTGCTGGCAGAAAACACCCAACCAAGATCAGCTTGTGGGGGAGAAAGGTTTATTTTGGCTTACAGACTCGTGGGGAAGCTCCAAGATGACAGAGAAAAACAATGATATGATCAAAGAGTAAACATCACCTCCTGGCCAACAACAGATGAACAACAGTAACAGGAGAGTATGCCAAACACTGGCAAGAAGAAGCTGGTTATATCACCCATAAGCCAGCCCCCAATAATACACTGCCTCTAGAAGTGGTTAATTTTCAAATTGCCATCAGCTGGGGACATGGCATTCAGAACTTCCAGGTTTATGAGAGACACCTGAATCAAACCACCACAACCTCATAGTAGCTGCACACAAGACGTGCATAATAAGAGGGGGGAGAATAATGACATCAAAATATAAGAGATATTAATTGGAAAGAAGAAGGGACTCAGTGGAAGAAGGATTCTGAAGGGATAAATGGGTGGTAGAGGGGATTATGATCATGGTTTATCGTCTATATGTATTGTAGTAATTTGAATGTGATAGCTTCAATGTATGACCCCATAGACTCAGAAAACCTAAGTTTCTGGGGACACCTGAATCAAACCACCACATAAACAAATCAAACTATTTAATGTAAGGATCTGAATATGAGAGAGAGCATATGTAATTTGTGTTTATAAACCTGAGTTATCTCACTTAACATATTTTTTCCAGATCTACCAATTTTCCTGCAAATTTTATTATTTCATTTTTCTTTATTGATGAGAAGAATTCCATTGTGTATATGAACCACATCTTTATTTTCCACTCATAAGTTGATAGTATCTGGGCTTATTCCATTTCTAGCTATTGTGAATAGAGCAGTGGCAAACATGTTTAAGCCTACAGGAAAGAATAAAATTATTAGCATATATGCACAGGAGTATACCAATGATAAATATATTTTTAGAGTTTCCAGGCACCTCAATGCTGATTTTCACAGTGACTGTACAAGTTTGCACTCCCACCACAGGGAAGAGAGCTATTCTTTCCACACACCCTCACCAGCATGCATTGTCATTGTTTTTTATGCTAGCCATTCTGACTGGAGTGAGATAGAATTTCAATGTAGTTTTAATTTGCATTTCCCTAATGGCTAAAGATGTTGAACATCTCTTAAGATGTTTATTGGCCATTTGTATTTCTTCCTTTGAGAATCTCTATTTGGTTCCTAGTCCCACTTTTTAGTGGGTTGCTTGATTCTCTATTGCTTAGTTTTTTTACTTCTTTATGTATCCTACATATTAAACGTAATTCAGATGTATAATTGAGTTTGGCATGGTGGCTCATGCCTTTAATCCCAGCACTCTGTAGAAGGATAAGATAAGTACTGTGAGTTTGAAGCCAGCCTGAGACTACAAAATTCTAGATCAGACTGAGCTAGAATGAGACCTTACCTCTAAACAAATAACAACAGAAATATACAAAACAGATGTATAGCTAGCAAGGATTTTCTCCCAGTCTATTGACTATTGTCTATTGACTGTTGATATTTTGCTTAGCTTTTTATTTCATGATGTCCTAGTGATTCACTGTTTGCTTTATTTCCTGAGCTACAAGGGTATTATTCTGAAAGTCTATCTCTACACCAATATCTTAGAATGTTCTTGTTACTTTTTTTTTTCTAATAGTTTTATGGTTTCGTATTGAGTTACTTGATTCAACTGGAGTTGATTTTTATGCAGAGCAAGAGAAAGCGGTCTAGAATACTTCTTCCACATGTCATTATCCAGTTTCTTCAGTATCATTTGTTGAAAATGTACTTTTCTGTAATGTGCATTTTGTCCTCTGTGCCAAAGCTCAGGTGGCTGCGATTATGAGATCTTATGCCTAGATCTTCTATTCTATTCCATTGATCTATGTGTCTGTTTTTACGCCAGTTCCATACTGTTTTTATTACTATGGATTTGTAGCAAATGTTGAAATAAGGTATGGTGATACTACCAGTGGTATTCTTTTTGCTGAGAAAACTTTCAATAATCAAGGCCTTTTGTCCTTCCATGTAAATTTTGAGAAATTTTTCCTATTTCTGTGAATAGTGCTACAATTTTCATTGAATTTACAGTTAATCTGTATATGAGTTTTGGATGGATGACCATTTCATTGTACCAATTCCCCTGTTCCACAAATATGAGAGATTATCCCATTTTATCACCTATTCTTCAGTTTCTTTCTCCAGTGTTTTAATGTTTTCATTGTACAGATCTTTTACTTCCTTGGTTAGGGATATTCAAGATAGTTAATTTTTATGGGTATTGTAAATGTGACTGTGGTGGTTGGATTCAGATGCTCCCCCATAAACTTAGATGTTCTGAATGCTAGGTTCCCAGCTGATGGAAATTTGAGAATTAATGCCTCCTTCAGGCAGTGTATTGCTGGGGGCAGGCTTATGGGTGTTATAGCCAGTCTCCCCTTGCCAGTGTTTGGCACACTCTCTCCTATTGCTGTTGTCCACCTCATGTTGGTGAGGGGTTGATGTCCTTTTTCCTCACAAGTTGCTCCTGGTCTGGTGACTTCTGACAGCAATGAAAAGCTGACTGCAACAGACTCCTTTCCTAATTTCTTTCTCTATATGTTTTCCACTGATATATATGAAGATTGCTAATTTATGTATGCTGATTTCATATCCTTTGCTGATAAAGTTAATCAGCTCTAGGAGTGCTTTGGTAGACTTTTTATTTTATTTGCTCTTTTATGTACAGAATCATGTCATCTACAAATAAACCTGGTTTGACTTCTTCCTTTTCAATTTGTTTCACCTTTCTTTCTTTCTCTTTTTCTTTCTTCTTTCTTTTCTCTTTCAGGATGACCTGAAATTCACTATATAGTCTCAGGGTACCCTCGAACTCATGACAGTCCTCCTAAATGATGAATTTCCTACATCTATTTTCCCTCCTTAGTGATGGGATTAAAAGCTTAAACCACCACACCAGGCTTATATCACTTTTATTTCTTTCTCCCATGTTTTTACTTGAGCTACAAGTTTAAGTACTATGTTAAATAGTACTGGGGACAGTGGACACCTCTCTCTTACACCAGACCTTAGTGAGAATGATGCACACTTTCCCCATGTACTATGATATGACATTTAGATTTGTTTTACATAGCCTTTATTATGTTGAGATATGGTCCTTCCATCCCTAATCTCTTCAGTGTGTTCATCATGAAAGGGTGTTGTACTCTGTTGAAGGCCTTTGCTGCCTTTGTTGAAATGATCATGTGAATTCTGTCCTTATATCCACTTATGTGACTTGTTACATTTATTGATTTCCATATACTGAACCATCCCTGTATCTTTGTATAAAACCTGCCTGATTGACGTGGATGATACTTTTGATATGTCCTTGGATTAGATTGGCGAGATTTTACTGAGAATTTTTATATAAGTTCATCAGGTATATTGGTCTATTTTTTTTTTTCTTATTCTCTGGTCCTATCTATTTGGTTTTCTATGTGCATCTTGAACTTGGATTGTTCTCTCTTTTATAATATTAAGAAATTTTTCTTATATAATTTCATTGAAGATATTCTCTGTGCCCTCAGCCATAGTTTTTCCCCTGTAGGCCCATGATTCACATACTTAGTCTTTTTAAGGAGTCAAAATTTTCCCCCATGTTCTGGTTGTACATTTTTTTGACCTTGTCATTGATTTTGGATTACCAATCTATTTCCTCTATCTTGTCCTTAAGCCCTGATAATATGTCCTTTACATGATCTATTCTGTTGTTGAGGCTTTCTTGGGAGCCTTTTAACTTTTTTTTTTTTATTTTCACTAGGTTTTATTCAGCATCTTTCTCTTTTTATTGAGTTACATTTTCTTTTCTTTGTTTGATTTTCTCATTGTATTTAGTTGATTGTGCTCTCTTAGAATTTATCCAGCCATTTGATCATGTATCATCCTGCTGTTTTCTGAGTTCTTTTGTTGATTACCTTCAATTTCATTCAGCCATTTGTTCACAGTCTTATTAAGTTTGTTGAACATGCTTATCATAATTGTATTTTGAAATTCTTTGTCTGGAGTTTCCTCTAAGTAGTTTCATTGGAGGCTTCCACTGCGGGACTAGGCATTCTTGATGGAGATATCTTACCTTGGTTTTCTTTATTATTTGTTTTTGTCTTAGGCTTTGCCTATCTAAAGATTATCCCTTTGTTTGTTGAGAATTCACTACCAGTGTTTCCAGTGGGGGCTGTGTTGAGTGGCTTCGTTAGCCTTTATCCAGGCTGGCATAAACTGATGGTCTATTCATAGATCTAGGCAGGGCACGCTGGACTCTGACCAGCCTATTCTGTGTGGACAGTCTTCACAGGGGTCTGCGTTGGTCAGATTATGGAGTATGACCAGTGCAGGGAGGTCATAGTCTAGTTGTCCCTAGTTAGGGTGGGCATGGGATGGTGGGCTTGGAGTAGAAATAGGACTAAATGGGCCCAATCCCCAATCTAGGAGTGGACCAGGGGGCTACTCCACTGACTAAATGCCACATCAGGAGCATTCACTTGAAAGCTAAATGGCCTGTTTATTGTAAAGGCAGATTCCACAAAGATCTGGGCTTGTTCTGCTATGGACTGTAAACAGCTCATGGAGAATCTAATCTCATTGTCACTACTCAGAACGGTGCAGGTGAGAGTCTTGGAGAGTATGGATAGCACCAAATGGGCCTGATCCCCAATCTGGGTTTGAATTGATTGGACGTTTACTGCTATGACTGAGTGGGCATGTGGGGAGGGATGTGAAGGAGAATAATATTCACCTGGATACTCCACAGGCTGACTTCTGTGAAAAATTTGGTGAAACAAATTCTCAGAAGAAGAATGGCTAACACACACTTAAGAAAATGTTCAACATCCCTAACCATTAATGAAATACAACTGTGAGATTCCACCTTACCCCAGTAAGGATAGGAAACATTAAAAAATCAAATGAAAACAAATGTTGGTGAGGCTGTGGAGAAATAGGAACCCTCATTCACTGTTGGTGGGAATGTAACCTAGTACAACCACTGTGGAAATCAATTTGGACATTCCTGAAAAGAATATAGAGTTACCAGCAGACCCTGTTATTCCCCTACTGGGCATTTACCATAAAAATTCTAAAACTCAGTTCAGAGATACTTGCTCAACCATGTTTATAGCTGATCAATTCATAATAGTTAAAAACTGGAATTAGCCCAGGTGTCCATCATTAGATGAATGGATAACCAAGATGTGATATATGTACATGATGAAATTCTACTCATCAATAAGGAAAAAAGACACAATGGATTTGTAGAGAAAAGGTCAAACTTGGAACAGATCATTTTAAGTGAACTCACACAATCATAGAACACAATCTTCACATGATCTCATTCACCTGCAGTTCCTAATCTGGATCAGCCCAAGTTGCTGACATAACTGAAGCATCTTGAGGCTTGGGCAATAGGAGGGTAGAGCTTGGGGGAAGGATAAAGGTGGGAGGGGGACACTAAATCTAAACCTAAATTGAACTGGTACTGTAGAATCCTATATCCTGGAAATCAGACTAAAAGATGGAACCCTCAAGCTAACCTTAGAGGGAGCACCTGAATCAAAGGATCTTGGAGAGAGTGAGATGAAACCTAACCTCAAATTTCTCCTGTTTCTTTATCTTCTCTGGATTTTTCTTTTTTCTTTTCCCTTGGTGCTGGCCTGTAATTCCCTGTACCAGAATGTGGTCTACATCCATAATGAGCTGTTGATAGGAGACACCTACTAGATCTTCCAAAACAAACAAGACAGACTTCTTACAGAGCACTGGATTACCCACCAGAGGTTAATAGTAAGACCCTACTGCTGAAGACACCAATCATTGTTGGCATGGACCATGGAAAGACCTGATTGGAATCAAGAGGAGAACCAGTCCTCAGATAATTAGCCCATCTAGTGCTGGAAGGCACTACATGAGCTACCAGGGGAAAGTGGCCAACATCTGTCCAAGCAACTCAAAGTCTAATCAACTCAGAAGCAAAGAACCTGATGTGATGTTTACACAAGTGCAATAGTGGCACACAGCCATGGTGGGTAAGCAACTGCTGTTGGATTGGCTAACAGATCTGCTCAGTGGAAAGGAAACCATATCTGGAACTGGGAAACAAATCAGGTTCATATCCAGATAATGATTCTGCTTTCCATTGTCAATCTCCCACTAGCCTCCAGCCTCTACAAACAAGCTCCAAATGCATGCACCACTATGGGCATCTGGCTTTATTTAGGCACTGGTGAATCAAACCTGGGCCATTAACCTCTGAAGGCAAGTTCCTTAACTGCTGAGATATTTCTCTAGCTCTTGTTTCTTTTCTAAAGAATATTTCAGAGACTTCTGGTTAAGATGGTGGCATAGGAACCACATCAAACCAGCCTTGGGGAGAAAAAGTCAAAAAAAAAAAAAATCCCCACAGCAAAATATATACACTTTTACTGAAAAGTGAGGTGTATAAGAAATTAAAATGGCAGCAGAGAAGTAGGAGAGATTCAGAGCATCCAGAGCCCACACAGGCAGGCTGAAGTGGCTCCAGCAGTGGCAGCAGTGGCTCCAGCAGCAGCATCTTTGGCAGCAGCAGCAGCAGTGGCGGCTCCGGCAGCAGTGGCTTCGGCAGTGGCAGCGGCAGCTGCAGCTGCAGCTCAGGCAGAGGCACTGGTGGCTCTGGCAGTGGCAGCGGCAGCTCCAGCATTGGCGGCTCCAGCAGCAGCAGTGCCAGGTCCATGGGGCCACAGCTGCCAGGTTTGGCTTGAACAGCAGGAAAAGCCAGTGCCAAGCTCTGGTAAACAGAACAGCTATCCAGCAACCCAGCCAGCCTACTTGAACCCACAGTGCACCAAAGAGGGACTCAAGTGGGGAGCGCAGCATAACTGAGACCAAAATCATCCCAAAAGGTAACTGGGATTATATCAGGTCAGTACCCACCTAATAAACCTGGTACATAGCCCTAAATCAGAAGTCCTAATTGCACCTTCCATATCAGGATAAATTATATGTTAAGTCTGATGGATGGTCATATTTGCCATTCTTAAATAAGCTATATGTTGGGCTTGTTATTTGTTGCTTCTTCATTTATAGTGCCTTTGTCTCCTCTTCTATTATTCATTAGGGAAGGGTCTCACTTGATCTCAAGCTGACGTGG
Source organism: Dipus sagitta (assembly GCA_036346955.1). Classification (NCBI taxonomy): domain Eukaryota; kingdom Metazoa; phylum Chordata; class Mammalia; order Rodentia; family Dipodidae; genus Dipus; species Dipus sagitta. The sequence goes on from CM070772.1 coordinate 70,189,126, forward strand.
AACCCTCAGCAGCCCAGAAATCTTACCCTCCTTGTTGATAGAGAATCTGGTTGTCATAATACCTACTCTTGCATAAATACTCTGTGATGTTTTTTATTGAATGTATACATTGTTTAGCTAAATTTTAGAATCTATCCGTATTTTGTTCCACTCAGCCTACTTGAATACTCCCATAGAAGGCAAACCCAACACCTAAGTTCACTATTGTAGATACTCTGAGAGTCTTAAGAGCCACTCCTAGCACCTTAAGCTCCTACCCTGCTGGGCTCCCCCCAAACAGGTACTGCTGAGGAAGGACCAGGCCTACTGGTTTCTCCCAAGGGGTTGAGAAAGAGGGTGAATGTCAGACATCTCAGAACCTCTCCTAGTCACCGGAGAAAAACCACACTGAGTTGGGAGTCTTGTTGAAGCAGGAACTCACTTTACTGTTACAGGAGGTTGCCTATATAATGTTGAGAACGAAGGCGGGGATCTCAGGAAAGGATGAGGTGTAAGGGCCAATAGTATATCGCGACTTTTGAAATGATTGACACTGGAGAGGGTAAGATTAAGACTAACCTTAATCTCCTACATCTTCCCTCCCTCACTTCCCCTCTCCCTGTCTCTCTCTCTCTTATCTCTAACTCTTGTATATTAGTTATCTTTTTCCTCATTTTCTTAGTGGGCACTGACCTGTAACTCCAAGATCCAGCATGGGGCTATCATCCACAATGAGCTTTTGATCAGAGAGACCTACAAGGTTTCCTAAAAGACAGACAGATTTCTGTCAGAGTACTTGATGACCCACCAAAGGTTAGTGGTAAGACCCTACTGCTGAAGATACCTTATGTGATGGACATGCAAATTAGAATGGCATGGCTGGAAGTTGGATGAGAGTCAGTCCCCAGACAGTCAGCACGTCTAGTGCCAGAAGTTGCTACATGGGCGACTGGGGGAAAACGACCAATATCTGTCAAAGCAACTCATGATCTAACTTACTTAGCAGCAAATAACTTGTTGTGATGCCCACACAAGTGCAGTGGTGGCACACAGCCATGGTGGGGAACCAACTGCTCTCTATTTGACTAACTGATCCCCTCACTGGTATGGGACCCATAGCTGGAGCTGGGAAACAAGTCAGAACCATATCCAAACATAAGCCCACTCTCCAATATCAAGCTACCATCAATTGTGGGCTACAAGAGGGCCTACACCTATTAAATTCTCTATTAAAAAAAAAAAAGTAAGGGTTATCTCATTTGTCCTGGTGTTAACTTACTCTCCGTTGGAGAATCTGCTTCTCTTTTTCAGATAGATGTAGATCCTAAGGAGAGAGCCACCCCATCATACCTCAAAAGGGCCCCGGCTGAAACTAAGAAAAATTGGAGAAACAAGCAAGGGGGCTGTTTTCCTGATGAACCAGGACACCAGCACAAGGGGGAAGGAGATCAGCACAGAGAAAAATCAACTCCTACCAAATCAGAGAGCCAGAGCCTCAGAGGCCCCCAACACCTCATCACTGAAGCAGACCAAAAATGAACCCAACATGGCTCAGGGAAATTTTGCGGAAGAGGGGGCGGAAAGAATGTCAGAGTCACATGTTGGGTCATGATATGCAGAGACATTTATCTTACCCATAACTGTGGGCTAACTCCACAATGCATGACCCGTATACCTCAACAAGGAGGGGCCAAGGGGACGGGGGTAAGTCACGGATGAGCCTAATAATGGTACCAAACTGACAGTATTTGCTGAATACAGAACTGACTAATAAAAAAAAAAAGAAAGAAAGAAAGAAATGATTGGTTCTAAGCGCGCGTGCATGGGAATTCCAACTCCTGTTCGGAAGTAACAGGCCAGAGGCCATTAGGCATCTTGCTGGGTCACATCTGGCCAGAGGCAGATCGCCAAACTTTAGCTAGGCTCAGGAAGTTCTACTAGGCCTCACGTGCGGGCCTCTCAAGGCCCAACATCTCCCCCTTTTGTTTTTGTAAGAGCATTAGTCACCATGGCCCCTGTCTTAGGTTGTCCCCTTCTGGGGATCTTACCCGTCACTGGGTACCAGGTGTTTAGCTCACTGAGAACCTACTCCATGGCCTGTCTTAGGTTGTCTCAGTCAGTCTGAGATCTTACCCATCATCGGTCACATGGAGGGCAGAGGAGGTGGCAGTGGGTCATCTGAGGAACTTAATTCTTGAGTTGCCAGCCTGTGATAATTTATCTCAACCTGATGGATTTTTATTGCCTCTAGCTGCTGGTGAGTGAATTGTGTAATTTTGTTAAATACACAAGGCGCGACAGTGAGGATAAGGAAAGGAGAAGAAGAGGTCCAAGTAGAGGGAGGAGGTAGGGTAAGAAGTCATGTAAGCCCGTCTGCAGCGGGTTGTCCTGGAGGTCCCACCGGCTCCTCTCCAAGTCTTTCTGGAGCTTCTTAATCTTGTCCTGGACGACTCCCAATTTATTGGTGTAAAAGCAGCATTTTTCCTGTAAAAACAAGCATATGCCTCCCTTATCGGCCATTAGTAGGTCTAGTCCCCTCCTGTTTTGTAGGACTACCTCAGCCAGGGAATCTAGCTGTTGTTGGAGATAGGTCTCCCTCCAATATAATCAAAAGAGGGCATAGGGAGAGCCTCATTTCCAGGAATGATATCTACATCTGGGATTAAGGTGGCTGGGGCACAAAGTCCTGTCCAATTGGTGGGCAGAAAGTCATAGGCCATCCCACCTCCACAAACATAAATCATTCCAGAAGGCGGGCAGCGTTGAGCACTGGGCTCAGTTGTGTTAAAAGTACAGAAGGAAGGATGAATGTATCCCACATCTATACTGGAATTATTAAGGGAAGGCAGGGCCCAAATGCAAGCTCCAGAGGAAACATTGGGAAAAGCTGGACGGGGATGGGGAAGGTGGCTGAGCAATTTTTTAAGGTCATATGGGCAATTGTAGTTGTATCATTGGTGATTACTGCAAGCAGCCGGGGAGGCCCAGATCGGAGGCAAAGCCAGCAATCCTCCACAAAGGAAGGAGTTATTTAGCAGGGTGAAGACCATTTTAGGAACAGTCCTCAGTGGTGGGACACTCCCTCAGTGTCCCCTTGTTGGGACAAATATTTTAGGTCTCTCGCTGGTACCCAAATGGGTCTTTTTCTTCTTACAAAGTTTTCCCATCAAAAAATTCCATGAGCTTCACACAAGTTTCTATCAAAAATCTCCTCTCTGTTACAGAGTTTTTGCACTTTAATCACTTTTCAGTACAAAAGATTATCCCAAGGTTGGGAAACAAACAAACCCTGTGATCCCAGCAATACAAACATAAATCTTAAGGAATGGCCAGCTCTTATCAGTAACACTGAATGTACATAAACTTGCTTACATGTAGGTGCTAAAGTCTTGCTGTCAAATGGCTGAGAGCTATGGATACAAGGCAAGCCAAATGGCTCCAGACAATCCCCCTGCCCCCTTTTTATGAACCAGGCCCCTTTGGGCCTCAGTGCAGAAAGACTGTGTCTATCTTAGGTTGTCCTCTACGATATTTAGGCCTTACCCATCATCGGTACATGAATTCCATCATTCATACCCTGTCTTAGGTTGACCTAACTCGAGAGAATCTTACCCATCTTTGACTACCAGCCTCTGCAGGGGCTTTAAGATAGTGTCGCAGGAAGCTGGGGTCGGGTCCATAGCTGTATCCCATGTACTTCTGTACGGATATCCATAATGGATCTCAAAAGGCATTTCACGAGTATGGGTAGCAGACAAAGAATGAGCAAAAGGCAAACACCTGTAGCAGCAAAGCTTCCTATCCAAGAAGTGAGAGAATTCCATCCAGGCAAGGCAGACTTAAAAGCAGATATTAAGTCATCAGCAGCTTTAGCTGCATCAAAAGTAAGATGATTATTTTGTAAAGACAAAATCTCTGAATGTAACTGAATCAGATCCAAGGAAATATCATTATGTCAAATACCTCTTAAATGTATTTTCCCAATGCTGTTGACTGTCATTATATTTTTTAGAAGTAACACAAATCTATTGAAAATCTACATGACACACCAAACAAGTTTTAACTTTCAACCCTAGTCACGCAAATACGTAACCACATCATACAAAGCATTTAACAGGTGAAACTGTATCTAGGGTAAGGATTGAGCCAAAGATCTTAAAGGGAGGCACAATTTGAACTTTCTCAGGGGCTACTTTAAAGCTGTGAGTATGAAGGATAGTTAGACATTAAAAGTACAAGCCTAAAGCCAAATGGGTCTTTTTTAATATTGAGGGAAGACACATCTAAACCCTCTCCCTGCTGTGAGGAGTGGGTCTGGTCCTCTCCAGACCCCAGTGAATGGGCCATTTCTAGAAAAATTTAAAATATTTAAGGTGAATAATGTTTTCTTTAGCTCACCATGGAGGGGGGTAGTGATTCCCCCTTTTGTTTTTGTAATTGTGATTTAAGTGTTTGGTCAACAATAGCTTGGCCTCGAGGGCTGTATGGGGTGCCTGTGGAATGTGAGATTTTTCCAGGTGTGCAGAAAATCTACAAAAGCCTTGCTTACGAAGCAGGGGCTGTTATCTGTTTTAATTTGATCAGGCAGCCTGAGAGTGGCAAAACATTAAAGCATATGACTAATGGCATGTTTAGATTTTTCCCCGGCATGTGCCAATGCCCAGCAGGTGTGGGAAAAGGTATCGACTGAAAGAAAAATATCAGTGATCCCAGTCACCACGAGAGGGTGGACTTCTCCCCTGTCCCCACCTGGGTCAGACCAAGGGAGCCACGTGGCAGTCTCCAAGAAGGGGGACTGCCCGCCAACTCCCAGTAGGGGAGGGCCGGGTACAAGCTGCCGGGGGGGGGGCATCTATTTAAATTACCACATTCTGCCCCTGGCTCCCAATAGATTTATAACCATCACATATTATAAATTGTACTAAGTTCAATTTTAAAGGTCCCATAGTCTTGACCAATTTAAGATATTAAGACCTGTAAAATAAAACAAGTTAAACACTTCTAATCTAAAGCCAGTCTCTGTGCCTGCAATTTTAACTTATTTGAGGTTTTCCAGCTTAAAATCTTCAATCTCAGCTGGGTGTGGTGGCGTACGCCTTTAATCCCAGTACTCGGGAGGTGGAGGTAGGAGGATTACCATGAGTTCTAGGCCACCCTGAGACTCCATAGGGAATTCCAGGTCAGCCTGGGCTAGAGTAAAACCCTACCTCGAGAAAAAAAAAATCTTAAATCTCTCATTCCAATGTCTCTAGCCAAGCACATCAGTCCATTACAAATTTAACTTTTATCAAACTCTCTGGGCCTGGGAAGCAGGATGCAGCCAGCCCTTGTGCCAGTAGCCCACTTCCAACAAAGTCCCCTGCAGTCATTCCTTCCCCTTAGAAAGCTCATAAGCCAAGCCTCAAAGTTCAATGCTGTCTGCACTTAGCATTCTCAGACTCCCATCAGAATAATCCATAAAATTTGGCTTACCACTCCAGAAGACACCTTCAGTTGCAAGCACCAAGTCCATGCCTATTCCTCCAAAACAAAGTTTCCAAAAGATCAACATCCACATGGTCAGGTTCATCTCAGTCCATTCCTTGGTACCAACTTAGCAGACAGCTTCAGCTTCACTGAGATGAACTTCCAGACCAGACACAAGTTATGGAGGAAGGGATATTTATTGAAGCTTACAGTTCCAGGGGAAGTTCCATAATTGCAGAAAAAGTTGGCCTGCCTTCACAGGCCTAAGCAGAGAGACAGAGAGAGAGAGAAGCACAAGCCTAAAGGTCAAAAGCCATACAGTGTGTCCACTAGGGACATATGACCCATTCAGAAATACAAAAGCCACAGATGCAGCTTGCCAGTGAACCAAAGTGAAAGGAAAGAGAAAGAGGATGAAGAGATGTTGACAAGCAAGTACAGGCTGTAGAAGCAAAGTTTAGCACATTAAATATGAAGACTGCCTCATAACTTATGAGGGTACGCTCACCCTGTGCACCGATTGACCTCCTCAACGAATGCCTCTCACGGGGCACTACTCTGCCGGAAACCAGAGCCCCACGTTAGGCGCCAGATGCTGGGCTCCCCACAACAGGTAGTGCTGAGGAAGGACCAGGCCCTCTGGTTTCTCCCAAGGGGTTGAGAAAGAGGGTGAATGTCAGACATCTCAGAACCTCTCCTAGTCACTGGAGAAAAACCACACTGAGTCGGGAGTCTTGTTGAAGCAGGAATTCACTTTATTGTTACAGGTGGTTGCCTATATAATGTTGAGAATGAAGGCGGGGATCTCAGGAAAGGATGAGGTGTAAGGGCCAATAGTATATCACGACTTTTGAAATGATTGGTTCTAAGCACGCGTGCAGGAATTCCAACTCCTATGTGGAAGTTACAAGCCAGAGGCCATTAGGCATCTTGCTGAGTCACATCTGGCCAGAGGCAGATCGCCAAACTTTAGCTAGGCTCAGGAAGTTCCAGTAGGCCTCACGTGTGGGCTTCTCAAGGCCCAACACTACCCTGAAGATATATAACATCACATTGACTGATACATCTAATAATACCCAGCTAACTAGAAAATCCAAGCATTAACTTAATCGAAGATGCAAAAATATATACATTATAACACAAGAAACACAAAGAAATCAAGATAATATAAATCCACCAAAAGTATTAATGCATTAGAAATGATCTCCAGTGAGAACGACTTAGAGGAAATGCTTGGGAAAGATTTCAACAGAATGATTATAAATATGTTCAAAGAAGTCAAAGAAGAAATTAAAGGAATAAAAGAGGAAATCAAAGGAATCAAAGAAGACACAGGACACCAATATAATGAAGTAAAGAGGTCAATACAAGACATAAATAAGGAAATAGAAATAATAAAGAAAAAGCAGTCAAAATAACTAGCAGCGAAGGACACAGTCAAAATAAAAAACTCTGTAGAAAATCTCACCAGTAGAATGGATGAAGGAGAGGATATAATATCTAAGCTAGAAAACCAGGTGGCAGATTTAATACAGTCCAACAAAGAGAAAGACAAACTAATAGAAAAGTATGAATGGGAATTTCAAGATATTCAGGACACTATGAAAAGATCAAACATAAGAATTCAGGGCATGGTAGAAGGAAAAGAATTTCACTCCAAAGGCATAGTAGGCATCTTCAACAAAATCATAGAAGAAAACTTCCCCCAAATTGAGAAAGAGCTGCCAATGCAGATACAGAAATCCTTTAGAAATCAAACCAGACAAAACCTGGAAAGAACCTCTCCTTGCCATATTATAATTAAACTACCAAACACAAACCAAAGAAAAAATATTGAAAGCAGTTAGAGAGAAAAATCAAGTTACCTACAAAGGCAGGCCCATCAGGATTACAGCAGATTACTCAACACAAACTTTCAAAGCCAGAAGGGCTTGGAGTGATGTATTCCAAGTTCTGAAAGATAACAACTGTCAATCAAGATTACTTTATCCTGCAAAGCTATCCATTCAAATAGACAGAGAAATGAGGACATTCCATGACAAAAGCAGGCTAAAGAAGTATTTGAAGACAAAACCAGCTCTACAGAAAATACTTGAAAGACTCCTCCATGCTGAAGAGAAAGAAAAACACAATATAAGAAACCTGGGACAAACAAACAATACTCAAATACTAGTTAACACAAGAAAGCAAAAGTAGACCTGGAAGAACTACAAAAAAATGGCAAAGATAGATACACACCTTTCAATACTATCTCTTAATATCAACGTCCTCAAGGCCCCAACCAAAAGACATAGGTTTGCAGACTGAGTTAAAAAGGAGGATCCTACAATTTGTTGCATCCAAGAAACCTACCTTTCTACAAAGGATGGACATTATCTTAGGGTGAAAGGTTGGAAAAGGGTGTTTCAAGAAAATGGGCCTAGAAAACAAGCAGGAATTTCTATCCTAATATCTGACAAGGTGGACTTCAGTCCAACATTAGTTAAGAAAGATAAGGAAGGTTACTTTATATTGATTAAGGGCACACTCCAACGGGAGGACATTACAACCCTAAACATATATATGCACCTAACATAAGGGCTCCTAAATTCATCAAACAAACGCTATTAGAACTAAGGTCACAGATAACACCAAACACAGTGGTAGTGGGTGACTTCAACACCCCACTCTCACCAACTGACAGGTCATTCTGGGAAAAAATAAACAGAGAGGCATCTGGATCAAATGAGGTCATAGAAGGAATGGACCTAACAGATATATACAGGATATTTCATCCAAATGCTGCAGAATATGCATTCTTTTCAGCAGCACATGGAATATTCGCTAAAATAGACCATATATTAGGACACAAAGCAAATCTTAACAAATATCGGAAAATTGAAATAATTCCTTGCATTCTATCTGACCACAATGAAATCAAACTACAAATCAATAGCAAGAAAATCTACAGAGCCTACACAAAATCATAGAAAATAAACAATACACTACTAAATGATGAATGGGTAAATGAAGAAATCAAGAAGGAGATCAAAAAATTCATAGATTCAAACGATAATGAGAACACAACATACCAAAATCTCTGGGACAAAATGAAGGCAGTCTTAAGAAATAAGATTATAGCATCAAGTGCCTATATTAAGAAATTAGAAGGGTCGCAAGTAAACAACCTAATGCTTCACCTTAAAGCCTCGGAAAAAGAAGAACAAGGCAAACCAAAAATCAGTAGTCAGGAAGAAATAATAAAGATTAGAGCAGAAATTAATGAAATGGAAACCAAAAAAAAAAAAAAATCCAAAGATTCAATGAAACAAAGAGTTCGTTCTCTGAAAGGATAAACAAGATTGATAAACCCTTAGCAAATATGACCAAAAGAAAGAGAGAAGAGACACAAATTAATAAAATTAGAGATGAAAAAGGCAACATCACAACAGATACCAGAGAAATTCAAAAAATCATAGGGACATACTATAAAAACATATACTCCACTAAGTATGAAAATCTGAAAGAAATGGATGAATTCCTTGATTTATATGACCTACCTAAATTAAATCAAGATAGATTAATCACTTAAATAGTCCTATAACAAGCATGGAGATCCAAGCAGTTATCAAAAATCTCCCAACTGAAAAAAGTCCAGCCTCAGATGGATTCACTGTTGAATTTTACCAGACCTTCAGGGAAGAACTAACACCATTGTTTCTTAAGCTTTTCCATAGAATAGAAAAAGAAGGAATCCTACCAAACTCCTTCTATGAAGCCAGCATCACCCCAATACCAAAACCAGGCAAAGATAGAAAAAAATAAAATAAAATTACAGACCAATCTCCCTCATGAATATAGATGCAAAATTCTCAACAAAATATTGGCAAACAGAATACAAGAATATATCAGAAAGATCATTCACCCTGACCAAGTAGGCTTTATCCCAGAGATGCAGGGATGGTTCAACATACACAAATCAATAAATGTAATATATTATATAAATGGACTGAAGAAAAAAATCACATGATCATCTCATTAGACACAGAAAAAGCATTTGACAAAGTCCAACATCCCTTCATGATAAAAGTCCTACAGAGACTAGGAATAGAAGGAACATATCTCAATATAATAAAGGCTATTTATGACAAGCCTACAGCCAACATATTACTAAATGGGGAAAAACTGGAAGCTTTTCCACTAAAATCAGGAACAAGACAAGGGTGTCCACTGTCCCCACTTTGATTTAATATAGTACTGGAAGTCTTAGCCATAGCAATAAGACAAGAGATGCACATAAAAGGGATACAAATTGGAAAGAAGAGATCAACTTATCACTATTTGCAGATGACATGATTCTATATATAAAGTACCCTAAAGACTCTACCAGCAAGCTGTTAGAGCTGATAAACACCTACAGCCATATAGCAGGACACAAAATAAAAACACAGAAATCAGAAGCATTCCTATATGATAACAACAAACACACAGAGGATGAAATCAGAGAATCACTCCCATTCACACTTGCATCAAAGAAAATAAAGTACCTCATAATAACCCTAACCAAGGAAGTAAAGGATCTCTACAATGAAAACTATAAAACACTCAAGCAGGAAATTCCTGAAGACACTAGGAAATGGTAAAACATCCCTTGTTCCCAGATCAGAAGAATCACTATTGTGAAAATTGCAATCTTACCAAAAACAATCTACACATTTAATGCAATCCCCATCAAAATTCCAACGGCATTCTTCATGGAAATAGAAAAAACAATCCCAAAATTCATTTGGAATCACAAGAAACCTCCAATATCTAAAATAATACTGAGCAACAAAAATAAGGCTGGTGGTATCACCATACCTGATTTTAACCTATACTAAATAGCCATACTAACAAGAGCAGTATGGTACTGGCACAAAAACAGACATGTCGATCAATGGAACAGAATAGAGGACCCAGATGCAAGTCCAGGTAGCTATAGCAACCTAATATTCAATAAAAATGCCAAAAATACTCATTGGAAGAAAGACAGCCTCTTCATCAAATGGTGCTGGGAAAATGGATATTTATCTGTAGAAAGATGAAAATAGATTCTTCTTTCTCTCCATGCACAAGAATTAAAGCCAAATTGATTGACCAGCTGACAGAAAGCGAGAAGAAGCCATTCTACATACAGTTCAATGGGAGAAAGAGAAATCACCAGTGAAGATACTCAACAGTGGACACTGCAAGCCTTATGTTTGGCAAGCCAGGCCAAATGAGCCAATGGGTGCAATAGTGGCACGTTTGTTATGGGGGAAATCAACTGCCCTCTAATTGGACTGGAGGCCTGCTCCATGGGAGGGAATACATCCCTGATAATGAAAACTTAAAACAGGGGTAGTCATGAGCCCTCGTTGTGTAACGTCTGCTGTTGTCTGGCTAAACATATATACTATGCTTATCAAACTGTCCAGTAAGCACTTCTGTTAATGTTCATATCCTTACATTAATGCTACTCTCACTTTTGGTAGATAATCTTCTCTTTTCAGATGGCAGTGACCTTGGGACGACTCAGAAGGTATCACGGTGATGGAAAGAATTGACCGCAGTGCTGAGTACTGCAATATCTCCATCACACCTTCCAAGTCTCAGGGTCTGATGTGGAAGAAGTGGCAGAAAGAACATAAGAGCCAAAGGAAGGGTAGGACTCCATATGACATGCTCCCTCCAGGCATAAAATGGCCTGGATATCCATGGCCTCACAGTGCCTGAAACTACCTGCACAAAACCATTATAAGAGGAGGAAAAGATCATGACATCAAAATTAAAAGAGAGATTGATTGAGATGGCGAGGGTGTATGATGGAGAATGGAGTTACAAAGGGGAAAGTGGGGGGAGGGAGGGTATTACCATGTGGTATTTTTTATAATTATGGAAGTTGTTAATAAAAATTTGGAAGAAGAAAAAAGAATATTCCAGGCCGGACATGGTGGCACACACCTTTAATCCCAGCACTCAGGAGGCAGAGGTAGGGGGATCACCTTGAGTTCAAGGCCACCCTGAGACTACATAGTTAATTCCAGGTCAGCCTGGACTAGAGTGAGACTCTACCTCAAAAAGCAAAAAAAAAAAAAAAAAAAAAAAAAAAAAAAAAAAAAAGAATATTCCTACATTAGTATAGTGTTTGCTCATGATTCTCTCCCATTACATGCTTGTCCTCCCTCCCTTGCCCCCATTCCACTGAACTCTCTTTCAGATTAGTCCTTCTATTTTGGTGTCTCCTTCCCCCCCCCCTCCTCCATCATACATATTAAAATGCCACTGAGCCATCTGTCCAGCCCAAAATGCTGATGGTCTCAATACTATGCAAGTCTGTGGAAGTAATGACAGCCAATAGCCACTACATGAATGCACTAGTCATCTTATGCCCAGAGGATAGTGTCCCAAAGTACCTCTTCCCACCCTCTGGCTCTTACATTCTTTCCACCCCTTCTTCCATGATGTTCTCTGAGTCTTTCAGGACAAGATGGAGATGTCTCATGTAGTGCTGAGCTCTCAACAGCCTCTTATTCTCAGCGTTTTGACTAATTTAGAATTCTGCTAGCCATGCACAGAAAGAAGCTTCTCTGGTCAATGATGAGAATAGCATCAATATTCTCTCTCGACTACCTCCTCCAAACTATTCCTTGAGCCCCAGTTGGGGTTTGTAGAGATGTCTCATTTCAAAGTATTCACATGTCATTTCTTAGCACCTTCCCACTAGGTACTGCTAAAAAGGAAAAGGAAGCATCTTTGTCCAAAAGTGAGAGCCTCATTAATCTGTAAGCATAAACATAGATATTTAAAGGGCAATTTGCTGTATACAATATATCGATTTAGCCAAATAACAGTACTAGGTTCTTTTCTAGGGTCTATGACCTTCTAAGCCATTGAATTTTGATTAGGCATCCAGTGCCAGGCATGAATCCCTCCCATAGAGTGGGCCTCACATCCAATATTAGAGCAGTTTGTTACCTCCACAACTGAAATGTCATCATGGGACCAATAGGCACATTTTGCCTTGTTGGCCCATTGTGTAGCTCACTGAATCCACTACTGGCTCAAACTGTTGATGACTAATCATGTGGAGTGATGTGATGACTAAGCATGTGGAGTCTTCAGCAATAGGATCGATCTTACCTTCCAGTTATGGTGTACAATCAAGAGCATTGACAATGACTGGTATTGTTTTGGATGCCTCATGGGCTTCTCCAGCCAACAACTCACTGGAAGTTTTCCCAACCCTGGCACTGGGATTTCTATGTAATGACCTGTGGCTTCTGGGTGCAGCATTTTCCACACCTGCATGATATTTTTGCCCAAATTCTGTCTATCCCTCTGTTATCTATCTATCTATCTATCTATCTATCTATCTATCTATCTATCTATCTTATCTGTAACAGACAGCTTCAGGTTCACTGAGATGAACTTCCAGACCAGGCACAGCTATGGAAGGAAGGGACTTATTGAAGCTTACAGATCCAGAGGAAGCTACATAATGTCATAAGAAACTGGCCCTGCTTTCACAGGTCCAAGCAGAGATAGAAAGAAGCCACAAGCCCAAAAGCTAAAAGCCACAACCACATAGCACACTTAAGGAGCTCTAACTAGGCACACTTTGCATATCTTTAGATTGGAATTTCAAACCCACCACCACACCTTAACATCTGCCCAGTGACACCTTCTCCAGCCAGATGGCTGCAGATCCAAACTACAAACTAAGACAACACTGAAGATATTGGGGGGCCATCTGTTCAAACTACCACATTCTGCCCCTGGCTCCCAATAGATTCAAAACCATAACACATTGTAAATTGTATTCAAAGTCCAATTTCAAAAGTCCCCACAGTCCTGACCAACTTAAGATAGTTCCAATGTCCCAAGTGTCCTCTGAGATTTAAGATTGTCTCTTAGCTAGGAGTCCTGTAAAATCAAACAAGTTATATACTTTCAACATATAAAGGCACAGAGTAAATATTTTAAACTGTCATAAGGCACAGCAAGGAGAGACTAGAACAATGCAAACTCAATAACCATAAGGCAAACAACAAACTTCTGCAGTATAACCAATATAACCAGAAGCTGACAGTCTCCAGATTTTCCAATTCCACCCCTCCAGCTGGAAAGAGTAGCCAGGGAACACTTCCATATCAGTACACTCCATAGTAGCCCTTTCACAGTCCTGGTATATTCAAAATATCTTTGGATCTCCATGCAAACCATGGTCCATCTTCCAAAGGCTCTTCCAGCATGATTCATGAGGGTCATAACACCCTGCCTGTTTCCCACAGCTCAACAGCGGCTCCTGGAACCATGTACAATTCATGACCAATCCAGGCATTTTTCATGTTTCCAAAACCAATGCCAAGTGTATAGGACACAGCCATATTCTTAATTCAGGGACAAAATAAATGATGACCTTGAAGACTAAGTTCCTTTTCCAGTCAACTCTTTCCAAATGAGTTTGCATTTTTATCATAGTCACCTCAGGCATTCTTTCCATCATTTTAATGTAAAGCAGTTGGCCTATCTTCCTTAAGATTGCTAATGTGTTTGACAATAGCATCTTCTGTAACCTAAAACCAGGCCCAGTGCCTGTAATTTTAACTTGCTTGAGGCTTTCCAACTTAAAAATCGTAATTCTGTCAGTCCTATATCTTTAGCCAAGCACATCAGTCCATTACAAATTTAACCTTGATTGAACTCTGTGGGCCTGGGCAGCAGAACACAGCCAGCCCTTATGCCAGTAGCTCAGTTCCAACAAAATCTTCTGCAGTCTTTCCTTCCCCTTAGGGAGGTCATAAGCCAAGCCTACAAGTTCATAAGCCTAGCCTTCAAATACAATTCTTGCCACACTTAGCATTCTCAAACTCTCATCAGAATAGTCCATAAAACTTGGCTTACCACTCAAGAAGGTGTCTTTAGTTGTAAGTACCAAGTCCATGCCCATTCATTCAAGACAAAAATCCTAAAAGACCAAAATCCATATGGTTAGGTTCTTCTCTCTCCACATTATGGCACCAATTTCTGTATTAGTCAGGGTTCTCTAGAAGAACAGACCTGCTAGAATGAATTATATTAAAAAGGGAATTTATTGGATTATCTTATGGTACTCCAATAGCAGTTGCAGGCTTAAGAATCAAGGAACCTGGTATCTGCTCAGTCCATGTGCCTAGATGCCTCAGAAGTCCCAATCCAGCACTGAAGGCCTGTAGGCTTCCTGGGGAGCCACTGGTTTTCAATCCATGCAGGTCTTCAGTTGATGCTGGTCTTCAGTCTGTGCTGGTCTTCAGTCCACACTGGAAGGCAGCAAGCAGGTCTGTCAGTCAAATGGAAGGAAGGGATATCTATTGAAGCTTACAGATCTAGTGGAAGTTCCATAATTGCAGAAGAAGCTGGCCCTGCTTTCACTGGTCCAAGTAGAGAGAGAGAAGTCACAAGCCCAAAAGGCAAAAGCCACCACCACACAGCACAACTTTAGGAACTCCAGCTAGGAACACTTTGTATACCTTTAGATTGAAATTTCAAACCCACCACCACACCTTAAGATCCACCCAGTGGCACTTCCTCCAGCCAGGTGGCTGCAGATCCAAACTACAAACTAATAACACTGAATATATTGGGGCCATCTATTCAAACTACCACAATATCTGTATCTCTTTCTTTAATATTTTAAAATTAATTAACAAAGAAATATGTTTCCCTGTGGCTTATTCATGAAGTCTTTAATTTTATATAACCCTTTCCCTATCTCCTCCATACCCCTCCCCTGACCCTACTTAGACATTTTCAGCTCCAGTATTCTGTTGTTCCACTTTATTTTACTAGTTTGGTGTTCTTTTCTAAAGAATGATAACTCATCCCTGGCACTTGTATTTTCCTATAATGATCTATTGCTTCTGGGAGCAGTATTATCCACCCATGCAGAGTACTTCTGCTCAAACTCTGTTATCAATTTTTTTTTTTAATTAGCTAACAAAGAAGTAGGTTTCATATGGCTTTTTCATATATTTTCATTTTTGGTAAACTGTCATCCCCTTCTCTCTTCTACTCCATCCCCCTTCCTTATCCTTAGTATTAATCATATCTACTGGTCCATCCCTCCCTAATAATACATTTTTTAAACATTTATTTATTTATTCATTTATTTATTTAATAGAGAGAGAAAATAAGAGGCAGAGAGAGAAAGATAGAATGTGTGTTCTAGGGTCTCTAGCCACTGCAAACATGTGTCACCTTGTGCATCTGGCTTACATGGGTCCTGAGGAATTGAACTTGGGTCTTTTGGCTTTGCAGAAAAACGCCTTAACTGCTAAACCATCTCTCCAGCCCCTCACTAATAATTCTTAATGTTATTAATTTAGTATTGGGAAATTTTTTTGTATGTTTGTTTTTGTGTGTGTGTGTGTGTGTGTGTGTGTTTGTTTGTGTTTGAGACAGGGTCTCACTCCATCCCAGACTTACCTGGAACTTATTCTGTAGCCTAAGAATGGTTTCAAACTCATGGTGATCCTCCTACCTCAGCCTCTAGAGTGCTAGGATTAAAGGTGTTGAGCTATCACACCTGGCTGGGAAATATGTTTTTTAAAGGGAAAATGTTTATACACTGTTCTCTTTTGTTGGGCTCCCCCGGCAGGTAGTGCTGAGGAAGGACCAGGCCCACTGGTTCCTCCCAAGGGGTTGAGGAGGAGGGTGGGTGTCAACTGGCCAGGAACACACTGAGCTGGGAGTCTTGTCGAAGCAGGATCTTGCTTTATTGTAACAAGCAGTTGTTTATATAATGTTGAGAACAAAGGCGGGGATCTCAGGAGTGGATAAAGTATAAGGGCCAATAGCATACCATGACTTTTGAAATGATTGGTTCTAAGCGCGCACATGAGAATTCTAACTTTCTACACGGAAGTAGCAGGCAAGAGGCCATTAGGCGCCTTGCTGAGTCATAGCTGGCCAGAGACAGGTCGCCAAACTTTAGCTAGGCTCAGGAATTTCCACCAAGCCTCACGTCCGGGCCTCTCAAGGCCCAACACTCTTTACCTAAAAGATCTTCCTTTCCATCCCTCTCTAACTGACAAAACTGTATTTATCTGGAAGAATCCAACCTGAGTGTCTCTTTCTTTGGAACATCTCCCCTGACCTTCTCTGACAAACATCAGTTTTTCAGCCCTTCTTATTCTTGAGTATACAAAAGCTATTAGAGAGCAGGAAGTGCATCTTTTTGATTGCCAGAGATCCTAGACCTAACCCAGAGAATACTTAGGCTTCACATATTTGTGAACATTATATACATACATTATAGTATATATGTATGTATGTATTAGGATATATTATTTGTGGCCATTGTAGGTATGTAAAACATGTACAGAGAGTTAAGAACAGTACCAGGAAAACAAAGTTGAGAAAAGAAATGTGTTTTAAAAGGAAAAGAAAGGGGCAGACAAGAGGAGGAAGAACAAGAACATACAAATAATGAAGAGGGATGTATGGAGTTGTGATAGATTTTAAAGTGTTGAATTATCTACTAATTCTGACTTTTCTGTTTAAGCTGCATATTTAGGAATATGTCTTCAGAGCAGATACTAGCTTTGGAAACCTTGCTAATCAACTTCATTTTTGCCAACGTTACTAGCTTCAAGAATATTCACCCATTGGTCTTCCTCTTCTGATGTAGAACTTCAAGTCTCTTAGGCTCTCTTTCTCTGCTTTCAGTAGAACTGCACAAAAATGCAGGAACTACTTTTCTGGGAACATTTCATACTGGGTAGGAAGGAAAAGTTGTGTAATGACTGGTAATTGGTTCTTTTTTGTGTTTGTTTGTTTGTTTTGTTTTATTTTTTGGTTTCTCAAGGTAGGGTTTCACTCTAGTCCAAGCTGACCTGGAATTCATTATCTCACAGTGATCCTCCTACCTCTGCCTCACAAGTGCTGGAATTAAAGGTGTGTGCCACCACATCCTGCTCATGGTAATTGGTTCTTCATCAGAAGAATTTGATGTTGCTATCACTGGCAGAAATCAGTCTCACATAATTCTTCAAAATGTATCAAGTATCTAAGAAGCTACTCCTTTGCCTGAGAAATTGATACAGAGACTCTTGGATTTAAAGCAAGAAAATACCAAGTGTCTGAATTTCATAGCTTCAAAACTAATGTGTTCACTATGAACCAATCTTAGAATTTATTGGCTTTACCCTAGAGATAAGACTGAATGCCAGGCTTTCTTCTTGACCTATAAATAATAGATGCTACTTGCTCAGAAACGAAAACTTAAAGCATAATAACAAAGCAAATCAATATGATTTTTTAAAAGCTGAAAGATAACATGCTAAGTTCTACCTTTATAGAGAGAAGTGTCCCATTTCTTGCTATTTATGAAAGAGTTTTGAACAAATTAAAATATTATATTTTAGTAGCAAGATTAAAGATTAAACTAAGATTAAAACAAATATATTCCAACAATATTGTATAGTCAGTTGTTTAACCTGAACAAGAGCTGAAAACAAGAATATTGCCTCTCAGATTAATCATGATAGCATGCTATTAGCTGTGGCAATACTCAGTTCTTGACAATGTTTTGTGAGAATGTGTGCTATTTCTAATCCTGTCATGCTAATTTCCCTATGTTCTTACTCATTCTGTTGATGGGAATCATAATGACTTTGGTGACTTGGAAGCTATTTGTTCAATATGGCAGAGCCTTAGGAAGCTTGGGACCCTGAATGACTGCATGGAGCAGAGCTACCACCAACCAACTTGAACCTACAGCTGCTCTGTTATATGAATAAGAATAAAACCCATTGTTTTCTAAGCCACTACATTTTAGAATCTTTATTCATTTAAGAGAGAG
This sequence comes from Dipus sagitta, assembly GCA_036346955.1. NCBI lineage: Eukaryota > Metazoa > Chordata > Mammalia > Rodentia > Dipodidae > Dipus > Dipus sagitta. The sequence continues at coordinate 70,207,412 of CM070772.1, forward strand.
AAAAGCAGATACAGAAGAGAATGGGCACACCAGGACCTCTAGCCACTGCAAGAGGACTGTAGATACATGTGCCATTTTGTGCATCATCTGGATTTATGTGAGTACTCGGGAATTGAACCTGGGTCTTTTATCTGTGCTAACAAGCACCTTAATTGCTAAGTCATCTCTCCAGCCCTCTTTTTATTTAAATAAATAAATATTTATTTATTTGTTTATTTAATTATTTATTTATTTATTTATAAGCAGGGAGAAAAAAGAGAGTGGGAAAGGGAGACAATGGACACTCCATGGCCTAGTGCCTTTGCAAACAAACTCCAGACATGTACATTACTTTATGCATACGGCTTTATGTGGGTACTGGGGAATCAAATCCAGGACTGTCAGACTTTGCAAGCAAGTGCCTTTAACAGCTGAATCATCTCTCCAACCCTGGATTCTTGTTTGCTAGAGCAGCCTACATTATTTGCATAAAGGTTTAATTCGTTTCATCATTTAAAAGTTTAATTAAAAAATGCAAATTCACAGGAGAAAAATACTAGATAGTTAAAAGAAGGAAAAGTTGCACATAATTAGTCAAAATAATTAGATCTACTATTATAGGACAGAGGTCATTCTTTGCCATTTCATAAGTCACTTTTTTTCACTTGAAGTTACCATGAGAGCTGAGGGTGTATGTAGCTTGAAAGAAAGAACGAGGGAGAGAGGGAGGGAGGGAGGGAGGAAGGAAGGAAGGAAGGAAGGAAGGAAGGAAGGAAGGAAGGAAGGAAAGAAGGAAGGAAGGAAGGAAGGAAGGAAAGAAGGAAGGGGAAAGAACAGAGGGAGGGAGGAAATCATGTCATCTTTCCTTAAAATACTATGCAATCACCTTATTTTGAATAGCACTGGAAAATCATAATGACATGAATAGCAATATTTATGTTCATAAACTAGTAAAAAATCATTGCTAGATGACAGTTCTCACAATGTTTACATCTAGACTTCTAGCATAGGTGCTTGCCAGAAAGATTCAGCCAGTTGAAATCATGGTAGAAGTGAAGCTGCTGTCACCAAATAGATGCAAGATCTTTATCAGGATGCTGAGCACATTCCTGACCTAAGAACACCCGATGTGTTGGGAGAGAACACTTGTGGAAGTGCTATGACTTATCTGTATAGAACAAGTTTAGGTCTCAGTCTGGCAGGCCCTGGCCAGTATGCCTTCTCTGCTTTTCCCTCAGAAGAGAGCTCAAAGGTGAGCAATTTTCTTGGTGGAATTGCATTTCTTCCTGGTCATGTTACATTTCTTTGAGCTTAATTTCTTAATCAAACCTAGCTTCAAGGATATCTGGGAAATACAATCCAAACAGGGTGCTCTTATATTCATAAAAATTCCATAGTGTGCAAGAAATGGAAATAGATTTGAAGCAAAAATAATAATCCTTCAGAGTTAGCTTGCATACAATGTATGAAATAGATCTTCAGTGGTTCTAACATTGACTCCCCTTCTGTTCTGTTCTAAGATATCTTACTCCAAACAGTTACTTAACATGAGTTTGCAAAATAGACACATTAAAATTTACATACTTTTGTGGTGATTAAATTATTCGATTTATATAAGGTACTAGTAAAATGTTAACTGTAATTACAATATATCCATAACTAAGAAAAAAAATGATGGCATGTGGCCAGAAGATAAAAGATAATTAATAATAATAGTAATGCAAAGTCAAGATGCCATTAAACAAAGTGTAGTGACTAAAAGCATAACTTTGGAGCCAAGCTGCCCAGGTATGGATTATGTAGTAGCCACTTGGGCAAGTTAAGTTACCCCTGTGCATTAGTTTCCATATCTAGAACATGGAAATTAAAATTAGTATCTACCTCCAGGTTACTTCTGAGGATTACATGAGTTCATGTATAAAATGCGTAGTCCAGAACCTAGTACATAGCAAGCACTATATAAAATGCTAGCCTCTTCTCATTTTAAAGATGGGTTGTCAAAAATTTTTCCAATAGATTTTAGAAAATTCATATATTCATTGATTCTTTTCAGTTGACTTACATATACCATCACACCAAAAATCCTGGTTCCCTACTACTCTGTGTTTCTGAAATCAGTATAAAGATACTCTATACCATAGAAGTTAGAAATACATTTGCCATCTAAATTGAATAGATATTACAATATCAGCATCCAGTTTCATTCCATTCTGGAAAGCCATGTGTATTTTCATACATCTTCCTTGATTCTATAATACAGACTTCTGAATGAGCATAATCTCTTTGTGGTTATTGTATTTTCCCAAAGTTGGTCTGTATTGAATTTGAGGCTTCAGTATTGAAAGCTGTTCTCAGAATCCAGAACTGAATTAGGCCATGTCTTCCTTTTGTGCTCTTTTAAATCAATGCATTCTTGATGGTATATGTCAAAAAAAAAAAAAAAAAAAACTTTTGTTCTCTGACTATATATATATTTTTTTTAATTTATTTTTTAAATTTTTGTAGTCAGTGAATATATTCAAGTTGGTAGCATTGTTAGCCTCCTCCCTGTCCTCCCTGCTGCATAGGGACCCTCCTTGTTGAGGTATATGTATATATAGGTATTGTAGGGTTAGCCTTCAGTTTCGGGTAGGATGTCTCTGTGTGTCATAACCCAACGTGTGGCTCTAACATTCTTTCCACACCCTCTTCCACAAATTTCCCTGAGCCATGTTGGGTTCATATTATGTCGGCATCCATGTTGAGACCTTGGAAGCCTCTGTGTCTCTGGATATCTGGTTTGGTAGGGGTTGATTGTTCTTTGTGTCTATCTCCTTCACCATTGTCTGGTTCCTGCTTTGCCAAGCAAACAGCATTCTTGCATGTTTCCCCAATTATTCTTAGTTTCAGCTGGGGCCCTTTTGAGGTATGATCTCCTTAGGATCTCTGTCTATCTGAAAAATAGAAGCAGATTCTCCAATGGAGAGTAAAGTTAGCACCAAGTAGATGTGTTAACCATTGTTTTTTTAGAGATAGTTTAGTGGAGAGCGGGTTCATTTTTGGATATGGTTCTGACTTGTTTCCCAGCTCCAGCTATGAGTTCTGTTCCACTGAACAGATCAGTTAGCCAAACTGAGAGCATTTGGTTTCCCACCATGGCTGTGCACCACTATTGCACTTGTATGAGCATCACATCGGGTTGTTTGCTGCTGAGTAAGTTAGACCTCGTGTTGCTTGGACAAATATTGGTCTTTATCCCCCAGTCACTCATGTAGTACCTTTCAGCATCAGACATGCTAACTGCCTGGGGACTGACTCTCTTCCAGCTTCCAGCCATGTCACTCCATGCTACATACCAACAGTGTGTGGTGTCTTCAGCAGTAGGGTCTTACCACTAACATGGTGGTTCCTCAAGCACTCTGACATAAATCTGTCTTCTTTTGGGAAACCTTTTAGGTTTCTGTGATCAAAAGCTCACTGTGGATGATTACCACCTGCTGGTACTGGGAGTTACAGGTCAGCCACCAGGAAGAGAAGGAAGAACTGGAGAGATGGCAGAGAAGAGGGAGGGAGAGAGAGAGAAGCAGAAATAGGAGGAGATAATGAACAGTGTTGTCAAACCTTCTCCAGGGTCTTGTGAATCTGGTGTTCCCTCTAAGGGCCTGGTGGAGTTTCATACATTTGGTTATCTTTTAGGATGTACAGTTTTATGGTACCATTGCCTTTTGGGTCCAGTTTTGTGTACCTCTCTCCCACCCTCCCTATTGTCCAGTCCTCGAGATGTGGGTGACTTGGGTAGGTTCAAGTTAGGAGCTGTAGATGAGTGAAAATATGCAGTGACTATCATTCTGTGATTGGGTGAGTTCACTGAGAATAAGCTGTTCCAGGCTCAACCATTTTTCTTCAAATTTCATTGTGTCATTTTTCCTTACTGCTGTGTAGAATTCCATCATGTAGATATACCACATCTTAGTTATCCATTCATCTAGTGGTGGACATCTGGATGGATTCCAGCTCTCGGCTATTATGAATTGAGCAGCTATAAACATGGTTGAGCAAATCTCTCTGAGGTGTGGAGCTTTTAGGATATATGCCCAGAAATGGAATAACTGGGTCTGTTGGTAACTCCACAGTCAATTGTTTTAGGAGCCTCCATATTGCTTTCCAAAGTGGTTGTACAATCTAACATTCCCACCAACAGTGGTTGAGGGTTCCTATTTCTCCACATCCTCACCAGCATTTATTTTCATTTGATTTTTTGATGTTTGCTGTCCTTACTGGGGTAAGGTGAAATCTCATAGTTGTTTTAATTTGCATTTCCCTGGTGATTAGGGATGATGAACATTTCCTTAGGTGTGTGTTTGCCATTGTATTTCTTCCTCTGTGAACTGCCTGTCTAGTTCCTTGCCCCATTTTGTGAGTGGATTGTTTGACTTTTTATTGTTTAGGTTTTTGAGTTCTTTGTAGATTCTAGAAATTAGGCCTCTGTCAGTTGGATACTCAGCAAATATTTTCTCCCACTCTGTGGGTAATCTATGGGCTCTACTTATTGTATGTTTGTCTGTGAAGAAACTTCTCAGCTTCATAAGATCCCATTGGTTGAGTGATTGTTTAAGATCCTGTGCTATTGGGGATTTGTTCAGGAGGTCTTTTCCCATTCCTAGATCATGGAATGTTCCTCGTAACTTTTCTTCCAGTAGTAGCCAAGTTTCTGGTGTTATGTTGAGGTCTTTGATCCATTTGGATTTGATTGTTGTGCATGGCAAGATGTGTGGATCAAGTTTCAATTTCCTCCATATAGTTATCCAGTTTGTCCAGCACCATTTGTTGAATATCAAGTAGCTTTTGTCGAATATCAAGTAGCTGTAGTTACTTGACCCAAAGTCTGGGTCCTCAATTCTATTCCATTGGTCTATACTCCTGTTTTTATGCCAGTATCATGCTGTTTTATAACTATGGCTTTGTAATATAGCTTTAGATCAGGTATGGTGATGCCTCCAGAGGTGTGTCTTTTGCTGAGGATATGCTTGGATATCTGAGGCCTTTTGCTTTTTCATATGAATTTCATATGAATTTTGAGATCAATTTTTTGATCCCTGTGAAGAATGATATTAGGATTTTGATGGGAATTGCATTAAATCTGTAGATTGCCTTTGGAAGTATTGCCATTTTTACAGTGTTAATTCTGCCTATCCAGGAGCATGGGAGGTCTTTCCATTTTCTTAAGTCCTCAATTTCTTTTTTGAGTGTTATGTTTTTGTTCTATATATCTTTCACTTCCTTGGTTAATGTTATTTCAAGGTATTTTTTGTTGTTCTTGCTATTGAAAATGGGATAATGTCATTTATTTCTTTTTCTGGATCTTTGTCATTTGCATATATAAAGGCTACTGATTTCTATGCATTGGCTTTGTATCCTGCTACTTTGCTGAAGGAGTTTTTCACCTTTAAGAGTTTTAGACTGAAGGTTCTCAGGTCTCTTACATATAGAATCATGTTGTCTGCAAATAGTGCTAACTTGACTTCTTCCTTTCCAAATTGTATCCCCATTATTTCTTTCTCCTGTCTTATTGCTTTACCTAGGATTTCTAGTACTATATTAAAGAGCAGAGGTGAGAGTGGACACCCTGTCTTGTTCCCAATCTCAATGGGAATTCCTTCAGTCTCTCTCCATTAAGTAATATTTGAATCTTAGGAGCTTTATATATAGCCTATATTGTGTTAAGATATGAGCCAACTATGCCGATTTTCTCCAATGATTTCATCATGAGGTGATGTTGTATTTTGTCAAAGGCCTTTTCTGCATCTATCGACATGATCATGTGGTTTTTGTGTTTAGCCTTGTTTATTTGGTGTATTACATTGACAGATTTCCATATGTTGAACCACCCCTGTGTTCCTGGGATGAAGCCCACTTGATAAGGTGGATAATGGATTTGATGTATTGTTGAATTCAGTTTGTGAGGATTTTGTTCAGGATCTTTGCATCTAAGTTCATCAGGGAAATAGGCCAGTAGTTTTCTTTACTTGTGGCATCTCTGCCTGGTTTTGGAATTAGGGTAATGCTAGCTTCATAGAAGGAGTTGGAGAGCTTCCCCTGTTCTCTGATTGTGTAGCACAATATGAGAAAAATTTGTTTCAGTTCTTCCATGAAGGTTTAATAGAATTCAGCTGAGAAGCCATCTTGTCCTGGATTCTTCTTTTTAGGGAGGTTTTTAATTACCCTTTCAATCTCGGTGCTTGTGATAGGTTTGTTTAGGAGATTAATCTGCCCTGAGTTTAGCTTTGGTAGGTGGTATGTGGTCAGGAATTCATCCATTTCCTCCATATTATCCAATTTTGTGGGATAGAGGTTTTTGAAATAAGTCCTGATGAGTCTCCCAACTTCACTTATGTCTGTTGTGATCTTTCCTTTTTCATTTCTATTTGTTAATTTGAAGCACCTCTTTTTTTTTTTTTTCACTTGATCAAATTGGCCAGGGGGTTATCAATCTTGTTTATTTTTCAAAGAACCAACTTTTTGTTTCATCAGTTTTCTAAATTGTTTTCTTAGTTTCCAATTCATTAATTTCTGCTCTGATCTTAATTATCTCTCCATCTGGAGCTTTTTGGATTGGATTGTTCTTGTTTTTCCAGTGCCTTTAGGTGGATGATTAGGTTATTGATTTGGAATCTTTCTGTATTTGTTATGAAGGCATTTAGTGCTATGAATTTTCCCCTCAGGACCATCTTCATTGTATCCCATAAGTTTTATTTTATTTTATATTTTTAATTTTTTATGTTTATTTTTATTTATTCATTTGAGAGTGATAGAGAAAGAGGCAGAGAGAAAGAGAGAGAGAGGGAGGGAGGAGGGAGGGAGGGAGGGAGGGAGGGAGGGAGGGAGGGAGGGAGGGAGAGAATGGGCACACCAGGGCTTCCAGCCACTACAAACAAACTCCAGATGCATGCGCCCCCTTGTGCATCTGGCAAACGTGGGTCCTGGGGAATCAAGCCTCGAACTGGGGTCCTTAGGCTTCACAGGCAAGTGCTTAACCACTAAGCCATCTCTCCAGCCCTGTATCCCATAAGTTTTAGTACGAAGTGGTCTCATTGTCATTTGTTTCTAGAAATTTCTCTATTTCATTTTTTATTTCGTCCACTACTCATTTATTGTTTAAAAGTGATGCTGTTCAGTTCCCAGGAGCCAATGGGATTCTTGGTGGGTGGTTTGTTGTCAATTTCTTGCAATATAGTATTGTGATCTCATATCATGCAGGGGATTATGGAAATCTTCCTAAATATATGGAGGCAGACTTTGTGACCCAGTATATGATATATTTTGAGTAGGTTCCATGTACTGCTGAGAAGAATGTATAATTCATGGATTTGGGGTGGAATGTTCTATAGATGTCTGTTAGGTCTAAATGTTCTATAGTTTTGTTGAGCTCTCTCACTTCCCTGTTGAGTTTCTGCTTGGATGATCTATCCCTGATAATGATGTATTGAAGTCCCCAACTATGATGGTGTTGGTGGTTATTTCTGTTTTATTGTCAAGTAAGTTTTGTTTTATGAATTGTGGTGCACCTGTGTTTGGTACATAAAGATTGATGGTTGTAATAACCTCTTGCTGGAATCTTCCCTTGATCAGTAAGAAGTAGCCTTCTTTGTCTTTTTTGATTACTTTGGTTTGAAGTCTATTTTATTTGATATTAATATGGCTATGCCTGCTTGTTTCATATTCCCATTTGCTTTGAATATTGTTTTCCACCCTGTCACCCTGAGGAAGTGTCTGTCTTTAGTGGCTAGTTGGGTTTCTTGAAGACAACAGATTGAGGAGTCTAATATTCTGATCCACCCTATTAGCTTGTGTCTCTTGATGGGTGAATTAAAGCCATTGATATATAGGGTAATGACTGTGAGGTTTGATTTGAACCTTGCCATATTATGTTATTTTATGTGGTTTGGTGTTTTCATGGATTTTGAAGTTTTGTGTGCCTTCTCTGAGTTAGGTTAATATGATCTGCTTCTTATAGGTACTTGAGGTTGATTATTTGATTCTTCTCTGTGGAGAATTTCCTGAAATACTCTCTGTAGGTTTGGTTTTATGTTCATATAGTTGTAATGTTGAGTTTTGTCATGGAAGATTTTTCTTTCTCCATCTATTATGGGGGATGCTTTTGCTGGGTAGAGTAGTTCGGGTTGGAAGCCATAGGTTCTTAGAGTTTGCAGTGCTCCATTGCAGGCCCTTCTGGCTTTCAGGGTTTCCATTGAGAAGTCTGAAGTGATTCTGATGGGGTTACCTTTAAATGTGATGTGTTGTTTTTTCCTAGCTGCTTTTAAGACTTTCTCTTTGATGTCCATGTTTAGAGTCTTGATGACAATATGTCTTGGAGAGTTTTTCCTTTGGTTCAATCTGTTTAAAGTTCTGTTAGCTTCTTCTATCTTGATGGGCCTTTCTTTTGAGAGAGTGGGAAAGTTTTCTTTTATTAGTCTGTTGAATAAGTTCTTCCCCTTCTGGAATTCCCGTGATCTGAATGTTGGGACATTTGAGGGTATCCCACATTTCCCTCATGTTCTGTTCATAGAAATTTTTGAACTTACTTAAACTTTTGCACTCTGGAACTGTTTCTTCTGTTTTGTCTTCCAGATCTGAGTTTCTGTCCTCCACATGGCTGACTCTATTCTTGAGAGCTTCTAAAGTGTTTTGAGCTTGTTCAATTAGGTTTGCATTTTCTACTACTTTTCTACGTATAGTTTCCATCCCTATGTCAAGTTCCCTTTTCACATCATTTTCTGATTTTTTTGATGCTTCTTAGAATACTTCCTTTCATTTCTTTGTTTTCAGTTTTCATAGCCAGCTGGTTTTATAGTCCTCTTTTTTTCCACTTTCCTTATGTCCTTTAGCTGTGTTTGGACCCCTTCTATTTTCTTATCTATTAGGTCTAGGCTAGTGATGGCAGTGTCCACACAATTATCAGTCCTTTGCTGCTTTTGTGCAAGTTCTACCAATAGCTTGGTCAGTGTTGTATTGCTCATAACTTCATTTTGGATTTCTGATCCTATTGTCCCTTCTATGTTTTGATTAGAGGCTTCCATGGTAGGATTGGGAGATCTTATTGGATTTACCTGCATTTGATATTTTATGTTATTTCTTTTGTGTTGTTGTCTGCCCATCATAGTGTGGGAGCAGGGAGATTGGGACTCTGGTCGAGATGGGCCCAGGAGGAGGTGGTGCAATTCTTGGGGGATGGAGCTGCGCACCAGGGAGGGGGTGGAGCTTGGGTCTGGACAGAGAGTGGAGGGTCAAGACTTCCTTGGGGGCATGGCAGGGTGGAACCCAGTTCGTCTGAATTCACAGGGGGTGAAGGCAGGGCTGAGCAGAGCAGGTCTGAAGTCCAGTGTGTCAGATTTTGTGTGAGAGCAGAGCCAAGCAGTTGGATCTGAGGTCACGGGTGTGGGTGTGGATGTGGGGCCAAGCAGAGTGGGTTGAAGTAAGATTCTGGGCAAGGTAGGTGGGGTGGCTGAAAGTCTAGGGGGTGATGGGGCAGGGTGGAGTGAGCTGTTGAGGCTGTGGAAGTGGAGCCAGGGGTGGTGTTGCTTTGGGATAGAGTGGAGAGAGTCAAGACTTGCCTGGAGGTGCAGCAGGGTGGAACAGACGGGGTTTGAATTCTCAGGGGGTGGGTGCAGGTCTGAGTAGGTCTGAAGTCCAGTGGGTTGGGGGTGGAGCAGAGTGAAGGGGGTCAGAATTCATATGGGGGCAGGACCAAGCAGTTGGATCTGACTCATGAGTGTGGGGACCTGGCCAAGCAGAGCAGGTGGAAGGAAGGGGGGGCGGCGGGTCGGAAGTCTAGGTGGTGATGGGGGCAGGGTGAAGCCAGCCACCAAGGAGGGCGGGGGTGGAGCGAGGGGTCATGATGCATCAGGATAGAGTGGAGAGGATCAAGACTCATCAGGGAGAGGGGTGGGGTGGAGCAGAGCAGTCCTTAATTCACAGGGGCGGGGTCCAAGCAGAGCTCAGCAGAGCAGGTCTGAAATCTCCCGCTGGAGAAGTTGCAAGCACCAGAAGAGGTGCCGGTCAGAATTCGCGTGGGGTCAGAGCCAAGCAGGTTGATCTGAAGTCCCAGGTCAGGGGCAGGCCAAGCAGAGTGGGTGGAAGTCAAGGGTGGGCAGGGCAGAGTGGAGTGATTCCAAAGTCGGGGCAGGCAGGGGCGGGGTGGACAGGGATGGGAATGGGGGTTGAGGAGGGTGTGGAATCTGTGACTTGGGGGGAGGTGTTGATCCTGGCAATCGCCTGTGACTGGGGCACAGGTGGAACTACTGGCCTGGGACTCCTTGCCGGCAGTTACTGTGAGAGTAGCCTGAGGCTGGGACTCTTGTTAGGACAGCCACTTGGGGTGATTGGGGGATGGGTGGGTTACCTGAGAGCCTGGGAATCAGCCAATTACAATTTTTGCCGGTCCACACCCTCCCCCTGGCGATCTGTTAGAGATTGCTCTCCCCTAAAAGTCCAAGTGACCACTTGATTCCTTGCCTCTCCTTCCTGGGAGTTGTGGCACAGTTAGATGGACACAATCTTGACTGGAAGTCCTTCTCTGACTGTATTTTACTTGTAATAAAGTTTATCCATTTAACTGATGATAGCTTATAATAAGAAAAAAAATAAGACAGTAAGAAAATTTCCCTGAAAAGCATATTCTATGAATATATTCAGCTTATTTGATAAATGTAATTAGTTTATGAACCATTATTCTATGGAGGATTGCTTTTCTAGAAAAGGTGTTATAAAATTCAAATTTCTAATATACTTTTTTTATTAAAATGGACTTAAATAAAGTGCTGTGTGCCAAGTTTTTATCTTCTGCTTCATTTCTGCTTTATTTCATTACAGAAATCTATAAAAGAATGCTTTTAAGAAAGGGCTGTTTGTTTTCTTTCCTTATTTTGCAGCCATTTATGGCCTACAAAAATGCTGGAAAAATATTATATGTAGTTCTATATGCATTCTCTCAGCTTCCTTTATTGTTAGCATTGTATACAGTACAATTGTTAAATCTTAATATTCATGCAGTAAAATTAAATAATCTACAGGCCTCATTTGAATTTCATTCTGCTTGAGGATCTTGTCCAATCTAGAATCCCACGTTACATTTAATTATTATGTTTTCTAGTCTATAAGCTTTAAATAGTCTCTTACAAGAGTATGAACCATTTATTTATTTACTTATTTTTGTTTTTCAAGGTAATGTTTCACTATGTAGTCTCAGGGTGGTCTTGAACTCACAGCGATCCTCCTAACTCTGCCTCTCAAGTGCTGGGATTAAAGGTATGTGCCACCATGCCTGGCTGAACCATTTATTTTATAAACAATTTATCAAGTTTGGACTTTACTGATGTCATAAAAGTATGACAATTATATATCATACCAGGATGCACATTCTATCTACATGTCTTAGTATGGTGATATTCACTTTGACCATTAACTAAGGGGTTGTCTTCTGGGTTTCCCCATTATAAAGTGGCTTGTTTCCCTTTGTAATTTTAAATACTTTAAAAGTGCATACACATACTTTTGTCAATATACCTTCATTGACTAATTTTGTCATCCATTAATAATACTTGCCTGAAATAATTCTGAAATGCAATGGTAGTATAGGAGAGAAAGAGACAGAGAGAGAGAGAATGAGTATGGACATACCAGGATCTCTAGTTGCTGTAAACAAACTCCAGATGCATATGCCACTCTGTGCATATGGCTTTATGTGGGTACTGGGGATTGAACCAGGTCATTAGGCTTTACAGGCAAGTGCCTTAATCACTGAGCCATCTCTCTAGTCCCAAGAGTGAATGCTTTATTTCCATTCTTCATTCTACATTTCAAATTTTATATTCATATTCTTCTGTAATCTTGAAAGGGCTCTTCTCTTTCATTCATTCAATTATTCATTTTTATTAATGTCCACATAAAGTCATGCCCTGCTTTTTGTCTCGTGGTCAAAATTGGCTTGCAAGGATTGCCTCTGGACTATGCTGCCCAAGTCCTGTCTCAGGTCTTTTCTTCTCTATTGCAGATTGCTCATACTCTGCCATTCTGTTTTCCAAAAGGAATTAATCGCATTAGGAACTACAGTCTCTTGCTAAAGAAGCTTGCTTTGGACAGTGTTGGATCTTCCCCACTATTAGTAAGCAATAGTTTGGCCAGTTGGCTGGAAAAAAATGTGAAGAATGGGAAAAACCAGGCTCCAAGTCCCAGCATCCCAGATAAAACACACAATCACTCCTGTGCTCCCGTTTTATCAATCCATGCAGTCACAAATATCTCATAGATAATCTACCCAAACTAGCCTCATCTAGAGTTCAAGGGCATCAGCTAATTCTGACAGAGGAGAAAAGATTATTGTGTGAACCATGGATCTGGGCCTCACTCTAAATAGACATACCAGGATAGTAGATTCCGAATCTGCAGGTTTTTTTGTTTGTTTGTTTGTTTTGTTTTTCAAGGTAGAGTCTCACTAGCTCAGGCTGACCTGGAATTCACTATGTAGTCTCAGGGTGGCCTTGAACTCACTGCGATCCTCCTACCTCTGCCTCCTGAGTGCTGGGATTAAAGGCGTGCACCTCTGCCACAGGTACCTTGAGAATCACAGTTCTATTGGTAGCATTTAAACTTAGATTGTGCTTTCTAGATCAAGTCGTTAAGTCAGAACCATGTAGTACTTCAATTCTCCTTAGCCTGTCTTCTTGCTAAGCACTCTGAGATAATCCATATCCCAAATGCAGGTTCTCTACTTGCAGTATGCCCAATTGTCAGGTGAATTCATCCAGAGGACTGAGCTCCTCATCTGCCTCATACTGCACTCTAGGGTAGAGTTTGAACCCTGAACTCTCTTGGGGAACCAGAGCCAATCACCTGCCCTCTAGAAACTCATGCCTCAAATTCATAGCACATGGTCTGCCTGACTCAGAAGCATTCTGCCATTTCATAAGGTTCTCTTTTACAGAACCATACTGGTCCCTCAATAGTCCAGGATATCATCTTTGAATTTGAGACCCAATAATCCCTTAAGCCCTCCTGTGATGGACACCTCATTTGTTCCCCCCACTCAGGAATCCTCTCAGACCTGTTACTCCATTTTCTCCTGACCTTGCTTCAATCCCACCAGCTCTACTTGGTTAAGACATCAGCATGCTTAGCTTGTCAGGCTACCATTTTCCCTCCTACGTATACACATAGGGAAAAACACCACATCCTAATGTGGCAATCACCCCGAACTCCTGCACTTCCTTCCAAGCTCATGGCAGAAACCCCGTCAAATTATTTTTTATAACTTTGGAGTGTTTATCACCCTGCCTTGGAGGTTTTGTTTTTGTTTGGTTGGGTTTTTCTTGTTTGTTCGTTTGTTTGTTTGTTTTTGGTTTTTCATGGTAGTGTTTTACTCTAGCTACAAGCTGACCTGGAATTCACTATGTAGTCTCAGGGTGGCCTCAAACTCATGGGAATCCTCCTACTTCTGCCTCCCGAGTGCTGGGATTAAAGGCGTGTGCCCTTGGAGTTCTTAATACTAAAATATATGTTGAAATTATAATTCCAGGTCAGATGGAGTAAACACAGACCAGCTACCTTCTACTACTACATACAGCTACATAACGTATGGGCTGATATTTGTGGTACTGGGTAGATTAGAGAAGAAGATAGGTTCATAACTCACAACAAAGTTATAATTACTTTACAACATTTTTCCTGCAAAGTTTCCTGTAGCCTGGACTCATGGTTGCTTACAACCCAGTAGTGAGCATTGGTGTGGACAGAGATGGCTCCAGCAAGCCCTGCAGTTACAGCTCTCTTCTGAAAGTGACAGTACAGGCTTAAAGGGGCAACAGTAACTGCTGTGTAGTTTTCAAGAGTTGACTAATTTTAATGATAGTAACAAATTAGATAACAATGATAATAACAACACTGACATTTATTATGTCTCCTTGTGTGCTAAGCTCTCTTATGAGCAGCTTCTCCTCATAAAAATCCCACCTGATAGATTATTGTATATATTTGATGGGTCCACATACTTTCTGTAAAGGGAGAAATAGTGAATATTTGTACTTTGTGTGCCATAGTCTGCCACAACTCCAGGACTCTACTGTGGTAGTTCATGAGTGCTATGCAGCCATATAATACACAAATAAATGTCATGGCTATGGTTCAATTAAACAATATGTAAAAAGAGTTAAGAGGCTGAATTCATCCAAAACCTGCAGTATGACGACCACTTCACGATTTGGAAAATAGAAAAACCAAAACCACAAGAATATTCTACCTAAGATCACAGAACTAGTATATGACAAAGTAAAGGTCCAACCTAGTTCTTGAATCTTCAACCTAATTGCTATTCTATTTTTTTTTTTTTTTGAGTGAATGGATGAGATGATAACATTGAGACATACTCAAGTGATATATTTAGTATGAATGTTTTCAGAGCCCAAATTAGCAGATGCAATGTGTTATGTAAGAAATAGGAAACCAATATGGTCTTATTTTGGATTTTAATTTCATTTTCTTGGCACATTCTGACATTCAGAATCCATTCTGGGCTCTAAAAAAGGTCATATGCAACAGTTTTAATACTGGTGTCTGAAGATGTCACTGTCATCTATGGATTTCTGGGAAGCAAATGTAGACAGGATTATGGGCATAAATGTCTATTGAAAGAAATGCTTATGAAGGATCAAGAGTCAAAGAGCAGAGGGAGGCTGGAAAAGCCTTCAGACCAAAAGGTGGGCCTGATATGTGGACAGAGGAGGAGAAAGAAGGGAGGATTAGATAGAAAAAGCTTCAATATCCAAAAATATGCAAAAAGGATATTTTTAAAAATTTCCTCACCATATGATCAGATATGGCCAGAAGCAACCTAGGAATATACAGTGAAGATGCAGTGGTAGGTGTGAAAGGATGACACAGTAGGAAGTCTACTATCTACTGTTTTCATAGGAGATTTTCTTACAAGGGAAGATTTGAATAACATACTCCAGTGACTGACAGAATGCATGACTTTTGTGGAGATGTAAATCATGACAGAAATTTCCTAATCCTTAACCCTAAGCACTCCAGTTGTAATGTGTACAATCTTAGTAATATTGTGACTTTTCCCATTTAAATATTTGACATTTTTAATTCAATGAGCTGATCATCCTATAACCTCTTATGTGGTCCCTTTGCAAATAAATTTATATCTTAACTAAACACCTTGTCTCAGAGTCTGTTGTCATGGTGATAAAGAGGAGTGGGGGAAGGAGAAGAACCAAGGAAAAAACTATGAAAATGTTGCAATAAATTAAGGAATTTTTACTGGTCAAATATACTTATTCAAACTGAACTTTTTATAATTCCTATTTCCATAATGCTATCAACACTAAAAGGCCAATGTGTTCTGCTAAAGATCTCTGGGCTGGACAAGCTATCATTTATAATTTATCCCAGGACCCAAAAATCTACAGGTCTGCAGGGACCCCTGGTGCATATAGATATACGCTCAGTTTATTCCAAAAATGATTTAAAGACGGCCATGGTGGAACACACCTTTAATCCCAGCGCTCAGGAGACACAGGTAGGAGGATCACCATGAGTTCAAGCCTGAGATTACATAGGGAATTCCAGGTCAGCCTGAGCTAGAGTGAGACTCTACCTCCAAAAAAAACAAAGTAAATAAATAAAATAAAATAAAAATTATTCAGGGAGCAGAAAAACAGAATATGAATAACTTCTCCACTAAGGATGATCTGCAAGTGCACTTTTAGAGACCATCAGTTTAGAACAGTGTACTTACAGAACAGCAAATGCAGGAGACGAGATGTAAGTTCAGATTACACGGAATCAGGAGGCATGGTCTCTCCTTGCATTAGCACAACTTTTAAAGTTATTATGTCACCTCACTCCTCTTCACAGAAAATCTGGTAATATGGTTGCTCAGCTCACATTTGCCAATTTAGATTCTGTAAGCAAAATCTTTTCCAATGCTAACCTTAAAAGATTTCAAAGCAAACAGTAAATCAAACAATGACACATACAGAAGACAGGTCAGGAAACATTCAGAAAACAGGCCAAAGGTTTGGTTTTTTTTGGTGACCTCTTACCCACTAATCAGCACTGCTACCCAGACCCTTTCTCCCACAGTCCAGAAAAACTCGAGGGAAGGTGATAGGCCAGAGTGCAGTGTGGAGGCAAGAGTGAGGGGTGAATATAGAGAGAATAGCCCAGATATTCAAAGTACTTAGAAAGGAAGATGATGAAGAATGATATAAAATGAAAAAATAAAGAAGGAAAACCCTCTAGTCATTTACCATTAAATGAAAGCTCTAATCTCCTAACTATAATAATATATAGGAATATCATACTAAAAGCTATTTACCCAGCCATGCTTTCACTTTTTATAAAAACATTAAAATGTATTTTATTATTGATCAATATGCATTTTGTGATTACCAATGAGCTGGAGCCCATCTTCATGTATGTGACTTCCATTTCCATGTCTACTTCTATTCATGTCCTTTATCTACTTTTTCATTATGTTCTCCACTAAATAGAAAACAATGTATTAGTATTTTTTTTTGCATTTGTCTTCTCTTGATTTGGCATCTGTCTATTAAATTTATCCAGGAGCTCTAGATCTGAGGGATTTTTTTTCTCTCTCTTTTTAAAATGTTACTGAAGTTTGTATCTAGGGACTCACATATGCTAGGCAAGTGTTCTACCACTGAGCTATATATCCCCATCCGTTCAAGAGATTTTTTACAAATTTATATGATGTATGTAATAGGTAGTTTTAAATTACAAAAATAATCTCTTACATGACCTTTTATTAAGTAAAGAGAATTACTTTTTCTATTTTTATTTATCTGGAACATGTCTCTGTCTATTGAGCAAACAAGGTGACAACTGAAATAAAAGAATATCCACAAAAGCAAATTTTCTAGGTTTTCAATTGTTACCATGTGTGTGTGTCATTGAAAATAATTGTCAAACTACAATTCTATACCTAGCCAAATAGTTTAACAAGAATGAGGCAAAAATTAAGACAAGTTCATCTGAGCCAAAATTAAGAGGGTTTGCTACCAGGGTTCTCATTAAAGGGAATTCTAAAGGAAGACCAAAAAGAGTAGTTACAAATGGAGCAAATAAAGATGATGAAAATGCTATGTATATAAGAAAACTTAAATGAATACCACATATAACTATATAAGTCATCATGTAATGTTTCAAACAAAGCAAGAAACTGGAGGCATATTGATCAGCAGAAATAATGAAAATAGTAACTAATAAGAAAGAATTCACTATGTAACTGTTAGTTAATGTTCACAGAGAAGTAAATGGTAAGGCAGGGCTAGAACGGGGGGGGGGGGGATTTGCTATTGAAGGATGTAGAGGAAAAGTCAGAGAAAGCCAGAAGAACCTATGATACATTTGGACACCTGTGAAGGGGTAGGATTAGGTAGGATCCAAACTATTATTTGGGGAGAATGTCTCAGGAAAAGGAGGAACAAATACAAGCCAAAGAGGAGAAAGAACTAATGGAACATCCCATGATCTGAAAAGTGATTGTAAAATCAAAGTATCATGCAAGAAACTCTATACAGAAGAGTTTAACAGGTTGATAAGAGTAAGAACACAACAGACCGTCATCTGGGAAGTACTTTAGATTTTAATTTAATTGCAACCAGAAATCATTGATTAATATTTTCTTAAAGAGAAAAATTTATTGAACAGAGATTGGAGTATCTACTCCATATGACTACCTCAGAATAAGACACAGAGACAGATCCCTTTTCTGCTTCCATCTGGAGTAATAAGGAAGGGATATGGGTGTTTGGGTATGGTCAGTTAGTGGACATGAATAGGGAACTGGAGTTATAAAAGTGAAGTATCAGTCAGGCATGGTGCCGCATGCCTTTAATCCCAGCACTCAGGAGGCAGAGATAGGAGGACCGCCGTGAGTTCGAGGCTACCCTGAGACTACATAGCCCAGGTCAGCCTGGGCTAGACTGAGACTCTACCTCAAAAAACAAACAAACAAACAAACAGTGAAGTATAAAAAGCAAATGAAATATAAGACCTAACCATGGACAGAGTTGTATTAGCAATGCATGGTATAGGATGAGGGAAACCAGGTACTCAAGAGTCAAAATTTAATGAAGCACTTACTCTTAGCCTTATTCA
Source organism: Dipus sagitta (assembly GCA_036346955.1). Taxonomy (NCBI): domain Eukaryota; kingdom Metazoa; phylum Chordata; class Mammalia; order Rodentia; family Dipodidae; genus Dipus; species Dipus sagitta. The sequence continues at coordinate 70,225,553 of CM070772.1, forward strand.
AGCATAGGGCTGACCCTAATAATGAAAGTAAGTTTATGTTTTCCTGCTAAATTATATCTTTTTATTAAGTTATAATTCATATGCCACAAAGTTTACCCTTTTTTTTTCATTTTTTCTTTTCTTTTTTTTTTTCCAAGGTAGGATAAACTTCTTGCCATATATCCTCAAATCTTTGGACAATCACTAATATACTTTCAGTGTCTATCAATTTTCCTATGTGGACATTTTATATAAATGGATTTAGACAATATGTGACTTCCTTTACTTTGGATGTTTGTAAGATTAATTCAAGAAAGCTTATAGCAATACTTTATTGCTCATTATTGATGAATAACATTCCATTACATAGAAATGCTTTTTAAAAAAATCTAGTCATCAGTTAATTACCAGGTTATTTCTACTGTTCAGCTATTATGGTTAATGCTACTGTAAACATTTATGTTTAAGTAAACATTTATGTACAATATGGGGCATTTTTTATTTCTTTTAATTATATAACCTAAGAAGAAAGAATTTGAGTGATGCTCTCAATGCACCAGAGAAGCTTCACTATGGTGATATCACTGAGGAGGTTCAAAATTCATCCAAACTGAATATAAGAGGCTGTTGGGAGCTCAACACTAAATGAGACATCTCCATCATGTCCTCCAACCAAAGGACTACTTGGGAAGACAGTGCAATAGGGGTGAGAGAGGGGCCATGTTCCTGTATTAAAATTCTCAATAAAAGTGTTTTTTAAAAGTATACACCTAGAAGTAGAATTTTCAGGTCATATACTTTAAATTCTCAAAGAAATTTTGAATTATTTTCCCAAAGCAACATTGAACTACAATAATTCATGAGAAATGTCTGTATACTCTCACCAACACCGCACTTATTACTCTTCTTTTTCATTCTAGCCAACACAGTTGGTGTGAAGTGTCACATATGGCCTTGATTTGCATTTCCCTAGGAATTAATGATGTGAAGCATATTTTCATGTGCCCTCACCTACTTACCACCTCACCCATTGCTTTGGAACCTTAAAAAATCCTGGGATTATCTTCTTCCAAATAATGTAGGACACTGACCATGCAGCGTTTACCAAGGAGGTGCTTACTTCCTCCTCACAGAAGTTCAACTGATGCTTAACCAGAATGGAATGAGGCATTCTTAGGCTTCTGTCACAGGCTCCAGCATATATCAAAATCAACCTGTAAACTTGATTTAACTTACGGGTTAACATCTCTGAATGGCATTCATACCAACTTGATTATTATTATTTTTTTTGAGTTAGGGTGTTACTCTAGTCCAGGCTGACTTGGAATTCACTCTGCAGTTCCCAGGCTGACTTTGTACTCATAGTGATCCTCCTACCTCTGCCTCCCAAGTGCTGGGATTAAAGGCTCCACCATGCCTAGCACAACTTGATTTTTAGGCAAGCACCTTAATCTTTGACCCATCTCTCCAGCCCTACAACTTGATTCTTTAAAAAAGATCTTTGGAAAGTATATCCTTTTAGACCCTCTCCATTGTAATAATTAAACCATCTTTGCTTGCACAAAGTTTCTCTTAATATTCAGAAAATAAACTTGGGATTAGGGTTGGGTGCATTTAAATGCCAAATATTCTCCATGAAGACAAAAAACACTTGTCAGATTATTAGGCTAGCAGAGTTAAACTTTCACATGTGATTTATTTAGTAGCAAAGTAAATTGTACAACTTGTTTATATCAGCCTTGTCAACAGCCAAATGAAGCCATCTACTGAAAGCTTTATTGATACAGGATGCTTCTGTGGCACAGGATTATTTGAAATGCAACTGAATGACACCAAGAAACACAATCTGTGTCATGATTTATGACAACAATAAAGAAAGATGCTAGCTTCATTAAAAGTTAACTACAGTGTTTAGTATATTTTATTACTTGAATGCACTTTATGTATGTCTGCTTCTGAAATGCATTGCAGTTTTAGAAAAAAATATTTTTCTTAAGTCTGATTTGTTTTGAATAATAACAATCATGGTAAAGTTAGACATCACCTTATAAAAACATAAGCCAAAATTTAGAACAATTTACAGAGAATCCTTGCAATTAAACCCTGTAGAAAACTTCCCCCTAATAAAATATTTCCATATTTTGTTCCTATTTGTCAGCTATGAATCTATTATAATTTACTTCATTTTAATAGATATATCATAAGCTATAAGTCACAAAATGCTATACTAGTGAGATATCAACTGAATTTTGTTTTGCCTTTACAATTTTTTTTTTTTTTTTGTTATCACATTGTCAAGATTTTATCTAGAATCAGTAGGCCAAATGCCTGCAAAGTATAGACTAAGGACAACAATACAAAATGCTATCCCCCGCCACCCACGCAACACAAGGAAAGCAAGTATTGGTGAAAAGCATAGAGAGGCAGTTTATTCATAGTAGCCATACTGGAAAGAAAAACAGATTACAAGACCAAATGACCCAAAGTTCATTTTTAGTATACTGACATACTTCAGATTAAAAAGATGAAGAGTGGGGGCAGGGGACACAATGTAAGCATAGTTTTGCAGTTCTGGCTAAGGTGTGATTTCTGTGGATCGCTGTAGCAGCTCCAGTCCTCCAAGGTAATTTTAAAAAGTTCTTATTACTCAAGGGGTCAAGGTAGTTCTCAAGAGATAATTCCTTCTGCTTCAGAGTACAGTATCACCCTTAAGGATGATTCAGGCCCTCATCTGGAGGGTGGTCTGTCTTGAAAGGTTATGCTGTTCCTGGAATTCAAAGTAACTGAAGGTTTATGACAATGATTTGCCTCTGTAACTTCAACCTTAAAGCTGATGAGATAGGTTACACAGCCACTCCTCAAGTTATTAACATTCTGACCTTGAAGGTCCAAGTGAGGAGTCAATGCTTTTTAGCAAATGCATCTAAGCCTCTTTCAAAACTAGTGGTCCCCTGTGTGCTGGGATCATTAGCATGTGCAGCTTCATATGGGAAAAAAATTAGCTGTATTCTAAAAGAAGTATAATATTTTATAATTATAATAACATAGAGTTGGGGACACAATGTGTGAGAAAACAAACCAGAAGGTGGAACAAAAATAAAACAATACAAATTCAGGAACCTATCACCTGGTACCCACCACCTCATTAACCTTTCCAGAATCCAATTATCTAGACTATGAGATACACATTCTGAGGAGAAAAATGAGTTGCTGCATCTTGTTCTACCTACAAATAAAAAAGCTGCCACAACCATTCATGGGTCTGCTTTGGGATTTTTGAAGCAACCGCTAACATGTTTTAGTGTGCTATATTTAGCAAATACATGTAAGACTGTTGTTGTTTCAGTGAAAACCAGAGTTAGAAAAGCTCTACAGCAAATCCAGATTGATGTGCAAGTTGTTATTTCAAGTAGACGTTATACATAGCATGTACAAGAGTATTCAACTACACAAACAAGGAAAGTGAACTTATGGCCAAATTTTATTGAAGAATAAATTATAAACAAAATTTATCAAACTGAACACAGTGGTATGTAAAATTCTAGTATATGTGCTTCATTAAGCTAGATTCCTATTTTGTTTTGTTTTGGTTTGGTTTCTTGGTGTTTTTGCGACAATATCTCATGTAGCTAAGATTTGCCATGACCTCTTGATCCTCCTGCCTCTACTTCCTGAGTGCTGGGATTACAAATGCATGCTACCACACTTAGCATTGCTTTGTTTTTGTTTGTTTTCATTGATGACTATATACTAAAACACTAATCACTGCCTAGAACATAAAGGGAATTCAGTGTTTATTTTGCATGGCGAGATTAGTTATATTCAAGAAATTCTTTGGCAGTTTAGCAATAGTAACTCTAAACATAGGTTTTACCATATTAACTAATTAAAGAATATAATATGATTACTTTATGCACATAGACAAATATTTAATAACATTCATTACTTATTTAAGAAAACAAAAATTTTTTACAGATTAGGAAATTTGAAAATATGATTAATTTACAGTAACCAAGAATAAGTTATGTTAACAAAATTATAAAGGAACTTTAAGGAGAAATTTTAATATTATTGATGATTTTACTGTTCATTGATGAATAAAAGCACATAAGATACCTCTGTGTGACATGATGAAAAAGAAGAGTTGGGATTAAAAAAAAAAAAAAAAACAGTAGACTCTATTCCTATGAGAGAAAAAGCTGAAGACAGAAAAGAAATATGCCTGAGTTAGATATTTCAGTGGTTGGAATCAGAAACAGCTGGAGGGAGGCACTCTTTCTTCTTGGACGTGGAGGTCACAAGAATAGCAAGCTAGAGAGAACTGACTAGGGGCTGGATGCACCATGAACAGAGGTATGACCAGAGTAGAACAGATTGTGCAAACATACGCAGAAGTATGGTGTAAGAATCTCTGCAGCTAGGATTCTCCTTGGGAACTCTGCAGTTTGTAGCCTGAGAAGGAACAACTCCACCACCACTGTTGGGTGAGTGTCAATGTGAGAATGTGAGAAGTGTGCTAAACGCTGAAATCCTGCAGCTGAGAAGAAGATACGCAGTGATGAAAATTAAACACAAGTACAGGCCAGTCTTCCACAACTTCATAGTAGCTCAATCACAGCAAGCCCTACATGGAAAGTATGATCCCCAAGACACCGCACATAAACTTGAAACCGGCAGGTGGAGGATCTCAGACTGGCACATTTCAGGAGAAAGTAGAATCCCACAAAAAATCCCTCTCAGAAAGGACATACAGACTTAAAATTTACTTGAATTACTAAGGCTAGCAGCAGCCCCACACATGTCTGCAGACACTGCTACCAAAGACAGTTTGCTACATTCATCCAAGCTATGAAAACTAATGTTTCCTGTTTATTTTACTCTATTTACTTATGATTTACCAGTTTGATTAGTTGTTTTAACTTGTATCTCACCTGAATAAGCTTTTATGATTGTCCTTTCTTTCTTAATAATACTCTATTGTACTTTATTATTTTTCACAACTCTATTTTTTTCTCTCATTTATATTTTACCCCCCTTTCGCATTACCAGCTCAAAAAAAAAAAAAAAAAAAACCAGAGCAAGTGGAAGAGTGATGGAGCTCCCATCCCACCCACCTAATGTTCCACTCTGGCCACCACAGGCAAGCATACTATCCAGGAGATGAGCACATAGAGCACTGCATGGACACACACATGTAGATACACAACAAATACAAACATCACATTACACATACACATGTGCACATGCAATACTAGAAATAAATCTAATCAAGAAAGTGAAAGACCTCTATAATGAAAAAAATTTTTTGAGGCAAGCCCAACAGAGTTGCCTTTTTTATGAAAGAGTGCAAGAGTGAGAGAAAGAGAGAGAGAGAGAGAGAGAGAGAGAGAGAGAGAGAGAGAATTGGTGCACCAGGGCTTCTAGCCACTGTAATTGAACTCCAGATGTATGCTCCAACTTGTGCGCATGTGCATCCTTGTGCATGTGTCACCTCGTGCATCTGGCTTAAGTGGGATCTGGGGAGTCAAACATGGGTCCATGGGCTTCACAGGCAAGTGCCTTAGCTGCTAAGCCATCTCTTCAGCCTTACAATGAAAAATTTTAAACACTGAAGAAGGAAATTGAAGATAATAGAAGATGGAAAAACCTCCCATGCTCATAGATCAGAAGAAATAATGTTACAAAAACTGGCTGAATAATTCAAAGCAGTCCACACATTCAATGCAATCCTCATCAAAATTTCAATAACATTCTCCACAGAACTAGAAAACGAAATCCTAAAGCTCATATGGAAGCACAAAAGACCACAAATAGCCAAAGCAATCCTAATCAGAAAGAACAACACTACAGTGATAACAGCATATGACCTCAAACTATAATATACAGCTGTAGCAAAATAGCATGGTACTGTAGACCAGAGGAATAGAACAGAGTCCAAAAATAAACCCATACAAATACAGCTATCAAATGTTGACAAAGATGACAAAAACATAAAATTATATTTTAGAAAAAAAATACCTCTTCATCAAGTGGTGTGGGAAAAACTGGATATCTGTACATGGAAGATTGAAATTAGACCCATATCTCTCTCTTCTTGCACAAAATCCATTCGAAATGGAGCAAATAACTTAATTAAAATCCAAGATGCTGAAGTTACTAGAAGAAAGCACACTTCAAAAATAAAGGAATAGGCAAGAACTTCCTGAAAAGGACATCAATAACACACACACAAAAAATGCCTTGAATAATTGACTAGTGGATTATATGAAATTAAAAGGCTCTGCATATCAAAGGAAACAGCCTGAAAATTGGAGATTTCTTATGCAAAATATATCAGGCAAGGATGAGTTTAGTAGTATCTGATTGCAATAGAAGGCAGAGGCAGGAGAATCCTGAAGTACTAGTCTGGCATTTCCAGTGACAAACAAGAGACACTTGTTCCAATGTGAAAGAAGGGAACCAACACTTTATTTGTTCTCTAATCTTCACATATTCACCATGGCATATGCTTTCATACACACACACACAGTAAAAAAAAAAAAAAAAAAAAAAAAGAATACAGGGCTGGAGGGATGACTTAGTGGTTAAGGTGCAAGGGTCTGAGAGTCGCTGAAGAAAGACCCCAGACTCAAATAGTATGTAAAAGCAAAGAGTGTTTATTCTGCAGAGTCAGCCAGCATGCAGGGGTCGACCATTCATATAAAAATGGCAACCCCGAGACGAACTCACAGGCTCTTTTAAGCATAACTAAGGAAGGTTCTTATGGGCAATTAGTTCTACAGTTTGACTACTAATTTGAACAAGGATTGCATTTGATTAGTCTATTATATCTATATATTCTTGATTGGTTGGGGCCAAGAGACCTTGAATTTCCAGGAAGTGACTCAGCTTTTCTCTGGCCAGGACAGTCACTGGTTAATGGACCTTTGTTCTAATTTTAGGCCTACCTAGGAGGTGTTTTGCTGAGGCCTGTCATGGTGTCAATTTAGTCAATTTAGTTCTTTCATTCCCCCCTTCAGTATGGTCTCATCTCAAATCCTTGAGATGTTTCCAGAGGTTGATATTGTTGCCTTACAACCATTAGTTGTACTGTGGCTAAGCGTTCTTTAACAAATTTGATTAATGCATTGATGATACATGGTCCGCAAGTAAAAGCGAGCAACAGGAGAATAGGTGGGCCTGTTAGGGAGGAGATCAGGGTCGTTAGCCAGGGGGACCAGTTGAATAGTGACTTGTACCAGCTTTGATTTTCTTGTCTAATTTTGGCCCTTTCTTTTAGTCTCTTTTGTACTATGGCCAGGCTATTCCTAAACACCTGAATTGTTAACATAGAAACAGCATTGCTCTCCTAAAGCCTGATAGAGTCCCCCTTGCTGTAGGAAAAGTAAGTCTAGTCCCCTTCTGTTTTGTAGTGCCACCTCAGCCAGTGAATCCAGGGACCATTCTAAGTGACGGACTGACTTTTCTAATTGGGCAGGATCAGAATCTATTAGGTTAGTCAAGGCCTGATAAGTCTGGTCTGCTTTAATTAGGGCCATAGTACCAGTATCAATCCCTGCAGCTATACCAGTCCCTATCAGAGTTGTAAGAAGGGTTGCTGATATTCCAAAATCACATTTCCATCTATAATGGTGACATTCTAGGATTTCTATATAGTCATCAAAAGGTAAGTAGTAAACCTGAGGAAACAGAGTAACTAGGATACATAGACCGGTAATGTTTTGAAGGATCTGTGGGTGAGTACAGGAGTTAGTCCCATAGTGCATGCAAATCAAGTTCTATTAGGGGGAACCAGATAGAATTTACCAGTGTCTGCAGTAAGAGAGGGATTACAGAGATATTTGAGTTGTGGAAAGTTATCCAGTTTTCCTCCTGCACCTAGTACACATAGTCCTTTCCCAGTGACAGATTGTAGGGTAAGGACTGGGGACTTTCCTAATGAACATCGTGGTGGGCCTCCCATTGGGGTTGACAGAATTCCTGTAGCAGCCCAGCCAGCATAGTAAGGAGGTCGTGGGTCTAGGCAAAGTCAACAGTCCTCATGAGTGAGGTTAGTAGTGGAGTTGAGGAATCCATAGGTGAAGTTGAGTAACTGTGACTCAAATGCTGGGGAAGCGTCTGAAACCTTGGAAGGTGGCATAGCCAAGGGAATATTGGTGCTCCTGGCAAAGGAACTGTCAGGGATTGGGGAAGATAACATGGGCTGTTGTGGGATGGGAGACAAGGCCAAAATGGAATTTGGTCCCAGGAGCTCTGCAGTGGCCTGGGTGGTCTCTAATGGTTGGACATGAAGCCATAGGGTGAATAATGTCCCTGGGTCCTTTCCTGATATACATAACCTTAATCCCCAGTTTTTACCAAGTTCCTATTTAGTGGCAGTTTTCCCCTTATCAGTAAATTTAATCAGTAGCTGATTACATCATTGGGACTGATAGCAAGAGATGTGATTCTAGTAACAGTGATGTGATCTTTCTTTACTGTGGGGGGGGGCAATAGATAGTTCTCATGGATTCACATCCCCATGAGCCACAGTGATATGATTCTGGGCCACCACAATTAGCTTGTTGCTCGGGGTTTCTATCATGACCGGGGTATACATAGAAAACCTGTCTTTTCATATTAGTTTGGGTATCAACTGAGTTACATCCATAGGCTGGGGAGGGACCGAGTTCCCTGTCATCATCTATGTATGCATAACCCCAGGAGTCTCCCACTAAGTCACATAAATCAAATATCAAATCAGGAAATCAGGTTCCAGGAGGTGCTAAATGGGAAGTAGAGTTGACCATTTCGCCTGTGTCCATATTAGTGAGCATCCATGTGAGATTATAGGGTTGATATGGGTTTGCAACAACAGAGGTTATTAAGCAACAAGAGATTATCATTACATAAAGAGATTTAGCCATCATTAAGTCTTACTTTCTAGCTTACAAATCCTTAGTTTGAGTGGGTCTCATGGATGTGCAACAGCATGCCACAGTCCAGGTTTTTCTTCAAGGGTACAGTCGTCCGGGTGGTTTGCCTGTGGGTTGATAGGCTTCATGTGAAAGTGGTGTATCCAGGTAAGAACTCCATCCACTTTGATTGCAGTTGAGGTGGTCAGGATTACAGTATAGGATATCTTCCAGCCAGGTTCAAGAGTCTCTCTCCGGTGTCTCTTGATGAGCACTAGATCTCCTGGCTTGAATCTGTGGGGTGTGGGTGAAGGTGTCTTCTCATAAATGAACTGTGGCTGAGGCCAAATTGTTCTTGTACCTGGAATAAAGCTTATAAGGAGAAGAGGAATCTCTTTCAGTTAACATTTCTGCTTTTATATTAGGTAACAAGGGTGGGAGTCTTGCATACATGATTTCAAAGGGAGTGAGCCCCATGGTATAGGGGGAGTTTCAAACTCGGAAAAGGGCAAAGGGAAGGAGAGATACCAAGTCGCTGCCAGTTTCAAGGGTTAATTTAGTTAGCGTCACCTTTAAGGTCCGATTCATTCTTTCTACCTGTCCTGAACTCTGGGGACGATACACACAATGAAGCTTCCAATTAGTCCCCACAATTTTAATTATAGCCTGGGTTACCTGCGAGATGAAGGTTGGCTCATTATCTGATCCCAAAAGAACAGGTAAACCATACCTTGGAATGATGTAATCTAATAGTATTTTAGCCACAGTTGAAGCTGTCTCATTCTTGGTTGGCAAGGCTTCAGTCCATCCTGAAATGGTGTCTATAAACACTAGTAAATACCTGTACTCATACAAACCAGGTTTTATTTCTGTGAAGTCAATTTCCCAATTTATTCCTGGCTGGGTCCCCCTTTTCCTAGTTCCTGACTGGGAAACTATGCTTTTTGCATTTACTAGGCAGCAGGCATAGCATTGGGTTATGGTTTCTGTTGTTTTTTGTCTCAAGTCAAAGACTTTAAGGTGGGCCTGTCTAAGTAATTCCTCAATCTTCTGTTGTCCTAGATAAGTCCTGTGATGTATTTGTCTTGTGAGTTTGGTAGCAAAGTCTGATGGGAGGATAATCCTTCCATCAGGAGTCTTATACCATCCTTGTTCTTTATAGACTGCTGTGCAAGCCTCAATCCTCCATAGTTCTGAATCAGTGTAGCTTGGTGTTTCTGGCAAGGTGGGCACCACCACTGGGGATAATTTTTCCACTAGGGTAATAGCAACCTGGAGGGCTGCCTCTTGAGCTGCCTTGTCAGCCCTATTTTCCCTTTGGAAATAGGATCCTCCCCTTTATGGTGACCAGAGCAGTGCATGATCTCTCTCTCTGGGGAGCCATATAGCACATAAGAGGTCCAGAATTTCCTGTTTATTTTTAATGGTTTTTCCTTCTGTGGTCAATAGTCTCCTTTCTTTATAAATGGGCCCATGAACGTATACCGTTGCAAAAGCATAATGGCTGTCAGTATAGATATTTAGTTTCTTTCCTTGGCCCATCTGTAAGGCCTTGGTCAGGGTTATCGGTTCAGCTTTCTGGGCAGATGTACATGGAGAGAGGGCTTCTGACCATACAGCTGTTTCTTCCATTGTCACTGCAGCTCCTGCATACCAGACACCATCCTTAAGGAAGCTGTTTCCATCTGTATACCAGGTCAGCTCTGCCCCTTTAAGGGGAATGTCCTTAAGATCTGGTCGGGTCCCTTGTAAACTGCTCAAGATCTCCAAGCAGCCATATATGGGACTGTCTAGATCTGGGTCAGGTAAGAGCATTGCAGGATTGAGGGCCTGGCTGATGGCAAATTGAACCCATAGGAGGTTGAGAAGAAGAGCCTGATAATGAGTCAGTCTGGCATTAGTTAGCCACCTTGTCAGGGGGCTGCTTTAGCACTCCTTCAATAGCATGAGGAGTAGTCACTCTCAGGGTTTGGCCCAAAGTCATCTGAGTCTTTGGCTAATAAAGCAGTGGTTGCTATTATTCAGAGGTATGGGGGCCATCCCATTGCCACTGGGTCTAATTTCTTTGATAGGTAAGTAATCAGCCTCTTCCAAAGGCCGAGTGTTTGAGTCAGTACCACTTTAGCTGTGCCTTTGTTCTCATCAATGTGAAGATGGAAAGATTTGTGGATGTCTGGCAAAGCTTATGCTGGGGCTTCAAGGAGGGCCTTTTTTAACTGGAGAAAGGCGATTTCCCTTTCTGGGGTCCATAAAAGGGAATTTTCTTGTCCCCTCATGGCCTCATAGAGAGGCTTGGAAATCTCTGTAAATCCGGGTATCCAGAGTCTACAAAATCCCACTGACCCCAAAAACTCTTGAACCTGTCACCAGGTTCTGGGGTGGGGAATGTTGTGGATTATCTCTTTGGGGGTTTGAGACAACAGGCATTGCCTCCCTTGAGTATGTACCCAAGGTACGTTACTTTGCTCTGGTAGAGCTGTGCCTTTCTGGCTGAAATTCAATACCCCATGCAGTCCAATTCTCTCATCAAGGCCTCTCTGGCTGAGCAGCAGGCTTCTTCATCTGAGGCTGCTATAAGGAGGCCATCTACATACTGCAAGAGGGTTATTTGGGGATGGGCCTGTTGGTACTCACACAAATCCTCATGGAGTGCCTCATCAAAGATGGTGGGTGAGTTTTCAAATCCTTGCAGCAGTCTGGTCCAAGTCAATTGTCAGTTAAATACACATTCTGGATAGTTCCATTCAAAGGCAAATAGAGGTTGACTGGCCAGGGCCAGTGGCAGACTGAAGAATGTGTCCTTGAGGTCCAGCACCGTGTACACAATGGGCTCAGGTGACAGAGTGCTTAGCAGAGTGTATGGGTTTGGCACCGTGGGGTGGATGTCTTCCACCCATTTATTAATTTCCCTCAGATCCTGCACAGGCTGGTAGTCATTGGAGTGGGGCTTCCTTACTGGCAGGAGAGGAGTATTCCAGAAGGACTGACAAAAGACTAATATCACTTGTTCCCAAAGTCAGTTTATGTGACATGTTATACCCAGTTTGGCCTCTTGGGGTGTAGGGTATTGGTGGACTCAGATTGGGCTGGCATTAGCCCTCAGCTGGACTATGAGTGGGGCCCAATGTTTGGCCAGCCCAGTCTGATTTTCTTCTGCCCATACACCCAGAATCCTTTCCCATAGTTCCCTCCGATATGGGCTTTCATGAGTGGCTTGGGAGACAGAGGTGTAGAGTTTATATTCTTCCTCCAATGACACAGTAAAGAGCCTGTACTCCCTCAGAGTTGAAATGGATCTGTGCCCCCATTTCAGTCAAAAAGTCTTGCCCCAAGAGTGCATAGGGACACCCAGGGATGACCATGAATGAATGGGTTACCCATCCCGTTCCTAAGTCCACTTTTCTTTGGGTAGTCCATGAGTATTGATTTGTCCCAGTGGCCCCCTGGGCCCACGTCCTTTTAGTGGACAAGGATCCCATGGGCTGTTTTAGAATCGAATGTTGGGCCCCAGTGTCGACTAAAAAATTTATTGGTTTTCCCCTCCACCTTCAAGGTTACCCAGGGCTCATGGAGGGTGTGTGAGCCCTGACACCCTCAGTCACTGAGTTCTCTTATCTCCAGAACTTTAGGACTCTTGTCTTTCTTTTGTGTACATTCATTTTTCCAATGTCCCATCTCTTTTCAATAAGCACATTGGTCCTTTTGGAGACGGGGTTGGTATGACTTTTCCCCTCTTGATTGGCAGGTTGGTCTGCCCTTGTTTCTCCCATAAGCCATGTTCTTTAATTCTCTTAGGTCAGAATTTCCTGTGGCAGCCCATAATATTTTGGCCAGGCCTCTAGTTTATTTGTCTTCTGGAGTCTCCTTGTTATTATAAACTTTTTCTGCTATTGCTACTACCTCCAACACTTGCTTACCTGCAAAACCATCCAGTCACTGGAGCTTTCTGCAGATGCCTGGTGCTGCCTGGTTGACAAAAGCCATGTTTACAGCAGACTGGTTTTCTCTTGCTTCCGGGTCCAGAGGTGTATAGGTCCGGTAGGCTACTAGTAGCCTCTCTAAAAAGGCCCCTGGGATTTCCTCCTTACCTTGTATAACCTGTCCTACCTTAGATAAATTTGTGGGCTTCCTAGCAGCCTCTCAGAGACCTCCCCCATTAGAATCTGGTGGTAGGCTTTGAGTCTCTCCTTACCTTCAAGTCTGTTGGGATCCCAGTCAGGGCGGGTCAGGGGAAAAGGCATGTCTATGATGGCCTTCATGACTGTGGGTTGGCTGTTAGGTCCAGGAACTAGCTTGAGAGTGGCGGCTAGAATTCGCTCTCTTTCCTCTGTTGTAAAGAGAACCTGCAAAAGCTGCCGACAATTGTCCCAAGTGGGCTGGTGAGTTATCATTATAGAATCTAACAAGTCTAAGAGGGCCAAGGGTTTCTCTGAAATTTTTGGATTCTGCATCTTCCAGTTATTGAGGTCACTGGTATAAAAAGGGATATGAGTCACAAACTGTTGGCTATCCTGATTTGGGGGGGGGGGTTGTTGCTTGCAAAGGCAGTGCGACCACAGTGGAGTCTGCCTGTCCTACAGCTGGCGCTCACATGTGGGGAGGACTGATCATGTTTCCTCCCTCTTCCTCAGGACCCTGATCAGCAGCTCTCACTTGTGGTACAGGTGGTGCAGGGGCAGATACATAGGGAAGCAGGTAGAGATCCTCCTTGGGGACAGAGGGGAGCAGAACTGCCAGGTTATGATCCTCTGGACGCTTTGGATCCCTGGTAGGCAGTATGGCTGGGGCTGGCAGCAAAAAGGGAGTTGACCAGGGCTTTCTACTAGATATTGCCAAGCTGTAATGTATGGGACCTGGTCAAGGCGTCCAGGATTCCCATACACAATACCTTTGGCCTGGTAAATAGTAGGGAGATGAAAAGGGCCTCCCTCCAGCCATCCTACGTTGAAAGTTGGCCATTCATTCCTGCAAAAGATGGTTAGTTTTCCCAACCACACTGTCAGACCCAAATTCTCTGCCATGTGTTAGAAGTCCTTAAAATGTGATGGGACTAGGTCCAAACGGGTGAAACTAGTTGCCTGTCCCATAATACTTTTGTACAATATTTTCAAGAAACCAGAAAAGGACAAAGAGCACACAGATACCCAGACACAAAAACAAATTTCCTGGGAAACGAAAAAGAAACAAATGCTGCAGTTGGCGGCCTGTCCCATGAATGGGCTCCACCAGACAGGTGCAACCCATCTCCTTTTATTAAAACCAGAGTCAGGCTGGAGTTTTCAGGCTCCACCAGTTCGGAGATTTCCAGCTTCACCAGAAGGGAGTCTGGATCATCCTTGGGACCCTTCAACACTGAGGCAATTAGTAGCTCATCAGCCTTACCTCCCTGAGCCTCCAGATTGTGTCCAGACACCAGATTTGCTGAAAAGGAAACAAATCAGACCAGAGACACACAAAGGGGTGCCCAACTCACCGAATGACAGAGAGCTAAATGCCCTCCAGGAAACACTCTATTATTGATTCTGAGGGAAGGGTTCTCAGTGATCCCAGATGAGCCCCCAGTTGTAAGGATCTCAGAATCACTGAAGAAAGACCCCAGACTCAAATAGTATGTAAAAGCAAAGATCGTTTATTCTGCAGAGTCAGCCAGCATGCAGGGGTTGACCATTCGTATAAAAATGGTGACCCCAAGAGGAGCTTGCAGGCTCTTTTAAGCATAACTAAGGACGGTTCTGATGGGCAATTAGTTCTACAGTTTGACTGGCTAATTTGAACAAGAATTGCATTTGATTAGTCTATTATATCTATATATTCTTGATTGGTTGGGGCCAAGAGACCTTGAATTTCCAGGAACTGACTCAGCTTTTCTCTGGCCAGGACAGTCACTGATTAATGACCCTTTGTTCTACTTTTAGGCCTAGCCTAGGAGGTGTTTTGCTGAAGTCTATCATGGCAGCAATTTAGTCAATTTAGTTCTTTCAAAGGCATTTGCCTGCAAAGCCAAAGGACCCAGGTTCGATTTCCCAGGGCCCATGTTAGCCAGATGCACAAGGGGGTGCATACGTCTGGAGTTTGTTTGCAGTGGCTGGAGGCCCTGGAATGCCCATTCGCTCTCTCTCCCTCTCTCCCTCTCTCTTTCTTCCCCCCCTCTTTCTCTGTGAGATAAATGAATAAATAAATATTTTAAAAAACAGAATAGAACTGCAAATATTATATACTCAAAAAAATCTTCCTATAAACTTTGTTAATATACTGAACAGACTGGTCCCAAAAGAGAAAACACAAATGGCTAAGAAATACTTGCAAAACCTTTTAACAATCTTAGCCATTTGGGAAATAAAAATGAAAATGTGCTTACTATTCAATCTCTCTTTAATCAGAATGGCCATCATCAAGAAAACAAATGAAGCCAGGCAAGGCAGGTGCACGCCTTTAAGCCCAGCACTTGAAGCAGAGATTGGAGGATTGCTATGAGTCTGAGGCCACCCTGAGACTACATAGTGAATTCAGGTCAGCCTGGGCCAGAGCAAGATCCTACCTTGAAAAACTAAAAACAAACAAAAAAATGATATGACCAGGATATTAAGAAAGAATAACCCTTATTTACTTCTGGTGAGAATTCAATTTGACATAACTACTGTGGAATTCAGTATGGTGGTTTCTCAAAAAACTAAAAATGGAACTACCATGCATTCCAGCTATATCACAACTGGCTATATACTCAAGGAACTCTAAGTTCCACTGCAGAGATACTTGTACATCCATGTGTAAAGGAACAAACAATAGACCAAGTTAAACATTCTCTGGTGCAACCTTTGCCTTCAGGTCCATATAATGAGGATGATTACCCAAGCTGATTTTCCTGATGGATAAGAAAGTTCTTACTTGTACACAGGGACTTCCCATTGTCTACACCATAGGAAATGTTCCTGATACAAAGCACCATGGCTCTTTTGTTTAAAACTATATTTGTGGTTTTGCTTTTGTCTTACTTTTATAACTAATAACTTGTGGTTTTCTACAATAAAAACTGACTCCCTGAGCAGTTCAGGGCTGTACTCAGAGATCCATACCTCAGGGGTGCAGTCCTGATACATCAGCCCTTATCCAATAAAACTTTGCCTTGTATACCATGAGTTGGTGGTCTTACTTGCGCAACACTGGACCCCATAAAATCTTGGGAACTCGTCTGGGAGCCACATTTCAAGACCTCCCCCCCCCCCAACTTCAGGGCAATTGAGCCAGGGAAAGACCCTTAATCTTGCATGAGAACCGGATCTCTGTCCATGTGTATGTTCCTGGTTTTAGAGTCAGTAGCAAGCTGTTGACCAAAAACTTTCTCCTAGGACAGCTGGCCCCTTCCTTTATTGGGTAAGGAACCTCTGGAGTTGCTTTTTTACTTTTCCTTTTAGTTTTTCTTTTTTAAAAAATTTTAACTTTTGTTTTCTTTTTTAAAATTTTTTTTAAAAAAATGCTAGGTCCAAGAGGGTAGTTGGACACAGCATTACTTCCCCTAGTCAAGGGACCAAGGAGCCACCCTCTACCCTCTTTGGCTCCATTCACAGATCCCAAATGGAAGTCTGTTTCTGTTTCAGTTTCTGTCTGGCAGCCACTCAACAGAAAGACTATTGTTACTAGCAGAATCATGTTCACTGCTGTGTTCATCTGTCTTGTCCTCATCTTTGAAAATATGGGTCAGAGCCATTCTGTTGAAAAGTCCCATTTAGAGTTGATAAAAAGAAAAAAAACATTTCAAAGATTTTCAGAATAAAAGTGGCAGAATTGGGTGACCAAGTCTTTCCTGGTATGCAGGGATGGCTGTGGTGACCATGGAGGAGACCTTGTGGGCTGAGGCTCTGCCTAGGGGTAATTGGCTCAGAAGGCTGAATTGATAGACCTGACCAAGGCTCTGATATTGGGAAAGGAAAAAACAGTAAATATCTACACAGGCAGCCCTTATGCCTTTGCCACAGCTTATGTCCATGGGGTCATCTAATGGGAGAGAGGACTGTTGACCACAGAAAGTAAAGACATTAAAAATAAAAATGAGATCCTGGACTTATTGGCCACCATTTGGGCACCTGCTAAAGTGGTCATTGTCCATTGTCTGGGCTATTAGAAAGGGGATGCCATAGAAGAAAGAGGAAACAGATTGGCAGACCTTGCAACAAAAAAGTTCTGACTCTCAGCATCCTTTAGATTGTCTGGTCACTCTCTCAGCACCCACTCTTCCTGAGCAACCAACATACACAGAACATGACCTACAGTTCCCCTCTCATCTGACAAGGAAATGGACCCTGCAAGGATGGTATCAACTGGAGAATGGGCAATTGTTGTTGCCGCAAGCCCTAGGGTGAAGGCTGATTAAGAAACTACATGAAGGGACTCACTTGGGAAGCAACAAGTTATCTGAACTAATAAGAAAAGAGTTTTTCTTCCCAGGTATGGACTCAGCCATTAAAGACAGCACCACCCAGGCCTGTCAACAGACAAATGCCTACTCTCATAAGGTACCACCAATGGAGATGAGGGAAAGGGGAACAGAGCCAGGCAGATAGTGGGAAGTTGATTTCATAGAGGTAAAGCTGGGTCAGTATGGATACAAATATTTACTTGTTTATGTTGATTCCTTTTTAGGATGGATAGAAGACTTTCCTACCAAGTCTGAGACAGCCCAAGTAGTAGCTAAGAAGTCATTAGAGGAGATAATCCCCTGCTATGGGTTGCCCCTCAAGATAGGATCAGATAATGGGCCTGCCTTTGTGTCAAAAGCCACTAAGAAATTGACTAGGACACTGAGGATTAATTGGAAATTCCATTGTGCCTATCATGCCCAAAGTTCAGGACAGGTAGAAAGGATGAATCAGACCTTAAAGGACACTCTAACTAAATTAACCCTAGAGACTGGCAAAGGGTGAGTGGGTGCACCCATTCTGTCTCTCCCTCTCTCTCTCTCTCCACAGAGTCAGTGCCTAATGCAGTTGACCCCACATTCCAGCCCCTACCAGTAAAGGGACTAGAATTGGAGCATCTCTTTTGACTCTTTTTGGCAAAGTAGTAAACATACCCATGTGTTCCCTGCCTGATGTTCCATCATATAAGCAAGCAGACCTTGGCAATAACATGAGTTAGTATACATAATTCTTCCTGGTCTTTAAAAAAATTCCAGACTTATACAAGGTATGAGGCCAACTGTGCAGGCAAACCAGGTAGTGTGTGGACTTTTAAAAAGGGTATGTTCATTTTCTTCTAGCTTTATTTCCAGGGTCATTTCACAATATTGTTGAAAAGGGGAGGATTGCAGAGGATAGGTTGAGGACTCAAGACATAGTCCTCTTTCCTTAATGTCTCCCAGGGTTATTACTAGCTTAGGTCCTCCACAAAGGCATTCTTTTTCTTCCCTGGTGTAATTGATTTTACTTATCTGTAGTTCTCCTTCCCCTACTGAACAGTTGGCACTTATTCCTACATCATAGGGAGGCTTTGGGTTTAAACAGAACCAACAGTAATTAGTTAAATTTGAGCTAGTTGCATTGAAAAAGGAGTACATTGTGTCTAGAATAGAGAGGATGGGGTTGAGTGACATCATTAGAGCAGGAGCAAAGGAAGAGTTGTTCTTATCATTGGCAGCAGTTTGGCCTGAGGTTATTTTTTTTTTCCTGGAAGGAGTAGGCTTGTCTGCTTTGAAAAACACATATTGGGCTGGAGAGATGGCTTAGTGGTTAAGGTGCTTGCCTGCGAAGCCTAAGAACCCAGGTTCAATTCTCCAGGTCCCATGTTAAGACAGATACACATGGTGGCATATGCATCTGGAGTTTGTTTGCAGTGGATAGGTGACTTGGTGTGCCCATTCTCTCTCTCTTTCTCCCTCTCTCTGTCTCAAATAAATAAATAAATAAATAAATAATTTTTTAAAAAAAGAAAAACACATGCTCACAGTAGAACAGAAATCTACACTCTCAGTTATCAATCACACACTGCATCATTTCATACTATGCCATACATTTGGAATCAACACATCCTTTTGGTGACAAAGAGGACTGAACAAACCAATAATCAAAAGACAATGTTTAAACTATCAATAAGATTTGTAAACAACAGAAATCTAATTTATGACATTCATTCAAAGGCTCTTCCTACAAAAAGCCATTAGTATGTATGTATTGTAGCAAGTCCCAGACCATAAATGAACAGAGGACCACCAGAATAAAAATTAAAAAGGAGAGTTTTTATTCATCCAGCCAGCATCTGTCCCCTTGCAGCAAGGAGTAGAGCAGCTCTGCTCTATTCTTACAGTGAGTTTTAAAAATATATTATTTTTATTTATTTACTTATTATTTGACAGAGAAAGAGGGGGAGAGAGAGAAAGAGAATAGGTGTGGCATGCCAGGGCCTCCCCTCACTGCAAATGAACTCCAGACGTGTGCACCCCCTTGTGCATCTGGCTAACGTGGGTCCGGGAGAATCGAACCTGGGCCCTTTGGCTTTGCAGACAAATGCCTTAACCACTAAGCCATCCCACCAGCCCTACAGTGAGTTTTTAAAGGCAAAAAACACATTCCTTTACAATGATATGAACCCCCCCAGCCATCCCCTGCTGACAACTGTCTTTAGCAAAAACAAGCAAGCATGATTACAAAAGCAGAATTTTTTAAATAAAATATTTTATCTTTTATTTATTTGACAGAGAAAGAGGAAGAGAGAGAGAGAATGGGTACACCAGGGCCTCCAGTCACTACCAATGAAGTCCAGATACGTGCACCCCTTCTGCATCTGGTTAACGTGGGTCCTGGGGAATCAAACCTAGGTCCTTTGGCTTTGTACGCAAACACCTTAACTACTAAGCCATCCCTCCAGCCCCCAAAGCAGAAGTTTTACAGTTATCACCAGGTATAAAGCAGATACCAAATATCAGGCCAGCTTGACCTCAGGGCAAGAGCAAAGAGCAGATGCCTTGTTGGAACCCATCCTCATTCTTATAATTAATGCTTTATGCTAATCTTTAATCTCCTTTGGCTCCTTGAGAATGCTAAGATGGCTGAGTGGCCTAAAATGGATTCCCTTAGGTCTGTTTACCAGGGGTTGTTTCAGTATATGTTCATATATGTATATAAATATTTGCCTCATCTTTATCATATATAAATATTTATATAATAAAGGAATATTTGATTTTGTGAAATTATTCATTTTATATAAAATTAATAGCTTTTAAATGCAAAATTTTCACTCATCACCTGACAGCATCATAATTGTTTTATGAGAACTATTAGTTTGCTTGAGAGAATTTTGCAGTCTTCTTAATCCTGTAATCTATCCCTCAGAAGTACTTGACTCATTGTTCACCAAATTCTTCAAGTGCCTATCACATTCCACAGGAAAACATGGGCCTGAAGATGTGTATATTGTCCTGATGAAGACAAAACTTTATAGGAATGAAAAATTACACATAACCAAAAACCCAGGTATCATCAAAATTATTGATTATGTTTGAAAGAAATGAAAAGATCTACATGATGCTCTGGAATAGTAAGTAGAATATTTTGATTGATTGAAATAAATATCATATATTTGATTTTTCTTTGGACCATGAATGTGAGATAATTTAGAAAGATAATAGCATAGAACAAGTAGCAAGTTCATATACATGCCAGACCTACAAGGAGAGTTTAACAAGGGAAGTATACATGTGAAAATTATCTACAGATACGTTGGAATTAAAGTTGTGAATATGTAGGCTACTGTCCCATGTGGCGATATACTGAGACAAAAGGTAGGGTACAGTGGGGATGAGTAACTTCATTACTTCTTAATCTGATAGAATGAAAATGTAAGAGATATAAGTATGAATGGCCATAAAGACGAAAGTTAAGGTAGACAATACAGCCTAGGAAATTTTAAGTAGGGTGGTCTTTAGATACATACATAGATACATAGAGTTCACTTTGTCAAGATAAAACAGGTTGATACAAAGCATACATTTGGGAAATTTTTTTTTCTTTTAAGGAAAATACTTTGAATAACCTTGCTATTATGCACATTCTCATATCTTTATGCTTATTTTCCTAACTTTCATAACAATATGAGTTCATATTTCTAATATACTATACTATGAAAATATGTATATATTACATATATGTTTATCTTCCAATGCAATGTGACTACTTACATGTTACTGCATTTTAAAGCTTACTGCATTAACAACCTAGAAAAACAGCTGAAGCAGGGAATGGAAACTTAATCTGGAATTTTCTTTTTCTTTTTCTTTTTCTTTTTTTTTTTTTTTTTTTTGTTTGTTTGTTTTTCAAGGTAGGGTCTCAGTCTAGCTCAGGCTGACCTGGAATTCACTCTGCATTCTCAGGGTGGCCTCAAACTCACAGAGATCCTCCTACCTCTGCCTCCCGAGTGCTGGGATTAAAGGCGTGCGCCACCACCCCGGCTTTCTTATTTTTTTTTAATGCCTATTTTCTTCCATTTATAATTATTTCACTCTGTCTTGTACATGAAAAGAAGCAATCTCTAACACACACACACACACACCCTAAGGAAAGGAAAGAGTAGCATCTTAAGCATGGTTTTATAATTAAATATGTTCAGTAGGTCTTTGTTTCCTCCCCATTCTACACATCTTTGCCTTAGAGGACTTGTGGCAATCCCCATGAAAAAGACATGATATCCCTTCTATTTCTGTCTTTCCCCTTTAAAGATAAAATGATATCCCAAACAAAAATCAGTGAAGGGAATTGGCAAAGTAATCACAATTTATAAATCAGAAATTCAAGCTGTCCTAGAAATACCCAGCCTATAACAACTTGGCCCATTTTCTGTGCTATTCATAGAATAATAATTGCTAGTATTTTCTGTACTGTGACTGTGGCGGATCTTGTGTTAAGCACTTTGTGTGTATTATATCATTAAATCTTCACAATGGCTCCATTGAATGGGCACTGTTAGTCTGTATTTTACAGAGGCAGACACTGATTAGAGAAATAGTGAAATAATCCAAAGTCACACAACTGAGTTATTAGATTCTTAGGGCTGTTGTAACAAATGCTGGTTACAAATTTTGCTTCTCATGTGTTTCTCCTGACTGTGCTGACCAAAGCCTCTATATTTTCTTGGCTATGTAACTATAATCTCTTCTTCTATCTTCACATGATCTTTCTCTGTTTCCTGTCTTCTCCTTTTTTGTCTCATTAGTACATTTATCATCAAATTGAGGGCCCAAAATAATTCAAGATGATCCCACCTCAAGGCCTATATTAACAGTATCTGGAAAAATTTATTTTTAATAAGGCTGCACTCTGGAGTTTTGAACTGACATATTTTGAAAGGCCATTATTCAACTAACTATAGCTAGTGAGTGGTAGAACCAAGTTTCAAACATCCATTCCATTTCTTATCCATTATTGCATACTTCTCTTTTTAACAACTCTTATGGGATAGCATGTAAAATGTGTAGACATAGATGTACGCACACACCTACACACATATACAGTAGAAAATGATATATGTACATGATATGAAGTATATTGGATGTTCAATAAAAGATTAGTACCTGAATGAGTAGTAAAGAATAAATGCAACATGTGGACAGTTTCTTGAAATATGTTACACTGGAATTCATTGAAAAGTCACTTCTCAAAGGACTGCTTTTAAGTCATCAGACTGTGTATAGTTACTATTCCTTCTACAAGGAAGTAGGATTACCTTGTCACTCCTCATTATCCTCTTTGATCCTTCACAACCTGTTGATTTAACATAGAAACCAAAGGGAAATTAGAAATTGACTCAGGAAAAAATTAAAGAGAGGTATGATCAAGAGCCCCTTAATGACATGAAATAAGTGTGTATCAACCTCACTCCCCTTGATCAAAAGACAAAATTAGCAGTTACATGCCTATCTGTGTTGCTGGTCTTAAGTCTCAGTAAACTTTGGATCATTATGTTAATCTGCTTCCCATATTTTCCAAGGAGTCTCTATCAGAATTCTTAGAACAAGAAGGTATCAGAAGTTTTCTTTCATTAAACATAGTTTGAGCACTAGGATGTTTTGAGGTGGTTAGTCATTTAGATATGTGTCACAGAAGAATAGGACTATACAAAAAGAGGAGGAAAAATAAGACTTCCATCCTAATTATTTTGAATTTAAAATTGTGCTATATGAATGATAAATGAAATACATGAAAAACTATTCTAAACTCTTCTAAAATTGTCTGATCCCCTTTCTTTCCTGGACAAAGTCAGGGCTGGGGAATAAAAGAAGAGACAACATAAGGAATTGGTTTTATATAGGTAGTTTCTGTTACTGAGATATGAGCTACTGAGAATCTCATGTGCATGTGTTTTTCAGAACATGTATCCATGTTTTAGTATTAGAAGGTAAGTCACTAATTTTACAATCCTACTCATGAACATGGCCACATCATCCAAAACTGTCCATTTTGCTCATTTTGGGAACTCTTTAGATCTAACTTGGTCAGACAACTTCCTATTTTACCCCAAATCTTCCTTGGATGTAGGAATTGGGCCCTATCTTTTTGTTTGTTTGTTTGTTTGCTTTTTGTTTTTTGAGGTAGGGTATCACTCTGGCTCAGGCTGACCCAGAATTCACTATGTAGTCTCAGGGTGGCTTCGAACTCTCAGCGATCCTCCTACCTCTGCCTCCCGAGTGCTAGGATTAAAGGAATGCACCACCACATCCGGCCCTATCTTATTTTTTAATTTATTATTACTTATGGACATACTTATTATGTAAACAACACATGTAGGTATCACCCCTTCCCTCATCCTTGCCCCTTTTTCAAAGGGGCCCTCCTTGTTGTGGATACAGGTCATCCCCATGGGGATTGTGGGTCAGCAGTCAGTTATGTGGGAGAGGCAATGTCTCTGTGCATAATGTCCCAACTTGGGGCTCTAACAATCTTTCTGTTCCCTCTTCTGTGACATTCCCTGAGCCATGTTGGGTGCATTTTAAGTGTACTTCAGTGATGGGCTCTTAGGACCTCTGGATCTCTGGCTTGGTAGGTGTTGAGTGTCCTCAGTATCGATCTCCATCACCCTTGTGCTGATATCAGATTCACTAAGAAAGCAGCACTCTTGCTCATTTTCCCATTTCCTCTGTGGTTTCAGCAGGGGCTGAGCTGAAGTGTGATGGGTTGTTTATCTCTTCAGGTCCCACTTCATGTGAAGAAAAAAAAAGCAGATTCTCTAATGGAGAGTGAAGTCAGCACAGGTTAAATGGGATAAGCAATATTAATTTAGAGAGAATTTAGTGGGTGTAGTCCCACTTATAGCCCAAGATTAGTGGGAGATAGATATAGGAGAGCAAAATCATTATCTGGATATGATTATGACTTGTTTCCCGGTTCCAGATATGGGTTCCTTTCCACTGACTAGATCTGTTAGCCAATCCAAAAGCAGTTAGTTACTCACTGTGGTGGTCTGATTCAGGTGTCCCCCATAAACTTAGGTGTTCTGAATGCTAGGTTCCCAGCTGAGGGAGATTTGGGAATTAATGCCTCCTGGAGGGAGTGTATTGTTGGGAGCAGGCTTATGAGTATTATAGACAGTTTACCTTTGCCAGTGTTTGGCACACTCTCCTGTTACTATTGTCCACCTTATGTTGGCCAGGGTGTGATGTCCACCCTCTGCTCATGCCATCGTTTTCCCCAGCCATCGTGAAGCTTCCCTTCAAGCCTATAAGCCAAAATGAACCTCTTTTTCCCACAAGCTGCTCTTGGTTGGGTTATTTCTACCAGCAATGTGAACCTGACTGCAACAGGAAAGTGGTACCAAGGAGTGGGATTGCTGCTAGTCAATTGACTGGCTTTGGCCTTTTGGACCTGATTTTCAAGAGGAATGTGGAAGGATTTGAAACCCTGGCCTAAGAGACACTTTGCAGTGCTGTAAGTACAGCTTGATGGACTATTCTGGTCAGAGTTGAAAGACCTGAATGCAGTAAGAACTATGGACTGTGAGGTTTGGCTTATGAAGGTGAGAAAGAGCTTTGCTTGGACTGGGCTAGCAGTTTGTGTGAAAAGCTTGCTGCTATGCCCATGTCCTGAGAAGTTGTGTAGGGTTGCTTTGCATAAAAATGAACTAGTGTGAGCAGAGGGATATGGCACAGAAAGAGAAATCTTTGGGTGAACTGCTGCGTATTCAGCTGCAATTGAGAGATTACAACCTTTGAGATTGGGCCAGCTGACCTGCACTGGGGCAACAGGAAGAATGTAAACTCTTTTGGAGGGGCCTGAGTGTTCAAGGAGTATCCTGTTCTTCAAAGTCTGCTTTATTCCCCCCTGGATTAACAAATTGGCACCCTACCTGGTATTGTGGAATATAAAAAATGCAGGAAAGAGAGTGTCATGGAGTTTGCAACACAGCCTTGTGTTTTGGAAATGGCCATGGGCAGTGTCAAGCAGGTTTGCTGAATGCCTGCATGGAGACCCCATGGGGCCATGAGGATGAACCATGGGTTGCAGTGGAGACCTGGTGGAGATGCTGGGACCATCAGATGGCTGCTAAGGAAAGCTGCTGGCCCCAGATGAAGTTTTCCAACACTGGAGTTGCCTAGCTGAAGGGGCAGAATTTGAACTCCAGAGACTTGTTGTTAGAATTAGAGAGTTGTCACTGGCTAGAGTTGTTGGACTTGGAACTACAGAGTTTAGTGTTTGCCCTGTTTAAATCATGTATTGCTTGAGTATTTCATTACTATGCCCAATGCCATCTTTTGCAGTGTGAATGCTTATTCTGTGCCATTATGGGTTTTTTTTTTTTTTTTTTTTTTTTTTGAGGTTACTTTTTGGTATTATGGCTCAGTTAAAAGATCTTGGACTATGGGGATGTATGAACATCATTGGAATTGATAAAAAGTTGGATGAATGTACTGCATTTTATATCATGTATAGCTATTAGTTTATGGGGGCCCAGGAAAGAATATGGTGGTTTGATTCAGGTGTCCCCCATAAACTTAGGTGTTCTGAATAATAGGTTACAAGCTGATGGAGATTTGGGAATTAATGCCTCCTGGAGGCAGTGTATTGTTGGGGACGGGCTTATGGCTGTTAGAGTCAGTTTCCCCTTGCCAGTGTTTGGCACACTCTCCTGTTGCTATTGTCTACCTTATGTTGGCCAGGGGTGATGCCCACCCTCTTCTCATGCCATTGTTTTCCCCTGCCATTGTGGAACTTCCCCTGAAGCCGGTAAACCTCTTTTTCCCACAAGCTGCTCTTGCATGGGTGATTCCTAACAGCAATGTGAACCTGACTGCAACACTCACCATAGCTTTGTGCCACCATTGCATTTGTGTGAGCATCATATCAGGTTGTTTGCTTCTGAGTAGCTTCGAGCTTGAGTTGCTTGGAGAGATGTTGTCCACTTTCCACCGGTAGCTCATGTAGTACCTTCTAGCACTAGACAGGCTCTCTGGGGACTAGCTGTCTTCTGGATTCCAACCAGGTCTCTCCATGTTCCATGCCAATAGCATATGGTGTCTTCAGCAATATAATCTTATCAGTAACCTCTAGTGGGCAATCAAATGCTCTGACAGAAGTCTGTCTTGTTTTGAGAGACATTGTAGATCTCTCTGATCAACAGCTCATTGTGGGTATTAGCTGCATCCTGGTACTGGAAGTTATAGGCCAATGCCAGGGGGGGGGGGGGAGAAAAGGAAAGCAAAGAAAAGGAGAGAGAGGAAAGAAAAAGAAACAAGAGAAAGTTAAGGTTAGGCTTCATCTCACCCTCTCCAGAGCCTTCTTTTTAGGTGCTCGCCCCAAGGTCCTGTTGAGAGTTCAACCATTTAGTCTACCTTCCAGGATATAGGTTCCTATGGTACCAGTTCAATTTGAGTTCTGCTTTATGTCCTCCCTCCCACCTTTCCCTACCCCCCTCAAGCCCTACCCTCCCTATTGTTCAGGCCTCAAGATGCCTATCGGGTATGACAACAACTTGGGCTGATCCAGGTTAGGAACTGCAGATGAGTGAGACCATGTGATGACTGTCTTTCTGTGATTGTGTGAGTTTGCTGAGTATGATCTGTTCCAAGTTAGACCATTTTTCTACAAATTCCATTGTGTCATTTTTTTCTTACTGCTGAGTAGAATTCCATTGTGTAGATGGACCCTGTCTTAGAGGACCTGCCTCTAATTTTCTGTCTATCACTGTCAGAAAGCACTATGGTCTCAGAATGGCTAAAGCCAAAACTCTTCCAAGTTTCAGCATACCCTACTTCATCTCACTCTGGCATGTCACCATGATGAAGATCCTTTGATAGTTTGATTTGTAGAATACAGCTATACCATGATTTTTTCCAAACCTTTCAGACTGCTTTCTTATTCTCCTTCATTGAATTCTCTTCTCAAGCCAACTCCTTTAACACTGATACTGTTCTGGATTCTACCCAGAATCCCTGGACAACTTCATCTACTCAAGCTATCGCTTCAATCAGGCACAGGTAAATATAGCTCCCAGACTAAATCTGATCCACTACCAACTTTGGCAAAGTTTTATTGAAACACAGTCACAATCACAATCATGGCTGTTTTGGTGCTATAACAACAAAGTTGACCAATTAAACAGATGACATAGCCTGAAAGCCCAAGTTATTTATGTATGGGCTACACAAAGACACATCTTCTGGCTCTTGGTTTAAACTATAACTTTTTTTTTCTTTTTTAAAAAAATATTTTTATTTCTTATTTGAAAGAAAGACAGAGAATGGACACACCAGAAGCTCTTGCCACTGCAAATGAACTTCAAATGTGTGCACAACTTTGTACATCTAGCTTTACATGGACACTGGGGAATTGCACTCAGGCCATTAGGCTTTGCAAGAAAACACATTTAACCACTGAACATCTCTCTTGCCCTCTTCTTTCTTTTTTTTAATTTTTTATTGACAACTTCCATAATTGTAAACAATATCCCATGGTAATGTCCCCCCTTCCTCCACTTTCCCCTTTGAAACTCCACTCTCCATCATATCCCCTGACCCTCTCAGTCTCTCTTTTATTTTGATGTCATGATCTTTTCCTCCTATTATGATGGTCTTATGGAGGTAGTGTCAAGCACTGTGAGGTCATGGCTATCCAGGCCATTTTGTTTCTGGGGGAGCACATTGTAAGGAGTCCTACCCTTCCTTTGGCTCTTACATTCTTTCCACAACCTCTTTCACAATGGACCCTGAGCCTTGGAAGGTGTGATAGAGATATTTCAGTGCTGAGCACTCCTCTGTCACTTCTTCTCAGTACCATGTTGCCTTCTGAGTCATCCAAAGATCACTGCCATCTGAGAAGAGAAGGTTCTCTAACCAAAAGTAAGAGTAGCATTAATATATGAGTATGAACATTAAGATAAGTACATACTGGACAGTTTGGTGAACATAGTATATACATTTAGCCAGACACCAGCAGACGTTACACCGCTAAGACTCATGAATGACTATGCCTGTTGTAGTTTTTCAGTATCAGGGATGTATTCCCTCCCATGGAGTGGTCCTCCAGTCAAATTAGAAGGCAGTTGGTATCACCCATAACAGACGTGCCCCTATTGCACCCTTTCCCTCTTCTTTTTGACAGTATCTTGATATGTAGCTCAGGCTGGCTTTGAACTACTAGAGATCCTCCTGCCTCATCTCAGCCTCCCAATTGCTGAGCATGAGCTGGATGCTCAATTGGTTGGCTGCTTTTGTTTATTTGTTGTTTGTTTTAAGACAGGATCTCACTCTGTACTTCATGTTGTCCTTGAAAACACTATGTAGCCTAAGCTGACCTTAAACTCATGAAAATTCTACCTCTTCCTCCTGAGTGCTAGGATAATAGATGTGAGCCACCATTACCAGTTTCACTGGGTAGCAACTAGGTGACAAAGTGTTGATACATGGAAGACAGCCACTTATCCATAATATGCTCAGTATTTGTGTTCCCCCAAGTTCCACCTCTAGGGCTTTAGAGGAGGCTTAGGGAAGCAGCCCTATCAATGTAAGTGAAACATAACTTGGAAGGCTGAGGCAGTCATGCTATTCAAAACCCATTCCTTAAACTAAGGTGATTAGGCAAGGTATTATCAAGTCTGACCCTCTTTTTTAATTAATCAGTGATTTTATTTTTTGGAAATTGTGAATTCAAGTACAGCTTCTTAAACTGTTGTTTGAGACTGAATATGGGGTAGCATAACTGAATATAGGAGGTACAAAAAATTTGACAAATTAAAAGGTAAGGGGTCTGGAGAGATTGTCCAGTGGTTAAGGCACTCAACTGTGAAGGTTAAGGAACAAGATTGTATTCCTCAGTACCCACATAAACCAGATGAACAAGATGGCACATGTGCCTGGAGTTTATTTTCAGTGGCTAGAGGCCCTGGTGCACCCATACTCTCCCTTGTTCTTTCTTTCTTTCTTTTTTAATTTTATTGACAACTCTATACTTACAAATAATAAACCATGATATTTCCCTCCTCTCCCTCATTTTCCCCTTCACAACTCCACTCTCCATCATATCCCCTCCCTCTCTCCATTAGTCTCTTTTATTTTGATGTCATTGTTTTTTTTTTCTTCTATTATGAGGGTCTTCTAAACTTATTGCTAGACACTGCAAGGACATGGATATTGAGGCCAATTTCTGTCTGGGCAGTTTCATTGTAAGGAGTGGTACCATTCCTTTGGCTCTTACATTCTTTCTTCCATCTCTTCCTCAATGGACCCTGAGCCTTGGAGAGTGTGATAGAGATGTTTCAGTCATGAGCACACCTCTGTCACTTCTCCTTGGCATTATGTTGCCTTTTGGGTCATTCCAGTGCTCACTACCATCTGAAAAGTGAGAGTAGCATTAATATATGAATATGAACATTAAGTGTAGTGCTTTCAAGGAAGTTTGATGGGAATAAAATATGCATTTAGCTAGGAAACAGCAGGATTTCTACCCCTGAGGCACATGACCTCCCCTGTTATAGGCTTTTGATTAGGTTTTCAGTACCAGGCATATATTCCCCTCCCCCCATAGAGAGGGCCTCCAGTCCAATGAGAGAGCAGTTGTAGGTGTAGGGCCTCTTGTAGCCCACAATTGATGGTAGCTTAATATTGGAGAGTGGGCTTATGTTTGGATATGTTTCTGACTTGTTTTCCAGCTCCAGCTATGGGTCCCATACAACTGGGGGGATCAGTTAGCCAAATTAAGAGCAGTTGGATCCCCACCATGGCTGTGTACCACTATTGCACTTGTGTGGGCATCACAACAGGTTATTTGCTGCTAAGTAAGTGAGATCATGAGTTGCTTGGACAGATATTGGTCATTTAACCCCAGTTGCACATGTAGCACCTTCTGGCACTAGATGTGCTGACTTTCTGGGGACTGACTCTCTTCCAACTTCTAGCCATGCCATTCCATTTTACATGTGAACCACATAAGGTGTCTTCAGCAGTAGGGTCTTACCACTAACCTTTGGTGGGTCATCAAGTACTCTGACAGAAATCTGTCTGTCTTTTAGGAAAACTTGTAGGTCTCTCTGATCAAAAGCTCATTATGGATGATAGCCCCATGATGGTACAGGGAGTTACATACAGGTCAGTGCCCACTAAGAAAATGAGGGAAAAGATAACTAATATACAAGGGTTAGAGAAAAGAGAGAGAGAGAGGGAGAGTCAGAGGGAGAGGGATGGAGGGAAGATGTAGAAGATTAAGGTTAGTCTTGATCCTACCCTCTCCAATGTCTTGTGGTTCAGGTGTTCCCTATAAGGGCCTGGTGAAGGTTCAGCCATTTGGCCTGCCTTTTAAGAAGTAGAATTTTATGGTACCATAGCCATTTGGGTCTAGATTTCTGTTTCCCACCCCTTTGATGCCCTCCCCTCCCTTCCCCTTCCATCCTAGTGTCCAGTTCATTCAATGCTTGCTGGCTTTGTAAAGCATCTTGGGGAGATTCAGATTAGGTACTGTACATGAGTGAGACTATGTGCTGATTTTTTTTTTTTTTTTCTGTCATTGGGTAAGTTCACTGAGAATGATCTGTCCCAGGTTCAACCATTTTTCCTCAAATTTCATTGTGTCATTTTTTCTTACTGCTGTATAGAATTCCATTGTGTAGATATACCACATCTTAGTTATCCATTCTTCTAGTAATGGACATCTGTGTTAATTGCAGCTCATAGCTATTACGAATTGAGCCACTACAAACATGGTTGAGCAAATCTCTCTGGC
This sequence comes from Dipus sagitta, assembly GCA_036346955.1. Classification (NCBI taxonomy): domain Eukaryota; kingdom Metazoa; phylum Chordata; class Mammalia; order Rodentia; family Dipodidae; genus Dipus; species Dipus sagitta. Next base: position 70,256,613 of record CM070772.1, read on the forward strand.
CTCTGGTTTGAAGGTTTTAGGGTAGATGCCCAGTAAAAGAATAACTGGGTCTGTTGGTATCTCTATAGTCAGCTTTTGCAGGAGTCTCCGTATTGCTTTCCAAAGTGGTTGTAACATCCTACATTCCCACCAACAGTGGATGAGTGTTCCTACTTTTCCACATCCTCACCAGCATTTAGTTTCATTAGATTTTTCAATGTTTGCTATCCTTATTGGGGTAAGGCGGAATCTCATAGTTGTTTTAATTTGCATTTCTCTGATGATTAGGGATGATGAACATTTTCTTAAGTGTCTGTTTGCCATTTGTATTTCTTCCTCTGTGAACTGCCTGTTCAGCTCTTTGCCCCATTTTGTGAGTGTGGTGTTTGACTTCTTATTTTTCAGATTTTTGAGTTCTTTGTAGATTCTAGAGATTAGGCCTCTATCAGTTGGATAACCCACAAATATTTTCTCCCATTCTGTGGGTAATCTATTGGCTTTGCTAATTGTATGCTTGTCTGTAAAGAAACTCTTCAGCTTCATGTGATCCCATTTGTTGAGTGACTGTTTAAGATCATGAGATACTGGGATTTTCTTCAGGAAGTCTTTTTCCACTCCTATATAATGGAAAGTACTTCCTAAATTTTCTTCCAGTAGTAGTTGAGTTCTGGTCTTATATTGAGGTCTTTGATCCATTTGGACTTGAGTGTAGTGCATGGTCAAATATGTGGATCAAGTTTCAGTTTCCTGCATATGGTTATCCAGTTTGTCCAGCACCATTTGCTGAAGATGCTATCTTTTTTCCAGCCTATATGGTTCGGGCCTTTATTGAATATCAATTAGCAATAGTTGCTTGACCCAAATCTGGGTCCTTAAGTCTATTCCATTGGTCTATACTCCTTTTTTATGCCAGTACCATGCTGTTTTTATTACTATGGCTTTGTAATATAGCTTTAGATCAGGTATGATGATGCCTCCAGAGGTATTTCTTTTGCTGAGGATATGTTTGGAAATGCGAGGCCTTCTGCCTTTCCATATGAAATTTGAGATCATTTTTTTCTATCTCTGTGAAGAACGCTGTAGGAATTTTAATTGAAATTGCATTAAATCTGTATATTGCCTTTGGTGAGATTGTCATCTTCACAATGTAAATTCTGCCTATCCAGGAGGATGGGAGGTCTTTCCATTTTCTCAAGTCCTCCTCAATTGCTTTTTTGAGTGTTTTCATGTTTTTGTTGTATAGATCTTTTACTTCCTTGGTTAACGTTATTCCAAGCTATTTTTGCTGTTGTTGTTGCTACTGAAAATGGGACTATGTCTGTTAATTCTTTCTCTGTATCTTTGTCATTTGCATATAGAAAGACTACTGACTTTGTGCATTGACTTTGTATCCTCCTACTTTGCTATAGGAGTTAATCAACTTCAGGAGTTTTGGGATGGACTCTCTCAGGTCTCTTACATATACAATCATGCCATCAGCAAATAGAGCTAACTTAACTTCTTCCTTTCCAAATTGTATCCCTTTTATTTCCTTCTGTCTTATTGCTTGAGCTAGGATTTCCAGTACTATATTGAAAAGCAGAGGTGAGAGTGGACAACCCGGTCTTGTTCCTGATCTTAATGGGAATTCCTCCAGTCTCTCTCCATTAAGTATTGTTTGGGCCTTAGGAGCTTTGTATATTGCGTTTATTATGTTTGATATGAGCCAACCATGCCAATTCTCTCCAATATTTTGATCATGAAGTGCTGTTGTATCTTGTCAAAGGCTTTTCCTGCATCTATCGAAATGATCATGTGGTTTTTATGTTTAACCTTGTTTATGTGGTGTATTACATTGACAGATTTCCATATGTTGAACCACCCCTGTGTTCCTGGGATGAATCCCACTTGGTCAAGGTGCATAGCGCTTTTGATGTCTTGTTGGATTCAGTTTGCGAGGATTTTGTTCAGCATCGTTGCATGTACGTTCATCAGGGAAATAGGCCAGTAGTTTTCTTTTCTTGTGGCATCTCTGCCTGGTTTTGGAATTAGGGTGATACTAGCTTCATAAAAGGAGTTGGGTAGCTTTCTCTGTTCTCCAATTGTGTGGCACAGTTTGAGGAAGATTGGTTGGAGTTCTTCTATCAAGGTTTGATAGAATTCAGCTGAGAAGCCATCTGGTCCTGGACTCTTCTTTTTGGGGAGGTTTGTTATTACTTTTTCAATCTCCATGAGTGTGATAGGTTCATTGAGGAGATTAATCTGCTCTGAGTTTAGCTTTGATAGATTGTATATGTCCAGGAATTTATCCATCTCCTACACGTTATCCAATTTTGTGGAGTAGAGGTTTTTGAAATAAGTCCTGATGATTCTCCCAATTTCACTTATGTCTGTTGTGATCTCTCCTTTTTCATTTTGTATTTTGTTAATTTGAAGCATCTCTCTCTTTTCTTTTTTTTTTTTTTTTTTTTCTTGATCAAATTGGCCAGGGGCTTTTCAATCTTGTTTATTTTTTCGAAGAACCAACTCTTTGTTTTGTCAATTGTCTGAATTGTTTCCTTGACTTCCAATTCATTGATTTCTGCTCTGAGTTTAATTATTTCTTTCCCTCTGGAGCTCTTTGGGTTGGATTTTCCTTGTTTTTCCAGTGCCTTTAGGTGGATGATTAGGTTATTCATTTGGGATCTCTCTCTCTTTTTTATGAAGGCATTGAGTGCTATGAATTTTCCCCTGAGGATCGCCTTCACTGTGTCCCATAAGTTTTGGTTCGATGTGTTCTCATTGTCATTCAATTCCATAAATTTTGCAATTTCATCCACTATCCATTTATTGTTTAAATGTGTACTGTGCAATTTCCAGGTGCCTTTGGGATTCTTGGTGGGTCTTTTGTTGTTGATTTCTAGCAACATAGCATTGTGATCTGATATCATGCAGGGAATTATGTCAATCTTCCTAAATATGTGGAGGCAGTCTTTGTGACCCGGTATATGGTCTATGTTAGAGAATGTTCCATGGGCTGCTGAGAAGAATGTGTAGTCTGTGGATTTGGGATGGAAAGTTCTGTAGATGTCCAACAGGTCTAAGTGATCTATGGTTTTGTTGAGCTCTCTTACTTCCCTGTTGAGTTTCTGTTTGGATGATCTGTCTATTACTGATAATGGTGTATTGAAGTCCCCAGCTATGATGGTGTTGGTGGTTATTTCTGTTTGGTTGTCAGGTAGGCTTTGGCTTATGAACTGTGGTGCCCCTGTGTTTGGTGCATACAGATTTATGATTGTAATATTCTCCTGATGGATCGTTCTCTTGATAAGTAGGAAGTGGCCTTCTTTGTCTTTTTTGATTATTTTTGGTTTGAAGTCTATTTTATCTGATATCAGTATAGCTACACCTGCTTGTTTCTTATTCCCATTTGCTTGGAATATTGTTTTCCACCCTTTCATCCTGAAGAGGTGTGTGTCTTTAGTGGTGAGGTGGATTTCTTGAAGGCAACAGATTGAGTGGTCTAATTTTTCGATCCATCCTTGTGTCTCTTGATGGGTGAATTCAGGCCATTAATATTTAGGGTAATGACTATGAGATTTGATTTGATACCTGCCATATTGTGATGGTAAATGTGAGTTGATGTTTTCATGGACGTTGAAGTTTTTTGTGCCTACCCTGAGTGTTGTTATTGTGATCTGCTTCTTGTAGGCATTTGAGTTTGATTATTTGTTTCTTCTCTGTGGAGAATTTCCTGAAATACTCTCTGTAGGTTTTGTTTTGTGGTCATATAATTGTAAAGCTGAGTTTTGTCATGGAATGTTTTTCTTTCACCATCTATTATGAGGGATACTTTTGCTGGGTAGAGTAGTTTGGGTTGGAAGCCATAGGTTCTTAGACTTTGCAGTGTTTCATTCCAGGCCCTTCTAGCTTTCAGGGTTTCCATTGAGAAGTCTGAAGTAATTCTGATGGGGTTACCTTTGAAAGGTGATTTTTGAAGTCCTCTTTTTTTCACTCTCCCTCAGATCTCTTAACTGTCTCTGAACTCCTTCCATTTTCTTATCTTTTAGATCTAGTCTAGTGATGGCAGTATCCACCTGATTATCGGTCCTTTGTTGCTGTCCTGCAAGTTCTACCAGTAGGTTGGTCAGGGTTGCATTGCTCATAGCTTCAATTTCATGTTCTGATCCTAATGACTCTTCTAGGTTTTGGTTAGATGTATTCATTGTAGGATTGGGTGATCTAACTGGATTTTCTTGCATTTGATTTTTCATGTTATTTCTTTGTATGGGCACATAGGTGGGTGGATCAGCCTGGGCTCAAGCACAATGGGAATCTGAGGCAGCCTGGGGCAGTTGCCAAGCAGTCTGGGCATTGGCTCTCACTTGCCAAAGCCGCCTATCTACTGCCTGGCAGGGGTGCCAAAGTTGCCTGAATTCTCAAGCGGTAATGCACCAAAGCTGCCTGTGTTCAAGCTAGGAGGGACACTACGGCACCAAGTACTGAAGCAGCCCAAACTCTGGCTGGGAACACTGGGACCTGGAAGCAGTCTGTGCTCCCCTGCCACAGGACAATGGCGGACAGCCACACAGCAGACAGGTAGGGGATGGCACCTGAGCTGGCACAAGCGAGAGACACAGTCTGAGCTTGTGTGGCAGTTGCTGTGGGACTGGGATCACTGAATGTGCAGTGGCAGGAGCAATAAGTGAGCGAATGGGAAGAGCAGTCTAAGCTTCCACATGCAGAGATCGGCACACAGCTGCGCTGTGGATACGGAGTGGGGGGCTACCCTCTCCTGAGGGAATCAGGGATTCCCTGTTATTGCCAGGACCTGCTGAATGTGTGGTGGCCGAAGTAGTAAGTGGGTGACTGTGCGGAGCAGTCTAAGCTTCTGCACGCAGGGATAGGTCGGCGTGCAGTGGCAGCCGTGCAGTCGACACGGCGGCTATTTGGGGGGAGGGGTGGGCTACCCACCTGTGAGGGGATCCGTGATTCCCTGTTTTCCCCCCCTCTGTGCCCTCCCACTGACAATCTATTGGAGATTACTCTCCTGCAAAAGACCCAGTGAACCCTTAATATCTTGCCTTTCTTTCCCCGGGATTTGCAGCACAGCTAGGCAGTTGCCATCTTGGCTGGAAGTCCTGCTACCAATTTTTTAGTTCCTGCTCACATGCAAGTCTAAACATTTATAGCTAGGATGCACATATGAGAGAGAACATGTGACATTTGGCTTTCTGGACCTGGGTTACCTCATTTAGTATAATCCTCTCCAAATTCATCCATTTCCCTGAAAATTTCATAATTTCATTTTTCTTTACTGTTGAATAGAAATCAATTGTATAAATGTACCACACCTTTATTATCCATTCACCTGTTGAGGGACATGTAGGCTGGTTCCTTTTCCTAGCTATTGTGAATAGAGCAGCAATAAACATGGTTGTGCAAGTATCTCTAAGGTAGTGAGAAGAGTCATTGGGATATATGCATATGAGTGCTATAGCTGGATCATATGGTAAATCTAATTTTAGCTGTCTCAAGAACCTCCTTACTTATTTCCACAATGGCTGTACCAGATTACATTTCCACCAACAGTGTAGAAGGGTTCCCCTTTTTCCACATCCTCACCAGCACTTATGGTCACTTGTTTTCTTGATGGCAGCCATTCTGACCAAAGTGAGATGGAATCTCAAAGTAGTTTTAATTTGCATTTCCCTGATGGCTAATGATATAGAACACTTTTTAGAAGTTATATGCCATCTATATTTCTTCCTTTGAGAACACTCTGTTTAGTTCCACAGCCCATTTTTTAATTGGATTATTTGATTTCTTACTGCTTTGTTTTTAGAGTTCTTTGTATATTTTCAATATTAATGCTCTGTCAGACATACGGCTGGCAGTCAAATGCTTTCTCTGCATCTAACGAGATGATCATGTGTTTTTTTTTTTTTTTCCTTCAGTCCATTTAGATAATGCATTACACTTCTTGATTTGCATATGCTAAACCATCCCTGCATCTCTGGGATGAAGCCTACTTGGTTGGGGTTAATAGTCTTTCTGATATATTCTTGTATTCTCTTTGCCAATATTTTGTTGAAAATTTTTGCATCTATGTTCATTATAGGAATTGGTCTGTAATTTTCCATTTTTATTCTTTCTTTTTCTGGTTTCAGGGTGATGCTGGATTCTTGGAAGGTTGGTAGGATTTATTCCTGTTCTATTTTAATGAAACTTTTGAGAAGTGGTGACAGTTCTTCCATGAAGGTCTGGTAAAATTCACAGTGAATCTATCTGGGCCTGGACTTTTTTAGTTGGGAGACTTTTTTTATATAACTGCTTGGATATACTTTAACAGGTTTATTTAATTTATTTATCTCATCTTTCATTTTCATTTTGGTAGGTAACATGAATCAAGGAAATCATCCATTGCTTTCAGATTCTCAAAATTAGAGGCATATATATTTTTAAAGTGTGTTCTTATGATTATCTTAATTTCTTTGGTATCTGTTCTAATGGTGACTTTTTCATCTATAATTTTATTACTTTTTGTCTCTTCTCTATTCTGGTCAGAATTGCTAAGGGTTTATCAATCTTCCTTATCCTTTCAAAGAACCAATTCTTTGTTTCATTGAAATCTTTGGATATTTTTGTTTCTATTTCATTAATTTCTGCCCTAATCTTTATTATTGCTTCTCATCTACTGCCTTGTTCTTTTTCCAAGGCCTTATGGTGAAGCATTAAATTGTTTACCTGTGAACTCTCTAATTTCTTAGTATAGGCACTTATGAATTTCCCTCTTATGACTGCCTTGGGCAATGAATTGTGTCCCAAAGTTTTTGATATGTTGTAGTCTCATCATCATTTGATTCTATGAATTTATTGATTTTCCTTTTTGATTTCTTCAATGACCCATTGATAATTCAATAGTGTACTGTTTAGTCTCCATGAAGGTACATATGCTCTGTAGTTTTTCTTGTTGTTGATTTGTAGTTTAATCCCATTGTGGTCAGATAGAGTACAAGGAATTATTTCAATTTTCCTATATTTGTTAAGATATGTTTTGTGTCCTAATATATGGTCTATTTTAGAGAATGTTCCATGTGCTGCTGGGGAAAATGTATATTCTGAATCATTTGGATGGAATGTTCTGTCAATATCTGCTAGGTCCATTTGTTCCATGACATTTAATCCAGATATCTCTCTGTATAATTTTTCCAGGACGATTTGTCAATTGATGAGAGTGGGGTATTGAAGTAACACACTACAATTGTGTTTGGTGTTATCTGTAACCCTATGTCATACTTTTTGATGAAATTCGGAGCCCCCATGTTAAGTGAATATATGTTTAGGATTATAATGTCTTTCTGTCAGAGTGCTCCTTTTATCAGTATAAAGTGACTTTCTTTATCTTTATTAACTAATGTTAGTTTAAAGACTATCCTGTCAGATATTAGGATAGCAACCCTTACTTTTTTCCTAGGCCCATTTGCTTAAAATACAATTTTCCATCCTTTCATCCTAAAACAGTGTCTGTCTTTTATTAAGAGATGAGTTTCCTGGAGGCAACAAATGGCAGAATTCTGCATTTTAATCCAGCTTAATCTGGCTTTTAAAGTTTGTGTTGAGTAATCTGCAGTTATTCTGATGGGCTTGCCTTTGTAGGTAACTTGCTTTTTTCTTTATAACTGATTTCAATGTATTTTTCTTGGTTTGTGTTTTTAGTAGTTTAAGTATAACATGGCAAGGAGAGGTTCTTTCCAGATTTTGTCTGTTTGATGTTCTAAATGCTTCCTATATCTGCATTGGCATTTCTTTCCCAATTTGGGGAAATTTTCCTTCCATGATTTTGTTGCAAATGCCTACTAAGCCTCTGGATTAAAATTCTTCTTGGGCTAGAGAGATGGCTTAGTGGTTAAGCGCTTGCCTGTGAAGCCTAAGGACCCTGGTTCGAGGCTCGACTCCCCAGGACCCACGTTAGCCAGATGCACAAGGGGGCACATGCGTCTGGAGTTCGTTTGCAGTGGCTGGAGGCCCTGGTGCGCCCATTCTCTCTCTCTCTCTCTTTCTGCCTCATTCTCTCTCTGTCTGTCACTCTCAAATAAATGAATAAAACAAAAAAAATAAAAAATAAAAAATAAATAAAATAAAATTCTTCTCCTTCTACTATACCTTAAATTCTTATTGTTGATCTTTTTTTAATTACTTATTTGACATAGAAGGAGGGAGAGAGAGATAGAGAGAGAGAGAATGGGTGTGCCAGGTCCTCTAGCCACTGCAGATGAACTCCAGATGCATTCATCCCCTTGTGCATCTGGCTAATGTGGGTTTTGGGGAATCAAACATGGGCCCTTGGCTTTGCAGGCAAATGCCTTAACCAATAAGCCATCCCTCCAGTTCAATGACTTTTTTATTGTTGTTGATCATTTCATAGCATCCATGATATCTTGGAATTCCCATTCATGCCTTCCTATTAGTTTGTCTTCCTCTTTGTTGGACTGCATTAGATCTGCCACCTGGTCTTCTAGTTTAGATATTATGTTTGCTCATTCATTGTACTGGTGAGACTTCCCATGGAGTTTTGTTGTTGTTGTTTGCTTTTTGTTTTTTAATTTGACTGACTGTGTTTATTAGAGGTAGAATTTCTGCCTGGTTTTTCTTCAGTATTTCTATCTCCTTACTCATGTCTTGTCTTGCTGATGAGCTCAGAAGCATGCTGGGTGCTGGTCTTGTGGGAGTATTGGTACCCACTGTAGGGTCATGAATGTACCAGTTTGTGATACAATTTTTGATTTCCATTACATACCACTATATCCCTCCAAAGAGAATCTGAGGGGCTGGAGAGATGGATTAGTAGTTAAAGACATTTGTTTGCAATGCCTGGTGACCAGGTTTGATTCCCCAGTATCCAGGTAAATCCAGATGTACAAGTTGTAATGACCTCCTTATTTCATTAAACTGGTTTCCTGAAATTCCTTCAGGAGTTTACTTTCTTCTTTAATTCCTTTGTTTTCTTCTTTGATTCCTTTGATTTCTTTGAGTATAGGTAAAATTATTTTTTGAAATGTTTGTCAGGTATTTCATCTACAACAGTGTCATTGGAGACCATTTCTGATGGAATTATAATTTTGGGTGAGATTATATTGTCTTGATTCTTTGTGTTTCTGGTTGTGATTTTTGCATCCTGGGTTGATTTGATTCTTGAACTTTCTAATAATCTGTGGTGCTTTTAGATTTGGAAATCCAACTCTTTGTTCCTTCAGAGTAGGAGTTTAAGGTATCAAGTGTAGCTCTTGTACTCCAATCCAACCGCAGAAGCAATCCTAGGTGTGGACTTTGTCTGCCATTCAAGTGTTCTGGTGGGCTGGGTGGAGCAATTTACTGGCAAATTCTAAACTTCAACTGAGTAATATTCAATGAAAACCAGCACAGAGTATGTAAGTGTGGGGATTAAAACAGATAGCCTTATAAAGCCAAAATCCTTAAGGGTGTGTGTTGCTCTCTACCCTTAATCCTGTCAGCTGGGATGCTGAGATTTCTGTTCTGAATTTGGTTCCAGCCTGGATCTGAATCAGACCCTGCCCCCAATAATCACAGAAGCAAAAGACAAAGGCCCTATAAATCTGAAAGCATCAAAGGCAATAATAGTCAACCCCCAAATACAGCTTAACTGAGAATGGTAAAGCCAACCAGGAATATGGAACCCATAACATTTCCTGACATGGAAAGAGAGATTAGTAGTTCCAGTGCAGGCCTATGTATCTGCTTTTCTGTCAGTTGATTCCCCAGTACCTATGTGAAGCCAGATGCACAAGGTAGCACATGCATCTAAAGTCCATTTGCAGTGGCTAGGAGGCCCTGGTGTACCCAGTTTCTATCTCTCTCTATCTTTCACTCTGTCTCTCCCTCTCTCAAATAAATAAAATCTCTTAAATAAGTAAAATATTTTTAAATTCAGAGTATATAAGGAGAATTTCAATCTATAGGAATACAAAGTCAAGAATAATGACAGGAATTAATACACACTTTTCAATAATTCTGAATATCAATGGCATCAATGCTGCAGTCATAACACACAGACTAAGCAAACTAGATTAAAAAGCAGGATCCTTGTTTTGTTATCTCCAAAGAATTCAACTCTCCATAAAAGAGGGATACTACCTTAGGATGAAAGGATAGAAGATGGTATTTCAAGCAAATGGGCCTAAAAAAAAAACAAGAAGGAGTCACTGTTCTACTATCTGCCAGAATAGACTTCAAACCAACATTGGTCAGAAGAGATAAAGAAGGTCACTTTATACTATTTAAGGGAAAAATCTAACAAGAGGACATTACAATTCTAAACCTATATAGACTGAACATGAGTGTCCTTAATTTCCTTTAACAAATACTACTAGATGTAAAGTCACAGATTAATTAAGTCCTTGTACTATATCTGATTACAATGGTATAAAACTATAAATCAACATCAAGAAAGACTATATATAGAATATATACAAACTCATGGAAATTAAATAATATACTACTGAATAATGGATGGATCATTGAAGAAATCAAGAAGGAATCAAACAAATTCCTAGAATCAAATGATAATGAAAACACAACATTCAAAAACCTATATAGTACAATGAAGGCAGTCCTAGGAGAGAAACTAATAGCTTTCAGTGCCTATATTAAGAAATTAGGTAACAAATCATCAACTTAATGCTTCACTTTATGGCCTTGGAAAATGAAAAACAAACCCAAATTAGTAGACAAGAAGAAATAATGAACATCAGGGCAGAAATTAATTAAACAGAAACAAAACAATACAAAATACAATTAATGAAATGAAGAGTTGATCATTTGAAAGAATAAACAAGATTGGTAAACCTTCACAAAACTAAAAGAAAGAGAATACCCAAATTAATAAAGTTAGAGATGAAAGAGCACCACTGTAACAGGTATCAATAAAATTCAAAAAATCATGAAGATATACCTTTAAAACATAGACTCCACTAAATTGGAAAATCTAAAAGAAATAAATTTCTAGACATATAACTTAACAAAATAAAACAAAGATGACACAAACTATCTATAACAACCAATGAGAGGAAAACAATCCAGGCCCAGAGGGATTCGGTGGTGTATTTTACCAGACCTTCACAGAACTGACACCAATGATTCTCAAACTATTGCATAAAATAAAAGAGAAAGGATGACACCAAACTCCTTTTATGAATCCAGCATTACTCCAATACCAAAGCCAAATAAAGAACATAAAAAATATAAAATTATAGACCAATCATAAACATAGACCCCAAAATTCTCAAAACAATTATAACAAACAACATACAAGAACACATAAAAATTATCATTCACCCTGACCAAGTGGGTTCTAGTCCAGAGATCCAGAGATGGTTCAACAATCACTAAATGTAGTATACCAATGTTCTCAAGAATAAAACTTGCAGGATCATCTCAATAGGTTCAAAAAAAGGCATATGACAAAAATCCAACATTCCTTCATGATAAAAATCCTAAAGAAAATAAGAATAGAAGGAACATATTGCAACATAAATGAAGGCTATATACAACAATCCTATACCCAATATTATACTAAATGGGGGGAAAACTCAAGACATTTCCACTAAAATCAGCAACAAGACAAAGGTGTACACTTTTGCCAGTTTTACTTAGGATAGTACTAAAAGGGTTAGCAACTATATCAATAAGAGACACAAAATAAACTGGGTATGGTGGCACATGTCTTTAATCTCAACAATTGGGAGGTGCAGGTAGGAAGAGTTTGCTGTGAGTTTGAGACCAACCTGAGACTACACAGTCAATTCCAGGTCAGCCTGGGTTAAAGCAAGACCCTACCTCAGAAAGAGAGAGAGAGACAGACAGAGAAATAAGAGGAATATTATTATTTGCATATAATGTGATTCCATACATAAGGGACTCTAAAGACTACCAGAAATCTGATGGAGATAATAAATGCTTTCTGCAGAGTAGTAGAATATGAAATTAAAACACAGAATCAGCCTTTCTATATAACAATAATAAAAATGATGAGGATGAAATCAAGAAAACACTCATTTACAATTGCCTGAAAAAATTAGAATAAACCTATCCAGCCTCAGGTTGCTGAGATGAACTTCCAAACCAGACAGTTACAGATCCAGGGGAAGTTCCATAATGGCAGAAGGAGCTGCTCTGCTTTCACAGGTCCAAGCAGAGAGAGAGAAGCCTTAAGCTAAAAACTGGAAAGCCACACCACATACACACTTAGGAATTCCAGGTGGAACTCAATCACTTTGCATATCTTTTTTTTTTTTTCTTTATTTCTTCTTCTTTTTGTATTTTCAAGGTAAGGTCTCACTCTAGTTTGTGGAAATCAGTGTGGAGGTGCCTGACACAGCTAAAAATAGACTTATGACCCAGCTATACCACTCTTGAGTATATACACTAATGACTCTACAATACTATAGAAATACTTGCTCAGCTATGTTTATTACTGCTCTATTCATAATAACTAAAAATGAAACCAGCCTAGGTGCCCAAAAACTGATAAAAAGATAATGAAGAGGTCTGGAGAGATGGCTTAGTGGTTAAGTACTTGCCTGTGAAGCCTAAGGACCCCAGTTCAAGCCTCAATTCCCCAGGACCCACATTAGCCAGATGCACAAGGGGGTGCAGGCATCTAGAATTCATTTGTAGTGTCTGAAGGCCCTGGCACTCCCATTCTCTCTCTCTCTCTCTCTCTCTCTCTCTCTCTCTCTCTCTCTCTGCCTCTTTCTCTGTGTCACTCTCAAATAAATAAATAAAAATAATTTTTTTAAAAAATAGACTAAAAAAAAGATAATGAAGATGTGATACACATACAAATGGAATTTTATTCAGCTGTAAAGAAAAATGAAATTTTCAATGAAATGGGTAGACTTGGAAAAGTTTATACTTGTTATCCATAAGCCAGATGGAAACCTATGTCTTCACTAACTAAAAAATATAAGCTAAAAGAAAAGCAAATTTAGACAGAAGTGTCCTGTGGGGATGGATAATGCTGTGCTCACTAGACATAGATTGTTACAAGAAAATCTCCATGTCAGAAGTGGTGTACTTTCTAGTGAGTTGTTGGTCAATGAAGGCCCTGATGCCCCCAATCAATATAGGATATTGCTTGGGCTCCAGGTCACTGAGATATCAAGCTGGAGTTGAGCTAGAAGCTCCCCCTCTAATCACTAGCTGTCATGGTACTGAAAAGAGCTATGCAGCCTTTTGGGAAAAAGTCATCAAGAGTCTTATTTGCTTCATCCAACAAGCTTCATAACTGGACAGTGAAAATGTGCCAACTGATGCAGTGGTGCCATGTCTGTTATGGGGGAAAACAATTGCTCTCTGATTGGATTTGAGACCCACTCCAAAGGGAGGAAATCAAGCCTTATACTGAAAGCCTAATACAAAAACTTATGGCTAGGTAGGTCATAAGACCTACTGGGGAAGCAACCACTATTGTTTGGCAAAATGAACATATTATGTCCACCAAATTACCCTCTAAATATTTATGTTTATGTTCATATATTAGTACTACCCTTATTTGTAATTAAAGAAGCTTCTCTTTTCAGATGGTGGTAACTACTGTGGAGACTCAAAACTGATCAAAGTGCTGAGAAGTAACAAGGGAATGTTTAACACTAAGTGAGACATCTGTATCACACCTTCCAATGCTCAGGCACCATTGTGTAAAGGTGATGGAAAGAATGTGAGAGCCACAGGATGGGGAGCAGCACTTTGCAGTACTGTCCTCCAAATACAATGTGGCATTTATGACCTCACAGTGGCTGATGTTATCTATACAAGACTTGCATAATAAGACATCAAAATGGAACAGAACCTAGTTTTAGAGAAAAAGGGGTTCAGTGGTTGTGGTGTAGGGGATAGAGGACAATGAAGGGTGTTGGGAGGGAATTATAATCAGGGTACACTGTATATATCAGTGGATATTGTCAATAAAAAGTGAAAAAATATGAGCAAAACATAGTATATGAATATTAATAGCAACATTATTAAAATAACCATGTAGTAGAAACAATCCAAATGTCATCAATAAACAATATGTGTTATATTAATTCAACAGAATAGTATCAGCCATATGAAAGAAGTTACAGTGTGTTCAAATGGTAAAAACATTGTTAAGAAAATGAAGTCCATCGCAAAAGTTTGATTTTGATTCCATTTGTGTGAAAATGTCTAGAATAAGCATATCCATTGTCACAGTAAGTAGATTAGTACTTACCAAGAACTAGAATGAGGGGAAAACATAGAATAGCTGCTAAAAGTAGGAGATGAAAATATTCTAATGTTAAATACTAGTGGTAGTGGCACATCTCCATAATTAGGATAAAAACCACTGCACTGCACAGTTTTAAAGGATCAATTTTATAAACTATGAATTTTATCTCAATAAACCTGTTTTATTTTATTTATTAAAATATTTTATGGATTGATTTATTTACTTATTTATTTGAGAAATGGAGTATGAGTATGGGTACTCCAAGGCTTCCTGCCACTGCAAATGAACTCCAGATGCATGTGCCACTTTGAGCATCTGGCTTTACATGGATGCTGGGGAATAGAATCCAGGATGGTAGGCTTTGCAAGCAACCTCCTTTAACAACTGAACCATCTACCTAGCCCTTAACCTGTTATTTTTAAAAAGAAGATAATAAGCCGGGTGTGGTGGCACATGCCTTTAATCCCAGCACTTGGGAGGCAGAGGTAAAAGGACTGCTGTGAGTTTGAGGCCACCGTGAGACTACATAGTGAATTCCAGGTCAGCCTGGGCTAGAGTGAGACCCTACCTTGAAAAACCAAAAACAAACAAACAAACAAACAAAAGAAGATAATAGCATATTTTATATAAGTACTCTTTAGACATCTAAAAATCTTTAAGATCATCATCAATGTACAAATGTTACTATGTTTTCAAGTTAAAAACTCTTTAAAATACTGAGTGAACATGGCAATCCTAATAGATATTGTTTAACAGGGTATACCACATGACTTTGCTGGTATTTGAATGTCTTTGAGTTACAAAATGGAAATTTCATAAAGTTTGAACTAACTCCAGGTTAGACCTTTGGGTACTGTGTATATTTTCAATACATAAATTGTCCCATCAGCTAGGAAGTAGACCCCAGGAGACTGAGTTACTTAAGGTCATTCAGTGTATACCTGATAGAACTGAATTTAAACCCACATCTGTTGATTGCAAATGATAAGCTCATTATACAGGTCTACATAGGCTTTCATGGTAAATGAAAAACTGATTTTTGAGGGGAAAATTGGGCCACCTATTTAATTTGCAGTAGACTCTAGGAAGGACAAAAATCAAAGCTAAATATCTTTTGGGTTGTGCTTTTGAATTTGGTGAGTTTTGTCACTCATATTCCAAGCCGTACTGCCGTCTGAGGGCATGCAGTTTACTGTGAATAGAGCAAACAGGCAGCCTACAAAATGGGAGAAAAATTTTGCCAGATATACATCTGACAGAGGATTAATATCTAGGATATACAAAGAACTCAATAACCTAAAAACCACTAAAATGAACAGCCCAATCAAAAAGTAAGCTAAACAAACAATTTTCAAAAGAAGAAACACACATGACCAACAAATACTTTTTAAAATGTTAAGCATCCTTAGTCATCAGGGAACTGCAAATTAAAACTACTTTGAGATTCTACCTCACTGCTGTTCAAATGGCTTTCACCAAGAAAAGAAATAACAGGGCTGGACAGATGGCTTGACAGTTAAACTACTTGCCTGCAAAGCCAAAGGACCCAGATTCGATTCCCCAGGACCCACATGTTGCATATATCTGGAGTTTGTTTGCAGCCACTAGAGACCCTGGTGTGCCCATTCCCCCCCCCCCTCTCTCTCTCTCTCTCTCTCTCTCTCTATATATATATATATATATATATATATATATATATATATATATATATATATATGAGAGAGGTATATATATATATATATAGAGAGAGAGAGAGTATAGGTATATATATATATATATATATATATATATATATATATATATACCTCTCTCATGCAAATAAATAAATAAATAAATTGAAAAAGAAAAGAAATAAATGCTGGAAAGGGTGTGGTAAAAAGGAACCTTCATTCACTGTTGGTGGAAGTGTAAACTGGTAGAGCCACTATGGAAAGCAGTGTGGAGATTTCTCAAAAAGCTAAAAAATGCCTTAGTAATAAAAACAGCATGGTACTGGCATAAAAACAGGAGTATAGATCAATGGAATAGACTCGAGGACCCAGACTTTGGGTCAAGCAACTATAGCTACTTCATATTTGATAAAGGCCCAAACAATATAGGCTGGAAAAAAGACAGCATCTTCAACAAATGGTGCTGGACAAACTGGATAACTATATGCAGGAAACTGAAACTTGATCCACACATTTCACCATGCACTACACTCAAGTCCAAATGGATCAAAGATCTCAATATAAGACAAGAAACTCGTATACTACTGGAATAAAATTTAGGAAGTACTTTCCATGATATAGGAATGGAAAAAGACTTCCTGAAGAAAACCCCAGTAGCTCATGAACTTAAACCATCACTCAACCAATGGGATCACATGAAGCTGAAGAGTTTCTTTACAGACAAGCAAATAATAAGCAAAGCCAATAGATCACCCACAGAATGGGAGAAAATATTTGCGGGTTATCCAACTGATAGAGGCCTAATCTCTAGAATCTACAAAGAACTCAGAAATATAAACAGTAAGAAGTCAAACACCCCACTCACAAAATGGGGCAAAGAGATGAACAGGCAGTTTACAGAGAAAGAAATAGAAATGGCAAACATACACTTAAGGAAATGTTCATCATCCCTAATCATCAGAGAATGCAAATTAAAACAACTATGAGATTCCACCTTACCCCAATAAGGATAGCAAACATCAAAAAATCAAATAAAAATAAATGCTGGCGAGGATGTGGAGAAGTAGGAACACTCATCTACTGTTGGTGGGAATGTAGGATGGTACAACCACTTTGGAAAGCAATATGGAGACTTCTGAAAAAGCTGAGTATAGAGATACCAACAGACCCAGTTATTCCCTTACTGGGCATCTACCCTAAAACCTTCAAACCACAGGCTAGAGAGATTTGCTCAACCATGTTTATAGTGGCTCAATTTGTAATAGCTAAGTGCTGGAATCAACCCAGATGTCCATCACTAGAAGAATGGATAACTAAGATGTGGTATATCTACACAATGGAATTCTATACAGCAGTAAGAAAAAATGACACAATGAAATTTGAGGAAAAATGGTTGAACCTGGAACAGATCATTCTCAGTGAACTTACCCAATCACAGAAAAAAAATCGCCACATAGTCT
This sequence comes from Dipus sagitta, assembly GCA_036346955.1. Classification (NCBI taxonomy): domain Eukaryota; kingdom Metazoa; phylum Chordata; class Mammalia; order Rodentia; family Dipodidae; genus Dipus; species Dipus sagitta. The sequence goes on from CM070772.1 coordinate 70,273,949, forward strand.
CACTCATCTACAGCACCTAAACTGAATCTACCCAAGATACCTTACATACCCAGCAAGCACCTCCTGGATTAGACACTAGGATGGAAGGGGAGGGAGGGGAGGGCATCAAAGGGGTGGGAAACACAAATCTAGACCCAAATGGCAATGGTACCTTAATTTTCTACTTACTAAAAGAGAGACCAAATCGCTGATCTTTCACCAGGCCCTTACAGAGAACACGTGAACCACAAGACACTGGAGAGGGTATGATGAAGACCAACCTTAATCTTCTACATCTTCCCTCCCTCACTTCCCCTCTCCCTCTCTCTCTCTCTTTTATCTCTAACTCTTGTATATTAGTTATCTTTTTCCTCATTTTCTTAGTGGGCACTGACCTGTAACTCCCAGAACCAGCATGGGGCTATCATCCACAATGAGCTTTTGATCAGAGAGACCTACAAGGTTTCCTAAAAGACAGACAGATTTCTGTCAGAGTACTTGATGACCCACCAAAGGCTAATAAGACCCTACTGCTGAAGACACCTTATGTGATTGACATGCAAATTAGAATGGCATGGCTGGAAGTTGGAAGAGAGTCAGTCCCCAGACAGTCAGCGCGTCTAGTGCCAGAAGGTGCTACATGGATGACTGGGGGAAAATGACCAATATCTGTCGAAGCAACGCATGGTCTAACCTACTTAGCAGCAAATAACTTGTTGTGATGCCCACACAAGTGCAGTGGTGGCACACAGCCATGGTGGGGAACCAACTGCTCTCAATTCAGCTAACTGATCCCCTCACTGGTATGGGACCCATAGCTGGAGCTGGGAAACAAGTCAGAACCATATCCAAACATAAACCCACTCTCCAATATCAAGCTACCGTCAATTGTGGGCTACAAGAGGGCCTACACCTATTAAATTCTCTATTAAAAAAAAAGGGTTATCTCATTTGTCCTGATGCTAACTTACTCTCCATTGGAGAATCTGCTTCTCTTTTTCAGATAGATGTAGATCCTAAGGAGAGAGCCACCCCATCATACCTCAAAAGGGCCCCGGCTGAAACTAAGAAAAATTGGAGAAACAAGCAAGGGCGCTGTTTTCCTGATGAACCAGATACCAGCACAAGGGTGAAGGAGATCAGCACAGAGAAAAATCAACTCCTACCAAATCAGAGAGCCAGAGCCTCAGAGGCCCCCAACACCTCATCACTGAAGCAGACCCAACATGGCTCAGGGAAATTTTGCCGAAGAGGGGTCGGAAAGAATGTCAGAGCCACATGTTGGGGTCATGATATGCAGAGACATTTATCTTACCCATAACTGTGGGCTAACTCCACAATGCATGACCCGTATACCTCAACAAGGAGGGGCCAAGGGGAGGGGGTAGGTCATGGATGAGCCTAATAATGGTACCAAACTGACTGTAAAAAATAATAATAATAAATAAGAATGAAAAAATAAATAAATAAATTCTCTGTGAAACAAAAAAAAAAAGCTAAAAAATGGAAGTTGGAGAGATGGCCTGATGGTTAAGACACTTGCCTGTGAAGCCAAAGGACATAGCTTTGATTCCCCAGTACCCACATAAGCCAGATGGACAAGGTGACACATGCATCTGGAGTTTGTTTGTAGTGGCTAAAGTTCCTGGTGCACCCATTCTCTCTCTCCCACTCTCTCAAAACTAACTAAATAAATAAATATTTTTTTAAAAGGCTAAAAATGGAACTACTATATGACCCAGCTATACCTCTCCTGGGCATATTCCCAAATGACTATATTTACTACAGATATAACTGTTCATCAATGTTTATTGCTGCACTCTTCAAGATAGCAAGGAAATGCCAAAAATGTTGTACATGTGGACAGTGGACTTCTACTCAGCCATAAAGAAAAATGAAGTTATGTAAATTATGAAATTTGTTAGAAAACGAATGGAATTGGGAAATATTATATTACGTGAGGTAACTCAGATACAGAAAGACAAACACCACATGCAAGTTCTCTCTCATGTGTGGATCATAACTTAAAACGTGTGTGTGTGTGTGTGTGTGTGTGTGTGTGTGTGTGTGTTATTGTATGAGAGAGAGAGAGAACTATAAAGTAACTCATAAGAGAGGAAAAAACAAAAATGAGGTTTCAAGGGCAAAGAACAGGGAAGGTAGCAGATCTTAAGTAATATGAAAGTCAAAAGGTGAGATGCCAGGGGTGTGAAGGGGAAAGCAGTGTAGGAGGTAGGGAGATGGGGCAGAAGAGAGAAAGTTTAGCCAAAACGAAGTAGATACCTTCATAAAAACAAATGAAATTAATATATGAAATAATAAATAACTATACAATATAACAACATGTAATATGAAATGATAAATACATAAATAATTAAATAAGCAATAAAATTAATGAAAAGGGGTGAAAGTTAATACAAGGGAAACAAGGAAGAAAAGGTCTTTGCCCTCTCTGGGATGTTTTTTTCTTTAAAAATGCTTCTTATTCTCCCTGAAAAAGCTAAATTCTAATGCTGACAACCTTTTGTAAGAGCAGGTGACAGGCCTGAAACATGGGAAGAAGGTGGAGATTAGACAATTAGCGAGTGCAGAGGAGCAGCCATGGGGCCCTAGGCAGACTCACAGATAGAGAGAGGCAGGTGAAGAAGAGAGATATTTATTGCCTAAGTGTAGAATAAATTTTTTGTTCTTAAAAAAAGAACTCCTAGCCGGGCGTGGTGGTGCACTCCTTTAATTCCAGCACTTGGGAGGCAGAGGTAGGAGGATTGCCAAGTGTTCAAGGCCACCCTGAGACTACATAGTGAATTCCAGGTTTAGCCTGGACCAGAGTGAGACCCTACCTTGAAAAACAAAAAACAAAACAAAACAAAAAAATCTCCTCCCTCCATTTCTTTAAAGCATAACTAATATCTTGGTCATCATATTATGTGCAATACTTACAAAAGATAATTAATTACAAAATTAATTAAGCATAAATGCTGCTTTTACCAGTCTGAGATTACAACCACACTCAAACAAATTCTTGGACTTCGGCTGGGGGAAGATGTGAATCTGAATGGCTGAGGAAGTCAGCCTATGTGTTTAGGGCCCATTATAGTCACAGAATGTCTAGTTCAGCACTTTCTAGTTAAATAATGTGATATTTTTTTCACTAAACAACCTCACTTCTATTGGTAGACCAATTCCTTACTAATACGGGAATACTTTTAGTAACTATAGTCTATCATTCAACAAATGACACCCTAAAAAAATAGGTCAATTCCAAAGAATCATTTTTGCTGCCACTCAGTCTCATAAATCTTTCCAAATCCCTTTATACTCAGCCTGAGAGCATAGCATCATACAATTTAGAGTATACATCAGCTACACCTGTTACCTATAAAACGTAGTTTATTACAACAAGTCAAATTGTAAGCCTATATGTCCCCAGTGCTGGTGTTATGGTGAAAACTCAGCATCTTGCAGTTCTTGTATTTGATCCCTAATAGCTGTCTTAAACAACATATGGCATTCAATAACTCAAACAATGGCCAACCTTGAGTCTGGTGAGCCATAAACAGTGCTTTTATGAATCACTATTTCCCTAAAATAAAAATAAATCATATTGCCCATGGAATGATTAAAATGTAAACAGAGCTATGACAAATATTTCTGAAATAAGAACACAATTTCTATTTCTAACATAGTTTTCCTGACCATATTAATAATTTACTAATTATATCCTGACTCCATAAATCTATCCCCTTTCATTCCCAGTGAATAAATTATACCCAACTCATCTGACATGCTGTGGAAATCAGCTCAGCACAGTTAAATTGCTGTCATCCTTCTGAAATACATTTGTGGAACTTAGCACAATTGGTAAATTCCTTGTGCATAATTTTTATTTTGACTTTAGCCTATGACAGAATTCCTGTGAGCTCAGTCATAGTTTTACAGATGAGGAAATCAAAACTAGGAAGAGTTTAATAATTTACAAAAAGTTAAGCAATGCCACACCTAGTTTCACAGGCCTATAAATTCAGCTGTTTCAGAGGCTGAGGCAGAAGGATTACAAGTTTAAGGCCTGTCTTCAGAGTGATAAAGTCCAGCCTGTGCAACTTATGAGATCTTGCCTCAAAATAAAAAGTAAAAATAGAGCCAGGCGTGGTGGCGCAAGCCTTTAATCCCAGCACTCAGGAGGCAGAGGTAGGAGGATCGCCATGAGTTTGAGGCCACCCTGAAACTACATAGTTAATTCCAGGTCAGCCTGGACCAGAGTGAAACCCTACCTCGAAAAACCAAAAAAAAAAAAAAAAAAAAAAGTAAAAATAGGAATGGAAGTATACTTCAATGCAAGAGTGCATATACAAAGCCCTATGTTGAATCTCTGGTACACAAAAAGAAAATCCAATCCAGCTGGACATAATAGTGCACTCCTTTAACCCCAGCACTCAGTAGGCAGAGGTAGGAGGATTGCCGTGAGTTCAAGGCCACCCTGAGACTACATAGTGAGTTCCAGGTCAGCCTGGGCTAGAGTGAGACCCTACCTCAAAAACAAAACAAAACAAAAATCCACCAACTCCATTCTCTTACCCATTTCCACATGAGGCTAAGTTGTCTGTTATTATGAGCTTCAGTAATCCTTCTACCTGCTGACTTCAAGAAACCCACCACTAAAGATGGACACCTACTCAGGGTGAAAGGATGGAAAATGATATTCCAAGCAAATGCAAATAAAAAACAAGTAGGTGTTGCTGTATTACTATCTCATAAAATAGACTTCAAACCAAAAGTAATTAAAAAGGGTCACTTCTTGCTCATCAAGGGAATGACCCAACATGAGCACATCATAAGCATATATGCAAAAACACAAGTGTAACACAGTTTATAAAACAAAATCTACTTTACAATAAAACAGAAATAAATACCAACATGAACATAATCAGAGACTTTAATACTCCATTATCATCAACAGACAGATCATCCAAGCAGAAAATCAACAGGGAAATAAAAGAGGTCAACAACATCATAGATCAACTAGACCTAACAGATATCTACAGAACTTCCCACCCCAAATCTACAGAATACACATTTTTCTCACCAGCCCACAGAACCTTCTCCAAAATTGAGCATGTATTAGGTCATAAAACATGCTTCCATAAAGTCAGGAAATTTGAAGCAATTTCCTGCATCATGTCAGATCACAATGCTTTAAACTAGAAATTAACAACAAGAGACACATCAAGAATTCCACCAGCTCCTGGAGATTAAATAACACACTCTTTAAACAATGAATGGGTCATGGAAGATATCAAAAAAGAAATTATAGGGCTGGAGAGATGACTTAGTGGTTAAGCGCTTGCCTGTGAAGCCTAAGGACCCTGGTTTGAGGCTTGATTCTCCAGGACCCACGTTAGCCAGATGCACAAGGGGGCTCATGCATCTGGAGTTCGTTTGCAGTGGCTGGAGGCCCTGGCGTGCCCATACTGTCTATATATATATCGGCCTCTTTCTCTCTCTGTTGCTCTCAAATAAATAAATAAAAATTTTAAGAAAAAGAAATTATAAAATGCCTAGAATTGAATGATAATGAAAACACAATTTACCAAGACTTATGGGACACAATGAAGGCAGTCATAAGGGGAAAATTCATAGCCCTAAATGCCTTCATTACAAAGACAGAGTGATCCCAAATCACTAACCTGACTGTCCGCCTAAAGGCACAGGAAAAACAAGAAAACTTCAGCCCAAAGAGCTCCAGATGGAAAGAAATAATCAAGATTAGAGCAGAAATTAATGAACTGGAAACTAAGAAAATATTGTTTTTTAATATATGAAATGAAGAGCTGGTTTATTGAAAAAATAAAAAAGATTGACAAACCCCTGGCCAAAATGATCAAGCAAAAAACAAAAACAAAAAAAAAAAGAGAGAGAGAGAGAAGTCTCAAATTAACAAAATCAGAAATGAAGACAGAGAGATCACAACAGGCACCAATGAAATTGGAAGCATCATCAGGGCATACTTCCAAAACCTCTATTTCACAAAATTAAATAAACTGGAAGAAATAGATGAATTCCTAGACATATACCACCTACCAAAACTAAACTCAGCGCAGATTAATCTCCTAAACAAACCTATCATATCCAAGGAAATTGAAAAGGTAATCAAAAACCTCTCCTAAGAGAAAAGTCCAGGACCAGATGGCTTCTTGTGCGTTCCTGGGTTCTTGCTCCGGGGCCAGCTACAGTCCTCCCAAAGGTGCCCAGGCAACCAGGGTGGGTGAGCACACAAAAATAAGACTTTTGGGAGGAGTTCTGGTAAACAGCTCTCTCTGTTTATTGTCAGGGAAATGGGTTTGTAAGCATCTGAAGGCGGGGGGAGGACCCTAAGGGAATTAGTGGGTTTAAATGTTGCTAGCCTCTGCCTAGGACTGTTCTTTCCAGCATGTAGGCAATGGCAGGGGTGGGGGTGTCAAGTTGATCTAGGGTCTCAGGGGGATGGGCTGTGTGAAGGTACTGGCAAATAAGGAGTTTCCTAGGAAACTGGTCAAAAATAACAGGGCTATGGGCAGAGCCTAAATTCAGGTGTGCCGGGCTTGGAGAGGGAGTAGCCAGGTGGTGGCTTTCTCAGGCTTGTAGCAGTCAAGCAGCTTAACAACAACCTTTCTTGTTAACAAAGAAAACAATATTCTTTCTTGTTAACAAAGAAAACAATATTCTTGTCCCAAGACCATGCATACCCCTAAGTTTAGCAGTAATGAAGTCTAAGGTTATACAGTTTTGAAGTACCACACCTGTGAGAAAGTTCAATTGTCTCTGGAGAGATTTGAGGCTTTTGGTCACTGGAGGCACCCAGAGACAGCATCACGCTGAGGCCCACCAGCAGGGGGGATGAAGGTCTCTTTTGTTTAGTTGCTGGCCATTGGTGCAGGCAGAGTTTGTAGGGCGATTTTTTTTTTCTTGTAGAGATACACCTGTGAAGCAATCAAGACAGGGGAACAATATGTGGGAGAGAAAAAATTTATGTATGGGGTGGTTACTCCCTTTGCACCAAAGGAGAGTGGGTGTCTTGACACAACTGGTCCTGATTATGGAAATACTGAATAGGCATTCAGCTCTTGTTGGCTTAGAGCTGGACAGGCAGAGAAACATAACTTGATCTGCATCAAAGAGGGTGAGGCCTGTTCTTTGCAGAGCCAGGAACTCAGGGCACACATGGAAAAACAGTTCTTTGGAACTGGGCAAGGGATAACAAAATTTTTCTTGTCCTTTTTACCTTCAGGGATCCAGTCACCCTAATTCTACCCCCCTTTATTTCTCCCTCTCATGACTGCTTTTAGGGGACAAGGGACAAAGATATCAGATCATTTACTATTTCCTGCTGAATGGGACATGAAGTGGTGATTTTTTGCAGTTAGAGAGTCTCTCCCAGAGAGGGAAACTATTCTAATGGATCCCAGAGTGTAGGAAGATAGTCTTGGAAGAGAACACTGGGGAGAAAGAATAAAAGTAAGGAGTTAATGAGAAGTGAGCACACAGAAGACTGGTCCTTTTTGAGGTAGAGGGAATTCAGGTAGACAGGCTTGGGTTGTCTCAGGACCATCTGAGCATGAGCTGACTGAGATTTTCTTCCAGAACTGTTCATTAAATGGCACAGTTGTATTCAACATGGCTTGTAAAACAGATGAGATATTAGCAGAGTTATCAGAAACATACACACAATATTTAACCTTGATAATAGAGAGCTATTGAGTGTCACTAAAGGCTGTAAAAATATTTTTTTTTGGTCTCAGAATTTATTTATATATTCTAGGTTTGAAAATAACCCTTTTAGCTGGGCATGGTGGAGCATGCCTTTAATCCCAGCACTTGGGAGGCAGAGGTAGGAGGATTGCCATGAGTTTGAGGCCACCCTGAGACTCCATAGTGAATCCCAGGACAGCCTGGGCTAGAGTGAAACCCTACCTCGAAAAACCAAAAAAAAAAAAAAAAAAAAAAAAAAAAAAAAAAAAAAAAAGAAAGAAAAAAGAAAGAAAGAAAGAAAAGAAAAGAAAAGAAAAGAAAAGAACCCTTTTGACATCTATTTTTTATTATTATTATAGAATTAGAACTATGAGGAAAAGATGTCGTAATGTTTGTTTCTTCTCTTTGAAAGCTCTTGTATTACTTAATAGGCCATTAATATATTTAAAGTATTTTTTATCTTTGGTTATACATGTCTCTCTGAGTGTTTAAGACCATGCAGATAGCCAAAATTTAATTAAGGATTAATTTTGGAGGTCACTAATGGCTTTCCAAAGAGACTTTAGGGACCCAGGAGTAGCCCTCCAGATTACTGGTGTTTTCTGTCTGTTAGGATGAGTCAGGGCCATGCTGGCCAAGTAGTTTTCCCTTCCTTGGGAAGTCAGGAATACTGATTGCTCCTCAATTGTGGCTCTCCTATTTCAGACTGTACACCAGTTTTGTTTGGGTCTCAGTATCCTCCCTGCTCAGGAAGACAGGTGACTTACAAGGGGGCCAGTGTAGAAGTGTCCCATCATCTCCAGTGGCCTCATGACCTGGGAGCACAGGCCAAAATATTTGCACCTTTTGCTCCAATTATTCCAATTGTATTTGGCTTCTACAGAAGTAATTAACACATTTAGAAAGGAAGTTACACCAACCTGGTTGTATGTACATATAGAGCACATTTGATTACTGAAGTAGATTTAGTTAAAGAATGGCACAAGTGCTTCTAAAATCATTTTGTCCAATGTTTTAAATTTTTGTTGTGCTGTGGCAGCATAAGCCATGTATCTGAGGCAAGGGAAGTAGGCACATCCCACACTTGAAATATCTAACAGTTATAAGTACAGGCAGAACCTGTTACCAGTCTTGAAGACAATGCCAATTAATTTACAAACAAACTAATTAATTTAACCTAGAAATTGTCAGAAAATGACAAGTAAGACAGTATAAAGTCTTAGCACCTGTGTTTGAAAACATCTTTGAATAGTTCAGATACCTGTGTGGGTACCAATTACCCAAAGAACATTGGAAACAGGACCACAGAGATTGAAATTATTTTTCTCAGATTAGGACCATTGTTTGAGCATGAAGCTGTATGTTAAAGTAGGGAATATGTCTTAAGAGCTAATTTTGATATACACACTGGACTTAAGATGCCAAAAATGAGACAGTTACTTTACATACAATAGAGCATAATCTGGTCATTTTTGAGCCAAAACAGCCAGATAAATTCTAATATAACCCTTGACTTAAATTTTTATTTGAAAGAAAAAATACCATTTGACAATCAATGATATTGGCTTAATCTTGATAGCTATTGATTTTATGTACCATAGAAATTTTCATTAACATAAAACAATAAACATTAACATAAAACAATGCTATGTTTTACCCAGGCTATACCAACATATTTTAGCCTGAAAATTAGTTTTTCATTCCTTAAGAGTGTGTAAACAGTTGAAACATTCAGGCATGATGTTTGGGTGTTTAGCCTGAAAATTCTTTCCTACACACTCACATCTTTGTCCACATACTTAAACATTTTGATCTAAGTACCAAGTAAAAAGCATTTTTAATGGGCATTCTATGTCCCAACATTGAAAAATTCCTTCCCAGTTCTTTCAATCAATTCACCTCACCCCACAATTAATCATCTTTCTTATAAGACAATTAAGAGAAACTACACCAAATTGATTAATCCTATTACTCACTGACAAGCAAGTAGTCTAAAGACAATTTTATGTCATTAATACAAATACCACACTGGGAAATGACTTGATTAGGAGTAACTGAAGCAAATTTTGAGGTAGGCTGATCTAGAAGTCAGGTCAGTTGCCTCCTTTTAAGTAACAGGACATAACAATCTTTTTTTTATTTTAAAATACCTGACAAATTATAAGTCACCATTTCAGAGAAAATTCTCTTGTTTTCAATAATCCTCTATGTAAGTTGAATTTGACCTAGAACTCAGTAATTATATTTATGATATCATGTAACAAAGTATGGCATTTTTTACATAAAACTTTATTTCACCATAGGCTTTAGTTAAATGTGACCTCTTTTGATTTCTTTCTTGCCATTTCTCTGCTGGGCAGGGCTTGCATACACCTTAGATCAGCCCTGCCCAGCTTCAGCCCTGTCCAGCTCCCTGGCACTCACCCAAGGTCTGGTCTAGTACATGTGGAGATAATGGCTGAGACTGGTCGAGACGACTGCCGGAGTCTGAGTCCAACTACCCAAAGGGAGAGGGCATCCCCAGGACCACCTGGAGCTGCAGGAAAAGGAGGGGGGCCCGAGGGGCTGAAAGGAGGGAGGGGGTTCATGGGGGAGGCTTCTGGGAGAGGAGGCAGAGACATGGCGCCTGCATGAGCCAAGGCACCACTGTCTGGGCACATGTGAGCACACTGCCTGACTTTGACATGAGCCACTTTGGAGCACTTGCAAAGCTGGCTTGTACTTTCACCACTTAAAGGGAGTGAGGGTAAATTTCCTTCTTGAACTTTTCATTTCCTAGCCAGATAAGCTATACAGGTCCCTGTGTCTAGGCCACATGGATGACCAGAACTCATCCAGGGGGTGACCTGGAGGATTTCCCAAAAGGAGTCAGCCTCCTTCTGGAAGAGCTTAATTCCCTTAACTTTCAGAAGAGCACATAATCTATGAATCTGTCATTTCTTTTGATGGGAGACAATATTAAAGTAAAGGAGGAAAAAGAGAAAACAGCTTCAGTCTTGTTGTAGTCAGGTTCACATTGCTGGTAGAAATCACCCAACTAAGAGCAGCTTCTGGGAAAAAGAGGTTTATTTTGGATTACAGGCTTGAGGGCAAGTTCCATGATGGCAGGGGAAAGTGATGGCTTGAGCAGAGGATGGCCATCACCCCCTAGCCAACATAAGGTGGACCATAACAACAGGAGAATGTGCCAAACACTGGCATGGGGAAACTGGCTATAACATCCATAACCACCCCCAACAATACACCATGTCCAGGAGGCTTTAATTTCCAATTTTCATCAGCTAGGGAACCTAACATCCAGAACACCTAAGTTTATTGGGGACACCTGAATCAAACTACCACATTCCGTCCCTGGCCCCCATAAACTGATATCCATACATGATGTAAAATACAATGCATTCATTCCAACTTTAAAAGTCCCCAGGGTGTTTATCAATCCCAATGATGTTCATACATCCCCATAATCCAAGATCTTTCAACTCAGCCATAATACCAAAAAATTCCCCCAAAAAACCCATAATGGCACACAATAAATATTCACACTGCAAAAGATGGCATTGGGCATAGCAAAGAAATATTCAACCAATACAAGATTTAAAACAACCAGGGAAAACACCAAACTCTGTAGCTTCAAGTCCAACAACTGTAACCAGTGATAAGTCTCCAAGTCCAATAATTCTAATGAACAACAAGTCTCTGGCATTCCAATTCCGCCCCTCCAGCTAGGCTACTCACAGTCCTGGAAAACTTCATCAGGGCTGACAGCTTTCCTTGGAGCCATCTCATGATCCTGGCATCTCCACTGCAATATATGGTTCATCCTCATGGCCCCATGGGGTTTTCATGCAGGCATCCAACAAACCTGCTTCACACTGCCCATAGCCATTTCCAAAACACAAGACTGTCTTGCAAACTCAATGACCCTCTATCCAGCATTTCTTATACTCCACAATACCAGGTACAGTGCCAATTTGTTAATCCATGGGGATCAAAGCAGACTTTGAAGAACAGGTCACTCCTTGAGCACTCAGGCCCCCTAAAAAGAGTCTAAATTCTTCCTGTTGCCCCAGTGCAGGCCAGCTAACCCAATCTGAAAGGTTGTAATCTCTCAAACAATTTTCAGGTCAAGGGGCAGATATTTAGACCCAAAGATTTTTCTTTCTGTGCCATATCCCTCTACTCACACCAGTCCATTCTACACAAAGCAACCCTGCACAACTTCTCAGGACACGGGCATAATAACAAGCTTCTCATACAAACTGCTAGCCCAGCCCAAGCAAAGCTCTTTCTCACCTTCATAAGCCAAACCTCATAGTCCATAGTTCTTACTGCATTCAGATCCTTCAACTCTGACCAGAATAGTCCATCAAGCTGTACCTACAGCACTTCAAGGCATCTCTTAGGCCAAGGTTTCAAATCCTTCCACATTCCTCTTGAAAATCAGCTCTAAAAGGCCAAAGCCACACAGTCAGGCATCTAGCTGCAATCCCACTCCTCAGTACCACTTTGCTGTTGCATTCAGGAGGTTCTCATTGCTTGTAGAAATCATCAACCAAGAGAAGCTTCTGGGAAAAAGAGGTTTATTTTGGATTACAGGCTCAAGGGGAAGCTCCACGATGGCAAGGGAAAATGATGGCATGAGCAGAGGGTGGACATCACCCCGGCCAACATAAGGTGGACCATAACAACAGGAGAATGTGCCAAACACTGGCATGGGGAAACTGGCTATAACACCCATAAGCCCACCCCCAACAATACACCACCTCCAGGAGGCTTTAATTTCCAATTGCGATCAGCTGGGGAACCTAACATCCAGAACACCTAAGTTTATGAGGGACACCTGAATCAAACTACCACCTGTCTGATGGAGGAAAGAGAAATAGAGGGTTTTTGCCAACACCCAATGGGCTGTTGGGGTCCAGGCAGAGGACGGTTGGCCTTCAGTCAATACCAAAGAGTGGCCTTGGCCAAGAGACATCAGTTGCCATTTCATTGTGTCTGGTCCCTTGTGATGGCACAAACTGAAAATAAAGGAGTAAAAAGGGAAACCTGCCAGCCCTCAAAAACATGGAGGAAAGGCTGCAAGGGCTGATGTCTCTCAGTCCCTCTGGGAGAGTACTTACCTACCCTGTCTGTCTCATAGGGTCCCTGTTCAGGGGCCAGCTGTGGGTTCCTGGGTTCTTGCTCTGGGGCTGGCCACAGTCCCCCTGAAGGTGCCCAGGCAACCGGGGTGGGTGAGCACACAAAAGTAAAAGAATTTTGGGAGGAGTTTTGTTGAACAGCTCTCTCCATTTATTGTCTGGGAAATGGGTTTATAAGTATATGAAAGCAGGGGCCAGGACCCTAAGGGGATTGGTGGGTTTAAATGTTGCTAGCCTATGCCTAGGGATGTTCTTTCCAGCACATAGGCAATGGTGGGGGTGGGGAGAGGTCAGTTGATCTAGAGTATCAGGAGAGTACTGGATGATAAGGAGTTTTCTAGGCAACTGGCCAAACAAAGGTTACAGGGCTATGGGCAGAGCCTAAGTTCAAGTGTGCCTGGATTGGAGAGGGAGTATCCTTCTGTAGCCCAGGTGTCCTTAGCCATGCCTGGCAGCTCAGGCCCTTCTCATGAAGGCTCCAGCATGTGCTTGCAGTGCCCAACAGCTTCTCAGCTGAATTATATCAAACCTTCTTTGAAGAACTGAAACTAATATTTATCAAACTGTTCCTCATAATCGGAGACCAGGGAATCGTCCCTGACTGCTTTTATGAAGCTAGAATCACCCTAATACAAAAACCAGACAGAAATGCAACAAGAAAATTATAGGCCTATATCCCTAAGGAGCTTAGATGCAAAGATTCTGAACAAAATCCATGCAAACCCTGTTTGCAGAAGAAGTGATCCTATCCATTAATGACCTGAAAGTCTCCATCTCAAAATTTCTAAAGGTGACTAATTCCTTCAGTAAAGTGGCATGACCCAAAATCAATGCATAAAAGTCAATAGCCTTTCTATATGCAACGGACAAATATGCAGAGAAAGATATCAGTGAGGCTGCCCCATTTCCAATAGCAATAAAAGAAAATTAAATATCTTTGAATAACACTAACTAAGGATGTGAAAGACCTATATAATGAAAACATTAAAAAAAAAAACTCAAGAAAGGACTTGAGAAGATGGAAAGACCTCCCATGCTCCTAGCTGGGTAGAATTAATTTTGTGAAAATGGCAATTCTACCAAAAGCAATTTAAAGATTTAATACAATACCAATAAAAATACCAGCAGCATTGTTCACAGAGATTGAAAAATGATCTCAAAATTCATGTGAATGACAGAAGGCCTCTGCTATACAAACATATTCTCAGAAAAAGAAAAAAGAAAAGCCCCTCTGGTGTTATCACCATACTGGATTTAAAGCTATATTGCAAAGCCATAGTAACAAATATGGCAAGGTACTGGAATAAAAGCAGAATCATAACACAGGCGTGGTGGCACAATCCCTTAATCCCAGCACTTGGGAGACAGAGGTAGGAGGATCACCATGAGATTGAGGCCACCCTGAGACTACATAGTGAATTCCAGGTCAGCCTGAACAACTGTGAAACTCTACCTCGGAAAACAAAACAAAACAAAACAAACAAAAAAAACCAGGATCATAGACCAATGGAACAGAATTGAAGACCCGGACCTTATATCAAATAACTACAGCTGCTTGATCTTTGACAAAGGTGCCAATAATGTAGACTGGAGAAAAGACAGCATCTCCAACAAATGGTGTTGGAAAAATTGGATGACCATATTTAGAAAAAATGAAATTAGGCCCACTCTTTTTGCCATACACAAAAAAGTCAAGCCCAAGTGGATTAATGACCTCAATATAAGACCTGAAACTTTTCAACTACTGAAAGAAAAAAATATAGGAGGCACTCTCAACAATACAGAATTGATAAAAGACTTCCTGAACAAAACCCCAGTAGCCAAGGTAATTAAACAAACTCAACCAATGGGATCTCATGAAACTAAAAAGCTTTTGTACAGACAAACAAGCCAATAGATTATCCACTGAATGGGAGAAAATCTTCACCAGTTATCCTACTAACAGAAGCCTAATATCTCATAAACAATAAAAACAAATATTAAAAAAATGGGCTGGAGAAATGGCTTAGCAGATAAGCGCTTACCTGTGAAGCCTAAGGAGCCTAACTGCTCTTGCATTGGCTAACAGATCCATTCAGTGGAAAGAAAAACATATTAGGAAGTGGGAAACAAGTCAGAATTATATCCAGATAATGGTTCTGCTTTCCATTGTCAAGCTCCCACTAGCCTTAGGCTATAAAAGTATCTAAACCCTTTTAATTCTCTCTAAATTAAGACTGGTTATCTCATTTAACTGGTGCTGACTTCACTCTGCATTGGAGAATCTGCTTCTGTTTTTCAGATGGGAACTAGACTTAAGGAGATAAACAACTCAGCATATTCCACCCTGGATCAAGATGAAACCACAGAGGAATTGGGGAAATGAGCAAGAATGCTGGTCTCTTAGTTAAGCTGATATGAGCACAAGGGGAAAGATGTGGAGGATACTCAACACCTACTAAACCAGACATCTAGATGCTCCTAAGTGCCCATCACTGAAACAGACTTAAACTGCTCCTAGGATGGCTCAGGTATTTTTGTGCAAGTGTGGGTGGAAAGATGGTTAGGTCCAGAAGTTCGGACATGTTGCACAGACATTGCCGCTCCCCCATAACTGACTGCTGTTACCAAACTGCATGACCCACAATCCCCATGGGGTTGACTTGCATCTCCAATGAGGAAGACTTCTTCAGAAAAAAAAAGGCAGTGATTTCTGGTTAAGATGTCAGCATAGAAACCACACCAAAGCAGAAAAAAAAAAAAAAAAAAAAAAACACCCAGCAAAATACACTCTTCTACTAAAAAGTGAGGTGTATAAGAAATTGCCAAAGGCAACAGAGAAGTAGGAGAGATCCAGAGCATCTAGAGCCCACATAGGCAGGCAGAAGCAGCTCCAGCAGTGGCAGAACCAGGTCCGTGGTGCCACAGCTGCAAGACTTGGCATAAGCTGCAGGAAAAGCCAGGTGAAAGGATTTTCCATTCACTCCAGAGCTATTCATAAACTCAAGAAAAGTGAAGGGAGAACAGCAGTGAACAACGCAGGACCAGATTACAAGGTAGAGGATCATGTGGACCAGTGGGAGAACTAGAGCCACCGTCCACAGCCTCTCCACCCCAACCACCAGCACAAGCGCCACAAAGCACCGGAGACCAGGGGAAGGGAGCTCACCTACACAGCACCCAACACCAGCAACCCGAGCAGCGATCCAATGACCCAACCACCCTACTTGAACCCACAGTGCACCAAACAGGGACCCAAGCAGGAGCACAGCATAACTGAAACCAAAATCATCCTAAAAGGAAACTGGGATTACACCAGGTCAGTACTTGCCAAATAAGCCTGGTGTATAGACCTGAATGGGGAGTGCTAATTGCACCTTCCATATCAGGATAAATTATAGATTAAATCTTATGGATGGTTGAATTGGCCATTCTTAAATAGGCTATATTTTTTGGCTTATTATTTCTTGCTTCTTGATTTACAGTGGCTTTGTTTCCTCTTCTCTTGAACATTAGGGAAGGGTCGCACTTGGTCACAAGCTGACTTGGAACCCTCAACAGACCAGAAATCTTAACCTACTTGTTGACAGGATGGGTGTGGGGCACCACACACCCTAAGGGACAGTGACTTTGTTAGAGGATCTGGTTGTCATAATACCTACTCTTCCATAAATACTCTGTGCTGTTTTTCATTGAATGTGTACATTATTTAGTGAAGTTTTAGAATCTCCCTGTACTTTGTTCCACTCTGCCTTTTTGAATACTCTCATAGCAGGCAAACCCAACACCTAGGGTCATGTATAGATTGATACATCTAATAATACTGTAGCTAACTAGAAAATCCAACCATTAAATTAACACAAGATGCAAAACTATACAAATTATAACACAAGAAACACCAAAAATCAAGACAATATAAATCCACCAGAAAGCATTAATGCATCACAAATGACCTCCAGTGAGAATGAATGGCAATGAAAAACACAGTTAATGAAATAAAAAGCTCTGTAGAAAATCTCACCAGTAGAATGGATGAAGAAGAGAACAGAATATCAGAACTAGAAGACCAGGTGGCAGATCTAATACAGTCCAACAATGAGAAAGACAAATTAATAGGAAAGTATGAATGGGAATTTCAAGATGATTGGGACACTATGAAAAGATCAAACATAAGAATTCAGGATATAGTAGAAGGAGAAGAATTTCACTCCAAAAGCATAGCAGACATTTTGAACAAAATCATAGAAGAAAACTTCACCTAAATTGAGAAAGAGGTGCCAATGCAGACTGGGTTAAAAAAGAAGATCCTTCAATTTCTTGCCTCCAAGAAACTCACCTTTCTACAAAGGATGGGACGTATACTAGGGTGAAAGGTTGGAAAACAGTATTTCAAGCAAATGGGGCTAGAAAACAAGCAGGGGTTGCTATCCTAATATCTGACAAGGTAGACTTCAGTCCAACATTAGTTAAGAAAGATAAGGAAGGTCACTTTATATTAATTACAGGCACACTCCAACAAGAGGACATTATAATCCTAAACATATATGCACTGAACATGGGGGCTCCCAACTTCATCAAACAAACCCTATAAGAACTAAGATCACAGATAACACCAAACACAGTTGTAGTGGGTGATTTCAATACCCCACTCTCATCAATTGACAGGTCATCTTGGCAAGAAATAAACAGAGAGGCATCTGGACTAAATGAGGTCATAGAAGAAATGGACCTAACAGATATGTACAAGACAGTTCATCCAAATGCTGCAGAGTACACATGCTTTTCAGCAGCAAATGGAACATACTCTAAAATAAACCATAATTTAGGATGCAAAGCAAATCTTAACAAATACAGGAAAACTGAAATAATTCCTTCCATTCTATCTGACCACAATGGAATCAAAGTACAAATCAATAGCAAGAAAAGGTATAGAGCATACACAAAATCATGGAAACTAAGCAATGCACTACCAAATTATGAATGGATCAATGAAGAAATCACAAAGGAAATCAAAAATTCATAATCAAATGATAATGAGAACATACCATAACCTTTGGGACCCAATGAAGGCAGTCCTAAGAGATAAATCCATAGATTTAAGTGCCTATATTAAGAAATTAAAGTCTCAATTAAACGACCCAATGCTTCAACTTAAAGCATTGGAAAGAGAAGACCAAGGCAAACCAAAAATCTGTAGACAGGAAGAAATAATAAAGATTAGGGCAGAAATTAATGAAATAGAAACCAAAAATAATAATAATAATAATAACAATCCAAAGAATCAAGGAAGCAAAGAGCTGGTTCTTTGAAAAGATAAACAAGATTCATAAACCCTTAGCAAATATGACCAAAAGAGAGAAGAGACACAAATTAATAAAATTAGAGATGAAAAAGGCAACATCACAACAGATGCCAGAGAAATTCAAAAAATCATAGGGACATAATATAAAAGCATATACTCCACAAAGTATGAAAATCTGAAAGAAATGGATGATTTCCTTGATTTATATGACCTACCTAAATTAAATCAAGATGAGATTAATCACTTAAATAGACCTATAACAAGCATGGAGATCCTAACAGTTATCAAAAATCTCCCAACTAAAAAAGCCCAGGCCCGGATGGATTCACTGCTGAATTTTACCAGACCTTCAAGGAATAACTAACACCATTGCTTCTTAAGCTTTTCCATGAAATAGAAAAGGAAGGAATTCTACCAAACTCCTTCCATGAAGCCAGCATCACCCTGATACCAAAACCAGGCAAAGATAGAACAAAAAAAGAAAATTACAGACCAATCTCCCTCATGAACATAGGTGCAAAAATTCTCAACAAAATATTGGCAAACAGAATACAAGACTGTATCAGAAAGATCATTCACCCTGCCCAAGTAGGCTTCATCCCAGAGATGCAGGGATGGTTCAGCATATGCAAATCGAGAAGTGTAATGCATTATATAAATGGACTGAAGAAAAAAAAAAACACATGATCATCTCATTAGATGCAGAGAAAGCATTTGACAAAATCCAACATCCCTTCATGATAAAAGTCCTACAGAGACTAGGAATAGAAGGAACATATCTCAATATAATAAAGGCTATTTATGAATGCCTACAGCCAACATATTACTAAATGAAGAAATACTGGAAGCCTTTCCACTAAAATGAGGAGCAAGACAAGGGTGTCCACTGTCCCCACTATTTGGAAGTCTTAGCCATAGCAATAAGGCAAGACATGCACATAAAAGGCATACAAATTGGAAAGGAAGAGATCAAGTTATCATTATTTGCAGATGGCATGATTCTATACATAAAGGACCCTGAAGACTCTACCAGCAAACTGTCAGAGCTGAGAAATACCTATAGCCATGTAGCAGGATACATAATAAATACACAGAAATCAGTAGCCTTCCTATATGCTAACAACAAACACACAGAGGACAAAATCAGAGAATCGCTCCCATTCACAATTGCATCAAAAAATCAATCAATCAATAAATAAAGTACCTTGGAATAAACCTAAGAAAGGAAGTGAAGGATCTCTACCATGAAAACTTGAAAACACTCAAGTGAGAAATTGCAGAAGACACTAGGAAATGGAAAAATATCCCTTGTTCCTGGATCAGAAGAATCAATATTGTGAAAATGGCAATCTTACCAAAAGCAATCTACACATTTAATGCAATCCCTATCAAAATTCCAATGGCATTTTTCAGGAAATAGAAAAAACAAACCAAAAATTCATTTGGAATCACAAAAATGTTCGAATATCTAAAACAATACTGAGCAACAAAAATAAGCCTAGTGGTATCACCATACCTGATTTTAACCTATACTACAGAGCCATAGTAACAAAAACAGCATGGTACTGGCACAAAAGCAGACATGTAGAACAATGAAACAGAATAGAGGACCCAGATGTAAGTCTGGGTAGCTATAGCCACCTGATATTTGATAAAAATGCCAAATATATTCATTGGAGAAAAGACAGCCCCCTCAGCAAATGGTGCTGGGAAATCTGGATATGTATCTGTGGAAGGATGAAATAGATTCTTCTCTCTCTCCATGCACAAGAATTAATGCCAAATGGATTCAAGACCTTAACATCAGACCTGAAACTCTGAAACTGGTAGAGGAAAAAGTAGGGGAAACCCTTCAACATATTGGTCTTGGCAAAGACTTTCTGAATATAACCCAAATTACTCAGGCAATAAAACCACAGATTAACCACTGGGACCTCATGAAATTACAAAAATTTTGTATGGCAAATGACACTGTGAATAAAGCAGAGGCAACCTAGAGAATGGGAAAAAATCTTTGCCAGCTAAACATCTGATAGAGGATTAATATCTAGGATATACAAAGAACTCAAAAAATTAAATAATAAGAAATCAAACAAGACAATTAAAAAATGGGCTATGGAACTAAATAGAGAGTTCTCAAAAGAAGAAATACGGATGGCATATAAGCATCTAAAATATGTTCTACATCCCTAGTCATCAGGGAAATGCAAATTAAAACTATGTTGAGATTCCATCTCACTCCTGTCAGATTGGCTACCATCATGAAAACAAATGACCATAAATGCTAGTGAGGATGTGCAAAAAGAGGAACCCTTCTACACTGTTGGTGGGTGGTCCAGCCATTTTGGAAATCAGTGTGGACATTTCTAAGACAGCTAAAGATTGATCTACCATATGACCAAACGATAGCACTCCTAGGCATATATCCTAAGGACTCATCTCATTACCTTAGAGATACTTGCTCAACCATGTTTATTACTGCTCAATTCCCAATAGCTGGGAAATGGAACCAGCCTAGATGTCCCTCAACTGATTAATGGATAATGAAGATATGGCAATTTATACAATGGAATTCTACTCAGCAGTTAAGAGAAATGAAGTTATGAAGTTTGCAGGTAAATGGATGGATCTGGAAAGGATTATACTAAGTAAGGTAACCCAGGCCCAGAAATCCAAGCATTGCATATTCTCTCTCATACGTGGATCCTAGCTACAGATGACTGGACTTCTGTGTGAGTAGGAGAAAACTCAGTAGCAAAGGCCAGTAAGCTAGAAAAGAGATGTAAAGTGAAGAGAAAGGAATGGAGGGGAGTACTTAATAAGATATTTTTGTACATATGTAAGTAGAAGAAT
This sequence comes from Dipus sagitta, assembly GCA_036346955.1. Taxonomy (NCBI): domain Eukaryota; kingdom Metazoa; phylum Chordata; class Mammalia; order Rodentia; family Dipodidae; genus Dipus; species Dipus sagitta. Next base: position 70,294,928 of record CM070772.1, read on the forward strand.
AGATTAATGGGAGTGAAAAGGCCCAAGTGAGGTCAGGGGAAGAGACTGAGTAAAGGAAAGGAAGAGAGAGGGCTAATCAAAATCTAAGAGGATATAAATAAATCATATGGAAACCTACTTTTTTGGACAATGTAACACTCAGAAGCCATAGATTGATGCTAGAAAATTTTCATTGCCAGGGATGGAATACCTTCCAGTGAGTTGTTGGCCAGGGAGGTCTGTGATGCCCCCAAAACATTATAGGACATTGCTGAGGCCCTTGGTTTCCCACAAGGAGAAGATGGCAAGACCCTATTGCTTAAGATTCCACATACATGGGCTGCAAGCCCACTGAGAAATCCTGCTGGAACTGAGCTAATAACCTCCTCCATGTAGACCAACTGACAGAAAGCTGGAAGAGGCCATTCTGCATGCAGTTCAATGGGAGAAAGAAAAATTACCAGTGAAGATACTCAACAGTGGACACTGCAAGCCTTATATTTTGTCAGCCAGGCCAAATGAGCCAACAGGTGCAATAGCGGCATGTCTGTCATGGTGAAAACCAACTGCCCTCTAATTGGACTGCAGGCCTGCTCCATGGGATGGAATACATCCCTGATACTGAAAACTTAAAACAGGGTAGTCATGAGCCCTAGGAGTATAACGTCTGACGCTGTCTGGCTAAATGTATATACCAAGCTCATCAAACTGCCTAGTAAGCAGTTCTGTTAATGTTCATACCCTTATATTAATGCTACTCTCACTTTTAGTAGAGAATCTTCTCTTTTCAGATGGCAGTGACCTTGGGATAACTCAGAAGGCATCATGTTGCTAGAAAGAAGTGACAGGAGTGCTCAGTACTGCAATATCTCTAACACACCTTCCAAGGCTCAGGGTCTATTGCAGACTAGGTGGCAGAAAGAATGTAAGAGCCAAAGGAACGGTAGGACTCCTTACAATGTGCTCCCCCCACAAACAAAGTGGCCTGGATATCCATGACCTCACAGTGCCTGACACTCCCTACATAATGCCCCAGCCAGCGGGGCTTCAACGGGAGCACGGACCCCAGAAAACCTGAAATGAAGGGAACAAGAGACACAAGGAACCGACAGCAAGACAGGAGTCTGATCAAGCTGCCAAATTTTATTTTTCTCACGGTGCCTCTTATAGCAGAACAGAGGAGTTTGTCAGCAGTTTAGGTATTGTTACAGTTCTATTTCACCAGCCCCCAAAACACATAAGATGTTCCACAAGATAAGGCCCCCAGCCCCAAAGCCAAGAGATAACGACTTTATGGGTTACATTGTTCTTTCTCTGTGTATGGGTTAATAAACAACTGCAGACCTTTGCCCTGGCCCCAGCCCCAAGACCACAAGACAACGACTTAGCAAACAACTGCAGATCTTGTGACTTTCCAGAACAGACAGCTTATTACAAAATGGAGTCATTATTTAAGATGGAGGTACTTTTGCTTTCCTAGTGTCCACTGGTTCCCCACATCTCCTCCCTTTCTATTAGTTTTAGAAGGTGTTTTCTGTGGCGGCCAATTTTTGTAAATTTTGGTAGGACTCCCAGGGTCCCGTGATTTCACGGTGGGCCTGTAACCAACTGGGGGAGCAGTGACCTGACTCCTCCCGTGGGGTTCGTACCCCACCTTGGTTGCTCTTGGTACCTTTTGGGGAGGGGAGGCAGAGCTAACACAGAAAGAACGGTACCAACCTCCATGCAAGTCAGGTTTGACTCTCAGGGAATTCAGAAGCGGTCAAAGGGGACCTTCCCTTGCGGTGCTATGCCTCGCACCCATGTTGGTGCCCATATTGTACTCACACATTTGTGAGTCAACATGCACAGGTCTGAATCCTACGCAGCTCCTAAAGGAGGGGAGTCACTCAGATCATTTTAAGTTTAGATAAGTGTCAATAAGGGAGGAGATATGGGGCACGCCCGCAAACTAAGGTGAAGGTTCAGCACCTAGGCCAGGGACAACATAGACGGAGAAAGACTGTAAGTAAGACCTTTGGTAAGAGTTATAACATCCCCTTCACCATAAGAGTGGTGAAGAGCAATTTTAGGAGCAGTATGTTGTGTAAAAATGGTGCCAAGTCCCCAAGCGTTCGGGCTGCCGAGGGCCATTTTGCAGAGGTCTGGAGTTAGGGTCGGCCAAGGGATGGTCTGAGAAATCATAGAGTGGGCCCAGATCACATCACCGACTTCACTGAGCACGGTCCAGGTGAAATTCATGGGTCGAAGGTCAGCAGTGACCAATCCAGATGCCAGGAGCAAGAGGCCAGCGAAAGCAGGGGCAGCCATAGTCCTGAAAAGGAAAGGAGAAAACCTCAGGGGGCAGGGAGCCTTCCCTGGGAGAGGGTGAATTTTTAAGGGGTGAGGGTGGTGAGAAACAGAAAGCTGTTTAGGAGCAGTGCATTCACGAGAGAAATGTCCAGGTTGTTTACAATTATAACATGTTTTCGTACCCTGAGTGAGACCAGCAGAACGGAGAGCAGCTCCAATTGCTAAACCCATGGCTTGAGAGGAGCCCACGCCTGCACATAACTTGATATAATCAGATATGGACTCCCGCTTGTGAGAGCAGAGAATAGACTGACAAGCAGGATTAGCATTCTCAAAGGCCAGGTGTTTGATAAAGGGGCTGTTGGTTTCCCCTACACCAAAAAGGCGTTCAGCAGTTTCATTAAGTCTACTAATAAAGTCACTGTAAGACTCTTCTTTCCCCAACACCAAAAAGGCGCTCAGCAGTTTCATTAAGTCTACTAATAAAGTCACTGTAAGGCTCTTCTGGACCCTGTCTAATATTAGCCAGGAGGCGGTGGCAGCCCCTTTAAGAGGGAGGTGCCGCCAGGCAGCGAGGCCTGCCTGTTGTATTTGGGCTAAAAGTCCAGGGGGGTAGCGTGCTTGCCGTTCGTTGGAATCGTAGGGATGTTCCCCCAACAATTTTTGTTTTGTCCAATTTTTAGAAACAGCCTTTTGTAAATTACGGCGAGCAAAGTCAGAGCAGTTCTCATTAAATTCAGTGCGCCATAGAACAAAATCTCCACCAGAGAGAGCCGCGCGAGCAAGGCGATACCAGTCATTAGGCGTAAGCCATTTGTCACTATAGCTTTCCAGAAGAGTGAGAGTAAAGGGAGCCGTGGGCCCATAATTGGAGATAGCCGCTTTTAGCCGCTCAAGAAACTTTAAATTAAGAGTTTTATATTTAGGTTGGGGAACAGACTCCGGGGCAGGTTCATCCTCAGAATCAGAGGAGGCAGCACTCCCATCAGCTGGAGCAGCCGAGGGAGCAGGATCCTCATCAGAGTCCGTATTGGATGCAGGGGAGGAAGCAGAAGCGGGAGCAGAGCGGGCCTGTGTGCGGGTAACAGGAAAAGCAAGAAAGCCAGTATTGCGGGTGTGTGCGTCTGCTTTCGTTTTGCGCCTACGGCTGTCAGAGGAAGGATTAGAAAAGGCAGCAAGTTCTTTTGTGACAGAATCAAGTTCCTGGAGAAGTTGCAGTTGAAGTTTTTTATCCTGAAGTGCCCTACGGAGGTCAGAGACAGAAGCTAGTGTGGCAGACTGTAGTTCTGTGAAAGGAGAGTCAGTGAGAGGTTCAGCAGGCGCAGAGGGAAGTAAGGCGGCAGAGCGGTCGAGAACAGGAGCGCAGAGTGGCGGGCAATAGGGCGGAGGCACTAGAGGAGGTTTATTGGTGGGGCCCACATCAAGCAACGGGGGAAGGGGGGAACCAGTTTCACCAGCTTCAAGATCCACTAGGGAAGGATAAAGGTGGCAGGAAGGCTTTTCAGAGGCAGGAGACTTAGGTCGCTCCTGAGTCTCATTTTCAACAATGACAGAGGCACAAGCAGAAGGAGGCCTAGAAGAGCGTTTAAGAGCAGCCTCTCCTTTATTAACAAGAGCCTGTACAGCCATAGAATGATTGTGGACCTTGAGAACATCATTTATAAGATTCCAATAAGAGTAGGCAGAAACAGGGACCTTCTCGGGGCCAAAGGTTTCATAATAATCACGTAAACATCTCCAACTCTTAACCAAGTTTTTTCATTTATAGTCCCTTCCTTTGGGAACCAAGGACAGAGATCACCAATATAATCTAAAAATATCTTTAAATCTTTTCTTTTAACCCTAGTTCCTCGTACCTTGAGAGCTTGTTTTAGCCCAGTCACAAAAGAGTCTTCTTTTGAAAATGCTTGTCCCATGGTAAAGAAAAAATCTTATCTTACCTCACCGTCCGAGTGTTCCAACGGATCTGTCTCACGGGCGGGCGACTCCGTGGTGATCACTAGCGGGCCAGTGTCTAACCCCCTCTTTGGGTTGCGGCGGCCTCAGTGCGGGATCCCAATGGGCAGGTAGCAGACGGTGTTTCAGGCGATCCTAGGTTCGTGCCCCACGTTTGGGCGCCAGTTGCCCCGGCCAGCGCGGCTTCAACGGGAGCACGGACCCCAGAGAACCTGAAATGAAGGGAACAAGAGACACAAGGAACCGACAGCAAGACAGGAGTCTGATCAAGCTGCCAAATTTTATTTTTCTCACGGTGCCTCTTATAGCAGAACAGAGGAGTTTGTCAGCAGTTTAGGTATTGTTACAGTTCTCTTTCACCAGCCCGCAAAACACATAAGATGTTCCACAAGATAAGGCCCCCAGCCCCAAAGCCAAGAGATAATGACTTTATGGGTTACATTGTTCTTTCTCTGTGTATGGGTTAATAAACAACTGCAGACCTTTGCCCTGGCCCCAGCCCCAAGGCCACAAGACAACGACTTAGCAAACAACTGCAGATCTTGTGACTTTCCAGAACAGACAGCTTATTACAAAATGGAGTCATTATTTAAGATGGAGGTACTTTTGCTTTCCTAGTGTCCACTGGTTCCCCACAACATAAGACCATCATAATGGGAGAAAAGATCATGACATCAAAATAAAAGAGAAACTGATTGAGAGGGGGAGGGGACATGATGGAGGATGGAGTTTCAAAGGGCAAAGTAGGGGGGGGAGGGCATTACTATGGGATATTTTTTATAGTCAAATTTTTAATTTAAAAAAAAAGTGAAAAGAAAAAGGGCAGGGAGGAGGGAAAGGTTGGTCACCGACATGTGATGTTTACATATAAAAAATGTCCATATCTAATAATAAAAAGAAGAGGAAAGAAAAGAGAAGCTTCTCTAACCAAAAGTGAGAGTAGCATTAATATATGAATATAAACATTAACTATAGTGCTTTCAGGGTAGATTGTTGAGGATAATCTTTGCATTTAGCCTCACAAGAGCACTCTATACTCATAAGGCTCATGACCTCCCGTGCCATATTCTTTTAATTAGGTTTTCAGTTCCAGGCATGTATTCAGTCCCATAGAGTGGGTCTCCAGTCCAATGAGAGAGCAGTTGGTTTCCAACAGAGAAGACATGCCACTATTGCACCCATCCCATCATTTGGCCTGTCTGGCCCTACTTGAGGCTTCTGGTGTCCATTGTTTTCACCACTTATGATTTCTGTCTTCCATAGGGCTGCATGCATTGCAGCTTTCAGTTGACTGGTCTATAGGGAGAACATTTTCAACTCAGCACCAGATTGATTTTTCAGTGACCTTTCTGTCCACACATGTGAAGTCTTCAGCAATAGGGTCTTATTGTATGTTGCTGCTGGGAAACCAAGGGCCTTGGTAATTTCCTGTAATGTTTTGGAGGCAACAGGGACCTCCTTGGCCAACACTCATAGTAAGGTGTTTCAGTGCCATGTTTGGCACTGAAAATTTTCTAATAGCTATCTGTAGCTTCTCAATGTGCCATTATCCAAAGAAGTAGACTTTCATAAATCTTATTCAGAATATCTTGAATATTGATTGACCCTCTCCACACCCATCTGTTACTCGATCTCTTCCCCTGGCCTAACTTAGGCCATTCCACTCCCTGTAATCTGTTCTTCTGCTTACATATATACAATACCATCCCCTAAAGTCCTTCCTTCTCCTTCCTCCCTTATATCCTTTTTCTAGCTTACTGACCTTTGCTATGAACTTTTTGGTTCCAGCTCACTCACAAGTCTAAACATTTGTAGCTAGGATCCACATATGAGAGAGAACATGTCATGTTTGGCTTTCTGAGCCTGGGTTATCTCAATTACTATAATCCTTTCCAGATCCATCCATTTCCCTGCAAATTTCATAATTCCATTTTTTTTTTTACCACTGAATAGAACTCTCCATTGTGTAAATGTACCACATCTTTATAATCCATTCATCTGTTGAGGGACATGTAGGCTGGTTCCTTTTCCTAGCTATTGTGAATAGAGCAGCAATAAACATGGTTGTGCAAGTATCTCTAAGGTAGTGAGAAGAGTCATTGGGATATATGCATATGAGTGCTATAGCTGGATCATATGGTAAATCTATTTTTAGCTGTCTTAAGAACCTCCATACTTATTTCCACAATGGCTATACCAGATTACATTTCCACCAACAGTGTAGAGGGGTTCCCCTTTTTTCACATTCTCTCCAACATTTACTGTCACATGTTTTCTTGATAGTAGCCATTCTGACCAGAGTGAGATGGAATCTCAAAGTAGTTTTAATTTGCATTTTCCTGATGGCTCATGATGTAGAACACTTTTTTAGAAGTTTATATGCCATCTGCATTTCTTCCATTGAGAACTCTCTACTTAGTTCCATAGTCCATTTTTTAAATGGGCTGTTTGATTTCTTATTGTTTTTTTTTTTTTTTTTGAGTTCTTTGTATATTCTGGATATTAATCCTCTGTCAGATGTACAGCTGACAAAGATTTTCTCCCATTCCATAGGTTCCTTCTTTGCTGTACAAAAGCTTTGTAATTTCATGAGATCCCAGTGGTTAATTAGAGTGTTTTATTTTTTGCTTCCTGCATAATTGGGGTTATTTCAGAAGGATTTTCCCTACCTTTTCCTCTAGCAATTTCAGAATTTCAGATCTGATATTAAGGTCTCTGATCCATTTGGACTTGATTCTTGTGTCTGGAGAAAGACGAAGATGTATTTTTATCCTTCTAAATATAGATATCCCATTTTCCCATCACCACCTGTTGAACAGGTTGTCTTTTCTCCAATGAAATTTTTTAGCCTTTTTCTCAAAAATCAGACGGCTGTAGGTGCCTGGATTAACATCTGGGTTCTCTATTCTATTCCATTGATCTGTGTCTGTCTTTGTACCAGTACCATGCTGTTTTTATTCCTATGACTTTGTCATGTAGCTTAAAATCAGGTATGGTGATACCACCAGCCTGTTTTTGTTGCATAAAATTTTTTCGGCTACTCAAGGTTTTTTGTGCTTCCAAATGAATTTTAGGATTTTTTTTTTCTATTTCTTCAAAGAATGCCATTGGAATTTTAATGGGGAACTGCATTAAATGTGTATATTGCTTTTGGTAAGATTGACATTTGCACAATATTGATTCTTCCAGTCCAAGAACATGGGATGTTTTTCCATTTCCTAGTGTCTTCTGCAATTTCTCACTTGAGTGTTTTAGAGCTCTTGTTGTAGAGATCCTTCACTTCCCTGGTTAGGTTTATTCCAAAGAACTTTATTTATTTATTTATTCATTTGAGGCAATTGTGAATGGGAGAGATTCCCTGATTTCATCCTCCATAGGTTTGTTATTAGTATATAGGAAAGCTACTGATTTCTGTGTGTTTATTTTGTATCCTGCTATGTTGTTTAAAATTGTTCATAAGCTCTGACAGTTTGCTGGTAAAGTCTTTAGGGTCCTTTATGTATAGAATCATATCAACTGCAAATAATGATAATGATCTCTTCCTTTCCAATTTATATCCTTTTTATAAGAGTCTCTTGCCTTATTGCTATAGCTAAGCCTTCCAATACTATATAAAATAAAAGTGAGGATAGTGGACACCCTTGTCTAGTTCCTGAATTTAGTGAAAATCTTCAAGTTTTTCCCCATTTAATATTATGTTTGCTGAAGGCTTGTCATAAATAGCTTTTTTATGTTGAGATATGTTCCTTCTATTCCCAGTTTGTGTAGGACTTTTGCCATAAAGGGATGTTGGATTTTGTTGAATGCCTTTTCTGCATCTATTGAGATGGTCATGTGATTTCTGTCCTTCAGTCCATTTATATACTGTATTACATTTATCAGTTTGCATATTTTGAACCATACCTGCATCTCTGGGATAAAGCCTACTTGGTTGGGGTTAATAGTCTTCCTTATATATTCTTATATTCTGTTTGCCAATATTTTTTGAGAATTTTTACATCTATGTTCATGAGGGAGATTGGTCTGTAATTTTGGTTTTTTGTTCTTCCCTTTTCTGGTTTTGGTATCAGGGTGATACTGGCTTTGTAGAAGGAATTCCTTCCTTTTCTATTTTATGAAAAAATTTGAGAAGCAGTAGTGTTAGCTCTTCCATGAAGGTCTGGTAAAATTCACCAGTGTATCCATCTGGGCCTGGACTTTTTGTAGTTGGAAGGCTTTTTGTAACCGCTTGGATCTCTGTACTTGTAATCAGTCTATTTAATTAGTTTATCTAATCTTGATTTAATTTTGGTAGGTCATATGAATCAAGGAAATCATGTATTTATTTAAGATTTTCAAACTTAGAGGCATGTATATTCTTAAAGTATGTCCTTATTATTTTCTTAGTTTCTTTGGTATCTGTTGTAATGGTACCTTTTTCACCTATAATTTTATTAATTTTTGTGTCTTCACTCTTTCTTCTGGCCAGATTTGCTAAAGGTTTATCAATTTTCCTTATCCTTTCAAAGAACCCACTCTTTGATTGATTCTCTGTATTACTTTTTTGGTTTCTATTTTATTAATTTCTGCCCAAGTCCTTATTTCTTTCCATCTACTGATTTTTCATTTGCCTTGTTCTTCTTTTTCCAAGGCCTTAGGTGAATCATTAAATTGTTTGCTTGTGAACTCTCTAATTTCTTTAAATAGGCACTTAGAGCTATACCTTTCCCTATTAGGACTGCCTTCATTGTGTCCCAAAGGTTATTGTATGTTGTATGCTTCTCTTTTTCAGATGGGAACTGGACTTGAGGTAAATGACCCAGCACACTCTTCCCTGGCCCCAGCTGAAACCACAGAGGAATTGGGGAAATGAGCAAGACTGTTGCTTTCTTAGTAAGTCTGATATCAGCATGAGGGTGATGGAGATAGACAATGAAGACACTCAACACCTACCAAACCAGACATCTAGATGTTCCTACGTGCCCATCACTGAAGTAGACTTAAAATGCTCCCATCATGGCTCAGAGAATTTTGTGGAAGTGTGAGCAGAAAAATTGTTAGAGCACAAGTTGGGACATTTTGCACAGAGACATTGCCTTTCTCACCACCCCCCCCCAATAATTCATGACCCACAATCCCCATGGGGTTGACCTGCATCCCCAACAAGGAAGGTCTCTTCAGAAAAGGGGCAGAGAGGAGGGAAAGGATGGTACCAACATGTGTGGTTTACATACAAAATGTGTCTATATCTAATAAAAAAACAAGTTGCTTAAATAAAAGAAAAAGAGCTTCAGTCCTATTGGACTTCTGAATAAGATAGAAAGCACTCAGTTTTAGGAATCTGAGGTACTAGCTAGTAGGGCCCTGGAGTTGGTCTTGTTGCAGGCTAGAGTCAGTTGGACCTACACATCCAACCAATACCCTTGGTTTTTCTGCCCTTGCCTAATCTCTGCCCCGTCCCAATTAGGAGTTTGTATTCTGATGGCACACAAGCTAAATTGAGAGCCTACCCTTGCTATCTTGGCACAAGACTGAACAATACACCTAGAATCTCTTGGCTTCAGTGATTTAAGGGGTAGACCCAATACCCTCAGCACTAGCTAGAAATGTGCCTCTATATTATAGTAGTTATGACAGTTATGACATGATGGAGCTGATACCTACCTACAAAGAGCAAGATACTTTCTGGGAAATCCTGGCAAAGTGCTCCACATAGGCTTGCTCTATCCACACCACATAAAGCCTATGAATAGAAACCAACCACATAAACTGTACTTAACAGTAAGCCCCTACTATATAGTATTAAGCACATTCCTCTTCATTAAGAGTTGATTATTGCCAGTATGGTGGTGCACACCCTTAATCTTAGCACTTGGAAGGCTGAGGTAGGAGGATCACTGTGAGTTCAAGGCCAGCCTGAAACTAGAGTGAGACCTTGCTTGAAAAATAAAACAAAAACAGAGTTGATTATTAAAACCCAAACTTGCTATAAGACATTTATTTGGTTAATTTATATATTTATTTATTTGAGAGTGACAGACAGACATAGAAAGAGGCAGACAGAAAGAGAAAGAATAGGTGCAGCCACTGCAAACAAACTGCAAATGCATGTGAATGGCATTTGGCTTATGTGTGTACTGGCAAATTGAGCCTCAAACCAGGGTCCTTCAACTTTGCAGGCAAGCACTTATCTGCTAAGCCATCTCTCCAGCTTTTTTTTTTTTTTTTTTTTTTTTTTTTGAGGTAGGTTCTCACTCTAGCTCAGGTTGACCTGAAATTCACTATGTCGTCTCAGGGTGGCCTTGAACTCATGGCGATCCTCCTACCTCTGCCTCCCAAATTCTGGGATTAAAGGCATGTGCCACCACATCTGGCTGCTATCAGATATTTCTTTAACTAAGGAGGAGGAGAAGGAGAAGGAGGAGGCAAATAATAGAGCATAATGTTCTTGAGAGATCATCACTTCTTACAGAGATACTTCAGACATACATAAGTAAAAGAGGAGATGCCTGTCTGATGATTAGATTCACCCATAATATTATAAAATTCAAATTAACAGTAGCCAAAATACAGAATGGTATTATGTCAAAAGTTCCTAACTGATATTATAGGTATAGTGTGAAATCCATAAAGATGTCCTAAGGAACCTAAACTTCTCCCCACTTCCTGTTCTGTTAACTATAATAAATGGCCCTTGCTTATCTGAATCAAGATAGCTGCTTAAATTCCACCCAATAACTATAAAGTGTAAGGTCAGGAGTGACCAAGACCATGGAGACCACTCTGAGGCAAAGATGGAAGCTTTTATTCTGGAAAAACACAAGCTGCCAGGACTGACTGTCAAGAGCGAAGAGGTCAACTTTGAGATTACAGATAGTGTGCTATAAACAAATAGTGCTCTTAAGTTGGGGGAAGGTGAGGAAGGGAAGGAACTTCTTTGTTCTTTACATTAGCTATAGGGTGTGAGACCAGAAGTGACCAGGTGGGAGATAAGGGGGCAGGAAACCTAAACCTGGGGCATTTTTAGATAAGGAAAGGATAACTGCTGCATGGATTCTTGAGGAATGTGTATGACCCGCTTCCTTATGTCTCTGTCACCCTCCTCCTGTTCTAGGTGACTCCATTTTGTCCTAACCTAACATTCCAGCATCTTGGTAGTGATAAGAGATGAAGGATAATTTTTTTTATGTTAACCATAGGGTGATGAATTCTTATGGGATAGGCTGGATAATGCAGTGAATGGGTCTCTCTTCAGGGCAGGTGATGAGGAGGCAGTTTCATGATGGCTAGAGGTGGAAGAGTGGTGAGATCAATAGCATCAGTGTAGCATGTTGTTATGACTGGGTCCAAGTGAAGCACAGACTTCTCTCATACCATCCCTGTATTGAGCTGGCTTCAGAGCACTTACTGGTAGACACCTGTTACAGAGAAAGTAAGAGAGATGGGCTCTGTGTACTCCATGAGAAGGCAAAAGGAAGAAAAAAGGGGCTTGTTACTCTTGTCAACAGCTATGACATCAAAATGCCAGGTGTAAAGGAAGGATGAGCATCATTCAGAGGCAAGGGATAGAGGGCTTGGGCAAGAGGAGGCAGAGGTGCATTTAGGGATCAGGGGAAGAGTAGAAACAGAAGAGAGTTTATGTTTGAGAGTGTCCATTGGGGTAGGAGTGTACTTATCCCTGGATGAGATAGGGTAAGAGCTAAGGAAAGAGGGGGCCTGAGGAATAGCTCTGATTCTGGATAAGGCAAGAGGGAGGAGCTGGGGTCAGGGTAGGTGAAGTTAATCAGGGACAGGCAGAAGACTTGAGTTAATGTTAGAGTCTAATATTGTAAGTCAGCATCAGACAGGGAAACCTATTAGTTTGTTTATTGTTTATATTGTAGTTAAACTTTTCTTACTGGGTGATTAAGACCATGTAGGCTGTCAGAATTAACTTTATATTTTGGAGGCTAATAATGGCATTGTAAGAGAGGCTTCCAGGGACCTGTGAGGAGTTCTATGACTCTCAGCATTTTCAACTACTAGGATAAGTCAAGGCCATGCTGACCAAGTGGCCCTCCCTCTTTTGGGAAGCCTGGAGGGCTTATTTTCCTCCAATATGACTCTACTGTTGCAGATACAGTGACTTGGAACTCATTTCTAGGTCTCCACATCCTCTCCAATCAAGAAGACAGGTAACTTACCAGAGTCTAGAAGTTCAAGTGCCCCATCTCCTGTGGCCTTCTGACCCAGGAGCAGGAGCCAAAATATTGTTTATCCTTTTAACTGCAATGTTTCCAATTGATTTTGGCTTCTGATTAGCAAAACAGATTAGTTAAAAAGGATACAGAACATATCTGGTTAGCAAAGCAGAACTGGTTAGTGAATGATACAATAATTTTAAATCATTTTGATTAATATTTAAGTTTAGTTGTAAGGTGACAGTGTAAGCATACACATTCTATCTTTTAAGTATTTGTCGGTTATAAGTATAGGCATAGTATAGTATTAGTACAGTATTAGTAGCCCTGAAAACAATATTTTATCCATAACTTTAAATTAATTGATTTAATCTAGAAATTGTATGCCAGGAAAAGGCAAGGCAGTATAAAAACTTAGCATCTATCTTTGAAAACAACTTGGCTAGTCTGTATACCAATGTATGTACCAACTACCCCCAAACTAGAAGTAGAACAGCAATTTAAGATTATTTTTCTAGGGCAGGAAACATGTTTTAAGTATCAATAGCTCTATAAGCAGTTAACTTAAGATAACAGAAATGAGACAATTAATTAAGTGAAACCTTGACTGAGACTGATAATACATAGCTCAAGAATAAAATAAAATTTGGTCGTTGTTGATTTATTTACATTAGAGACAATATGACAGACACAATTAATTTCTTAAATAAGTATCTTTTACCATTGAGCAATTTTAAGGCTTAGCTAAAGAAATATTTATGATTGCTACACGAAGCTTAGACAAACTATATTAACATTGTTTGTATACAGTGGATTTTTCTAAGACATGGGGAGCTTTTCAGTTTTTCTCAGAACAAAAACACAGTAAGTAGCTTTTATAAGACTTAGATGATAATCTCAGTGATAATTATCTAGCAAAACCAGCATGAACAAGACAAGAACCATCTTAAAATTACAGTTTCAGTCAGGCATGGTGATGCATGCTTACTGATAGTTAAACATCATGGACTTTGGACTTTGTACAAACCAAATTATAATATTCTAATATTCTGATATCTGAAAAAGTCTGATATTAATAAAGAGTAGAGTTTACACATTTAAGGCACATGAGGCTACAGAGAATAAATTATGAGTAAAAGATCTCCTAACAAAATTTAAAATAAACAAGAACTCTATATTATGTAGTAACATTTTTGGCTTAAATATGAAGACATGAAAAATTTTATAATTTTTAAAGTTCATCAGAGGTGGGATACCTTTATATAATATATTTTTTGATAACATTCTTTGAGAATATTTAGCACTCTTAAAAGCTAAATAAGATGTTCATCTAATCTGGAAGTCAATTTTTGAAATTAATTTAGCTATATTTAACATACCCAAAGAATAGAGGAACTGGATTAAACTGCCATGATCTAATTTTAAAAAATGAGACAAGTCTCATGGAAAAGAGAGGGAATAGGCATGCCAGAGCCACTTGTCACTGCAAACAATTTCCAAATGTATGCTCCACTATGTGCATCTGGCTTTGCAAATAAGCACCTTTAACTGCTGGGTCAAAAAGAAGTATTTTTAATCTCTTAACATACACAAAAATTTTATGACACAATCTTTAACTATTTGTGCCTTAATCAACTCTATAATTCTGTTTGTAGTACTTTGGTAAACTTGTCCAATAATGACATAAGTTAAATCTAAAGTATTAAGACTGATTGTTGGATAAATTGAGGAATTACATTTTAAATCACAACTTAACTTTCTTTAGAATTTTTTTTTTTTTACTGTTCACTATGAAGCAAATAGTTTTCAAATGTGTGCCAGATAAATACTGTTTAATGTTTCAAATGTGGTCTATTTACCTTATATAATAAAAAAGAGTAAATAGTTCCTCTGTGGGATTTTTTTTTTTTTTTTTTTTTTTGGAGGCAGGGTTTTAGTTATTACCTTAGGAGAGAATATTAATGAGTCAATTTTAACCTTAAAATTTAGTTAAGGGCCAGGCATGGTGTTGCACGCCTTTAATCCCAGCACTCGGGAGGCAGAGGTAGGAGGATTGCCATAAATTCGAGGCCACCCTGAGACTACATAGTGAATTCCAGGTCAGCCTGAGCTAGAGTGAAACCCTACCTTGAAAAAAAAAAAAATTAGTTAAAAGGTTGACAAACAGAGGACCTACTTAACTTGGTTGGGCACTCTAAATTCAGTCTTTCATGACCATTATTATGACCAGATTAACATTAATGACTTAAAGTTAAGTTTACAACCTGAATACCATAGCAACCTGCTATCAGCCTGAGCTATACTTTGCTAGTCTGATGTAAGTCCTAGGCTAATAATCATTTTATATCTCAAGAACTCTATAATCCGATTGAGTACTTTGTCTTTAACCTTCTGTTTAAGTTTACTCATATCTTTATCTACATACTTTACTCATACCTTCATCTACATACTTTTACCTTACAATTCATGTAATGACTGTAACAATCTTTTTCATCAAACATTTAACATCCAACATATAAAGTTTTCTCTCCAGTTTATGTTTTTCACTCAGTTCATCTCATAACTACCAACAAAAACTTTTTTTTTTTTTTGAGGTAGGGTCTCACTTTAGCCCAGGCTGACCTGGAATTCACTCTGTAGTCTCAGAGTGGCCTCAAACTCACAGCAATCCTCCTACCTCTCTGCCTCCCAAGTGCTGGGATTAAAGGTGTGTGCCACCACACCTGGCTGCAACGAAAACTTTTATTGTCCTTACAAAAACACTTTTAATATGACCATTTTTTCCCTTCAAAAGGCCTTTGGAAATAACATTTTTGAAAGAGTAGACCAGATTTGACTTATACTATTTACCCAGAATAAACATATAGATTTTGGAACTTTGTTTTTTGGAACTTTCCTGAAACACATTTTTTTAAAAATATGAAAGCAGATTTAAACATTAGAAATTTTAGAAAAATATTTAGTATCGAGTACTTCTAAATTTAAATATAAATCTTGAGGCTGCTGTCTGTTAGTAGTTCCATAGAAGCACAGAAAGATACAGTAAACAAAATTAATTAAAAAATAAAATCCAGAACCTTAAAAAAATAAATAAATAATAAAAATAAATTTAAAAATGCAGTAAATGTAAACCAGTTACAAATTTCTTATAAGAAGTTCCCATCTGTTTATAGCAACCAGGCATTTACATCATGCTGGGGTCAGGATCCTGAGATTCCCTGTGCTTGCAGCTCCCTGGTTCTGCAAGGCAGAGAAGCTAAGAAAAAGCCTGTTTTTCCCCTAAAATTCCAGGGAGAGTTTTGGTCTTTCCTCAGGGCTATGGGATGCTTTCTGGTCCTGCCATTTTACAACTCTTTAAGAGTAGGAGAATCTTGTGGGGTTTTTTTTCCTATGATCTTAATTATTTTTAGTGTTCCTTCTGAGGGACACTCAACAGTAAAAATTGGCTATGCTGTCTAGTACAGTGGGCTTGGTGGAAAACATCCCCACAATGAAATGGCACTGCTCAGAACAGAAATCATTCTGCAACCTTAGGGCTGTGATGCACATACATACTCACACACACACATTCATTTTAAGTGCACTTTTCATATAGACTCTAGACAACCACTTCCCCTTCATACATTCATACATTCATTTATTCAGAATTTACGTATTCCCACTTTAAATTTCTATTCTATTTACAACTCCAGAGACTAAAATCAAACCTTCTTACCAGGCAGGGTGTCAGGAGAGGCTGAGGGAGCTGGAGGAGCCAGAGGAGCTGCTGGGGAGAGGTGGCTAGAAGGACCTGGTGAGAAAAGCAGGTAGAGCAGAGAGAAGGCCATGCACACAGAGTGAAAAATAGGGTATTTTGGACCATTTACCTGTACTTTGGGAGAATTTTTTTAAATCAGTGAGAATTTGAAAATCAAAAGTATCATTCTCAGGCTATTTGGATCCATTGTCCACCTTATGGATGTGGCCAAGCAGAGATGCAGAGAAAGATAAGATGTCATCCAAGAGTCCTAGAGGCTTTAAGTTCTTAAAGAGACAGGGAAAGAGCAAAATAAGCGTGAGAGAAAAATAAACCAGAGCTTAAGCTGGGTTTACACAGAACACCAATATGACCCCCTGGTCTCTTAGGGTGAACAGGGCCTGCACCTCCCACATGGGCAGATGCTGTACAGGTCACAACTGTCAGCTTTATAGGCTGTTAGTGGGCAAAAAGGGTGACTGTGCTCCCAATGGCAAAAGCAGCTAGCTGTGGAAGATGAAAGTGGCTGACAATGGAAGATGAGAGCTCAGGAGGGAATGGAGAGAGGAGGAAGGGAGAAGGGGTGTCCTGAGATGGTGCAACTGAACCAAAAGGTGCCCCTTATAGTACAGTAGACCAGAGAGCAGTAGACCTGAGGTTTTGAGAGTGCTTCTTTCTCGAGACCTGGGGTTGGGGCCTAGCAACCGAGGGGTATAACCAGGCATGCTAGCACAGCTTCCATGAGGAGGGGTGAACCCCAAGCACAGGCCAACCTGAGAGGGACACTTACCAAGAAGGAGGGAGGAGACAGGAAGAACAGTGAGGCCAAATCATAGTGGGTTTGAGAGCCTGTATCAGACAGAGATGGTCTGAGGCCTTCAGAGGGTCGAAGAGCAGGTCCGTGGTCTGGTCAGGGGAAAAGGAGGTCTGGCTGCCCAAGAGGGCAATCAGAAGCCTTCCTATCTGAGTCACAAGCACCAGATATAAGGTTCAAGAGTGACCAAACCACAGAGACGACTCTGAGGCAAAAATGGAAGCTTTTATCCTGGAAAACACAGGCTGCCTGGACTGACTCTCAAGGGCAGAACAGTCAACTTTGAAATTACAGATCCTGTGCTGTATAGAGGTCTTCAATTGGGAGAAGGTGAGGAAGGGAAGGAACTCCTTTGTTCTTTACATTATCCATATGGTGTGAGACCAGAAGTGACCAGGTGGGAGATAAGGGGGCAGGAAACCTAGACCTGGGGCATTGTTAGGCAAGGAAGGATAATGGCTGGGTGGTTCCTTGAGGAATGTGTATGACCCACTTCCTTATGTCTCTGCTGCCCTCCTGCTGTAACTCCATTTTGTCCTGACCTAACATTCCTCTCTCAAACAATTCTTGGAGCCCTTTTCCAATCAGAGGAATTTTTTATTACTACTTCCACCTGGGCTTTGACTTCCTCCAATATTTCTCTACCCACACTGCATCCTGGGAGCCAAGTGGAGTTTACAAATGCAATTTTGTGCCTGGCTGGCTGCAAAACATCTCCTAAGGAATTTATTTAAATTCTTGAGCCTTAAAGGTTGAATTTCAGATTAAGGGAATCAGAGAATAGTTCCTCAAAAGTAAAAACATGCTGGTTAATGAGTATATTTGGTTTGAAAATTCACCAGGTGTTATAAAATGTATTTATAATATATCATATTATAATGTATATATAATATATCTTTATGTGTAGTCTTTATGTATGGTGTGCTTCAATTTAAAAGGTCTTTTTAATGTTAAAAAGGTTTCCTAGATGATTCTGCTATATATCAAGTTGTGGGAGTTGACTGAAGAAAAAGGCTCCACCAGGGTTTGATTCACCCCAGTTGCAAAATGCTCATATGCTCTTTCCTCTAAATAGTCTGCCATTTTTTACACATATGCACAGAAGGAAGAATTCACTAATTCACCCATGAACAACCAAACTCAGGTTTAGGACAGCTGAGACGAGGATGTTAGACCATTACCCCTCATTTTCAAATAAATCTAAATTCATTATAGTACTTTCCAGAATCTCAGAAGCATTCCAGGATATGGTTTGCCTATATTTTCCTCTTGGTTTCTGAAGGAGGATAAGAGAAAACTATCTTATTTTAGGCAATTTAAGTTAGAGATTGAGACCTAAAGAGATGAGATGCTACCCCATATGCCACCTTGCCCTGGCACAAGAACAGAACCCTTGGCAGAAATGGAAGTCATGTCTGATGGAGACTGATCTATAGCACCCCCTGTTTCCCCACAGTACAGTGCACTACCTGTGTGGGCTGACCCTGAGGTCTATCCTCTAAATTTACTAGACAATTGGGTCTTCCCCTTACATACATGAATCTGATGCTATAAAGGCTGCTGCCTGCCAGCCCCTCTCTCTCTTCTCTTCTGGTGCTACCCCAAGTGCCCCTACCCCCACCCAGCCTGGTTGGGTGGGGGGGGGATGGGAGAATGCAGCATTGTTTCTTGATCTAAACTTTTCCTCTTGCCTCTGCTTTATAGTTTGGGGTAATGTCTCACCTTAATTACATGTACAATTTTCCTCTGGTCTCTGATTTACCATGTGGATGCTCTCACTGACTTTGGGCCTGCTACCTGTGTAATTGAAGTAACCATGATTGTAACTCTCTTCATTATTTATTTCTCCTCTGAATTTCTTGGTTTCTGCTTTGGTATTTTCCCTCTTCAGGAAAGTACATAGCATCTCTCAGTCTCTCTACCAATACATCCAAGTTCTATCCACATGCTTTCAGCTCTGCTCCACTCCCCCCCAACCCCCGCCCCCGGCCAAGCCCCCAGTTTCTCTTCTGCTTTGATATATTGCCTCTTAAAGATAACACATGGTGTCTGCCATGTGTGTTCTTTCTGATTCTCTCTATATATACACCTAAGTTCTATCCACATGCCTGCAGTTTTATTCCACTTTTCCCCAAAAACCTCAATTTCTCTTAAGTGAAACTTATAAACTATATAGAGTTTCCATATGACAGCATTTTTCCTCTCAATTTGTGACTACTTCTAAATAAACTTAATAATTCATAATTTATCCTTCTTGAGTCCATCTTTATTAATTCTTTATTAAAGATAGGACAGAACCCAAAACTTACAGCTCATAAATTCTGGGGACCTCCTCCTGAACACCCAAATCCTGCATCAGTTTCTATTTATTTTCCTCTTTCTCTACCATCTTCTCCCCTGCCTACTGGAGCCAACTTATTACTTGGAGGGAAACCTGCAGTTCTTGTATAAAAAAGATCAGAAGGGTTAAAAAAAGTGAGAGTTTGGAAAGAGACCCTCCTCCTAGCTAAGGCCTCTGGGAAGACCACTACAGCCCTTGTTTTCATATGAAATGACAGGAAAAGATAACACGTAGGGCATTATCACAGGAATTCTGGGTTCTATTCCTGCTTAAAGTGGCAAAGAAGGCACTCTGAGAAGATTCAGTGCAACATAAGCCTGTCTTGAAATTTATATATATATATATGGTCTCCTTATACTGGGCATAGAAAAATCTCACATTCCTCTAAACCTTGCATTTCCCATTAAAAATTATGGGTGGAGATGTTTTGAAATACCTGTCTTATCAACCCCAAATAAAACATTCACTGCAGTCAATAATTTTTATTTTACATCTATTTTAAAATGCTTGCTCATGGTGCAAATGTTCCTTCATGGAAATGTGCTTGCTTTTCAAACAATGCCAAATGAAATCATTTTCTGGGCATATGGATCATTTTATTTTGAAAATCCTTGCTGATGTATGCAGAGCTTGTGCAATGTTAAGAAGCATATTTAATCAAACATCCTTGGAAGAACAGTTTAATATCATTGGCCTCATTATACAGATAAGAACACTGACATCTAAATAGGTTAACTAGAGGCTGCAGAATGCTTCCTAACAGCAGAATGCTCTGAAAATATTATTTATTCAGAAGAAAGCAAAAAGAAAAGGGGGGGGTATGCTTCTTTTATAGGAAAGGCTAGAGAAAAATAGCCCAAAGCCAAGGAAAATTTATATTGTTTAGATTGAAACCTTTCATGGCTAATGTCAAAGAATACATTGTTCTCTTGAGGCATGTGCAAGGATTATATTCAGGCAAATTAGAAGTATATCATTGGCTTTCCTCTGTGTAGTGCAAAGTACTAAGAACATTCTGGTTGTTATTGCAATATTGTGTACAATCAGCATATTGTTGTTGGTACAGTATCCCATACAAACCTAAAAATAAATTTTAGGAATAATATTAACTCTGACTTTAGTTTTTGGCTTTTTTTTTTTTTTTTTTTTTTTTTTGAGGTAGGGTCTCACCGTAGCCCCAGCTGACATAGAATTCACTACATAGTCTCAGGGTGGCCTCGAATTCACAGTGATCCTCCTACCTCTGCCTCTGCCTCTGCCTCCTGAGTGCTGGGATTAAAGGGGTGTGTCACCATACCTAGCAACTCTGATTTTCATCAAAAATTTATTTAGTGGCAACTTCGGATCAGTTAATGTGCTAAGTTTAAAATGCAGTGATATACTGAATAGCCTTTATATTCTAGTCACTTATTATGTAGCAAAGAAAAAAAGATATAACTAAATACTTAAAAGATAACATGTTAGTTAAATCAGAATATATTCAAAGTGTCCTGGAAATGGAGAAGAGTGCAGTAATGTGGTGTACTCTGCCTGAGGAAAATAACATAATTAGAAGGTGTGATATGTGAGAAATGTCCTAACGCAAAATGAGGTAAAATGCATTCCATGCAAACTGAGCAGTAAGTGGAAGGGCAGAGAAGGTGTATCATGTGACCTGCACATGTTGAGTGCATGGGGGAAAGACAGATGAGTTGTGTGGTGGAAGATGATGCTCCATTATCAGTGAGGATACAATGAAGGTTCTAAACCAGGAAATGGATACGATCATATTTGCTTTCTGAAAATGGATTGGAAGGGGATGCACTGGCAGTCAGCAGGGCCAATTAGGAAATCCTGATTCAATGTAGTAGTCCATGACAGAGATGATGAAGACCTGAACTCCACAATGGAAGTAAGGGTAGGAAAAGCCAGAAGCATCAGAATAAGTGGAACAGGCCAAACATAAAGACAATTATCAAGTGTTTTTTTCTCACATAAAAAATTTAGAGACAGGGTGTGGTGGCGCACGCCTTTAATCCTTGAACTCAGAAGGCAGAGATAGGAGGATTGCCATGAGTTCGAGGCCAGCCTGAGATTGCATAGTGAATTCCAGGTCAGCCTGGGCCGGAGCCAGACCCTATCTCAAAAAAACAAAAAAAAAAAAAAAAAAAAAAAAGGAGGAGAAAAAACAGTCAATATGAAAGAAGGGAGATTATTAAAAACGGGAAAGGGGGGGAAAAAAAGAAAGGGGATTGCAGATAAGAGAGGGATCAAACGATGTTATATACATGTATGAAGATTTTATAATGAAACCCATTAATTTCTACAACTAATCTACAATAATATTTTTAACAACAACAACAACAAAAAGACTCAGGAGCCAGGCATGGTGGCGCATGCCTTTAATCTCAGCCCTCAGGAGGCAGAGGTGGAAGGATCGCCATGATGCCACCATGAGACTACATAGTCAATTCCAGGTCAGTCTGAGCTAGAGACCCTACCTTGAAAAACAAAACAAAACAAAACAAAACAAAAAAGACATAAGTCACATTGGCATGGTAACTTTGGTACTGAATCTGAGGTCATTATCTAAGTAGTTTCTTGGAGAATAACAAGATTTTGGAGAAGATAATGATAGAATTTTATGTTGTGGATGACTTTTCTTTCTAAATACACAGAGTACAGGGAAAATAATTAGATATTTTATTGTCTTTCAATACCTTATGAAGCCAGTTTGAAATGGAAAGTTGATAATGAAATTAGCACAAGTCTGTTATAAATATGTAAGCTTATAAGTTTGGTATTGCTTTTTGCACATTTCCCCCTTCTTGTTTTAAGAGATTGAAGCTACTCTTTTCATCCCTAAACCAGCCTTGCAGACATTTTTTTCTTTTCATAAAGTCTTCTAGGAAGTGAGGCTAGCAAAGTGACATGTAAAATTGGAATTAAAAGATACAATGAAAAGCACACCTTTCAAATAAAATCAGCACAATAAAGATTTGCACACCCATTCTTATTTCAGAAGAATTCATAATTGCCAAAATATAGACAGGTTGAATAAAGAAATAGGGAAATGTCTGTAGGTGGGATGTGTGTTTTATTCATTCACAAAGAAGAATAAAGTCTTGTCATTTGTAGAAACATGAATAGAACTACAGGACATTATATAAAGCGAAACAAGCCATACAAAGAAAGACAAGTACTAGATATTCTTTCTCATATGTGGAAGGCTGTTTGTTTTTGATTCTTTTTAACCTATCTGTAGAACAGTAATTATCAGAGGCTATCAAAGGAAAGTGGTAAAGGGAAGTTGAATTGGACTAGTGTGCACTGTATGCATTTTTGAGATATCATTGAAGCCCCTTGTATGTATAATTAATACATGTTAATTGAAATTACTAAATAAATATTTTTAAAAGATTAAAAAGAAATTCCTTTTCACCTTTGGGTTCCCCAGATTCTGGTGTAGGATATGACTTATTCCTATTTAATAAGTAAATAAAGTTTAAGCTTGATTACCATCAGCAGATACGTAACAAGTTAGTGTTCTATTAGAACCTATTAATGATACATATTTAGTGTTATTATTCAAGATATATCTTCAAAAATAAAGTATCCTAGTGCATTAACTGTGTGGTGACATTCACCATGGAAGGGTTTGACCATAGATGCCCCAGGAACCATGATTGTGTTTAAAAATGTGGCCCAGGGGGTTCTCAACTTAGGCCCCAATTAAGAAATTATTCTACACATACACACAATGTCTCAGATCACAGAGCTGGCCAGAACAACCAGATTAAATACAGAAGAAGTAGAGCCACAAAGAGAAGACAAGTATTTCAAGGGAGTAGCTATATTGGAATGTAATTGTAGATTATAAGGAAAGAAAATACTTTCATTGACTTATCATTGACTATTATTATTAATAAATAATAGATTAATTAGAATGACTAATTACATAAGCAAGAACTAAGATGCTTTTGACAAATAAGAGTTAAATTCCAGGATATAACTATTTAATTTTTCATTTATTTTAAATTTATAAATTAAATGGCATGAATACTAAAGACTTCTGTCACTCAGAACCATCCCCAAATTGGTCTAATGAATGCACTGCAATAGCTAACTTCTTTGTCTCCATCAGATGATCTTATATATGAGGAAGCAAATGGAGTCTCTCCAGTCATCAAGAGGAAAATTCTCTATACTATTAAAAATTTGAGAGCCAGGCATGGTGGTACACATCCTTAATCCCAGCACTCAGGAGGCAGAGGTAGGAGGATCGCCATGAGTTCGAGGCCACCCTGAGAGTACATAGTGAATTCCAGGTCAGCCTGGGCTAAAGTGAGACCCTACCTCAAAAAAAAAAAAAAAAATTAGAATACATGGCCTCTAGTCTCTTCCTATCCCCTACAGAGTAAGATGGAATTATCTTCCAATGCTAAATATATGATTCATTTTGTTTTATTGTACTTTTATATTTGTTTATTCTATGTGGATGCTCTTAATACCTAATGATATCCAGGAACAAAAATGGCTTCACACAGATCTTTAAAATCTTTAAACTCTTAAAATACATCTTCCAGGCCCTATTGCTAAAGACTCCACATATGTGGGCTGCAAGGCCACTGAGAAATCCTGCTGGAACTGAGCTGATAACCTCCTCCATGTAGACCAGCTGACAGAAAGCTGGAAGAAGCCATTTTGCATGCAGTTCAATGGGAGAAAGGGAAAACAGCAGTGAAGATACTCAACAGTGGACACTGCAAACCTTATATTTGGCCAGCCAGGCCAAATGAGCCAATGGGTGCAATAGTGGTGTGTCTGTCATGGTGGAAACCAACTGCCCTCTAATTGGACTGGAGGCCCGCACCATGGAACAGAATACATCCCTGATACTGAAAACTTAAAATGCGCATTCATGAGCCCTAGGGGTATACCATCTGCTGCTGTCTGGCTAAATGTATATATAATGCTTATCAAATGCCCAGTAAGCACTTCTGTTAATGTTCATATCCTTCTATTAATACTACTCTCACTTTTGGTAGAGAATCTTCTCTTTTCAGATGGCAGTGACCTTGGGATGACTCAGAAGGCATCATGCTGCTAGAAAGAAGTGACTGGAGTGCTTAACACTGCAATATCTCTATCACAACTCCCAAGGCTCAGACTCTATTGTGGAAGAGGTGGCAGAAAGAATGTAAGAGCCAAAGGAAGGGCAGGACTCCTTACAACATGCTCCCCCAAAACACAAAATGGCCTGGATATTCATGACCTCACAGTGCCTGACACTACCTACACAACACCATCATAATACGAGGAAAAGATCATGACATCAAAATAAAAGAGAGACTGATTGAGATGGGGAGGCATATGATGGAGAATGGAGATTCAAAGGGAAAAGGGGGGGGAGGGAGGGTATTACGATAGGATATGTTTTACAATCATGGAAGTTGTTAATAAAAAAAATTTTGAAAAAAATATATCTTTCAAAAGATAGTTGGATGCTATTTTTTGATTCTTTTAATTGACTTGAATTATATTGAGTTGATCACAAAGCTATTTTGTTCAAAATAGTATTATTGAGGTTTTCTTAAGGAAAGTTTATTTCTGGAAGTTGTTTGTGATATTAAGGTCACTCTTATTTCCATTTTCATGGATTTTTTTTCTTTATTAATTAGTTTTGTATTCAGCAAATACAGTCAGTTTGGTACCATTATTAGGCTCATCTGGGACATACCCCCTACCCTTGGCCCCTCCTTGTTGAGGTATATGGGTCATGCATTGTGGAGTTAGCCCACAGTTAAGTAAGATAAATGTCTCTGCATATCATGACCCAACCTGTGGCTCTGACATTCTTCCTGCTCCCTCTTACACAAAATTTCCCTGAGCCATGTTGGGCTCATTTTTGGTCTGCTTCAGTGATGAGGTGTTGGGGGCCTCTGAGGCTCTGGCTCTCTGATTTGATAGGAGTTGATTTTTCTCTGTTTTGATCTCTCCTACCCGCTTGTGCTGGTATCTGGTTCATAAGGAAAACAGCACCCTTCCATGTTTTGCCAATTTTTCTTAGTTTCAGCTGGGGACCTTTTGAGGTATGATTTGGTGGCTCTCTCCTTAGGATCTACATCTATCTGAAAAAGAGAAGCAGATTCTCCAATGGAGAGTAAGTTAGCACCAGGACAAATGAGATAACCCTTACTTTTTTATAGAGAATTTAATAGGTGTAGGACCTCTTGTAGCCCATGATTGATGGAAGCTTGATATTGGAGAGTGGGCTTATGTTTGGATATGTTTCTGATTTGTTTCCCAGCTCCAGCTATGGGTCCCATACCACTGAGGGGTCAGTTAGCCAAATTAAGAGCAGTTGGTTCTCCACCATGGCTGTGTGCCACTATTGCTCTTCTGTGGGCATCACAACAAGTTATTTGCTGCTAAGTAGGTTAGACCATGAGTTGCTTGGACAGATATTGGTCATTTTCCCCCAGTCACCCATGTAGCACCTTCTGGCACTAGATGCGCTGACTGTCTCAGG
Source organism: Dipus sagitta (assembly GCA_036346955.1). Classification (NCBI taxonomy): domain Eukaryota; kingdom Metazoa; phylum Chordata; class Mammalia; order Rodentia; family Dipodidae; genus Dipus; species Dipus sagitta. Next base: position 70,320,716 of record CM070772.1, read on the forward strand.
ACTGACTCTCTTCCAACTTTTAGCCATGCCATTCCATTTTACATGTGAACCACATAAGGTGTCTTCAGCAGTAGTGTCTTACCACTAACCTTTGGTGGGTGATCAACTGCTCTGACAGAAATCTGTCTGTCTTTTAGGAAACCTTGTAGGTCTCTCTGATCAAAAGCTTATTGTGGATGATAGCCCCATGCTGGTACTGGGAGTTACAGGTCAGTGCCCACTAAGAAAATGAGGAAAAAGATAACTAATATACAAGCGTTTCAGAGAAGAGAGGGGAGGGTAGAGGGATAGGCAGGGAGGGAAGATCTATAAGATCGAGGTTAGTCTTGATCCTACCCTCTCCAATGTCTTGTGGTTCAGGTGTTCCCTGTAAGGGCCTGGTGAAGGTTCAGCCATTTTGTCTGCCTTTTAGGAAGTAGAATTTTATGGTACCATTCCCATTTGGGTCTAGATTTGTGTTTCCCACCCCTTCGATGCCCTCCCGTCCCTCCCCTTCCATCCTAGTGTCTAGTCTAGGAGATGCTTACTGGGTATGTAAGGTATCTTGGGTAGATTCAGGTTAGGTGCTATAGATGAGTGAGACTATGTGGCGATTTTTTTTCTGTGATTGGGTAAGTTCACTGAGAATGATCTGTTCCAGGTTCAACCATTGTTCCTCAAATTTCATTGTGTCATTTTTTTCTTACTGCTGTATAGAATTCCATTGTGTAGATAAACCACATGTTAGTTATCCATTGTTCTAGTGATGGACATCTGGGTTGATTCCAGCTCTTAGCTACTACAAATTGAGCCGCTACAAACATAGTTGAGCAAATCTCTCCAGCCTGTGGTTTGAAGGTTTTAGGGTAGATGCCCAGTAAGGGAATAACTGAGTCCGTTGGTATCTCTATAGTCAGCTTTTTCAGGAGTCTCCATATTGCTTTCCACAGTGGTTGTACCATCTTACATTCCCACCAGCAGTGGATGAGTGTTCCTACTTCCCACATCATTGCCAACATTTATTTTCATTTGATTTTGATGTTTGCTAACCTTACTGTGGTAAGGTGGAATCTCATAGTTGTTTTAATTTGCATTTCTCTGATGATTAGGGATGATGAACATTTTCTTAAGGGTGTGTTTGCCATTTGTATTTCTTCCTCTGTGAACTGCCTGTTCAGCTCTTTGCCCCATTTTGTGAGTGGGGTGTTTGACTTCTTACTGTTTAGAGTTTTGAGTTCTTTGTAGATTCTAAAGATTAGGCCTCTGTCGGTTGGATAACCAGCAAATATTTCCTCCCATTCTGTGGGTAATCTACTGGCTTTGCTTATTGTATGCTTGTCTGTAAAGAAACTTTTCAGCTCTATCTGATCCCATTTGTTGAGTAACTGTTTAAGATCATGAGCTACTGGGGTTTTGTTCAGGAAGTCTTTTTCCATTCCTATATCATGGAAAGTACTTCCTATATTTTCTTTCAGTAGTAGTCGAGTTTCTATTCCTATATTGAGGTCTTTGATCCATCTGGACTTGACTGTAGTACATGGAAAAATGTGTGGATCAAGTTTCAGTTTCCTGCATATGGTTATCCAGTTTGTCCAGCACCATTTGTTGAAGATGCAGTCTTTTTTCCAGCCTATATTGTTCGGGCCTTTATCGAATATCAAGTAGCTATAGTTGCTTGACCCAAAGTCTGGGTCCTCAAGTCTATTCCATTGGTCTATACTGATCTTTTTATGCCACCATGTTGTTTTTATTACTATGGCTTTGTAATATAGCTTTAGATCAGGTATGGTGATGCCTCCAGAGGTATTTCTTTTGGTGAGGATACGTTTGGATATGCGAGGCCTTCTGCCTTTCCATATGAAATTTGAGAACATTTTTTTCTATCTCTGTAAAGAACACTGTAGTGATTTTTATTGGCATTGTATTAAATGCGTATATTGCCTTTGGTAAGATTGTCATCTTCACAATGTTAATTCTGCCTATTTAGGAGGATGGGAGGTCTTTCCATTTTCTCAAGTCTGCCTCAATTACTTTTTTGAGTGTTTTTATGTTTTCGTTGTATAGATCTTTCACTTCCTTGGTTAACGTTATTCCAAGGTATTTTTGTTGTTGTTGTTGCTATTGAAAATGGGACTATGTCCGTTAATTCTTTCTCTGTATCTTTGTCATTTGCACATAGGAAGGCTACTGATTTTTGCGCATTGATTTTGTATCCTGCTGCTTTGCTATAGGAGTTAATCAACTTCAGGAGTTTTGGGATGGAGTCTCTCGGGTCTCTTACAGATACAATCATGTCATCAGCGAATAGAGCTAACTTAACTTCTTCCTTTCCAAATTGTATCCCTTTTATTTCCTTCTCCTGTCTTATTGCTTGAACTAGGACTTCCAGTACTATATTGAACAGCAGAGGTGACAGTGGACAACCCGGTCTTGTTCCCGATCTTAATGGGAATTCCTCCAGTCTCTCTCCATTAAGCATTATTTGGGCCTTAGACCTATGTATATTCCTTGATTATGTTAAGATATGAACCAACCATGCCAATTATCTCCAATGTTTTGATCATGAAGTGATGTTGTATCATGCCAAAGGCCTTTTCTGCATCTATCAAAATGATCATGTAGTTTTTATGTTTAACCTTTTTATTTCATGTATTACATTGACAGATTTACGTATGTTGAACCACCCCTGTGTTCCTGGGATGAATCCCCCTTGGTCAAGGTGGATAATGCTTCTGATGTGTTGTTGGATTCGGTTTGCAATGATTTTGTTCAGGATCTTTGCATCTAAGTTCATCAGGGAAAAAGACCAGTAGTTTTCTTTTCTTGTGGCATCTCTGCCTGGTTCTGGAATTATGGTGATACTAGCTTCATAAAAGGAGTTGGGTAGCTTTCCCTGTTCTCCAATTGTGTGGCACAGTTTGAGGAATATTGGTTTGAGTTCTTCCATGAAGGTTTGATAGAATTGAGCCTAGAAGCCATCTGGTCCTGGACTCTTCTTTTTGGGGAGATTTTTTATTACTTCTTCAATCTCCATGAGTGTGATGGGTTCATTGAGGTGATTAATCTGCTCTGATTTTAGCTTTGATAGATGGTATGCGTCCAGGAATTTATCCATCTCCTCCACATTATCCAGTTTTGTGGAGTAGAGGTTTTTGAAATAAGTCCTGATGATTCTCCCAATTTCACTTATGTCTGTTGTGATCTCTCCTTTTTCATTTTGTATTTTGTTAATTTGAAGCATCTATCTTTTTTTTTTTTTTTTTCTTGATCAAATTGGCCAGGAGTTTGTCAATCTTGTTTATTTTTTCAAAGAACCAGCTCTTTTTTTTTTTTTTTTTTTTTTGATTGTCTTAATTGTTTCCTTGGTTTCCAATTCATTAATTTCTGCTGTGATTTTAATAATTTCTTTCCTTCTGGAGCTCTTTGGGTTGGATTTTTCTTATTTTTCCAGTGCCTTTAGGTGGATGGTTAGGTTGTTGATTTGGGATCTTCCTGTCTTTTTCATGAAGGCATTGAGTGCTATGAATTTTCCCCTGAGGACCGCCTTCATTGTGTGCCATAAGTTATTATGGTATGATGTGTTCTCATTGCTATTCAGTTCCAGAAGTTTTCCAATTTCAGTTTTTATTTCATCCACTATCCATTTATTGTTTAAAAGTGTGCTGTTCACTTTCCAGGTGCCATTGGGATACTTGGTGGGTCTTTTGTTGTTGAATCCTAGCAATATAGCATTCTGATCTGATATCATGCAGGGAATTATGTCAGTCTTCCTACATATGTGGAGGCAGTCTTTGTGACCCAGTATATGGTCTATGTTAGAGAATGTTCCATGGGCTGCTGAGAAGAATGTGTAGTCTGTGGATTTGGGATGGAAAGTTCTATAGATGTTTGTTAGATCTAAGTGATCTATGGTTTTGTTGAGCTCTCTTACTTCCCTGTTGAGTTTCTGTTTGGATGATCTATTACTGATAATGGTGTATTGAAGTCCCCAGCTATGATGGTGTTGGTGGTTATTTCTGTTTTATTGTGAAGTAGGTTTTGTTTTATGAACTGTGGTGCCCCTGTGTTTGGTGCATACAGATTTATGATTGTAATATCGTCCTGATGGATCATTCCCTTGATAAGTAGGAAGTGGCCTTCTTTATCTTTTTTGATCATTTTTGGTTTGAAGTCTATTTTATCTGATATCAATATAGCTACGCCTGCTTGTTTCTTATTCCCATTTGCTTGGAATATTGTTTTCCACCCTTTCACCCTGAGGAGGTGTCTCTCTTTAGTGGTGAGGTGGGCTTCTTGAAGGCAACAGATTGAGGGGTCTAATTTTTTGATCCATCCTGTTAGCTTGTGTCTCTTTATGGGTGAATTCAGGCCATTAATATTTAGGGTAATGACTGTGAGATTTGATTTGATACCTTCCATATTGTGATGGTAAATGTGGGTTGGTGTTTTCATGGATGTTGAAGTTTTTTGTGCCTATTCCGAGTTTGGTTGTTTGATCTGTTTCTTGTAGTCATTTGACTTTGATTATTTGTTTCTTCTCTGTGGAAAATTTCCTGAAATACTCTCTGTAGGTTTTGTTTTGTGTTCATGTAATTGTAAAGCTGAGTTTTGTCATGGAATGTATTTCTTTCACCATCTATTTATGAGGGATACTTTTGCTGGGTAGAGTAGTTTGGGCTGGAAGCCATAGGTTCTTAGACTTTGCAGTGTTTCATTCCAGGCCCTTCTAGCTTTCAGGGTTTCCATTGAGAAGTCTGAATTAATTCTGATGCGGTTACCTTTGAAGGTGGTGTGCTGTTTTTTCCTAGTTGCTTTTAGGATTTTCTCTTTGGTGTCAATGTTTAGAGTCTTAATGACAATATGTCTTGGAGAGTTTCTCCTTTGGTCCAGTCTGTTTGGAGTTCTGTTGACTTCTTGTATCTTGATGGGCCTTTCCTTTAAGAGACTGGGGAAGTTTTCTTCAATTATTTTGTTAAATAAGTTCTCCATGCCTTTGGTCTGAATTTCTCCTTCTGGTATTCCAATGATCCTGATATTAGGACATTTAAGTGTGTCCCACAATTCCCTCATGTTCTGTTCACAGGAACTTTTGAACTTACTGAAATTTTGAACTCTCTAACTGTTTCTTCCATCTTGTCTTCCAGATCTGAGTTTCTATCCTCCACTTGGCTCACTCTATTCTTGAGAGCTTCTAGCAAGTTTTGGACTTGTCCAATTAAGTTTGCATTTTCTATTACTTTTCTATGTGTAATTTCCATCCCTCTGTCAAGCTCCCTTTTCACATCACTTTCTGATTTTCTTCATGCTTCTTGGAATTCATCCTTGCATTTCTTTATGTCTTCATTTAACATGGAGCTTTTTTTTCAGTCTCCCTCAAATCTCTTAACTCTCTTTGAACTCCTTCCAATTTCTTATCTATTAGTTCTAGTTTAGTTATGGCAGCATCCACACGATCATTGGTCCTTTGTTGCTTTCCTTGAAGTTCTACCAGTAGGTTGGTCAGGGTTGCATTGCTCATAGCTTCAATTTGGTGTTCTGATCCTAATGGTTCTTCTATGTTTTGGTTAGATGTATTCATTGTAGGACTGGGTGATCTAACTGGATTTTCTTGCATTTTATTTTTCATGTTATTTCTTTTGCGCTGTGGTCTGCCCATGACAGTGTATGGGCACATGGATCAGCCTGGGCTCAAGCACAATGGGAATCTGAGGCAGCCTGGGGCAGGTGCCACGCAGCCTGGGCTTTGGCTCTCACTTGCCAAATCCGCCTATCTACTGCCTGGCAGGAGTGCCAAAGTTGCCTGAATTCTCAAGTGGTAATGCACCAAAGCTGCCTGTGTTCAAGCTAGGAAGGACACTAAGGCACCAAGTACTGAAGCAGCCCAAACTCTGGCTGGGAACACTGGGACCTGGAAGCAGTCTGCGCTCCCCCACCACAGGACAATGGTGGATGGCCGGCATGGCAGACAGGTAGGGGATGGCACCTGAGCTGGCGCAAGCAAGAGACACAGTCTGAGCTTGTGTGGCAGTTGCTGTGGGACTGGGCTCGCTATTTCCAGGACTCGCTGAACACGGGGTGGCCGGAGCAGCAAGTGGGCAAGTGTGCAGAGCAGTCTAAGCTTCCGCATGCAGGGATGGATCAGCATGCCACGGCAGCAGTGGCAGTGGCAGTGCCGTGGACACGGCAGTTATTTCGGGGAAGGGGTGGGCTACCCCCCTGCAAGGGGATCCGCGATTCCCTGTTTCCTCCCTCCCCATGCCCTCGCACTGACAATCTATTTGAGATTTCTCTCCCCTAAAAGACCAGTGAACCCTTAATATCTTGCCTTTCTTTCCCTGGGATTTGCAGCGCAGCTAGGCGGTCGCCATCTTGGCCGGAAGTCTGGTTTTTATGTTTTATGATATTATTATTATTATTGTCAACATATTTTGTATGGATATACCATGTGTTGTTATCCTCTTTTCCCTCATCCCTTCCCCCATTTCATTGAAGACACTCCTTAGTGGGTTTTCAGGTATTCCCCATTGGGTGGTATGTTATGTGTGGTGGGAGAAGCAGTCATTTATTTGGTCAGGGGGAATCTCAACCTGTGGCTCTGATAATCTTTCTCACCTGTCTTTCACAAAATTCCCCGAGCAGGGTTGGGAGAATTTTAAGTCTACTTCACTGATAGGCTTGTAGGAACCTCTGTATCTCTGCTTTGGTAAATGTTGAGTATCCTCAGAGTTTGTCTCCTACACCCTAGTGCTGATTATCAGGTTCAGCATGGAAGCAGCACTCATGCTAATCTCCTGAATTCCTTTGTGGTTTTAGTCATGGCTTGGCTGAAGTGTGAGGGGTAGTTTATCTCCTCTGGACTGGCTACCTTCTGAAAATGAAGAACAAATTCTCCAAAGGAGAGTGAAGTCAGCATAGTTTAAATGGGATAAGCGTTATTAATTTAGGGAGAATTTGGTGCATGTAACCCCTCTTTTAGCCAAAGACTATTGAAAGCTTGACACTGGAGAACAAAATCTTTGTCTCCATAGGATTCTGATCTGGTTCCCAATTCCAGATATGGGTTACTTTACACTGAGCAGAACTCTTAGCCAATCAGAAAGCTATTGCTTTCCCACTGAGGCTGGGTGCCACTATTGCATTGGCATTTACATCATGTCAGGGTGTTTGCTTCTGAGTAGCTTAGACCTCTGGTTACTCAGACCATTGTTGGCCACTTTCTCAAAGTTTTCCAACACTAGACAGGCTAACTGTCTGGGGACTGGATTTCTTCTGAATTCCAGCCAGGTTTCTCCATGCTATGTGTCGGTTGCATATGGTGTATCTTAGCTTTTGCCTCAGTCAGGTAATCAAGTACTTTGACAGAAAGCTGTCTTGATTTGGGGGCTGCATAGGTCTCTCCGACCCACAGCTCAATATGGGTAGCAACCATTCTCTGGTACTGGGAGTTAAAGGTCAGAGACAGAAAAAAAATTCTTTAAGCTTAGGCTTCATCCTACCCTCACTTTTTAGATATCCCCCTATTCCTCTTGGAGATTGTATATTTTAGGCTATCTCCAAGGATAAAGGTTTCTATGGCATCAGCTCATTTTGGATTTAATTTTGTGTTTGTTTCCCAACCCTCCCCTTTCCCTTCCCTCAAACACTCCCATCCCTATTCCCTTGTCCTTGAGTTGCCTATCAGGTATGTCAGCAATTTGAGCAGGTCCAGGTTAGGAACCACAAATAAGTGACACCATGTGTTGGCCTGAAAGGCCCAGGTGTGAGGCCTAGTGGAACTTCCTGAGTCTAGCTAAAGTTTGGTGATCTGCCTCTGGCCAGACGTGACTCAGCAAGACGCCTAATGGCTTCTTACCTGCTACCTCCACATGGGAGTTAGAATTATCATTTCAATAGTCACAGTTTACTATTGGCCCTTACCTTTCCCCACCATCCTAGAATCCCCACCTTCATCCCCAACATTATATAGGCAACTGTTCATAGCAATAAATCGAGTTCCTGCTTCGACAAGACTCCCGACTCAGTGTGGTTTTTCTCCGGTGGCCAGGAGAGGTCTGAGTCGTCGGACGTTCATCTCCTCCTCAACCCCTCGGGAGGAACCAGCGGGCCTGGTCCTTCCCTCAGCACTACCTGCCCCCGCCGGCGGAGCCCGGCAACCATGCAGTGTTGGTCTTTCTGTAATTTTGTGAGTTCATTGAGTATGATCTGTTCCAAGTCTGTTCAATTTTCTTCAAATTTCATTGTATCATTTTTTCTTACATTTCTATTATGTAAATGTGCCACAACTTCATTGTCTATTCATCCAATGATGGGCATCTGGGTTGATTGTAGTTCTTAGCTGTAATGAATTAAACAGCTATAAACATGGTTGAGAAAATGTCTCTGTATTGATGCATGGAGCATTTAGGTTAAATGTCCAGTAAGGGAATAACTGAGTCTGTTGGTAGCTGTTTGTTCATCCTTTCCAGGAATCTCCAAATTGATTTTCACTGTGGTTGTACAAGTTTACATTCCCACCAACAGTTGAAGAGGTTTCCTCTTTCCCCATTTTCTCCCCAACATTTGTCTTTGTTAAACTTTTTAATGATTGCCATCCTTATTGGAGTAAGGTGGAATCTCATGATTATCTTAATTTGCATTTACTAATGGCTAGGGATGTTGTCCATTTTTTAAGTGTGTGTTAGCTACTTGTAAGTCTTCCCCTGAGAACTCCCTATTCAATTCTGGGCTTTGGAGTGGGTTGTTTGATTTTTTTTTTTTTTTTTTTTATTGTTTAGATTTTTTTTTTTTTTTTTTGAGTTCTTTGTGGATTCTAGTATTGGGCTTCTGTCAGTGATATAGCTGGCAAAGATTTTCTCCCATTCAGTGGGTAATACTTTGGCTCTGTTTATGGTGTGTTTATCAGTGTAAAAGCATTTTAGCTTCATGAGATCCCGTTGGTTGAGTGATTGTTTAATTTCCTGGGATATTGGGGTTTTGTTCAGAAAGTCTTTCCCCACTCCTATGTTGTGGAGAGTGACTACTATTTTTCCTTCAAATAGAAGAAGAGTTTCAGGTTTCATATTGAGGTCTTTAATCCATCTGGACTTGATTTTTATATATGGAGAAATGAATGGGTCTAGTTCAATTTTTCTACATATGATCATCCAATTTGTCCAACACCATTTGTTGAAGATGCTGTGTTTTCTCCAATCTACATTATTGGCACCTTTGTATATTGCTTTGGTAGAATTTCCCTTTTCACAGTGTTAATTCTATCTATCCAGGAACATGGGAGGGTCTTTCCATCTTCTCAAGTCCTCCTTGATTTCTTTCATGAGTTTTTTTATGTTTTCATTATATAGGTTTTTCACATATTTGCTAGTGTTATTCCAAGGTATTTAATTTTTTGTTGCTATTGAAAATGTGACAGCCTCATGTATTTCTCTGTATATTTTGTCCTTTGCATGTAGAAAGGATACTGATTTTTCTGCATTGATTTTGTATCCTGGCAGTGTACTAAAGGAATTAATCACCTTTAGAAGTTTTGTTTGGTTCACTTATGTATAGGATCATGTATTCTGCAAATAGGACTAACTTGACTTCTTCCTTTCCAATTTGTACCCCTTTTATTTCTTTCTTCTCTCTTATTGCTTGTGCTAGCACTTCTATTACTATCTTGAGGAGCAGTGGTGAGAGTGGGCACTCCTGTCTTGTTCCCAATCATAATGGGAACTCCTTGAGCCTTTCCCCACTAAGTATTATTTGGGTTTTAGGTGCTGTATATATAACCTTTATTGTGTTGAGATATAAGCCCTCCATAACCATTCTTTCTAGCATTTTGATCATGAAATGGTATTGTATTTTATCAAAGGACCTCTCTGCATCAATTGAAATGATCATGTGGTTTTTATAATTAAGTTTATTTATGTGGTATATTACTATTGACTGATTTCCATATGTTGAATCATCTCTGAATGCCTAGGATGAAGCCTACTTGATCAAGATGGATAATGATTTTGATGTGCTATTGAATTCAGTTTGTGAGGATTTTGTTCAGGATCTTTGCATCTAAATTAATCAGGAATATAGACCTATTGCTTTCTTTTCTTTTTGCATCTCTGTCTGGCTTTGGTATTAAGGTTATGGTTGCTCCATAAAAGGAGTTGGGGAGGATTCCCTGGTCTCTAATTATGAAAAGCAGTTTGAGGAAAAATTGGTTTCAGTTATGAAGCCAGCCCATCCTGGACTTTTCTTTTGGTGGAGGTTTTTGATTATTTTAAATCTCCATGGATGTGATGTTTGTTTAGAGATTAATCTGCTCTGAGTTTAGTTTTGGTAGGTGGTGTGTGGCTAGAAATTCATCCATTCCTTTGAGATTATTCAATTTTATGCAGTACAGGTCTTGGAAGTATGCCCAGATGTTTCTTCCAGTTTCATTGATTCTGTCATGACCTCTTTTTTTTCATTTCTGGTTTTGTTAATTTGAGACCTCTCTCTCTCTCTCTCTCTCTCTCTCTCTCTCTCTCTCTCTCTCTCTCTCTTTTGTTTGATCAAATTGGCCAGGGGTTTATCAATCTTATTTTTTTTCCAAAGAACCAGCTCTTTCTTTCATCAATATTTTAAATTGTTTTCTTAGATTCCAATTCATTAGTTTAGGCTGTGATTTATATTATTTCTTTCAATCTGGAGCTCTTAGGGTTGGACTCTTCTTGTTTTTCCAATGCCTTTAGGTGGACAATTAGGTTATTAATTTAGGATGCCTCTGTCTTTGATATGAATACATTTAAAGAAATGAATTTTCCCCTTAGGTCTGCCTTCATTGTGTCCCATAAATTCTGGTAAGTTGTGTTTTCATTATCATTCAATTCTAGAAATTTTACAATTTCTTTTTTTATTTCTTCCACAACTCATTCATTGTTTTAAAGCACGTTGTTTAGTCTCCAGGAGCTAGTGGAGTTCTTAATGTGTCTCTTGTTATTAATTTCTAGCTTTAAAGCATTGTGCTCTGATATGATGCAGGAAGTTATTTTTATTTTCCTGAAGCTATGGAGGCATGCTTTATGGCCTAATGTAGGGCCTCCTTTGGAGAAGGCTCCATGGACTGCTGAGAAGAATGTGCATTCTGTAGAGTTGGGATAGAAAGTTCTGTTGAAGTCTGGTAGATCTAGTTGATCTATGGTGTTGTTGTGCTCTATTATTTCACTGTTGATTTTCTGCTTGGATGATCTGTCTATTGATGATAGAGAAGTATTGAAGTCTCCAACTATGATGGGGTTGGTGTTTATTTCTGTTTTGTTGTCAAGTGGGTTTTATTTTATAAACTGTGAGGCACCTGTGTTTCTGTGATTGTGATGTTCTCATGTTGGATCATTCCCTTGATGAATAAGAATTGGCCTTCTTTGTCCTTTTCATTACTTTTGGTTTGAAGTCTATTTTACCAAATATTAATATATAGCAATAGCAGCAGCTATTTTCTTATTTCCATTTGCTTAGAATATCATTTTCCATCCTTTCAGCCTGAGGAAGTTTCTATCTTTAGTGGTGATGTGGGTTTCCTAAAGACATCAGATAGAAGGGTCCTTTTTTTCAATCTACTGTTAATTTGTGCCTTTTGATGGATGAGTTAAGACCATTAATATTTAAGGTTATAGCTGTGAGGTTTGATTTAATCCCTGCCATGATGAAGTGTTTTGTGGGGTTTGGTGTTTTCTTCTGTCTTGTACTTTTTTGAGCCTGGTCTAGTTTTGGTTATTGTGATCTTCTTCTTGTTGGCTCTTGAGATTGGTTGTTTGACTCTTCTGTGTGGAATATTCCTGAAGTATTCTCTGTAGGTTTGGGTTTGTGTTCATATGACCATAGAGTTCTTTTATATGGAAAGTTTTCCTTTCACCATGAATTATGAGGGATACTTTTGCCAGGTAGAGTAGCTTGGCTTGGAAGCCATAGATTTTTAGACTTTGAAGTGATCCATTAAAGGCCCTTCTGGAATTCAGGCATTCCATTGAGAAACATGAGGCAATTCTGACGGAATTGCCTTTGTATGTAGTGAGTTATTTCCCTCTTACTGCTTCTAGTAGTCTGTCTTCATTTTCATTGTTAAGAGTTTTAGCTGTGATGTGCCTTAGAGAGTTTCTTCTTTTGTCCTGTCTCCTTGGTATTCTGTGGGGTTCTTGTATCTGGATGGGCTTCTCTTTTCAGAGATTGGGAAATTTTTCTTCAATAATTTTGTTGAATATGTTCTCTATACCTCTGGCCTGGAATTCCTCTCCTTCTAGTATATCCATGATCCAGATGTTTGGTCATTTTAGGGTATTCCACAGTTCCTTTTCATCTATGCACTTGATTTTTTTGAACTAACAAAGTTTTTGGCCTCCTGATAAATTTCTTGTCTTGTCTATCAGGTCAGAGGTTTTATCTTCCACCTGAGTAACTCTGTTAGTGAGAGGTTCTAGAGGGTTTTTTTATAAAGTCTAGTTTGTGTTTTCTGTTGTGTTATTTTGCATTATTTCCATCTGTTTTTTGAGGTATAATTTCAGTTCGAGTTCTGAATTTCTTGAATCTTCCTGTAATTCATTCTTGCATTTGATCAAGTATTCATTAAGCTTAATCAATTGATTATTGAGATCTTCCATTTATTGACTCACCTTCAATTCATTTATATCTCTTTTGAGGGTTCTAATGTTTTCTTCAATCAAGGTAAGCATATTGTCAAAAGCTGAATGCCCTAAGAGATGATTCTGCTCAATTTCATTGATACAATTGTTGGACTTTTTAATGGTTTGCTTCCAGTTGACCTTTTGGTCAGGGTCTCATTGGTTGTTGTGTTTTCATTTTGGGATTGAATTTCTGTCGATTTCCCTATGATTTCATTGGAGGTTTCCACTGTGGGACTAGGCATCCTTTGTGGATATCTCTCAGTTTTCTGACTTTCATTGGCTTTTTTTGCATCGTGGTCTACATATCTTGGGGAAACACTTTATTCTATTGAGGAGGAATCAAGTATTTGACCTGGTAGGACCTTCAGAGTGTGTGCTGCTTAAATGTGAACTGAATTGGTGTACTGGTGTACAATGGGGTAATAACCACAGATGCACAGATTGTGGAGAATTCAAGTACATCATCAAAGATACCTGTTAAACTGGGAGCTTTGGCGAACTTACTCCACTTGCATTCAGCACACAGAGATCATGGGTTGGGGAACCAGGAGCCAGGAAGCTGGAGAGCCAGGGGCAAGAGGTCATCTCCTACAGTAGCCTGTGCACCCTCTGACCCAGTGCAATTGACCCAGGGGTTAATCACCATACCAGAGCAAAAGACCTGCTTCCATAGCCTACACACAGGGACCAGGCCTGACCAAGTCAGCAGCAGGAGAACTGGGACTGGGGAAGTGGATGGTGGGTAACCAAGCAGGATCTCGGGCCCTACTCACTCTGTTCACGCACCTTCTGGATCAGGGTATACATGGACTAGGGACACAGGAGCCCTTCAATCAGGAAGGCAGAGCAAGGAGCCTGTTTCTACAACAAGCTCACATGGTACAGGCCACCCTGAGCTAGCTGCAGGGGAACCTACCAGGACCAGAGAACTGGTAGGTGCTAGGGAACAGGGAGATCTGGTATACTCACCTCCTTATTTCCATTTTTCCTGTACATTCTATTTTTCCTAAAAAGAAATTAATTTCAGGATAACTGATATTTTTGATTAATTAAACTCTTACTATTATTGATAGTTAAGATTTTAAGCATATGCTCAAGTTATTGAATGTGAATTTAAATATGCCTATTTAAAATGAGTACTGTCATTATAGGTCAAGAGTTATGCCAAAACCAACATGCTAAAAATGTGAAAGTTTTAACTTTCAGAAAGCAATCATTATTTCCTTGAATATTGCACCCACTCATACTTACATCTGCTTTTTATGAAGTAGAGCTTATTAAAAATATTTTAATATAGCCGGGCATAGTGGTGCATGCCTGGAATCCCAGCACTCGGGAGGCAAAGGTAGGAGGATTTCCATGAGTTCGAGGCCACCCTGAGACTCCATAGTAAATTCCAGGTCAGCCTGGGCTAGAGTGAGACCCTACCTCAAAAAAAAAATTTTTTTTAATATAGATTTCAAGCTTAAAAGAAAGAGAGGTACTAAGACAGTAAGTAAGATGTGCCCCAGAGTGTGAGTAGAGGCTAGGCTTCTTTAAGAGTGAGTCAGAGAAAGGCATACCCCTGTGTGGGTATAGGTTTCTCAAGGGAGAGTAACCATTTACATCAACTTTAATTAATCATATGCTAAAAGATTAGGTCCATGGATATTATGGCTGCAAAAAGAATGATTTTAAGGGCTGGGGAGATGGCTTAACAGTTAAGGTGTCTGCCCGCAAAGCCAAAAGACCCAGGTTCAATTCCCTAGTACCCAAGGAAACCAAAATGCAAAAGGTGGCATATGTGTCTGGAGTGCATTTGCAGCAGCTGGAGGCTTTGGAGTGCCCATTCTCTCATTTTAAAAAAGAAGTATTTTAATAATTTGTTTTAGTTGGAGGAAGGAGTAATGATGGATTGTTTAATAAGCATCAATAAATGAAAAAATGCTTTCCCTGGAAAACAGCTCTGTGGTGACAGGAAAAGCTTATTACATTCATTATCTGAGTACTTTGGTAAATATGATTAAGGGTCAGAAATGACATAACAAGATTTTGTCTATGAGAAACAAGAGCCTGGTTATTTCATCTAAAAATGGAGTCATTTAACAGCCATTTAGGACTCAGACACAGAAGTGGTCTGCTGTCCGCAGCTTTGTTGTCTGAGACAATGTAGAACCCAGCATTCACCAAAAGGAGGTGTGGCCTTCTGCAACAGGCTTTTTCAAAGAAAAAGACGCCATTTATGAGTCGATGTTTGTGTAACTCGTCCATCCTTCAGGAAGTTATCTGTTTTCACTGAGTTTGACATGAAGTGAAATTACATGAAGTCAAGAGATATGGTCTGAGACTTCCGGCCAAGATGGCAACTGCCTAGCTGTGCTGCAAATCCCGGGGAAAGAAAGGCAAGATATTAAGGGTTCTTTGTGGCTTTTAAGGGAGAGAAATCTGGGAGGGCACAGAGGCGGGGGAAACAGGGAATCGCGGATCCCCTCGCAGGCAGGAAGCCCACCCCTCACCCCAAATAACCGCCATGTCCACAGCACCGCCAATGCCGCCACTGATGAACCGGCCCCGCAGGTGCTGCCACCGCACGCCAATTGTTCCCTGCATGCAGAAGCTTAGACTGCTCCACACAGTCGTCCACTCCCCCACTTACTGAGTGTGCCCAGTCCCACAGCAACTGCCACACAAGCTCTCACTTGTGCCAGCTCAGGTGCCATCCCCTACCTGTCTGCCGCGCGGCCATCCGCCATTGTCCTGTGGTGGGGGAGCACAGACTCCTTCCGGGTCCCAGTGTTCCCAGCCAGAGTTCAGGCTGCTTCAGTGCTTAGTGCCTCAGTGTCACTCTTAGCTCGAACTCAGGAAGCTTTGGAACTTTACTGCTTGAGAATTCAGGCAACTTTGGTGTCCCTGCCAGACAGTAGATAGGAGGCCTTGGCAAGGGAGAGCCAAAGCCCAGGCTGCTTGGCAACTGCCCCAGGCTGCTGCAGATTCCCACTGTGCTTGAGCCCCGGCTGATATGCCCACCTACGTGCCCATACACTGTCATGGGCAGACCACAGCGCAAAAGAAATAACATGAAAAATAAAATGCAAGAAACACCAGTTAGATCACCCAGTCCTACAATGAATACATCTAACCAAAACATAGAAGAACCACTAGGATCAGAACACCAAATTGAAGCTATGAGCAATGCAACCCTGACCAATGGAATAGCATGGCTAAAAGTTGGAAGAGAGTCAGTCCCGAGACAGTCAGCGCATCTAGTGCCAGAAGGTGCTACATGGGTGACTGGGGGAAAATGACTAATATCTGTCCAAGCAACTCATGGTCTAACCTACTTAGCAGCAAATAACTTGTTGTGATGCCCACACAAGAGCAATAGTGGCACACAGCCACGGTGGGGAACCAACTGCTCTTAATTTGGCTAACTGACCCCTCAGTGGTATGGGACCCATAGCTGGAGCTGGGAAACAATTCAGAAACATATCCAAACATAAGCCCACTCTCCAATATCAAGCTACCATCAATTGTGAGCTACAAGAGGCCCTACACCTATTAAATTCTGTATAAAAAAAAGTAAGGGTTATCTCATTTGTCCAGGTGCTAACTTACTCTCCGTTGGAGAATCTGCTTCTCTTTTTCAGATAGATGTAGATCCTAAGGAGAGAGCCACCCCATCATACCTCAAAAGGGCCCCGGCTGAAACTAAGAAAAATTGGTGAAACAAGCAAGGGCGCTGTTTTCCTGATGAACCGGATACCAGCACAAGGGGGAAGGAGATAAATACAGAGAAAAATCAACTCCTACCAAATCAGAGAGCCAGATCCTCAGAGGCTCCCAACACCTCATCACTGAAGCCAACCAAAAATGAACCCAACATGGCTCAGGGGAATTTTGCAGAAGAGGGGGCGGAAAGAATGTCAGAGCCACAAGTTGGGTCATGATATGCAGAGACATTTATCTTACCCATAACTGTGGGCTAACTCCACAATGCATGACCCATATACCTCAACAAGGAGGGGCCAAGGGGAGGGGATAGGTCACATATGAGCCTAATAATGGTACCAAACTGACTGTATTTGCTGAATACAAATCTAACTAATAAAGAAAAAAATAAGAGATATTGTCTAACAAGATGCTTAGGTCATTAACAATTTGAGATTATAACCACCATCCTTAAAATATGATTTGGATTTGGTCAAATAAAAACACATCTATCTACCCTTTCTAGAAAAACTGTATTATATCCCATGTTCCAAAGGTCTTGTGAAACTTTAAATTTAGGACCTTTGGCTTGTCAATGTTTTATTTCTTTCTAACTTGGTTTCCATCTTATGTTAATCCAGTAATTGACTCAATCATTAATTAAAATATTATAAAGCATTTAAAAGAAGGATGAGAAGAGTTATGCTGTATTAAATATTTAAATAACATAAGGCCATAAGTCCCAATAAGATTTAGCTCAAAATGAATGGGAAAAGGAGTTTTCAGGAGAAGCATCTGTATGGACAGTAATGATTCAGAGAAGCTTTACTTAAAGTCTCCTTAAGTAAAACTTCCTAGCAGCTCACACTTACAGCCTTCCTGACTCCAGGTACTGATTAATGTGACCTTCCACCAATCCTTTCTCAATACAAAAATAAGGGAACCACCCCACCCTTATGAATTTCTCAAAATAATGTCACATACAGTCCTTTCTGCCTTCTGCTATAACTGTAGCCCATTTAGTCTTATATCTATCACTCAATGGTCTTGTTTCCTGCTAAGAAACTCATATATCAGTTATAGGTACAAACTTTTCTACTTCCTAAGCTAACTCCAAGAATTAGTTTGATTGAACTAATTCAAAGAATTGCACTCAGGTGACATAACATAACAGAACAATCTCCTTGGGTGGCCCAAATGATCTCATCAAGTTCTGAATCATCCTTTTAGTGGGATTCAGAGAACACTCAATTTGAAACATCTATTAGAATTGTAAGAATCTCACCTACAAGGAATTCAGCCTTTTTGCTTAAATTCATACATTTTAAAGCTCTCATACTGTCAGAAGAAAATTACAGTTTGAATTGTATGTAACTAACTTTCTTGTAATGTGCAAAAAGTTTAGTCTTTATAAAATTTATAGATATAGAAGCAAAATAATACTCTGAGTAACTATAGTTTTATAAATCTTTAATTCTTCAAGCAGTTAAAACTGAGATTTCATGCTTGCCATTTAGTATAGTGTAAACTTTAATTTACCACATTGGACTTCTAAAAAGGAATGCCACAAAAAGAAAGAAGCCCCTATTTTAAAACAGGTAATTTAACATGGTACCATTTAATTTAAATATTCAAACTTTCCCTTCTGCTAAAAATAACTAATGCTGAATTCAAAACACATCCCAGTAGGCCAAAAATTATATCCTCTAATTATCCAGTCTAAGTTTATGATGGTCTAAGCCAAGTCTCTAATCTGTTTAGACATACTCTTTTTTGAACCATTATGCACATGAGGTGATATTCAAAGTTTTTATCTGCAATTTCTTAACATAATTTTGAAATTTAATTTGTGCCCCTTAATATGTGCATTATATTAAATCATAAGATTTTTGGCCAGCTTGAGGCTGGATGAGTTTAGAATTATAACTAATGAAGTTGAAAAGCTGTGAGCACTGGCTGGATCCATCAAGCAGACCAGTCAGAAAAGCTGACTTCACTCAAAAGGCCTGATGGTTCTGTTCATTTAACTGGTAGCTGTATTAAAACTCTTAATGATGCCCTGAAAATGGAAGAAATGTTCCCAATAATTAATCTGTACATGAGAATTAGATAACTCTTCTAGGACTGTCAAATCTATACTACCAACACAGTTGTAGGACTTGGCACAATCTTCCATGACTTCCAATCTAAAAAGTCACATGTTCTTCTATTACACACTCATTCAGGAGGACAAGTTGCACTGCTTGTGAGAATAATGTTAAACTTCATTTTCAGAAACAACTATTTCCTCCAGGCTGTATGTACAAAGAAAACATATAGGGAAACTCTGTAGTGATCATATTAATTCAAACTAAAAGAAAAAAAATAGAGGTTAGATTAACATCTTTCTCTTTGTACAGATTTGATAGAAATCAAATCTAAGGGTAGGATACAGAAAAGATTAGATGGCTTGAAAATAATTTATCTTTCCCAGTTTCATTGGAAATAATTTTTGTTTTTCTCTTTGAGATTTTAAAAGGCAGTGTACTTATAATAATATTCAAGTCATGCTTTTCTTTTTCAACAAGTTTTAAATAGAGCAACTATCCATTAGAATCTGTCTACCTGGGCAGGAGAGTCCCTTACTGCAAATCCAATTAGATGATTGCATGCCAAATGTTAGAATTGAGTGACACTGGAAAATAGTGTGTGGAGTTGTATTGACCCATAATTATCCTGAACCATGTACAATGAATGACTGATTACATTCCTGAGTCTTTTGGTGCCCTTTAATATGCCCATATTTAAAAATAATATTTAGTATACTTTTGCTTTATTAGAAATGGAATATGTGTTCACTGGAAAGAAAGAAAGAGGTACAATAGTGGCATGTCTGTCATGGTGGAAACCAACTGCCCTCTAATGTGTCTAGAGGCCTGCTCTATGGGAGGGAATACATCTCTGATACTGAAAACTTAAAACAGGGGTAGTCATGAGCCCTAGGTGTGTAACATCTTCTGCTGTCTGGATAAATGTATATACAATGCTTACCAAACTGCCCAGTAAGCACTTCTCTTAATGTTCAAACCCATAGATTAATGCTACTCTCACTTTTGGTAGGGAACATTTCTCTTTTCAGATGGCAGTGACCTTCGGATTACTCAGAAGGTATCATGGTGCTAGAAAGAAGTGACAGGAGTGCTGAGCACTACAATATGTCTATCACACCTTCCAAGGGACAGGCTCTATTGAAGAAGAGGTGGCAGAAAGAATGTAGGAGCCAAAGGAAGGGTAGGACTCCTTACAATGTGCTCCCCTCAGACACAAAATGGCCTGGATATCCATGATCTCACAGTCTCTGACACGACCTACACAAGATCATCATAATAGGAGAAAAAGATCATGACATCAAAATAAAAGAGAGACTGATTGAGAGGGGGAGGGGATATGATGGAGAATGGAGTTTCAAAGGGGAAAGTGGGGGGAGGGAGGGCATTACCATGGGATATTGTTTACAGTCATGGAAGTTATTAATAAATAATAAATAAATAAAAACAAAAAAGAATATTGTATTATGGGCTGGAGAGAGAGCTCTTACTTACAAAGCCTGATGGCCCAGCCAGCAGTTTGATTCCCTAGTATCCATGTAAAACCAGATGCACAAAGTGGTGCATGCATCTGGAATTTGTTTGAAGTGGCAAGAAGCCCTGGAATGCCCATTCTCTTTCTCTCTCTCTTTGCAAATAAATAATGAATAAAACATTTTGTAAAAGAATGTGATGGGCTGGAGAGATGGCTTAGTGATTAAGGAATTATCCTAGGAAGCCAAAGAAACCAAGTTCGATTCCCTAGGGCCCATGTAAGACAGATGCACAAGGTGGCACACTTGTCTGGAGTTCATTTACAGTGGCTGAAGGCCCTGGCATGCCTATTCTCTCCTTCCCTCTCTTTTCTCTCTCTCTCTCTATCTATCTGCCTCTTTCTCGCTCTTAAATAAAATAAAATAAATTTTTTAAAAGGAAAAACAAAAAAGAAAGAAAGAAAGAAAGAAAGAAAGAAAGAAAGAAAGAAAGACAGACAGACAACAAAAACAACCAGAAAATGAAGGCAAGGGGAAAAAAATCTGCTTAGTGAGTCCATTTTATATGTTGTAATGGTAACCTCATAAGCCTCATCTTTTTTTTATTTGTAAGAATTCAGTGAGCAATAGTGAAATATTGAAATTTTAAAATTGAAAGTCATTCTAGGACTGGAGAGATGGCTTATTGCTTAAGCCATTTGCCTGCAAAACCTAAGGACCCAGGTTTGATACCCTACTACCCACATAAGCCAGATGCACAAGGTAGCATGCACATCTGGAGTTTGTTTGCAGTAGCATATCTGGTATGCCCATTCTCTCTCTCTTTATCTCTCAAAATAAATAAATAAATAAAATATTTTTAAAAAGAAAGTAATTCTATCACAACTAGAGAAATACAATGAAGCTATCAAAAAAACTACAAGTAGTAAGATACATTTAAAGACTGCCTTTTGATTTTTTACAATAATAATATTAAAGTTGTCTGTTTGAAAAGACGTCATTCTTTCTAACAGTGGCTGGCCTGAAACTTACTATGTAGATCAGACTGGATTTGCACTTGTGGTGATCCTCTTGCCACTGCCTCTCTAGTGTTAAGATTACAGGTATGTACCACCATGCCTGGCTTATAATGCTATCTAGTTTTTTAGTTTGTTTGTTAAAGCTATCTATTCTTTTCTTTTTTGAATATTTTTATGAGAGAGAGACAGAGGGTGTGCATGAGAGAGAGAGAAAGAGAGAGAATTGGAACACAAGGGCCTCCAGCCACTGCAATCAAACTCTAGACACGTGTGCCATCTTGTGCACATCTGGCTTATATGGAATCTGGAGAGTAGAACATAGGGTCCTTAAAGCTTTGCA
The DNA here is from genome assembly GCA_036346955.1 of Dipus sagitta. Classification (NCBI taxonomy): domain Eukaryota; kingdom Metazoa; phylum Chordata; class Mammalia; order Rodentia; family Dipodidae; genus Dipus; species Dipus sagitta. The sequence continues at coordinate 70,341,935 of CM070772.1, forward strand.
GGCAAGTGCCTTAACCGCTAAGCCATCTCTCCAGCCCAAAGCTACCTATTCTTTTTTTAAATATTTTATTTTTATTTATTTGAGAGAGGGAAAGAGGCAGACTGAGAGAGAGAGAAAATGGGCATGCCAGGGCTTCCAGCCACTGCAAATGAACTTCAGATGCATGTGCCACCTTCTGCATCTGGCTTACATGGGTACTGGGGAATCAAACAGAGGTCCTTTGGCTTTTCAGGCAAGTACCTTAACCACTAAGTCATCTCCCCAGCCCCGAAGCTATCTATTCTTATTTCAAGATGCTTTGGTTCTGATTTCAGAAACCCAGATATTTAAAAGTTTGTATTAACCAAATTTTTTCCTGATGAATTTATGAATATAATATTCCACAATAGATTCTATATCATGCTAATTTATTTTTCATACCATTGAAGATTTTTTTATGATAATTATCTCAATACTTTCTATAGGTTTTGTTGCTAACATATGCACTGTCTATATAATGGGATACAAAATTGTAAAGTACATAATAGGTGAAGAATTTCTTTGTATATATAGCTTTTTAAATTTTTATTGATTTATTTATTTGCAAGGAGAGGAGAGAGAAGGGAGGGAAGGAGGGATTGGGTATGCCAGGGCCTTTAGCAATTACAAACAAACTCCAATTAATGCACTACTTTGTATATTTGGATTTATTTGGGTAGTGGGGAATAGTTAGGCATTGCAGGTAAGCACCTTAACTAGTGAGACATCTCTTCAGCCCTGTATTTAGTTTAGTTTTTGTTGTTGTTGTTGTTGTTGTTGTTGAAGGTTATATACTCTTATATCACCCCTTCCTAGCCCCCATTTCACTGAGGGTCCATCTCAGTAGTGATACGGTATTCACTATGTGGTCATGAAGGCTTCAGTCAGTTTCTATGGGGGTAGGGGAGGACATGCCTCAGGATATAACTTCCTATCCTGAAACTCTTATGATCTTTCTGCCCCCTCTTCTGAAATGTTCCTGAGCCTTGATGGGCATATTAGCAGTCTGATTTAGTGTTGAGCATTCTGCTGCCTCTAGATTTCTGCTTTGATGAATCTTTTAAAATTTACTTATTAATTTGGAAGCAGAGAGAGAGATAGAAGAGAAATAGATAGAGAGAATGGAGAGAATGGGTGTGCCATGCCTCCAGCTGCTACGAACAGACTCCAGATGAATGTGCCACTTTGTATACCTGCCTTTACATGGGTACTGGGGAATCAATCTTGGGCCATTAGGTTTTGCAAGCAAATACCTTAACTGATGAGGCATCTTTTCAACCCAAAATAAGTCTTTTTTTTTTTTTTTTTTTGGGTTTTGGGTTTTTGGTGTTTTTGTGTTTGGCTTTTCAGGTAGGGTCTCACTCTAGCCCAAGCTGAACTGGAATTCACTATTCTTAGTCTGGCCACAGTGTAATTTGAATTGTTTTTGCCAATTTTCTTCAATATCCTTCAGCCACTCTTGGAGTTCTTATTTGATTAATCTTTGCCCAGTTTCATCCTATTCAACCAGCCATTTTTTTTTTTATTAAGTAGAAAGTTGTATGGATACATCATATGTTAGTACCATCATTTCCCTGCTTCCTGCCCCCATTCCTCTGAGGGTTCTCCTCAGTGGGATTGCTGGTATTCCCCCTAGGTTGGCAGGTTATGAAATGTGAGAGCATAAGCCAGTCACAGGGGGTGAGGGGGGAATGCCTCTGGACATTCCTTTCCACTCTGTGACTCTTACATTCTTTCCAGCCCATCTTCTGCAAAATTCACTGAGCCGTGGTGGGTGTGTTTTAAGTCTACTTTATTGTTGTGCTCTCAGCAGCTTTGAGATTCCTGCTTTGATGCAATTTGACTGTTCTCAGTGTCTGTCTCCTTGACCCTGGCACTGGTTGAGAGGCTTGCTAGTGAAGCAGCACGCTTACTTATCTTGCCAATACATCCAACATATAAAGGCACAAAGTAAATATTTTCAACTGGTATAATGCATACCAAGGAAAGACTAAAGCAATGCAAACTCAACCACCATCAAGCAATCATCAGACTTCTGCAGTTCAAGTTCAGTATAACAAGAGACTGCCAGTCTCCAGGTTTTCCAATTCCACCCCTCCAGCTGGGCAGAGTAGCCAGGGAACACTTCCATCCTAGCCCAACAGTACACTGTAGGTAGCCCGTGCATAGTCCTGGTATATCCAAAACATCTTCAGGTCTCCATGCCAACCACAGTCCATCTTCCAAAGGCTCTTTCAGCCTATCAGGGCATCAGGCCCTGCCTCATGCCGCATCTCAGCAGTGACTCCTGGAACCATGTGCAATTCATGACCATTCCATGCATTTTTCATGTTTCCAAAATCAATACCAGGTGTGCAGGACACAGCCATATTCTTAATTCACAGATGGAATAAATCATAACCTTGAAAAGCATGTTCCTTCTCCAGTCAACTCTTTCAAACATTTTGCATTTCTATGATAGTCTTTCCTCAGGCATCTTCTCCATTGTTTTAATGTAAAGCAGTTGGAATATCTTCCTTAAGATTGTAAATGTGTTGACAATAGCAGCTTCAGTAACCTAAAAACAGTCTCAGTGCCTGTAATTTGAACTTGCTTGAGGTTTTCCAACTTAAAATCTCAAAGTTCAATACTGTCTGCACTTAGCATTCTCAGAGTCTCATCAGAATAGTCCATAAAACTTGGCTTACCACTCCAGAAGGCATCTTCAGTTGCAAGGACCAAGTCCATGCCCATTCCTCCAAAACAAAAGTTCCAAAAGACCAACATCCACATGGTCAGGTTCATCTCAGCCTACTCCTCGGTACCAACTTCTGTATCAGACAGCTTCAGTTTCACTGAGATGAACTTCCAGACCAGCACAGTTATGCAGGAAGGGATATTTATTAAGGGATAAATTTATTAAGGATATTACAGATCCAGGGGAAGCTCCATAATGGCAGAAGAAGCTGGCCTACCTTCATAGGTCCAAGCAGAGAGAGAGAGAGAAGCACAAGCCTAAAAGTCAAAAGTCTCACAGCACAGCACACTTCAGGAACTCCAGCTAGGCACATTTTTTATATCTTTAGATTGAAATCTGAAACCCACCACCACACCTTAAGATCTGCTAAGCGACACTGCCTCCAGCCAGGTGGCTGCAAATGCAAACTACAAGCTAATAAAACACTGAATGTGTTGGGAGCCATCTATTCAAACTACAACATTAAGTGTTTGTTGGTCATGTGTATTTCTTTCTTTGCAAACAGTTCAATTCTCTGCCTTATTTCTTAAATGCATTGTTTGACCTTTTATTGCTTAGTATTTTGAGTTCTTTGTAAATTCTATATATTAACCCTCTGTTGAAGGTATAGCTAGTGAGGATTTTCTCCCATTCTATAGGTTGTCTATTGATTCTGTTGATGGTTTGTTTATGTGTACAATAGCTTTTTACTTTCATGAGATCCCACTGGTTGAGTGTTTGTCTAGTTCCTTGGGCTACTGGGGTCTTATTCAGAAAGTCTTTCATATGCCTATATCTTTGAGTGTTCTCCTTAGTTTTTTCTTCTGGGTTGTTTTAGAGATTTAGGTATGATATTGTGGTATCTAATATATTTGAAGTCATTTGGGGGCAGGAAGAGAAATGTGGGTCTAAATTCATTCTTCTATATATGTGGTTATCCAATTTCTCTGGAACCATTTGTTGAAAGTGCTGTCTTTTTTCCATTGTACATTTTTGGCCTCATTTCCAAAAATCAAGTACCTGTAGTAGCTTCAATTATAACCTGGATCTTCTATTCTATTCCACTGATCTATGTGTCTGTTTTTGTTCTAGTACCATGCTGTTTTTATTACGAAAATTATTATTATTACTAAAATTATTTTGGAATATATTTTGAAATAATATATGGTTATACCACCACCAGAAATATTTATTTTGCTGAGGATATTTTTAACAATATAAGGTCTTCTGTGTTTCCATACAAATTGTGAAGAATGTTTCTGGAATTGTTATTGGAATTTCATTGAATATGTATATTGCTTTGGTGTGATAATCATTTTCACAATATTTTTTTAAATATATTTACTTGCAAGCACAGAGACATAGAAAAGAGATAGCAAAGAAAATGAGCCTCCAGCTGCTGAAAATAAATTCCAGATACATGCATCTCTTTGTGTATCTAGCATTACACAGGTACTAGGGAATCAAACCTGTTGCAAATCCAATGACCCTTTACTTTCTGCATTTGTGATACTCTCATAGTCCCAGGTAGGCTGTACAATTTTTAGTCTAGGTGGGTAAGGGGGAAATAAAGCTGACATTGAAGATCTAGACACTTCTTAAGCATTTAAGTCCCCTATTTTCAAAAGATTTAGCATTTTTCTACTGCCTTAATGCAGAACAGCTGAGCCGATCTCAATGGTAGCAATCTGTGAAACAACTGCAGCTTAAACAGACTGTTCCCTTTTGCCAAAATTTCACTTATTTCTTTAAAATATCAATCTACTCACACTAGCCCATTTCTTCTAAACTCAACCCTGCTCAAGTTCTCAGAACACCAGCAGAAGGCAGTCTCTAATACAAACTATCTCTATACCTGTCCAGACAATGCTCCTTCTTTCCCTCATAGGCCAAGCCTGCATAGTTCTTTCTGAACTTAGGTCTTTCAAATTGTGATCAGAATTGTCCATCCAATGCCAATTACAGCCTTAGGCTAAGGTTTCAAATTCTTCCTCCTACAAATCAGTTTCAAAGGGCCAAAAGCCACATAAGTTACTGGGACAAAACACCAGAACAAAAGCAGATGATGGGAGGAAAGAGTTTATTTTGGCTTATAGTCTTTAAACTTCATCATGGCAGAGAAAGGATGATAGAATAGAGGCTTGGCATTATGTCCTGCCACAGCAGATAGAAGATATCAAGGAGCTTGTACTGACAAGGAGAGCTGGCTATACTATACCTAATCCCAACCTCAGCAACACACCTCTTCAGCAAGGCTCTGCCTCCCAAATTGCCACCAACTGGGGACCAAGTATTTAAAACACATGAGGCTATGGGAGACATTTCACACTCAAACTACCACAGTTACTTTATAACTGCTTTTCATTTGACAGCATGTTGTGGAGCCTTTTTGATGTCAGTGAACACAGACATACAACATCCTTTTAAAATTATGCATTATATTTTTATGTGATATAAAGTACTGTATTTAATCAGTATCTTATAAATAAAAGATAATTGTATATTTTAAATGAAATAGTTTTGGTATCAACTATTTTGGAGAAAATCCAATTTAAAATACAGCCATTAATTTCATCCTTTTTCAAATAAGTTACATGATAATTGAAGTGTAGGAGGTTTAAGCATGTATGTTTAAGGAGAGAGATGTCTGACAGAATATGTTTGTTCTTTACACAATAATTTTACTTCATAGTTCAGAACTGGCTAACAATGGTTGCCTTAAAGTAAAAAAGTCTTGAAAATACAGATTTTTGTTTGACTTTTTGTTTGTTTACTTTTCTTTTTTTTTCTTTAATGTAAAGACAGAATGCACATTAAGTAGAAAATTGTCTCTGCTCCAATCATAAATATGAGATCTCTTTTATGTATCTAGATGTTTGTGTATATATACTTCCAAGATTTAATCTAAAGGTAAAAAAATAAAACACTTATTTAAGAAGAAAAGTTTGAACCTAAGAGATTGGTTTTAAAATACAATAAGCATATAAGAATTATGAATGGAAACAAATGTCTAAGATGTGTTAATAAAAAAAAATCATGATGGTCTTTTGGTCAAGATGGCCTCCTAACCATACGTCAGCTCCTGTGCTAATATCAGAAGGTAGTGAGAACTGAGGAGATAAATCACTGCTCACACTTCAGCCACGGCCCAGGTGAGACCACAAAGGAATGAGTGAGATGAACAAGAGTGCTGTTTCCATGGTGAGCCTGACAATGAGCACCAAGGTAAAGTAGACAGATGCTGAGGATACTCAGCATATACCAAAGCAGAAATCCAGAATCCCCTGAGAGCTTTTCACTGAAGTGAAACACACCCATCATGGCTCAGGGACATTTTTTGCTGAAGAGGGGGAAGAAAGATTGTCAGAGCCACAGGTTGGAACAGCATACCCAGAGGCATTGCCCCCCTCACCAATGATTGACTGTTGCTCTCACAACTCAAAACCCACAACCCCATGGGAAGTGCCAGAAATTCCACGAAGTAGGGACCTCATCAGAATGGGGCTGGGGAGGAGGGAAATGATAGTACCAACTCATGATGTGTCCATACAAAATACATTCATAATAACAAAAAATAATAAAATAATAAAAAGGAAAAATCATGATGTATAAAAAATAGTTCCTGTCAACAAAGGTCTCTGTCTAGTGACATGGTTGTCTGAACAAATAATTTTAAATATAAGAATCTTTATTTGATTGATAAATGCATAAAGAACTATGGGGTGCTGGGTGTGGTGGCGCATGCCTTTAATAACAGCACTCAGGAGGCAGAGGTAGGAGGATCACCATGAGTATGAGGCTACCCTGGGATTACATAGTGAATTCCAGGTCAGCCTGGACTACAGACCCTACCTCAAAAAATCAAAAAGAGAAAAAAAGATTACGGGGAAAAGAAAAGAAGCTTGAGAAAGAACAAATATAAAGGATTATACATATGTCGTATGCCTAAAAGATAAGTAAAATTGTACTGAGGGAATGAAATGAGGGAAATATTTTTTCATGTAAAAGAGTAGTGAGACCAGGCATGGTGGCACATACCTTTAATCCCAGCACTCAGGAGGCTGAGGTACAAGGACCACTGTGAGTTTCAGGCCAGTCTGACACTACATAGTGAATTCTAGGTCAGCCTGGGATACAGTGAGACCTTACCTCAAAAAAAAAAAAAAAAGAAATTAATCTGGGCATGGTGGCTTGCGCCTTTAACCCCAGCACTTGGGAGGTAGAGGTAGGAGGATCGCCATGAGTTCAAGGCCACCCTGAGAATGCAGAGTGAATTTCAGGTCAGCCTGAGCTAGAGTGAGACCCAACCTCAAAAAAACAAATAAAATAAAATAAAATAAAATAAAAAAGAAATTAAAAATAAAAGAGTAATGGGCTGGAGAGAGGGCTTAGCAGTTAAGGCACTTACCTGCGAAACCTGAGAACTCATATTCGAATCTTCAGGTCCCATGTAGCCCGATGCACAGTGATGTAAGCACACAATATCACACATGTGCACAAGGGGGCACACACATCTGGAGTTCATTCACAGTGGCTGAAGACCCTAGTGCCCATTCTCTCTCTCTCTCTGCCTCTTTCTCTCAAAATGATTAATAATAATAATAAACTAATAATAAGTAGTAGTAGTAGTAGTGAAATACAGTGCATCTCAGTTACTAATGGGTCCCTTTAAAACATGGGCCAAGGGCTAGGGGGATTGCTTAGGGGATAGGGCATTTACCTTTGAAGCCTAAGGACCCAGGTTCAATTCCCAATCCTCATGTAAGCCAGATGCACATGGTAGCACATTGTGTGGGGTTTGCTTGCAGTGGTAGAGGCACTGGCATGCCCATTTTTTCTGTCTCTCTCTCAAATAAATAAAACATTTAAGGAAAAAAAAAAACAGTGCTCAAGTGCTTCAAGTGCAGAATAGGCATCTCACATTCAATGTTCTACTTCCAACAATTCTTACTCAGTTGAATCAGCATTTCTCAACAAACTCTTCAGAATTCCTATATACTCTAAGGCTAATAGCCCAGGGTTTAGCTTGCAGGAACTAACTCTTAATTTAAGAAGACATATCTCACATCCACTTACAACCTTCTTTGTTGTTTCCATATAACTGTATTTCTACATGAATATACTCAAACTATATTTATCAGTTCTGAATATGTTTTGAATCCTCTTGAGGAACTCTTCTGAGGTACTCCCTCACTGAGGTCATGGTTCTGATCTATGATGATGCCTTCTGAAATTTACCAATTTAAGAATCAACTTGGGCAGAGTAATAAAAAGATATTGAAGTCATAGGCATGAAATTATAGACTTTTTATGTGGTAGTTCTCTGACATTCTAGTAAAAGCTCATGTACTCGATTCTAATAATGTTTTTAAATATGTGAAGTAAAATAGAAAGAAGTAAAATAATTATACTAAAATAACCAAATTGTAGACTTAATTCAGTATGTCCAGAGAAGAGAGTAGAACATAGCAAGCTGTGGACACAGAAACAGAAAAGTGATATGTGGGTCTGAAATAGAGAAGTGTGCAATGCCTACCATCCTGTCACCCCTGACACTGCCCACAGAACAAAGAGATTGAAACAACAAAAAGAACATGGCAGGCAGTGCAAGTTACAGCAGAGTTTGGAAGGGAGTCTGAAGCAGAGAGATTCTTAACTTTTCCTCCAAATACACACACACACACACACACACACACACACACACACCATAGCAGGGAGGAACTATGTGAAATTTCACAAGTGAGAGAGAGAGAGAGAGAGAGAGAGAGAATATGGGTGTTCCAGGGGCTCTAGCCACTGAAAACAAACTCCAAATGCATGCACCACCATGTGCATCTGGCTTATGCGGGTTCTAGAGAGTTGAGCCTGGGTCCTTGGGCTTCACAGGCAAATGCCTTAACTACCAAACCATCTCTTCAGCCTGAGAGATTTTTCTTTGGTCCAGACTGGACCAAAGGAGAAACACTCCAAGACATATTATCATTAAGACTCTAAACATTGACACCAAAGAGAAAATCCTAAAAGCAACTATGGAAAAACAGCACACCACTTATAAAGGAAACCCCATAAGAATAACTCCAGACTTCTCAATGGAAACCCTGAAAGCTAGAAGGGCCTGGAATGAAACACTGCAAAGTCTAAGAACCTATGGCTTCCAACCCAAACTACTCTATCCAGCAAAAGTATCCCTCGTAATAGATGGTAAAAGAAAAACATTCCATGACAAAACTCAGCTTTACAATTATATGAACACAAAACGAAACCTACAGAGAGCATTTCAGGAAATTCTCCACAGAGAAGAAAAATAATCAAACTCAAGTGCCTACAAGAAGCAGATCACAATAACCAAACTCAGAGTAGGGTCAAAAAATTTCAAAGTCCATGAAAAGACCAACCAACATATTTACCATCATAATATGGCAGGGATCAAATCAAATCAAATCTCACAGTCATTACCCTAAATATTAATGGCCTGAATTCACCCATAAAGAGACACAAGCTAACAGGATGGATCAAAAAATTAGACCCCTCAACTGATGCCTTCAAGAAAACCACCTCACCACTAAAGACAGATACCTCCTCAGGGTGAAAGGGTGGAAAACAATATCCCAAGCAAATGGGAAATAAGAAACAAGCAGGCGTAGCTATATTAATATCAGATAAAATAGACCTCAAACCAAAAATAATCAAAAAAGACAAAGGAGGCCACTTCCTACTTAACAAGGGAACGATCCATCAAGAGGATATTACAATCATAAATCTGTATACAACAAATACAGGGGCACCACAGTTCATAAACCAAAACCTACGTGACAATAAAACAAAAATAAGCACCAACACCATCATAGTTCACCATTCAGTACACCATTATCAGTAATAGACAGGTCATCCAAACAGACACTCAACAGGGAAGTAAGAGAGTTCAACAAATCCATAGATCACTTAGCCCTCATGGACATCTACAGAACTTTCCATCCCAAATCCACATACTACACATTCTTCTCAGCAGCCCATGGAACATTCTCGAAAATAGACAATATACTGAGTCACAAAGCCTGCCTCCACATATTTAGGAAGATTGACATAATTCCCTGCATGATATTAGATCACAATGCTATATTGCTAGACATTAACAACAAAAGACCCACCAAGAATCCCAAGCACACCTGGAAACTGAACAGCACACTTTTAAACAATAAATGGATAGTGGATGAAATAAAAAATGAAATTGCAAAATTTCTAGAATTGGATGAAATGAGAACACATCGTACCAAAACTTATGGGACACAAAGTAGGTGGTCCTCAGGGGAAAATTCATAGCACTCAATGCCTTCATAAAAAAGACAGAAAGTCCCAAATCAATAACCTAACCATCCACCTAAAGGCACTGGAAAAGCAAGAAAAATCCAACCCAAAGAGCTCCAGAAGGAAAGAACTAATTAAAATCAGAGCAGAAATTAATGAATTGGAAACTAAGAACATGATTAAGACAATTTACAAAACAAAGAGCTGGTTAATTGAAAAAATAAACAAGATTGAGAAACCCCTGGCCAATTTGATGAAGCAAAAAGAAAAAAAAAAAGAGAGAGAGAGAGAGAGAGAGATGCTTCAAATTAACAAAATATAAAAGGAAAAAGGAGAGATCACAACAGACATAACTGGAACATAACTGGAGAATCATCAAGACTTATTTCAAAAATTTCTACTGCACAAAACTGGATAATGTGGAGGAGACGGATTAGTTCCTGGACACATGCCATCTATCAAAGCTAAACTCAGAGCAGATTAATCTCCTCAATGAACCTATCAGACTCATGGAGATTGAAAAAGTAATAATAATAAAAAAAAAACCTCCCCAAAAAGAACAGTCCAGGACCAGATGGCTTCTCATCTGAATTCTACCAAACCTTCATGGAAGAACTCCAACCAATCTTCCGCAAACTGTGCCACACAATGGGAGAACAGGGAACGCTACCCAACTCCTTTTATGAAGCTAGCATCACCCTAATTCAAAAACCAGGCAGAGATGCCATAAGAAAAGAAAACTACAGGCCTATTTACGTGATGAACTTAGATGCACACATCCTGAACAAAATCCTCGCAAACTGAATCCAACAACACATCAAAAGCATTACCCAGCTTGACCAAGTGGGATTCATCCCAGGAACACAGGGGTGGTTCAACATACAGAAATCTGTCAATGTAATACACCACATAAACAAGGTTAAACACAAAAACCACATGATCATTTCAATAGATACAGAAAAGGCCTTTGACATGATACAACATGACTTCATCATCAAAACATTAGAGAGAATTGGCATGGTTGGTTCATATATTAACATAATAAAGGCAATCTACAAAGCTCCTAAGGCCCAAATAATACTTAATGGAGGGAGACTGGAGGAATTCCCATTACGATCAGGAACAAGACCGGGTTGTGCACTCTCACCTCTGCTTTTCAATATAGTACTGGAAGTCCTAGCTCAGCAACAAGACAGGAGAAGGAAATAAAAGGGATACAATTTGGAAAGGAAGAAGTTAAGTTAGCTCTATTCACTGATGACATGATTGTATATTTAAGAGACCAAAGAGACTCCATTCCAAAACTGCTGAGGGTGATTAACTCCTATAGCAAAGTAACACGATACAAAATCAATGCACAAAAATCAGTAGCCTCTCTATATGCAAATGACAAAGAAACAGAGAAGAAATAAGGGACATGGTCCCATTTTCAATAGCAACAAAAATAAAATAAAATAAAATACCCTGGAATAATGTTAACCAAGGAAGTGAAAGATCTATACAACCAAAATATAACAACACTCAAAAAAGTAATTGAGGCAGACTTGAGAAAATGGAAAGACCTCCCATGCTCCTGGATAGGCAGAATTAACATTGTGAAGATGACAATCCTACCAAAGGCAATATACAGATTCAATGCAATTCCAATCAAAATCCCTACAGTGTTCTTCACAGAGATAGAAAAAATGATCTCAAATTTCATGTGGAAAGGCAGAAGGCCTCGCATATGCTCAGCAAAAGAAATACCTCTGGAGACATCACCATACGTGATCTAAAGCTGTATTACAAAGCCATAGTAATAAAAACAGCATGGTACTGGCATAAAAACAGGAGTATAGACCAATGGAATAGTCTTGAGGACCCGGACTTTGGGTCAAGCATGTATAGATACTTGATATTTGAAAAAGACCCTAACAATATAGGCTGGAAAAAAGACTGCATCTTCAACAAATGGTGCTGGAAAAACTGGATAAGCATATGCAGGAAATGGAAACTTGATCCACTCATTTCACCATGCACTACAGTCAAGTCCAAATGGATCAAAGACCTCAATATAAGACCAGAAACTCGACTACTACTGAAAGAAAATATAGGAAGTACTTTCCATGATATAGGAATGGAAAAAGACTTCCTGAACAAAACCCCAGTAGCTCATGATCTTAAACAGTTACTCAACAAATGGGATCAGATAGAGCTGAAAAGTTTCTTTACAGACAAGCATACAATAAGCAAAGCCAGTAGATTACCCACAGAATGGGAGGAAATATTTGCTGGTTATCCAACCGACAGAGGCCTAATCTTTAGAATCTACAAAGAACTCAAAAATCTAAACAGTAAGAAGTCAAACACCCCACTCACAAAATGGGGCAAAGAGCTGAACAGGCAGTTCACAGAGGAAGAAATACAAATGGCAAACACACACTTAAGAAAATGTTCATCATCCCTAATCATCAGAGAAATGCAAATTAAAACAACTATGAGATTCCACCTTACCACAGTAAGGTTAGCAAACATCAAAATCAAATGAAAATAAATGTTGGCAATGATGTGGGAAGTAGGAACACTCATCCACTGCTGGTGGGAATGTAAGATGGTACAACCACTGTGGAAAGCAATATGAAGACTCCTGATAAAGCTGACTATAGAGATTCCAACAGACTCAGTTATTCCCTTACTGGCCATCTACCCTAAAACCTTCAAACCACAGGCTAGAGAGATTTGCTCAACCATGTTTTTAGCAGCTCAATTCATAACAGCTAAGAGCTGGAATCAACCCAGATGTCCATTACTAGAAGAATGGATAACTAAGATGTGGTTTATCTACACAATGGAATTCTATACAGCAGTAAGAAAAAATGACACAATGAAATTTGAGGAACAATGGTTGAACCTGGAACAGATCATTCTCATTGAACTTACTGAATCACAGAGAAAAAAATCATCACATAGTCTCACTCATATACAGCACCTAACCTGATTCTACCCAAGATGCCTTACATACCCAGCAAGAATCTTGTGGACTAGTCAATATGAGGGATGGGAAGGGAGGGGAGGTCAACAGAGGGGGTGGGAAACACAAATCTAGACCCAAATAGCAATGGTATCATAAAATTCTACATCCTAACGGGCAGACAAAATTTCTGAACCTTCACCAGGCCCTTACAGGGAACATCTGAGCCACAAGACACTGGAGAGTGTATGATGAAGATTGGCCTTAATCTTCTACAGCTTCTCTCCCTCCCCATCTCTCTCTCTTACTATCTCTCTCTCTCTCTTCTAACTGTTGTATATTAGTTATCTTTTTCTTCCTTTTCTTAGTGGGCACTGACATGTAATTCCCAGTACCAGCATGTGGCTATCATCCACAATGAGCTTTTGATCAGAAAGACCTACAAGGTTTCCTAAAAGACAGACAGATTTCTGTCAGAGTACTTGATGACCAACCAAAGGTTAGTGATAAGACCCTACTGCTGAAGACACCTTTTGTGGTTGACACGTAAAATGGAATGGCATGGCTGGAAGCTGGAAGACATTCAGTCCCCAGACAGTCAGCACGTCTAGTGCCAGAAGGTACTACATGGGCGACTGGGGGGAAATTACCAATATCTGTCCAAGCAACTCATGGTCTAACATACTTAGCAGCAAATAACCTGTTGTGATGCCCACACAAGTGCAATAGTGGCACACAGTTATGTTGGGGAACCAACTGCTCTCGATTCATCTAACTGATTCCCTCAGTGGTACAGGACCCCTAGCTGGAGCTGGGAAACAAGTCAGAACCATATCCAAACATAAGCCTGCTCTCCGTTATCAAGCTATCATCAATCATGGGCTACAGGAGGGCCTACACCTATTTAAATCTGTATAAAAAAATGTAAGGGTTATCTCATTTGTCTGGTGCTAACTTACTCTCTGTTGGAGAATCTGCTTCTCTTTTTCAGATAGATGTAGATCCTAAGGAGAGAGCCACCCCATCATACCTCAAAAGGGCCCTGGCTGAATCCAAGAATAATCGGCCAAACAAGGAAGGATGCTGTTTTCTTGGTGAACCAGGTACCAGCACAAGGGTGAAAGATATCAACACAGAGAAAAATCAACTCCTACCAAATCAGAGATCCAGAGACCCAGAGGCCCCCAACACTTCATCACTGAAGCAGACCAAAAATGAACCCACCATGGCTCTGGGAAATTTTGTGGAAGAGGGGGCGGAAAGAATGTCAGAGCCATGTTGGGTCATGATACGCAGAGACATTTATCCTTCCCATAACTGTGGACTAACTCCAGAATGCATGACCCATATTCCTCCACAAGCAGGGGCCAAGGGGAGGGGGTAGGTCATGGATGAGCCTAATAATGGTACCAAACTGACGGTATTCGCTGAGTACAAAACTAATTAATAAAAAAAAAGAATGGAACAAGACATGGGTGCCCAATTCTTACCATGGACCTTCAACACAGTACTAGAAACTCTAGCACAAGCAATAAGGCTGGAGAAAGATATAAAAAGGATACAAATTAAAAAGGAAGAAGTCAAACTAGCCCATTTTGCAGATGATATGTTCCCATACATAAGTGATCTTTAGGCTCTTACATAAAAATTCTAAAGGTGATAAAATCCTTCAGCCAAGTGGCAGGATACAAATGATCACACAAAAATCAGTAGCCTTTCTATATGCAAAATACAAATATATGGAGAAAGAAATCAGTAAGTTTGTCCCATTTTAAATAACCACATTAAAAAATCAGATACCTTAGAATAGCACTAAGCAAGGATGTTAAAGACCTATATACTGAAAACATAAAAACACTCAAGAAATAAATTAAGGACAACATGAGAAGGTGGAAAGATTTTCCATGTTCCTGGGTAGGTAGCATTAATATTGTGAAAATGGTAATCCTACTAAAAGCAATATACAGATTCAAAGCAATATCAATAAAAATTCTGACATTATTCTTCACAGAGATCAAAAAAGTAATCTCAAAATTTATACAGAATGGCAGAAGGCCTCAGATAACCAAAAATATCCTCAGCAAAAGAAACCCCTCTGGGGCGTTGCGTCTTGATACATGCCTTTAATCCCAGCATTTGGGAGGCTGAGATAAGAGGATCACTATTAGTTCACTCTGAGACTACATAGTGAATTCCAGGTCAGCCTAAGCTAGAGCAAGACTACCTAAAAAACAAACAAACAAACAACAAAAAAGAAACACCTCTGGAGATATCACAATACCCAATCTAAAGGTATACTACAAAGCCATAGTAACAAAAACATGGTATTGGCATAAAACCAGACTTATCAACCAATGGAAAAGAATTGAAGACCCAGTTCTTAGCTCAAGTAACTATAGCTACTCAACCTTTGACAAAGGAGCCAACAATGTACACTGAAGGAAAGACAGCATCTTCAACAAGGTGTTGGACAAATTGGATAACCACATGGAGGAAGAAATGAAACTAGACCTAGTCCTCTCACAATGTGCAAAACCAATGTCAAATGGATTAAAACTTCAGCATAAGAGCAGAAACTTTTAAATGCTGGAAGAAAAATTAGGGGGAACTCTCCCCATTATGAGAGTGGGGAAAGACTTCCTGGACAATATGCCATTAGTCCAGGAAATTAATCAATCACTCAACTAGTGGGATCTCATGAAGCTAAAAAGCTTTTGTAGAGACAAACACGATAAACAGAGCCAACAGACTAGCAATAGAACGGGAGAGATTTTCACCAGCTGACAGAGGCCTAATATCCAGAATCTACAAAGAACTCAAAAAATTAAGCAATAAAAAAAATCAAACTCGGCTGAATGGATAGCTTAGCAGTCAAGACACTTGCCTGCAAAGCAAAAGGACCCAGGTTTGATTCTCCAGTTCCCACGTAAGCCAGATGCACATGGTGGAACATTCATATGGAGTTCATTCGCAGTGGTTAGAGGCCTTCTCTCTAGCTCTTTCTCTCTGTGTCTCTAATAAACAAATAAAAATAAATCTTTAAGAAAAAAATAACTACTGTTTCTTAAAAACAAACCATCCACTCAAAATATGGGGCAGAGAACTGAGTAGGAAATTCTCAATGGAAGAAATACAAAAGGCTAGTACTCACTTAATATGTTCAACATCCTTAACCATCAGGGAAATACAAATTAAAACATCTATGAAATTCTGCCTTACTGTAGTCAGGATGGCAATCATTAAAAAGTCCAAAGGACAGCAAATGTTGGTAAGTATGTAGTGGGAGTAAAAAATTGTACAACCACTATGGAAATCAATATGGAGACTTTTGAAAAAGATGAAAATAGAGATACCAACAGTCTTAGCTATTCCTCTGTTCGGTATCTACCCTAAAGGCTCCACTATTCACTGCAGAGATATTTGATCAACTATATTTATAACTGTTCTATTCACAATAGCTAAGAACTGGAATGAACCCAGATACCCATCATTTGATGATTGGATAATGAAGACGTGGTACATACACACAATGGAATTCTACTCAGCAGTAAGGGAAAATGACATAATGAAATTTGTAGGAAAATGGACAGACTTGGAACACATCATACTAAGCAAACTCACACAAGTACAGAAAGACAAATGTCACATGTCCCCCTCATCTTTGCTTCCTAAGCTGAAATAGCTTGAGTTGCAGGCATACCTTACAAGCAACTCCTGGGACAGATAATAGGGATGGAAGGGTTTGGGGGTTAATGGGAAGAGGAGGGTGGGGTAGATACACACAAAACTAAATCCAATAGGAGTTGGTACCAGTAAAACCTTCCTCCTAAGTAGCCAACTAAAATATATAAACCTCAATAGGAGTATGTGGAGATTGTCTGATAAGAAGTTCTCTGGAGAAGGTGGGATGAAGCCTAACTCTAAAATATTTGGCTCAGGCTTGTAACCCCCAGTACCAGAAATCAGTGACAACCCACATTGAGCTGTTGATTAGAGAGACCTATGAGGTCCCCAAAATAAGACAGTCTTCTGTCAAAGCACTTGATTACCTGCCTGAGGTGAAAGGTAAGATCCTATTGCTTAAGACACCACATATTGCCAACACAAAACACTCAGATATCAGATTGACTCTGTAAGGAATCCAGTTCCAAGATGGTTAGCCAGTATATTACTAGAAAGCACTACATGAGCTTCTGGAGAAAAATGGCCAACAATGTTGTGTGCTAGCAGGGGACACTGCTATATGCAAGCAACCAACATGACAAGATGAACACACCTGTGCAATAGCAGCGCACAGCCTAGGCGGATAACCAATGGCTCTCTGGCTAAGAGATCAGCTCAATGGGAAGGAGCCCATAACTGGAATGAGGAGCTAAGTCAGCATCCTCTGGAGACCAAGATTATGGACTCCAATGAGAAGCTCCTACTAGTCATTAACCAAAAGAGAGTCTGCACCTATCAAAATCTCTCTAAATTAACAATGTTTATCCCAGTTAACCTATGTTGACCTGACCTCAATCTCTGTTGGAGGAATCTGTTTTTCATTTTCAGAAGTCAGAAAGAACTGAGGACAATCAAAATGTATCAACAAAATGAGAAAAGATAGCTGATTCCCTGACAGGAGATGAACCACCCCTCACACATCAGCTAGGGCCTAGGTGAAACCACACAGGAATTGGCAGAATTAGCAAGAGTACTACTTATCTAGCAAGCCTGACAACCAGTGACAGGGTGATTGAGACAGATGCTGAGG
Source organism: Dipus sagitta (assembly GCA_036346955.1). Taxonomy (NCBI): domain Eukaryota; kingdom Metazoa; phylum Chordata; class Mammalia; order Rodentia; family Dipodidae; genus Dipus; species Dipus sagitta. Next base: position 70,359,677 of record CM070772.1, read on the forward strand.
ATACTCAAAACATATCAAAGTAGAAATCTAGAAGCTGCTGAGAACTCAACACTAAAGTAGACTTAAAACACATCCAACTTCCAACGAAGTTGGAAGAGAGTCAGTCCCCAGACAGTCAGCGCGTCTAGTGCCAGAAGGTGCTACATGGGCGACTGGGGGAAAATGACTAATATCTGTCCAAGCAACGCATGGTCTAACCTACTTAGCAGCAAATAACTTGTTGTGATGCCCACACAAGTGCAGTGGTGGCACACAGCCATGGTGGGGAACCAACTGCTCTCAATTTGGCTAACTGATCCCCTCACTGGTATGAGACCCATAGCTGGAGCTGGGAAACAAGTCAGAACCATATCCAAACATAAACCCACTCTCCAATATCAAGCTACCATCAATTGTGGGCTACAAGAGGGCCTACACCTATTAAATTCTCTATAAAAAAAAAAGGGTTATCTCATTTGTCCTGATGCTAACTTACTCTCCGTTGGAGAATCTGCTTCTCTTCTTCAGATAGATGTAGATCCTAAGGAGAGAGCCACCCCATCATACCTCAAAAGGGCCCCGGCTGAAACTACGAAAAATTGGAGAAACAAGCAAGGGCGCTGTTTTCCTGATGAACTGGATACCAGCACAAGGGGGAAGGAGATCAGCACAGAGAAAAATCAACTCCTACCAAATTAGAGAGCCAGAGCCTCAGAGCCCCCCAACACCTCATCACTGAAGCAGACCCAACATGGCTCAGGGAAATTTTGCGGAAGAGGGGGCGGAAAGAATGTCAGAGCCACATGTTGGGGTCATGATATGCAGAGACATTTAGCTTACCCATAACTGTGGGCTAACTCCACAATGCATGACCCATATACCTCAACAAGGAGGGGCCAAGGGGAGGGGGTAGTTCATGGATGAGCCTAATAATGGTACCAAACTGACTGTAAAAAATAAAATAAAATAAAAAATAAAAATGAAAAAAAAAAAAAAAAACACATCCACCCTGGCCCAGGAACTTTATAGGAGGAAATGGAATGATTGTAAGAGACACAAAATGGGAGGAAATATCCAGAGGCATTGCACCCTGCCACACAGTGACTAACTGCTGCATTCTCAATTTATAACCCACAATCCCATTGTGAATACCAGCAACTTCACTGAAGAGGGCCCTCAGTGGAATGGGGGCAAGGAAGAGGGAAATGATGGTACCCAACCCATGATGTATCCATACAAAGTTTCTACTTAAATGTGAAAAGAAAGAAATATAAAAAAGAAAAGAAAAAAGGATTCAGTGAGGCATTTGGAAGAGGAGAAAGGTGAGTACTGGATGGGAATTATGATCATGGGATATTGTCTGTATTTATACAAGTTGTCAATAAAAAAATTAAAACATTTGTAAAGAAATAAAAAAGACATCATGGCTGAGGATTTCCCTAACTTAAAGAAAGAAATGGACATCCAAACACAAGAGGCATTGAGAATCCCAAGCAGACTGGAGAACTTATTCATGACATATCACAGTCAAGATGTCAGAAATACAAAGCAAAGAAACAATACTAAATGAAGTAGGAAAATTGCCAACTTACATACAAAATCAAAAATAGTGGTATAACATCCAATATTTTGTAAACAACACTAAAATGCAGGAAATCATGGAATGGTATATTTTATGACCTGAAGGTAAATAACTGTCAATCATTACATGACCAGAAAAGTTACCTCTAAAACTGATGGAGAAAAAGTATCCTTGAAGCATAAGTGGAACAAATTCATGGCAATGAAGACAATTCTTGTAAGGAGAAAGAAGAAAAGTTTATCCATACAAAGAATGCATTTCCTGACAGGAGCCCATGAACAGAGGAGAGTCAGGAAGGAATAAATTATGATCAACACAGCAAACCCACAACACTGACAACGGAGGAAGAAATGCATTAGAAAAAATGTAATCAATCATTACAGCAACCAAAAAATCATGGTAAATAGCAAATCTCTGTCAATAACAACCTTAAATGCAAATGTCCTTAACTCATCAGAAGACTCAGACTAGGCTGGCGACATGGTTCAGCAGTTAAGGCGCTTGCCTGCAAAACCTAAGAACCTGAGTTCTATTCCCTATTGCTCATGTCAAACCAGATGCATAAGGTAGCTGGAGTTCATTTGCAGTGGCTGGAGGCCCTGGTGGGCCCATTCTCTCTCTCTGTCTCTCTGTCTCTCTCTCTCTCTCTCTCCCCCCTCTCTCTCTCTGTGTGCGTGTGTGTGTGTGTGTGTGTCTTTCTCTCTCACTCTCTCAAATAAATAAATATTTTTTAAAAAAAGATCCAGACTGACTGGAATTGAAAACATGATCCACTATCCGTGGCCTCCAAGAAATTCATACAACTACCCAAGATGTTGAAAAACTGAAGGTCAAAGGTTGGAAATCAAACACCAAATAAATGGAAGATGTAACAAGCTGGCATAATAATCCTCAAATCTATAGACTTCAAATCAAAACTAGTGAGAAGAGATAAAGCAGGGCATTATATAAATAATTGATCAGTGAGATAGAACTGCTGTAAGTATTTATGCATTGAATCGTTGGACTTCCAGTTTCATAAAACAAACACTAAAAGTCAAAAAAGATCTCATAGATCCTGATCTAATAATACCATAGTCTTCAATACTCCATTCTCATACTTAGATATGTCTTCCAAACTAAAGATCAGCAAAGAAACTACAGAGCTAAATCATATCACAAATGTATTTAACAGAATATTATATCCAACTGATAGGGAATACATGTTTTTCTCAGTGGAACATGGAACTTTCTGTAACATTATAGGCTAAATTATAGGCCACAAAGGAAAATTTAACAAACTCAAAAAGAATGAAATAATTCATTGTATCTGATCATACGATTGTGGAATAAAACTAGACATCAACAACAAGAAAACTGAAAAATACACTTCTGAATTTAAGTCATGGAAGAAATCAGAGAGGAAATAAAAATTTCCTAGGATCAAACAAAAGTGATAGTTCAGTCTCTCAGAACCTCTAGGATATAGCCCAAGGCAGTCCTAGGAAGAAACTTCTCACGTTAAAAAAAAAGAGTCAGCCGGGCGAGGTGGCGCATGCCTTTAATCCCAGCACTCGGGAGGCAGAGGTATGGGGATCGCCATGAGTTCAAGGACACCCTGAGACTCCATAGTGAATTCCAGGTCAGCCTGGGCTAGAGTGAGACCCTACCTTGAAAAACAACAACAACAACAACAAAAAGTTATACTATAATTAATAAAAAACAAAGTCAGAGATATCTCAAATAAATAACCTAATTAACCTAATTATGCACCTTAAGGTTTTAGAAAGACAAAAAGAATCCAAACTCAAATGCAGTAGATGGGGAAAAAATAATAAATAGGGCAGAAATCAATGAATTAAAGACTAAAAGAACAATAAATAAAATCAAGCAAACAGTTGGTTCTTTGACTTTTCACAATATTTTAAACAAGATTGACATACTCCTAGCCAAACTAACCAAAAAAAAAAAAAAAAAAAAAAAGCAGAAAAGACATTATTAGTATACAAATTAGTATTGAAAAGGTAATTGTTACAACAGACTTCAATGAAATCCAGAAGGTCAAAGTAGGGAATACTTTGAAAACTTATGCTCCAAAAACCTGGAAAACTTACAAGAACGGAATACATTTCCAAATGTATATGACCTGCCAATATTAAATCCAGAAAATATAAGCAATTTAATCACACCAATAAGACTGAAGTAGTAATTAAAATTCTCCCCAAGTGGGTTGGAGAGATGGCCGAGCAATTAAATTGCTTACCTGTGAAGCCTACAGACCTAGATTTGATTCCCTAGTATTCACGTAAGCCAGATGCACAAGGTGGCACATGTGTCTGAAGTTCTAGTGGCTAGACTGTGATAATGGTCTCACAGATTGTAAAAATGATATAAATTTCTCTTCAAATGTATCAACTACATACATCAAATAGGTATAACTTCTGATGTGTTAAGCAATTGTTTAAGAGGAAAAAAGAAAGTACCTGACTGAAATAAATAAGCAATCAAACCAGCTTTTTTCCCCTTCCCCTGATCAATAATGTCTTGAAAAGAGGTATTATTTCATATCAGTTAACCTTTATACAACTTTGCCATCAATTTGTATGTACTGTTTAATAGAAAATTACAACAATCTTTCCAGTTATAGCTAGAAAAGAGTTGCTTATGACTTCCAAAAATTATTATTGAGAAGTTTAAAACAGACATGGTGGTGCATGCCTTTAATCCCAGCACTTGGGAGGCAGAGCTGAGAGGATGACTGTGATTCCAAGGCCAGTCTGAGACCACATAGTGAATTCCAGGTCAGCCTGGGTGAGAATGAGACCCTACCTCAAAGAAACAATAAATAAAAATAAATAAATAAAAGAATTAGAGAGACATTTTAAGGAAAATCAACTTAATTCCTTACCTTTGCATTGTAGAGATCAAATATATTCAGGTGTTTTTAATGCTTATAATGAAAATGTTGCCTTTCTTGTAATCAGTTCTTTGATGAAAAAAAAAAAAAAAGCTGTTAGCTTTGATTTTCTTCACTCCACATGAGTTCCTTTTAAAAATCCTGTATTCCCAAATAAGGTATTAGAATTGAAACAAGTTGCTAATTTGAAATCCTAAGAGTCAGTGGTATTGAGCTCCTAGTTAGAATAGACAACCTATATTTAAAGCACAGATAGCCCCAAATTGCAAAAGCCTGATATCCCAAAAGTTTATTTGAAAGCCTGCTGCTTCGAAGTCAAAAAAGCATTTTGCTATGGAAACAAAGTTTCAAATGACAGTTGAATTTCTAAGAAAGCCAGCAGAAGTCCATCTAACCTGTAATGTGTCTGAAATCAACCACTCAAATAGAGGTTTTATTAGTACACTGACAGGCAGATTGGTAGACCACTTTACTGGAATATCTCAATGTGTCATTGTTATTTTAATATTCCTTCATTTTCCCCATTAAAGATGTATTAGTCAAATAATAAGACTTATCTACAAAAATTACTATTTGAGGACTGGAGAGGGTTGCTCAGAGGTTAAGGCACTTGCTTGCAAAGCCTAACCACCTGGGTTTGATCCTAGTGCCCACATAAAGCCAGATGTACAATAAGCCATGCATATAGAGTTTATTTGCAGTCTCTGTAAGGAAAGAGCAAGAGAAAATCAGAACACCAGACTTGATCCATACAGGCTGTTTATTGACAGAAACAGCAAGGAGCAGTAAGTGTCCTGTGGGATGAAGGCTGAAGCACTGGGCCAAGCTCGATCACATGGACTCTAGTCTGGAATTCAAAAGTCCAGTGGGAGGGTGTGAAAAGAAGAAGAAAAAGAAGAAGCCCCCAGGTAATAAGTTGGAAAGACTGGAGGTTTCAGGTCACAGGTGGCTGTTTAGTTCAAAGTGGTGAGCACACTGAGTTTTTGTGCTCCTGAAGGAGTGAAACATTGGCAGGGAGGTAGAGAGGAGGAGAAGAAAAGAGGAGAGGACATTTGGCCTGAAAGGCCCAGAGGGCTTCGATCTGAGTCACACCACCAAAATGTAAGGAAAGTGTGAGAGAAAAGTAAAAAAGAACACCAGACTTGATCTCTACAGACAGAGTGTTTATTGAGAGAAACAGTGATGGGCAGCAATCTTCCTATGGGAAAAAGGCTGAAGAACTGGGCCAGACTGGGGTGCAAGTTCTTAAGGAGGAACCTAAGAAAAATAGACTGGACCAGCTGCTGGTCCAAGGAAGTAGATAAGGCACTAAAATTACTTGTGACTTTACTCAGAATAATCTTTTTTTAAGCAAAATTGTCTAGGGAGGATATCCCAACAGGCAGTTTCTGTTCCCTCAAGGTTTTCTGAGCTAAGGGAAGTTGATAAATTGATTGATAAATTGTGAGTAGAGGAGCCTGTCAAGGCCACGTGTTTCTGAGGTTTCTTTATTGCGTGCTGCTCTAAGGGGTAGTTATTAACTCTAGTTCCCTCTAGTTTTCAGGGAAGGCTATTAACTCTTCAGTATGGACTCTGGAAAGATAAAAAAGATTGGGGAGGACTGGGGGTCAATGAGACATTTACAGCAGGACTGCATGAACCAGAACAGAGGTGAGAGCTCTTCTCAAACTATTTCCTGATGAGGGGGAAGTAGATCTTTTGGGGTGTCCCATGCAGTCCTGTGGAAGTTGGATGTTCAGGGGCTGATATCCAGTGGCCATGAAGAATTCAGTGACTCACTGCTAAGTGAAGGTGAGGATTCTGTCTTGGAGGAATTCAGTGAGGCATCTAAGTAGACAAGGAACAAAAAAGAGGGTGAACATTATCATAATCACAGGAATAAAGTACATGTCAGAGACAGGATAGGTTTAACTTGAATGGAGTAGAGCTATGAAATTTCTTAACTTATAGAACTAAATATATTAGTTGGTCACAGAGATGTCAGGTCACATATAGAGAAATAATATTATTGGCCAATAAAAAGGCTAATACAGGCTCCTGCTCAAGATGGCATCCACCTAACCTCACCTCACATCACAGGGAAGAAAAGGCAAGACCCTTAAGGTTCAGGGTTTTTGTTTGTTTGTTTGTTTGTTTGTTTGTTTTGTTTAGGGGTTTGCTGATTCTAGTAGGCTTCCACTGGGAGGGTACAGAGGAGCAGAATAGGAAATCTGCTTATTCCCACACTCTTGGATAGCCCACCAGTCCCCCAATCTCCTCAAGCAGCTGTCCTAGCCTCAGACCCAGTAGGAGGTCCCTCCTGCACTAACTGCAGGCCAAGTGGACCCAAGAGAGAAGACTAGGTCTCCTGCACTAGGCTTTTCTGCAATTGGGCAGAGCTCCAAGGATGCACTTGCCATCACATTCACCAGTCCCGGCCAGCCTTCCTCACCCCTGTGCACAATTGCCATTCCTGCCCAGCCTTGTGGACCCTTGCACAGGCAGTTGCCATTCTCACCTGGCCTTATCAAGGGAACAATCCAACAAGAGATATCACAATCATTAATCTTTATGCACTAAACGCAGCTGTACCACAATTCATAAAACAAAACCTACTAGACAATAAAACAGAAATAACCACCAACACCATAATAATTGGGGACTTAAATATTCCACTATGAGCAATAGATAAATCATCCAAACAGAAAATTAACAGGGAAGTAAGAGAGCTCAACAACACTATAGATCAATTAGACCTAAAAGACGTCTACAGAACATTTTACCCAAAATCCACAGATTACATGCTCTTCTCAGCAGCCCATAGAACCTTCTCTAAAACAGATCATATACTGGCTCATAAAGTCTGCATACATATATTTAGGAGGATCAACATAATTTCCTGCATGATATTAGACCACAGTGCTGTATTGTTAGAAATTAACAAAAGATGCACCAGGAACTCAACCAACTCCTGGAAACTGAACAAATCACTCGTAAACAATAAATGGGTAGTGGATGAAATAAAAAATGAAGTTGAAAAATTTTCTAGAAATGAATGACAATGAGAATACAACATACCAAATCTTATGGTACACAATGAAGGCCATCCTCAGTGGAAAATTCACTGTGCTAAATGCCTTCATATCAAAGGCAAAAAGATCCCAAATCAATAACCTGACCATCAACATAAGGGCTTTGGAAAAACAAGAAGTATCCAACCCAAAAAGCTCCAGACAGAAAGAAATAATTAAGATCAGAGCAGAAATCAATGAATTGGAAACTAAGAAAACAATTAAGAAAATTGATGAAACAAAGAGCTCCTTCTTTGAAAAAATAAACAAGATTGATAAACCTCTGGCCAATTTGATCAAGCAAAAAAGAAAAAGAGAGATGCTTCAAATTAACAAAATTAGAAATGAAAAAGGAGAGATCACAACAGACATAAGTGAAATTGGGAGAATCATCAGGACTTAGTTCAAAAACCTCTACTCCACAAAATTGGGTAATATGGAGGAAATGGATAAACCCCTGAATACATACCATGTACCAAAGCTAAACTTAGTGCAGATTAATCTCCTAAACAAACCTATCACAACCACCAAGATTGAAAGGGCAATTAAAAACCTCCCCAAAAGCCGGGGCATGGTGGCACACACCTTTAATCCCAGCACTCGGGAGGCAGAGGTAGGAGGATTGCTGTAAATTCAAGGCCACCCTGAGACTACATAGTGAATTCCAGGTCAGCCTGAACCAGAGTGAGACCCTACCTCGAAAAACCAAAAAAGAAAAAAAAACCTCCCCAAAAAGAAGAGTCAAGGACCAGATGGCTTCTCAGCTGAATTCTATCAAATCTTCATGGAAGAAGTGAAACCAATTTTTCTCAAATTGTGCCACACAATCAGAGAAAAGGGAAAGCTCCCCAACTCCTTCTATGAAGTTAGCATCAACATAATAGTAAAACCAGGCAGAGATGCCACAAGAAAAGAAAACTACAGTCCTATTTCCCTGATGAACTTAGACGCAAAGATCCTGAACAAAATCTTCACAAACCAAATTCAACAGCACATCAAAAGCATTATCCACCTTGATCAAGTAGGCTTCATCCCAGAAACCCTGGGGTAGTTCAACATACAGAAATCTGTCAATGCAATACACCACATAAATAAGCTTAAGCACAAAAACTACATGATCATCTCAATAGATGCAGAAAAGGCCTTTGACAAAATACAACATCACTTCATGATCAAAACATTGGAGAGAATGGGCATGGATGGTCTATATCTCAACATAATAAAGGCTATATATAAAGATCCTAAAACCCAAATAATACTTAATGGGGAGAGACTAAAGGAATTCCCATTGAGATCAGGAACAAGAGAGGGGTGGCCATTCTCACCTCTGCTCTGCAACTTAGTACTGGAAGTTCTAGCTCAAGCCATAAGACAGAAGAAAGAAATTAAAGGGATACAAATTGGAAAGGAAGAGATTAGCCCTATTTGCAGACTACATGATTTTATACATAAGTAACCTGAGAACCTCCATCCAAAACTCTTAAAAGTGATTAACTCAATCAGTAAAGTAGCAGAATACAAAATCAATGCACAAAAATCAGTAGCCTTTCTATATGCAAAAGACAAAGATACAGAGAAATAAATGAGTGACATTGTCCCATTTTCACTAGTATCAAAAAATAAAATAAAATAAAATAAGCTGGGCGTGGTGGCACATGCCTTTAATCCAAGCACTTGGGAGGCAGAGGTAGGAGGATCACCCTGAGTTCAAGGCCTCCCTGAGACTACATAGTTAATTCCAGGTCAGCCTGGGCCAGAATGAGACTGTACCTCAAAAAAATAAAATAGGTAAAATAAAATCCCTTGGAATAACATTAACCAAGGAGGTGAAAGACCTTTACAATGAAAACATAAAAGCACTCAAGAAAGAAACTGAGGAGGACTTGAGAAAATGGAAAACCTCCCATGCTCCTGGATAGGCAGAATTAACATTGCGAAAATGGCAATCTTACCAAAAGCAATATATAGATTTAATGCAATACCAATAAAAATTCCAACATCTTTCTTCAGAGAGATAGAAAAATATGACCTCAAAATTCATATGGAATGGCAGAAGTACTTGGATATCCAAACACATCCTCAGCAAAAGAAACACCTCTGGAGGCATCACCATACCTGATCTAAAGCTATACTACAAAGCCATAGTAATAAAAACAACATGATACTGGTATAAAAACAGGAATACAGACCAATGGGACAGAATCGAGGACTCAGACTTTGGGTCAAGTAACTACAGCTACTTGATATTTGACGAAAGTCCTAACAATGTAGACTGGAAAACAGACAGCATTTTCAACAAATGGTGCTGGACACACTGGACAACCATATGCAGAAAAATGAAATTCAATCCACACATTTCGCCATGCACATAAATGAAGCCCAAGTGGATCAACGACCTCAATATAAGACTGGAAACTCAGGGCTGGAGAGATGGCTTAGTGGTTAAGCGCTTGCCTGTGAAGCCTAAGGACCCCAGTTCGAGGCTCGATTCCCCAGGACCCACGTTAGCCAGATGCACAAGGGGGTGCACATGTCTGGAGTTTGTTTGCAGTGGCTGGAGGCCCTGGTGCCCCATTCTCTCTCTCTCTCTCTCTCTCTCTCTCTCTCTCTCTCTCTCTCTCTCTCTCTCTCTGTATCTGCCTGTTTCTCTGTCTGTCACTCTCAAATAAATAAATATAAATAAAAATATTTAAAAAGAAAGAAAAAAGACTGGAAACTGTTACTACTGGAATAAAAACTAGGAGGAACTTTCCATGATTTAGGAGTGGGAAAAGACTTCCTGAACAAAACCTGAGTAGCTCAGGAAATTAAACAATCACTCAACCATTGGGATCTCGGGAAGCTGAAAAGCTTTTACACAGACAAACATACAATAAGCAGAGCCAATAGATTACCCACAGAATGGGAGAAAATTTTTGCTGGATACACATCAGACAGAGATCTAATTTCCAGAATCTACAAAGAACCCAAAAACCTAAACAATAAAAGGTCAAACAATCAACTCACAAAATGGGGCAGAGAACTACACAGGGAGTTTTCAGAGGAAGAAATACAAATGACAAACACACACTTAAGAAATTTTTGACATCCCTAATCATCAAGGAAATTCAAATTAAAACAACTATGAGATTCCACCTTACCCAGTAAGGATAGCAAACACTAAAAAAATGTAATGACAACAAATACTGGCAATGTTGTGGAGAAATACGAACCCTCATTCACTGTTGGTGGGAATGTAAGCTGGTACAACCACTATGAAAAGCCATATGGAGACTCCTATAAAGGGTGACTATAGAGGTACCAACAGACCCAGTTATTCCCTTAATGGGCATTTTCCATAAAAGCTCCAAACCTCACCTCAGAGATATTTGCTCAACCAAGTTCATAGCTGCTCAATTTATAATAGCTCAGAACTGGAACCAACCCAGACATCCACAATTAGACAAATGGATAACTAAGATATGGTATATTTACATGATGAAATTCTACACAGCAGTAAGGATAAATGACACAATGAAATTTCATGAGAAATGGTCAAACCTGGAACAGATCATTCTCAGTGAATTTACCTAATCACAGAAACATAATTGTCACATGGTCTCACTCATCTGTGGCTCCTAGCCCAAATCTTCCCATGATGCTGACATACCTAATAAACATGTTGAGGACTGGACAATAGGGATGGTGAGGCAGGAGGGGAGGGTAATGGTGAAGAGGGACCAAAAAACTGGACACAAATGAAAATGGTACCATAAAATCCTATGTCCTGAAAGACATACTAAAGAGCCGAAACTTCATCTGGTGCTAAGAGAGGATACCTGATTCACAGGGCCCTGGAGAGGGTATGATGAAGGCTACCCTCAATCTTCTCCTGCTTCTCTCTGTCTCTGTCTCTTTTATATTACCTATATTTTTCTTCCTTCTTCTCCCTTGGCACTGACCTTTAACTCCCAGTACCAGCATGTGGGTAATATCCACAATGAGCTATTGATCAGAGAGACCTACAAGGTTTCCCAAAAGAAGACAGAATTCTGTCAGAGTATTTGATGACTCACCAAACGTTAATGGTAAGACCCTACTGCTGAAGACACCATATGCTGTTTGGACATAACATGTAGTGAACTGCCTGGAAACTAGAAGAGAGTCAATTCCTAGACAGTTAGCTTGTCTAGTGCCAGAAGTTGTTACACGAGTGACTGGGGGAAAATGACCAACATCTGTCTAAGCAAATCGTGGTCTATGATACTCACAGCAATCAACTTGACATGATGTTCACACAAATGCAATTGTAGCACACAGCCATGGTGGGTTACCAACTGCTCTTAATTTGGCTAATGGATCTTCTCAGTGGATCAGAACCCATACCTGGAACTGGGAAACAACTCAGAACCATATCCAAACAGGAGCCCACTCTCCAATATCAAGCTCCCACCAATAGTGGGCTACAAGAGAGCCTACATCTATTAAATTCTCTGTAAAATACTAATGGGTATCCACATATCTTGCAGTGACCTCACTCTCCATTGGAGAATTTGATGCTATTTTTCAAATGGAAACAGAACCTGAGGAGAGAATCAGACCATCACACCCTACCAGTGCACCAGCTGATACCATAGAGTTAGTGGGGCAATGAGCAAGAGCTGCTTTCTTGGTGAACCTTGTATCAGCACAAGGGTGAAGTAGATAGACACAGAGAACACTCAACTCCTACCAAATCAGTTATCCAGAGACACAGAGATTCCCAAGACCTCATCCCTAAAATAGACCTAAAATGAACCCAACATGACTCAGGGAAATTCACAGAAGAGGGTGCAGAAAGATTATTGAAGCTATAAATTGGGTCATTATGCACAGAGACATTGCCTCTCCCCCATAACTGATGGACACCCCCACAATGCAACACCCACAATCTTCATGGGGGGATAACATCATGGCTGTACACACATTGTATATATACCTAATAAAAAATGGAAAAAAATAAAAGCTATGATACAAAGTGGCCTTGACATTCATGACCTCTCAGTGGATGATACTACCTACCCAAGGCCTGTGTATTAGAAGGGGAAATGATGTTGACATCAAAATAGAAGAGAGAGTAGTTGGAAAGAAGGGATTCAATGGAGGTGGTACTTAGGTATGGGAAAGGGGTGTGTTGGGAGGGGATTATGTTCATGGTATATTGTCTATATTTATGGAAGTTGTCAATAAAAGTTTTTTTTAAAAAGCTAATACATCTCAAAATATTATTGGCTCTAGATTGGTTTCATTTTCCTCACCATAGTCATTGTAGTCCATCATTGAAGTCCTAGTCACACAGGTGTGGCTTTTGGGAGATTCAGCTTATGGTTTCCCATTTGTCAAACTTCATTTTGCAGTTTGTGTACATAGTAGACTATTATCTCACATCAATCTTATGAACTGGCAAGGAGGCAGCTCTATCAGGAGAGTGTTAGTTATCACAGCCATTAGGAAATAAACATCTAGATCATGTCAAATCTATTAGCTATTATGATCTGGTTATTATCCATGTATGAGTTTTCTTGCATGTGACAAGACATTTACAGGTGATGTGAACATTACGTTTAAGGATGAGTAATAATAATAATGGAGATGGGTAAGGAAGAAGGACTTGTTAACTTGGATGGGAAGTTAATTAGAATTTGTGGAAACATAAAGATTTGGTTTAGGTAAGGTAGGAAGTATAAGAGATTAGTATTGAGGCAATATTTGAAATATCTTAAATTATTTTAAATTTAAATATGACAGAGATTAAAAAGTTAACTAATTCTGAAGTTTAGGAGGTTTTTATCGAAGTCTTTAATATAGAAGGTTCATAGTCTTTACTTACTTGGTCCAGGGGAAATATCTTCCAAAGCCTGAAAAAATGGTTAATTAGCAGAGTTATATCCATAGCTGTTTTATGGAGTTAAGAAGAAACAAGATAATTTTAGTACTGGCCATAAACTGCAATACAAACTATGGCGTTGAAATAGTAGAAAAACTAGTGTCAGAACAAAAGACTATGTAGTATGGGACATAATTAGCATAAAAGTGTATTACAGTACAAGACATATGTTTGGGCCAGAGCCCTTTAAATTTTCTTTTATTGTAATATGAGGTATGACATTATAAATAAATTTATCACCTTATTATAGACAAGTGTTTGAATTATGTAAACAGTTAAGGTAAGAGAAATACAGAGAAACAGCTTTTTAGAAGGTGGGCACATCTTTTTTTTTTTTTTTTTTTTTTTCCGAGGTAGGGTCTCACTCTAGCTCAGGCTGACCTGGAATTCACTGTGGAGTCTCAGGGTGGCCTCGAACTCTCGGCAATCCTCCTACCTCTGCCTCCTGAGTGCTGGGATTAAAGGCACGCGCCACCATGCCCGGCTCTTACATCTTATTTTTTAAATACCTAGCAGTCATAGTTATAGGCAGAACATGTCAACTAAGACAGCATAAAATTTTGGCATTTGTATTTGGTAACATGTTTGATTAGTTTAGATACCTGTGTGGGTACCAATTACCCCACAAACTGGAAGCAGAACAGCAGCTTTTAGGATTATTTTCCTAGAGACCATGTCTTAAGTATCAATATATCTATAAGTAATAAACTTAACAAAAAAGAAATGAGACAATTACTTAAGTAAAACCTTGACTGAGACTGATTATACATATCTTAAGAACAAAGCCTAACCTGGTCACTGTAGAGCTAAATTAGTCTGATTTTAACATACATTAGAGACATTATGGTAGACACGAAGTGATTTCTTCATCAACTACCTTTAATCATTGAGCTATTTTTAAGTTTAACATAAGGCAATATTTATGACTGGTAGAATTTGTGAAACCTAGACAAACCATATTAACATTGTTTGTACATTGCAGGCTTTCCTAGGACAGAGGAGTTTCCTCAGTTTCCCTAAGAACAAAGTCACAACTACTGAATCATCTTTTATAAGACTTAGACAATAATCTCAGTGATAATCACCCAATAAAATAACATGAACAAGATAGGAACCATATTAAGGTTACACTGTTTTAATTTTTTTTAAGATATAATAATCTTATTAAATAGTGAAAGGTTGGCAAATAAAGGAGCATAGCAAATTTAATCAAGAACTTTAAAGTCAGTCTTTCACAATCATTATCATGACCAGATTAATATCAATAAGTTAAAAATTTTAAGTTTACGACCTGAATGCCATAGCATGCTGCTACCAGAGAGGGCCATCCTTTGTTAGTCTGATATAAGCCCTAGGCTAATGCTCATTTTATATATCTCAAGGAGTCTGTAATTTGATCAAGTACTTTAAGACATAATCAACTTTGTCTTTAAGCTTTTGTTTAAGCTAACTCATACTTTCGTCTACATACTTTATTCATACCTTCATCTACATACTTTTACTTTACAACATATGTAACCACTCTGTAACAATCTTTTTCATCAAATACTCATCAACATTTAAAGTTTCCTCTTCAGTTTATCTTCCCTAGTCAGTTCATCTCATAACTACCAACAAAAACTTTTATTGTCCTTACCCTAAGACTTTTAATATGACCATTTAAGTTTTTTTGTTTTTTAACTTCTGCTTTTACAGTTTTTGTACCTGTGGTTAATTATAGTAGACTGTCTGGATTCTGATTATCTGTTCTCCCATTTCCTTGGGTCAGCAGTCCCTCTAGGCTCCCCTCTTTTCCTTGAATATTTAGAAGGTCAGTTATATTAATTTTATATTTTTGAATTTTATATTACATTTAGATAAGGCTTAAATAAACAAAAACTCATTAAAAATGAATCTTGATTTTGTTAAACATTTAGTTGTTTTTAGCAGTCAGAGTTTAATAGTAGGAAATATAGGTATAGTTCAATTTAACTTTGATTTGAGATATGACAATATAAATAAATTTATCAACTTATTTCAAAGAGTAAAGTCTGAACTATATGAACAATTAAGGTGAGAAAAAATATGAACACTGAAAACTTTTAAGTTAACCCTTTTTACCACAGGCTACCCAAACCTTCTTCAGTTTAAGACCCACAACCTTTCTATATCATTTTCATATTCTTTTAATAACATACCTTACAACAATCTTTTGCCTTATAAAGTCTTTCTGATCCCAAAACACATCTCTTTCTGTAGAAGCAGGATTTGAATTTGGTATACAAATAGGTCTATTGTAGTAAGCATGAATAAGCACATTGTCAAAAACATAGAGGTTAATTATTTTAAATATATTATAAATCTGGTTTTACTAATTTAACATCATCCTAAAATACATGAGCATCAGAATATTTAATGAGCACAAGCATTGGAACAATTAATAACAATAAATTTAGTTATACATAAGGATAGGCTACATAAAACATAGAATACATGACATGACCTGGCTGGCCAACATTAGACATGACAACATGAAACATGGCAAAACATCTTTTTAAAATTTTAGTTATGTTTTAAACTAGTGGAGACTTAATCTTAACAGGGCAACAGCCAGTGGTTTGAATTTAAAGTTGACATTTTTTTTTTGTTTTGTTTTGTTTTTCGAGGTAGGGTCTCACACTAGCCCAGGCTGACCTGGAATTCGCTATGGAGTCTCAGGGTGGCCTCGAACTCATGGCTATCCTCCTACCTCTGCCTCCCGAGTGCTGGGATTAAAGGCGTGCGCCACCACGCCCGGCTAAAGTTGACATTTTTGTTTGGTGTCTTGTAGTGAAAAGAAGGGGGAAAGGGAAAAGGAAGAAAAAAAAATCTCTAGAAGCAATATAGTGATTTTCAATTTTAGTAAGGAGAGAAAAAAATTATATATTCATATATAGAAGTTAAAGAGGACCAGTAAAGACAGAGTTTCTTTAAGAAGGCAGGGTTGGGCTGGAGGGATGGCTTAGCAGTTAAGGCATTTGCCTACAAAGCCAAAGGACCCAGGTTCACTTCCCCAAGACCCATGCTAGTCATGTTAGCACAGGTGGGTGCATATGTCTGGAGTTCATTTGCAGTGCCTGGAGGACCTGGCATGCCCATTCTCTCATGCTCTCTCTCCCTCAAGGCAGGGTTTATATTTGATTTAGTGAGATGGCGTGAATGTCATATGAGAGGGAGAGACTCTGGCAAGTCACCCAGATGGCAAAATTGTGTGTGAGAGATAGAGTTTTAGAAAGGGCAAGATTTTAGAGGGGTTTTGGTGACAGAGGAGAATTTGGTAGGTAGAACAAGAAGCCCTGAAAATAAGGAATCTCAGACCACTTGCCATGTTTTCTGAGGAAGTTATCAAGATCAATAAGAATGTTAAAATTTAAGGTACCAAATTCAGGCCAGCAGTGGCCATTATAAGAACAGAGAGCTGGAGTAATTTGGCAAGCAGGAGCTCAGGAAATTTGAGCTCCTTTAAATTAGCCTTGAGACATGCCAATTGACTGTCTTTTGGAAAAGATAATTTAGAGCCCATTTTGGAGGACAAGGACTAGAGTGGCCAATCCCACTACCAGGGACATCTCCCAGGATTAGGGAGAGCAAACAAAACCCAAAGATTAGGAAGGAGCATCCCCGCACACCTAAAGTTTGAGGTGTCCGATGGAATAGCACATGGGAAGTTCCCAGAGTCTCCAATTGTCCAAAAAGTGAGAAACTCCCACAGTTTCTAAGGTCTGGGGTGGGGCACCTACAGACAGAGAATGAATACCTTGTCCTGAAGTAATTTGATGAGGGTGTGGATGCAGTGGACCACATGGACTCTAGTCTGTAATTCAAAAGTCCAGTAGGAGGGTGTGAAAAGAAGAAGAAAGGGAAGAAGCCCCCAGTTATTAAGTTGGGAAGACTGGAGGTTTCAGGTCACAGGTGGCTGTTTAGTTCAAAGTGGTGAGCACAGTGAATTTTTGTGCTCCCAAGGGAGTGAAACATTGGCAGGGAGGTAGAGAGGAGGAGAACAAAAGAGAAGGTGAGGACATTCAGCCTGAGAGGCCCAGAGGGCTTTGATCTGAGTCACACCACCAAAATGTAAGGAAAGTGTAAGAGAAAAGCAAAAAAGAACACCAGATTTGGTCTCTACAGACAGAGTGTTTATTGAGAGAAACAGTGATGGGCAGCAACCTTCCTGTGGGAAAAAGGCTGAAGAACTGGGCCAGACTGGGGTGCAAGCTTTTAAGCAGGATCCCAAGAAAAATAGACTGGACCAGCTGCTGGTCCAAGAAAGTAGATAAGGCACTAAAGTTACTTGTGACTTTACTCAGAATAAGCTTTTTTTTAAGCAAAATTGTCTAGGGAGGATATCCCAACAGGCAATTTGTGTTCCCTCAAGGTTTTCTGAGCTAAGGGCAGTTTATCAATTGGGAGTAGAGGAGTCTATCAAGGCCACATGTTTCTGAGGTTTCTTTATTGCCTGATGGTCTAAGGGGTAGTTATTAATTCTAGTTCCTTCTAGTTTTCAGGAAAGGCTATTAACCCTTCAGTCTGGATGCCCTGGAATATCCTTTCCTGACCCCCTCATTATCTCTGTGTCTTTTCTCTATCTCTCTCTGCTAGCAAATAAATTTTTAAATTGCCATGTGACTTATAATAGTCCTGGCAATTGTTTTAAAACTTTATCTTAAAGTAAGGAATAAATATTTTTTCTCTTTAATACAAATTAGCTCCTTTGCTTATTAAGGGGAGATTGCTCATTGTGAAATTTGTCAAAAGTTAAAATTCCTTTTTGGGGGCTGGAGTGATGGCTTAGCCACTAAGGCATTTGCCTGAGAAGCCTAAGGTCCCAGGTTCAATTCCCAAGTACCCACGTAAGTCAGATGCACAAGGTAGTGCATGGATCTGGAGTTTCTTTGTAGTGGCTACAGGCCCTGGTGTACCATTTCTCTTTCTCTCATCTGCCTCTCTCTCTGTCTGTCAAGTAAATATATAAATAAATAAATAAATACAATATTTTTAATTAAAAATTCCCCTTTTGAATCCCTTATTTAATGAAAGTAGTTTATACTCCTCCTCCTCCTTTTCCTCCTCCTTTTCCTCCTCCTCCTCCTCCTCTTCTTCTTCTCTTCTTCTTTACACTTAACTTGTTGGTTATTTCAAATTCTCTCCATGGGCTGGAGGTACTTCCTTTCAAAGCCTGCCAGCCTGCATTTAATTCCTAGTACCTATGTAAAGCTGGATGCACAAGGTGAAGCATACATTTGGAGTTTGTAGTGGCAGGAGGTCAAGGTGTGCCCATTTTCTATCTCTCTTTTTTCTCTCTCTTTCCAAAGAAATAAACTATTTTTTCTTTTTTTTTATTTTTAAAAATTTTTTTGGTTTTTTGAGGTAGGGTTTCACTCTAGTTTCATTCCAGGCTGACCTGGAATTCACTATGTAGCCTCAGGGTGGCCTCAAACTCATGATGATCCTCCTACCTCTGCCTCCCAAGTGCTGGGATTAAAGGCATGTGCCACCACGTCGAGCTCCAAATAAATAAATATTTTTTAAATATGTAAAATAAAATACCTTTGATTACAATGACTTGACAAGTTTCAATCTGCGCCATCAGTCAATAGCACCAAAGGTTTTTTTTTTTTTTTTTTTTTTTTTTGCTGTTACTCTCTTTCACCTTCCTGACTATTGATTAAAAATAGATTGTTTTAAAACTACTTATGTACCATTGAAAATCCTCCATAAACTTGCTTATTTTTCTCTGCATCTGCATACCTCTCAGCACAAAGTTTTGTCCTGGCTTCTTACTCTAAGGCATACTTGACATTTGCTCACGCTGGTGGTTTGATTCAGGTGTCCCCCATAAACTTAGGTGTTCTGAATTGATAGGTTCCCAGCTGATGGAGATTTGGGAATTAATGCCTCCTAGAGGCAGTGTAGTGTTGGGGGCAGGCTTATGGGTGTTATAGCCAGCTCCCCATTCCTAGTGCTAGACATACTCTCCTGTTGCTACTGTCCACCTGATGTTCACCAGGGGGTGATGTCCATTCTCTGATCATGCCATCGTTTTCCCTGCCATCATGGAGCTTCCCCCTCAAGCCTGTAAGCCAAAATAAACCTCTTTTTTCCCCAAAAGCTACTCTTGGTTGGGTGATTTCTGCCAGCAATGCGAACCTGACTGCAACAGTAAAGTGGTATTGAGGAGTGGTATCGCTGCTAGACACCTGACTGTGTGGCTTTGGCCTTTTGGAGATGATTTTCAAGAGTAATGTGGAAGGATTTGAAACCTTTGCGCAGAGTTACCTTGCAGTGCTTGATGGACTGTTCTGGTCAGAGTTGAAAGATCTGAATGCAGTAAGAACTATGGACTCTGAGGGGTTTGGCTTATGTGGGTGAGAAAGAGCTTTGCTTGGACTGGGCTACAGGCATTTTGTGCAAAAAGCTTGCTGTTATGCCCATGTCCTGAGAATTTGTGCAGGGTTGCTTTGCATATAAATGAACTGGTGTGAGCAGAGGCATATGGCACAGGAAAAAAAAAAAAAAAAAACTTTGGGTGAACTGCTGCCCATTCAGCTGCAATTCAGAAATTACAACCATTGAGATTGGGCCAGCTGACCTGCACTGGGGCAACAGGAAGAATGTAAACTCTTTTTAAGGGGCCTGAATCTGAAGAATTGTCCTGTTCTTCAAAGTCTGATTTATTCCCCCCCCCCCCCACTGGATTAACAAATTGGTACCCTACCTGGTATTGTGCAGGAAAGAGAGGGTCTTTGAGTTTGCAACATGGTATTGTTTTAGAAATGGCCATGGGCAGTGTGAAGCAGGTTTGCTGGATGCCTGCATGGAGACCCCATGGGGCCATGAGGATGAACCATGGGTTGCAGTGGAGACCCAGTGGAGATGCTGGGACCACAAGATGGCTATCAAGCAGAGCTGCTGACCCCAGATGAAGTTTTCCAGGACTGTGAATAGCCTAGCTGGAGGGGTGGAAGTGGAACTCCAGAGACTTGTTGCTGGTTAGAATTATTGGTCTTGGAGATTTGTCACCAACTAGAGTTGTTGGACTTGAAGCTACAGAGTTTGATATTTGCCCCAATTGTTTTAAATCTTGTATTGGCTGAATATTTCTTTGCTATGCCCAATGCCATCTTTTACAGTGTGAATGTTTATTCTGTGGCATTATGGGTTTTGGGGGTAGGAAATTTTTGGTATTATGGCTTAGTTAAAAGATCTTGGATTATGTAGATGCTTGAACATCATTAGGATTGATAAAAACTATGGGGACTTTTAAAGATGGACTGAATGCATTGCATTTTACATCATGGATGTTTAACAGTTTATGGGGGCCAGGGGTAGAATGTGGCAGTTTGATTCAGGTGTCCCCCATAAAGTTAGGTATTCTGAATGCTAGGTTCCCAGCTGATAGAGATTTGAGAATTAATGCCTCCTGGAGGTAGTGTATTGTTAGGGGAAGGTTTATGGGTGTTATAGCCAGCTCCCCCTTGCCAGTGTTTGGCACACTCTCCTGTTGCTGTTGTCCACCTAATGTTGGCCAGGGGGTGATTTCCACCCTCTACTCATGCTATTGTTTCCCCTGCCATTATGGAGCTTCCCCCTTCAGCCTGTAAGCCAAAATAAACCTCTTTTTTTTTCCCCAAAACTGCTCTTAGTTGGGTGACTTCTGCCAGCAATGTGAACCTGACTGCAACACTCACTGTACTATTCCTGTAGCTGTCTTTCCTACTAGAACACTGTACTCAGATCATTCCATTTGAAACCTATTCTTCAAACCTAATTCAAATTTCAAACTTTTTGAAGTAACATGGAATAATAATGGAATGTGTTTGAGTCATACAGACCTAGATGTGAATCTCAGCTCTGCCACTTTCTTATCTGCGTGTGAACCTAAGGAATTACTTGTACTGTGACTACAATGTTACTTTAAACATTGTATAAAAAAAGTTAAAATTTAAAGTCATGAAGCTTTTCTTTGGCCATCTTATTGAAACTGGTTAAATGTCCTTTTGAACCCCTACAGCAACTTTTATATCAGATATCCATTTTAGTGTTGTATATCTGAATGTACTTTTGTATGGATATACTTTGAGTCCCTAAATGATTAAAGGTGCTTGTCTTTAATCTTAGAACTCGGGAATCAGAGTAAAGAGAATCACTGTGAATTGAAGGAAGACTGGGATTACATAGTGAATTCCAGGTCAACCTGGGCTAGAGTGAGACCCTTCCTCAAAACAACAACAACAAAAATAATTTTTTTAAAAAGATAAAAACAAGTGATTTATAAATATATATTCATGCAAGGTACTATGGGTAGATGGTTGATTTCTCCGATAGTTTTAAAATGCAATTTCGTTTTACTTAGTTCAGAAATGTGATCAATGAAAATTTAAATTTTCATTTGCAAAACCATGTACAATTTATATTTTTCATACAAAAATATCATTTTGTCTTGGGAAATTTTTGTTTTATATTTGAAATTTTTTGAAGGGGAAAAAGCCAGCTATTTTGATATGATCTTCTGTCTCATTATCCTTCAGAGGTCTGTCTTTAAAACTGATTCAAATGTCATCTGGTTAAGCAAGATAATAATAATGGTGTGTTCAATACCAGGAAAGTTATCATATTCTCCCAAAGCTATCCAAGCATCAAAGTTGTTCATAGTCAGCAAGGCAGATATAGAAACCTTATCTATGTAAACTAAAGAAAATTCCTATATTCTGTGCTTTATTATATAGTTCCTTCAGATGATAAAGGTATTAATAACTTGTGTCTATAAATAGATAAATCTTTTACCCATTTGGAAGTGAGATTACCCTCTGTAGTATGCATTGAAACCAGATGATAATGCTGATAAATTTAGACAACTTAGGATCATCTTTTGTGGGTAAAAATCCTTCAGTCTTTCTTTAGCATCTCTATGAAGAAAAAAATACTATAAAAAACTTGGACCATTGATGAGTGCTATTTTCTTAAACAATTTAGTCAACCCTAGTTTAACTCTGTGTCATAGAGAAAAGAACATCCTTGTGAAAATTAACTGTTGTTTGAGTTGGTTGCTCTAATATGCCCAAATGGATCACTTTCATAGAATCCTTTGGAGTATTCATAAAATGAAGATTTTTGAACCCAGATCTCAGGGAGTAAGAAATGGAAACAGTATATCTTACACAGGCATCCCAGATCACTTTTTATTTATGTCAAAATTTAATCACTTCTTTAAGGTAGTCACTCTTTAGTTTAGGATATCATTTTTCTTCAGTACTGACACTCAAACCCAGGACCTCACACATACTAGGCAAAGTGATCTATCACTGAGATACATTCTCAGCCCTTGAAAATTCTTTTAATGGACTTTCAGGTTTTAGAAATAAAGCTAAATTTCCCAAGGCCATTCTGGATAAGTGAGGACATAAAACAAAGAGCTGCGTTGCTTTGATTAGTAATAACATGATTTGATAAATTTCTCTGCAGACTTTTAAGGAAAGGTGGTTATAGGGGTTCTCAGAACTTCTTAAAATATGAAGAAATTTCTTGTTAGAGTGAAGGAATATTGGCAGAAGGGGTATGAGAAGAATGCTCGCCAAGTGAAAAATTCCCTTTGATGGGAATACCAATATCACTGTCAAGTTGCTTAATAATCTGTGCCTCATTTTCTTTTAGGAAATGAGCTGTTTCATCTAAGGGAAAGCACAATGAGGAATGGAAATGGAAACAAGATCAGGAATTAGGTATAAGGATTGACCTCAGTCAAGACATTAAGTGGAATGCCAATCAGCAAAACAACTGATGCCAATTTGAAATTTAGGGAAAGGGTCTTGACTAGAGATAGTTATGGAAATTATGGACATACAGACTATAGCTAGCACTATGGGTTGGGTGGCACTGCATATGCTAAAAGAGAATAATGAAAACAGAAGAGAACTTAAAAGAAATTTGAAGTCCTTTTATATTTAATAGAAACAGCAACAAGAATGTGCAAAGGAATTATAAAAGCAGTGCCCAGCAAAACAGAAAGAAACCTAAGAAAATGTAGTGTTAAAGGAAGAAGAAAAGTTCAAGGAAGAACAGTGATACAACTGCTGAGTATTACTGAGAGCTTAACAAAAATGAAGGCAGAAAATGGTCCTTATTTTACTAATAAGGAAAACAAAAAAACATTGAGAATTGAGTTGTTCCAAGACAACGTAAATTCTTGTGTCAAAAAAATTCTGGTGATTTTATGTCCCCAGAGAACTGTACTAGGGCCTAGGGTAGAGCCATTTATGTTTCATTCATTGCACAGGATACAAATTCCAGTCTTCACTGACTCCACCTGACAGCATTGTATATCATACCACAATCACTAGGCCCACATCAATGACATTCTTCCATTACATGTCTTCATCTCCTTCAACTTAGCTTCTCTTTGTTTCTCTGCCTATGCATGTAAGTGAGCTTCAAACATACTTTTAAAAAATATTGGAAAAATATTGGTTATTTTATTTATTATTTTTTTTTCCAGGTGTGATCTCAGCACTTGGGAGGCAAAGGTAGGAGGATCACAGTGAGTTTGAGGCCATTCTGAGACTACATCATGAATTTCAGGTCATCCTGGGCTAGAGCAAGACCCTACCTTGAAAAAAAAAAAAAAAAAAAGGTTATATTTAATGCCATTTCTTGGTCTCTTCCTGAACCAAGGAATTAGAATCTTGAGGGAGTAGATTATTACATTCTGCATTTTTAATTTTAATTTTAATTTTTTAAATATTTATTTATTTATTTGAGAGCAACAGAGAGAAAGAGGCAGAGAGAGAGAGAAAGAATGGGCACGCCAGGGCCTCCAGCTAATGCAAACGAACTCCAGATGCGTGCGCCCCCTTGTGCATCTGGCTAACGTGGGTCCTGGGGAGTTGAGCCTCGAACCAGGGTCCTTAGGCTTCACAGGCAAGTGCTTAACCGCTAAGCCACCTCTCCAGCCCCGCATTTTTTATTTTATTTTTTATTTTTATTTATTTATTTATTTTACAAAACTCACAGTTGAAAAGCTTGCAAATTATTGTCTTAGAGTTAAGTTTGGAAACTACTCACTTAGACTCAAACCAAGTAAGAGTTGAGCAGTGTGGTAGTTTGAATGGATGACCCCCCATAGATTCAGTAGTTCTATTCAAGCTTATAAGTTGGTGTTACTGTGAGTGGATTCTAGGTCCAGCCCTAAGGTGCTTGGGGGTGGATATGAAATTTCCAGCTAAAGATATGCAAAGTGTCTAAACTCTGCCATTATGGGATTGTGCTTGTTTGTGCTAGTGGTGGTTGTATCTCTCTCAATCTCTCTCTCTCTCTCTGTATGTGTGTGTGTGGCTGGACCTGCAAAAGTAGGCCTTCTTTTGCCATGATGGAACTTCCCCTAGATCTGTAAGCATCAATAAACTCCTTCCTTCCATAACTGCTTCTGGTTTGGAAGTTCATCTCAGTGACATGAAGCTGTCTTGTATAGAACTGGCACCAAGGAGTTGCTGAGATGAATCTGACCATGTGGATTTTGGTGTTTTGGAACTTCTGAAGGAATGGGCATGGACTTGGTGCTTGAAACTGAAGATGCTGGAGTGCTAAGTATTATGGACTATTGTGATAAGAGTCTGAAATGCTACGTGCAGAGAAAATTGTATTTGGAGGTTTGGCTTATGAACTTTCTAGGGGAAGGAAAGACTGCAGAGAACTTTATTGGAATGGGGCTACTGGCTTAAGAGCTGGCTGCATTCTGCTACCCATGCCCAGAGAGTTTAATCAAAGTTAAATTTGTAATGGACTAATGTGCTTGGCTAAAGATATGGCACAGAGAAATTTAAGATTCAAAGTTAGAAAAATTCAAGCAAGTTTAAAATTACAGGCATTGAGACTGGTTGCTAAAACTTCTATTGTCAAATACATTCATATTCGGAAGGAAGATGGCTCAACTACTTTACATTGAAACAAAGGAGAGAATGCCTGAGGTGATTCCACTCCAGAAAGACTGAATGGTAGGAAGGCAAACTCTTTTGAAAGGAGGTCTGAAAAGAAGGAACCTGCTCTTTAAGGTCACAATTCATTTCCCTGAACCAAGAATATGGCTGTGTCCTGCACACCTGGTATTGGTTTGGGAAGCATGAAAAATGCATGGAGTAGGTCATTAAGTGCACATGGCTCCAGAAGCTGCTGAAATGTGACATGAGACAGGGCATGATGATCCTGATAATGGGGCTGGTGAAACCATTGGAACATGGACTATGGTTTTCATGGAGACCCAAAGATGTTTCAGATATACAAGGACTGTGTGAGGACTACTATAGAGTGCTGTTGGCTTGGGATAGAAGTTTTACCTGGCTGTTCAGCCCAGCTGCAGGGATGGAATTGTGAGATCTAAAGACAGTCACTGGTTATGATATCAGACTTGAATGGCAGATGTTTGATGTTTGCTTGATGGTTATTGAGTTTGCATTGGTCCAGTCTCTCTTTGTTATGCCTTATAGCAATTGGAAATGTTTACTCTGTGCCTTTGTATGTTGAAAGCATATAACTTGTTTTGATTTCACATATAGGAGACGGAAAATGGAATGTAAAGGGACACAATAGACCAGGTTAAACATCCTCCTGTGCAGCCTTTAGGCACACAAAGTGGAGGCCACCACCACCCAAGTTGATCTTCCTGACAGATAAAGAAGTTTCAGGAGTTGTTATCACAGGCTTTATTGAAAAATGCAGGTGTTTTCTGGTTGTTATCTAAGAAATGGATGACCTCCTCTGTGTAATGTACCATGACCTTTCTGTACCTGTCTGTTTCTAAATAACTTTATGATTACATAGCATGGAATGTTTCTTGCCTCAGTATCCCCTAACTTTGTATTTTAACTTCCATCCTGTTTTGAAAATGAACATCTTGTGGTTTTCTCCATAAATGCAGTTTGATGCTGCGTCCTGAAATCCTGACATCTGGGATGCAGATCTGGTGCACCAGTCTCTTTCTTTCTTTCTTTTTCTTTTCTATCTTTTTTTTTTTTTTACCCAATAAAACTTTGCCTCACATTCCATGAGTCAGTGTGACACCTGACCCCGTAACATCTTGGGGGCTTGCCCTCAATCCATGTTTCAAGACCTCCCTCCCCAACTCTAGGGCGACCAAACTGGGACCCCTAATCTCAGACTGAGAACCAGATCTCCATCCATCTGCATGTTCCTTGTTTTGGAGTTGGTAGCAAGCCAGTGAGGGGGAACTTTTGCCTAGGACTGCAGGCCCCCTCCTTTATTGGATAAGAAATGCCTAGAGGTGCTTTTTCCACTCTTCTTTTTGTTTTTATTTTATTATTATTTTTATTATTATTATTATTATTGTTTGTTTTTTTGGTTTTCTGGTTTTGTGCACTTTTTTGGGCCCAAGAGGGAAGCTGGATGCAGCATTAATTCCCTGGATGAGGGATTGAGGGGCCACCCTTTACCCTCTCCGGCTCTGTTTGGGGATTTCAAACAAAAGTCTGTTTCTGGTTCAGTTTTGTTTTGACAGTGTGTCTGTTTCTGGTTCAGTTTTGGTTTGGCAGCCATGTGGCAATGTCAGGAGAGCCATTATTGCTAGCATGTTTTTGTTTGCTGTTGTGCTCATTTGTCTTGTCCTCATCTTTGAAGATCTGGGTCAAATCATTCTGTTAAAAAATCTTTAAATCTGGTTAAAAAGCATGTTAAAGATCTTCAGAAAAATAAAAAGATGAACAGTAAAATGAGCTAGGCTACTTAAGAAGCTGAGACAGGAGGATCTCCAATTCAAGGTTCCAATGTGATAGCCTGACTCCACATTTTAAGCCATGTGACTTTTAAATTGCTTGATAAAAATAAGTACACAATTTTACTTTGAACTGTGCCTGATATTTCCTCTTTTGTTTGGGTTTTAAACAAATAAGCCATTGTTTATTTTTTACTTTTGGTTTCTTTATGAATCAAAATAGTCCACCAGGTCTCTCCTAAAGTTTTTGTTGACATTTGATTTTGTTCAAGTTTTTTTTTTTTTTTTTTTTTTTTTTTGGCTTTTGTCTTTAAAAGCCAGATTTAATTAAGGCCTATGGCAAACTAAAATTTTATGTAAACAAAGCCATATTTTGTTATATGATCCCATAAATATAATTCCTGAGTTTATGTTCTAGGTCAACTTCAACTTACATAGAGGATTATTAAAAACAACAAAGTTCTCTTTGAGGGGGTGATTCATAATTTGCCAGGTATTTTAAAAGATTATAATGTCCTGTTACTTAAAAGGAGGAGGGAACTGGCCTAAGTTCTAGGCTAGCCTGCCTCAAGATAGAAACAAAAATTTGCCTTAGTTACTCCTAATAAAAGCATTTCCAAATGTGTTAGAGGTATTGATAAAGATACCCCCAAAATGGTTGTCATGTTTTGCCTGTATTCATAAAAAGTGTATTTCATGGAGTTTATTAACAGGAGCTATATCAAATCAATGGGTTATATAAAATCTGAAGGTATATATATTGGTATTATAAAACAAGTCTGGTTATCAGGCAGAGATTTTTTTGGTGACCTAAATACTAAGGAAGGCTTTTTTCTCTACAAATTTCCAATAATAATATGGTCAAATCATTGAAGCCAGACTACTTGCATTGCACCTATCATCCCCAAAGTTCAGGATAGGTAGAAACGATAAATTGGAACTTGAAGAAGACTTTAACTAAATTAACCCTAGAGATCAGCAAAGGATGGGTGGGGCTCCTTCCCTTCACCCTGTTAAAGGCCAGGTGTACCCCTTATGTAAAGAAATTACTCCATTTAAAATTATATATGGAAACAACCCCCACCATCCTTTCCTGGATGGGTCTTGAACAGATCCCCTTCAGCTCAGCAACAGAGTTTGGATCACGAAACACCATATTGGAACATTGGAAGGCCCCCCACCAGGTCATCCTAACCACTCCAATAGACATGAAAGTGTAGGGGACAAAATAAAAGAGGATTAGACTTACCTTTTATGAAGCAAGGGGGCCTATATATGGCTTTAGGTAAAATTTGTTGCTTTTATGCCAATCAGTCAGGAATAATCCAAGATACACTGGCTTTAGTTAGAGAAAACCTCAAAGAAAGAGAACTTCAGAGACAAGCCACTAATAATTGGTTTCAGTCTATGTTTAGTTGGTCTCCATGGCTAACTACCCTTATCTTTTCTATTGCTGGCACCCTGATACTACTGCTCTTAGGCCTTGCCATTGGACCCTGCATTATTAATGCTCTAAGTAGATATATAAAGAATAAAATAAGTTCTGTTAAACTCATGGTATTGAGGATGCCATATACCCCCTTAGATAAAAGCACCCTAGACACTGTTCTCACAAGTCAAGGATTTGACTTAACATCATATCAGACAGTGAAATGAAAAATGGAATGTAAAGGGACACAATGAGCCTGGTTAAACATCCTCCTGTGCAGCCCTTGCCTTTAGGCACACATAATGGAGGCCACCACCCAAGCTGATCTTCCTGACAGATAAAGAAGTTTCAGGAATCATTATCACAGGCCTTACTACAAAATGCAGGTGTGTTCTGTTATCTAAGAAATGGGATGACCACCTCTGTGCAATGTACCATGACCTTTCTGTACTTCTCTGTTTCTAAATACCTTTATGATTACATAGCATGGGATGTTTCTTGCCTCAGTTCTGCCTAACTTTGTAGTTTTACTTCCATCCTATTTTGACAATGAACATCTTGTGGTTTTCTCCTATAAAAGCTGAGACTCCCAGCACTTTGAGGATGCATCCTGTAATCCTGACCACTGGGATGCAGACCTGATGCACCAGTCTCTTTCTTTTTTCTTTATCTTTTCTTTTCTTTTTAACCCAATAAAACTTTGCTTCACATTAGGTGATTTGATTGTCTTTCTTGTGTGACACCATATTCCATAACAATAGACAATCTGAAATCTCAGAGATAATTTGGGACTTTAGAACTATCTTAAGCTGGTAAAGACTGTGGAGACCTTTGAATTTGGACTGAACACAATATATAATTTGAGATGATTATGAATCTATTGGGGGCTAGGAATGGAATATGGTAGTTTGAATGGCTATCTCCCAATAGATTCAGGGCTTTTATTCAAGCTTGTAACTTGGTGTCACTGTAGGTAGATCCTAGGTCCAGCCTTAAGGTGTTTGGTGGTTTGAATTTCCAGCTAAAGATGTGCAAAGTGCCTGAGTTCTGGCATTATGGGTTTCTGGAGTGTGCTTGCTTCTCTCTCTCTCTCTGTCTCGCTCTCACTCTGTCTCGCTCTCTCTCTGTTTCTCTGCATGGACCTGTGGAAGGGGGGGAGTTGGCTTCTTCTGCCATTATGAAACTTCCCCTAGATCTGTTCTCTTCAACAAATCCCTTCATCCCATAACTTGTGCCTGATCTGGAGGTTTATCCCAACAACTAAAGCTGACTGCTACAAGCAGCAACAAGGAGAATCCACCCAACTCACAATAATGTGCTAAATTCTCACATTGTAAGTTATTCCAAGATCAGCTTTCTAGCAATTTTGTCTGGAAGACAACCAAAAAGCTGGAAGTTAAGAAAATGAAACATTTCTGACAGGGAAAGGACTTTTGGGAGGGAAGCATGATTAACATATCCCAAGATACCATTTGATAGTATTCCCATATTTACAGAAAGCAAAGGAAAGGAACTTTTCATTAGCTGGCTGCAGATATAGTATCAGATCAATGTATCTCAGGCTGGCTACCTTTAGCTGTAAGGTTCAGGAGTGACCAAGACCATGGAGACCACTCTGAAGCAAAGATGGAAGTTTTTATTGGGGACGGGAGGGTGGGGGGCAGGAGCTGCCAGGACTGACTCTCAAGAGCAGAGCAGTTGATTTTTGAGATTACAGAAGTGGGCTATATAGAGTTCATCAGTTGGGGGAAGTTGAGGAAGGCAAAAGAAACTCCTTTGTTCTTTACATTAGCCATTTCACATAGCTAAGGTGTGAGACCAGAACAGTGACCAGGTGAGAGACAAGGGGCCAGTAAACCTGACCTGGGCATTGTTAGGCAGGGAAGGGATAATGGCTGGGCATTTCTTGAGGAATGTGGATGACGCACTTACTTGTATCTGTGGCCATCCTGCTGTCTTTGGTGACTCCATTTTGGGAAGCCCATCTTGACCTAACATTAGCCACCTGTATGCTTCAGTATTCTCTCAGTTCTTCCCCTTTGTCGGAATCTTCCAGAGTATTGAATGCTCATGGAAAAACAAAACAAAACAAAACAAAACAAACAAAACAAACAAACAAACAAAAAAACAGCAACAACAACAACAAAAACAAAAAAGGATGCTAAACTAGTAAAATAGAAAGAATGAGAGAAGCTGGGCAAACTAGTAACATAGAAAGAATGAGAGAAATGGATGTGGTGGCGCACACCTTTAATACCAGCACTTGGGAGGCAAAGGTAGGAGGATCGCCCTAAATTCAGGCCACCCTGAGACTACATAGTGAATTTCAGGTCAGCCTGAGCTACGCTGAGACCCTACCCGGAGAAACCAAACAATAAAAATAAATAAATAAATATAAAAGTAAAAATAAAGCATGAAAGTGTTAAAGTGGATAAAGAGGCAAATGAAACAAGTGAAGGATATTTGAAAAAGGGAGAACATTCCAGAAAGAAGCGTCAAAGTAGGAATCTAATATACGCATCAGCAATCTCCTGGGTCTCTGAGTATGACTGGATTTCATGCTTGATAGTCACTGAGAAAGGACTTCATTAACAATCACATTCTTTAAGAGTGTGGGAGTCATGTGTATTTTACAGAGATTTCTGTAAATGGTTCCGTAGGATTGCTGCACAGTTAATGCGTTTCCACAAGTCAGACTCGGGGCTTGATAACACTAGCTACCAGCCTTCAGAGGATAGCTCCTGGGGTAGGACTCCTGATCCCAAGGATCACCGGGTCCCCAGGCCCCATGGATCCTGGAGAAAGTGCCAAGAAAGCCCCAGGGCCCCACCAGCCTAAGGACACCATAGCGCCCCAGGGGCTTTCGGTTTAAGGAAAATGACTGCTGGGATCACTGCGTCTTCGCGCTGTCTTAACAATCCAGGTAATGGGTTTCCACCACACTTGGCGAGTGGGAGGGCAAGAAACCAACCCAGCGTTTTGGACTACTTCAGAAATCCCAGTTGTAAATGTTTGGGAAAGGAAGTGTCCGAACCCACTCTGGTAGGATCGTGTGCGATGAGCCGCAGCTTGATGATCCGGGGCCTTAGGAGAAGGCTGAGGGCAGCACCTCGGAGAAGCCTTCCGACTAACGTGGCTTGAGGACCGAGTGTCACTCGGGACGTCAATTAGCCCCATTTCCGGAGCGTGCTGGCAGCCAGAGGCTACGCGCTGCCAGAGGCTGCAGGCTGGGGAGACATGGGGCCGGGAGGAGGCGGGCGCCTAGGAGCCGCGCACGCCGAGACCCGCGGTGCGTGGGCTCGGGCGGCCGCGGCCGGGCGCAGTCGGCTGGGCTCGCGCAGCCGCACTGGGCGCGCCGGCTCCTCGGCTCCTCCTCTCGGCTCCGTAGTAATCATGGCGGCGGCGGCGTTCGTAGTCCCTCGGGTGAAACAGAAAGCGGGAGCTACGCGGAGAGGGAGCGAAGAGCGGGGCTGAGGCGGCGCCGTCCCTGCGGGGAAACGAGCCCAAGGGTCCGCGCAGCCGCGGCGGACCGAGAGCTGGCTGCAGGGCGGAGGGGGAGAGGGAGCGAGCAGGAACCTCGAACCAGAGCCGCCGGGGAGCCGTCTTCCCGGCCTCCGAGCGGAGGTGAGAGCCGAGCGCTCCCAGAGCAGCCCCGCTCGGGGACCGTTAGGCTGGGCCGAGGGCCGGCTGGGCTGACCCGATCGAGGGCCGGCTACGCCCCGGGGGTCGCGCGGCGGGCGGCGGGCGGCGGGCGGTGGGCGGGAACTCGGGGCACCTGCGGCTGCCGGGCTCGGCGACGGCGGCGCGCGCGGCCCTCGGCGAGGATCGCCAGGCTCGGGCCGCGGCCGCTGGCAGCTTGCAGGCGTGACCGCGGTTCGAATCCGGCCTCCGTCGTGGATCCTGCGGCTGCTGCCGGCGCCTGGCCGTGCCTCCCCAGGTCGGCTAACCACCTGCCGAGGGAAGGGCCGTGGCGGGCGGGTCCGAACTTTGGCTGGCAGAGGAGGGCGGGCGGGGAGGGTTTCGACGCCGCGCTGCCGTGCTGGGAGCTCTACTTCTCCGCGTTTGAGTGCGCTGAAAAGCCCTGGGCTCGTGGGGGGCGGCCTGGCCGTGAGCTACAGTAGACCTTCGTGAGATTGTAAGTTCTTGGGACACCTTCCTGTCTGACGAATAACAGACAGACAGGATTTTTGTAGTATAATCCTCATGTGTTCAACTGTACACTTGATACTGAGACACATAGTTTTTACTTCTTATTGTGGTCTGTGCTTTTAGTTCCCGAAACACAAGTCTGTGCGTGTATTTCTATATAAGAAAGAAATAACGCTTGAACTTTCCCTATCGCTTACCGGCACTAGTAATAACATATGCCACTCAAGAGTTTCAGCCATATGTCAGGCAAACACAAATTGAGATTTGTAGCTCTGATCTTGTGTATGGATGTTTACTTTCTGTGTATTTGCTAAATTGTAACTCTTGCCATCTTAATAAGTTTTGTTTAAGTCACCTAAACGTAAGGGAGTGAGCCCCCTGCCTTTATAGCATTTCCTTGTTTGACTTAATTTTTCTGAAGTAATGAGATAAAGTACTTGTGGAAACACGTGCTGGGCCTAACAGGAAGCAAAATTTTTTAACATTACTTTTATAAAGTATGCCCAAAATTTTGTGGTTCAGCCAAAAAGCCCACAACTAATTCTTGCTATCATCAGTAACACCCACCAGTGGGAAGAAGAGATGATGAGGTGGTAAGGAAAAATTGTGCATAAATTCTATATTTTAAAATGTTAGCGCTTTCACATTTAATTTTTTGTGATCTTTGCCTCCATACATCATCTTTCAGTTTTTTTTTAAAAATATATTCTTATTTACTTGAGAGAGAGAGAAAAAGGAAGAGAGAGAAACAGAAAGAGAGAAAATCGACCCAGTGTGAACTCCAGAAGTATACGCTACCTTGTGCATCTGGCTTGTGTGGGTTCTGGGGAATCAAACCAGGGTCTTTGGCTTTCAGGTAAACGTCTTAACTACTAAGCAATCTCTCCAGACCTGTCTCTGTTTTTTTATGTGTAGGTTAAGTGGTAAAAAGTTTCCTCAGGCTGGCTACCTTTAGCCACTGTGGTATGCTTCTTTATTAACTCAGTTTTTCTCTTTTGTCTGAATCTTCAAGAATATTGAATGCTCAGGAAAAAGAAAAACAAACAAACAAAAAACAACATGGCTAAATCATGTGTTGGTACCCTTGTTTCCCTCGTCCCTTCCCCCATGCTACTCGGGACCCTCCTCAGTAGGGTTGCAGGTATTCCCCATGGGACTGTGGATTATGCCTTGTGGGAGCAGCAAGCAGTCAATTTTTGGGTGGAGACAATGCCTCTGGGCATGATGTCCTGTCTCTTAGAATCTTTTTGACCCTCTTTAGCAAAATTCCCTGAGCCTAGGTGGGTGAGTTTTAAGTCTACTTCAGTGATGAGCTCTTAGGATCCTCTGGATCTCTGCTTTGGTAAGTATTCTCAGAGTCTGTCTCCTTCACACTGGTGCTGCTTGTCGCGCTCACCATGGAAGCAGTGCTCTTGCTTGTCTCCCCAGTTCCTCTGTGGTTTCAGGTGTGACTTGGCTGAAGTGTGAGGGGTAGTTTATGTCCTCGGGTCTTGCTACCTTCAGAAAAAGAACAGATTCTCCAATGGAGAGAGAAGTTAGCATAGTTTAAATAGGATAAGTATTATTAATTTAGGGAGCATTTGATGTATAACCCCTCTTTTAGCCAAAGACTAGTGAGATACTGGAGAGGATAATCTTTGTCTCCATAGAATTCTAATATGGTTCCCAATTCTAGATACAGGTTGTACACTGGGCAGATCTCTTAGCCAATCAGAAAGCTGTTGGTTACCCACGAAGGCTGTGTGCCACTATTGCAGTGTCATGTACACCCTGTCAGGGTGTTTGCTTCTGAGTAGCTTAGACCTCTGGTTGCTCAGACCATTGTTGGCCAGTTTCCCCCAGTAGCTCATGTAGCCCTTTCTGGCATTAGACTGGCTAACTGGTGACTGGCTCTCTTTCAGATTCCAGCCAGGTCTCTCCATGCTCTGTGTTGGCAGCATATGGTATCTTCAGCAGTAGGGTCTTATCTTTTGCCTCAGGTGGGTAATCAAGTGCTTTGACAGAAGCCTGTCTTGTTTTAGGGACCTCATAGGTATACTGGGAGTTAAAGGCCAGAGACCAAAAAAAATAAATAAATAAATAAATAAAAATAAAAGGTTTTAAACAAAACATTTTTGGTGCTTTTTTTCATAGAATTACCCTAGATTATTTCTTTGAATGTACACATGTTTTTCAAGTTTATTAGCCAAGTGATGGTAAGTAATTTTTGTTGTTGCAGTTAAGCAGTCGCTGAAATCAGCTCTACTACTTGAAATAAATTCACAGTGTTTTAAACTCACAGATTAGAATACTGTATACATGTATTCCATTGAGCCTCTTACTATGGTAGTTTATCACATTAGAGCACAAATATGGCCCTCATGTGTATCAATGTCAAGAGCTACTTATTAACAGGAAATTAGTGACCGATAGTATTGAAAGACACATTTCGTTCTTGTTTTGTATATTGTGAGTTTTTAAAAAAATATATATAGTTTTTGTTTTTTTGAGGTAGGGTCTCACTCTAGCCCAGGCTGACCTGAAATTTGCTATGGAGTCTCAGGGTGGCCTCGAACTCACAGCAAACCTACCTCTGCCTCCCGAGTGCTGGGATTAAAGGCTTGTGCCACCACGCCTGGCTTAAAAAATATTTTTAATTCATTATTTTAATTCCTAATTTTTTTCAGAGTATTATTTGGCGATTTCTTTTTATTCTTAA
The DNA here is from genome assembly GCA_036346955.1 of Dipus sagitta. NCBI lineage: Eukaryota > Metazoa > Chordata > Mammalia > Rodentia > Dipodidae > Dipus > Dipus sagitta. The sequence goes on from CM070772.1 coordinate 70,395,097, forward strand.
TTTTCTCTCCTAGTGTAGTTTGGTTTGTATTTAAAGTACAGTTTTTCTAAGTTTTTAGTGTAGCCTATGGTCTTCCATCAAGTTCTTTTATAGGCTTCATCTTTTATGTTTCCAAATCATTATTATTCATTGCCAGTCTTCAGGCAATTTTTTGTTTATGCAAGGTGCATTTGGGAGGAGATAGCACATACTCAGAGAATGATGAGATTTTATCAGAATCAGAGATTAAAAAAAAAAAAACAATTGGGGCTGGAGAAATAGCTCAGTGGTCAAGGTGCTTACCTGCAATGCCTCTAGACCAGGTTCGATTCCCCAGTACCCATGATGCAAAAGGTGGCACATGTGTCTGGAGTTTATTTGCAATGGCTAGAGGCCATGGTGCTCCCATTTTCTCTCCCTATCCACCTATCTGTCTATCCATCTTTCTACCCTTGTTTCTCTCAAATAAATAAAATATTTTAAAAAAGAATTTCTAAAAGCAAACAAAAAGCAATGGGATATGTTTCTTCAAGTAGTTTGCAAGCTAGTTGAGGACACTAGACTAACTAACCTTAGCAAAAAATATGATAGTATTTTGTTTTTTTGAGGTAGGGTTCACTCTAGCCCAGGCTGACCTGGAAGTCACTATGTAGTCTCAGGGTGGTCTGGAACTCACGGAAGTCCTGCTACCTCTGCCTCTCTAGTGCTGAAATTAAAGATGTGTGCCACCACACCCGGTACATAGAAACTTATTCTTAAAGAGAATATCAGGCAAAGTTGGAAGTATTAGCAAGGAAACCAGGTTGAGAAAGTATCCAAGGACAAGTATTAGGAAGAAGAGAGAAAAAAGATCAGGTAGTGATTTTACGTAAGCCTGGCTGTGTAGTGTATGGGGAAGATAGTTCTGTATCAGTAGGAACCTACCACAGAAATGTGTATCTGCCACTTAACATTTTCCATGATTATAAAAAATATCCCATGGCAATACCCTCCCTCCCCCTACTTTCCCCTTTGAAATTCCATTCTCCATCATATCCCCTCCCCATCTCAATCAGTCTCTCTTTTATTTTGATGTCATGGTCTTTTCCTCCTATTATGATGGTCTTGTGTAGGTAGTGTCAGGCACTATGAGGTCATGGATATCCAGGCCATTTTATGTCTGGAGGGAGCACATTGTAAGGAGTCCTACCCTTCCTTTGGCTCTTACATTCTTTCCGCCACCTCTTCCACATTAGACCCCGAGCATTGGAAGGTGTGATCAAGATGCTACTTGGTACTCCAGTCACTTCTTTCCAGCACTATGATACCTTCTGAGTCATTCCAAGGTCACTGCATCTGAAAAGAGAAGATTCTCTACCAAAAGTGAGAGTAGTGTTAATATAAGGGTATAAATATTAAGAGAAGTGCTTACTGGGCAGTTTGATAAGCATAGTATATACATTTTTCCAGACATCAGCAGATGTTACACCCCTAGTGCTCATGACTGTTTTAAGTTTTCAGTATCAGGGATGTATTCCCCCCCATGGAGTGGGCCTCCAGTCCAATTGGAGGGCAGTTGGTTTCCACCATGACAGACGTGCCACTGTTGCACGTGTTGGCTCATTTGGCCTGGCTGGCCAATTATAAGGCTTGCAGTGTCCACTGTTGAGTATCTTCACTGGTGGTCTCTCTTTCTCCCATTGAACTACATGTAGAATGGCTTCTTCCAGCTTGCCACTTTTTTTTTAAATATTATTTTAAGTTAACATAAAATAACATAAAATAACGGGTTTCAATCTGGCATTTACATACACACACACACACAGATGTCATTGTACCTTGTTCATTTTCTCTCCTAACTGTTCTTCCCCATCTCTTTCTGGTCCCATTCCTCTTAGTCCTGATGCTTTCATGCCATTCATATATTTAAGTCTGGATTTTGCATATGACAAAGTATATGGCATTTTTCTAACTTAGATTTATTTTGCTTAACATTTTGGTCTCTAGTTCTGTCAATTTTCCTTGAGTTTAAGCTTTATGAATGATGGATAACATATATGTATTTGTTTATGGAACTAAGATCAAGAGTTCTTCAGAGTTTTCTGTGGAGCTGTAGATTATAAATATGCCTCACAAGCTATTTATACTCTCTATTGAATATTATCATTGACTTGCCTGTTTTTTAACAATCTTTTTAAAATGGAAAAACCATTCTTGGCTCAAACAGAAATGCATTGTCTGCAGGCTAGATTTAGCTATCCAATTTAGTTTGCTGAGTCCTGGCTAATAATTGGCTAGGTAATGGTCCAGATAGCACATATTGTGAGTTATCTCTTATCATTTTGTCTAAATGGTTGTTTGATGTATTTTATATATTTTTTCTTATGGCATATAAAAATATAGAGGATATGCTAAAATAATTGCAATTGTAATTGTTATTTTTGTGGCCAAAGTTGTAGAAGAACCTAGTCTATGTCTCAGAATTAGAAAATAAAAGCTTTTGGGTTAGGTCTTACAGCAGTGAAAATTGCTACCTATTGGCTTTATTTAGAATTTATGTAAGGTTAAGGGTATCAACTCTGTGCTGGGTTTACATTTATGATTGGCATTTTAGAAACATTGGCTAGAGTGCTGATGGCCTGTGACCATATGGGAGCTGGCTGGGGAGCAGTAACCTCTTTTTTATTTTATTTTTCCAAGGTAAAGTCTTGTTCTAGACCAGGCTGACCTGGAATTCACTATGAAGTCTCAGGGTGACCTCGAACTCACAGTAATCCTTCTTCCTCTGCCTTACAAGTGCTTGGATTAAAGGTGTATGCCACCATGCCTGGCAGTAACCTTTTGTGTTTTAGAGGTCTGAAATGAGTTAGCAAAGAGTCATACAGTTGGAAATCATGAAGTTACACTAATAACACTGAGTTATGGAATGATTGTTATATAGTTTGACAGTTTAGAGTTGTAAAGAAAAGATTATACTGTACAGGTAAAGGCAAAAAACACCTAGAAATCATCTTAAAAATATTTTCATTAAAATTATTTTAAGGTAAGTTTGGTGATCTTAAAAGTACTGGTTATTTTGAAGCAATTTACATGAAACATCTTTTTGCGGTTTCTAAACTTACAGATGTGTATTTCTAAGTGCTGTTTCTCTCTAGCCAGTATGTTTTCTGTGCCATTATAGGGGAACAGTGATACTTGAGGTTATAAGCAGCAAGAGTCAATTGGCTAGGGTTCCTCTTCACTCAACATTAATAAATAGCTCTCTATGTGGTTGGTATTATTGGTAAAGACAAGTAAAAGTAAAATTGCTAAAAACATTAAAACCAAACCAAACTGAAAATTTTAAGTTCATGTTTATACTTTTCGTTACTATAATTTTTCTGTCCTTAGTAAATGTATTTACTATCATAAGTAAAGGCAATGCATGTCTTTTAAACTAAGCTTCCCACCATCATAAATTGCTACTCAATAAAATTTTGACTTATTCTGCTTTAAGAAGAAATTCATAATTCACCCCCAACCTTGGTTTATACTTAAAATACCTTCATCATTCTAGCTGTTCTCTGTTCCTAGGTAGGAGATAAAGTGCCTTGGATGGAGACTCAACTCTAAATCTTAGCTCTACCATCACTTCTCATTAGTGATACTGATTTCATGTTCTTTTTAATCAAGGTTTTCTATCTTTAAGCACAATACTCTCACTCTTATTCTTATATTGTGTGGGGCTCAAAGAAATGTTTGGAACTATGAAAATATTAAAGTACCATATGTGTTATTAATACTATATATATATATATATATATATATATATATATATGTGAAGCAGTACAATTTTATAAAAAATAAGATGAGGGCTGGAGAGATGGCTTTGTTAAAGCACTTGCCTGCAAAGCCAAGGACCCAGGTTTGATTCCCCAGGACCTATGTAAGCCAGATGCACAAGGTGGCACATGAGTCTGAAGTTTGTGTGCAGAGGCTGGATACTCTGGCGTGCCCATTCTCTCTCCCTCTCTCCCTCCCTCTTTCTGCCTCTTTCTCTATCTCAAATAAATAAATAAAAATATATTTTAAAAAAAGATGAGAAATATTGAATTCAGGTTTTATTCTTCACAGTTCTAGAAATGGGAATGGGGATGTAGTTGAGTGGTAGAGCACTTGTCTAGCATGCATGAAGCCCTGGTTCAGTAAACACTAAGTATACTGAAAAGCTTTAACTGCTTTCTTGGCAGAGATTGCATATTAAAACTTTCCATTCTTCTTAACAAATATTATTGTTTGATTGATTGGACACAGAAAGAGGCAGGTAGAAAATGAGTGAGTATGGGCATGCCAGGCTTCCTGCCACTACAAATGAACTCTATATGCATGTGGCACTTTGTACTGTTGTGGTACTGGAGACTTGAATCCAGACCATCAGATTTCGCAAAGAAGTGCCTTTAATTGCTCAGCCATCTCTCCAGCCCCATACTTTCCATTTTTATTAATCTTTCAGACGGTCCATAGTCCAATGTGTATTGTCCCTTTTGCAAGTGAATATTGATCAATTCCATGCAATCTCAGATATTCTGTCCAAAGTGGTGGGAAAAAAATAGTAAAAAGAGCAAATTAGTTTTTCCCTTTTTGAAGTAGAAGACTGTTTTACAAATCCAGTATTGAGAATGACATGGTGATAGCTCGTCAGATTTTAGGGCCTATAATTGGTTATTTCTTAAATTCTGCACAAATAACCCTACCAGATTAAGTGATGATATTCTCTTTTACAGTTGAAATTATATTTCTGAATCACACATCTCCCTCTCATTTTGAGATCTGTTATCTTACATATATAGATATAGATATTTGAAGAATGCTTTTTAAAAGTTTACTTCATTATTTTGTATTTCCCTGTGATATAGTATATTAATTGATTTATTTCTAATATAGTCTCTGTCAGTAAACCTATAGCCACATAATTTGAGTGGGAAAATATTCCTTCTTCTCTGGGAAGTCTACACAGATACTTCATAAATACATTTTAAAGTATATATTTAAGACTTAAAGACAAGCGTTCTCCTCCCCAAACACAAAATCCTAAATGCTCCAAAATTGGATCCTCTGATTGCTCCCATGATTCCACACGTAGAAAACCATCACCTGACCTCAGGTGATGGCTTGCGTAAAGAATGTATGTGCACTAAAAACATTGCATTAAGTAACCTCAGACTAGTTGTAGCAGTTACCATCTCATTAGTGGGACAAGACACCTGACCAGAAACAGCTTATGGGTGGAAAGGGTTTATTTCAGGTTTACAGTTTCAAAGGGAAGTTTTATCATGGTGGAGAGACATAGCAATGTGTTCTTAAAACTTGTTTTTTTTCCCTTGTAGTATTTTCATTTTTAATATATACTTTCTGTTTTTTTTAATTTTACATTTTAGCATACTATATCAAGTGCCATGTAGTACTTCAGAGCAGCATTTTTTAAAATATCACAATATGCTGTATAGTTTATTTATCTTTACTTGGACCTTACTAAAATTGGCTTGTGTGATAGGGTAGCTGATTGTATAAGGACTTCTCTCTTATCTCTTTATATTTTTTTATTTTTAAATAATTTTAAAATTATTTTGTTTTACTAAATAGAAACTTTGTATGGACCCATCATGTGTTGGTACCATCATTTCCCTCTTCCTTGCCCCATTCCACTGAGGGCCTCCTCAGTGGGATTGCTGGTGTTCTTCATGGGGTTGTGGGTTATGAGTTGTGAGAGCAGCAGTTAGACATTGTGGGCGGGGGAGCAATGCCTTTGGATATTCCCTCCCACCTTGTGGCTTTTACAGTCTTTTCACCCCCTCTTCTTCAAAATTCCCTGTGCTGTGGTAGTTATGTTTTAAGTCTACTTTGGTGTTGAGCTCTCAGCAGCTTCTGGATTTCTGCTTAGTATCTGCAGTTCAGTGTCTGCATCACCCTGGTACAGATTGTCACGCTCACCATGCAAGAAACACTCCTGCTAATTGCGCCAATTCCTCTGTGGTTTCATCTGGAACCTAGCTGGTATAACAGGGGTGGTTTATCTCCTGCCAGGGAGTCAGTTATTTTTATTGTTTTGTTGATAGATTTTGGTTGTCCTAGGTTCTTGTTGCCTTCTGAAAAAGAAAAACAGATTTCACCAACAAAGAGTGAGATCAGCACTAGGTTAAAGGGGATAAACACTGTTAATTTAAAGAGTTTTTTTTTTCTTTTCTTTTTTTTTGTTTTTTTTTTTTTTAATGTAGAGTCTCACTCTAGCCCATGCTGACCTGGAATTCACTATGTACTCTCAGGGTGACCTCAAATTCGTGGTGATCCTTCTACCTCTGCTTCCTAGGTGCTGGGATTAAAGGCATGCGCCACCACGCCTGGCTTAATTTAAAGAGATTTTGATGAGTATAATCTCTCTTGGCTAAAATCTAGTGGAAGCTTCTTTTTGGAGTCCAGAATCTTGGCCTCCATAGGATTCTGACTCATTTCTCAGTTCCAGCTATGGGTTCTTTCTCACTGAGCTGGTCTCTTAACCAATCAGAGAGCCACCTAGGCTGTGTGCCACTATTACCCAGGTGTGTTCATCTTGTCAGGCTGGTTGCTTGCATATAGCAGTGTCCCCTGCCAGCACACAACATTGTTGGCCATTTTCCTCTAGAAGCTCATGTAGTACTTTCTAGTACTAGATGGGCTAACCATCTGGAAACTGGCTTCCTTCTGGATTCCAGCTGGATCACTCAGTGGTCTGTATCAGCAGCATGTGGTATCTTAAGCAATAGGCTCTTACCTTATTTTTTTATTAGTTATGTATATAGTGTGTATACAGCCATGATGGTACCATCATTAGCCTTCTCCCTGTCGTCCCCCCCTCTAGATTGTGGGAGTTGCATTGTGGGGGTGGCCTTCAGTTGGGGGAAAGGCAATGTCTTTGTGCATAATGACCCAACTTATGGCTGTAATAATCCTTCTGCCCTCTTCCACGAATTTCCCTGAGCCATGTTGTGTTCATTTTAGGTCTATTTCAGTGAAGGGAGGTCTTAGGAGTCTCTGTGTGTCTGGATATCTGATTTGGTAGGAGTTGAGTGTTCTCTGTGTCTGTCTCCTTCACCCTTGTGCTGGTACCAGGTTCACTGAGAAGGCACCTCTTGCTTATTACCCCACTAGTGGCTTCAGTTGGTGCCCAGGTGAGGCGCGATGGCTGATTCTGTCCTCAGGTTCTGTATCCTTCTAAAAAAGATAAGCAAATTCTCTAATGGAGAGTGAGGTCAGTGCAAGATACATGGATACCCATTAGTATTTTAGAGATAATTTAATAGGTGTAGGCTCTCTTGTAGCCCACTATTAGTGGGAGCTTGGTATTGGAGAGTAGGCTCATTTTTGGATATTGTTCTGAATTGTTTCCCAGTTCCAGGTATGGGTTCTTATCCACTGAGTGGATCTGTTAGTCAAATCAAGAGCAGTTGGTAACCCACCATGGCTGTGTGCCACTACTGCACTTGTGTGAGCATCATGTCAGGTTGATTGCTGTTGAGTAGCTTAGACCACAATTTCTTTGGACAGATGTTGGTCATTTCTCCCAAGTCGCTCATGTAACAACTTCTGGCACTAGACAAGCTGACTGTCTGGGGATTGACTCTCTTCCACTTTCCAACCAGGTTGCTCCATGTTTCATTCCAACAGCATATGGTGTCTTCAGCAGCAGGGTCTTACCATTAATATTTGGTGGGTCATCAAGTACTCTGACAGAATTCTGTCTTCTTTTGGGAAACTTTGTAGGTCTCTCTGATCAACAGCTCATTGTGGGTGTTACCCACATGCTGGTACTGGGAGTTAAAGGTCAGTGCCAAGGGAGAAGAAGGAAGAAAAATATAGGTAATATAAAAGAGAAAGAGAGAGAAGCAGAAGATTGAGGATAGACCTTATCATACCCTCTCCAGGGCCCTTTGAATCAGGTATTCTCTCTTAGCACCCGATGAAGGCTCAGCTCTTTAGTATGTCTTTCAGGACGTATATGGTACCGTTTTCATTTGTGTCCAGTTTTTTGGTCCCCCCTTACCCTTCCCGCTCCACCATCCCTATTGTCTAGTCCTTGAGATGTTTATTAGGTATGTCAGCATCACGGACAGATTTAGGTTAGGAGCCACAAATGAGTGTGACCATGTGACAATTATCTTTCAGTGATTGGGTGAGTTCACTGAGAATGATCTGTTCCAAGTTTGACCACTTTACTTCAAATTTCATTGTGTCATTTTTCCTTACTGCAGCGTAGAATTCCATTGTGTAGATAAACCACATCTTATTCATTCATCTAATGATGGACATCTGGGTTGAATCTATCTCTTAGCTATTATGAATTGAGCAGCTACAAACATGGTTGAGCAAATATCTCTGAACTGAGGTTTGGAGCTTTTAGAATAAATGCCCAGTAAGGGAATAACTGGGTCAGTTGATACCTCTATAGTCATCCTTTTAGGACTCTCCATATTTCTTTCCATAGTGGTTGTACCAGCTTGCATTCCCACCAACAGTGAATGAAGGTTCCTATTTCTCAACAGCCTTTCCAGCATTTGTTGTCATTAGATTTTTTAATGTTTGCTATTCATACTGGGGTAAGGTGGAATCTCATAGTTGTTTTAATTTGCATTTCCCTGATGATTAGGGATATTGAACATTAAGTGTGTGTTTGCCATTTGTGTTTCTTCATCTGAGAACTCCCTGTGCAGTTCTCTGCCTCATTTTGTGAGTGGGTTGTTTGACTTTTTATTGTTTATGCTTTTGAGTTCTTTGTAGATTCTAGAAATTAGGCTCTATCTGATATGTATCTGGTAAAGAGTTTCTCCCATTCTGTGGGATATCTATTGTCTCTGGTTATTGTTTGTTTGTCTATGAAAACACAATACCCATAATACCAAAAAATAACCTCAGAAAAACCCATAATGGCATAGAATAAACATTCACACTGTAAAAGATAGCATTGGGCATAACAAAGAAACATTCAACCAATACAAGATTTAAAACAACCAGGGCAAACATCAAACTCTGTAACTCCAAGTCCAACAACTCTAGCCAATGACAAGTCTCCAAGTCCAATAATCCTAACTATCAACAAGTCTCTGGTATTACAATTCCGCCCCTCCAGCTAGGCTACATACAGTTCTGGAAAACTTCATCAGGGCTGGCAGCTTTTCTTAGCAGCCATCTTGTGGTCCTGGCATCTCCACTGGGTCTCCACTGCAGTCCATGGTTCATCCCATCCTCATGGTCCCATGGAGTCTCCATGCAGGCATCCAGCAAACCTGCTTCACACTGCCACATGGCCATTTCCAAAACACAAGATTGTGTTGCATACTCAATGACCCTGTCTCTCCTGCATTTCTCATGCTCCACAATACCAGGTAGGGTGCCAATTTGTTAATCCCAGGGTGGGGGCAGGGGGATAAAGCAGACTTTGAAGAACAGGACACTCCTTAAGCACTCAGGTCCCTTCAAAGGAGTCTATATTATTCCTTTTGTCCCAATGCAGGTCAGCTCTTCTTGAGTCTCAATTGCAGCTGAACAGGCAACAGTTCACCCAAAGATTTTTCTTTCTGTGCCATATCCCTCTGCTCACACCAGTTCATTTCAACGCAAAGCAACCCTGCACGTTTTCTCAGGACATGGGCATAAGAGCAAGCTTCTCACACAAACTGCTAGCCCAGTCTAAGCAAAACAAAGCTCTTTTTCAACCTCCTAAGCTAAACCTCATAGTCCATAGTTCTTATTGCATTCAGGTCTTGCAACTCTGACCAGAATATTCAATCAGGCTCTACTTACAGCACTGCAAGGCATCTCTTAGGCCAAGGTTTCAGATCCTCCCACATTCCTCCTAAAAATCAGCTCCAAAACGGCAAAGCCACACAGTCATTTGTTTAGCAGCAATTCCACTCCTCAGTACCACTTTACTTTTGCAGTCAGGTTCTCATTGCTGGTACAAATCACACAACTAAGAGCAGCTCGTGGGAAAAAGAGGTTTATTTTGGCTTACAGGCTCAAGGGGAAGGTCCACGATGCCACTGGAAAACGATGGCATGAGCAGAGGGTAGACATCACCCCCTGGTGAACATAAAGTGGATTATAGCAACAGGAGAGTGTGCCAAACACTGGCATGGAGAAATTGGCTGTGATACCCATAAGCCCGCCCCAACAATACACTGCCTCCAGGAAGCATTAATTCTCAAATTTCCATCAGCTGGGAACCTAGCCTTCAGAATACCTAAGTTTATGGGGGATAGCTGAATCAAACCACCACATATGTCATGGAAAGTTCCTCCTATTTTTTCTTCCACTAGTAGCAGAGTTTCTGGTCTTATATTGAGGTCTTTGATCCATTTGGACTTGATTTTTTTGCATGATGAAATGTGTGGATTGAGTTTCATTTTTCTGCATATGGTTATCCAGTTTGTCCAGCACCATTTGTTGAAAGGATGCTGTCTCTTCCAGCCTATATTGTTAGGGCCTTTATCAAATACCAAGTAGCTGTAGTTACTTGGCCCAAAGTCCGGTTCCTTGATTCTGTTCCATTGATCTATACTCCTGTTTTTATGCTAGTACCATGTTGTTTTTATTACTATGGCTTTGTAGTATAGCTTTAGGTCTGGTATGGTGAGGCCTCCAGAGGTGTTCCTTTTGCTGAGGATATGCTTGGATATCCCAGTCCTTCTGCCTTTCCATATTTATTTTGAGATCATTTTTTCTATCTCTGTGAAGAAAAATGTGATTTTTATTGGTATTGCATTAAATCTATATATTGCTTTTGGTAAGATTGCCATTTTCAGTGTTAATTCTGCCTATCCAGAATCTTTCTTGAGTGTTTTATGTTTTCATTGTAAAGGTCTTTCACCTGCTTGGTTAATGTTATTCTGAGGTTTTTTGTTTTTATGCTACTGAAAATGAGACAATGTCACCTCTTTCTTTCGTTTTTTTTTTTTTTATTTTTGTAGTCAGTGAATACAGTTAAGTTGGTACCATTGTTAGCTTCCTCCCTGCCCTCCCCCCTCCACACGGACCCTCCTTGTTGGGATATATGGGTTGTGCATTGTGGGGTTAGCCTTTAGTTTTGGGTAGGAGGAAATGTCTCTGCGTGTCATGACCCAACGTGTAGCTCTGACATTCTTTCCGCCCCCCTCTTCCGCAAATTTCCCTGAGCCGTGTTGGGTTTATATTAGGTCTGCTTCAGTGTTGAGATCTTCGGTGCCTCTGTGTCTGTGGATATCTGGTTTGGTGTGGATTGATTGTTCTGTGTGTCTATGTACTTCACTGTTGTGCTGGTTCCCAGTTTGCCAAGAAAACAGCATTCTTGTATGTTTCCCCAATTATTCTTAGTTTCAGCTGGGGCCCTTTTGAGGTATGATGGGGTGGTTCTGTCCCTAGGATCTGCATCTATCTAAAAAAGAGAAGCAGATTCTCCAGCGGGGAGTAAAGTTAGAACCAAGTGAATGTGATAACCATTATTTTTTAGAGAGAGTTTAATGGAGAGCAGGCTCATTTTTGGATATGGTTCTGACTTGTTTCCCAGCTTCAGCTATGGGTTCTGTTCCACGGAATAGTTCAGTTAGCCAAATCGAGAGCAGTTGGTTTCCCACCATGACTATGTGCCACTATTGCACTTGTATGAGCATCACGTCAGGTTGCTTGCTGCTAAGTAGGTTAGACCATGCATTGCTTGGAGAGATATTGATCATTTTCCCCGAGTTGCTCATGTAGCAACTTCTGGCACTAGACACGCTGTCTGGGGACTAACTCTCTTCCAGCTTCCAGCCATGTCACTCAATGATACGTGCCAACAGTATATGGTGTCTTCAGCAGTAGGGTCTTACCAGTAACCTATTGTGGGTCATCAAGCGCTCTGACATAAATCTGTATGTCAGGTTTCTCTGTATCTTTCTCTATATCTTTGTCTTTTGCATACAGAAAGGCTACTGCTTTTTGTGCATTGATTTTGTATTCTGCTACTTTACTGATTGAGTTATTCGCTTTCAAGAGTTTTTGAGATGGAGGTTCTTGGGTTATTTATGTATAGAATCATGTCGTCTGCAAATAGGGCTAACTTCTTCCTTTCCAATTTGTATCCCTTCAATTTCTTTCTCCTGTCTTATTGCTTGAGCTAGAACTTCCAGTACTATGTTGAAGAGCAAAGAGTGGGCACCCCTCTCTTGTGCCTGATCTCAGTGGGAATTCCTTTAGTCTCTCCCCATTAAGTATTATTTGGGTTTTAGGATCTTTATATATAGCCTTTATTATGTTGAGATATAGACCATCCATCCTATTCTCTCCAACGTTTTGGTCATGAAGTGATGTTGTATTTTGTCAAAGGCCTTTTTGCATCTGTGGAGATGATCATGTCATTTTTGTGTTTAAGCTTATTTATGAGGTGTATTACAGTGACAGATTTCTGTACGTTGAACTACCCCAGGGTTTCTGGGATGAAGCCTACTTGATCCAGGTGAATAATGCTTTTGATGTGCTGTTGAATTTGGTTTGTGAGGATTTTGTTCAGGATCTTTGCATCTGAGTTCATCAGGGAAATAGGCTTGTAGTTTTCTTTCCTTGTGGCATCTGTGCATGGTTTTGGTATTAGGGCGATACTAGCTTCATAGAAGGAGTTGGGGAGCTCTCCCTGTTCTATGATTGTGTGGCACAGCTTGAGAAAAATTGGTTTTAGTTCTTCCATGAAGGTTTGATAAAATTCAGCTGAGAAGCCATCTGGTCCTGGACTCTTCTTTTTAGGGAGGTTTTTAATTACCCTTTCAATCTTGTTGGTTGTGATAGGTTTGTTTAGGAGATTAATCTGCTCTGAGTTTAGCTTTGGTAGGTGGTATGTGTCCAGGAATTCATCCATTTCCTCCATATTACCCAGTTTTGTGGAGTAGAGGTTTTTGGACTAAGTTCTGATGATTCTCCCAATTTCACTTATGTCTGTTGTGATCTCTCCTTTTTCATTTCTAATTTTGTTAATTTGAAGTGTTTCTTTTTTTTTTTCTGCTTGATCAAATTGACCAGGGGTTTATCAATCTTGTTTATTTTTTCAAAGAACCACCAGCTCTTTGTCTCATCAATTTTCTTAATTGCTTTCTTAGTTTCCAGTTTATTAGTTTCTGCTTTGATCTTAATTATTTCTTTCTGTCTGGAGCTTTTTGGGTTGGATACTTCTTGTTTTTCCAGTGCCTTTATGTGGATGGTTAGGTTATTGATTTGGGATCTCTCTGTCTTTGTTTTGAAGGCATTTAGCGCAATGAATTTTCCCCTGAGGACCGCCTTCATTGTGTCCGCCTTCATTGTGTCCCATAAGATTTGGTATGTTGTGTTCTCATTGTCATTCGTTTCTATAAATTTTGCAACTTCATTTTTTATTTTGTCCACTACCCACTTATTGTTTAAGAGTATGTTTTTAAGTTTCCAGGAGTAGATTCAGCTCCTGGTGCATCTTTTGTTGTTGATTTCTAATAATACAGCATTGTGATTTGATATCAAGTAGGAACTTATGTTGATCCTCGTAAATATATGGAGGCAAGCTTTATGACCCAGTATATGATCTATTTTAGAGAAGGTTCCATGGGCTGCTGAGAAGATTGTTTAATCTGTGGATTTTGAGTAGAATGTTCTGTAGATGTCCATTAGGTGTAATTGATCTGTGATGTTGTTGAACTCTCTTACTTCCTTATTAATTTTCTGTTTGAATGATCTGTCTATTGCTGATAGTGTAGTATTGAAGTCCCCAACTATGATGGTGTTGGTGGTTATTTCTGTTTTATTGTCAAGTAGGTTTTGTTCTGTGAGTTGTGGTGCACCTGTATTTGGTGCATAAAGATTAATGATTGTGATATCCTCCTGTTGGATCATTCCCTTGATAAGAAGTGGCCTTCTTTTCTTTTTTGATTACTTTTGGTTTGAAATCTATTTTGTACGATATAAGTATAGGTACACCTGCTTGCTTCTTATTTCCATTTGCTCGGAATGTCATTTTCCACCCCTTTATCCTGAGGAGGTGTTTGTCTTTAGTGGTGAGGTGGGTTTCTTGAAGACAGCAAATTGAGGGGTCTAATTTTCTGATCCATCCTGTTAGCTTATGTCTCTTGATAGGTGAGTTAAGTCCATTAATATTTAGGGTAACTACTGTGAGGTTTGATTTAATCCCTGCTATTTCATGGTGATTTATGTGGTTTGGTGTTTTCTTGTACTTTGTAGTTTTTTTGTGCCTTCTCTGAGTTTGGTTATTGTGATATGCTTCTTGTAGGCACTTGAAGTTGATTATCTGAATCTTTTGTGATTTCCCTGAAGTACTTTCTGTATGTTTGCCTTTATGTTCATATAGTTGTAAAGCTGAGTTTTATTGTGGAAAGCTTTTCTTTCACCATCTAGTATGAGGATTACTTTTGCTGGATAGAGCAGTTTGGCTTGGAAGCCATAAGATCTTAGAGTTTGCAGTGTTCCATTCCAGGCCCTTCTGGCTTTCAGCGTTTCCATTGAGAAGCCTGAAGTTATTCTGATGGAGTTTCCTTTATATGTAATGTGGTGTTTTCTCCCTAGATACCTTTAGGAATTTCTCTTTTTGATTGATGTTTAGAGTCTTAATGATAATATGTCTTGGAGAATTTTTGCTTTGGTCATGTTTGGAGTTCTGCTAGCTTCTTGTACCTTGATGAGACTTTCTTTTGCGAGAGTGGGAAAGTTTTTTTTTTTTTTTCGATAATTTTGTTGAATAAGTTTTCCATGCCTTTGGTCTGAATTTCTTCCCCTTCTGGTATTTCCATGATTTGAATGTTGGGACGCTTAAGGGTATCGCATCGCTCCCTCATGTTCTGTCATAGAAATTTTTGAAGTTGTTGAAGAATCTTTTGGACTCACGAACTGTTTCTTCTGTTTTGTCTTCCAATTCTGAGTTTCTATCCTTCACATGGCTGTCTCTGTTCTTGAGAGCTTCTATAGAGTTTTGGGCTATTCAATTTGGTTCGTATTTTCTACTGTGTTTTTATGTATAGTTTCCACCCCTCTGTTGAGTTCCCTTTTCACCTCATTTTCTGGTTTTCTTAATGCTTCTTCAAGTTCATCCTTGTATTTTTTTTATGTCTTCATTGAGCTTAGCCAGCTGGTTATTGAGGACCTCTTTTTTTCACTCTTCTTGAAATCATTTAACTGCCTTAGGAACCCTCCTGGTTCTTTTCTAGTATGTCTAATCTAGTGAGCGTACCATTCATACAATTATTGATCCTTTGTTGAGTTTCTTTAAGTTCTGGTATTTGCTTGGCCAGGGTTGCATAGTTTGTTTCTTCATTTTGGGGTTCTGATCCTATTGTCTCTTCTATGTTTTGATTAGAGACATCCATTGTGGGACTGGGCAATGTAGCTGGATTTACTTGCATCTGATTTTTTTGTGCTGTTCCTTTTTTGCTGTGGTCTGCTCATCACAATGTTCTAGAAAACCTAGGGTGTGGGATGCTAGCCTGCTGGCTGGGGGGATGGTGGTGGTGGTGGCAGTGAGTGGGACGATGATCCCCCACGGAGTTCAGAAAGGCTAGGGCAGATACACTAGTCTGGTCCCTGTTCAGGGGTTGGAGGAAGCAATGGCGAGTGGGTTGGAGTGGGATGGCAATTGTGTGCTGGGCTCATATGGGCTGGGCGGGAACAGCGACTGGGCTGGCGATTGCCCAGGGGTGTCAGGAAGGCTGCCTGCAAGTCTTTGTAGGAAAGGCAATTTATGTGTGCCCGTGAGGGACAGCAAGGCTGAGCATGTGCAGGCGGGGCACGACAAGGCTGGGGAGGAACTGCGGATGCTGATTGTGTCTGTGGAGCTCTGCCTGGTAGCGGGGAAAGCCTAGGATGGAGGACCTAGCCTGCTAGCTTGGGTCCACTTGTCCTGCAGTTAGTGCAGGAGGGACCTCCTACTGGGACTGCGACTAGGATGGCTGCTTGAGGGGATCCGGGACTCGTGGGCTGGCTACTGGAGAGTATGGAAATCAGTGGATTCCCTATTTTGTTCCTCTACACCCTACCACTGGAGACCTAGTAGACTCAGCAAACCTCTAAACAAAAAATACACACCTCCCAACCTTAAGGGACTTGCCTTTTTTTCCGTGATGTGAGGTGAGGTTATGCAGACACCATCTTGACCAGAAGTCTGGCTCTTACCTTTAATTTAGGCAGGTCATCAAGTGCTTTGACAGAAGTCTGACTTGTTTTGGGGACCTCATAAGTCTCTGATCAACAACTTAATGTAGGTTGTAACTGATTTCTGTTTCTAGGAGTTACAGGCCATAGCCATATATTTTAGGGTTAGTCTTCATTCCACCCTCTCCAGGGCCCTCCTTACCAGATGAATTCCACCCACACTCCTGTTGAGGGTTATAGCTTTTCATCTACTATCCAGGAAGATGGTTTCTATGGTAGTAATTCATTTTGGATTTAATTTTGTGCATATCTTCCCCTACCCTCCCATTTCCCTGCCCCCAAATCCTTCTGCCCCTATTATTTATCCCTGGAGTTGCCTGTCAGGTATGCCTGCGATTTAAGATGATCTAGGTTAGGAAGCACAGATGAGGGAGAACATGTGGCATTTTTCTTCCTGTACTTGTGTGAGTTCACTTAGTATTATTTGTTCCAAGTCCATCTACTTTCCTACAAATTTCATTATATTATTTTTATTTACTGCTGAGTAGAGTTCCATTGTGTAAATATATCACATCTTCATTATCCATTTGTTAAGCAATGGACACCTGGTTGATTCCAGTTCTTAGTTATTGAGAATTGAGCAGCTATAAACATGGTTGAGCAAATATTTCTGCAGTGAAGAGTGGAGCCTTTAGGGTAGATGCCCAATGGAGGAATAACTGGGTTAGTTGATAGTTCTATTTTCATCTTTTTCAGGAATCTCCATATTGATTTTCATAGTGGTTATACAAGTTTGCACTCCCACCAGCAGTGAATGAGGATTTCTCCTAACCCCATATCTTCACCAACATTTATTTTATTTTTTATTTTTTTTTAGCAATTGTCATCTTGACTGGAGTAAGGTGGAATTTTAGTTGTTTAAATTTGCATTTCCCTGATGGGTAAGGATATTGAACATTTGCTTCCACATTGTGGAGAGTTTCCCGTATGTTTTTCTTGTTGTTTAGGAGTTTCAGGTTTTGTGGTTATCCAATTTGTCCAGCACCATTTGTTGAAGATACTGTCTTTTCTCCAGTATACATTGTTGCCTCCTTTGTCAAAGATAAGTAACTGTAATTACTTGAACTAAGGGCCAGTTATTTTATTCTGTTCCATTGGTCTTTATGCGTTTTCTAATTTATTTATTTGACAGAGAGAGAGAGAATTGGTGCACCAGGGACTCCAGCCAATGCCAACGAACTCCAGACACATGCGCCCCCTTGTGCATCTGGCTAATATGGGTCCTGGGGAATCAAACCTGGGTCTTTTGGCTTTGCAGGCAAATGCCTTAACCACAAAGCCATCCCTGCAGCCCATATGTCTGGTTTTTTTTTTGATTTTTCGAGGTAGGGTCTCACTCTAGCCCAGGCTGACCTGGAATTCACTATGTAGTGTCAGGGCAGCCTCGAACTCATGGCGATCATCCTTCCTCTGCCTCCCGAGTGCTGGGATTATTTTTTACTTTTTGAAAAAGATTTAACAGAAAGAAAGAGAAGGAGAAAGAGAGAATGGGTGCATCAGGGCCTCCAGACCCTCCAAACAAACTCCAGAAGCATGTACCACCTAGTGCATCTGGCTGACATGGGTTCTGGGGAATCGAACCTGTGTCCTTGTTTCATAGGCAAGCACCTTAACCACTAATCCATTTCTCTAGTATATGTCTGTTTTTATGCCAGTTCCATGCTATTTATGTTATTATGGTTTTGTAGGATGATTGGGTATGGTGATACCTCCAGAGATGTTTCTTTTCTTTCTTTTTTTTTTTTTTGGCTTTTCAAGGTAGAATCTCACTGTAGCCGAGGCTAACTTGGAATTCACTATATCGTCTCAGGCTGGCCTGAGATCCTCCTGCTTCTGCCTCCCAAATGCTGGGATTAAAGCCTGCACCACCCTGCCTGGCTCAGAGGTGTTTCTTTTGTTGAGGATATTTTGGATATCAGAAGCCTTCTGCCATTCTGTGTGGCTTTTGAGATTTTTTTTTCTACCTTTGTGAAGAATGGTGCTGGGATTTTTATTGGATATTGCACTGAATCTGTATATTGCTTTTGGTAGAATTTTTATTTTCACAATATTAATTCTACCTGTCCAGGAGCATGGGTGGTCTTTCTATCTTCTCATGTCCTCCTGAGTTTCTTTCTTGAGTGTTTTATGAGATCTTTCTCATCCTTACGTAGTATTACTCCAAGGTATTTGATATTGTTTTCTTTTTGTGGCTGTTGAAAAGGGGACAGCCTTACTGCATGTAGTAACACACATCTGTAATACCAACGCTTAAGAGGATGAGGTAGGAAGATTATGAGTTCAAGGCCCACCTGGCTACTATAGTGAGACCCTGTCTCAAGAAAATGAAAAAATAGTAATGAGTAAGAAATACTGCTAGTGCACATGTGCTTCATTATAAGGATTAATTATTATAAGGGTTAATTAAGCAGTTTTCTCCTAAAACTAAAACATGGGAGTGATAGAACTAAAAAAGTAATTTATAATCAAAAACCTTGTAATTTAAAACTAAACTTTAAAAAAATATATATTTATTTGAGAGCGAGGGAGAGGGAGAATGGGCATGCCAGGGCCTCTAGCCACTGCAAATCAACTCCAGATGCATACGCCTCTTGTGCATCTGGCTTACATGGGTCCTGTAATATTGAACCGGGATCCTTTGGAATCATAAATTGGAAACCCCAGCAACTGCCAGAATTATATTAACTCTAGCTTATGCATGACACATTTGAATAAACTCATTCAGCTGGTAGTAACCGTAAGTCTTCCACTGAAACGAAGACTAAGGAGTTGTGTATGATTTGCCTCAAATAAGTAATTTCAAATTTTCTTTTTATTTCAGGACAGATCAATAGCACGTCTGAAGTAGTGATCTCTTTCTGGCATATCAAGCTGTTCTGGGACAGGGGAATCATACTTAAACATAACCACTGATATTTACTCCAGTAAATCTGTTTATTTTCTTACTGCTCATTGGGCACACTAAAAACTTAAGTTAAAAAAAAATTAAGTCTCCTGCCATGATGCAATAAAGAGGATTGGATTTACATTTTTCCTGGAATAAGTGAAAAACTAAAGAAAATATTTCAACAATAGTGTTTGAGATATTAGACATCAGACCACAAAAAGAGGGTAAACAAAACAAACCTCATAGTTGGTTCAGCTTCTGGAGGAAGTTACCAGGGCACACATAGACAGGGGCAACCCAAGAAAATTCTTTACAGGTTCAGATTTGAGTTCTGGATGGCTGTCCAGACAGCAAAGAGCAGCACAGAAACAGAGATCTAAAGAAGGACTGTCTGTAAGTATTCAGCAGAGTACTAATAAATTCATACCTTTTCGTGTATATATTGGGAAGGAGATAACTTAAAAGGATTTCATAGAGTAATGTCCAAATTCATGCAGGATCAGAAAAAAGTACCTTGCCCACCAGCCATCGGAGATAACCTCTTCATTTACAAGGCATTTGGCAGAGTACTCTGGTGGATCATGCCCCAGAGGTGGGAGAAAATGATCATAGATGAAAAGCAGCTTTGCACCTGCATAAGCAACACCCCAAAGGATCAAACTATTTCCTAGTTACTATCTCGGAACTAAAGCAAGATATAGTAGCCAATAAAGTAAGATTCCCAATGCCTGACATTCCATCAAAATTACTAAGATTACAAAGAAACAAAAGAAATATGAAACCTAACTAGGAGAAAATCAGTCACTTGAAGTTGACCAGATATGATACAGGTGAATAATCAGTAGTCATTGAAGCAGATTTGTTGTTAGACTAAAGGAAAGCTAGACTAAAGGAAAGCTTGAACATTTTAAGTGGAGAGAGCTTCTAGATTTAAATTTCAATGCCAGGGCTGGAGAGATGGCTTAGCAGTTAAGGCTGTTACCTACATAATCTAAGGACCTGAGTTTGATTCCTCAGTGCCCACGTAAAGCCAGTTGTACAAAGTGGAACATGCATCTGGAGTTTGTTTGTAGTTGCTGGAGGCCCTGATGTGCCCATTTTCTTCTTGTCTGTCTCTCTTCTCTCTCTCTCTGCTTGTAAATAAATAAATAAATAAATAAATAAAATTTTAAAAACTTCAATGCTAGAACCAAGTTCATGCCTGTAGTCCCAAGATCGCAGGGCTGAGGCAGGAGGATTGCCATGAGCTCAAGGCCATCCTGGGCTATATAGACTGTGCAGACCAACCTGGGCTACAGAATGAGACTCTGAGTATACGGACATATAAATTAAAAGCAAAAGATAGAAAAAGGTGAAATACAGTAACACCATCCCAAAGAAAGATGAGATCAGTATATTAGATCAGATGTTGTATTACAACACAATTGAGGGACTTACAGGATGTGTGCATTTAGATTGGTAAAATGTAATATATCTTTTTGTTGTTTGTTTGGTTTTGGTTTTTGGAGGTAGGGTCTTGCTGTAGCCCAGGCTGACCTGGAATGCATTCTATAGTCTCAGCGTGGTCTTGAACTCACAGTGATCCTCCTGCCTCAGCTTCCCAAGTGCTGGGATTAAAAGGCATGTGTTACCGTGCCCAGCTGTTAATGTATCTTTTTGATTTCATGATATGACTAAATTATAGAAAGTAAAAATTAAAGAATTCTAAGGTCATATCTGAAATTTTAAGACTCCAAGATTATTATCACATTTAGCTCTAGAATTTAGGAGTACTTAAAGTTACATATGAAAGAAATAAATGGTAAAATATTATGTGTAAGGTTCGGAGTGACCAAGGACCAGAGAGACTCTGACACAAAGATGGAAGTTTTTATTCGGGGAAAAACGTGAGCTACCAGGACTGACTCTCAAGAACAGAGCATCAGTCTGGGGTTACAAATAGTGGGCTTTATAGTTTTTTTTTTTTCAATTTGGGGAAGGTGAGAAAGGGGAAGGAATTTTCTTGTTAGGGCAGTATATCGGTTCTTTACATTAGCCATATGGAGAGACCAGGAGTGACCTGGTGAGATATAGGGAGGCAGTAAATCTCTGATCTTAGGGTAAGACCAGAAGTGACCTTGTGAGAGATAAAGAGGGTGGTAAATCCTGTTCTTGGGGCATCCTTCTAGAGGAATGTGGATGATCCATTTCCTTATATCACCCTGTAGCCATCCTGTTTCTTTTGGTGACTTCCTTTTGGGAAGCCCATTTCGACCTAAAATGATTACAGTGTTAACTGTCAAACTGATGGGATTACAGTAATTCTCTGTTTATTTCCTAAGACCATTAAAAATATGGATATAGCCAGGCATGGTGGTGCATGCCTTTAATCCCAGCATTCGGGAGGCATAGGTAGGAGGATCGCCGATAGTTCGAGGCCACCCTGAGACTACATAGTGAATTCCAGGTCAGTCTGAGCTAGAGTGAGACCCTACCTTGGGTGGGGGGGGGGAAGGTTGTGGGGGCAGGAAGAATGTGGATATGGTTATAGCACTGTGAACAAAATTTTAATGTAAAACTAAGTCTTGGAAAGATGTGTGGAATTGACAGAATCACATTTACTAACCATCTCAGTACTTGTTCAGAAAAATTTCATTAAATTCTGATTGAACTTCAGCTTCATCCAAATTTCTAATTCATCTCATGAACCCAAAAATGTGCTTTTTCCAACTTTGATCTCTTATTTTCTAACTTTGGAGTTTTTTATCTTCTAAACTTGACTACATAATAGAAAGGTATTTAAAATCACTCAGAGGAATTTATTGAGACAAAAGTAACAGGATCATTCTGCAGAATCATTCTTTCATTCTTATCAGAAACCTAAAATAAGTATGTAACATTAAGAATGGGATATTTTACATATTTTCTAAGACTAATTCTTTGATTTCTTGTCTAATATTCTAGTTAAAAAAATAAATTAGTACCGGGTGTGGTGGCGCACGCCTTTAATCCCAGCACTCAGGAGGCAGAGGTAGGAGGATCACTGAGAGTTCGAGGCCACCCTGACACTACATAGTTAATTCCAGGTCAGCCTGGATCAGCAGTGAGACCCTACCTTGAAAAACCAAAAAAAAAAAAAAAAAAAATTACTATGTATTAGTTGCTCTCTAGTATGTGAGAATTCAATGAATTTAGCAATTGACAGCCAGGAAAAGGTCCTTGATAACCTGATCACTGTGGCACCCTAGTCTTGGATTTTTGAGATCCAGAACTGTTAGAAATGATGTCTGCTTTTCAAGCCTCTCAAACAATGATACTTTGCTATAAATATAATAGCCCCACAGTAAGTCAGTAGTGGGTATAAAAGAAAAGGGGGGGATATTGCTGCATTAAATATCTAACAGCTATGATAAATATTTTTATATTTAAATAAAAAGATTAATCCCAGCACTCGGGAGGCAGAGGTAGGAGGATCGCTGCTGAGTTCAAGGCCACCCTGAGACTCCATATTGAATCCTAGGTCAGCCTGGCCTAGAGTGAGACCCTACTTCGAACCCCCCCCCCAAAAAAAAATTGTAAAAAAGTGTTTTTCAGGCTGGAGGGATGGCTTCGTAGTTAAGGTGCTTGCCTGCAAAGCCTAAGGACCCAGGTTTGATTCTCCAGGTCCCACGTAAGCACATGATGGCGCATATATCTGGAGTTTGTTTGCCGAGGTTAGAGGCCCTGGTGTGCCCATTCTCTGTCTCCTTCTCTCTGTCTGTAATAAATAAATAAATAATAAAATATTTTTTTTAAAAAGTGGTTTTCAAACTGAGTACTGGGAGGAAGAGACTGCATAAGTTTTTAGGTGCATGCTAGAAACAGCTAATATTATTATACACTTACACTGATTTCCTAAGGATAATTCTGGCGAGGATGCACAAATTAAAAAAGAGCTGGAGAGATTATACTGCCTTTTGGAAGGACACAAATAATCCTGAACAAAATTTTAGTAGAAATGTGACTGGTAAAGGTCTTGGGCGAAAATGAGAAACATTGGAGAAAAGGTAATCCTTGTTATAAATGGGCAAACTACTTGGCTCTATTGTATTTGTGTTTTGACTGACTTATAGAAGGGGATTTTTTTTTTTAGGCAAAATGTTAAAGGTGTAGCTTCGTTCCCCTTCACTGCTTATAGAAAATTCATGGAGAAAGGGATTGTTTGAAAAAAGAATTGTTGAGAAAGAAGAAATCACAACTTAAAGATCTGGAAAATTCTCATCTCACATTAACAGTAAGAAAGCATGCTTGGAAAAGAACACCAGAGATATGGTTGACCTGACTATTTGATAAATGGTAAATAGTATGGATGTGATAGACATGCTTCATCAGCCATCTCAACGTAGTATGTTGAGATATGTTTGTGTATGTGTGCATGCGCATAGACGTGTATGTAGAGGCTGGAAGACAACCTTAGGTGGTGTTCCTCAAGGTTGCTATTTACCGTTTTTTTGAGGTAGGGTCTCAGTCCAGGCTGAACTGGAATATACTATGTCATCTCAGGGCAGCCTTGAAGTCATGGTGATCCTCCTACCTCTGCCTCCCAAGTTCAGGGATTAAAGGCATGTGCCACCATGCCCAGCTCTTTTTTTGTTTTTTTTTTTTTTTTTTTTTTTTTGAGACAACATCTTTCAGTGGCCCTGAGCAGCTAAGCTAGATGGTTTGCCAGCAAGCATTCGAGCTTTACCAGTCTCTGCCACCCCAGTGCTGGGGTTACAAGTGCACACTGCCATGTTTGTCACTTTTTTTTTTTTTTTTTTTTTTGGTTTTTCGAGGTAGGGTCTCACTCTAGCCCATGCTGACCTGGAATTCACTATGGAGTCTCAGGGTGGCCTCGAACTCACGGCGATCCTCCTACCTCTGCCTCCCGAGTGCTGGGATTAAAGGTGTGCCCCACCACACCCGGCTTGTCACTTTTATATGAATACTTGTGATTGAACTCTGGCTCTCATGCTTGCAAGGCAACCACTTTATTGACTGAGCTATCTCCTCAGCCATCATATGAGGTTTAATTAATTTTATTTTTTGTTTCCCTTTATAGCTCAGGATAGCCTGAAATTCATGACAATCTTCCTGCATCATCAGCATCTCATGTGCTGGGATTATAGATGTTAGCCACCATGACCAGCCCTCTTGGGTTTTAAAAGACAAGAGTGATTGCCAACTAGCAGGGCGTGCAGTCAAATCTCTGTTAGAGAGCACCATAGGCAAGGCTTCATCAAGTGGAAGGGCTAGGCCACCTTATCAAGCTATGTGGGTGATATTGCCATCCCAGTGGGAAAACAGAATATTGAACGAAAATATTCTTATGCCTTCAGATCTAATGGTGTTTGTCCTGCTAGGGTTTGACTTACTTGAAACCCATTACACAGCCACTCATCTTTTTTAATTTTTTTTATTTTGGGGCATAGGAATGTCTATCCTGTGCTTGTCCCACCATTACTGTGTCTTTATGTTTCAGAATGAGGAAATGTGAGTCCTTCATCTTTTTTTTTTTTTAATTGTTTTGGCTATTTTGGGTCATTTGAAGTACCATTTGATTTTTACAATGTTTTTTTTTCTATTTTTTCAAAAAAAGAAAAAGCTTTTGGAACATTTATAAGGATTCCACTGGATGTGCAGATCATTTTAAGTAATTTGGACATCATCAAAATAAATCTCTCAATAAGTGAACCTGGGATGTTTTCTACTTTTTAATCTATAATTTCAGTGTGTAGCTCTTTTACCTACATGATTAAGTTTACATATTCTTTTTGGTGCTGTTGAATATTGAATCTTCCTGATTTTCTCAGGTTATCCATTTTACAGCTTAGAGTTTTTGTTGTTGTTTGTTTGTTTTTGAGGTAGACTCTCACTCTAGCACAGGCTGACCTGGAATTCACTATGTTGTCTCAGGGTGGCTTCAAACTCATGGCAATCCTACCTCTGTCTCCCAAGTGCTGGGATTAAAGTCATGTGCCATCACATCTGGCTCCTACAGCTTAGATCTTTTAACATGTTCTGAATTAAGTGTGTAGCAGTACAACTGATTGTTCCATATTGATTCTAAATTCTGGAACTGTGCTAAATTTGTTCATTAATTCCAACACTTTTCCTGGAACCCTTAGGTTTTTACATATAAGGCAGTATCTGTAAGCTGATTATTTTGCTTCTTCCTTCCCAATTTGAATACCTTTTATTTCTTTTTCTTGCCTAACTACTCTGGCCAGAACTTCGATGACTGTATTAAATACAAGTGATGAATATGGACATCCTTGTGGTGAGAAATGATATCCTAACCCTACTATACCTTAGTCCTACTTGAACATTGCACATACTTCCGCTGAAAGAATATAGGAAATTGGAAAAACAAAACTGTTCAACCAACAACCTAATTCCAAATGTTGTAAGTCCCAACACAGAAACACAAGAATCACGAAAAATCAAGGCAACATGACTTCTGTGAAAATTACTAATTCCCTAGTGATAGACTGCAGTGAGAGTGAGTTAGATGAAATCCCAGGCATCATACTCAAAAGAATGACTATAAAAATGTTCAGTGAAATCTAAGAGGTCACATGAATAAACTGGATGTATTAAAGGAGAATATAAACAGCTGAAAGAAATAAGGGAGTTAGTAAGGATGTGAACTAGTTGTTCAATAGAAATATGGAAGAAAAATCTAACTGAAAATTTGAAAATACAAAGCTCAATAAGTCAAAATCACTAGAAAACTTACCAAAAGAAGAGATCAAGTGGAAGACAATGTCAGAGCTTGACTAAAAGCTAGATGAATTAGAGTAGTCAGACAATGCCAATAATAAAATAATAAGGATGTATAAACAACATATGAAATGAAAGGAATACTACTAAAAGACAAATTTGATAAATTTTAGATAAGAAAGACAACCTTTGTAGGAGCGGGAGGGAGAAAAGAAAGGGTTCTATATGACCAAATTATATGAAATTGTCAACGAATAGAATAAAAAGAACTATAGGCTAAAGGGATACATTCAGCAAAATCATAGCAGAAACTTCCCAGTCATAAGGAATTATAGCTGTCCACATACAGAAGGTATTTAAAATGCCAAATGGCTAAGATCAGAAAGGAACCTCTCCATATCATATGATAGTTACAACACTAAATATATAGAGCAATGAAATGATAAAGAAAGGTGTAAGAGAGACGTGTACTAAGTTACATATCACATTGTGAAAACAGTAGACTTCTTAACAAAAACTTTAAAAGCTAGAATTATGGGACAGTATAGTTCTGGCTCTGAAAGAATAGCTGCCAATACAGATCACTATATTTAACAAACATATCCTTCATAATTGAAAGAAAAAGTTTCCATGATGAACACAAACTAAAGGAATTTATGACCAATAAGCAAGCACTACCTAAGGTACTTGAAGGAATCCTAACCCACTGAAGAAAGAGATAAGCATATTTATCAGGTCACGTGAAAGAATAAACTGCACTAGACTAAGCTAGGAAAGTACCAAACATCACAAACCATCAAAATGACAGGAGTTAATAAGTACTTTTCACAGTAGTTTACAGTCAACTCTTGAGTGGTAATGTTGCCAATTCTCCAAAGATACAGACTGATAGATTTTTTAAAAATAATATTTTATTTGCAAGCAGAGAGAGAGAGAATGAATAGGTACACTAAGGGCCTCTAGCCGCTGCAAACCCTTAGATGCATGCACCACTTTGTGCATCTGACTTTATGCAGGTACTGGGGAATTGAGCCTGTCACTAGGCTTTGCATAAAAGTGCTGTAACTAGTGAGCCATCTTTCTAGTACAATTCTGATAGGTTTTATTAAAAATGACACATCTGTTTATTGCCTACTACAAATATCCCTCATTGTCAAAGTCAAAAACAGGGTTAGGGTAAAAGGATAGAAAAAGATTTTACAAATAGATAGAAAAGAAGCAGGTGTAGGCAATACTAATATCTAACAAAATAGACTTTAAACCAAAATTAGAAGAGGTTACTTCATATTGTTGAAGGGAACAGTCTATTAAGTGAATATTCCAATTCTACACATACATACACTGAACACTCATGCACCTAATTTCATAAGGAAAACACTTCTGGATGTAAAGACACAGATTCCCTGTTTATTCATCTGAACTTAACATATACCTGCAAAATATTCTACCCAAACATTGAAGAATACATCGTTCTAAGAAGCCCATGGAACTTTCTCTAAAGTAGACCACATTGAAGGACACAAAACAAGTCCTAACAAATATAAGAAAGTTGAAATAATTTCTGGTCACAATGAATTAAAACTGGAAACCAACAGCAAGAGACATTACAGAACGTACAAAAACTCATGAAGATTGAACACTCTGGTCTCTCTAGCCCCAGTATGTCTATTTTTAACTTAATACAAAGTTGTGCAGAATTCTGTACAGCATTCATACACTGTTCTGTATATCTTTTACCTAGATTGTATTTATGAAATTTTATGTTATCTTTATCACTAGTTGATTAATCTTCTTAGGTTTCTACGTTTTGTTGAATAAATTAGTTGATTTATGCAGGACATTTAATTTGTGTATGATTTAAAAGGACGATTAATTGTGCTGCTTGCTTATACTTTTGTTTTGGCCCACATGTATATTTACTACTTTTGGCATATACTATGACTGTAATATGGTTAAATCATTAATTAATTCCTAGAGTATGAATTTGTTGAACTTTGGTAAATCAGACTGAAGTATAAGGGGCGTAGTACCTGCTGAGCATGGCCAAGGCCCTGGATTTAGTCCACAGCACCATAAATAAACAAACTTTGGTAGAGGCTACAAATTTTTCTGAAATGATTTTGTGAATTTTTCAGTTACTCCCTAGCTGGCTTACCTCTTGATATTGCCAGTGTTTTTCATTTTTATCATCCTAATAGATGTGCTGTTGTAACTTTTAATTACTTTTCCCTACCAATTAATGAGTTGGCAAATCTTTTCTTGGGCAGAAGTGATGGCTCCATGGGTGTAAGGCACTTGCTTGCAAAGCCTGCTGGCCTGGATTCAATTTCCTAGAACCCATTTGAAGCTAGATGCACAAAGTTGGTGCATATGTCTGGAGTTCATTTGCAGTGGCAAGAGGCCTTAGATGCCCATACTTTCTCTGTCTTTCTTTCACACAAACAAAAATATTTTGACAAAAGTCTTTAATACTTATTAGCTGCTTGAATTTCTGCTGTTATGAAGGGTATATTGCAATCAGTTTATAGGAAGCTTGTAAGTATTCTAAACATGCCTTGTTTGTTAGTTGGTTTGCAGTGGCCAGAGGCCCTGGCATGCCCATTCTCTCTCTCTCTCTCTCTTTCTCTCTCTCTGTCTCACTCTTCTTGCAGATGAATAAATTTTAAAAATAAAAAAAACCTAATTGACACTAAAGTTTTTAAAATTTTGTATTTATTTGCAAGGTGAGAGAATGAGAGAGAATGGGAATGGGTCCACCAGGGCCTCTAGCTGCTGCAAACAAACTCCAAATGCATGCGCATTGAACTCGGGTCCTTAGGTTTTACGGCAAGCGTCTTAACCCATGAGCCATCTCTCCAGCCCTCAATCAGTATTTTCTTAATGCCAGATAGACTGCAAACCTGGATGTAAAAGGCAAAATAAACATTACTTTTAAACAGTAACATGCATATGCCACTTTATGCATCTGGCTTTATGTGGGTGCTGGGGAATCAAACATGGATCCTTAGACTTTGCAGGAAAGTACCTTAACTGCTGAGCCATCTCTAAGCTGACACTAAAATTTCTGACTTAAGCCAGGTGTGGTGATGTAGGCCTTTACTCTCAGTATTTGGGAAGCAGAGGTAGGAGGATTGCTGTTGAGTTCAAGATCAGCCTGGGCTAGATTGAGACCCTACCTTAAAAAGTAACAAAATAAATAAATAATAAAGAAGTTTCTAACTTAGAAAAAAGTTGCATGAATAGTATAAAGATATTTAGGTTTTCTTTTTTAAAAATATTTATTTATTTGCAAAGAGAGAAAGTGAGAATGAGAATGAATGAATGAATACGGACACATCAGGGCCTCTAGCCACTGCAAATGAATTCCAGATGCATGTGCCACTGTGTATTTGGCTTTACTTGGGCACTGGGGGATTGAACTCTGGCCGTTAGTCCCTTAACTTCTGAACCATCTCTTCAGCTCTTTTTTAGATTTTCTTTACCTAAATTCCCTAAATGTTAAGATTTTTCTCCATTCTTACCTTGAAATTAATATGCCATGAAATCACAAGGGAGGCTTTGGGAAGGAAGGAAAGTAGCACAAATGAATAAATGAATGAATATTCTGGAGTCATCATTTATACAAATGCTGGCTTTAAAAAATTTATAGATTTGCAGGCCAGTTTTTAAGACAATGTATGTTCTACATCATGTGTTAGAATATATAGTATTTTGTCTTGCTTTTTACTGGAAATGGGTCCTAGAGATGGGATATTTACTCTGGGGACATTAACACCATAAACCATTCTATTCTTTTGCATATGTTATATATTATAAG
Organism: Dipus sagitta; assembly: GCA_036346955.1. Classification (NCBI taxonomy): domain Eukaryota; kingdom Metazoa; phylum Chordata; class Mammalia; order Rodentia; family Dipodidae; genus Dipus; species Dipus sagitta. The sequence continues at coordinate 70,424,682 of CM070772.1, forward strand.
AAGCAAAAAATAGATGCATAAGTAAAACAAAAAGGTGTTTGTGGTCTCAAGATAAGTTGAGAATTTAGAAAGCAAATAGTAACAAAATTAGATGAAATTTAAAAAAGAATAACCACTGTTCTCTAAACAAAGAATGGAAGGCATTTCAAGATTATTAAATGCAACATTCGTGTTGTAGGACTGAAGTTTTCAATTTCTAAACTTAAGTAAAACTACCGTCTTTGTATACAAGGTGATGAATATGCTGATATAAGAAACCAAATTCAGCCAGGCGTGGTGGTTCACGCCTTTAGTTCTAGCACCTTTAATCTCAGCACTTGGAAGGCAGAGGCAAGAGGATCACCATGAGTTCAAGGCCACCTTGAGACTACATAGTGAATTCCAGGTCAGCCTGAGTTAGAGTGAGACTCTACCTCGAAAAACAAAACAAACAAACAAAAGAAATTCATAAATGAAGCTTTGCTATTTTGCAGTTTTTTTTAAATAAAAGGAACGCCTTAACTGAAATAGCAATGTTAGCATGTTGCTGTATACCCTACTTCTTAGTAACTCACTAATCTTAGAATTACCTTGAAGATTCAGAAGCAATCTTTATTGCAGGTGTAAAACTTCCAGACTAGCTCTTGAAGTCCAACTGTGGTTATGTCCTCAGTAGTATTCTAACGTTTAAGCGATAGTGATGATGTGCAATTTTAGTTAAACAAATTATATGGAATATTCAAAATAGAATACTATGACAAAATGACTCAATGATTTTCAGCTTTTAAATTAAATAATATTAGTTAACGAAAATGAACTCTGGCTTGGTGATGTGTGCCTGTGACCCCAACAGTGCACAGACTAAGGCAGGAAATTTGTCATGAGTTTGATGCTGCCTGGGCTTTTTATTTAGCAAGTACCAAGTCAGCCAGGGTTATAGAGCAAAATTTTGTTAAAAAAATTTCTGGGCGTGGTGATCCATGTTAGTAGAAGAATTATGTCAAGCTCAAGGGCATCAAGGGTAGCTGGCATGTACTTGAAGTTCTACCTACACAGGGGCCTGAGGCAAGAGGATTGCTTTAGCCTTGGAGTTGGGGCCAGCTTGGGAAAATGGTTACGATTCCATCTCTTATTAGAAAGAAAAAGTTGATCCCAACATAAAATGAGTGGTGGGGGTGGGGTGGTGGGAGTAAGAAGGAAAAGAGGAAGAAAACTGAATTATTTATCAAATTTCTCTTTACTCCTTAGTTAACTTCTTGGAAATAATTTTTTTTACACTAAATTATGTGACATGAAAGAGGGAAAATAGTACATTGACTCATTGCCATTTTATAGCTGAAATTTCTTTGTGGGGGAGTGGTTTCAAGGTAGGGTGTCACTCTAGCCCAGGCTGACCTGGAACTCACATCAATCCTCCTACCTCTGCCTCCCTAGTGCTAGGATTAAAGGCATGTGCTACCACACCTGGTGCCATTTTATAATCATATCTATTCCAAAGAGAGAAATTACTTGAGATAATTTATAATATTTAGAAGTTCTGTTAGTCTTTAAGTAACTTAGCAATAGAGATTATGCAAGTTTATTTGTTCATACTTATGTGTTAATATTTTTTCTGTTATGTGTAAGATAATTACCTAATATAAAATGTTCTATATTATGGTTTTAAGTATGAAGTCTTCAATGTGTACTTATACTGAATATTATGTTTTTTAAATTTTAGAGCACTTTCTCATGCTTTCTAATTTTTTCCATGTAATTTCACACTTTTAAAATAATTTATAAAGAAGCCTAGGTACAATTTAGGTCAGGGTTAACACTGAAGGAGGAAGATTGTGTGTGTGTATGTACATTGTATTTAGAAGAGAAGATTTACTAGCAAAAATAGGATTGATAGCTAAAATTCCAGATCTTCATAATCCAATCAAACAATCCTTTGGAAAGAACAAAGGGACTAGGAAAGGTGGGTTCTGATGTCCCAATTCCAAGAAGACACGTGACGTTAGCAACGTACCATAATAACATCAGGAGTTCTAGATCTCCTTTTTCTCCTGGAGACCTATAAAGTAGAAGTTTACTCCTACCTGTGGAGGGCTCTCATCTTGAGGGTCCTGTAGCTTCACTTGTAGACAAATCAGTTGAAGATTTCCTTCTAGGTGTTCTACTGTACAGCTAGCTCAATGTCGTGTCTAAATGACAGGGATGAACTGTTGACTGTAATTTTATTGTTGCTGACAAAGTACCTAGATGTAGCTAGGAATTTGATTGTATAAAATATATGGACGCCACCAGAATTTACAATCTGGAGACAAAGAGCTGCTCATACATTTCTGTCTGTAGTCATTTCTGATCAGGGAGGTCAGATGCTACCCTCTAAATGTCAATAAAGTGATGGGTGGGGAATCTGGGCACTCAGGTGGAGGGGGAGAAGTGTGGCAATTGCAGTTACTTTTGGTCTTGAAAATACAGATCTCCTCTGAATATATCTTTGACAACAATTCTGGTTAAAATAACCAACAATTTTAATTTTGAAATAATTTTATTAGTGAAAAATATATAGTATCAAGGTACTGATATTTTAGTGTGTACTTTACTGAGTTATGCTTTTCCATTATAAGCAATTTTATTGGGAATTAGGAATATATTTCAAATCGGTTGTATTTTCATCAAGTTATCCTCTTATTTCCCTTCTCCCTAGCTGTAATTCCACCAAGGGCTTACCTCATGAATATGGTCATGAATGCCTCAGTCAATTTCAGTGGGGTACACCTTCCCACCATATGGCCCCTATGTGTCCCTCTTCTACCATGTTCATGTTATCTTGGAGGGCCTGTTAGATGTTTTTTTTTCTTGGCAGCCTCTTATTTTCTGTGATGAGTTGTAAGTCTCCTCAGTGTCTGCTGCCATCTCTGGCTAGCCATGAGAGCAAGGTTCTCTGGAGAAGGTTCTCTGACTAGCCATGACAGCAGTGTCTTAGAGTAGTTTTTAGATGTCTGAAAATGGAAAATTCCTTTCAGGTTAAATAAATTGATGTGAGAGCTTCTATAAAGATTCAGAATTAAAATTATTTTGTTTTTATTTTTATTTATTTATTTGAGAGCAATAGACAGAGAGAGAAAGAGGGAGAGAGAGAGAGGGAGAATAGGCATGCCAGGGCCTCCAGCCACTGCAAACGAACTCGAGATGCATGTGCTACCTTCTGCATCTGGCTTACTTAGGACCTGGGGAATCAAGCCTCGAGCTGGGGTCATTAGGCTTCACAGGCAAGCACTTAACCGCTGAGCCATCTCTCCAGCCCCAAGATTCAAAATTTTAAAATGAATAACATGAGTTTAATCTGTATAAAAATTAAAATGTTTTAACCCTTACCCATTAAATTCATTTTTTAAAAAAATTGTTTATTTGAGAGAGAGAGAGAGAAGACTCAGGGAGGAAGAGAGAGAATAGGCACACCAGGACCTCCAGCTATTGCAAAGGAGCTCAAGACACATGCACCACCTTGTGCAGCTGGCTTATATGGATACTGGGGAACTGAACTTGGGTCCTTTGGCTTTGCAGGCAAGTGCCTTAACCACTAAGCAATCTCTCCAGCCCAACCATTGAGTTCTTGAATGCTGCAAGCATCTAAAAATGTTTATCTTGCTGTGCTTGGGGGCATATACCTTTAATCCCAACACTCAGGAGGCAGAGGTAGAAGGATCTCTGAGTTGGAGGCCAGCCTGAGAACATATAGTGAATTCGTGGTCAGCCTGGTCTAGAGCAAGACCCTACCTTAAAAAAAAAAGTTTATCATACATTCATAAAATTTGTAATTATATTCAATTTACTTATATTGAAATATAATTTGATAATTAATGTTGTATAGACTAGATTAATACAGTCTTCCTTACATTTCCTCCTGTTATGAGACTGATATTGTACCTACAGTTAAAGATTTAATGTATATACATACATCAGTGAAAGATGTGGTTTGCTATAATGTAGTTAGCACCTATAAGAGACTAATAAAACCAGACAAATGGGTAATGTAAGGAATCAAAACCCTAAAGGTTCCTATCCTAACCCTGAGCAAGTTTTTCTATCATTTGTACTTTGAAGGTTCAGTGAAAACTGATAATTCTGTGTAGTGCCTCTAGTCAAACCAGAGGGAGACTGGGTTTTCATAGTTACCTTGTCTACTCAAAGATAAAAAATCAGTGATAGAGTTGCCTCATTGTGCCATTTTTTCATGCCTAGCCCAGAGTGTAGATTACAAAGTGAAGGTTAAATTAAATATTATCTAGAGGTGAAAGAGGTAGAGAGATAGACATGAGTTTAATGATGTTTTGCTATTGGTATTAGCTTAAGTATAGTGTAATTTGAAACTATTTTAGACAGGTGATTATGTTATAAGAAGTATATTTTCTTGGGGCTAGGGAGATGGCTCGGTGGATAAAATGCTTGCTGTGCAAGTATGAGCCCTCAATTCAGATCTCTAGCACCCACATAAAACTCCAGTATGGTGGTACTTGCTTATAATTTTAGTACTGAGAAGACTGACAGAAGATTGCTGGTACTTGTTGGCTAGCTTATCTAGATGACTCAGAGAGCTGCAGGTTCAGTGAAAGACCCTGTCTCAGAAAATACCATAAAGAAGTGATGGATGTTTGCCTCTGGCCTTCATAAGTATGCACACAAAAATGTGCACACACCACACACACATCCACATGAAAAAAAAATTAAAGTATATACATAGATATTTTTTCTTAGTTGTCTGAAAAAATAATCAGTATTTTGTTTTTATGGGACACTATTTCTTGCTAAAGAATGAGACAAATATATTTTAAGGACACATATCAACAGTTAATATATTTTTGTTTTGCAGGGTTGAAGGGTTATTCAGCATATTAATGCCTTATCGATAATGGCAGAACACCCTCCTCTGCTGGACACAACTCAGATTTTAAGTGGTGATATTTCTCTTCTATCTGCCCCTATTGTAAGTGCAGATGGAACACAACAGGTAAGGAAATTGAAGTGCTTATTTCCTTTGTCTTACAATTATGATTTTCTTATAAGGGACTATTTTCTGCTGTTGAAAAACCAATTGTGATAGGATTGGATTTAAATTTTTTTGTTTTGTGTAAACATGACAAGAAAACTTTGTTTTGGTTCTAATTTTCACATGAGCTTAGATAGCTTTTAGCAGCAACCTCATTTTGCTAACTTGCCTTTCATGGCCAAATCTAAGTCTCCCCCCCCCCACAGAAAATACAGTATTTACTTACTTTTGTGAGATTCTTAGAGAGACTTGAGGCCAGTGACTGGTTTCAAGTTGTTGATAGTCTACTGCATAACAGACTTAAAATTCATTAATTACTATATATTGTCCTAGTTGCTATGTATATTTTGTTAAAGGGAAATCATAGCACCAGGCTGAAACAACCTGCTTCTTTCCTTCACTCAGAAAGGAGAGTCATTGGTAGAAATTTCATGAAATCTGAGGGCTTCATGGCTGCCTAGTAGTAGTAGTGGAGTTGATGGGTATAGAGAGTGGATCTGGGGATAAAAGAATCATGTAGAATAAGATTTAAAGAATTAGGTATAATCCTGAGGTCCAGAGAATAGAGTTGTTGATAGGATTAAAATAATAAGATGAATCTTGCTGGGCATGGTGGGTCATGCCTTTAATCTCAGCACTTGGGAGGCAGAGGTGGGAGGATCACTGAGGCCAACCTGAGAGTACATAGCGGATTCCATGTCAGCCTGGGCTAGAGCAAGACCCTCCCTCAGGGAAAAAAAATGAAAACAATAGCAGCAAAAAAACAGGTTTCAGAAAGTAGAGAATGACCTTGAATTATAACTAGCTGGGGAGAGCTAAAGATGAGTGGGATGAACTTAGTTGATATAATGGGTTAATTTGGGTGCTTAAGATTTTTAACTTGTAGTATGTTTACTTTTCTAAAAATAGAGGTGATGTATCTTCTCAGTGTAGCTGTAATTAAGGGTACAATGAGCCTTCTGAAGTTGCTGGGTAAATGTTTGCTGGATTACTAAAGAAACTAGATCTGCCAGGCAGGATTTAAACTAGTGATACAGCATGCGGTAGTTCAGAAAAATAGAAAAATAGGTTATAAGAATGGTTATAAATGCCTATACAATTTAGATGTATAAACCTGAAAAGAGTAGTCCAATAACTATGTGAAATATATAGGGAAGTAAACAAAAGTAGCTAACAGTTAGAGATAGACAGGCAATAAATTTGATGGCAGACATTTCTTTTTAAAAAATATTTACTTATTTGAGACAAACAGAGAGAGAATGGGCATGCCAGAGCCTCCAGCCACTGCAAACAAACTCCAGACATATGTGCTACCTTGTGCATCTGGCTTATATGAGTACTGGGGAATAAAACCTAGGTCCTTAGGCTTTTCAGGCAAATGCCCTCAACTTTTAAAAATATTTTACTTTTATTTACTTTTTGGAGAGAGAGAGCGAGCAAGCATCCACAAGCAAGCCAGGGCCTCTAGCCACTGCAAACAAACTCCAGATGTATGCACCAAGTGCATGTAGCTTACATGGGTACTGGGGAAATTGAACCTAGGTCCTTAGGCTTCACAGTTAAGTGCCTTAACTGCTAAGCAATCTCTCCATCCTGATAGACATTTCTTTCTCTCTTTCTCTCTTTTGATCGAAGACTTTATTGTAGCAGGAGAGAGAACAGAAAGAGGAGAAAGGAGGGAGAAGGGAGGTGTGTGCAACAGAGAAAGAAAGAAGGGAAACAGTGAAAGGGGGGGGGGGGTGCGCAAGTACCTGAGAAGCAAGAGATCCAGAAAGAGCTATTTCTTTAGCTCAAGAGTTTATTTGGTATGTCAAGTCAGAGCTTGTCTGTGGAAATACAACACTACAGTTGGTCCATGGAATAAAGCAGCAAGCTAAAAGATAATCCCAGACGGTGGAAAGTGTTGTGTATAAGAATGATGGTAAAATTTCAGAGTAATGTATCCTTTTGTGTGTTCTCTTGACTTTTTTGATATTGTTATACTAAATGGGAAAATTTCTGTTGTCTCTTTTGGAATCAAATTAACTTCCTTATATTTAGCTATTAAAATTACTATGATAGTTTGTACTGATAATCTGTGAAGGATTATGTAGGTTAGGTTAGCCACTGCGCATACCTGTGAGGGATTATCTTGCTTAGGTTAATTGAGGTGGGAGGACACCTTAATTATAGAAGGCAATGTTCTATGGGCTGGGAACTGGACTGGGTGAATTAGGAGAGAGCTGGCTGAGCTCTAGCACTCACTCATCCCTCTCTGCTTCCTCACTGCGGATTGAATGTGACTAGCAGCCTCAAGCTCCTTCCACTATGCTTTCCCTGCAATGATGAATTATAACCTGGTACTGTATGCTGAAATAAACCCTTCCTCCTTCAAACTGATTTTTGTCAGGTATTTTGTCCCAGCAATGAGAAAGTAACTGTTGAACAGAAGTAACAGCTTCACATTGCTGCCTTTTTCAGTGATTTTAATCTTTTGAGCAGTTTAAGGCTTATAAGAAAAATTGACCAACAGTACAGAGAGTTTGCACATACCATTTCTTCTGTAGTTTCTCCTGTTAACATATTGTGTTAAATATTCAGAAATTAGCCAGGTGTAGTGGTACACGCTTTAATCTCAGCACTAAGGAGACAGAGGTAGGAGGATTGCTGTGAGTTCAAGGCCAGTCTGGAACTACAGTGATTTCCAGGTCATCCTGGGCTAGAGTGAGACCCTGCCTTAAAAAGTGAGGCTGGAGGGATGGCTTAGCAGTTAAGGCGTTTGCCTGCAGAGCAAAAGGACCCAGGTTCGATTCCCCAGGACACACATTAGCCAGATGCACAAGGGGGCGCACGCATCTGGTTCGTTTGCAGTGGCTGGAGGCCCTGGCGCACCCGTTCTCTCTCTTTCTCTCTGTCAAATAAATAAAAATAAAATACTAAAACAAAAGTTGCCAAATATCCAGAGATTAATTGCAACCAAACTAAGAAAGCAATGACATTACTAGATAATAAAAATCTTAGGGGGCCGCCATCACATATGCAGTCCATCAATAACTAACACATCCTTCTTCAGCATTAGATTGTATTAAGATTCATTCTCTGGCTGAAGAGGTGGCTCAGCTGTTAAAGATGCTTGCTTGCAAAACCTGACAGTCTGATTTCAATTCTTCAGTATCTATGTAAAGCCAGATGTACAAACTGTCACATATATCTAGAACTTGTTCCTAGCAGCAAGTTCTGGCACAAGAGACCCTGGTGTGCCCATTCTCTCTCTTTCCCCCCACACCTTGCTTGCTAATCAATAAATAAAAACATTTTTATTTATTTATTTGCAAGCAGAGAGTGACAGTCTGGAGATAGAGAATGGGCACACCAGGGCATCAGCCACTGCAAATAAACTCCAGATACATGTGCCACTTTGTGCCTCTGGCTTTAGGTGAGTACTAGGGAATCAAACCTGGGTCATTAGGCTTTGCACACAAGCAACTGAACCGCTACACCATCTCTCCAGCCCCATGTATCACTTTTGCCATCTCTCCATCCCCATGTATCATATTTATTTGCCATCTCTCCAGCCCCATGTATCACTTTTGCCATCTCTCCATCCCCATGTATCACTTTTAAAGTATCATACAGAGTAGTTTCTTTACTCTAAAGATTCCATGTTTGACCTATTCATCTCCTTCATTCTTCCTGAAACTTTGGCAACCACTGATCTTCTTAACTATCTTTTATAATTTAATCTTTTCTACAATGTCATATAGTTGAACCCATACCACATGTATAGCCTTTTCAGACTGGCTTCTCTTATTTCACTATAAAGTTTCTCCTTGGGTCTGATCCCCAGCACCACAAACCAAAACAGCTTAGTCTGACCTGTCAAGATTTTTGATGAGAGTCCTCTACAGTTAGCTACGTTTTGCTTTTATTTTATTGCTTGCCCTGTCTCATTTGTACCCACAGGATTTTGTTTTATATAAGAGATTAAGAGACAACACAAAGCTGGTACTATTGAGAGAACATTTTTATTGCTTACATTTCTTAAAGAAAGTAGGCAGGAGTAAAGGAAAATACTAGACTTTGGTCAGGAGATGGAATCAAGAGCTAGAAAAAAAACCTAGGCCCAAGGATCCATGGCAGGCAAGACAGAACAGATAAGCTTTTCTAGTTTTTATAATTCCAGTGGGCTTTGAGCTTTAGGGGTAGTTTTGACTTGCCTGGTACCTGACTCCAACATGATTTAGAGCAGGGGAATACTAGCTTGGCATGTATTAGTAGATAAGGTGTTGAAGCTATAAAGGTGAAATTTGGTTATTTGGCTCATGTATGCTCCTGACCAACCCTTTGCTATCACTAAAAATTGTCTATTGGCATCAGGAGCAGATTAAAATGTTCAATAGGAGCATAAGCTTGGAAAGAAAAGGTTAAAATAATAAAAACTAAAAGAACCTGTATTATATTGATGAAGAACAGTTTGAAAATATTAAATTGGTTGAATTGATGAACAAGTTAGAGAACAAAACTTAGGGTATAAAAATGTCCGTAGGCATTTCATTTGAATATTTGGGTGGATTGCAAGACCACTCACTAAGACAGTTCTTAGTAATAAGTAAGATAATTTTACAGTGACAGTCTCATAATTTTTAAACAAAAGTTTTATGTTCATGCTGCATGTGCTTCACAGGTTGGCTGTGGCACTGTCCACATAATCTTTCCTTGAGCTCAGCCACTATAGGATATTGTTGGTGTCATATTAAATATGTGCTGACCTTCGTTTACTTTCACTGATCATTATTGGGCTGAGGAATAATTTTACTTTAGGTAGAGGCAGCAAGTATGTAGGAAAAGATAGTCTAAAGTTTAGGGTTTGTAGGGAATAGGAGAGAACTTCAAATGATTTTGAGATAGAGATGTATAAGTAGAAGCAATAAAAATGAAAGCAGCTAGCATCCACACACTTACTATGTGTCAGACATTGAGTCAAGCCCTGTAAGTGCATTACTTCATTTAACCATAACAGCAGTCTTGAGACAGCTTGAATATTTCCATTTTGTAGAAACTAAGAATTACAGCAGTGTTTATTTACATGTTGCTACGTTAAGTAACATGGCTTCTAAAAGGCAAAAACTGGGATCCAAAGCTAAGTCTGTCAATTCATAATCACATGTCAATATTTTAATATCTATAAAAGTAAACTAATAGATTAGCTTTCATGAAAAAAAATCTGATTTGAGCCAGAAAACTAAAATTACCAGAATATTAGGGAAAGTGAAGCCATATGACTGGATGAGATTATTCGTAGTAAAGGAATTTGATTTGGTAGTGACTAGTGGTGGTAGTAATTACTGATGCAATGATGGAGTAAGCAGGTCTGTTACTTTGTGTTGAATATGTTACAGCTTTTTCATACTGCCTATGGGCATCTTATTCCTCAACTTTTCTTTTTACAGTTTTTGGTGGGCTTCTTATTTTTCTACTTGTTAGTATCACCACAACAAACTGTAATGTCAACCACAGATTGTTTTAGACATACTCTCTTGTTGAGAGTTGTTGAGTTAAGTTGTTGAGTAAGAGAGGGGTGAGACAAGTACAACAAAGATAGATACTGTGACTGGGGGTTTCCAGGGAATTGCCAGTTGAGTTAGATAGTAATCACTAAAAAAACTTGTTTATTTGTAAGGAGAGATAGAGGGAGAATCAGAATGAGAATGAATGGCACACCAGGGCTTCTAGCCACTGCAAATTAACTGCAGATGCATGCACGATTTTGTGCTTTTGGCTTTATGTGGGAACCGAACCTGGGTTATTAGGCATTAACCACTGAGTAGTCTCTCCAGCCCTCTTAATGTATTTTTTTGCACATGTCCATGTGTGAATATGTACTGTATTTAGTGTGCGTGATGTGTGTGTGTCTGTGTGTGTGTCTGTGTGTGTGTGTGTGTGTGTGTGTGTGTAGATGCACGTGTAGCATTTACAGGCCAGAAGAGAACATCAGAGATGAAATTTTACAGAACTCTAAACCCATTCTGTCCTCTCCAGTGGCTGTTGGTTTGCTGTTTCAATGGCTACTGTGAATTTTTGAGGATCTTGGTTTTCAAAGCTACAGTGAAGCTGGAAGAGAGAAGGGAACAAAGCAGTGTAAAGTGATTCCAAACTTACTTTTCATATCAGGATTCATCCATGTCCTTGAGCAGATTATTGCAAGCCTTTGGTTAATTTCCAGAAATTTAAAAAAGTTGGTTTGGACCATTTTACCATTGTTGTTGTGGGAGAGTAGTTCTTAGGTTTATGATTCCCAGGGGTATCATCCAAGATGGTGTTTTAGTGGGTAAAAATGCTAACTGATCAGAGGGTATGTATTATGCTATGTGAAATGTAACATATTTCTCATATTATTTAGATTTTTTAATTGATGTCTGAACTTTGAAATACAAAGCTTTTTATACATTAGCAGCGTAATCAATTCTTGCTTTATAAATACATGACTGCATAGAATAAAACTGTTCAAAGTCTGTGAGCTAACTAATTATAAAAGTACACTTTCATCTCACTCAAATCTTTATTTCAGAACATTAGAATGAACAAACTATTTCACAGGTCATTAAATTTCCCAACCTTCGGACCTATTTTGGTTTTGTTCATAAATTGTTCAGTTTCGTGGAAACTCAGTTCTTTGGATACACACTTGATTGTGAATTATCCTCAAAATATTTAGAGACTTTTTACCAGAAGAAGCTAAAAATACAGAGCTAAGAAAAGTAAAGAAGCCTCTCCTTTCTGTACCATCTAAAACTAAAACATCCCAGAGATTCATTTCTGAGATTAGTCTTTATCTTTGCTATTGTATTTTATCTGAATGAAAGTGATAATGGATTAATCTATACTTTAATAACGTCACAACTTTAATAACTAAAACTCAGATATAGAAATTTCAGGAAGTGGTAGTATTTTTGAGATTAAAATTTGTAAATTTTGTATTTTTAAACCTGGTAGCTTGTATGCCAACTATATTTAATAAACTTTAGGGTTAAGATAACCAGGGTTGTTAAGATAATAGCCCATAGTCTTGTGACACTAATCTTGTATTCCAGAAATCTAATTCAGACCCAGAATTATCAATTTCATGGCCCCCTCAAACTAGTTTGTTTGTTTATTTATTTATTTATTCTGTAGCTTTGTCTGGCAATTCAAGTAGTCTTTGATTAAATTCCTCACTCTTACTTAGATCTTTGGAAAGTTAGAATTTAAACATTAAACTAGTTTCCTTTCCATTGAAGTTTATTTGTCATGTAAGACTCCCACCATGCCACTTTGTGTGATGTTTCTTTTATTGTTATTATTTGAGAGAGAGAGAGAGAGAGAGAGACATAGAGAGAGTGAGTATGGGTGTGCCAGAGCCTCCTGTCACTACAAACAAGATGCATGTGCCACTTTGTGCATCTGGCCTTATATGGGTCCTGGGGAATCAGGTGCGTTTAACTGCTGAGCCATCTCTCGAGCCCTGTATGGTGTTTCATGAGAAAATCAAATCCCTTGTAAAAATTCCAGTATTATTAACTAACCTGTTTTAGACTTAAGAAGTAGCTTTACCCACAAGGTTCACACCTGGAAATCTACTAATACCACATTGTTTTTTTGAGGCAAGCCCAGCAGACTGGCCTTTTGTTAATGGGGCGGGGGAGCAGGGGAGGTGGGCAGGAAGGGAGAGAGAAAAATATATGAGACTATGAAAATATGTGTGTGCCAGGGCCTCCAGCCACTGCAAACAAATTCTAGATGCAAGTACCACCTTGTGCATCTGGCTTACGTGGGTCCTAGGGAATTGAATCTGGGCCCTTTGGCTGTGCAGACAAGTATCTTAACTACTAAGCCATCTCTCCAGCCCTAAATCTACATTTTTATTATTGTAGTTTTTTGAGTGCACACATGTATGTGTATATGTGTGTGCATGTATGTGTTTGTCTGTGATGTATGTATACATGTGAGCAGATGTGCATACCCTGGACATATGTATGTGGAGTCCAGAGGAGAATATTGGGCATCCTCCTCTGTTACTCATCTGCATTTTTCCTGGAGACAGTATCTCACTGAACCCAGATCTGCCTATTTTGGTTAGTCTGACTAACCAGCAAGGTCCAGTGGTTCTCCAGCCTCTGTTCCCCATAGGATTGGAATTACAGGTATGTGTGGTGATACTCAGCTTTATTTTTATTGTTTTTAGTTCTTCTTTTTCCTCTCTGTCCCATCTCTCTTTTACAGAACCTCCTTCTTTCCAATCCTCTTCTATTTTGATGTTACTTTTTTATTTACCTTTCTCCATCATCCCTGATGACATGATAACAGGTAACACTGTGAGGTCATGAATGCAAATGCCATTTATTTCATGTCTGACAACAGTATTCCAAGGCACTCCTCGCCATCATTTTGCTCTTACATTCTTTCTGCCACCTTTTCAGCAATTGTCTTTGAGCTTTGGTGTGTGATAGAGATGTTTCATTGAGTGTTAAGCACTCAACTGTCACTTCTCAGCACCTTTATAAGTTAAAAAAAAATTTTTTTTGACAGCTTCTATAATTATAAACAATAAGCCATGGTAATCCCCCCCCCATTTTGCCTTTGCAACTCCACTCTCCATCATATCCTATCCCCACTTACTCAGTTTCTCTTTTATTTTGATATCATCATTTCCCACTATTATGATGGTCCTGTGTAGGTAGTGTCAGACACTACAAGGTCATGGATATCCAGGTCATTTTGTGTCTGAAAGAGTCCTACCCTTCCTTTGGCTCTTAACATTCTTTCTGCCATCTCTTCCACAATGGACCCTGAGTCTTGGAAGGTGTGATAGAGATATTTCAGTGTTGAGTACTCCTCTGTCACTTCATCTCAGCACTATGATGCCTTCTGAGTTATCCCAAGGTTGTCACCATCCGAAAAGAGAAGCTTCTCTAACCAAAAGTGAGAGTAGCATTAATACATGGCTATGAACATTAAGAGAAGTACTCACTGGGCAGTTTGGCAAACATAGTATATATATTTAGCCAGACATGAGCAAACATTACACTCCTAGGGCTCATGACTTCCCCCATCATAGATTTTCAGTATTCAGTATTCAGCATATATTCCCTCCAGTGGAGTGGGCCTCCAGTCCATTAGGGAGTGGTTGGTTTCCCCATAACAGATGTGCCACTACTGGCATCTGTTGGTTCATTTGGCCTGGCTGGCCAAGTTTAAGGTTTGCAGTGTCCTCCACTGGTGATTTCTCTCTGTCCCATGGAACTGCATGCAGCATTGCTTTTTCTAGCTTTCTGTCAGCTGATTTACACAGAAGAGGTTTTCAGCTCAGCTCCAGCAGGATTTCCCAGTGACCCTGAAGTCCAAGTATGTAGTCTTCAGCAATAGAATCTTCATAGGACTAAGTAAGGATCTTAGGAAAGAATGGAGATTGGAGTTATGCTTTAAAGGAGGAAATTGTGAATTAAAACTCAGTGAAGCCTGGGTTTGATCCCCAGCACAACAAAACAAAAAACATCCTTAACGAGAAAAGGAATAGTAACAAACCTTAATATATAGTTAGGCTTGAGGAGCAATGGACTCTTGTACACTGCCAGAATACTGTTAGCTGGAGTGACCTCTTAATATTTAATAAACCTGAAGAGCTACATATATATTATATGAAGCCCTTGCCACGCACCCCTACCACCTTGGTTTGGGTTTTGTTTGTTTGTGATAAAGTTTATTAGCTGAAGCTGGCCTCAAACTTGCTATGTACCACAGGATGGCCTTAAACTCCTTCTGAACCTTCACTTCCCCCTCCTGATTATTGGAACAGGTGTAGACTACCATGCCCAAGAAAATCTTATATATGTATATAGTGCACATTGTATAGAACTGTTTTATGAGTGAAACAACTGGAAGTGGTATAAGTGATCCGAAGTATGGAAATGGATAGATTTTAGAGTATTCATATGATAGGATACATGAATAATGTTTACCAGTGTTCCATTATTTAAAATATTTAGATTTTAGAGCATTCATATAATAGAATATTTGAATAATATTTATCAACATTCCATTATATGAATCTAACTGTGGATAAATTGCAAAAGTGCATTATCAAACTAATAGTCTATAAGATACAATGCCACTAATATAAACTAATCCAAACAAAACCCAAGGAAACTCACAAAACCTTGTTAATAATGAACATATACAAGAAGGCATACTTTGCATACTAAAATAAGAATGAAAAGCATATACTTCGGGCTGGAGAGATGGCTTAGCGGTTAAGCGCTTGCCTGTGAAGCCTAAGGACCCCGGTTCGAGGCTCAGTTCCCCAGGACCCACGTTAGCCAGATGCACAAGGGGGCGCACGCATCCGAAGTTCGTTTGCAGTGGCTGGAGGCCCTGGCGTGCCCATTCTCTCTCTCTCTCTCCCACTTTCTCTCTCTGTTGCTCTCAAATAAATAAAAAAATTTTTTAAAAAGTTATACTTCAACCTCAGAATTTTTATTATTGTAGTTTTTTCAGTGCACACATGTATGTGTATATGTGTATGCATATATGTATTTGTCTGTGATGTATGTATACATGTGAGCAGATGTGCATACCCTGGACATATGTATGTGGAGTCCAGAGGAGAATATTGGGCATCCTCCTCTGTCACTCATCTGCATTTTTCCTGGAGACAGTATCTCACTGAACCTACCATTTTTGGTTAGTCTGACTAACCAGCAAGGTCCAGAAAAGGTCAGAAAAAAATGATCTTTTAGCTTACATTTATTTAAAGAACATGTGAGTAACATCTGTCAAGATATAATTTTGTTTGATTCTGAAAGTAATATAATACTTTTTTCTACATATTTGAAATATTTTACAGTAAAAAATTAAATGCATGACAGTACATATTACAGACCAGGTAGCTGATAATGAGTTTAAAATATTATATTCCAAGTTTTAGATGGGAACTTATAATCAATAAGTAGTCAATAAAGTTTCAAAAAATAATGAAATAATTAAAAAATTTAAAGAGATACCCAGAAAAATGCTTGTGGTAAAAAGTGTCTTCAGGGCTGGAGAGAATGTTTTGTAGCTAAGGCACTTGCCTGCAAAGCCTAACGACCTGGGTTCGATTCCCCAGTACCCCAGCACCCCAGAAAAATGCTTGTGGTAAAAAGTGTCTTCGGGGCTGGAAAGAATGTTTTGCAGCTAAGGCACTTGCCTGCAAAGCCTAACGACCTGGGTTCGATTCCCCAGTACCCATGCAAAGCCAGATGCACAAAGCGGCACATGCATCTGGAGTTATTTGCAGCAGCTGGCGGCCCTGGCACAGCCATTCTCTCTCTCTTTTTTAAAACAGATAAATAAATAAATATTTTAAAAAGCATCTTCAGTTTTAAAAAGTTGTTGGATCGCTGTTAGAACCAAAAGCTTGACATCCTGTCAAGTAATCTATCCATACTCCTCAAAGCCCCTCAGTAAATTTTAAAAGCTAGAAATAATGCAAAGTATATTTTCCTAATACAGTAGAATACATTTAGTAATAAATGAAACAACAGTTTTGGTAATTCAAAATATTATAAATTGGACAAGCATAGTGACACACCCACTTGGGAGGCAAGAGTTAGGAGGATCACTGTGAGTTTGAGGTAAGCCTGGAACTACAAAGTGAGTTCCAGGTCAGCCTGGGCTAGAGGGAGATCCTACCTTGAGAAACTGAAAACCAAACAACAACAACAAAAAATAAGTCAAACAGTATATTCCTAAGTATCCAATAGGCCAAAAAAGAAATCAGAAAAGACTGACCTTAATCTTCTAGTTTCTCTCTCTCTTCTCTCTAACTCTTTTATATTGGTTATCTTTTTCTTCCTTCTCTTTGTGGGCACTGACCTGTAACTCCCAGTACCAGCAGGTGGCTATCATCCACAATGAGTTTTTGATCAGAGAGACCTACAAGGTTTCCTAAAAGAATGGCAGATTTCTGTCAGAGTACTTGATGACCCACCAAAGGTGAGTGTTAAGACCCTACTGATGAAGACACCATATGCAGTTGACATGTAACATGGAATGACATGGCTGGAAGCTGGAAGAGAGTCAGTCCCCAGACAGTCAGTGAGTCTAGTGCCAGAAGATGCTACATGGACAACTGGGGAAAAATGACCAATATCTGTCCAAGCAACTCATGATCTAACCTACTTAGCAGCAAATAACCTGTCATGATGCTCACACAAGTGCAGTAGTGGCACACAGCCATGGTGGGAAACCAGCTGCTCTTGATTTGGCTAACTGATCTGCTCAGTGGAATGGAACCCATAGCCAGAGCTGGGAAACAAGTCAGAACCATATCCAAAAATGAGTCCGCTCTCCATTATCAAGCTACCACCAATCGTGGGCTACAAGAGGGCCTATACCTATTAAATTCTCTCTAAGAAAAGTAAGGATTATCCCATTTATCTGGTGCTAAGTTTACTCACCGTTGGAGAATCTGCTTCTCTTTTTCAGATAGACGCAGATCCTAAGGAAAGAACCACCCCATCATACCTCAGAAGGGCCCCAGCTAAAACTAAGAATAATTACTGGAGCAGACCTAAAATGAACCCAACATGGCTCAGGGAAATTTTGCGGAAGAGGGGCCAGAAAGAATGTCAAAGCCACACATTGGGTCATGATACGCAGGGACATTTCCTCCTACCTGTAGCTGAGGGCTAACTCCACAATGCATGACCCATATACCTCAACAAGGAGGGGCCAAGGGGAGGGGGGAGGACATGGAAGAGGCTAACAATGGTACCAACTTGACTGTATTCACTGAGTACAAAACTAATTAATAAAAAGAGAGAGAGAGAAAAGAAATCAGGAAAGAAATAGGAAACCACTTTAGGATGAATGAAAACAAAAGCATAACATACAAAAAGTTATGACTTAGCAACTAAAGGAGAGGAAAATTTATAAGTGTATGAGCTATGGTATAAAAAAAAAGACCACTGTAACCCTCTTACTCTTGAGGAACTAGAAAAAACAGAGCAAATGAAACCTAAAAGTAGCAGGAGGAAGGAAATAGTAAAGGTTATAGAGACTAGAAATGTAGAAAATGGCAGTACCAAATTGCTGACTCATTCAGTACATAATCAAGAGAAAAAGACTGAAAATGTTAAAGTCCAGAAGGAAAGCTCTCACACCAGTCTCACAGAAGTAAAAAGCATTATTACATTGCATGGTTGCAAGCAACACATTTATATCTTACATGAACTAGACTAGAATGTAGAAAGAGATAAGGTATGTAGCTGGTGTTTGTAGCAGCAAGAAGCCTTGGTGTGCCCATTGTGTGTCTGCCCGTCTTCTCTGTTTGTCTCTCCCTTTCTATCTCTTTCTAATTCATTTATACATGCATTCATACATAAAATATTTTTTAAAAATGTAAAGTCTGGGTTAAAACTCTGGTATTATTTTCAGAATTAAGCCATCAGTAAATAATGATCACTTCTAGGTATATACTAGATTACACATGACACTGTCTATTTCATTACATATATATGTACCGATAGTGTGTATAGGAAAATATACTAACACACTTTACCATCAGAAATCAAAATAAATAATTAAAACTATGACTTAAAGATGAAATATATTTAGAAGCAGCATACACTTATATCTGTTAACTGATGTTGAATGGTCCAGAAGCAGATGCTAGTTTAGTTCTTTGTTGTATTGGTTGCTATGGTAACCAGATGCCTTCATTTACAATAGGAAGATTACTGTACATTGGCTAATTTGAAAATGAGGTTAGTGGTGGATATTAATGAGTATAACTAATAATTGGTTATATCTTTAATGTTCTAATTCTGTGTATTTATACTGGACAGTTATAAAATTATGTGAGATATTACCAGTATTGAGTATATAAGTTTTCCTTATTAGGCTAAGGACAGCCTGAAGTCCAATTTGCCAGTGAAGATTACTTCCATGTTTAGTAATGTTTACAGATGTTTATAGCATCTGGAGCAGAAGCTGTGGCATCTCTTAGCAGTGGTTGGCTGCTATGAGTGAGACTTTTCACAGTTGAATGTGAAAATTAGAGAGAATGCAAGCAACAATAAGTAAGATGCTAAAATTTTGGAAGTAGCTTTACTACTAGTGTTTATGATCTAACATTTCAATCAAATTTTATAATTTTTATATAAATCTTACATACTTATATATTAGGGGAGTAAGATCAAGATACTTTTTTAATATTTTATTTTTAGTTATTTATTTGAGAGATGGAAATAGGCAGAGCAAGAGAGAGAGAAAATGGGTGAGCTAAGTCCTCTAACCACTGCAAACGAACTCTAGACGCATGTGCCACCCTGTGCATCTGGCTTATGTGGGTCCTGGGGAATCGAACTGAGGTCCATTAGCTTTGCAGGCAAGCGCCTTAACCACTAAGCCATCTCTCCAGCTCCATGATACTTTTTAAAATATAGAACCAGGAATAAAAACTACGTATTTCCCAGTTTAAAGCCAAACATACCATTATTAACTTTTACTGTAGAATAACTTAATACTTCACAAGTGTTCTTAATAAATTATGATACATTATAAGACATTTGAATAAATCTTAGGTGTATAGACAAAGTATAAATAAATTGACATTGCTTTTCATTAATTCAGATTCTAACATGGTACCCCAGTCATATATTTTTCATTTTAAATATGCACTATAATTTCCCTTATTATGTCTATTTGATAAAATTTAGTTTTTAAGTTAAATATACTACAAGAGTTTATTATTCAAGGGTACTGTTGAGTAGTTTTGTAAAATGAAATAACCCAAATTATCTCTTTCAGTTTGCATTAAAAATAATCTAGGTTGGACTACATGCTATCTCAGGTCTTTCTTTGCTGTAGCTTTTCTCAAGATGTATGCTCTGTTTAGGGGTATTTGTTGATCTCTAGGGTCAATACCCTTTCCTCTTCCATTTCCTGCCTCACTTTAGGATCACCAGTTATTTTTTTTTTTCTGGTCTTTCTATGTCTGACTTACTTATTATTTATTTATTTATTTAATTTTACTATTAGATATGGACTTATTTTGTATGTAAACATCACATGTTGGTGCCGTCCTTTCCCTCCTCTCTGCCCCTTTTCTGAAGAGGCCTTCCTCATTGGAGATACAGGTCAACCACATGGGGATTGTGGGTCATGCATTATGGAGTAGCAGTCAGTTATAGGGGAGAGGCAATGTCTCTGTGCTAAATGTCCCAACTTGTGGCTCTAACAATCTTTCCACCCCCTCTTCCACAAAATTCCCTGAGCCATGCTGAGAGCATTTTAAGTCTACTTCAGTGATGGGCACTTAGGAGCATCTAGATGTCTGCGGTTTGGTAGGTGTTGAGTGTCCTCAGTATCTTTCTCCATCACCCTGCGCTGATATCAGCTTAACTAAGACAGCAGCATTTTTGCTTATTTCCCCAATTCCTCTGTGGTTTCAGCTGGGGCCAGGGTGGAGTACGATGGGTCATTTATCTCCTCAAGTCCAGTTCCCATCTGAAAAAGAGAAGCAGATTTTCCAATAGAGAGTGAAGTCAGCACCAGTTAAAAGGGATAGCCATTATTAATTTAGAGAGAATTAAAAGGGTTTAGACACTTTTATAGTCTAAGGCTAGTGGGAGCTTGACAATGGAAAGCAGAATCATTATCTGGATATGATTCTGACTTGTTTCCCAGTTCCAGATATGGTTTCCTTTCCACTGAGCAGATCTGTTAACCAATCCAAGAGCAGTTGGTTACCCACCATGGCAGTGTGCCAGTATTGTACTTGTGTGAGCATCACATCAGATTGTTTGCTTCTGAGTCGCTTAGACTTTGAGTTGTTTGGACACATGTTGGCCACTTTCCCCTGGTAGCTCATGCAGCGCCTTCCAGCAGTAGATGGGGTAATTATCTGAGCAGATATAGTTTATAGTCAAGCAATAAATAGCAAGGTGTTTGAGTTGGATATGAAACTCGCTGTGATGCATGTAAAAAGAAAACAACTCTATCAACTACTACCTAATCAGGTGCTTCAGAATAAGAAAAGGTATTCAAAAGAAGGAGTCCGGTTAATAGCTCTGAATGATGGCAGCCTTGTCTATGGACAGTGATAACAGCATGACTGTATCTTCACCTACCAGTACTATGAAGACCAGTCCAACAAACCATTCTGGCAGTTCTCAGGGAAACAGTCCTGCCGCAGCTGTGATGGCAGCATCTGTGACCAACCAACATCCAGGTTACTGAAGATTCTGTGCCACAAGTCAATTCCAGTGAAAGCTCAGGTGGTACATTGAAAAAGCATTCCTCAAACTGCTACACAGCCAACCATTCTCCACTCCAGAGTCTGCTAAACCTGCCACCTAGACCTTTGTTTTTCAAGGTATAGGGTTTCACTCTAGTCCACACTGACCTGGAATTCACTATGTAGTCTAAGGGTAGCCTCGAATTCACGGTGATCCCCCTACCTCTGCCTCCCAAGTGCTGGGACTAAAGGTGTGCTCCGCCACTCCCAGCAAGTCTTTTACTTGTGATTTCAACTTATTGTAGAAAGAGGTGAAAAAGTCACTTCAGTCAACATATCTTGGTACAACACACAACATATCTGCATGGGTACCTTTTGTATTACTCTTAATCTGTAAGATCCAAATATAAAAATTTTTCCTCCATCAGTTTCAATACAATGTGACTATTGTGACAAAGGATCCTGCTTTCTCTGATTTCCCGTATCCATTCTTTCGTGAGGTTATTTAATTTTCTTGAAATTAAAGTCCTATGCTGCAGTTCCTCTTTGAACACTCTTTGTAAGCAGGCATTCAATTTTCCTAGGGGCTGCTAAACTGATAGGAGATGTGCTGCCATGGTGTCTCTGTGGTGGCTGTTTGCATAATCCCTGTGTTGTAACTGGAAGTAACATTTTCTCCTGCACCCACAGTGCCCAGTCACCACCCCCTTGCCACACCTCCCAACCGCTGCTGCCATACTGGGCATGATCCAATAAGGGGAAGGGTAGGTCAGGCTGCCTCAGCTGTCTGTCTAACCTCTTTCTTTTTTGAGTTATGATCTCATACTGTGGCCTTTGGCTGGTCTGGGAACTCACTTGTGTTGATCTTCCTACCCCAGCTGGGATTCAGGTGTGTGCCACTGTGCTGGCATCTAATCAGTTGTTTTATTGGATGTGTAGTTGAGAGTTAGCTGCATAAGGAACATCTTACTATTAATGTAAACTCACTGCTTTGCTTGGAATCCTTGACCTTTCTTCCTGTTCTTTTATGGCTTTTTGAAACTCAAGCCTTTTATTTACCAAAGCCTTCAGGATCCCACTTTTGTCAAATAAACTCTTAGCTTCATTTTGCTGTTCTGATATTTCATGTGTGCCACCACGCTTGGCTTCTTTCTTTTTACATGTATGATTTTTCTTGATCACGTAAGTTCTTCACTATTTCTTTCATTTATTTACAAGGAAAGAGAGAGAGAGAAAAAGAAAGAGAAGGAAATTGGCATGAGTGAGTATGGGCTCTCTAGGGCCTCTTGTTACTTACTGCAAATGAATTCTAGATGCATGTGCCACTTTGTGTATCTGGCTTTTCATGGGTAGTGAAGAATGGAGCCCAGGCCTTCAGGTTTTATAAGCAAGTGCCTTTAACTACTGAGCCATTTCTCTAGGCCCCTACAATGTTTCTTGATCCAGTGGTGTTGCAGTCAGTTCGCATTACTGGCAGAAATCACCCGATCAAGAGCAGCTTTTGGGAAAAAAAGGGTTTATTTTGGGTTACGGACTCGAGGGGAAGCTCCACAATGGCAGGGAAAAATGACAACATGAGCAGAGGGTGGACATCACCCCTGGCCATATAAGGTGGACAACAGGAACAGGAGAGTGTGCCAAACACTTTCAAGGGGACAGTGGCTATAATACCCATAAGCCTGCCCCTAGTACACTGCCTCCAGGAAGCTTTAATTTCCTGTTGTCATCAGCTGGGGAACCTAGCATTCAGAACATCTAAGTTTATGGGGGACAACTGAATCAAACCACCACAAATGGAATCTTTTGGTTCTTATTCTTTGCCTCCTCCAGACCCCTTTTAACTACAGAAATTTCTCTATGATAGAGATTTTCTAGAGGATCTAGAGATCTTCCCTTTACCTTTCCAGTTGGACAAGGAAGAGGATTTTCCTCTGTCTTGAGTCTCAGCTAGCCGTGTCTCCGGATCTTAATGCCCCCTAAAATAAATCTCATAATTCATCATTTACCCTTCTCAGATTTCTTTTTCTTAGTTCTTTCATAAGAGTAAGAAACCAATAGTTGGGGTTCACAGGCCTGGGGAAACCACCCTCTCCCTCAACCCCAAATCCTACATCATAATTGTTGTAGAGCTGCTCAGTTGTTCCCTGTTGTTTTTTCCTTCAGTTTTTTGTTTATTTTAAAAAAAAATTTATTTTGGAAGGCCAGTGTGCATGTAGAACCCTTTGGCTGTAATTTTGCTTTTGCTGGCTCACTCTGTCCTGGGCAGTAGAAGTACTTCCCAGGAGCCAATGGCTGGAGCCTAATGCCAAATGTGTAATTGTTAGGGTGTTTCCTGGGTTAATAATTCCTTATACACTTGAACTCTTTGGTAGTATATTGTGTTTTATCTTGCCTCCTTTTCCCCTAGGTTTCTTGGTGAGGCTCCTGCTCCACCATCTTAACCGGAAGTTCTTGTACCCTAATATTTTTTAATGGATGATTTTCTGTTTTATTTACAGCATAGCATATTAATGTGTGTGTGTGTGTGCACGCATGTGCACATGCACACATGTGTCATGGCACAATTGTGGATATTAGAGGAAAACCTCAGGAATTAGGCCTTGCCTTGTACCTTGCTATTCACCCCTGTGAACTTTGGGCTCTCTGGTGTACAAGTTTCTGGGGCCTCTTTTGCCTTTGCCTCTCAGTTGTCAGAGAGCACTGGGATTACAGATGTGTGCTACCATATCCAGCTTTACATAGGCTCTGGGGATCTAAACTCTGGTCTTTATACTTTGTCCACTATTTCTCCAGCCTACTAATGTTTTGTTTTTTTAACAGTAAATTTTGTTTGGGGCCTGGAGAGGTACCTCAATGGTTAAAGACACCTGCTTTCAAAACCTGTTGGCCAAGTTCACCTCTCCAGGACTCACATAAAGCCAGATGCACAAAGTGGTACATGTGTCTGGAGTTCCCTTGTGATGGCAGGCAGCCCTAGTATGTCAAAACATACACATATTCATATTCTGTCTCTTTCTATCTTTCTTTCTCTCTCTCTATCTTTCTCTCTGTCTCTCAAATAAAATAAATAATCTTTATAAGTTCCAAAACCAAGCATATATTATCATATATCTTGCCTTTAAGAATTAAAATAGCGTACGGAAAATCTAGTGACTATTACTTTTTGTTTAAGCTGATTAGCATACTTTCTGGTTAAATAATTCTCTGTATTTTCTTTTAATTCACTGATTTATTTTTTTATTAACAACTTCCATGATTGTAAACAATATCCCATGAAATTCCCTCCCTCCCCCCACTTTCCCCTTTGAAACTCCATTCTCCATCATATCTTCTCCAACCCTCTCAATCAGTCTCTCTTTTATTTTGCTGTGATGATCTTTTCCTCCTATTATGATGATCTTGTGTAGGTAGTGTCAGGCACTGTGAGATCATGGATATCCAGGTCATTTTGTGTCTGGGGGGAGCACGTAGTAAGGAGTCCTACTCTTCTTTCCGCCACCTCTTCTGTTCTTTCCGCCACCTCTTCCACAATAGACCCTGAGCCTTGGAAGTTGTGATAGAGATATTGCAGAGCTGAGCACTCCTGTCACTTCTTTCCAGCACCATGATGCCTTCTGAGATATCCCAAGGTCACTGACATCTGAAAAGAGAAGTTTCTCTACCAAAAATGAGAGTAGCATTAATATATGGGTATGAATATTAAGAGAAGTACTTACTGGGCAGTTTGATAAACATAGTATATACATTTAGCCGGACAGCAGCAGATGTTACATTCCTAGGGCTCATAACTGCACCTGTTTCAAGTTTTCAGTATCAGGGATATATTTCCTTCCATGGAGCGGGCCTCCAATCCAATTAGAGGGCAGTTGGTTTCCACCATGAAAGACGTGCCACTATTGCACCTGTTGGCTCATTTGGCTTGGCTGACAAAATTTAAGACTTGCAGTGTCCACTGTTGAGTATCTTCACTGGTGATTTCATTGTCTCCCATTAAACTGCATGCAGAATGGCTTCTTCTAGCTTTCTGACAGCTGGTTTCCATGGAGGAGGTTATCAGCTCAGCTCCAGCAGGATTTCTCAGTGGCCTTGCAGCCCAAGTATGTGGACTCTTCAGCAATAGGGTCTTACCATCTATTCCTGGTGGGGAACCAAGGGCCTTGGCAATGGTCTGTAATGTTTTGGGGGCATCAGGGACCTCCCTGGCCAACAACTCACTGGAAGGTATTCCATCCCTGGCACTGAAAATTTTCTGGCAACAATCTATGGCTCTTGAGTGTTCCATTGTCCAAAAGTAGGTTTTCGTATGATTTATTTATATCCTCTTGGATTTTGATTAGCCCTCCCTCCACCTTTCCTTTACTCAATCTCTTCCCCTGACCTCACTTGGGCCTTTTCACCCCCATTAATCTGTTCTTCTACTTACATACATACAATACCATCCTATAAATTACACCCCACACTTCCTTTCTCTTCCCTTTATATCTCTTGCCTAGCTTACTGGCCTTTGCTACTGAGTTTTCTTCCTACTGACACAGAAGTCCAGTCATCTGTAGCTAGGATCCACATATGAGAGAGAACATGCAACATTTGACTTTCTGGGCCTGGGTTACCTCACTTAGTATAATCCTTTCCAGATCCATCCATTTTCCTGCAAATTTCATAACTTCATTTCTCTTTACTGCTGAATAGAACTCCATCATATAAATGTGCCATATCTTCATTATCCACTCATCAGCTGAGGGACATCTAGGCTGGTTCCATTTCCCAGCTATAGTGAATTGAGCAAGTATCTCTAAGGTAATGAGATGAGTCCTTAAGATATATGCCTAGGAGTGCTATAGCTGGGTCATATGGTAGATCTATTTTTAGCTATCTTAGGAACCTCCACACTGATTTCCACAATGGCTAGACCAGATTGCATTCCTACCAACATCATAGATGGGTTCCTCTTTTTCCACAACCTCGCCAGCGTTTATGGTCATTTGTTTTCATGATGGTAGCCAATCTGACAGGAGTGAGATGGAATCTCAACATAGTTTTAATTTGCATTTCCCTGATGACTAGGGATGTTGGACATTTTTTCAGTTGCTTATAAGCCATCTGTATTTCTTCTTTTGAGAACTCTCTATTTAGTTCCATAGCCCATTTTTTAATTGGCTTGTGAGTTCTTTGTATATCCTAGATATCCTCTATCAGATGTTTAGCTGGCAAAGATTTTTTTCCCATTCTGTAGGTTGCCTCTTTGCTTTATTCACAGTGTCCTTTGCCATACAAAATCTTTGTAATTTCATGAGGTCCCAGCGGTTAATCTGTGGTTTTATTGCCTGAGCAATTGGGGTTATATTCAGAAAGTCTTTGCCAAGACCAATATGTTGAAGGGTTTCCTCTACTTTCTCCACTTAGCAGTCTCAGAGTTTCAAGACTGATGTTAAGGTCTTTAATCCATTTGGTCTTAATTCTTGTCCATGGAGAAAGTGCAGAATCTGTTTTCATCCTTCTACAGATACATATCCAGTTTTCCTAGAACCATTTGCTGAAGAGGCTGTATGTTTGGCATTTTTATCGAATATCAGGTGGCTATAGCTACCCGGACTTACATCTGGGACCTCTATTCTGTTCCATTGATTTACATGTCTGCTTTTGAGCTAGCACCATGCTGTTTTTGTTGTTAAGGCTCTGTAGTATAGGTTAAAATCGGGTATGGAGATACCACCAGCCTTATTTTTGCTGCTCAGTATTGTTTGAGATATTTGAGAATTTTTGTGATTCTAAATGAATTTTTGGATTGTTTTTTCTATTTCCGTGAAGAATACCATTGGAATTTTGATGGGGATTGCATTAAATGTGTAGATTGCTTGTGGTATGATTGCCATTTTCACAATATTGATTCTTCCAATCCAGGAGCAAGGGATGTTTTTCCACTTCCTAGTGTCTTCTGCCATTTCTCATTTGAGTGTTTTAAAGTTTTCATTGTAGAGATCCTTCACTTCCTTGATTAGGTTTATTCCAAGGTACTTTATTTATTTATTTATTTTTGATACAATTGTGAATGGGAGTGATTCTCTGATTTTATCCTCTGTGTGTTTGTTGTTAGCATATAGGAAGGCTACTGATTTCTGTGTATCTATTGTGTATCCTGCTTCATGTCTGTAGGTGTTTATCAGCTCTAACAGTTTGCTTGTACAATCTTTAAGGTCCTTTATGTATAGAATCATGTCATCTGCAAATAACGATAATTTGATCTCTTTCCAATTTGTATCCCTTTCATGTGTGTCTCTTGCCTTATTGCTCTGGCTAAGACTTCCAGTACTATATTAAATAAAAGTGGGGACAGTGGACACCCTTGTCTTGTTCCTGATTTCAGTGGAAAAGCTTCCAGTTTTTCCCCATTTAGTAATATGTTGTCTGTAGGCTTGTTATAAATAGTCTTTATTATATTGAGACATATTTCTTCTATTCCCAGTTTCAGTAGGACTTTTGTCATGAAGGGATTTTTGATTTTGTCAAATGTTTTCTCTGTATCTGATGAGATGATCATGTGATTTTTGTCCTTCATTCCATTTATATTATGTATTACATTTATAGATTTGTATATGTTGAGAATTTTTGCATCTATGTTCATGAGGGAGATTGGTCTGTAATTTTCTTTTTTTGTTCTATCTTTGCCTGGTTTTGTTATCAGGGTGATGCTGGCTTCATAGAAGCAGTTTGGTAGGATTCCTTCATTTTCTATTCTATGGAAAAGCTTAAGAAGCAATGATGTTAGTTCTTCCCTGAAGGTCTGGTAAAATTCAGCAGTGAATCGATCTGGGCCTGGACTTTTTTTAGTTGGGAGATTTTTGATAACTGCTTGGGTCTCCATACTTGTTATTGTTCTATTTAAGTGATTAATCTCATCTTGATTTAATTTAGGTAGGTAATATAGATCAAGGAAATCATCCATTTCTTTCTGATTTTCATACTTGGTGTACTGTATGTTTTTATACTATGTCCGTATGATTTTTTGAATTTCTCTGGTATCTGCTGTGATTCTCTTTTTTTCATCTCTAATTGTTTTTTATTTTTATTTTCTGAGGTAGGGTCTCACTCTAGCTCAAGATGACCTGTAATTCACTATGTAGTCTCAGGGTGGCCTCGAACTCACAGTGATCCTCCTGCATCTGCCTCCCAAGTGCTGGGATTAAAGGTGTGCACCACCACGCCCAGCTTCATTTTATTAATTTTTGTCACTTGTCTCTTTCTTTTGGTCTGATTTGCTAAGGGTTTATCAATTTTGTTTATCCTTTCAAAGAACCAACTCTTTCATTGATTCTTTGGATTATTATTTTTTTTGTTTCTATTTCATTAATATCTGCTGTAATCTTTATTATTTCTTGTCATCTACTGATTTTCGGTTTGCCTTGTTTTTCTTTTTCCAAGTCTTTAAGGTGAAGCATTAGGTCATTACTTGAGACCTTTCTAATTTCTTTATATAAGCACTTAAAGCTATAAATTTACCTCTTAGGACTGCCTTCATTGTGTCCCAAAGGTTTTGGTATGTTGTGTTCTCATTGTCATTTGATTCTATGAATTTTTTTGATTTCTTTCTTGATTTCTTCATTGACCCATTCATCATTTAGTAGTGTATTGTTTAGTTTCCATGATTTTGTGTATGCTCTATAGCTTTTCTTGCTATTGATTTGTAGTTTGATTCCATTGTGGTCAGATAGAATGCAAGGAATAATTTCAGTTTTACTGTATTGGTTAAGATTTGCTTTGTGTCCTAATATATGCTGTATTTTAGAGAATGTTCCATGTGCTGCTGAAAAGAATGTGTATTCTGCAGCATTTGGATGAAATGTCCTGTATATAACTGTTAGGTCCATTTTTTATATGTCCTCATTTAATCCAGACATATTTTTTGCCAAGATGACATGTCAATTACTGAGAGTTTGATGTTGAAGTCACCCACTACAACTGTGTTTGCTGTTATCTGTGACCTTAGTTCTAATAGTGTTTGTTGATGAAGTTGGGAGCCCCATGTTAGGTACATATATGTCTAGGATTTTAATTTCCTCCTGTTGGAGTGTGCCTTTAATCAATATAAAGTAACGTTCCTTGTCTTTCCTAACTAATGTTGGACTGAAGTCTACCTTGTCAGATATTAGGATAGCAACCCCTGCTTGTGTTCTAGGCCCATTTGCTTAAAACACTGTTTTCCAACCTTTCACCCTAAGACAGTGTCCATCATCTGTGGAAAGGTGAGTTTCTTGGAGGCAACAAATTTCCGGATCCTGCTGTTTAACCCAGTCTGCAAACCTATGTCTTTTGTTTGGGACATTGAGCCCGTTGATATTAAGAGATATTATTGAAAGGTGTGTATTTATTTTTGCCATTTTTTTTGTAGTTCTTCTGGTTTTGCCTTTGCTCTCGTATTAACTAGTACTTGAGTATGGTTGAGTATGGTTTGTTTTTTCCAAGTTCCTTATATGTGTGCTTTTGTTTCTCTTCAGCATGGAGAATTCTTTCAAGTATTTTCTGTAGAGGTGGTTTTGTCTTCAAATATTCCTTTAGCCTGCTTTTGTTGTGGACTGTTCTTATTTCTCTGTCTATTTGAATGGATAACTTTGCAGGATAAAGTAACCTTGGTTGACAGTTGTTATCTTTCAGAACTTGGAATATGTGACTCCAAGCCCTTCTGGCTTTTAAAGTTTGTGTTGAATAATCAACTGTGATCCTGATGGGATTCCTTTGTAGGTTACCTGATTTTTCTCTCTAACTGCTTTCAATATATTTTCTTCGGTTTGTATGTTTGGTAGTTTAATTATAATATGGCCAAGTGAAGTTCTTTCCAGGTTTTATCTGGTTGGTATTCTAAAGGATTCCTGTATCTGTATTGGCACCTCTTTCCCAATTTGCGGGAAGTTTTCTTCTATGATTTTGTTGAAAACACTTATTATGCATTTGGAGTGAAATTTTTCTCCTTCTACTATATCCTGAATTCTTATGTTTCATCTTTTCATAGTGTACTGAATATTTTGAAGTTCCTATTCATCATACTTTCCTATTAGTTTGTCTTTCTCTTTGTTGGACTGTATTAGATCTTCTACCTGGTCTTTTAGTTTAGGTAATCTGTCCTCTCCTTCATTCATTCTACTTGTGAGAGTTTCTACAGAGTGTTTTATTTTATTGACTGTGTTCTTCACTGCTAATAATTCTGACTGGTTTTTCATTATTTCTATTTCCTTATTTATGTCTTGTATTGACAACTTTAATTCATTAAATTGGTTTCCTCTGTCTTATTTGATTCCTTTGATTTCCTCTTTCATTCCTTTGATTTCCTCTTTGACTTCTTTGAACATATTTACAATCATTCTTTTGAAATCTTTCTCAGGCATTTCCTCTAACTCATTCTCACTGGAGGTCATTTCTGACACATTAGTACTTTTTGGTGGAATTATATTGATTTTTGGTGTTTCTTGTGTTATAATGTACATATTTTTGCATCTTGGATTAATTTAATGCTTGGATATTCTAGTTAGCTGCAGTATTATTAGATGTATCAATCAATCTGATGCTATATATCTTCAGGATAGGAGCTTAAGGTGCCAGGTGTGGCTCTGAAGACTCTGAGTATCTACAAAAGTGACTCTTGATGTTGTCTTTGCGTACTATGAGAGTATTCAAGTAGGCTGAGTGTAACAAAATATAGGCAGAGACTAAAATTTAGCTAAACAATGTACACATTCAATGAAAAACAGCACAGAGTATTTAGCAAGAGTAGGTATTATGACAACCAGATCCTCTAACAAAGTCACTGTCCCCTAGGGTGTGTGTTGCCCCACACCCTTAATCCTTTCAAGTAGGAAGTTAAGATTTCTGGTCTGTTGAGGGTTCCAAGTCTGCTTGTGACCAAGTACGACCCTCCCCTTATAAACAACAGAAGAGGAAGCAAAGCCACTATAAATCAGGAAACAACAAATAACAAGCCCAAAGTATAGCTTATTTAAGGATGGCAAATCTGACCACCCATCAGATTTAACATATAAGTTATCCTGATATGGAAGGTGCAATTAGCACTTCCAATTCAGGCCTCTATACCAGGCTTACTTCGCAGGTACTGACCTGGTGTAATCTCAGTTACCCTTTGCGATGATTTTGTTCTCAGTTATACTGTGCTCCTGCTTGGGTCCCTCTTTGGTGCACTATGGGTTCTAGTAGGCCTGCTGGGTCGCTGGATTGCTTGTCTGGTCGCTGGTGCTGGGTGCTGGGTGCTTTGAGCTCACTTCCCCAGTTCTCTGGTGCTTGCTGGCTCTTGTGTTGGCAGTGGGGGAGGGGAGGCTGTGGGTGTTGATTCTAGTTTTCTTGCTGGCCCACATGATCCTCCACCTGGTGACTGTTCCTCTGTTGTTTGCTGTGGTCCTACCTTCACATTTCATGAGTTTGCGGGGAGCTCTGGTGTGAGTAGAAAATTGCCTCACCTGGCTTTTCCTGAGGCTCAAGCCGAGCCTTGTGGATCTGCTGCTGCTGCTGTGGGCCTGCTGCAGCTGCTGCTGGAGCCTTTTCTGCCTGCCTGCTCTACATGCCCTGGATCTCTCCTACTTCTCTGCTGGCATTGGTAATTTCTCATACACCTCACTTTTTAGTAGAAGAGTGTATTATGCTGTTTTTTTTTTTTTTTTTTTTCTGGCCTTTTCTCCCCTAGGCTGATTTGGCGTGGTTCCTACGCCACCATCTTAACAGGAAGTCAATTCTCTGTATTTTCAAAAGAAAGAAGTATTAGGTTTAGGCAAAATAATATTTTTCCTAAACACAATTATTAAGGGCTTAGCTATATCCCCCACACCATTCATTTGTTAAAGTCCCATCCCTGGTACTTAAGAATTGACTATATTTAGAAATAGGGACTTTATTGAGACAGTTAAGGTAAAATTAAGTCAAGCCGGTGCTCCATAATCAAATCTGACCAATGTCCTTATAAAAGGAAGTTTGAGCTGGGCGTGGTGGTGCTCACCTTTAGTCCCAGCACTTGGGAGGCAGAGGTAGAAGGATTGCCATGAGTTTGAGGCCTCCCTGAGACTCCATAGTGAATTTCAGGTCAGCCCGGGCTAGTGTGAGATCCTACCTCGAAAACCCAAAAATAAAACAAAAAACAAACAAACTAAAAGGAAGTTTGGGTATCCAGAGGGACAATAGGTGTCTGTGAGTATGCAAAAGAATTCTCATGTTAGGACACAGTGAGAAGGCAGCCATTTATAAGCCAAGTAGAAATAGCTCAGAACAAACTAGCTTGCTAGGCACTTGAGCTTGTAGCTTCTTTGTGAGTGAATTAGACTAATATCCTTAATATGTAAAGGGATTTTAAGGCTATCCAGTTAAAATTGGGCAAATGAATGGAGTAAGTTATACAAATGGCCAACAAACACACGAAAAGGGGCTCAAAACACAGTAGTCATTAGGAAAAAACACCATTTCAAGAGTACTAGGAGAGTTGCAAAAACAAATAAACAACAACAGAAAAAAACAGGAAAGTAACAAGAATTGTCAGGATTGTAGAAAAATTAGGCCCAGTGGAAACATTTGGTGGTTACCCAAAAAGTTTGTTTCCTTGTCACATAGCAATTGTACCTCGAATCATACCCCTAATCATGTGCCTAAAGTAACTGAAAACAAGTACTCCAGTGCTTATATTCATATTTGCAAGAAAAGTGTTCTAAATAACCAAAAAAATAGACACAGCCCATATGCTATAATACTCATATAAAAGAATGAAATACTTGTAGTATACTAAAGGCCTGGTGAACCTCTAAATCTTCATGCTAAATGAAAGGAACCAATTACAAATGATACATGCTTGTGCTTTCATTTCTTTTAGCTTTTTATTGACAGCTTCCATAAGTATAGACAATAAACCATGATAATTTCCACTCCATCCCCATTCCTCCCCCTCAAACCCACCCTCCATTCAATCCCTTCTTTCTAATTATCTATCTTCTACATTGATGTCATCTTTTCCTCCTATTATGATGGTCTTGTAAAGGTAGCGCTAGACATTGTGAATTCATGGATATCAAGGCCATTTTGTGTTTGGAAGATTGCAGTGTAAGCAATGGGGACTGAATAAACTGGAGCTCATTCTTGTCAAATTTCAGGCCTTAAAGGGCAATTGAAGGAACCCAAGTAGATGAATTTAGATTATTGTAGGACCATCTGAGTGTGGGGGTGACTTTAAGCAACAGGACCTAAAGTTAAAGTAGCAGCTGAGTATACAAAGTCTAAAAATTAGCCAAGTTACCATTAACAGAGATGATAGACATATTTTTTTCACTATGAAGACCCAGAAGTCCATTTCTAAAGCTTTTCACCAAATGGGATGGAGGTGTCTGGCATAGTCAATGCTTGTTCTTGTAGATCTGTGAAGCAGATGAGTCATTATCAGAATTTTCAACAATATATACACAGTATTTAACTTTGATACTGGCACAGGTGTCATTCTGGGTAAGTACTTTACTTTCTGGCTATATTTTCCTTGCTGAGTGCTTAAGACCAAGTAGGTAACCAAAACTTAATTCAGTAGCATTGTTGAAGGTCGGTTGTGGCTCTTTAGGAGCAACTCCTAAGGACCCGTGAGGAGCTCTGTGGCTCTTCTCAGTATTCTTGCCATCTGCTAAGATAAGTCAGGACTGTGTTGACTATGTGGCTTCCTTTGGAAACATTATGGAGAGTCTTCCCCTCAGTAAGCCTGACTCATGTGCATCCTTGTGGCCCAAACTCACTCACACTCACACTCTTCCCTCTTAGTTGTTTTCAGTAAAAAGTTCCTTCAGTTCAGGCTCTCTCCTTTCAAATGAATTTGCATTTGTACAAGTTGGAGCCTTTGGCACTTTTTCCTAGGCTGGATTTGAACTCACAGCTATCCCTCTTACTTTAGGTCCTGAGATCTGGGATTAAAGGTGTAAGCTGTTACACTCAGGTCTGAGTTACAATTCTTAAAAACATTAAAATGTATTTCTAAAGCAAGCAACTTTTGCTAAAACAAATAGTGATGTTAAAGGATAATAGAGTGTACCGTGTGTCACTGGGGGTATTATGTGTTTAGCAAGTTTTATTTGTTAGCTCAAGAAAAGCAAACATTTAGAATAAAGTAGAAAAATAGTATTTATTGTCTCTAAACTACCCAGTGGAAATATAATGCAAACCATGTAAAAAAATTTAGTAGCTACCTTAAAAAATTTAAAACAAGCAAAATTAGTTGCAATGTTTTATTTTACCCAGTGTGACCTGAATACTATTTTAATAAGAAATAATTGTAAAAGTTGTTAATGAGGTACTTTTTGGTTCCATAAGTCTTTGAAATCCAATATATATATTTTACTTATATCTCTTTCTAGAAAAGCCAAATTTTAAATGTTCATAGCTACATATGACTAGAAGCTACAAGTATATTGGATAGTACAATTAGAGATGAAATTGTTAAAACAGTACACAATACCACAAGGGGAAATGGATAACATTGGCTAGAGGAAAATAATATATTATAATAAATAGTAAAGCTAAAGAATAAAGTGTGCGTGTATATGTACATACACACATACATATATGTTTGTAACAATTATAGTAACATTAAGAGAGAAAACAAAGTGAGAAAATTAAATACAGCATAGTATTATTATTATATACAAAGCATTCATGCAAATTACTAAGAGCATTTAAATACCAGAAAATAAATGGTAAGGTGACATACGCTTTTTTTTTTTCTCCATTTTTATTAATATTTTCCATGATAACAAAAAAAATCCCATGGTATTACCCTCCCCCCTTTCCCCTTTGAAATTCCATTCTCCATCATATCCCCTCCCCATCTCAATCTTTCTACTTACATATATACAATACCAACCTAATAAAAGCCCTCCTCCCTTTCTTTCTCTTCCCTTTCTATCTCCTTTTTTAACTTACTGGCCTCTGCTACTGAGTTTTTTCCTTCTCACACATAAGCCCAATCATCTCTAGCTAAGATCCACATATGAGGGAGAACATGTGGCGCTTGGCTTTCTGGGCCTGGGTTACCTCACTTAGTATAATTCTTTCCAGATCCATCCACTTTTCTGCAAATTTCATAACTTCATTTCTCTTTACTGCTGAGTAAAACTCCATTGTATAAATGTGCCATATCTTCATTATCCACTCATCAGTTGAGGGACATCTAGGCTGGTTCCATTTCCCAGCTATTATAAATTGAGCAGCAATAAACATGGTTGAGCAAGTATCTCTAAGGTAATGAGATGAGTCCTTAGGATATATGCCTAGGAGAGCTATAGCTGGGTCATATGGTAGATCAATCTTTAGCTGTTTTAGGAACCTCCACACTGATTTCCACAATGGCTGGACCAGATTGCATTCCCACCAACAATGTAGAAGGGTTCCTCTTTTTCCACATCCCCGCCAACATTTATGATCATTTGTTTTCATGATGGTAGCCAATCTGACAGGAGTGAGATGGAATCTCAATGTAGTCTTAATCTGCATTTCCCTGATGACTAGGGATGTAGAACATTTTTTTAGATGCGTATATGCCATTCGTATTTCTTCCTTTGAGAATTCTCTATTTAGCTCCATTTCCCATTTTTTGATTGGTTTGTTTGATTCCTTATTATTTAACTTCTTGAGTTCTTTGTATATCTTAGATATTAATCCTCTATCAGATATATAGCTGGTGAAGATTTTTTCCCATTCTGTAGGTTGCCTCTTTGCTTTCTTCACCATGTCCTTTGCAGTGCAAAATCTTTGTATTTTCATGAGGTCCCAGTGGTTAATCTGTGGTTTTATTGCCTGAGCAATTGGGGTTGTATTCAGAAAGTCTTTGCCAAGACCAATATGTTGAAGGGTTTCCCCTACTTTTTCCTCTAGCAGTTTCAGAGTTTCAGGTCTGATGTTAAGGTCCTTAATCCATTTGGACTTAATTCTTGTGCACGGAGAAAGAGAAGAATCTATTTTCATCCTTCTACAGATATATATCCAGTTTTCCCAACACCATTTGCTGAAGATGCTGTCTTTTCTCCAATGAATATTTTTGGCATTTTTATCAAATATCAGGTGGCTATAACTACATGGGGTTACATTTGGGTCCTCTAACATACGCTTTTTACAAAAGAGGCTAATAAAAAACTATGATCAGAGAGGTGTAAATAAGGCTGAGGGTGTAGTTCATTGGTAGATTACTTGCTTATCATTTGTGAAGCTCTTGGTTTGATCCCAGTACTATTTTCATCTGTCAAAGCAACAAAGATTATACAAGTATAATTTTCAGGACTTCTAGAAGGTAGTAAAAGAATGTTCTTAGAGACTATGTACGAAGGACTGTAAAGTAGTAAAAGCCTTTAAAAGGATGATATAGCAAGAAAAAGGTAAAATAATTCTTTTTCTAAAATCTGTGATAATGAAACAATACTAAGTATAAGCGGGGGAAACCACATGTCACAGTGTTTCAACATTGTCTAATTATAGTGGAAAAATTGAGGTCTACCTAAATTCCTTGTGGTAAGGGAAGCTTAAGTATTTTTTATATAGTCATTTGATACAATAGTTCAAGTAACAAAATATAGGAAGTCTATTTTATAATACTAAAGTATCATGTACAATTCAGAGAAAGAAATGAATCTTGTGTAGAT
This sequence comes from Dipus sagitta, assembly GCA_036346955.1. Lineage (NCBI taxonomy): Eukaryota > Metazoa > Chordata > Mammalia > Rodentia > Dipodidae > Dipus > Dipus sagitta. Next base: position 70,461,580 of record CM070772.1, read on the forward strand.
GGCAAAACTAAGAAACTTATCATTTTGACAGTGTTTACGATAGGCTAGAAGGACACTCGTCTTTATTTTACCAGCTGTTGTAGTCAGCTCTACCTTGCTGGGATGAACTTTTAAACCAGAAGCAGTTTATGGGAGGAAGGAATTTATTTGAATCTTACAGATCCTGGACAAAGAAGTTGCCCCCCTTTCACAGATCCAAGTAGAGAGAAAAAAACTACCACCAGTACCGCCAAAAGCACGCACACTCAATGGGATCATAAATAGCAGGGAACCCCAGGCAAAGTTCAGGAACTCTGCATATCTGTAGGCAAGAAGCTGCAAACTCAATTTTAATAACTCCTGAGTCTATTTGGGGACATATATTCAAACTCATTCCAGCTTCCTGTTTGCCAATTTATGTAATTAGTATATTATCTTTGTAATAAAAATACCTACTTAAAGTGGTGGAATTAATTTAGCACATTCTCTGGGCTGGGGAGATGCCTCAGCGGTTAAAGGTGCTTGCTTGCAAAGCCTGCCATCCCAGGTTTGATTCCCAAGTACCCACATAAAGCCTGACTATTGCAATTACCTTCTCAATTACCATTGCTGGGACAAGGCATCCAAACAAAAGCAGCTGATAGGAGGATAGTTTTTTTTGTTGTTGTTGTTTTGTTTTTGTTTTTGTTTTTGCTTGTTTGATTTTAAATTTTGGCTTACAGTCTCAAGGGGAAACTACATGATGGCAGGAGAAAACATAGTATGAGCAGAGGCTGGACATCACCTGCCATAGAAGATGGAAATCAGCAGTAGCAGGGCTGGAGAGATGGCTCAGCTGTTTTGGACGTTTAAAGGCACTTGTATGCAAAGCCTAATAGCCTGTCTTCAGTTTCCCAGTACCCAAGTAAAGCCAGATGCACAAAGGGGCACATGTGTCTGGAGTTCATTTGTAGTGGCAGGAGGCCCTGGCATCCCCATACTCATTCTGTCTCTCTGTTTCTCTCACTGTCTGCCTCTCTCTGTCTCTCTCTCTCTCTCTCAAATAAATAAATAAAATATTAAATATTAGAAAGAAAACAGCAGCAGGAGAGTGAACTGAACAAGACAGAGGGAAACTAGCTATAACACTCCAAAAGCCTGCCCCCATCAACACATCACCTCCAGCAAGGTTCCACCTCCCAAACTGCTGGGGACTAAGCATTCAACATACATGCGTTTGTGGGGGACATCCAATTCAAATCAACACACAGATACATAAAGTGGCACATGCTTCGGGAGTTCCTTTGCAGGATTCCCCTTAGTGGGATTGCTGGTATTCACCATGGAGTTGCGGGTTATGAGTTGTAAGAGCAGTAGTCAATCAGTGTTTGAGGGACAGTGCCTTGGATATTTCTTCCCACCCTGTGGCTCTTAAATTCTTTCTGTCCCCTCTTCCAAAATCTTCCCTGAGCCTCAGGTGCATTTATTTTAACTTTTTTTTATTGAAAACTTCCATAATTATACATAATAAACCATGATAATTCCCTCTCCTCCCCACCTGCCCCTTCACAAATCCATCCTCCATCATATACCCTCCCCCTCTTAATTAGTCTTTCTTTTATTATGATGTCATCATCTTTTCCTCCTATTATGAGAGTCTTGTGTTGATCGCTCAGCAGCTTCTGGATTTCTGCTTTGTTGCATTTTGAGTGTCCTCAGTGTCTGTCTCCATCACTGTGGCTCAGGTTGTCAGGCTCACCGTGGAAGTAACACTCTTTCTCACCAAATCCTCTGTGTTTTCATCTGGGCCCTAGCTGCAGTGCGAGGAGGGGTGGTTCACTTGCTGACCTGGAGTCTGCTATCTATTCTTGTTCTGTTGATGGATTTTGTTTGTCCTTAGTTCTTCATGTTTTCTGAAAAAAGAAAAACAGATTCTGCAATAGAGAGTGATATTGGGACAGGTTAAAGGTATAAGCATTGTTAATTTAGAGAGATTTTGATGGGTGTAGCTTCACTTTTGGCCAAAGACTACTCATTGGAGTCCATAATCTTGGTCTCCATCATATTCTGACTTGGTTCCCAGTTCCAGCTGTGGGTTCCTTTCCACTGAGCAGATCTCTTAGCCAATCAGAGAGCCATTGGTTACTCACCTAAGGTGCCACTGTTGCACAGGTTTGTACATCTTGTTAGACTGGTTGCTTTCATATAGCAGAGTCCCCTACTTGCTCAAAGTGTTGTTGGCCATTTTTGCCTAGCATCTCATGTCATGGTTTTCAGCGCTGTAAGAGCTGATTTTGCTCTTTTATTGTTTTGATTAACACTTCTTTCCCTCATTTCAAGGTTATTCTGGTACAAGTTAATCCAGGGGAAGCATTTACAATAAGAAGAGAAGATGGACAGATTCAGTGCATTACAGGTAAAATAGTAATTTTATTACATTTTGTTACAACCCCCCTACAAAATTTTATACACATTAGTAATTTATTACTTTTTGTGGTAACCCTGAAAGTCTTGTGCTACAAAATAAATGGTATATATGCTTATTGCTTTTTTCTTTTCTTTCTCTACCACAACACAAAAGCACAGATTTTACTTCATCATTTTACTACTGCAGTAACATCCTAGCTTGTTTTTTTATTCTTGTTTCTTGGCTAATCATGTTATTTTATTGTTTATATTAGTAATCATACTATTTTACTCTTATATTACTTCCTCACTCAAAAAAGTTCAGTAAGTCCAGTCAAGATTCCAGTCCAAGAGATTTCAGCTGTCTGATTTTTTTCCTACTTCTCTCCAATATTGATTCTCTTAATACTTTTTAAGTTGATTTATTCACTGTCCTTCACACCTGTTTTAGGCTGTTAGTCATTCCTTATCTAGAGTCCATTTTTAATCACCACTATGTCAGTCTGTACAAATCCTACCTCTGATATTTTAACAGGTATGCTGAACAATTTTTTTTTTTTTTTTTTTTGGTAACTGAATGTTCCCTGGATATTGTTTAGCTGTCAGGTTATCCTGGGAACTGTAGAATGTTTAGAAATCCCTCCTCTCCTTTACCTAACAGCCATTTCTCCTTATCCAGATTTATAACAAATAGAAAGATCTCCAGGCATCACAAAAATCCCTTGGGGAACAAAATAATCCCTAGCGGATGAGAATCATTTTTATATATGAACTGAGGGCAATAGACAAGTTACTGACTAAAGTAGTGATCCTTATAAAAAGGGAAAATTTACACACACACACACACGCACACACATAAAATGTCATGTAGAGATCTAGATCTCTGGCTTTCCATATAATGCCAAAGATTATCTGTAAGTTACAAGAAGCTAGGTAAGAGTCAGGGAACAGTTGTTCAGATATAACCATCTGAAGTATCTGACCTTTACACCACCTTAATATTTGACTTCCAGATTGCAAAACTGGAACTGTAGTTTTCTGTTGTTCTAGGGGGAAAAAAAAAAAAAAACAAGCACCTCACTATCTTTGCAGTTAGAGAAACTGAGTTTCATATTAGCTCTTACTGGCTTTAAGGCATTACACATGTTACTTAAACTCTCTAAGGACATTTTTTTTTAATCATTACAGTTCCAGTCCTTATCAGTAATAGTACACTTCACAAATAATTTTGAGGGTCAGCTACTAGGCCTTTAGTGTGTTATAAAGCAAGCATGGTTCTTATAAGACACTCAGTAAATGTTTGCAGTGAGTGCTCGGTGCTACTAATGCAAATAACTCTCATCTCCTTAGAAACCCCATAATGCAGTTGAGAAATTTTAATATATTTTTTTTTGTTGTGTAAAAATTATTTTCATTTTGTATTACTTTAAGTGTTTACTCAGTCTAACTAATGAGGACAGAAAGCATTTATTTGTACCCTTTTAATTCTGGGGGAATTGTCATTTTAATTTACAGTATGTAGAAGTTGGATGATTACATTTTGTCATCATCTGTACTGATTTTTGTACTTACTATATGGCTGGTATTAACCAAGTCTGTCCCAGGCAAAATAGGACCTTGTCCCCTCACTTTATTTCACTATCTAAGTTGTTTAATATCTTTTTCTTAATTAGGTATGGACATATTTAGTATGTAAACAACACATCCTTTCCCTCCTCCCTGCCTCTTTTCTGAAGAGGCCTTCTTCATTGGGAATGCAGGTCAACCCCATGGGGATTGTGGGTCATGCATTATGGGGGGCCAGTATGTCTGTACAAAATGTCCCAACTTGCGGCTCTAATAATCTTTCTGCCCCTTGTTCCACAAAATTCTCTGAGCCATGCTGGGAGCATTTTAAGTCTACTTCAGTGATGGGCACTTAGGAGCCTCTGGATCTCTGGTTTGGTAGGTGTTGAGTGTCTTCATTATCTATCTCCATCACGCTGATATCAGACTCACTATGAAAGCAGCACTCTTGCTCATTTCCCCAATTCTTCTGTGGTTTCAGCTGGGGCTGGGGTAGAGTGCACTGGGTCCTTTATTGCCTCAAGTCCAGCTTCCTTCTGAAAAAGAGTAGCAGATTCTCCAATGGAGGATGAAGTCAGCACTGGTTAAATGGGATGACCATTATTTTTTAAAAATATATTTTATTTATTTATGAGAGAGAGAGAATGGGCAGACGAGGGCATCTAGTTACTGTCAACAAACTCCAGATGCATGTGCCCCCTTGTGCATCTGGTTTATGTGGGTCCTAGAGAATCGAATCAGGATCCTTTGGCTTTGCAGGCAACTGCCTTAACCGCTAAGCCATCTCTCCAGCCTGGAATAACCATTATTAATTTAGTAAGAATTAAAAGAGTGTAAACCCTCTTACAGTCTAAGGAGCTTGACAGTGAAAAGCAGAATCATTATCTGGATATGATACTGACTTGTGTCCCAGTTCCAGATATAGTTTCCCTTCCACTGAGCAGATCTATTAGCCAATCCAAGAGCAGTTGGTTACCCACCATGGCTGTGTGCCACTATTGCACACTTGTGTGAGCATCACATCAGATTGTTTGCTTCTGAGTCACTTAGACTTTGAGTTGCTTGGACAGATGTTGGCCACTTTCTCCTGGTAGCTCATGTAGTGCTTTCTAGCACTAGATGGGCTAATTGTCTGGAGACTGGCTTTCCTGTGGATTCCAACCAGGTCTCTCCATGGTCCGTGCTGACTGTGTATGGTGCCTTCAGCTGTAGGGTCTTACCATTAACCTCTGATGGATAATCAAGTGCTCTGACAGAAGTCTGTCTTATCTGTTTTGGGAGGTCTAGTAGGTCTCTCTGATCAACAGCTCATTGTGGATATAGAACATATGCTGGTACATGGAATTATAGGCCAGCACCAAGGGAAAAGAAGAACACAGAGAAGAAAGAAAAGTAGGAGAAATTTGAGGTTAGGTTTTATCTCACCCTGTCCAGGGACCTTCGATTCAGGTGCTCCCCCTAAGGTCCTCTTGAGGGTTCCACCTTTTAGTCTGACTTCCAAGATGTAGGATTCTATGGTACCAGCTCAATTTGGGTTCAGTTTTGTGTTCCTCCCCATCACCACCACCCTTCCCCTTCCCACAAGCCCTCCCCTCCCTATTGTCCAAGCCTCAAGATGCTGTTCAGTTATGTCAGCAACTTGTGCTGATCTAGGTTAGGAACTGCAGATGAGTGAGATCATGCAATTGTCTTTCTGTGATTGTGCGAGTTCACTTAGAATAATCTGTTACAAGTTTGACCATTTTTCTACAAATTTCATTGTGTCATTTTTTCTTACTGCTGAGTAGAATTCCATTGTGTAGATATACCATATCTTGATTATCCATTCCTCCAATGATGAACACCAGGTTGATTCCAGTCCTTAGCTATTATGAACTGAGCAGCTATAAACATGGTTGAACAAATATCTCTGAACTGAAATATGGAGCTTTTAGGGTAAATGCCCAGTAAGGAAATAGCAGGGTCTGTTGTTGGTAACTCTATATTCATTCTTTTCAGGAGTCTCCATATTCATTTCTACCATGGTTGTACCAGCTTACATTCCTACCAACGGTGAATGAGTTTCCTATTTCTCCACAGCCTTGCCAACATTTGTTTTCATTTGATTTTCTTTTATTTTGAGGTAGGGTCTCGCTCTAGCCCAGTCTGACCTGGAATTCACTACCAAATTTCAGGGTGGCCTTGAACTCAAGGTGATTCTCCTACCTGTGCCTCCCGAGTGCTGAGATTAAAGGCATGCACCACCATGCCCAGCTTCATTTGATTTTTTTTTTTTTTTAATGTTTGCTATCCTCACTGGTGTAAGATGGAATTTCCCTAATGGCTAGAGATGTCGAACATTTTCTTAAGTGTGTGTTAGCCATTTGTAATTCTTCCTCTGAGAACTCCCTATTTAGCTCTCTACCCCACTTTTGGAGTGGGTTGTTTCATCTTTTATTGTTTAGTTTCTTGAGTTCTTTGTAGATGCACACTGTTTGTACTGGCAACCAGTATGGTTGCCAGTACAAACATATTTCCTCTCTGCTGCTGTGACCATGTCAGCTGGCTTCCTGTGTTCATGCCATGCTTTCCCCATCACAATGACCTGCAGCAATGAATGGAGCTGTAAGCTGAAATAAACTCCTTCTCTGAGCTGATTTTAGTCAGCTGTTTTGTCTCAGCAACAAGAAAATAACTAATACAGTATGTGAGAATTAGAAATTTTTCCAAGTAAATTTAAATACTGATGCTTGTCAGTTAAGGTAATTCACAAATGGGAAGTTCTGGGGATAAAATAAACTAGACAGTAGAATTTATAAGCACTGTCTTTACTTGTCTTTTTTTTTTTTTTTTTTTTTTACGGTGTACCTACTTCATAGAATATATTTCTGAGCACACATTTTAGGTTTTTATTATAGGTGTGGTTTTTCAAATTACTTCCCACAAATATTTAGCAAGAAAACATTTTCATTAAAATAGCTTTGGTCTTTTCTATTTTCTAATACTATAGCAGATGATGATATGGACTTCTTAGAGTGACTTAAAAAACAAAAACTGCTAATCACAATTGAATAAACAGTCCTTAAATTATAAATAATTATATTTTATGAATTAGTTTATATGTATAATCTGTAAGTCCCCTTTATAGATCAGTTCAATTAATTTCTTATCTGGTAATGACCTCTTTAGTCAGAACGAAAAGCACTTTCTAATTTTTTTTTATATTTCTATTTATTTATTTATTTGAGAGAGAGAGAGGCAGATAGAGAATGGGTGCACCTGGGGTTCTAGCCACTGCAGACAAGCTTCAGATGCATGTGCTACCTTGTACATCTGGCTTACATGGAGCCTCGGGAACCAAACCTAGGTCCTTTGGCTTTCAGGCAAGCACCTTAACCACTAAGCCATTTCTCCAGCCCCTGATTTCTTTCTTTCTTTGTTTTTATAGAGAACTTCATTGTATGAACATACTGCATATTGGTCATATTCTCATCTGGTTATACTCTTATGCTTCCTCTCCCCCATTGCACTGAAGTCTCTTTTCAGTGGCATTATCTATATTTACTCTAGAGGCATGAATAAACCAGACAGCCTCTGTGGTGGTGTAAGGAGGTGCAGGGCAATGTCTCTGAGTATTCCCTTTTGGGAACTACCTATTCAGTTTGTTTTCCCCCTCTCTCTCTCTCTTTCTCTCTCTGTTAGTTTTCTCTTTTGGGCAGGTAGGGTCTCACTGTAGCCCAGGCTGATCTAGAATTCACTCTGTAGTCCCAGGCTGGCCATGAACTCAACAAAGATCATCCTACCTCTGCCTCCCAAGTGCTGAGATAAAGAGCTCATGCCACCATGCCCAGTGTTTGGGCAGTTTGATTTCTTATTATTTATGTTAGGCTTTTTTAACAATTTATTAATTTTTTTATTAATTAGTTTTGTACTCAGTGAATACAGTCAAGTTGGTACCATTGTTAGGCTCATCCATGTCCTACCCCCTCCCCCTGGCCCCTCCTTCTTGAACTATATGGGTCATGCATTGTGAAGTTAGCCCACAGTTATGGGTAGGAAAATGTTTCTGCATAACATGACCCAACGTGTGGCTCTGACATTCTTTCTACCCCCTCTTCCACAAAATTTCCATGAGCCATGTTGGGCTGATTTTGGGTCTGCTTCAGAGATGAGTTATTGGAGGCCTCTGTGTCTCTGGATATCTGATTTGGTAGGAGTTGATTGCTCTCTGTGTCGATCTCCTTCACCCTTGTGCTGGTACCTGGTTCACCAAGAAAACAGCACCCTTGCTTGTTTCGCCAATTATTCTTTTCTTTTTTTTTTTTTTCAGTTTTACTTACTTATTTATTTATTTATTTTTACAGTCAGTTTGGTACCATTATCAGGCTCATCCGTGACCTACCCCCTCCCCTTGGCCCCTCCTTGTTGAGGTATACGGGTCATGCATTGTGCAATTAGCCCACAGTTATGGGTAAGCTAAATGTCTCTGCATATCATGACCCAACATGTGGCTCTGACATTCTTTCCGCCCCCTCTTCCGCAAAATTTCCCTGAGCCATGTTGGGTCTGCTTCAGTGATGAGGTGTTGGGGGGCTCTGAGGCTCTGGCTCTCTGATTTGGTAGGAGTTGATTTTTCTCTGTGCTGATCTCCTTCCCCCTTGTGCTGGTATCCGGTTCATCAGGAAAACAGCGCCCTTGCTTGTTTCTCCAATTTTTCTTAGTTTCAGCTGGGGCCCTTTTGAGATATGATGGGGTGGCTATCTCCTTAGGATCTACATCTATCTGAAAAAGAGAAGCAGATTCTCCAACGGAGAGTAAGTTAGCATCAGGACAAATGAGATAACCCCTTTTTTTTTATAGAGAATTTAATAGGTGTAGGCCCTCTTGTAGCCCACAATTGATGGTAGCTTGATATTGGAGAGTGGGTTTATGTTTGGATATGGTTCTGACTTGTTTCCCAGCACCAGCTATGTGTCGCATACCAGTGAGGGGATCAGTTAGCCAAATTGAGAGCAGTTGGTTCCCCACCATGGTTGTGTGCCACCACTGCACTTGTGTGGGCATCACAACAAGTTATTTGCTGCTAAGTAGGTTAGACCATGCGTTGCTTGGACAGATATTGGTCATTTTCCCCCAGTCGCCCATGTAGCACCTTCTGGCACTAGACGCGCTGTCTGGGGACTGACTCTTCCAACTTCCAGCCATGCCATTCTAATTTGCATGTCAATCACATAAGGTGTCTTCAGCAGTAAGGTCTTACCACTAGCCTTTGGTGGGTCATCAAGTACTCTGACAGAAATCTGTCTGTCTTTTAGGAAACCTTGTACATCTCTCTGATCAAAAGCTCATTGTGGATGATAGCCCCATGCTGGTTCTGGGAGTTACATGTCAGTGCCCACTAAGAAAATGAGGAAAAAGATAACTAATATACAAGAGTTAGAGATAAGAGAGAGAGAGAGGGAGAGGGGAAGTGAGGGAGGGAAGATGTAGAAGATTAAGGTTGGTCTTCATCATACCCTCTCCAGTGTCTTGTGGTTCACGTGTTCTCTGTAAGGGCCTGGTGAAGGATCAGCCATTTGGTCTCTCTTTTAGTAAGTAGAAAATTATGGTACCATTGCCATTTGGGTCTAGATTTGTGTTTCCCACCCCTTTGATGCCCTCCCCTCCCTCCCGTTCCATCCTAGTGTCTAGTCTGGGAGGTGCTTGCTGGGTATGTAAGGTATCTTGGGTAGATTCAGTTTAGGTGCTGTAGATGAGTGAGACTATGTGGTGATTTTTTTTTTTCTGTGATTGTGTAAGTTCACTGAGAATGATCTGTCCCAGGTTCAACCATTTTTCCTCAAATTTCATTGTGTCATTTTTTCTTACTGCTGTATAGAATTCCTTTATGTAGATATACCACATCTTAGTTGTCCATCCTTCTAGTGATGGACATCTGGGTTGATTCCAGCACTTAGCTATTACAAATTGAGCCGCTATAAACATGGTTGAGCAAATCTCTCTAGCCTGTGGTTTGAAGGTTTTAGGGTAGATGCCCAGTAAGGGAATAACTGGGTCTGTTGGTATCTCTATACTCAGCTTTTTCAGAAGTCTCCATATTGCTTTACAAAGTGGTTGTTCCATCCTACATTTCCCCCAACAGTGGATGAGTGTTCCCACTTCTCCACATCCTCGCCAGCATTTATTTTTATTTGATTTTTTTGATGTTTGCTATCCTTATTGGGGTAAGGTGGAATCTCATAGTTGTTTTAATTTGCATTTCTCTGATGATTAGGGATGATGAACATTTTCTTAAGTGTATCTTTGCCATTTCTATTTCTTCCTCTGTGAACTGCCTGTTCAGCTCTTTGCCCCATTTTGTGAGTGGGGTGTTTGACTTCTTACTGTTTAGATTTTTGAGTTCTTTGTAGATTCTAGAGATTAGGCCTCTATCAGTTGGATAACCCACAAATATTTTCTCCCATTCTGTGGCTTTGCTTATTGTTTGCTTGTCTGTAAAGAAACTCTTCAGCTTCATGTGATCTCATTGGTTGAGTGACGGTTTAAGTTCATGAGCTACTGGGGTTTTGTTCAGGAAGTCTTTTTCCATTCCTATATCATGGAAAGCACTTCCTAAATTTTCTTCCAGTACTATACGAGTTTCTTGTCTTATATTAAGATCTTTGATCCATTTGGACTTGAGTGTAGTGCATGGTGAAATGTGTGGATCCAGTTTCAGTTTCCTGCATGTAGTTATCCAGTTTGTCCAGCACCATTTGTTGAAGATGCTGTCTTTTTTCCAGCCTATATTGTTTGGGCCTTTATCGAATATCAAGTAGCTATAGTTGCTTGAGCCAAAGTCCGGGTCCTCAAGTCTATTCCATTGATCTATACTCCTGTATTTATGCCAGTACCATGCTGTTTTTATTACTATGGCTTTGTAATATAGCTTTAGATCAGGTATGGTGATGCCTCCAGAGGTATTTCTTTTGCTGATGATATGTTTGGTAATGCGAGGCCTTCTGCCTTTCCATATGAAATTTGAGATTATTTTTTCTATCTCTGTGAAGAACACTGTAGGGATTTTAATTGGAATTGCATTAAATGTATATATTGCCTTTGGTAGGATTGTCATCTTCACAATGTTAATTCTGCCTGTCCAGGAACATGGGAGGTCTTTCCATTTTCTCAAGTCGGCCTCAATTTCTTTTTTGAGTGTTTTTATGTTTTCATTGTATAGATCTTTCACTTCCTTGGTTAACGTTATTCCAAGGTATTTTATTTTTTTTGTTGCAATTGAAAATGGGACTATGTCCCTTATTTCTTTCTCTGTATCTTTGTCATTTGCATAAAGGAAGGCTACTGATTTTTGTGCATTGATTTTTTATCCTGATACTTTGCTGAAGGAGTTAATCACCTTCAAGAGTTTTGGGATGGAGTCTCTCGGGTCTCTTACGTATACAATCATTTCATTAGTGAATAGAGCTAACTTAACTTCTTCCGTTTCAAATTGTATCCCCTGTATTTCTCTCTCCTGTCTTATTGCTTGAGCTAGGACTTCCAGTACTATATTGAAAAGCAGAGGTGAGAATGGACAACCCTGTCTTGTTTCTGATCTTAATGGGAATTCCTCCAGTCTCTCTCCATTAAGTATTATTTGGGCCTTAGGAGCTTCGTATATTGCCTTTATTAGGTTGAGATATGAACCAACTATGGCAATTGTCTCCAATGTTTTGAACATGAAGTGATGTTGAATCTTGTCAAAGGCCTTTTCTGCATCTATCAAAATGATCGTGTGGTTTTTATGTTTAACCTTGTTTAGGTGTGTATTACATTGACAGATTTCCGTATGTTGAACCACCCCTGTGTTCCTGGGATGAATCACACTTGGTCAAGGTGGATAATGCTTTTCATGTGTTGTTGGATTTGGTTTGCGAGGATTTTGTTTAGGATCTTTGCGTCTAAGTTCATCAGGAAAATAGGCCATTAGTTTTCTTTTCTTGTGGCATCTCTGCTTGGTTTTGGAATTATGGTGATACTATCTTCATAAAAGGAGTTGGGTAGCTTTCCCTGTTCACCAATTGTCTGGCACAGTTTGAGGAAGATTGGTTTGAATTCTTCCATGAAGGTTTGATGGAATTCAGCTGAGAAGCCATCTGGTTCTGGACTCTTCTTTTTTGGGAGGTTTTTTATTACTTTTTCAATCTCTATGAGTGTGATGGGTTGATTGAGATGATTAATCTGCTCTGTGTTTAGCTTTGGTTGATGGTATTTGTCCAGGAATTTATCCATCTCCTCCACGTTATCCAGTTTTGTGGAGTAGAGGTTTTTGAAATAAGTCCTGATGATTCTCCCAATTTCACTTATGTCTGTTGTGATCTCTCCTTTTTCATTTTGAATTTTGTTTATTTGAAGCTTCTCCTTTTTTTGCTTGATCAGATTGGCCAGGCCAATCTTGTTTATTTTTTCAAAGAACCAGCTCTTTGTTTTGTCAATTGTCTTAATTGTTTCCTTCATTTCCACTTCATTGATTTCTGCTCTGATTTTAATTATTTCTTTCCTTCTCGAGCTCTTTGGGTTGGATTTTGGTACGATGTGTTCTCATTGTCGTTCAATTCCAGAAATTTTGCAATTTCATTCTTTATTTCATCCGCTATCCATTTATTGTTTAAAAGTGTGCTGTTCAGTTTCCAGGTGCCGTTGGGATTCTTGGTGGGTCTTTTGTTGTTGATTTCTAGCAATATAGCATTGTGATCTGATATCATGCAGGGAATTATGTCAGTCTTCCTAAATATGTGGAGGCAGTCTTTGTGACCCGGTATATGGTCTATGTTAGAGAATGTTCCATCGGCTGCTGAGAAGAATGTGTAGTCTGTGGATTTGGGATGGAAAGTTCTGTAGATGTCCGTTAGGTCTAAGTAATCTATGGTTTTGTTGAGCTCTCTTACTTCCCTGTTGAGTTTCTGTTTGGATGATCTGTCTATTACTGATAATGGAGTATTGAAGTCCCCAGCTATGATGGTGTTTGTGGTTATTTCTGTTTTATTGTGAAGTAGGTTTTGTTTTATGGACTGTGGTGCCCCTGTGTTTGGTGCATACAGATTTATGATTGTAATATCCTCTTGATGGATCGTTCCCTTGATAAGTAGGAAGTGGCCTTCCTTGTGTTTTTTTTATTATTTTTGGTTTCAAGTCTATTTTATCCGATATCAATATAGCTACAGTGCAGCTAGGTGGTCGACATCTTGGCTGGAAGTCTCGCCAATTATTCTTATTTTCAACTTTCAACTAGGGCTCTTTTGAGGTATGATGGGGTGGTTCTCTCCGTAGGATCTCCATCTGTCTGAAAAAGAGAAGCAGATCCTCCAACGGAGAGTAAAGTTAGCACCAGACAAATAGGATAAGCCTTATTTTTTTTTAGAGAGAATTTAATAGGTCTAGGCCCTCTTGTAGCCCACGGTTGGTGGTAGCTTGACAATGGAGAGCGGTCTCATTTTTGAATATGGTTCTGACTTTTTTCCCAGCTCCAGCTGTGGCTTCCGTTCCACTGAGTAGATCAGTTAGCCAAATCAAGAGCAGTTGGTTTCCCACCCTGGCTGTGCACCACTATTGCACTTGTGCGAGAATCACGACAGGTTTTTGCTGCTAAGTAGGTTAGATTATGAGTTGCTTGGAGAGATATTGGTCATTTTCCCCCAGTCGCCCATGTACCACCTTCTGGCAGTAAACATGCTGACTGTCTAGGGACTGACTCTCTTCCAGCTTCCAGCCATGTCATTCCATGTTACATGTCAACTGCATATGGTGTCTTCATCAGTAGGGTCTTACCACTAACCTTTGGTGGGTCATCAAGTACTCTAACAGAAACCTGCCATTCTTTTTGGAAACCTTGTAGATCTCTCCAATCAAAAGGTCATTGTGGGGCTGGAGAGATGGCTTAACGGTTAAGCGCTTGCCTGTGAAGCCTAAGGAGCCCGGTTCGAGGCTCCATTCCCCAGGACCCACGTTAGCCAGATGCACAAGGGGGCACATGCGTCTGGAGTTCGTTTGCAGTGGCTAGAGGCCCTGGCAAGCCCATTCTCTCTCTCTCTCTCTCTCTCTCTCTCTCCTCTCTCTCTCTCTCTGTCACTCTCAAATAAATAAATAAATAAAGATAAACAAAAAAAATTTAAAAAAAAACGTCATTATAGATGATAGCCACATGCTGGTACTGGGAGTTACAGGTCAGTGCCCGCTAGGAAAAGGAAGAAAAATATAAGAGGAGAGAGAGAGAGAGAAGCTGTAGGAGATTAAGGTCAGTCTTCATCATACCCTCTCCAGTTTCTTGTGGCTCAGGTGTTCCCTTCTAAGGGCCTGGTGAAGGTTCAACCATTTGTTCTGCCTTTTAGGATGTAGAATTTTATGGTACCATTGCTGTTTGGGTCTAGATTTATGTTTCCCGCCCCTCTCTTGCCCTCCCCTCCTGCCCCACCCACCCTATTGTCTAGTCCTCAAGATGCTTGCTGGGTACATAAGCATCTTGGGTAGATTCAGATTGGGTGGTGTAGATGAGTGAGACTATGTGGCGATTTTCTTTCTGTGATTGGGTAAGTTCACTGAGAATGATCTATTCCAGGTTCAACCATTGTTCCTCAAATTTCATTGTGTCATTTTTTCTTACTAATGCGTAGAATTCCATTGTGTAGATAGACCACATCTTAGTTATCCATTCTTCTAGTGATGGACATCTGGGTTGATTCCAACTCTTAGCTATTACGAATTGAGCCACTACAAACATGGTTGAGCAAATCTCTGTGGACTGTGGTTTAAAGATTTTAGGGTACATGCCCAGTAAGGAAACAACTGGGTCTGTTCGTAACTCTATAGTCAGCTTTTTCAGCAGTCTCCATACTGCTTTCCAAAGTGGTTGTACCATCTTACATTCCCATCAACATTGGATGAAGGTTCCTAAGTCTCCACACCCTCATCAGCATTGATTTTCATTTGATTTTTTGATGTTTGCTATCCTTATTGGGGTAAGGTGGAATCTCATAGTTGTTTTAATTTGCGTTTCCCTTATGATTAGAGATGATGAAGATTTTCTTAAGTGTGTATTTGCCATTTGTATTTCTTCCTCTGTGAACTGCCTGTCCAACTCTTTGCCCCATTTTGTGAGTGGGTTGTTTGACTTTTTATTGTTTAGGTTTTTGAGTTCTTTGTAGATGCTAGAGATTAGGCCTTTGTCATTTGGATAATCAGCAAATTTTTCTCCCATTCTGTGGGGAATCTATTGGCTTTGCTTAATGTATGCTTGTCTGTAAAGAAATTCTTCAGCTTCATGTGATCCTATTGGTTGAGTGACTGTTTAAGATGGTGAGCTACTGGGGTTTTGTTTAGGAAGCTTTTTTCCATTCCTATATCATGGAAAATACTTCCTATGTTGTCTTCCAGTACTTGCTGAGTTTCCGGTCTTATTCAGGTCTTTGATCCATTTGGACTTGAGTGTAGTGCATGTCAAGATGTGTGGATCAAGTTTCAATTTCCTGCATGTGGTTATCCAGTTTGTCCAGCATCATTTGTTGAAGATGCTGTCTTTTTTTCCAGCCTATATTATTAGGGTCTTTGTCAAATATCAAGTATCTGTAGGTGCTTGACCCAACATCTGGGTCCTCAATTCTATTCCATTGGTCTATACTCCTGTTTTTATGCTAGTACCATGCTGTTTCATTACTATAGCTTTGTAATACAGCTTTAGATCAGGTATGGTGATGCCTCCAGAGGCATTTCTTTTGCTTTGGATATGCTTGGATATGCGAGGCCTTCTGCCTTTCCATATGAAATTTGAGATCATTTTTTCAATCTCTGTGAAGAACAATGTTGGGATTTTAATTGAAATTGCATTAAATCTATATATTGCCTTTGGTAGTATTGCCATCTTTACAATGTTAATTCTGCCTATCCACGAGCATTGGAGGTCTTTCCATTTTTCAATTCCTCCTCAATTTCCTTTTTGAGTGTTGTTATGTTTTCATTGTATAGATCTTTCACTTCCTTGGTTAACATTATTCCAAGGTACTTTTTGTTGTTGTTGTTGTTGCTGTTGAAAATGGGACCATGTCACTTATTTCTTTCTCTGTATCTTTGTCATTTGCATATAGAAAGGCTACTAATTTTTCTGCATTGATTTTGTATCCTGATACTTTGCTGAAGGAGTTAATCACCTTCAAGAGTTTTGGGATGGAGTCTCTCGGGTCTCTTACGTATACAATCATGTCATTAGTGAATAGAGCTAACTTAACTTCTTCCTTTCCAAATTGTATCCCTTGTATTTCTTTCTCCTGTCTTATGGCTTGAGCTAGGACTTCCAGTACTGTATTGAAAAGCAGAGGTGAGAATGGACAACTCTGTCTTGTTCCTGATCTCAATAGGAATTCCACCAGTCTCTCTCCATTAAGTGTTATTTGGGCCTTAGCTTTGTATATTGCCTTTATTATGTTAATATATGAACCAACCATGCCAATTCTCTCCAGTGTTTTGACCATGAAGTGATGTAGTTTGTCAAAGGCCTTTTCTGCATCTATCGACATGAACATGTGGTTTTTGTGTTTAACTTTGTTTATGTGGTATATTACATTGACAGATTTCCATATGTTGAACCATCCCTCTGTTCCTGGCATGAATCCCACTTGATCAAGGTGGATAATGCTTTGGATGTGTTGTTGGATTCGGTTTGTGAGGATTCTGTTCAGGATCTTTGCATCTAAGTTCATCACGTAAATAGGCTGGTAGTTTTCTTTCCTGTGGCATCTCTGCCTGGTTCTGGAATTAGGGTGATGCTAGCTTCATAAAAGGAGTTGGGTAGCTTTCCCTGTTCTCCAATTGTGTGGCACAGTTTGAGGAAGATTGGTTTGCATTCTTCCATGAAGGTTTGATAGAATTTAGCTGAGAAGCCATCTGGTTCTGGACTCTTCTTTTTAGGGAGGTTTTTTTTTTTTATTATTACATTTTTAATCTCTATGAGTGTGATAGGTTTGTTTAGGAGATTAATCTGCTCTGAGTTTAGCTTTGATAGATGGTATGTGTCCAGGAATTTATCCATCTCCTCCACATTATCCCGTTTTGTGGAGTAGAGGTTTTTGAAATAAGTCCTGATGATTCTCCCAATTTCACTTACGTCTGTTGTGATCTCTCCTTTTTCATTTCTAATTTTGTTAATTTGAAGCGTCTCTTTTTTTCTTTTTTTTTTTTTTCTTTTTTCTTGTTTTTCCCTGCTCACATTGGCCACGGGTTTGTCAGTCTTGCTTATCTTTTCAAAGAACCAGCTCTTTGTTTTGTCAATTGTCTTAATTGTTTTCTTAGTTTCCGATTCATTAATTTCTGCTCTGATTTTAATTATTTCTTTCCTCCTTGAGCTCATTGGGTTGGATTTTTCTTGCTTTTCCAGTGCCTTTAGGTGGATGGTTAGGTTATTGATTTGGGATCTCTCTGTCTTTGTTATGAAGGCATTTAGTACTGTGAATTTTTCCCTGAGGACCGCCTTCATTGTGTCCCATAAGTTTTTGTACGTTGTGTTCTCATCGTCATTCATTTCTAGAGTTTTTATTTCATTTTTTATTTAGTCCACTAGCCATTTATTGTTTAAAAGTGTGCTTTTTAGTTTCCAGGTGCCCATGGGATTCTTGGTGTGCCTTTTGTTGTTAATTTCGAGCAATATAGCATTGTGATCTGATATCATGCATTGAATTGTGTCAATCTTTCTAAATATGTGGAGGCAGGCTTTGTGACCCAGTATATGATCTATTTTAGAGAAGGTTCCATGGGCTGCTGAGAAGAATGTGTAGCCTGTGGATTTGGAATAGATTGTTCTGTAGATGTCTGTCAGGTCTAAGTGATATATGGTTTTGTTGAGTCTGTTACTTCCCCGTTGAGTTTCTGTTTGGATGATCTGTCTATTACTGATAATGGTGTATTGAAGTCCCCAACTATGATGGTGTTGGTGGTTATTTCTGTTTTATGTCAAGTAGGTATTTTTCTATGAACTGTGGTGCCCCTGTGTTTGGTATATAATGATTTATGATTGTAATATCTTCTTGATGAATCATTCCCTTGAGTAGTAGGAAGCGGCCTTCTTTGTCTTTTTTGATTATTTTTGGTTTGAAGTCTATTTTATCTGATATTTATATAGGTGGCTACACCTGCTTGTTTCTTGTTGCCATTTGCTTGGAATATTGTTTTCCACCTTTTCACCTTGAGGAGGTGTCTGTCTTTAGTGGTGATATGGGTTTCTTGAAGGCAACAGGTTGAGGGGTCTAATTGTTTGATCCATCCTGTTAGCTTGTGTCTCTTTATGGGTGAATTCAGGCCATTAATATTTAGGGTAATGACTGTGAGATTTGATTTGATACCTGCCATATTGTGATGGTAAATGTGGGTTGGTGTTTTCATGGACTTTGAAGATTTTTGTGCCTACTCTGAGTTTGGTTGTTGTGATCTGTTTCTTGTAGGCATTTGAGTTTGATTATTTGTTTCTTCTCTGTGGAGAATTTCCTGAAATACTCTCTGTAGGTTTGGTTTTGTGTTCATATAATTGTAAAGCTGAGTTTTGTCGTGGAATGTTTTTCTTTCACCATCTATTATGAGGGATACTTTTGCTGGGTAGAGTAGTTTGGGTTGGAAGCCATAGGTTCTTAGACTTTGCAGTGTTTCATTCCAGGCCCTTCTAGCTTTCAGGGTTTCCATTGAGAAGTCTGGAGTCATTCTTATGGGGTTTCCTTTATAAGTGGTGTGCTGTTTTTCCATAGTTGCTTTTAGGATTTTCTCTTTGGTGTCAATGTTGAGAGTCTTAATGACAATATGTCTTGGAGAGTTTCTCCTTTGGTCCAGTCTGTTTGGAGTTCTGTTGGCTTCTTGTATCTTGATGGGCCTTTCTTTTAAGAGACTGGGGAAGTTTTCTTCAATTATTTTGTTAAATAAGTTCTCCATGCCTTTGGTCTGAATTTCTTCTCCTTCTGGTATTCCAATGATCCTGATATTAGGACATT
This sequence comes from Dipus sagitta, assembly GCA_036346955.1. Taxonomy (NCBI): domain Eukaryota; kingdom Metazoa; phylum Chordata; class Mammalia; order Rodentia; family Dipodidae; genus Dipus; species Dipus sagitta. Next base: position 70,480,488 of record CM070772.1, read on the forward strand.
TAAGTGTATCCCACAATTCCCTCATGTTCTGTTCACAGGAACTTTTGAACTTACTGAAATTTTGAACTCTCTAACTGTTTCTTCCATCTTGTCTTCCAGATCAGAGTTTCTACCCTTCACATGCCTGACTCTGTTCTTGAGAGCTTCTAGAGAGTTTTGGACTTGTTCAATTTGGTTTGCATTTTCTACTACTTTTCTATGTATAATTTCCATCCCTCTGTCAAGCTGCCTTTTCACATCATTTTCTGATTTTCTTGATGCTTGTTGTAATTCATCATTGTATTTCTTTATGTCTTCATTTAGCATCGCCAGCTAGTTTTTGAGGTCCTCTTTTTTTTTCCGCTGTCCTTCATATCTCTTAACTGTCTTCTAATTCCTTCCATTTTCTTTTTTTTTTTTTTTTCTTTTTTCTTTTTTATTTATTTATTTTTTTTTATTAGTCAGTTCTGTATTCAGCAAATACAGTCAGTTTGGTACCATTATTAGGCTCATCCGTGACCTACCCCCTCCCCTTGGCCCCCTCCTTGTTGAGGTATGCCGGTCATGCATTGTGGAGTTAGCCCACAGTTATGGGTAAGCTAAATGTCTCTGCATATCATGACCCAACATGTGACTCTGACATTCTTTCCGCCCCCTCTTCCGCAAAATTTCCCTGAGCCATGTTGGGTTCATTTTTGGTCTGCTTCAGTGATGAGGTGTTGAGGGCCTCTGAGGCTCTGGCTCTCTGATTTGGTAGGAGTTGATTTTTCTCTGTGCTGATCTCCTTCCCCCTTGTGCTGGTGTCCGGTTCATCAGGAAAAACAGCCCCCTTGCTTGTTTCTCGAAGTTTTCTTAGTTTCAGCCGGAGCCCTTTTGAGGTATGATGGGGTGGCTCTCTCCTTAGGGTCTACATCTATCTGAAAAAGAGAAGCAGATTCTCCAACGGAGAGTAAGTTAGCACCAGGACAAATGAGATAACCCTTACTTTTTTTTTTTTTTATAGAGAATTTAATATGTGTAGGCCCTCTTGTAGCCCACAATTGATAGTAGGTTGATACTGGAGAGTGGGCTTATGTTTGGATATGGTTCTGACTTGTTTCCCAGCTCCAGCTATGGGTCCCATACCAGTGAGGGGATCAGTTAGCCAAATTGAGAGCAGTTGGTTCCCCACCATGGCTGTGTGCCACCACTGCACTTGTGTGGGCATCACAATAAGTTATTTGCTGCTAAGTAGGTTAGATCATGCGTTGCTTCGATAGATATTGGTCAATTTCCCCCAGTCGCCCATGTAGCACCTTCTGGCACTAGATGCGCTGACTGTCTGGGGACTGACTCTCATCCAACTTCCAGCCATGCCATTCTAATTTGCATGTCAATCACATAAGGTATCTTCCCTTCCATTTTCTTATCTATTAGGTGTCGTCTAGTGATGGCAGCATCCACACTATTATCGGTCCTTTGTTGCTTTTCTGCAAGTTCTACCAGTAGCTTGGTCAGGATTGTATTGCTCATAGCTTCATGTTGCTGTTCTGATCCTAATGACTCTTCTATGTTTTGATTAGTGATGTTCATTGTAGGACTGGGTGATCTAACTGGTTTTTCTTGCATTTGATTTTTGATGTCATTTCTTTTGCACTGTGATCTGTGTAGGACTGTGGTCTCGATGGGCGCGAGAAGTTGTACCTCTTGGGGGAGCATGCCTGGGCTAGTTTTCAGGGAAGCAAATGGGCTGAGTGGTCTTGAGTTGACATGTAGATGGGTAGGTCAGCCTGAGCTGAAGCACAGTAGGAAGCTGAAGCAGCCTGAGGCGATGGCAAGCAGTCTGATCTCTCACTTAGCGTAATGCCAAAGCAGCTTGACCTCCTGCGTGGCAGGGATGCCAAAGTTGCCTGAGCTCTCACATGGTGATCCACCAAAGCTCCCTGCGCTGGCACTCGGAGGGATGCTGAAGCACCAAGCACTGAAGTAGCCTAAACTCGTTGGTGACAGAACACTGGGACCCAGAAGCAGTTAGAGCTCGCCTGCAACGGGACACTGGCAGTCAGCTGGCATGGCAGTCAGGGTGGGGCTTGCACCTGCGCTGGCACAAGCGGACAGGCAGAGTGAGCCTAAATTCACATGGGCAGGTAGAATGGGCCTTGGCTTGTGTGTGAATGGGCGGCGGCAGGAACAGTAAGTGAGCAAATGTGCCAAGCAGGCTAAGCTTGCACAAGCGGGGATCAGAGGCCATGTGGCTGGCAAATGGACCAAAGGAGCCTGAGCTCCAGCTGGCCAGCGGGCAGAGCCTGCCCAAGATCACACGTGGGCGGGGGTAGCAGGGTGATTGCCCCTGTGCAGTGAGACAAGTGGAACTATGCTGGCCTGGGTCCCCTTTCGTACAGTAAGTGCAGGGGTATCCTGAAGCTGGGACTTTGGGTGCGGTGGCTGCTTGGGGGCATTGGGGGCTGGTGGGCTACCCGTGAGGGTGGGAATCAGCAATTCCCCATTTTTTTCCGCTCTGTGCCCTCCTACTGGCAATCTATTAGAGATTTCTCTCCCCTAAAAGACCCAGTGAACCCTTAATGCCTTGCCTTTCTTTCCTGGGGATGTGTGGTGCAGTTAGGCAGTCACCATCTTGGCCCGAAGTCATTTTAGTTCTTTATATATTCTTGATATGAAAGTTCTGTCAGTGGTATACCTGGTAAAGATTTTCTGCTATTGTGTAGGTTGTCTATTTGCTTTGTTGATGATTTGCTTATACGTACAACAGTTTTTTAGGTTTTTGAGGTCCTAATCGGTAAGTGATTGTCAAATTGCCTGGACTCTTGGGGTCTTATTCAGAAAATCTTGCCCTTGAGCTGGAGAGATGGCTTAGGGCTTAAAGGTGCTTGCTTGTAAAACCTGATGGCCCAGCCCCCAGGTAAAGCCAGACATCCAACTTGATGCATACATCTGGAGTTTATTCTTAGTGAAAGGGGCATTTCCATGCTTTCTTACTTTCCCTCCCTTCCTTCCTCTCTCTCTCAAATAAATAATTGTTCTTTTCTTTTTCCTTTTTCTTTTTAAAAAACCCTATCTTAGAGTATCCTCCCTGCTTTTTTAACTAGTCAGTTTTAGGTCTTATATTGAGGTCCATGATCCATGTGGACTTGATTTTTTTTTAATACAGGGTGATAGAATAGAGTCTGTATCCATTCTTCCACATGTGTTTATCTAGTTTCTCCAGCACTATTTGTTAAAAATTTTGCCTTTTGTCTAGTGTGCATTTTTGTCTCTTTGTCAAAGAACAAGTAGCTATAGTTACTAGAACTTATATTTGGATCTTCTATTTCATTGTTGTGTATCTGTTTTTATGCCAGTACCATGCTGCTTTTTATTATTATGCCTTTGTTGTATAACTTGAAATCAGGTATGATAATACCACCAGCCATATTCTTTTTTTTTTAATATATAGACACACTTAGTTTGGATACATCATGTGCATGTGTTGGTATCATCCTTTCCCTCATTCCGCTGCAGACCCAACTCAGTGGGGTTGCAGGTATTCCCCATGGGTTTGTGGTTTATGCATTGTGGGAGCAGCAGTCAGTTATTGGGGGGAGGCAATGCCTCTGGGTGTGATGTACCAACCTGTGGCTCTTACAATCTTTCCACCCCCTCTTCTCCAAAATTCCCTGAGCTACGGTAGCTGTGTTTTAAGTTTACTTCAGTGATGAGCTCTTAGGAGCCTCTGGATCTCTGCTTTGGTAAGTGTTGAGTATCCTCAGAATCTGTCTCAATCACCCTGACCCTGGGTTCACTATGGAAGCAACATTCTTGCTTGACTTCACAACTCCTCTGTGGTTTCACCTGGGACTTGGCTGAAGTGCTAGGGGTGGTTTATCTCCTCAGGTCTTGCTACCTTCTGAAAAGTAAAACAGATTCTCCAACAGATAATGAAGTTAGCATAAGTTAAATTGGATAAGTATTATTAATTTAGGGAGATTTTGATGGATGTAGTCGCTCTTTTATCCAAACATAGCAGGAGCTTCACATTGGAGAGCATAATCTTTATCTCCATAGGATTCTGATCTGGTTCCCAATTCTAGATATAGATTCCACTGAGCAGATCTCTTAGCCAATCAGAAAGCTCTTGGTTACCCACCAAGGCTGTGTGCAATTGTTGTGATGAGGACATTTTTGGCTCTTTGAGGTCTTTTGTGCTTGGGAATTTTTTTTCTGATTTACTTATTTATTAGCGAAAGAGAGAGGGAGAGTGCACAAGAATGGGCACTCCAGTGCCTCTAGCCACTGCAGAGAAACTCCAGACACATGCACCACTATATGCATCTGGCTAATGTGGGTCCTAGAGAATCGAACCTGGGTCCTAAGGCTTCGCAGGCAGGTGCCTAAACCACTAAGCCATCTCTCTAGCCCTTCCTTGTGAATTTTAAGATTATATTTTCTATTTCTGTGAAGAATGATGCTAGAATTTTGGGCTGGAGGGATTGCTTAGTGGTTAAGGCATTTGCCTGCGAAGCCAAAGGACCCAGGTTCAATTCCCCAGGACCCACGTTAGCCAGATGCACAAGGAGGCGCACGCATCCGGAGTTTGTTTGCAGTGGCTGGAGGCCCTGGCGCACCCATTCTCTCTCTTTCTCTCTCTCCCCCTCCCTCCACTCCTCCCTCCTTCTTTCTCTATCAAATAACTAAAAATAAAAGATTTTTTTAAAAATCTTTAAAAAAAAAAGAATGATGCTGGAATTTTGATTGGGATTGCATTGGGTCTGTATATTGCTTTTGGTAGCCTGTCCCTTTTCACATTATTAATTCCTCCGATCCATGTGCAGGGAAGATCTTTCCATGTTCTCATGTCTCCCTCACTTTATTTCTTCAGTGTTTTAATATTTTTCTCATAGAGGTCATTTATTTTCTTGGTTAGGGATATTTAAGATGTTTATTTTGTGGCTATTGTAAATTTGACTTCTTCCCTGATTTCTTTCTCATTGTGTTTGTCATTTATATATATGAAGGTTGCTGATTTCTATGTGTTGATTTTCTATTCTACTATTTTGTTGAGTCTATCAAAGAGTTTTTTGGGTCACTTATGTGACATCTGTTAACAAGGATAGTTTTACTTCTCCTTTACAATTTGTTTCCGTTTTATTTCCTATTCTTTTGGCTAAGACTTCAAGTTCTATATTAATAGCACTGGGGGAGTGGACACCACTGTCTTGTTGCAGACAGGGAATACTTTATATTTTTCTCCATCTTGTATCATACAGGTTTTAGGATTATTATATATAGCCCTTATTATGAAAGGATGTTGCATTTTTGTCAAAGGCCTTTTCTGTATCTGTTGAAATGATTATATGATTTCAATCTATTTATGTGATATATTACTGTTATTGATTTCCATATGTTGAATTATCCATGTAGAGATTAAACCTATTTAATCAAGGTGGATGAAACTTTGATATGTTCTTGGGTTTGATTTATAAGAATTTTTTGAGAATTTTTGCATATAAGTTCATCAGGGATAATGGTTTGTAATTTTCTTGTTTCTCCTTTTGTTGATATTATTGTAATGCTAGCTTCATAGAAGGAGTCATGGAACATTCTTTCCTTTTCAATTTTGTAAAATAACTTGACAAGAAGTAGTTTCAGTTCATCTATAATGAATGGTTTGGTTGAATTCAGCAGTGATTCCATCTGGATATGGACTATTTTTGGTTGGGAGGCTTTTAATTACTCCTTTAATCTTGTTAGATGTTATAGCTTGTTGCAGTCCAGTTCGCATTGCTGGTAGAAATCACTCAACTAAGAGCAGCTTCTGGGAAAGAGGTTTATTTTGGCTTACAGGCTTGAGGGGAAGCTCCACGATGGCAGGGAAAATGATGACATGAGCAGAGGGTGGACATCACCCCCTAGCCAACATAAGGTGGACAATAGCAACAGGAGAGTGTGCCAAACACTGGCAAGGGGAAACTGGCTATAAAACCCATAAGCCTGCCCCCAACAATACACTCCCTCCAGGAGGCATTAATTCCCAAATATCCATCAGCTGGGGACCTAGCATTCAGAACATCTAAGTTTATGGGGGACACCTGAATCAAACCACCACATAGCTCTATTCAGGTAATTTATCTCTTCTGGGCTTAGTTTTGCATGTCCAAAAATCTCTCCCTGTTTCATTGGTATCCGTAATAACAGCTTTTTCATTTCTAATATTGTTGATTAGCCTCTTGTCTTTTCATTTGGTCAGTTGGCCCAGAGGTTTATCAATCTTTTGATCATTGTTATTTATTTGAACTCTATTTTTGTAATGTTGTCATTTAGAGTTATAAACTTCCCACTTAAGACTGCCTTCATTGTATCCCATAAGTTTAGATATATTGTGTTATAATTGTCATTCAGTTCTATGAATCTTTTGATTTCCTTTTTATTTCTTCAAAGGACTAAGTAGTGTGTTGTTCAATGTGCAGGTGTTGATGTGTTTTCTTGTTGATTTTTAGTTATTTCAATTTTCCTGAATTTGGGTAGAGTTGTTTTATGTCCTAATGTATATGTGATTTCTTTTAGAGAAGGTTCTCTGACCAGCTTTGAAGAATTTGTGTTCTGTAGAGTTCTCATTAAATGTTCTATAGATGTTGTTGTGGCCATTTGGTTTATGGTGCTGCTTAGCTCTCCTGTTCCTCTTTTATTTTCTATTCAGATGATCTGTCTGTTGATGATAGTGGAATATTAAAGTTGCCCACTATTAATATTGGGATTTATTTCTGAGTTAATATCTAGTAGATTTGCTTTATAATATTTAGTGCACCTGTGTTTGGTACCTATATGGTTGATTGTAGTGTTCTTTTGTTGAATTGTTCTGTTTATGAGTAAAAGTAGCCTCTTTATCTCTTGTGATTACTTTTGGTTTAAAGTGCATTATGTCACATATCGGTATAGCCACACTTATTTGTTTCTTATTTCTATTTACTTGAAATATCTTTTATTCCATCCTTATACTCTATAGTGGCATCTCTCTTTATTGCTGTGGTGTGTTTTGTGAAGACAGAAAATGGGTGGATCTAGTTTAATGATCCAGCCTATAAACCTGTATCTCTATGTTACTTTTTCAAAGAATAAAGTTTATTTTAAAGTAAGAGATAAATGAAATAGAGAGAATAGACTCCTGAGAGATAAATTCCAGAGCTAGAAAATCGCAACCTATGTCTTTTGTACAGTTGAGTCCACTGATGTTCAGAGTCATTAAAAAAATTGGTGTTTTCTTGGTCTTCATTGCCTTTCATGTTCTAGTAATGATTATTGCTGTGTTTTTTTTTCCTCTTCCAGCCTCTTTAGTATGTTTATTCTTCTTACTAGTGCTAAATATCCTATCCATCATTCTCTGTAAGATTGGCTTAGTGCTTATATAATCATAAAGCTGGCCTTTTATCATGGAAATGTTTTCTATTATGAGGAATAATTTTGCTGGCATAGTATGCTTATGATCTGAAATTTGGTCTTTTGAAGATGCTCCACATGTCCCAGGTGTTTGTACTTTTTTTTTTTTAACTTGTGTTTGATTTTAGCATCCTAATCTATTTCCTCTTCCTTGTCCTCAAGTCCTGATAGTCTGTCTTCCACATGATCTACTCTATTGGTGAGGCTTTCTTAGGAGACTTTTAAGTATTTTATTTTTATTTTTCATTTGGTTTTCTTCAACTTCTCCATCTCTTTATGAATTGAACTTTCTGATGGTCTCTGAGAACTCATTCCTACATTTAGTCATTGAATTCATTCCTCTGTCCATTGAGTTCTTTTTGCTGTTGTTGTCGATTCTCATCCATTTCATTCAGCCATCTCTTGAGTTCTTTTTTTGTTATATTTATTTATTTGACAGAGAAAGAAGGAGAGAGAGAGAGAATGGGTGTGCCAAGGTTTCGAGCCACTATAAACGAACTCTAGACGCTTGTGCCCCCTTGTGCATCTGGCTAACGTGGGTCCTGGGGAATTGGACCTGGGTCCTTTGGCTTTGCAGGCAAATGCCTTAACCACTAAGCCATCCCTCCAGCCCTCTTGAGTCCTTTTTATTTTCTTCTATTTTATCCAGCCATCTATAGAGTTCTTTCTGTTGTTTCCCATTTCAGTCTGTCATTTGTTCCTGACCTCATCAAGCTTATTGAATACATTTATTGTAATTGCATATTAGAATTCTGTCTGGAGTTTCCTCTAAGTAGTTTTCATTGGAGGTTTCCATTATGGGGCTAGGCATTCTTGGTGGGGATATCTTGCCTCCATTGGTTCTGTGTTGGGGTTTACTTATCTTATGATAGTCCTTCTCTCTTGCTTAGAATGCAGCTCTGTGGAGCCTATTTTGAGTGGCCTGGTCACCCTGGATCCAGATAGGCCTGGTTTAGTTGTCTGTCTGCAGATTGGGGCTAGGCACCTGGAATCTGATCAGGCTTCTCCTTGTGTATGCAGTATCTTTGCGAGTCTGGGCTGGACCCTGAGCAGCCTGGCCTACTCAGTGTCCTGGGCTGTATGTAGAATGAGATCAGCATGTGGGAGTCCCTACCCTGGATGGTATAAGTGGGCAGCCTGGATACTAAATTCAGTGCCGAATGGGTCTGACCCCCAATCCCATGGACTGGAGGCTGGGGTTTCTCCTGCTGGGAAGGGGGAGAGTGCTAACCTGGACCCTAGGCAGCCTATTTAGTGCCCATAGCTGGGGAATGTGATCAGCTTGGGAGTTCTTACCTTGGGCAGTGCAGGTTGGCATGTTTGGGAGTTGGTCTTTCTAATTATTAATGTGCCTGTAGTGCTAATGGTATCCTAACAGGAGCTATCATGGAAAGACATTAACAAGGACATATTTCTTTGCTGTATTGCAAAACAGACTTCATTCTTTATGTTAGGTAAAAAGAATAGGAACTTTGTTTTAAAGTGATTGGGCAGATTTTTTTTTTAATAAGGGAAAGAATAAATTGAGCCAGCAGAATGTTTACTATCCTATGTCCAGAATTACTGATGGAAAATAGGTGGAAGGAATAAAAGTGAGTAAGAGACTGGGTTTGAAGATTTTTTTTTTAATTTATAAAAATATTTTTATTTATCTAGTTGAGAGAGGAAGAGGCAGATAGAGAAAATGGGCCTGCCTCTAGCCATTGCAAACAAGCTCCAGACGCATGTGCCACCTTGTGTACCTGGCTTATATGGATACTGGGTAATCCAACCTGCATCCTTAGACTTCGCAGGCAAGCATCTTGCCTGCTGAGCCATCTCTCCAGCCCCTGGGTTTGTAGTTTTTATTGTGACTAATATTCCCTGACTCAAAACAAGAAAATGCTAGTATTCTCTTACTCAAGACAAGAAAAGGAATAGCAAATGAATGCTGGTGGTTGAGTTCATATGTCACGTGACAAGCCCCTTCCAGAACTATTGTTATATTTTAAGTGAAAAGTGAGACCAAGAAGGGAAGCAAACTAAGAAACAAGTAAAAACTGTCAAGGAAGGAAGGTCATAGGGCAGTGAAAGTAAGCGGAAAAAGATTCCCCGTGGCCTTTACTATACTCATAATTGAAGATCTCTATGGTAAAATATAAATAATAAAATAAATCTAGTAGAAATTAAGATACATATGAATTAAAGGTCATTCTTTTGGAAATAGTTGTCTCCCTCCCCCACCAGGTAGGTTCTTGCTCTAGCCCAGGCTGACCAGGAACTCATTATGTAGTCTCAGGGTGGCCTCAAACTCATGGCAATCCTCTTACCTCTGCCTGCTGAGGCGTGCACCACAATGCCCCACTGGAGATAGTTTTATTACTTGTCAAAAACTGATAAAAACAAACACTAGGTTAATATAACTTTAGAGACCTACTAATAATCACCTTTTATTGGAGGTTCATAATTTATGAGATCACATGCTTAATAATACTGTTTTTCTAACATTGCAAATTCTCAGGAGAGACAAATTTACTAATCATTTTTTTATGAATTTATTAAATGCACTAAACTGTAGTGTGCTAGTTTGTTGGAAACCTAATGAAAACCAAGACACAGTTCTTGCCTTCTAAGAGCACAGTTCAGGGTTGGCCTGTGGCTTGGTGGTGGAGTGTTCTTCAGCGTGCAAAAAACCCTAAGTTGGGTCCCTAGACGGAGAACAAAACAAAAACCAAAATCATCCAAACAAATAAAACCCTACTATGTAATGGGGAAAGAAAGAAGAAGGAACAATGATATAATAGTATGTACATTAGAGATGTCAAGAGAGCATAAAAGTAGGTGTTCTGTAATATATTATCATCATATAATGAAGAAAATTCTGCCTAGAGATAACATATGAACTGTTTTTAAGAAGAATAGCAGTTGCCAAAATTGACAAAGGGCATAAAAGCATTTTAGACAGGGGAAACAGTATTGAAGTGCTGTAACAGAAGAAACTGATTGAATTATTTGAATAGTCACAGAGATTAAAATTCCTAAAATGTATGAGAAGGAGGTATGGTAAAGATGGATCTGAAAATGTTGGCAGTTCTTGAAATGGCTTGATCAGCAAGCATATAGAGAACTTTATTTAAGTGAGGTTGTGGAAAAGCCATTGAAGGTGAGTAAACAACAAGCTAATACTCTGGAAAGATAAGTAACATATTCCTGCCCACCCCAACCTCTCCAGTGCTGGGGTTCACAGGCATTTCTCACTGTACCATATCATACAATTCTTCTTGAATCTTCTCCAGGATCTGAGGCCATTTGTCCTCCCATTGCTGTTTAGGTTTTTGTACTTTTGCACATTGAAAAGAGCAGACCTCTGTGAAGAGCCTAGCTGGAGGGGTGGAATTGGAACTCCAGAGACTCCCTCGCTAGTTAGAGATATCAGACTTGAAGCTACAGGACATGTTTGTTTTAGATCTTGTATTGGGTCAATCTTTCCTTGCTATGCACACTGCCATCTTTTGCAGTGTGAATGTTTACTCTGTGTCGTATGTTATTTTGGTTTTGTAGGCTAATAGTTAGGAAACCTTGGGTGTTTGAAACATGTTGGGATTGATAAAAACTATGGAGACTTTCAAAGATGGACTGAATGCATTGCATTTTACATCATGGATGGTCATCATTTATGGAGGACAGGGGTAGAATGTGGTGGTTTGAATTTGTTGTCTCCTCATGTGTTTTGAATGCTTGGTCCCCACCTGGTGGCAATTTGGGAATTAGGGCCTTGCTGAAGGAGGTATGTTATTGAGGGTATGTTCATGAGTATTATGGCTAGCTTACCCTTGCCAGTGTTTGGCTAACTCTTCTGCTGCTCTTTTCCCCTGCTGTGGTAGAGGGGATGTCCAGTCTCTGCTCATGCTATCAATTCCTCTGCCATCATGAAGCTTCCCCTCAAGACTATAAACCAAAATCCTTTCCTCCTGTGAGCTGCTTTTGGTCAGGTGTTTTGTGCCAGCAATGAGAAGATAACTGCAACAAGGTGCACCAATAGATTACTGGAAATTTCTGTGAATTTTTAAAAAATATTTTATTTAATTATTTATTTGACAGAGAGAAAGAGGGAGTATTCATAGCTGTATAAACTTTCCTCTTTATTCCCTTAGGTGTGTTCCAAATGTTCTGATTAGTTGTGCTGTTATTTCATTTGATTTTAAGGAATTTTAAATTTCCTCCCTGAGTTCATCAATGACCCACTTTGTAATTCAAGTGTGTTTCATTCCATCCTCAAGGTCTGTGTGGGTTCTTTTTGCATTTTTTTCTAGTTTTATTTTGCTTTGACCTAATAAGATAGAAGAAATTATTTTGATTGTTTGGAGTTCAAGGCTTGCTTGGTGGTCTTAAATGTGGTATATTTTAGAGAAGATACAGTAGGCTACTGAGGAGAATATATATTCTGTATTTGTTGAATGGGATAGCCTGACTGTATTTATTAAATATATATCTATAAAATTTAACTGTGGGGTTTCATTCACTTTTATTTGGATGATCTGTCTAAAAATGAGAGTGGAGTATCATTCAGTATTATTGTGCCAGTTAAGACCTGTGGTGGTTTGAATAGAATAGATGGCCCCCAATATATTCAGTTGTTTATTTGTTTGTAGTTTGCATCTCTAGCCATCTGGCTGGAGGCAATGCCATTGTGTGGATCTTAAGGTGTGGTGGTGGGTTTGAGATTTCAATCTAAAAATATGCAAAGTGTGCCTAGCTGGAGTTCCTGAAGTGTGCTTGGGCTTTTGACCTTTAGGCTTGTACTGCTCTCTCTCTCTGCTTTGGCCTGTGAAAGCAGGCCAGTTTCTTCTGCCATTATGGAACTTCCCCTGGATCTGTAAGCTTCAATAAATCCCTTCCTCCATAACTGTGCCTGGTCTGGAATTTCATCTCAGCGAACTTGAAGCTGTCTGCTACAAGACCTTTCTAATATTTTATGCTCTTTAATGTTTGTTTTATGATATTAGGGACCTCAATATTTAGTATATATGTAGTTAAAATTGCTACATTTGCCAGGCGTGGTGGTGCACGCCTTTAGTCTCAGCACTCAGTTCAAGGCCACCCTGAGACTACATAGTAAATTCCAGGTCAGCCTGGATTAGAGTGACACCTTACCTTGAAAAACCAAAAATAATAATAATAATAATAATAATTACCCTTATCTCTCTCCCTCTTTCTCTCCCTTCCTCTCCCCTATCTGTCTTCGGTACAGGGTCTCAGCATGTAGCCCTGGTGTGCTGGCCTAGAACTCATTGTGTAGACCATGCTGGTTTCAAACTTGTCAAGATCTTCCTGCCTTTGCCTCCTGAATGCTTGAACTACAGGGTTGTGTGATCACACCTATTGTTAGATCTTCTTGATGATTTTTTTCCCTTTATTAACATGTTCTTATGTTTTGATATCATGATCAGTTATCAGAATAGCTATGCCAGCTTGTTTTTGGCTTCCATTTGCTTGGTAAATTTATTCTGTCCCTTGACTCTCAGGCTATGTATGTCTTTACCAGTTCGGTATGTTCCTTGGAGATAAAATTTGATTGAATATTTTTATTTGATTATTTTGACATTTTCATACATATATTTATTTGAGAGTGAGATGTGAATATGTGCTTCAGGGCCTCTAGCCACTGCAAACCATTTCCAGACATGTGTGCCACCTTGTACATCTGGCTTGATCATATGTGCCCCATATCACCCCTCCGTATCTCCCTCAGTCTCACCATACTTGAGGTAGGGTCTCACTCTAGCCCAGGCTGACCTGAACTCTGTAGTCCTAGACTGGCCTCAAATTCAGTGATCCTCCTACCTCTGCCTCCAGAGTGCTGGAATTAAAGGCCTGTGTCACCACACTCACTTATCATACTCTTTCTTATTATTTATCAGTAGCTCTATCACTTAAGGAAATGAATTCACCTCCCTGGCCATCTTTACTGTCATTAACTCTTTTAGAGAAGGAGTGGCTTCCCTATCCATAACAAAATGTTAACTGGTCCCAACATGTGCAAATCTTATTTAGGTAACCACACCTTGTATGAGTTTATGAGTGCAACGTAATGGCATTGTCTTATCCAGACCAGAGTTCCACAGCATTCCTCCCCATCTTCCAGCCCTTACATTCTTTCTGTCCCATGTTTTGTAATTATCCCTGAGTGCTGGGGGGGATGGTGTGTACGTCTCCTTTAGGGCCAAGTACTCATCAGACACTTATGTTCTGCACTTGTCCAGTTATGATTCTCTGTATTGACCACCTTCCACTGCCAACAAACAACAACAAAAAATGCAGTTTTACCCAGGGCTGAGAACAAAACTGATCTATGGGTATAGAGACATTTAGTAAGCAGTTTGAGAATATATTTAGCAACACAGCAGTAGTAAATTTCTTCTAGGGGCCTACATTCTCCCCAGCTGTGGGGTTTTGACCTGATTTTCTGTATCAGGCATTATTCCCTCATGTGGAATAGATCTCAAGTCCAGTTATAAAACTGTTGGTTATCCTAATAATAATGAGGCCACTATTTCACTGTAGAGCAAGCATATCTTGTCCGGAGGGTCAGTATTATAGAGTGGTATCGTTGACGACTTGTCTCTGCCTGATATCTGATTATCACCTTCTCATACTATGAAAACTAGCCAGCAGGACAGAAGCTTCTACCTTAGAGCCAGCTTGATTTCTCTTATGTCTTGCACATGTCAGGTATGGTCTTTAACAGTAAAATATTACCTTTTAATCCCGGTTGGTAGCCAAGAGCCATGTCACTATCTGATATTATTTGAGGGGCCTCATAGGCTTCTAAAAACAACTGGCACTGATAGTATTGTATAATGGCCCATGGGTACTAGGAGTAGCATTATCCATCTGTATTAGTCAGGGTCCCCTAGAGGAACAGAACCGATAGAATGAATTGTATTAAAAGGGAATTTATTGGATTAGTTTATGGCTTCTTTCTTAGTGGTAGGAGGGGCCAAATGCAACAATTTATCCTTCACCTTAGAAGGAATATCCCTGCATGCCCCACACCACTGAACTCCTAGGAATTTCACTGACGTGGAAGGTCCTCGAATTTTGGATGGATTTATTTCCCATCCCCTGATGTGCATGTGCTATACCAGCAACTCCAGAGTGATTGCCACCTCCTGCTCATTTGATCCAGTCAGCATAATGTCATCAATATAATGGACCAATGTGACATCTTGTGGAAGGGATAGGCAGGCAAGATCCCTGCAAACTAAGGTATGACACAGGGCTGGAGAGTTAATATAACCTTGAAGTAAAACAGTAAAGGTGTACTGCTGACCTTGCCAGCTGAAGGCAAATTGCTTCTGGTAGTCCTTATGGACAGGTATGGAGAAGAAGGCATTTGCAAGACCAATAGCTGCATACCAGGTACCAGGAGATGTGTTAATCTGCTCAAGTAAAGAAACTACATCTGGTACAGCAGCTGCAATTGGAGTCACCACCTGATTAAATTTCTGATAATCCAGTGTGATTCTCCAGGATCTATTTGTCTTCTGAACAGGCTAAATAGTAGAGCTAAAGGGAGACATGGTGGGAACCACCACCCCTGCATCCTTCAAGTCCTTTATAGTGGCATTAATTTCTGCAACTCCTCCAGGGATGCGATACTGTTTTTGGTTCACTATTTTCCCTGGTGGAGGGCACTCCAATGGCACTTCCATTTGGTCTTTCCAGCCATAATAGCCCTCACTCCACAAGTCAGGGAACCAATGTGGGGGTTCTGCCAACTCCTAAGTATGTTTATGCCAATTATGCATTCTGGGACTGGGGAAATAACCACAGGAAGAGTCCAGGTACACACTGGACTGTCAGTCTAACATTTGCCAAAACCCCATTGATCACCTGCGCTCCGTAAGCACCTACTTTAACTGAAGGGCCATGATGCTGTTTGGGGTCTCCTGAAATCAATGTCAGTACAGAGCTAGAGTCCAGTAAGCCCTGAAGGGTCTGATTATTTATTTTTCCCTATTGTACAGTTACCCTAGCAAAAGGTCTCAGGTCCCTCTGAGGAAGGATAGGACTAAGCTTAATGTTGAAACTTTTGGGGATTGTGGGAGGGTCCTTCCTTGAGGGGATCCAGCCACCTCTGTAATAAAGGGCCTAGGATCTATAAACTGCCTCAAGTCTGGAAAGTGGTTAAGAGGCCTTGATTCTCGGTTGATATAATTCAAAGTGGCCTTTTGTTCTTTTACTTGGGAACTTTTCTGCTTATACAGATCAAGCAGGAACTTAGTAGTCTTGTCTATTTCACTTCTGGGGACACTGTAATTAATCAGCTAGTACCAAAGGTCTATAGGAGTCATGCCATTATGAGCATTGTTTGGCCTATGCTGTCCATTACTATAAACACGTTCACCTTGCCTTTTGGCGATTCAGTGCTGCCACTTGGCCCTTGTTACCCCGAGATCCAGTTAGATCCATTGCATCTAAGCCACCTAATGCAGCAACTGCAGTTCCCACTGTGATGTCTTCTCTACATGTTATGGCAACTACTAGCCACTTTAAGAATGCTGGGGCTCCCTTCACAAATCTGTTTCTTATAGTCATAGTGAAGGACACATCTTCTGGATGCTCCCATTATGGGGGCAAAGATGAGTGTATATGGCAAATCCACTCCAGCATTCCAAATTCTTTGAGCCTTCTAATCCTTCATCAATATTAAGCCACGGGATATCAGGCAGCTTGAGCTCACTCACGGTAGACCATCTTTGGATCCATACTTCAGCCAGTCAATCACATAAACTCTTGGCACCCCTTCCAAGTGTATGAGCTGCAGTGTTAAATCTAAAATACCTGCTCAGTGGGCCCATTGCTATAAATTCCACCTGATTTAATCTTACATTCCTTGCTCCATCATCCTACACCCTTAAAATCCATTCACACACATACCACCATGTTTCTGCCTGTACAAGTTAGAAAATTCCTGAATTTCTTTATGGGTGTACCTCACCTCCTCTTTCTATCTCACACTTAGGGGCCTGCCTAGCCTTATGTCTGCTTATGGGCCTAAAGGTGAAGATGGGTGGGCACTGAGGAGTATTGGCCCCTCTTGCAGGGAGGGTCACTGCTGTTTCCTCAGACAAAGAAGGATTAATTCCCTTGGGCAACGGTGGAGACGGCAATACTTCAGGGGTTTGGGAGTGGGGATGCAACTGCTGCTAAGGGAGGGGAGATCACATTCTTGTGCAAAACAACTTCTTCAAAATGTGAGAGTTCAATGTCCCCAGATTCTAGAGGGTCTTCCCACACATCTCCATCCCAAGCCATAGGATCCCACTCTTTTCCAATCAGTGCCCTCACTTTAACTTCGATAGCCTGTGAGGCTGGGAATTGAGTTTATGTTGCAAGTTAGCCAATCTTACAATGAGAGCTTGGGTTTGGTTTTCTGCAGTTTGAGCCCTGTTTTGGCCAGAGAGAAGACTATCCTCCTGGGCACCCTTCGAAGCCTTCAGATCATGTATGTGGGTCTTAAGCTTGGAAATTTCCTTTCTGAGCTTCTGCTCTTCCCTTAATAGTTTATCCAGAGATGCTAGTGTTATGGGGTCCAGTGTTGCACAAGTAAGACCATCGACTCACGGAATGTGAGGCAAGGTTTTATTGGGTAAAAAGAAAGAAAAGTCTGGTATATAAGGGCTCCATTCCAGATTCTGAGTGAAGCCCTGAACTGTTCAGAGTGTCAGCTTTTATTGGAAATAACCACATGATGTTAGAAAAAAAACAGTATGGGAGTTAAACCACAATTTAAAGTTAAATCACAATTTACATGTGACAGTTACAGCCATAAAAGTAAAAAAAAAAAAAAAAAAAAGGAACTTGCAAACAGATCACTTGGTCAGTTACAGAAAGCGCAACCTGGGGGGTGTGAGGTAGGCCTGTGACCAAGGAGTCCTGCTTGTCTTAATGAGTTTGCTCAATAATGCAGACCCCAGGAAATGCTATTCATCCCAGCAGAGTTTCTTGTTTACCTGCTATTAGGAGAGCCTCCTGTTTGTCTGCCATCAACAGAGCCTTCTCTATTTCTCTAGGCTAGGTATAAAGAAATGTACAGAAGAACTATAACATTTTGCTCTCTTTACACTAGAAGCAACCAACCGGCATCATCATTTGTCTTACTTTTCCACAAATTTTCAAACATTTTAGATACAGAGTCAGTAAATTCCTTGCTCTTCACAAGACATGACTCAGAATCACCCAACACATCTATCTCACTGAGTTCTTTCATACCATGGATTATTAGTGCCCTCCTTATTACCAGTAAAAGTGCTGTTCATATTACCAGTACAGCCTTTAGTGGCACTGAAGTTGGAGAGCCATCTCCAGAGAGCACCAAGCCCACTAGGGAAATCCATCATTACAATTCTGTTTCTCTAGACCCACTCCTGGTACCACAATCTGTATTAGTCAGGGTTCTCTAGAGGAACAGAACCGATAGAATGAATTGTATTAAAAGGGAAATTATTGGATTAGTTTACTGCAGTCCAATGATAACAGGTTGCAGGCCTGAGAGTCAGCGAACCTGGTAGCTACTCAGTCCACAAAATTGGATACCTCAGCAGTCCCAATCCAGCACTGAAGGCCTAGAGGCTTTCTGGCGAGCCCCTGGTCTTCAGTCCACACTAGAAAACAGCAAGCAGGGAGCCGCAAGCAACCAGGAGGGAGGAGGGGATACTTTTCTTCCCTGAGCTTCCTTAGATAAAGCCTCACTCAAGCCGGGCGTGGTGGCGCACGCCTTTAATCCCAGCACTCGGGAGGCAGAGGTAGGAGGATTGCCGTGAGTTCGAGGCTACCCTGAGACTCCACAGTGAATTCCAGGTCAGCCTGGGCTAGAGTGAAACCCTACCTCAAAAAACCAAAAAAAAAAAAAAAAAAAAAAAGCCTCACTCCCAGGGGCCACCCACTCTGGGGGAAGGGCTCACCCTGAGGGAAGGATTCCTCCTTTAGTCAATCCTCCCTTGGAAGCAACCTCAGAGACCCACTTATGGGTAATGTCTGTGGATTCCTAAACAGATCAGGTTAACACAAAACTTAACCATCACACCATCTATGTAAGCTACTTCTATTCTTTTCATTAATTTTTTATTTATATACTGTTATTAAATTTACTAAATAGGTTTTCCTATGGCTTTTCTAAGTATCTCCTAAGTTTTGGTTAAGCTTCCTATTACCCTTTTTTCTCACCAATCTGCCTTCATTACTGCTTAGCCCTTTCCAACCCCTGGATTCCCCACTCTTTAACTTCCTGAACTCTGGAGACACTTCATGTCATACTCACAGATCTGTAAATTTGAAATTAGAATCCATATATGAGGGAGAACAGGCAACATCTGTCTTTTCTTTTCTTTCTTTCTTTCTTTCCTTCTTCTTCTTTTCTTTTTATAACATCTGTCTTTTTAAACCTGGGAGATCTCACTCAATATAATTTTTTCTAGTTCCATTTATTTTTCTGGCTGATTTCATAATTTTTTTTACAGCTGACTTAAATTTCAGTGTGTGTGTGTGTGTGTGTGTGTGTGTGTGTGTGTGTAAAATCTTTACTATTCTCTTATGCTTAAGACTGCTGACTCTTCCTTTTTGTATAGTATTTCTTTAAGTATTTTCTGCATTCCTGGCTAGGTTGTAATGAACTTTGTGAATTTGTGCTTGTCTTGAAATATCCTTATTTCTCTGTCAATTTTAAAAGAGAGCTCTACTGAACATAGCAATATTGATTGGCAGTTACTTACTTTCAGGACTTGGAATGTATCATTCCATGCCTTCCTAGCATTTGGAGTTGCTGATTAAAGATCATTGTTATTTCAATACTTCCTTCTTTGTAAGTGAGTTGGTATTGTTTCTTTATATTTTTTAACTTTAAAAATTTTTTTATTTATTTAAGCGAAAGAAAGAGGGAGAGAGAATGAACATGCTAGGACCTCCAGCCACTGCAAACAAACGTCATACTCATGCTCCACCTTGTGCATCTAGCTTACGTGGGTACTGGCGAGTTGAACCTGAGTCCTTAGGCTTCACAGGCAAGCACCTTAACCGCTAAGCCATCTTTCCAACTCTGTTACTTTATATTTCTGACATCATAAAGTTCTTCTCTGGTCAAGTCTCTGAGCTTCTAAGTGCCTCTTATGATGGGATGGCCATTTAATTTTTCCAGCTTTAGGAAGTTTCCTGCTATAAGTTAATTTAGTAAATTCTATGCCTTTAGTTTCAATTTCAGCACCATCTATCCTGTGGATTCTTGGGTTGGTATCTTGATTCCACCTCAGAGTTCTTCAGTCTCACATTCTCCCAACTGAGCTACTTTAGCACCCTTACCTCAGAATTCTGAGAGGCTGTGGTTCCAGTTCCTTTACTGTTTTCTTACTTTCTTTCTTGGCCTTTTTCATTATTTCTTTCTTCTGTTTGGTTGAATCATCAGTGATGTTTACAATATGATTCATTGAGTTTTTCATTTTTATTTATGTTTTTTCAAAATACTAATTGCTGAATTCCTTTCATGTTGATAGCATTTTCATCCATATTTGATATACTCAGCAATTTTGCTGTTTTTCTTCTGTTTCTGACTTGGTACTGGATTAAATTCATCTTGTTTTTTTGTTGTTGTTGTTGTTTTACTTTTTAGTATATATTATTATATGATTATATATATTATATATATAATACATATTGACATTAATTACATCATGATCATAGTCACCTCCTTCATCTGCTCATTTTTATCTCCTTTGAGGTCATTTTACCCACTGACTTTCATATTCTTCATCTATTATTTAAGCTATTCATCTTTGAATTTTGTTGTTAAGGAGTTACAACCTTTCAGAAGAGTCATGTTGCCTTGCTTTTTCATGTTTCTTGTGTTTTATTTTACAAAATGTGCCCAATCGTATATGTAGGTTAAGATCATTTCATGGTAATATGTTTAAAAGAAGTCTTTAAAAATTTGGAGCTAAGATGATGGCTCATTTGGTAAAGTACTTGCCATGTAAGCATGAGGGTCTGAATTCAGATCCTCAGTACTCATATAAGAAGCTATAGAGACTTGTAAAGGATGGTTAACATAGTAAGAGAATTAGCTTGGAAGACATTGTTCTCTGAACAAAAGGTAAGAGATATGAGGAAGTAGATTTGACTCAGGAAAGAATGTTCAACAGTTATGATTGTATATTAATGGATCATTTGCTATACCACAATACTATAAATCATCTTATATATTCATATACTGTTTGGATAATACTAAAAAGCAATTCCTGCACAGAAAGGAAAGTTTGATTATATGAGTTAGACATTCACTCTAACTAATGAGTCTGATTCCAGTATAAAATTTAATTGAGTCTCATTAGTTATGTTGTAGTCAACTCCTTGTTGCTGCGATAAACATCCAACCAGATGTAGTTTATGGGAGGAAGGGGTTTAATCTCAAGCTTATAGATCCAGGGGAACACCATCAATGGAAGAAAAAGATGGCTCCCTTTCATAGATCCAAACAGAGATCACCAACAGCCAGCACCAACCACCACAACTCAAACTGCTTTGAACACATCTGGTAGCACTAGACTCAGATCTTCCCCCAGTAACACACCCCGTCTATCAGGAGTTTGCCTACTAGGGGCTCAAGTAGGAAGTTTTAAATAACAAATGACTGAGTCTGTGGGGAGCAAACGTTCAAACTATCATCCATTAATTCTGGAATAAGTACCCTGAATGCTGATCTTAACAATATACCTGTTCACAGACATGCTTCATAAAATAATTGTGCTGGTGAATGGTTATTACTCATTAACAGACCTATAAACAGAATACCAAGTAGATCATTTTCTAATACCTGTTACTGATTAAATAAGTACTTGGACAAGAAACTTCCACTAAAACTTATGCTGTGTTTATCTTGTATGTAAAGCCTTATTTGCCTAAATTGTCTAAGCAATACTATCTTTTTATGCTCTTAACAACAAAAATTCTCTTTTAATCCCTGATTGATAAAATATGCATTGATCTTATGTATTTGTATTAGTTACTTTGCTTATTATTATGACGAGTGCCTGACAAGAAACTGCGTAAGGAAGGATATTTAGGCTGACAGTTCCAAGTGGTTCATTTCACCATGGCAGGGAAGATAGGAGCAGGAGGCTAGCTGGTTTTATTGTATTCACAGTCTAGAAGCAAAGTATGAACCGGAAGTGGGGCCAGGATAGGAAATCTCAAGGTCTGTCCCCAGTGATCTGCTTCCTCCTAGCCTCAACCATTGCCACCCCCAAAATGCATCATCACCTGGAGGCCAAGTGTGTTCAGACACATGAGCCTATGGGGGACATTTTATATTCCAACCACATTAGTATTATGTTAAATGAACTGCTAAAATATTTTAAGCATATTGATGTATTTTTTGCCTTGCTATTATATACCCCAAATGGATTGTATGTATGTATGTATGTATGTATATATATTTGTATTTGCATTGTATGTAGTGGGGTGTATTCCAGGGTCTCTTGTTACAGCAAATGAATGTCCATTCAACTTTATGTGAGTGCCTGGAAAATTGAACCAGAGTTTGCAGACTTTACAAACAAGCACCTTTAACCCATTTAACCCTTAGCCCCCAAAGTGGACATCTGGGAATATTTTAGTGCTTCAGTATTCAATATGAGCACTAGTAAAGATTGTATAGTTATATGGAAATGTTAGTGGTGAGCTATAGAGGTCACCTGGATGTCAAGCATTTAACCAAAATTACTATATTTCTATTTACTTTCCTACAATTTGACTGATGGGTGGGTGTAAGAGAGAAAGAGAGAGCGAGAGCAAGCAAGCTAAGAACCTAATTTACAGTCTCAGAACATAGTGTTTTTGGTTTTGCTTTTGAAATGATCAGGTTCTTTCTATGTATTTCAGGCTAGCTTTGAAATCTCCATCCTCCTGCCTTAGCTTCCCAAACAGACAGTGTGTTGGTGTTTAACCCTTTCACCTACCAAATTTAGAATGGCATTATACCCCACTTTCAAGTCCTTTGATTTATCTTTTGGTCCAGGAGGTCCTCAGCAGTCACTGATGTTCTTGTCACTTTTGCTGCTTATTGACTTTCTCTTCCACCAGCCAACATTTCTTGGTATTTCTTAATTCTGCAGTCCCCTCATTCTAGAAATAATCAGTGTTTTTTCCCATCTTCTCTTCACTGTTTATTAATACTTTTCTGGTCATACTGTGCCTTTTCTAGTACCATATCCTGGCTTTATAACAGGTTTTAAAAGGAAGAGAAGATTTGTCCTGACCGACAACTACTTTTTTTTTTCCCTTTCTGTATGTTCTGGGTTCATGATGAGTAATAAGTACATAGCCATTCTTCCTGACCACAGTTAGTTGACTCTGTTATTTCTGCTCTGCAGGGCATTTATAGCAAGTCCCTTAAACTGAACCAAGAGACGTTGAGATCTGAAATACATTGCTTGTTACGTATTTAAAAGGCTCCTATCCTTTCGATTTTTATTGTCTCAGAGTGAGTTCTTATTCTTCTATGCCTATCTCTGACTTTTGCCAACAGACTTTCGTGAGAGAAAGTGAAGGAATACTGAGTTATGATGCAGGTAGGACTCACAATGGAAAACCTCAGTCATGATTCCTGTTAGGTGTGTCAGGCCTTTGCTATTAAAATACTTCGGAGATTTATCACCAGCTGTGTCTCATACTGTGTACCATTGTCACAGCTTCTTACTGTAGCTACTATAACTAGAAACATAAACTAAATCTTTCTAAAGTCACATCAATAAAACTTTTAGTATTTGTGTGTATGTTTGTGTGTGGGCATATGTGTGTGTCACAGCATAGATGTGGAGGCAGAAGGTAACCTCAAGGTGTTTTTCCTCTCCTACTTTCTTTGAGACAGTGTCTCTATTACTGTTTTTGCCATGGGGAAGGCCAGTCTAGCTATACTGCTAGATTCAGGATTCTTGTGGCTGGTCCTCCCATTCCGATTGGTAGGTTGGAATTACAGGCACATGTGCTACTTTGTGTCCAGCTTTGTATGGATTGAACTTGGTTCAGTAGGATTGCAGAACACGAGCATTACACCACTGAGCCATTTTTAAGGAAATAATAGAATGTGTGAATTATTTAATGGTGCATTCATAAAACCATACATCTAAGAGAAAGTTGGCCTATATTCCAGAACAAGTAGGTGGGACATACAGGATAGAAAACTGACTTTAACTCAGAATAGAGAAGCTTTTTGTAACTGTTAAAGTGGGATAGGAGTGATTCCTCATCTATCCTTATAGGCGCTTAACACATTATTGCAGTTAGATTTGCATTGCTGGCAGAAAACACCTGACCAAGTACAACTTGTGGGAGGAAAGGGTTTATTTTGGCTTATAGACTTGAGTGGAAGCTCCATGATGGCAGAGGAAACCAATGGTGTAAGCAGACGGTGGACATCACCTCCTGGAAAACATCAGGTGAACAACAGCAGCAGGAGAGTATGCCAAACACTGGCAAGGGGAAGCTGGCTGTAATACCAATAAGCCTGCCCCCAACGATACATCACTTCCAGGATGCTCTAACTCCCAAATCACCACCAGCTAGGGACCTAGCATTCAGAGCACAAGTTTATGGGGGATACCCAAGCCAAACCACCACACATATTTAATACTTTCTCTTTTTCTTTTATTTGTTTTGAGACAGGGTTTTACTCTGTAGACAAAGGCTGGTCTCAAACTCTTGTTACATCTCCTGCCTCACCCTCTTAGGTGCTTGGATCACAGTAACCACACCTGACTTATTTAATTTCTTTTGAGTGAATGTTTGGAATTGATAAAACAGTCTTTATGCAAGGTAACTTATGAATTATTAAGTTTATTTTGGGGAGAAATATTGAATTATGAGGTTTATTATAGGTAGACTTAAGATTCAGGGAGGAGGTAAGCTTTTATAGTTAATTAGGAAGAGAAGGAACTGACTGGTTCTTGGACTTAAGGGGCTGGTTCCAGAGGGGACAGCCTACTTAGTTGTGTCAAGTTTGGGGAAGAAGTAGAGGGTGTGGCAGCCATTGTTGATGGGACTGGATCAGACAGGCATTTAGGCAGGCGGGGTGATATCTCTTCATTCCCTCTCTTTGGTCCTTTCCCTGAGTAACTACCTATTTAATGAACTACTACTATGCTCCTGTTTATCCCTCAAGAGAAAACTTGATAGTTTTTTTTAACTCAAAAAATGTATTATTTATTTATTTGAAAAAGAGAGAGAAAAAGAGAGGGGAAATGGGCAGGCCAGGCCTCTATCTACTGCAAACAAACTCCAGATACATGCACCTCCTGTGTGACTGGCTTTATGTGGTTACTGGGGAGTTGAACCTGGGTCCTTTGGCTTTGTTAGCAAGCACCTTAACTGCTAAGCCATCTTTCTAGCCCTTTACTTTTTTATTTAATGGTGCTAGAGATGAAACTCGGGTCCTTGTGTAGTATAACCCTTGCCCTTACAATTTTTCTATAAGAAACAACAGGAAAATAAGTGCTTGAGAATGCAAGAAGGAATTCTTAGCATGTTTCCAAGGTTGTCTATGTCATAGTAATAGTGACAAAGTGAAAGGTTACTACACACCTCCAACTTGTGTCTTCTTTTGGCTATCCTGCTCTCCTGGAAGTGCTCTTGAGGAAAACATAAAGGAAGAACAATATTGGGAGTGTACAGGACTAGTTTCTTTTCCATAGAACTTACTACAGCAACTTCTGTGGTAAGATTCCAGGAGTTCCCATTCCTATTACAAAAAAGATATTTCCAATTCTCTGAGTATGGCTAATTTGGGGAGATATTTTAATACTTTACATATACTTATTCATAATAAGCTGTCTAATTTTGCAGTAAGCATTAAAATGTTAAAAAATTGTCCCAAAATAATAAAACTAAAATAGTTAAACCACCCAAGAATCGAGAGCAGGAAGAAGACCTTGAGATTGCCATGAACTGTGAGGTCCTCGTGCAGGGTTTGAAATCCAAGTCTGTCTAAACTCTGCTTATCAAGCCCAAATGTTACATAAAATGCTTAATAAATTGTGACATTTAATCTGTTTAAGATTGTCTAAAGTGCTTGGCTTACAGAGGACATTTTCTATACACCCTTAAGGCATGTTTTTGAAGGTCCAAACCTTCAGCCACAAAAGCTATGAGGAAACTAAATATAGAGTCTGCTATATGGGAAATCTGTAATTAAAATTAAAACAGCTCAGTTGTTATGTTTAAAAGGAAGGAGGAGGAGGAGAAGGAATGGAGGAGGGTGGTACCTAGTAATATCCTTTCCGGGACTGCAGTACTGTTTTCATGCAGTCTGTAGGATGGATGAATAGTAGGCCCTGTGACTTGTACACTTTTTTTTTTTAACTCTGTAGCTTTAATGTTTAATGACAACAGGATTTGTGTCATTGATCCGTATCACTTCTGTGTGATGTCAATGTGTGGGTGGGTGTTCAGCTCTTTAGACATAGTTAACCTATGTACTGCAGTAAATCCCTGGTACTGTTTCCTACTAGAATAACAAAGAATGATTCATCATTGCTCACATTAGACGGGTACTAAAGGTAGTGATGGTCACACCCTGCCTGCCTATTGATATTTTAGCCTCTGCACATTTCCAGCTACAGACTAAAAATAACTTCTGGTTTAGGAACAATTAGTAAACAGATCTGATTAAAATTTTCTACTTATGTGTAGTTCAATTTAGTGCTATAGGTAGATTCTTTTGTGTAAAAGTAAATTACATTACTTTGCTTGGGATTACTCACCCCAGATAGTGCACCAATAACAGATCAAAGGATTAGATGTAAACCAACTTTGTGAATAAGCCCACATGAATGAGCTCTGAGAATCATTGAA
The DNA here is from genome assembly GCA_036346955.1 of Dipus sagitta. Taxonomy (NCBI): domain Eukaryota; kingdom Metazoa; phylum Chordata; class Mammalia; order Rodentia; family Dipodidae; genus Dipus; species Dipus sagitta. The sequence continues at coordinate 70,506,756 of CM070772.1, forward strand.
GAGTTTAATCATGGATGATGACTTCAAGAAAGCTGCGTTGTGGAGTTCCACCTTGAGTTGACCTTCCACCAGGACCACCTGTAGCTTGGAGGCAAAAGAGGAATGGTGGTTGGAATCCCAGGGACTGCTGGACCTCCCTATTTTCCTACATAGAGTATTATTAGCTTCCATAGCATTGTCATAGATCCTGCATTGTTTTGTTCATTTCATTGACATATGTTATGTCTGCTTAGTGAAGGCCAGTGATCATGTCAGACCGATGTTATAGACATAGATCTCAGCCTGAAGAGAACCTGTGGACATTCCCAGGTTCTTGTGTCCCAGAACAAAGAATTAGACCAGGAACTCATGGGTAGTGATAGAAATAGAGACAGTTTTTTAAGCCGGGCGTAGTGGCGCATGCCTTTAATCCCCGCACAGACAGAGGTAGGAGGATCGCCGTGAGTTCGAGGCAACCGAGGCTACCTAGTGAATTTCAGGTCAGCCTGGGCTAGAGTGAAACCCTACCTCGAAAAACCAAAAAAGAAGAAGAGGAAGAGGAGGAGGGGGAGGAGGAGGAAGAAGAGGAAGAGGAGGCAGAGGAGGAGGAAGAAGAAAGAAGAAAAGAAAAGAAAAGAAGAGAAGAGAAGAGAAGAGAAGAGAAGAGAAGAGAAGAGAAGAGAAAGAAAAGAAGAGAAAAGAAATAGAGACAGTTTTTTAAGAAAGAGAAAGAAAAAGCACTGCTAAGAATTGAAGTGGGTTAGAGACCTGGACCACATCCAAGGCTCAGAACCCTCATGCCAGGCAAATCCTGACCTTTTATATATCATTTACATAATATGAACTTTGTCCCACATTCAGACATGGTAGAACTTTTCTTGCATGTGCTCTGTTTTGTTATGTGTAGCCCATTGGGGCTATATGGCTTCTTTCGTAGGTTAATCTTCATTCTCTCCCTGCCCTGCCTTCCTTCCATATTATGGTCTTTCTTCAGATTTATTTTGTTGACTGCATTTATGCCTAATACATAAGTGCATATAAAATCTAACTATAGTTTTTTTGCAATTACTTGTACACAGATAAATAAAATTATCCAGTATTCTGAATCATACTTAAGCCAGTAATTTTTTTTATTTTACTTTGAAAAGAATAGTAAACCTCTAAAAATTGAAACATGAGTAATGACCTTGATCTTTTCATTCTCTTTCCAAATTATTCAGAAGAAAAAAGTGACAGCTTCCTACAGCAGGGATGGATGTATCGTATTTAACAGGATGCTTAGTAGTTCTATTAAAATGATGAACTATAAATGGATTTGATTGACCAAAGTTTTTCATTTCCAGCTTCTGCCTTAATCTACTTTAGTTGCTGATGGTTTTAGATCCTAATGGCAACCAGAATAAACTACTCTCTTTTCCAGACCCCTGACAAGGACAAGGTGCTTAGTAGTAAAATGTCATAGTCTGTGGTGTGTTGTTATAACACACTACTTTAGATTGAGTAATTTATAAAGAAATATACTTGTTAGTTCTAGAGTCTTCATTCAGAATCTGAAGTCAAATGTATCTAGTGAAGGTTTTCTTGCTGCATGATACCGTGGCATAAGGCATTATATAACAAGATAGAAGAAGTATGCCAACTTATGGCTGTATCACAACATGGCATAAGGCATCACATAACAAGGTAGAACTATGCCAGCTAATGGCTTTTGTTTTTTTGAGCGGGTCATCTATGTGTGAGTAGTATGTGTGATATATACATATATATAAAACATCTGTGTGCAGATGAGTGTGTACATGTATACAGAGGCCAGAAAATGTTAGATGATAACTCTATCACTCTTCTGCATTGTTTCTTTGAAATGTAGCTCTCACTGATCCTGAAGCTGCTATTTTTTCCATCTGACTGGCTGGCCAGCAAGCCCCAGCCATTCTCCTGTCTCCACTTCCCACAGAGCTGGAGTTATAGACATGATTGACCACATCTTGCTTTTCTGCCTGGGAGCTAGGAATTGAACTCGGGCCTTCATGCTTATATGACCATAGCTCTTGCCCTCCCCAGCTATGCAACCCTGATCTAATCTTGATCACCTCCAAAGGGTCTCAATGCCGAATTCCATCATATTTGAATTGGGGAGTCAACTTTCCATAAAATAAACATGGTAACTACATTAAAACTAAAACAGGGGCTGGAGAGATGGCTTAGCAGTTAAGGCGTTTGCCTGCAAAGCCAAAGGATCCAGGTTCAATTCTCCAGGACCCACGTTAGCCAGATGCACAAGGGGGCGCATGTGTCTTGAGTTCGTTTGCAGTGAGCTAGAGGCCCTGATGCGCCCATTCTGTCTTTCTCTCTCCCCCTTCTTTCCCTCTCTCTCTCTCTCTCTCTTTCTCTCTCTCTCTCAAATAAATAAGTAAATAAAATATATTTAAAAAAAAACACTAAAACAGTTGGTGGGAGTTGTGAAACTAATTGCTGCTGCCCCTGCTGGCCACTTGGCTTACCCAGGCCACCATTTGGAGGAATCATCAGAAAGCACATAGTTTAGATAAATATAAAATACATGCAGGAAGGGGCTGGAGAGATGGCTTAGAGGTTAAGGCATTTGCCTACAAAGCCAAAGGACCTCAGTTCAATTCCCCAGGACCCCACAAGCCAGATGCACAAAGTGGCGCATGCATCTGGAGTTTGTTTATAGTGGCTGGAGGCCCTGGTGTGCCCATTCTCTCTCTCTCTCTCTCTCTGCCTCTTTTTCTCCTTCTCTCTCTTAAAATAAATAAATAATTTTTAAAGTACATGCATAAAATCAAATCTAGATATTCCTGCCACAGGTTATGTTTTTTTAAAATTAGGAATGTTTTGTCACTTAATGTTTTCTGTAACTCTGTGACTGATAATCATTTGACAATGCTTCTTATTTTGTAATCACACTTTACGGTACCAATAAACTTAAAACATAAGTCTAAATTAGTGAAATATTCACAAGAATTAAAACTGAAGGAAACTCAGAGACTTGTTTGTAAAAATATTTGAAGGGATTATAATGCCTGTGAAAGACAACATTTGGACCTATTTATTCATTTCAGCAAGGTAAACATAAAAACATAAATACCCCCCCCCCCAGTTAGCAGAATTGATTCCAAGCTTAACAGATAGTACCTTAAGAACATAGCAAATTTTCTTAATATGAACATTGTCTTAAAGTATTATAAAAGAAAGAGCCATTAAAGGTATTATCATCAGATTTATCAAATCATAAAATGTAGTAGTCATCAGCAGTTTCATAAAAAATTTAAAAGTAACAGCTATATTGAAAGATTTTTTTCAATTATATACCATTGATAAGGAATTATATAGATGCTGTATTGCTAATAAACTGATGAAAAGACAAATATTATCGTGTGGTCTCTCTAGCCTTTTCCTAACTGGGGGATGTGAACAAATGTCTGTTTATCCCAGATGGGATAGGGCACCAACAGCAAACCAGAGACAGTTCCACCCACATATAGCTTGGTGAATCAGTGAAACTTAGTGGGGTTATGGGAGCATGGATGAGACGTTCTTTACAGTATCATGGCTGCAAATGCAACTTTATCACCAAAAAGCCTACCCCAGCATGGGTGATAACTCACAAAAGCTACTTCCCTAGAGCTCCCTGTCCAGTTTGAAGTCAGCTCCACTAAAGAGAGTCTCCCCTTCCCATCAATTATTTACTGCTTTTATAACCTTGGGGAGAGCCCTTGTGAATCTGCTAGATTTCTGTGCTTCCTGAGTTTTATGGTTGGAATATAAAATGCCCCCCCTCCGGCCCCCCGCAGGTGCACGTGTTTGCACTTGGTCTCTGCTGGGAAGGAGATGAAGTGGAGGATGAAGCCTTGCTGGGGGAAGTAGGTAACTAGAGGTGAGCCCTGAGGTTTTATAACCTGGTCCTACTTCCTCTTCCCCTTGTGCCTCCTGATTGTGAATGCAGTGTAATCAGTGGCCTCCTGCTACCATGCCTTTCCTGCCATGATAGACTGTATCCTCTAGAACTATAAAGCAGCAATGAACATTTCCTTTCTTCAGCTGATTCTTATCAGGTATTTGGTAACAGCATTGTGCAAAGTAACTAATACATTGAGTCTTGTAAGATTCATTAGCTTCAATAGCTATACACTGTACCTCTTCTGTGTTTTTTCCCCGACTTTTGGCTGGGCATTGGGTTACTATGCCAGAGCAGTAGTCACTCGTTTTAAGGAGTTTAATGTATGAGTTTCTACAGTACACTTCCCATTACAAAAAAAAAAAAAGTGTTACCTTCCACGAATGTCAAAAGTTGACAGAGCATCAATCTGGGTACATAAATGTTTAGAAAGCAATTGGACAAATAACATCTATTTAACAAAACATTTGCAGTTGCTTCCCATGGTGACCTATGACTTAACCAGCCAAAGCCTTTTGTCTGCACTTACAGTACCAGATTTGAATTGTCTATTGCAAAATGAACCTTACATTAACAGAAAACAGTTAATTCTACCAAAAACAGGTCATGCTACTATTGCACCAATAAACACATATTGATAATGTATATTGCAGGGCCCAATACCCAACAGGAATGTCAGTGACAGTTGTCTCCCCAGAGACTGTATGCAGTACCTTCTAGTACTGTGAAAGTCAGCCAGCAAGGACAGATCTTACATTATAGCTCAGTGACAGCCTGGTTTCTCCATGTCTTGCAACCAAAGCATGTGGTGTTTTCAGCAGTAGGTGCTTGTCATCTTGTTCTAGTATGCAACCAACATCTGTAGCAATAGCTTTTATGGTCTGTAGGGTCTTGTGAGCTTCACAGGCCAACAACTCATAGGAAGGTAGCTTATCTTTGGCACTAGGATTTTCTTTAAAATGTTTAATTTATTTATTTATGAGATGGAGGGAGAAAAAAAATGGGTGAGCCAGGGCCTCTAGCCACTGCAAATGAATTCCAGAGGCATGCACCACTTTGTACATCTGGCTTTATGTGTGTACTAGGGAATCGAACCTGGGTCCTTAGGCTTTGCAGGCAAGCACCTTAATCGCTGAGCCATCTCTTCAGCCCCAGCACTAGGATTTTCATTTAACAACATTATGACTTCTGGGAATGCCCCTTTTCACTTGTGCAATGTGCCTTCTGTATTTAAACTCCTTAATTGCTGTCTGTTTATAAGTTGTTTTTACAAATCTATAAGACACTCAATATTTTTTTTTGCAATTTTTTTTTTTTACGAGAGAGAGAATAAGTTATCTGCCAGGGCCTTCAGCCATTGCAGTCAAACTCCAGACATGTGCACCACCTTGTGTGAATGTGTGACCTTGTGTGCTTGCGTCACCTTGTATGTCTGGCATACATGGGACCTGGAGAGTAGAACATGGGTCCTGAGGCTTTGCAGGCCAGCACCTTAACCACTAAGCCATCTCTCTAGCCCAACACTTAGTATTTAACTTTATGTAATGCAACCTTTTTTACAGAGAGAAATGAGAATCTCTGACAGACCATCAGTCTGCTGCAAGAAAGTGAGTTGTTCTTGGACAGCCACAGGGATATGAACAAGAAACATTAGCAAGATCCCATATAATGTGAAAGTACTCCATCTCTTGTAAATCATACCATCAAAAGAACAGTATTAGCTGGGCATGGTGAACACGCCTTTAATCCTAGGACTCCGGAGGGGAGGCAGAAGTAGGAAGATTGCTGTGAGTTTGAGGCCAGCCTGAGACTACATGCAGAGTGAGTCCCAGTTCAACCTGGGCTAAAGTAAGACCCTACCCTGAAAAAACAAACAAACAAAAGAAAAGTATTAAGTTCAGAACCCTGGCAGTCACATAAGAAAGTGGAAGCTGTGTCAGGCATTTGTAATCCCAGCCAATCTTATAGGTAAGAAGGGAACCAGAGATAGGAGAAACCAAAGGAACTTCCCTGGGATAGCAGCTAGCCTGGTAAAAACAGAGGAGTGAACATCCTGAAACCCTGTCTCAAAGGAGGTGGAAGACAAGGACCAAAGCTCAAAATTTGCCCTATGACCTCACACACATGAATACACATACAATGTATGTACACAAGACAGGCATCCAGATAATTAAAATATTTTTAAAAAGAAACCTCTTGATCTTCTATTTTTCTGAGTCAGGTTTCTTTCTCCTAATATGATGGTCATGTTTGTATCCAAATTCCAGGATATGACATAGTTTCATTCTTGCCAACTAAAATTCCATTGTGTAAATGCACATTTTCTTACCTATTCAACTGTTGGTAGATACCTAGGCTGATGCTATACTTGGCTTTTGTGTATAGTGATGTTTTTTGTCTTAGTTGGTTGTTTGAGAGAGGATTTTTCTGCATAGGCCATCCTAGTCCTGAATGTATGATATTCCTGCCTTAGCCTCCCATGTGTTAGGGTTACAAACATGCACCTTCTTGCCTGGCCTTGTTTTTAAGCATTCTGTTTTAAAACTGTTTTTAATAGAAGTAATTTTCTTACCTCTTTTTTAATGTTTTTAAATTTATTTTTGAAGAAAGAATGGGCAATCCAGGGCTTCCAGTCTCTGTAAACAAACTCCAGACACATGCACCACCTTGTGCATCTGGCTTACGTAGGTCCTAGAGCATTGATCCTGGGTCCTTTGGCTTTGCAGGCAATCACCTTAACCTCTAAGCCATATCTCCAAATCTTCTTATATCAAAATCAAAAGTAACCAGTAGCTAAAATTACATAATTTTAATGATTTTATCCCCTTTTTCACTTTTAAAAGTAACCTTGATTGTATGATATGATGACATTACCCTACTGTGATCTTTTCCTCACCCATCACCAAAGGTCAGCCAACCTAGGAATAAAACCCTAGTAAATAGCTAATGAGCAGAATCTCCAGATTTAGTTTTGAAATCCCACTGGCACATAACTTCAGGTTCTTGGGACGTCAAACATGAGAACAAAGACGGTTGTCTGCATTGACACACTGATTAATATGTTATCTCCTAAACTGATCTAATCTTTCTCAACCCATCCAGTTAATCCAAAATATATCTGGTTTTAAAATGATCCTCACATTTGCTTTCTATTAGTATGCATCATAAAATGTGAATAGTTTATAAATTGAATTGATAATCTTAGTACAAAATACAAGGAGAATATCACAGAGAAAGGAAATGTTAGTTATGTGACCAGACTTCAAGGTGACTAAAGCCCTTGAACAACAAAAGAGAAAAACCATGAGTGAGCAAATAAAAAACAATTAAAAGAACAAAGAACAAGAATGAGCTTGTGCCCTAGGACAAAATTATAGGTTCTAATCCCTCACTCTCCCTGTCTTCCAAAGATTATTTACATACATCATTGTCAGTCACTCCTCAACGATGACACCCTCCATGAAGCTTTTGTTAGTAGCATTCATTGACCTATTCCTTGACTCCATAGTCCTGCACCAGTTATGATCTAAGCTGCATGACCTTAGCATATATTATTTAGATACTTCCTGCCACATGAATCAGGATAATGGTAATGGTCAAAGTCAGTCCTTTGAATGGTCAGATAAAATTTTGTAAAGAAGAGGGTGCATTGAATCATATCTCTGCCCATTTATATCTTATTAATCTGTCACAACTCTTTACTAAACTACATGAACCTACTCCTTATATTTTCTGACAGGCAGATACCTCAGACTTATAGTCTAAAAGCATCCTTAATAAATAATTGATGATTGTATACTTACTTACTTTACTTCATAGCCTCTTAATAACATTTTAACACATTAACTATGCCGATTTTTCAAGTAGAATTATCAAGCAAGCACTACTACTTATCTTGTATAGTGTTGCTCATATACTCTGTGTACCAAATACTGTTGTGCTTTGAGCTCATTTAGTCTTCTTTTTGTCCATATGAAGTAGAATAGTGTTTGCAGCTTCTAGCTGAGGAAAGATACAAGAGATTAAGTAGCTCTTTAGGTTTTATGGCTATAAGAGCTATAAGCAGTCACTAGGATTAGTTGGAATTATGGGTTTTGAAGCAGAAGATAAAATATCAGATTCAGGTTTTAGATTAATTTTATTATTATTTTATTTTTTAAGAGAGAGAGAGAGAGACAGAAAATTGGCTTGCCAGGTCCTCAGCCACTAAAATTAAACTTTAGATGCTTTTGCCACCTAGTGGGCATGTGCAAACCTTGCGCTTGCCTCACCTTTGTGTATCTGGCTAATGTGGAATCTGGAGAGTCGAACATGGGTCCTTAGGCTTTGCAGGCAAGTGCCTTAACCACTGAGGCATCTTTCCAGCCCTTTATTTTTTAAAATATTTCAAATTTTTATTTTTGAGAGAGAAAGAGGGCGAATTGGCATAGATCAATTTTATGTTAGTGTGAAAAGTATGTTTTTGCAAGAAATTGGAGGCTATGAGACCCATTTGGAAAATACTAAAATAGTTCTTATTACTGCTGAGGTGATAGCAGTGGAGTAAGACAGAGTATGGATTTGAAAAGTGTTTGAGGAATGCAGCTGTAAATACTAAAATCAGCTAGTATGGGAGTTGAATAAGAAAAATAAAGTCTAAGATAACTCTCAATCTTCTTAGGACATACAGAAGGTAGAGTGAGTTTTGGTGGTAAAGTGATTGATTTAAGTTTCATGTGGCCTGAATATTATAGGCCTAGAGGGCATAAGAAAGATCTGGATAGGATACAGAATTAAAAGCTTTTGTTAGTGCAAATAAGATTACCTTGTAAGATCAGATAGAGTAACAAAAGAATCAGGCCAAGAATAAAATTCTCAGGAACACAACACCTGAAAGAACAGAAAACAAGAAGCCATTAAGAACTTGTAAAGAGGGAGTTGGGGAAATGGCTCAGCAGGTAAAAGTGGCTTGCTACGCAAGCATGAGGACCTGAGTTTAATCCCCAACACCCATATTAAAAAGTCTTTTTAAAAAAGCATACCATGACTATGTATGCCTATAATCACATGTACACCTCAGTCCTGAGAGGGTAGAGACAGGAGAATCTCTGTGGCTTACAATTCAGTCATTCTGGCCCAAACAAAACACAAACAAAAACAAAACAGCAGCTTCAGGTTCAGTGAGGTCTATTTTTAGTGTTGTTTTTTTTTTTTTTTTTTTTTTTGAGAAAATTCCAGACTGACCTCAGTAGTGACTTAATCTGCAAGTATAAGGATTCCTTTTTGTCAACATCCTTAACAGTATTTGTATTTATTTTCATAATGAATGCTATCTTACTTCTGAATATAGTTTTCATTTTCATTTTCTTTATGGCTAATGATGTTGAAAAGGTTTAATATGTCTATTGGCCATCTGTATTTCATCTTGTGGGAACTCTCCATCTCATTAGCTCATTTGTTGATTGGGTTGGGATAGTGATGAAAACATCATAGTATTGGAACAAACACAAACACACAAATCAGTGAAATAGAAGACCCATATATAAGCCCATCAGGTACAGCCATGTAACTTTTGACAAAGATGTCAAGAATATACATTGGAGAAGAGTCTCTTTGACAAATAGTGCTAGAAAAAGTGGATATCCACATGTAGTAGAATGAAACTAGATCCCTATCCCTCACCCTGCACTCATTTCAACTCCAAATGGACCAATGACATTAACATTAATGTAAGACCTGAAACTTTGGAAACAGACAAGGGCTGGTGAAATGGCTGAAAGGTTAAAGGCTCTTGCTTGCAAACCCTGCCAGCCTGGTTTCGATCACCTGGCACATACATAAAGCCAGATACACAAAGTCTGTGGTTTGTTTGCAACTGCAAGAGGCCCTGGTATGCCCTATTCTCTTTCTCTCCCAAATAAATACTTTTTTTTTTTTTTTTTTTTTTAATGTAGAGAAAGCACTTCAAGATACAGGCACATAGTCAAGGACTTTCTCATTCTTCTTACAACCAGCCCATTTCTTCTATTTTTTTTCTTAATTTATAGCATGTACCATCCTAAACCATAATTTTTGCAAACCTATCACCTTCAAACATATATGATTTACTTGGGCATGATTTACATACTTAGTTTATTACTTTATTCCCCCAAAGGGAATTGAACAAGGGCAGGGATATTTATCCATGTTCACTTAATGATATATCCCAAATGCCCAGAACAGTATCTGGCACATTATAGATATTTTATGTATATTTGTTGAATGAATGGTAAATGAATAAGTTTTTATTTCTCTTAAATAAAAACCTGAAAGATTTTTTTAAAAAGTTGCAAAGAATGACAGAAAGATCATAAATTATTATATAAAGAAATAAATGAGGACTGGAGAGATGGCTTAGCGATTAAGGTTCATGCCTGCAAAGCCTGAAGACCCAGGTTTGATTCTCCAGGTCCCATGTAAGCCAGATGCACATGATGGCACATGCCTCTGGAATTTGTTTGCAGTGGCTGGAGGCACTGGTGTGTACATTCTGTCTCTTTCTGTCTCTCTCTCTTTCTCTAATAAATAAATATATAAATCTTAAAAAAGAAATGAAACTAAGGAAATTATGACAATATGAAACTAAGTAAAAATCTTACAAATATTAAATTAAAAAGCAAGTTATTGAAGATAATACTAGTTTAATTGAGACTCAAAATCATGCAAATTAACATTGTTTAAACATAATTCATTTCGGGTATTTTTTTTTCCTGGCGTAATTCTGAGGATTGAACCCAGGGCCTTGTACATGCTAGGTAACTGCTCTACCTCTGAGCTGCACTCCTAGCCTAGAAAACTATTTGTAAGGATAATAATAAAATAAAAATTCAAAATAATGGACCCATGAGTGGCACAAAACAATTGGATGAAGAAGGCCTTGTTGGGTTTTTTTTTTTGTTTGTTTGTTTTGTTTGTTTGTTTTTCCGAGGTAGAGTTTCACTCTAGCTCAGGCTGACCTGGCATTCACTATGTATTCATAAAGTGGCCTCAAACTCACTGTGATCCTCCTACTTCTGCCTCCAAAATGCTGGAATTAAAGGCGTGCACCACCACACCCGGCTTCTTTTTTTCTCTTTTATTTATCAATTATTGCACAATGCATTTTTTATTGATAATTTAAAAGTATTAGGTAAAATAAGAGTCTGTTTATATTAATTTTTGTAAGATTGGCTAAAAGAAGAATGGTAGCTAGATGGCATCAGAGTGCAGAGAAAAAGTGTATTTGTGGTGGATGGGTGATATAAGTGGTTTATATTTTAAACTTCATCTTGTTTGTGGTATTGAAGGAATGGTTCAAGTAAGACAGAGCAAGAAAGGATAGAATGTGACAGAAATGACCAGTGGAGAAAAGTCCTAGTGGAGGATCAGATCAAGCATAGAAGTAGAGTTAACCTTTGATTAGTGAAGGGACAGTGCTTCTGACAATAGGAAAGAGCTAAGAAAGATTTGGAAACAGCAGTGATAGAGTTCAGTTTCATGTTGACAGACTTGGTCAAGTTCTGGTGGAGAGGACCTCTGACCATCACTAATAGCCAGAGCAGGTTATTAGCCAGTGACCAATTCTTGACATGACTCCCAAGCAACCATGACAGCTGCGACAATATTAGAGACACTAAATTTTGAAATATGCCTGTACTATGTGCTCTATACTATTTCAGTTCTATAGTTCAGGTATAAGAAAAGAGAAGGTTAAAATTGGAGATTTTCAGGGGAGAGAAGTGAAAGGAAGACATAAATAGAAAGGAAATAAAGCAGGCTATGAACATGTTTTTTAATCAAAAAAGAAGCAAATCATTATGAGCATAGAAATTGTTAGAGAGGACTGGACAAATGGCTCAGCACTAAGATGTTTGCCTGCAAAGCCTAAGGACCTGAGTTCAATTTTCCAGTACCCACATAAGCTAGATGCACAAACTAGTGATGTGTCCAGAGTTCATTTGCAATAGCTGGAGGCCCTGGCATGCCCAATCTTTGTCTCTCTCTCTCTTCTCTCTATCTCTCTGTCTACTTACAAATAAATAAAAATAATTTTCTAAAAATTGTAGAGAAAGCCAAGCACAGTGGTGCACACCTTTAATCCCAGCACTCAGAAGGCAGATGTAGGAGGATCGCCTTGAGTTCAAGGCTACCCTGAGACTAGATAGAGAATTCCAGGTCAGCCTGGACTAGAGTGAAACCCTACCTTGAGTTCAAGGCCACCCTGAGACTCCATAATGAATTCCAGGTTAGCCTGGGCTAGAATAAGACCCTACCTTGAAAAAAACAACAGCCAAAAAAAAAAAAAAAATTGTAGAGAAAAAGAAAAACTGAAGCCAGGCGTGGTGGCACGTGCCTATAATGTCAGCACTCAGGAGGCAGAGTTAGGAGGATCGCCTTGAGTTCAAGGCTACTCTGAGACTAGATAGTGAATTCCAGGTCAGCCTGGACTAGAGTGAAACCCTACCTCAAAAAACAAATAAATAAACAAACAAAAAGATAAAACATAGGGTGGCCAGAAACTGAACCATAGAAGTTTAGATCTCAAAGGTGAGATCATGTAGTTCTGACAAAGGCCATGTTAGAGCTTTGAACATAGCTTTACTAAGACAGAATGAAAGGCAGAAATACTTAGAGAAAGGTCTTGGACATTGAAATTCTCATATTTGTGGGCAAGGGTTGGGACAGAAGAAAATTGAACTCATTGTCAGAGTTCTCAATAAAAGTGGATTGAGTATGATAGTAATAAAAAGAGGAGGAAGTTATACATACATGCTATGATACCAAGGGGAAAGAAACCGCCTGATACAGGAACAATCTGATAATGGGAAGCAGCTTGGAGTATTTGGAAACTACTTACACAGCCTCAGGAGAGGCTACCACTTAAATTGGTGGGGGGGGGGGGCAAGTTTTACTTAACCGTAGCAAAGGGACAAGTTCTTTAGAAATGCCAGAGATGGGCTGGAGAAAAGATTTAGCAGTTAACGTGCTTGTCTGCAAAGCCTAAGAACCCAGGTTTGATTCCCCAGCATCCACATAAGCCAGATGCACAAGGTGGTGCATGCATCTGGAGTTCATTTGCAGTGGCCAGAGGCCCTGGTGCACCCATTCTCTCTTTCTCTCTCTCCTTCCCTCCCTCCCTCTCCTCTCTCCTCTCTCTCTCTCTCTCTCTCTCTCCTCTCTTGCTTAAATAAATACAAATAGCATATAAAAATATATAAAAAGAAATAAAGAAATGCCAGGGATGAGAGACTTATTGGATAAAAGTGCACATAGTAGGAAGATTGAGAAGGACACTATCCAGTTAGAGTGAAGAAATGGAAGTACAACAGTGTATGTGAGGCAAAAGGAGGACGATGACTGTAGGTGCTTTTGTTTCGAGGCTTGAAAGATCAGGAGCATGTTTGGGTTTGAGAGTATCTGGGTCTTACATTTATAAGCACTTGAGTTGAACTTTTAAGTCTTATTTTTAGGGTAGCTCTGCCTTTTATACTGTAGGAACTGAAAATTAATGATGCTTCTCAACTTGTAGAAATAGTCCTTTGCTGTCTTTTCTGTGATATCTGGCATCTATTTATGGAGGCCTTTTGTTCCAGGTTATCCCTTGCCAGTTTTTCTACCTTTAAATATAAGCTCTGTGTGTGTGTGCGTATGTGTGTGTGTGTGTGTGTGAGAGAGAGAGAGAGAGAGAGAGAGAGAGAGATTTTTCGAGGTAAGGTTTTTGAGGTAGGGTCTCCCTCTAGCCCAGGCTGACCTGTAATTAACTATGTAGTCTAAGGGTGGTCTTGAGCTCACCATGATCCTCCTATCTCTGCCTCCCAAATGCTGGGATTAGAAGTGTGCACCACCATGCCTGGCAGTCTTGTTATTAGATAATCTGCCTTTACCTGATTGTATGCATTTGTCAAGTTCCTTAACAGAACTTTCTGCTTCAGGTTCTCTGTTCATGGTGCCTACTTCAGTTGTAAAGAAAAAAAGGAGTTAACTAGAGCACTCCAAATGGTTCCTAGCACATACTTTCCACTAAGTAATTATGAGTTTTGAAAATATGTAATTATCATACCTTTAATTACCATAATTTCGTTATTCTGTGGTACCAACCAGTGTTATTTTATCTTTAAATTTATTTAATTTGGTTATTTCAACAAAGCTGTGAGGTTAATGATTTCAACCTTGTCACAGGAGATTGAGATTCAAAGAGGGTAGTTGCCTTGCTAAGAAATATTGAAGCTGATATTACAACTTACTTATTTGTGATACCCAAATCCATTTCTTCTTCCATGTGCATGCTTATAAATCACAATCAGATTTCTTATGTATTTTTGTTAGCTATTAATAAATTTCCTCTGAACTTACATAGCACCATAAAGTAATGAAAAACCTTCCAGATGTCCATAATCCCTTCCTCTGCTTATAACTTACTCTTTATTATTGGATAAACTTCCAGATTTTATGACTGTAAGGTAGAATGCTATCCACTAAGCATATGCATATTAATGTCCCAAACAAAGTGTTCTTTTTAATCAGAAAAAAATAAAGCAGACCAACTACAGTAGCAGAAATCTTTATTATTAACATGAAAGCAAAAACAAACCTGAAGAATTCCCTCTTTAAAGAACTGCCTGCTGTGGTGGCGCACGCCTTTAATCCCAGCATTCAGGAGGCAGAGGTAGGAGGATCACCAAGAGTTCAAGGCCACCCTGAGACTAATTCCAGGTCAGCCTGAACCAAAAGTGAGACCCTACCTCGAAAAACTAAAATTAAAAAAAAAAGAAAAGAAAAAAAAAGAACTGCCTGTCTTGTGCACAGTTCTTTATGATTATGGAAATTCCTTAAGAATTGACTTTGGAGTGTGGAATAAATTATGCAGTGACATTTGAACAGAAGTTTCAGAACTGATTTTATATTTATCTCAAACTGTGTAGGTAAAAACCAGCAGCAGGGTTTGTGAAGAAGGTAGAAGCTTGGGATGCAGTAATGCTGTCTGTAAACACAGAAAATGACGATGGTTTTATAGCCAAGAATCTCTAAAGTATATTTTGATATGCATTTTAATTGGTTCATAAAGCAATCTTAAAAAATGTTTGTATTTAGGACAGCGGCAGTAGAAAAGATGAAACCATTTTCTATTAGCCGCAGCTTGCAAGCAGGAACACTTGTGTGTGTGTGTGGTGTTTTTTTTTTTTTTTTCCCCCAGCCCTCCTCGAGTCTCTCCCTGTTCACTACAGGTCATGTGATAGCCATCACGTGACTAGGTCAAAGGCTCTTTTTCTCTTACCAGCTTGCAAAAAACTGAAACTGTTCTCCAATTAAAGCTGTTAACGTGTACTACGCTGTTTCCTTGTTGGATTTTCTTCTCTGCTGCTCCTGTAAAAACAAAATGAGTGGTAAGATTTGCTGTTGTTGAACATTTGTTTTTATTTTAAAACACGGAAGGCATTGTATTCATCTAAAGCCATATTGTGTGTGCTTTTAACAAATGCCAAATATATTTGCTCTAAAAATCTTTTAAATTGTTGCTATATGGTTTTGAAAGCATAAGCCTCTGTGGAATTACAATGATTTTAAAAATTCCACAGAATATCTTGTTCTGACTGTGCTTTTACTGATTTTTCTTTTTAAGACTAAAATCCGAAAATTGACATAGGATTATTAGGAAGCCATTGTGCAGGCTTGCTTGCAAGAGAATGCAGCACGTCAGCAGCCCTTTGCATATTAAGAATTTAAATACTTGGACAAATTTATAGTTTCACTTTTTTTTCTTAAACTTTTAGAGATGAATGTATATTAACAAGTTTAAAAAAAGAAAAAAAGAGTTTAATTTATCCTAGGTGAAAAATCTTAGATATTAAGTTACTTTTTCAGAAGTGGGGTGGGGATAGTCAAACTTAAGGCAAATAGCAGATAGAATTGTTTCCCTTTTTTTTTTAGAATTTTAGAATAAGAAACACACTTAAAAATAATGAATAGCTCTGTGATTTAGGGTAGATTTTGCTCAAAGCATGTAGATCCTAAAGGAGCTGTTAGGTGTATCCACAGTTGTTCAAATATAGCTATTTCTGTGCCAGGTGTGCATTTTATGGTACACTCTACAATCAGCTTAGCTTCTTCCTTGGGATACATTCTCCTTTACTATATACTCATATAAACCAGTTTGTAGGTAATCTTTCAGAACTTCATGAATTAAAACGTATTGTTGGATTTAGGAGGTAATCAAGCATTTGCATTATTAAGTGTGCAAGATTTTAGGGCTTTGCTACTATGGGCACAGGACAGGAGAAATGATACTGTAAACGTCATACATCTGAACATCAATATTTATATTTGCTGATGAAAAGAGTCCACAGCTTTAATGCATATGAAAGCTCAATAAAGTCCTATATTTCAAATACAGTTTTCAGTATTTTTTGATTTCTAATTTCATGAATATCTAAACCAGCTCTTAAATTTAGAAATCCAGTGTGCTAGTTTTATGTAAATTAGCTAATGAATGTAAAGTAGTATTACTCCTAAACTGTTTTCATTTCTCCTAAACCCCGAATATAGAAAAGATTTTTTTTTTTTTTTTTTTTTTTTTTTTGGTGTTGGTTTTGGTTTTTTGAGGTAGGGTCTCACTCTAGCTCAGGCTGACCTGGAATTCACTATGTAGTCTCAGGGTGGCCTCAAACTCATGGCAATCCTCCTACCTCTGCCTCCTGAGTGCTGGGATTAAAGGCATGTGCCACCACGCCCAGCTATAAAGTTGTATATTTAATGGAACCTTTCTGTATTAAACAAAACAGCTCATACATTTTGTTTAGTAAATTAATAGATGATGCTTTTATGAACTTATAATTTTGTTCTTGCTTTTCCTAATGTTTTTCAAGAAAATAGAAACAAAGACAGTTTTAGTTTACCTTAGAGACATTAGCAGTATGTTCTTAAGATTTACATTAAGTTGAAAATACTGCACAATATTTTTTTCTACACAGTATTTTAATGTTTATGTGATATATCCTCAGAAATGAAACTTAAGTTTTTGAATCTCAGTACTACCACTTGGGCAAGCCTACACTTTCTGTGCCTCAATTTTTATTTTTGGAACATGGGATAACAAAGTAAGTTAATATTAAGAACAAAAATATAAAATACTTGGCATATGGTTTTAGTAGTAGCAGAATAGAATTAGAAAATATTCTGGACAACTAGGTATTTGGGAGTTGTTGGTGTTACTCAGTGTAAGAACATGCCTAGTAAAGCCCTGGGTTCGAACCCCAGTACTACAGTGCTCATGTATTAGGAGAATTTGTTGTAGTTGGAGGAGCATTTGTTGAAAAGTCACTTACATAATTTATGGTATAACTTAGTAGTCTGCATTCCCTCCCCTCACTTTCTCTTAACCATTTTAGTCTTTCTTCTCCTTTCCTTCTATCCTGCCATCCCTTTCCTTTTTTCTCCCCTTCTATTTTTGTTCCTTTCCATCTTTTCTCCTCTTTCTTGCCTTGCTTCTTAATTTCCCTTCCCTCTCTTCATTTTCCTTTTCTACCTTCAATTTAAATTTCCATTTGTTTCCTTCCCTCCCCCCATCACAACTAGGTTGCTGTCTTCACCCCTCCCCTTATTTAGAAAAACTGGAATTCAGGTTTGCAGTATCCTCCCTGTTTTTAGTTTGTGTAATGTTACCAGTGCTAACATTCACTGGCAGATTAAATTTTGTATAAGAAAGAGATCCTTTCCTTATTACATTCTTTATCAGACTCATGCACATTATATTCTTAGAAGTAGCAATTTCTCTGTAAAAGGTGTTCTTTCAAATGATTACAAACTGGTGGTTAAAAGACACTGCAGTATAAAGTTACACAAAGAACAGATCTGAAGGTGAGGTCCCTTTCTGAAAAGTCATGCAAAGCTGGTAAGGTTGTAGTTCCTAGAAAGAATAAAATAAAACTTCTAAAAGTGCTTATTTCATTCCCAGAATGGTGAAAAGAGAAGGTAAATAAGATCTTATTTATACAAATTGTTAGGAAAGCATGATTCTTTAAAAGCCAAAGAAAATGCAGCAAAGCTTATGGTTCTTTTTTAGAATCCCCTGTGTAAGAAAACGTTCCAAGTAAATACACATATATAGCATTTCCCTAATTTGAATTTTAAGTCCCCATGGAAAATACACAAGTTTTTTAACCTTTAAAAATTTTTTTATTTATTTGAAAGAAAAAGACAGAAAGCGGTAGACAAAGCAAGAGTGAGTATGGATGTGCCAGGGCCTTTTGCCACTGCAAAGGAACTCCAGACTCATGCATCTTTGTGTGTGCATCTAACTTTTACATGGGTGCGGTGGAATCAAACTTGGGCCATCAGGCTTTGTGACAAGTGCCTTTAACCACTGAGCCATCTTTTTAACAAGGAATGTTCAAGTTCCTGACTTTTCTTCCTTTCATTGCTTTTCCTTCTGCCTTGTTTATTTGGTGCTTGTGTCTTTTGAAATGTTTGTGTTTGGTATATCCCATTACTTTTGTAGTAAACTTACTTGGTTTTCCCACTTGCCTAATCATGAGAGTCATGTAAAATATAAAATGAATACGATTCCAGACTATAAGCATACTGAGAATTTCTAGGAGACCCTATTAAACCTATGTTTTTAAACACTCTGAATATGAATATTATCACTTGATATGTTTGAGAAATATAAGTGTACTTTTAAAATGTTTGTAGGGCTGAGAAGATGGCTTACCTGTTAAGGCAGTTGCCTACAAAGCCAAAGGACCCAGGTTCGATTCCACAGGACCCACGTAAGCCAGATGCACAAGGTGGAGAATGCATCTGGAGTTCATTTGCAGTGGCTGGAGGCCCTGGCTCGTCCATTCTCTCTCTCTTTCTCTTTCTCTTTCTCTCTCTCTCTCTCTCTCTCATTATCACTGTCTAAAATAAATAAATAAAGGTAAAATATTTTTAAAAGTTTTTTTGCTTTACAAAATAATAATATAAGTAATACAGTCATTAATTCCAGTTTCTTTTCATAGAATTATAGTCTATGCTGGCTTGAATTGTTTAGGTTAGATAAAGACCAGTGTTTTCTTTTTTTTTTTTTTTTTGGTTTTTCGAGGTAGGGTCTCACTCTAGCTCAGGCTGACCTGGAATTCACTCTGTAGTCTCAGGGTGGCCTCGAACTCTCAGCGATCCTCCTACCTCTGCCTCCCGAGTGCTGGGATTAAAGGCGTGCGCCACCACGCCCGGCTCAAGACCAGTGTTTTCAATTTAGGCTCACAGTCATGGATTAATAGATCATTTCTGCAATCCACTCAGGTCCTGCTCAGGTTCCAATGATGTCCCCAAATGGTTCTGTGCCTCCTATTTATGTGCCTCCTGGATATGCCCCACAGGTATGTTTTTGTATTGTTTTTCTTTCTAAATATTTATAATAATGATAATGTTACTGTCTTTAACTTTGATTCTGATGAAAAAATACCATTAAAGTATTGAACTTTATCCAGTATAATATCTTATAGAAATCCATTCCAAGTATGTTAGTATATTTGGAAAGAAGGAAAAAAATGTATCTTTGGAATGGTCTTTGGATGTTGAATTATAAAAGAAAATTCTAGTTTTGTCTTCTTGAATATGGAACAAATATAAATAATAAATTGACAATGTACCTACACAAACGTACTTCTTATAATGTTGATTTTGAAGTAAGCCAGGAGAGTGCCTGTAGCTTTATTTCATACAAAGACTTTGAGGTACTGACAGTAATTGTAGGGACATATATTATTAAGTAGAAGAGTATTTGTTTTATTTTTATGTCTTCCTGTGTAGCTCAGGTTGGCCTGAATCTCCTAAGTACTGGGATTGCAGATGTATGCCACCCTACCCTGCTCTAAACAGAAAAGAATTTAAACCTTCAACACTAAGGGTAAAGGAGGATCAATGTCAATATACACCTATAACTCTTTCCTCTCACATGTTGTCAAGCTGACTTAACAAATACAGTATAGCTAAATTGCATACACAGGCCAACTGAATCAAACTGTTGATGTGCACATGTTGATTATCTTCCTCTCCTGAGAGTTTTTATAGTCAACACTTCCTTGCCTCAAATCCCTTTTAGGATATATTCACTTTTCCTTTCAAGCACAGAATTTACACTTCAGCTTTCTTCACACCCTCTGTTCCTCCCTGATGATGGCAAAATATCTGTGAGATAGTATGGTCAATTATTTGCATACTTTATGAAACACACCACTGTGTGATTGATAGCAAAAAGTAGTAGATGCTAATTGGGAGAATAGCTGTTGTCTGAGGTATAGTCAGAAATGCTATATTTACTATCTTATTTCAGACTGCTGCTGTTGGATTTTGGACATACCAACTCCTTGTCTCTCAGTGCCCTCATTTTAGTTGAGAGGAAAACTCATAAACTAATATATTTGAAGGTGTCTTGTAATCTTTTCAGAAGAATAGCTTCTTCTCCTTTAACATTTTTATACTTTACCTTCAGCCATGATTATCCTGCCCAAACTGTTTTATGCTGTGATGCTAGATCCAACGTCCTTTTTTCCTGCCAGACACTCGAGTCTTGACATATCTGTGAATGAAAGAGGCCAGATTCTTGTGCCCTTTAAAGTTAACATTCCTCTGCGGGAAAGCAAAGAAAAGGCATAACCAGTGGGTAAATTAATGTAATGTTTGGAGAGTGATGGGGGAAAAATGAACATAAAGCTGATTACATTTAAAGTAACATGGTAGAATAAGCTTCAGTGGGAAGGTGCTATTTGACCCAAGGTTCGAAGAACAGGTATTCTTTCATTTTGTTTGGGATATATGATTTTAAGTGTGGTGGTTTGATTCAGGTGTCCCCCATAAACTTAGGTGTTCTGAATGCCAGGTCCCTAGCTGATGGCAGTTGAGGAATTAAAACCTCCTGAAGGCAGTGTATTGTTGGGGGTGGACTTATGGGTATTATAGCCAGCTTCCTCTTGCCAGTGTTTGGCACACTCTTCTACTGCTGTTGTCCACCTGATGTTGACCAGGATGTAATGCCCACCCTCTGCTCATGCCATTATTTTCCCCTGCCATTTTGGAGCTTCCCCTTGAGTCTGTAAGCCAAAATAACAAACCCTTTTTTCCCCACAAGCTGCTCTTGTTTGGGTGTTTTTGCCAGCAATGTGAACCTGGCTATAACAGTAAGTATCCTGCATTTATCTCGCAAAAAAAAAAAAAAAAAAAGACTCTGGAAACACAAACTGCTATTGCAATGGCCAAAAACCAGAGTATATTCATTCCATGCCTCAGAACAGCACTGAAACTAGTGTGGCTGAGTAAAATGCTAGAGAGATCATACAACTCTACTCATCTTTTATCCTCAATACCAAGGTCCTGCTATATAGCAGGGGCTTGATAAATATTTATAAATCAATTAATTATCTACATTAAAGCTCTAAATCTCTAGTTGAAGAGAAACTAAAAAAACTTTCTTAAAGTACTTTGATTATTTTAACTTCTTTGGACAGATAGAGCCATTAGTTGGTTCACCTACTCAAAGTGCAGATTTCTTAATGTTTGCCTTCAAACCCATGTTCCTTTTTAAAATATTTATTAATTTGAGAAAAGAAAGAGAGAGAGTGTGGGTATACCAGGGCTTTCTGCCACCGAAAACAAACTCTAGTCACTTAAATCACTTTGTGCATCTGACTTTATGTGGGTACTGGGGATTCAAGCCCAGGCCATCAGGCTTTGCAAGAAAGCACCTTTAACCACTAAGCCAGCTCTCTAGCCCACCACATTTTTTGATACTTGCAGTCATATATCCATTTGTGCATGGCTTCTCATGTCCTCACTTGGTGTCTTTTCTCTATAATTTTATTAAAGCTCTTGTGCTTTTTGAAATTTTATCTTTCAAGGTCTATATCAAATTCTGTATACTACCTTTTTATTATAATGCATACCACCTGATTTTTGTAGCTATGCATTTGTTTCTTTCTCTATTTTTTATATTTCCACAGGATTTTGGATTACTTGGAGGATAGGAGCTATCTTTTAATTAATTTGACATTTTCTGGTAATCAAATGTAGTGGGTGTCATATACATGTCACAAACATTAATGAGGAGGCCTGGTAAACTAGCTCCAGTAGTGGGTAAAGCACTTGCCACACAAGTGTGAGGACTGGAGTTTGGATCCCAGTGCCTGCATAAAGGTGGGTGGAGCAGCCTGCTCTGTAATCCCAGTGCTTGGAGGGTTAGAGTCAGTGGATTGGATACCCTGGACATGTTGGCTAGCTAAGCTAGCTGAATTGGAAATCCCTTTTTAGATATGCAAATAAGAGACCCTGCCTTAGTATATAAGGTGGAGAGCATTCGAGAAAGATATCAAGTGTCAGTGTCTGGCCTTCAAAGGCATGCTCACATAAATACATGCAAAAAAATTAATGGATACTAGTAGTGATCTTAGTTGGAGGGTTATGTGAAACCAGTGAGCTTATTCTTCAAGTAAAAATCAAGATTATCTAGGAAGTTTATAATTTTTAAGAACATGTAATCTGAAGATAAAAAAACTAATCATATTGAAATAATTTAAATACACAGTATTCCTGTACCTCAACTACAGCAGTTCCCTTGTTGCTGGAGTGGTGGCTCAGCAGTTAAAAGAGCTTGCTTTCAAAGTCTGCTGACCCAGGTTCTGTTCCTCAGACAAATGGGTATTCATTTACAGGAGACTCTGGCATACTCATACAAACACCTGTAATTACATAAATAAAAAATTTAAAAATAAATAACACCCAACTAGAAGCATCTTATGGAAAGAAGGATTTGTTTCTGACTTGGTTTCTAGGGGAAGTCTCATGGTGGGGAAAGCATACCAGAGCAGACAACCAAGCATCACATGTCTACATCATCCGGGAGGAAGTGGAGAGAGTAAGCTTAGTACAACAAAAGTAATATCCCCAAAACCCCCTACAGTGATTTACCTCCTCCAGCAAGGCTCTACCTTCCAAAGGCTCAACCAGCTGGGATTAAATAAATGTGAGGCTTAATCACAAGCACATGAGGCTATGGGGAATACTGTACATTCATCCACCACATCATCCCAATCAGAATGGTAACATCAAGAAACAATAACAAATGCTAGTGAGTATGGGGTGAGGACTAATACAGTGGTGGTTATTAATTTAGTTGAGCCATGGTAGAAGTCCTTATAAAGATTTTTCAAAACTAAAAGTAGAACTACCATATGGTGTAGCTATACCCAAAGGAATTGAAGTCAGGTTATAGTAGTGATACTGGTATAGTATTTATATTGTGGCATTATTAACAATACCTAAATTATGGCAGCAGCCGAGGTACTATTCAATAGATCAGTGAATGAAGATAATATACTATCTTTATTCAGTTTTATTCAGCCATAAGAAAAATGAAATTATGTTATGTGCAGAAAAAAATGGATGAAACCTAAAGATTTTGATGTTAAGAAAATATGCCAGACTCAGAAAAACAAATATGCTTTTTCTTATATAAATCTGATTTAAAAAGGAAAACATGAAAGCAGAAGGCAGATATATCAGTTACTTTCTTGGTGCTATGAACAAATACCCTACCAGAAAAAGCAACTTATGAAAGGAAAGGGTTTAGTTTTAGCTTACAGTTTGGAGGAGCAGTCTATCAATGGCAGGCAAGGCATGGAGGCAGGAGCTAGTCACATTCATTCCAACAGTGAGGAAGAACAGAGTAATGAATGCTGCATGCTCAGCCATCTCTCTCCTTTGTTAGCATTTTAAAAGTGTGTTTGTGTGTGTGCCAGGGCCTCTTATCACTGCAAGTGAGCACCAGATGCTTCTTTCCTAGATTCCCCCCCACACACTTTTTTTTTTTTTCTTTCTGGAACCCTATCTATGAGATAGTGCTATCCACAGTTAGGGTGGATCTTCCTACTTCAATAAATCTTACTTAGAAAATCCCTAACAGACATGGAAAGAGATTTGTTTTTATGCTGATTTTAAATCCTGTCAATTTGACAACTAAAGATTAACTATCACAAAGAACTATTTGAGATATGGAAGGGAGCCAGTAAGAAGCTAGAGTGGGGACAAGAAGGGTAATGAAGAAGTGGATATGATTAAAATACATTATATATCTTCATGAAAATGACATAATGAAACCTATCATTTTGTGTAATTACTTCATGATACATGAAAATTGATCCGATTTCATAAAAGTACTCAGAAGAAACACATGAAAAAATAGTTTACCTCATATATCAACCTTAAATGTGCGATGTTCATGCCAATTTTATGTGCATATTAAGTTTTAAAGCACTTCAAATATGAACTCATATTTTTTTAACTTTATATTTCAAAGTAACAGTAAGCCAGGATATCAAAACATGGAGTGTTTTTTTTTTAATTTGAGATTTGCAAATCTTATACCTATTACCTTTATATAATATTTCCTTACTTTCTAAATTCTGCAGTGTAATTTTTTTTTGTAATCTTTACACTTATTGCTCTGATAGCCTGGTATTTGTGCCTAGTGGCAATGAGAAGCTGGATTATTTTATTCAGTTTACCTTTAATTTTGAAGATAGTTTGTATGTAGTATAATAGGTACAGAATGTTCTTAAGTAGGCATTGTAAGAACTTTGTTTCGGGGCTGGAGAGATGGCTTAGTGGTTAAGCACTTGCCTGTGAAGCCTAAGGACCCTGGTTCGAGGCTCGAATCTCCAGGACCCACGTTAGCCAAATGCACAAGGGGGTGCACACGTCTGGAGTTCGTTTGCAGTGGCTGGAAGCCCTGGCACACCCATTCTGTCTCTCTGCTTCTTTTCTCTCTGTCTGTTGCTCTCAAATAAATAAATTAAAAACCTTTGTTTTTTAACTTTCTACTTGTGAAGAGTAGCAGTTCTTACAATGGAAAAGTTGACTTAGTTTTTTAGCTATATATATTCCTTTAGTCATTATCAGAAAAAAAAAAAAAAGACTTTTTTTCTGGTTTTTTGAGGTAGGGTCTCACTCTAGCTCAGGCTGACCTGGAATTCACTATGTAGTCTCAGGGTGGCCTCGAACTCACAGTGATCCTCCTATCTCTGCCTCCTGAGTGCTGGGATTAAAGGTGTGCACCACCACACCCAGCTTTTTAAAAAAATTTTTAAGGTTAGGGCTTTTCTCTATTTATGTGAAAGCTATCAGAAGGAAAGGGTATCTGTGACCAAACTTAATCCTCAATGGGTAGTCTCAAATACCTTTCCTGAAGTCAGCTTGAGATCTTGGATCAGAGGATTTTATAAGTATTTTTTTAAGAGAGTGAGAGAGAAAGGGAGAGAGAGAGAATTGGTGCACCAGGGCCTCAGCCACTGCAGTCAAACTCCAGATGCTTGTGCCAGCTAGTGGGTATGTGTGACCTCATGCTTGCCTCACCTTTGTGCATCTGGCTTACATGGGATCTGGAGAGTCAAGCATGGGTCCTTAGGCTTCTCAGGCAAGGGCCTTAACCATTAAGCCATCTCTCCAGCCCCCAAAATAACCTTTTTTAAGGGAAATGTTTTTATTAGCCCTGTCACTGTGTAAGATACTGTCAAATATGATAAAGAAACCTACAATGACTTAAAATATACACAGAAAACAGCAGGAAGTTATTATAAGCTTTATAGTTTCATTCAACCTAAAATTATTAGAACATATAGTTAACTGCTATTTCTTCTATACACATTTTCTTCTTTATGATGGCAATTTTCAAAATTATACAAAGGTAAAATGAGAACTACTTGTACCCATGAACTAGCCTTAATAACTTATCAATAGCAGGAAAAGTCCTGGAATAGCAGAGAGAGGCAAATAGTACTCTCCCAAGCCCCATGATTGTGGAAGAAACATCTGATCTTACCTGTGACTTCAAAAGATGTGAGAAGGATGAACAGCCAAGGGAGGATTACAGTAAGGTAGACTGTAAGAAACTTCATAAAACAGAAAGATTGAGTGTTAGATTTGTAAAGGGAACAAAAGGCTATAGCCTAGAGAGCTGAACAGAAGCAGTAAGAAGGTGAGAGATTTCCCCTTCTGCTCTGGAATCACAAACAAGAGAAGAGAGAACTCTCCAGAACCAATGACCTCAGAGTGAGTACATTTTTCACAATAGAGTTCAAGTTGCTTGACGCAAACTCAGGGAAGTTAGCCAGTGCTACTGTCCCATGATACCACCTGTTATGAAGGTGGCATGTACAGTGGGGCAGATCCCAAATTCAAACCACTCTGGCAGGAAAAGTTGAGAATATTCCAAAGATCTACCTCTTCCCTCCCCACCCACTAAGAGCATGACTCCTACAGAAACATAGAGGTCCCCTGGAGCTGTTTTGAACTGAAGCCTAATAGAGTGCTGTGCACAGACAGTGAAAGCCATGGTAACATGAAATTATCAGCATCAAAGGTAAACATGTGGGTAGAGCCACAGTAGAGCCTTGGACACGGAAATGCACACCACTCGTCACATTCAGAATATTGGAGCTGACTAAGTAGCAAGGACTCTGAAGGTAACTTCTATGGGAAGGCTGACACCAGGGCAGAAATTCCACCCCACAGGCATCCTGTTTGATCTCCACTGAGACACTGCATATTTACCAGTCGAACTTGTTTGAACTAGAGACAGAGGCCTGTTTCAAACCAGCAGAGTTAAATCCATAAGACAACCATGGGAAGGGAAGGGACATTTTCTGATGCTATAAGCAAAGAATGGATTTTGACTGATGATACAGTATTTTTTAATTTACTTTTATTTCTTTTCTTTTCAAGGTAGGATCTTGCTATAGCCCAGGCTGTACTGGAATTCACTATGTAGTCACAGGCTGGCCTTGAACTCAACAGCAATCCTTCTACCTCTGTCTATCAAGTGCTAAGATTAAAGGCCTGGCCATTTGTTGTTTTTAATCATCACTCTTGTATATAAAGTTTTTATATTGCTCTATTAGGTTATATGATTATTCTATTCTACACCTATTGTGTTCTCTCTGTTATTTCTCTTATCTACAAACCATATGCTTCCCCCATTCCTACTTTGTTTGCTTTTTCTCTCTATCCCCTCTTCTATACTTCTCAATTGTAATTTTTTATAGCTTGAATAATCTTTTTTATATTTTATTTATTTATTTTGCAAGCATAGAGAGAAAAAGAGAGATAATGGGCACACCAGGGCCTCCAGCCATTGCAAACAAATACCACTTACATGCATGACTTTGTGCTTCTGGCTTTACATGGGTACTGGGGAACAGAGCCTGGGCCATTAGGTGTTGTAGACAAGTGCCTTAAGTGCTAAACCATCTCTCCAACTTTTTTTCCATTCCCACCCTTAATAATAATGTCCTAGTGTATTCCATATATGCCTTGTCCCTTTAGTCCCCAAACGTTACTGGAAATAATTGAAATAATTTCTTGCATTCTGTCTGACTACAATGAAATAACAAGAAATCAGCAAGAGAAACTACAAAAAAAAAAAAAAGGTAGAAACTCATGGAGACTGAACATCAGACTATTGAATGACAACTGAGTCATCAAAGAAATCAGGGAAATTTCAAACTTCTAAATGATAATGAAAACACAACATACCAGAACTTGTGGATGCTGTAAAAGTAGTTCTATGAAGCATGTTTGTATATAAATGCCCCATAAAAAAAAAAAAACTTAGGAAATTTCAAATGAACTTAATGATACACCTTAGGCTCTTGGAAAAACATGAACAAGTCAAACCCCAAATCAGTAAATAGAAATGGTAAAGGTCAGGGCAGAAATCAGTGAAGTAGAAACCAAAAGAATGATATGAAAAAAATCAGTGAATAAAAGAGTTGGTTCTTGTGGTGGTTTGAATAGAATAGATGGCCCCCAATATATTCAGTTGTTTATTTGTTTGTAGTTTGCTTCTTTAGCCACCTGGCTTGAGGCAATGTCACTGGGTGGATCTTAAGGTGTGGTGGTGGGTTTCAGATTTCAATCTAAAGATATGCAAAGTGTGCGTAGCTGGAGTTCCTGAAGTGTGCTGTGGCTTTTGGCTTGTACTTCTCTCTCTCTCCGCTTGGTCCTGTGAAGGCAGGCCAGCTTCTTCTGCCATTTATGGAACTTCCCCTGGATCTTTAAGCTTCAATAAATATCCCTTCCTCCATAACTGTGCCTGGTTTGGAAGTTCATCTCAGTGAACCTGAAGCTGAGTGCTACAGTTCTCTTAAAAGATTAATAATTGGAGACCATCGTGTTAAGTGAAATAAGTCAGAATATAAAGATCTTATTTATACTGATATATAAAATCCTATGTACACATATACATGACATGAAGTTTGAAATAAAAGTATCTGGGGAAATGAATGAGAATAGCTGGAGGGAGGGGGGATAAAAGAATGGAAGGTAAAAAATAGAGTTAAGGATATATGATTTACTGGTATGAGTATGTCGTTGAACCACTCACTATATACAATAAATATGCCTGTGAAAATACTGTATTTAATATGAAGAAATTATCAGCAAGTTAATAATGTTATTGTACATACTCCCTTCCCCCCCCCACACACACACACTTAATATTGTGGCCTCCAGTACCATCTACTTACCAATAGCAGAATTTTCTTCATTGTGACTGAATTAATCTATTATGGGGCTGGAGAGATGCTCAGTGGTTAAAGGTGCTTGCTTGCAAAGCTTGGCCTAGGTTTGATTCCCCAGTACCCACATAAAGCCAGATGCACAAAGTAGCACATGTATCTAGAGTTGTTTGCAGTGACAAGAGCCCCTGACATGCCCATACTCATTCGTATACTCTCTCTTCTCTCTCTCTCTCTCTATCTTTTTCTCTCTCTCACCAAGTAAATAAATAAAATATTTTAAGGAAAAAATATTATATGTAGACATACAGCACATTTTCTTTATTCTTTTGCCCTTTGGATACCCTGGCTGATACTATGACTTGGATATTGTGCTACAGTATACATGATGATGTAGGTATCTCTACATGATGGATTCCTTTGGGTGTATCCAGGAGTGGTATAACTATACTAGAATAGTTCTGTTTTTAATTTTTTTTTCTTAAAATGTAAAACTTTGGAGCTGGAGAGATAGCTTAGCTGTTAAGGTACTTGCCTGCAAAGCCAAAGGACCACGGTTCTTTTCCCCAGGTCCCATGTAAGCCAGGTGCACAAGGCGGCACATGCATCTGGAGATTGTTTGCACTGACTGGAGGCCCTGGTGTGCCTATTTTCTCTCTATCTCTCTCTCTTCTTGAGAGAGAGAGAGAAAAGAGAGAGAGAGACATCTGCCTCTCTTTCAAATAAATAAAAAAATTTTAATGTAAATTTTAATTTAAAAATATACCTAATCCCCTCCCACCTTATTTCTTTACCCCCCACCTCTGACCCCTCTATTGAACCCCCTCTTTTTTTCCTACTATTCCCTCCTGTTGTTTTTTTTTATGCTAAGGAACAGACTTTATTCTTTATTTCCTCAAAACACTAAACCAGCACATGGTATAGTAACTTAGAACACAGTATAAATGATAGATGCAATCCATTATCCCCCAAATGGCTGTTTTTAACTTTCAGTTCAGGAGTCCTTAAAAAGAATCATACATTCTTAAATGAATGACCTTTATTAAAATTATCAATAATCCACAAAAGTGAGTTACCTAAAAATCTTAATGTAAAAGAGACCTAAGTTCCTAGGATCTGGGAACTTTTTGTCAGGGAAATAATTTGCTTTTCTGTATCTGTGCTACAGAAAACAGGCTCATCACTCCTCCTTGCTTACCCTGCTGGGACTCCTAGCTTAAGAAGATGATTCCAAAGTTAATATTGCAACATTGCCATAAATGCCTCCATTTAAACTGCTTTAGGTGGAGGGAGAGAAAGGAGAGGAAACTTTGCTGCAGGTCAAAGTTATTCTGTAAAATGCGGACATATTAACTGCTGACTGTGAACTAAGCAAGGCTTGCTTAATAAAAAGTAGAATGGGTAGACTTTGAAAAATCTACTTCCATTATGCAGTCAGTGATCAGCTGAGACAGATGGTGTCTGGGACAGTAGCCCTGTAGAATGGGGATCTGAGATACATCAATAACCTCACATTAAGCCATGTTCTCACTGGACATCATGCTGGATACATTATCATCTATACCTTCTATTTTGATGTCTTTCTTTTTGGTTTTTTGCCCTTTTCCATCATCCATGACAACCACTTGAGCTGTTGATAAACTCAGTATTATATACATACTGTGCAGGTAACAACAGCCACTATGAGGTCATGAATACAGCAGCAGCTTTATATCTATATAAAACAGCATTCCAAAGCACTCCTCCTATTTATCCTTTGGACTTCTGGGCCATTGGAGGGTGTGGTAGAGATGTCTCATTTAGTACTGAATACTTAACTTTCTCTTCTCAGCATTTGGACAAGTTTCAAGTCTCCCCAGTAGTCGCTGCCATCTGCAAAGAGAAACTTTACTAGCAAAAAGTGAGAGTGGCTCTAATATATGGACATAAACTGAAATATTTAGAGAACAGTTTAGTGAGTATATCTATGTATCCAAGCAACAGTAGTAGCTTACATCCCCCCCCCCAACACACACACCCCTAGGCCTTATGACCTTCCTAGCCAATAGGCTTTTGGCTAGGTTGTCAGAGTCAGACTTGAATGGAGTGAGCCTCAAATCTAGACTGAGTGCTGTTGATTATCCTCATAACAGACATGTCACTATTGTACTAATAGGCACATCTTAACTAGTTATCTATTTGGGTAGCTTGCAGGATCCACTGCTAGTTAAAACCACCAGGGAATTTTCTCCTCCATTTGGCAGCATAGTATTTTCTTTCTTTAAAACTACAAGTTAGCAGGGAGAAATCTTATAGCTCAGCTCTAGATTCTTTTTTTTTTTTTTTTTCAGTGTCCTGTAACCAAAGTCTGTGGTATTTTCACCAATAGGGTCTTACCATCTAGTTCTGGTGGGTAACCAAAAGCCTTGGCAATGGCCTGTATGGTTTTGGGTACCTTAGAGGCCTCCCTGACCAACAGTTCACTGGGAGGTAGTAGGTGCCCCTAGCACTGAAATTTTTCTGTACCAACCTATGGCTTCTGGGCATATAGTCCATATTCAAAATTATAGGAATTAATAAAAGAAGTTCTTAAGTAATATCATTTCGCCTACTGTTAATTTTTTTTCCTATTTTTACTTAACCAACAAACTCAGTTGTTACATTCAAGCTATGCTCATCCTTAACAAGTATAAAGAAAATTTCAAATGAGATGAACTACTTTAGAAAAGATGGTATGAAGTTCATAAGCCAAGACTGCATTTTAGATAATAGATAAGTTCTATATCTGTCCTTTCTTATATTAGTCATAATACTAGTAAGCTGTGTCATTGCTGTCATATGGCTTAACGTACAACTTGGGTAGAAATTGATGCTAAGATACCAAACAAGGGTAAGCAAAACTATGTAAAATGTAATGGTGGTGATTAGAAAGCAAATGGTGGCAAGAATAGAAGGAACTATAATTCACTGGTAACTACAGAAATATTGCATTGCAAGACAGAATAGCACTTGATATTTTAATCACAACGACAACAAAAAAGTTTATACATTACCTCACTGGAACTCCTATAGGGCAGCATAAAAAAGTTCTTTTTGGGCTCGAGAGACTGCTTAGCAATTAAAGAGGGCTTACTTCTTGAGTGCTAGGTCCTCTCATGCTGCTGGAAACCACGAAGTTTAACTCTCCAGAACCTAAACAAAAAGCTGGGTGTGGCCATACATGTCTGTACCTGAGTCCACAAACAGTTAAGTACCAGAGAATCACTGGGGCTTGCTGACTGACAGAAACCCTATCTCAAGGAAATAAGCAGTGAGCAATAAGGACATACTGCATTTTGCAGCCTCTGTATATACACACATGTGAGCACACAGAAAAGAAGGAAAAATGAAGAAGGGAGGGGAAGGAAGAAGAAAAAGAAAATGAGAAAGAGGAAGGGAGTAGAGAAGAAAGAACAAAAGAAAAGATAGGTCTCTTTCTTAAGCCAGAAATAGGGGCTTATGCCTATAATCCCAGGATTTAGGAGGCGAAGGCAAGTTGATCATGAGTTTAAGGCTAGCCAGCCTTAAAATCAAAAGGTTCTCCTATCTTTTGTGATGTTTTTAACTGTTACAGTTTATTTGTTTACAGAGGAGATAGTACCTAACAAAGAGATAGCTGTAAACCTTACATGGAAAGAACTGAACTGCAAGTTTTGATGACTCCTTTGAGCTGTGCTTGCTATTTCAGTTTCCCTTATGTCAGTATCCAGCAGTGAGCTCACTGCATCCTTCAAATATTCTGAAACCTGTCTCATCTCAGTCTTATTTCTGCTTCTCCTGGGAAAACAGGGGGCTTAAAAGACTAGAAGGGGAATTTACAGAGGTCCCGATGAGGAAGAAAAGGATAGAAAGGAGGTTATAGTTACTGATAGCATGTGTATGTGTGTATATTTGAGTATGTAACATAAGAAATGGTCAAAATGCTGTATTACTGTTTACAAAGTTGAAGAAGCAAAGATTTGAAAAGTCACAGAACCTTATTAGAAGGTTGGTGGCATAAAAAAGTAAAAGCAAAGTGAACTATCTAGTAGAAATAACAGAATGCATTTATTTCTGATCATATTGTTCCTTCAACAAATCCTGCCATGAACTAGGTACTATTTCTGGTAATGCGAAGAAAACAGTAAGCATAGCACATTTATTGTAGACCTACATTCTGTCTGGCTTGAAGGCATATGTATAATATAAAACATTGGACAGTTAAAGTCCTTTCTCTGCAATTCTTAATTATGTGTGTGTTTAATAAGTAAGTAAGAAAGTAAGGTTTTGCATGATTAAAAGAAGGAGATGGCATCTGGGGTTAAGGAATCAAAATATATTCTTATTTATGTTTTAATTTTTATTAACAGACTAAATGGATTTCCTTCTCTTGCTGATTTTATTGTCATTTTTCCATCAGTGTATCCTGCTAGTATGAAATTCAGTGTCTACACAATTGGTTACTTCTTAGCAGCTAAGGTTCTAAAACTGTCAGACTGTCTTGAGGGTTCAGGCACCCCTCTGTAGTTACTGGGTTCTTTTGGTGATCTGGTTGTTTTGTATATGTGTGTGAAGGTTGTTTGATTTTAGGTGGGGGGATTGTTTTGTTATTGGTAGTGTGTGTGTGTGTGTGTGTGTGTGTGTGTGTGTGTGTGTCAGGTTTTTTTTTTTTTAATTTTTATTTATTAGAGACAGAGGGGTGGAGGAAAGAGAGAGAATGGGCATGCCAAGTCCTCCAGCCACTGCAGGTGAACTCCAAACACATGCACCACCATGTGGATCTGGCTTACATGGGTCCTAGAGAATCGAACCTAGTTCCATAGGCTGCGCAGACATGCATCTTAACTGCTAAGCCATCCCTCCAGCCCTTGCTTGTTTGTTTATTTGCTTGTTTGTTTCAGTTTTTCAAGTTAGGGTTTCACTCTAGGCCAGGCTGACCTGGAAATCACTATGCTGTCTCAGGCCGCTGACTCACAGTGATCCTCCTACCTCCACTTCCCCAGTGCTGGGATTAAAGGTGTGCACCACCACATCTGTTCTGGCGTTTTTTGTTTTTTTTTTTCTTTTTGGTGGTGGTGGTGGTGGTGGTGGTGGTGGTGGTTGTTTCAAGGTAGAGTCTCACGGTAGCCCAGGCTGACTTGGAATTCACTCTGTAGTTCCAGGATGGCCTCAATCACAGCATCTTCCTACTTCTGCCTCCTGGGTGCTGGAATTAAAGGCATGCCACACCATTCCTGGCTGGTGTTTTTTTGTTTGTTTGTTTGTTTTCTTAATTGTGAAATACACATGTTGAAGTCAGATTCACATTGCTGGTAGAAATCACCTGACCAAGAGCAGCTTTTGGGGAAGAAAGGGTTTATTTTTGGCTTTACAATGGCATGAGCAGAGGGTGGATATCACCCCCTGGCCAACATAAGGTGGACAATAGCAACAGGAGAGTGTGCCAAACACTAGCAAGGGGAAACTGGCTATAAAACCCATAAGCCCGCCCCCAACAATACACTCCCTCCAGGAGGCATTAAGCCCCAATTCTCCATCAGTTGGGAGCCCAGCCCCCAGAACACCTATGTTTATGGGGGACACCTGAATCAAACCACCACATTCCGCTTCTGGTCCCCATAAACTGATAACCATACATGATAGAAAATGTGATGCATTCAGTCCTACTTTAAAAATCCCCATAATTTTTATCAATCCCAATGATGTTCAAACATCCCTATAATCCAAGGTCTTTAATTGAGTCAAATACCAAAAAAAAAAAAAAAAAATCTCTCAAAAAAAAACCCCATAATGACATAGAATAAATACTCACACTGTAAAAGATGGCATTGGCCATTGCAAAGAAATATTCAACCAATGCAATATTTAAATGGGGCAAACATCAAAACATGGTAATTCCAAGTCCAACAACTCTAACCAGTGACAAGTCTCTAAGTTTGGTAATTTCTAACCAGCAGCAAGTCTCTGGAATTCCAATTCTGCCCCTCCAGCTAGGCTACTCACAGTCCTGGAAAACTTCACCTGGACTGGCAGCTCTCCTTAGCAATCATCTCGTGGTCTTGGCATCTCCACTGGGATTCTACCACAACCCACAGTTCATCTTCATGGCTTCATGAGGTCTCCATGTAGGCATCCAGCAAACCTGCTTCATGCTGCGCATGGCTGTTTCCAAAACACAAGACCAAGTTGCAAACTTAATGACCCTCTCTTTCCTGTATTTCTTATACTCCACAATACCAGATAGGGTACCAGTTTGTTAATCCAGGAGAGAATAAAGCAGACTTTGAAGAACAGGACACTCCTTCAGCATTCAGGGCCCTTCAAAAAACTGCATTCTTTCTGTTGTCCCAATGCAGATCATCTGGCGCATTCTCAATGACTGTAATCTCTCATACAATTACAGCTGAACAGGCAGCAGTTTCAACCTAAAGATTTCTTTCTGTGTCATATCCCTCTGCTCATACCAGTCCATTTCTATGCAAAGCAACCCTACACAAATTATCAGGACCCTGGCATAACAGCAAGTCTCTCACACAAACTGCTTCTAGCCTAGTCCAAGAAAAGCTCTTTCTCACCCTCACAGGCAAAACCTCATAGTCCATAGTTCATACTGCATTCAAATCTTTCAACTCTGGCCAGAATAGTCCATCAAGCTGTACTTATGGTACTGCAAGGCATCTCTTAGGCCAAGGTTTCAAATCCTTCCACATTCCTCTTGAAAATCAGCTCCAAAAGGCCAAAGCCATACATTCAGGTATCTATCAGCAATCACACTCCTTAGTATCAACATTACTGTTGCAGTCAGGTTTACATTGCTGGCAGAAATCATCCGACCAAGAGCAGCTTTTGGAAAACAAGGGTTTATTTTGGCCTCAGACTCAAGGGGAAGCTCCATCATGGCAGGGGAAAATGATGGCATGAGCAGAGAGTGGACATCACCCCTTGGCCAATATAAGGTAGACAATAGCAACAGGAGAGTGTGCCAAACACAGGCAAGGGGAAACTGGCTATAAAACCTATGAGCCCGCCCCCAACAATACACTCCCTCCAGGAGGTATTAACACCCAAATCTCTATCAGCTAGGAACCCAGAACACCTAAGTTTATGGGGGAACGCCTGAATCAAACCACCATAACACATAACATAAATTTTACCACATTAGCCATTATTAAGTGTAGGATCCATTCTAGTGTTGCCACCATCCATCTAGATAACTGTTGTTGAAGTCTGAATCTGTGAGCAAGTTGAATAACTCCCTATTCTCCTCTCTCCTCACTTCTATTTGAAATGTTTATGTTTAGAAGCATACTTTTAACTCCATTAGTGATTCAGACATTTATTTTTTAACCAAATGAAATCTTGCTTGTATTGAGCATGAGACAGTAGAAGACCTATGCTATGGAATCTGACACCAGACTGCCTGAATTTCCTTTGTTTGTGATACTGGGCAAGTTATTTAATATTTGTATGCCTTAATTTTTCCATCTAAAAAATGGAGATAGGGATAGAGAGATGGCTTAGTGGTTAAGAAGTTTCCCTGCAAAGCCTAAGGACCAAGGTTTGATTCTCCAGTATCCACACAAGCCAGATGCACAAAATGGTGCATGCATCTGGAGTTTGTTTGCAGAGAATGGAGGCTTTCTACAGGCATGCTGCGTCTATAATGTTTTTAAATATTTTATTTTTATTTATTTATTTTACAGGGAGAGAGAGAGAGAGAGAGAATGGGTGCACCAGGGCTTCCAGCCACTGCAAACGAACTCCAGACACACGTGCGCCCTTGTGCATCTGGCTAATGTGGGTCCTGGGGAGTCGAACCTGGGTCCTTTGGCTTTGTAGGCAAATGCCTTAACCGCTAAGCCAGCTTTCCAGCCCTACCTCTATAATTTGTGTCCTCTATAAAATAAACAGTTCAGTAGCCTCCTTGGCCTTTCTATCCCACTAAGTCCCACCATTTTTTAAAAATATTTTTATTTGTTTATTCAGAGACAGAGAATGAGTGTGGACATACCAGGGCTTCTTGTCAGTGCAGATGAACTCCAGACAAATGCACCAATTTGTCCATTTCAACCTCTGAGCCATCTCTCCAGCCCTCCTTCCATTTTAACAACCAAAACTGTCTCCAGACATAACGGAATGGGAATTTGGGGTGTCTTTGAGAGCAGTATAGCATTTCTCAGCTTTTGGTTGGGCTGTAACTCAGGAGTTTGGGTACAGGACACTTAAGGTAACACAGATCATCCACTCAGTCAGTGGCCATGAGGATCTTGTCTTGTGAATCCAAAGAATGATATTCATAGAACATAGAGGGCATGAGAGAAGGAAAGAGGACAGGAGGGGGGCTTCCCAGAAGTGGAAACATTCACCTATAGACCCAAGTATATTAGGATAAAGATTTTTACACTATTAGAGTTTAAAAGATGGAGAAGAATGAAAAGAATTTATGTAGCAAAACTATAGTGTTATTTAATCCTGATTCATGTGTACCTAGTGGACTGAATAAATTCTTTCATATAGAACATACTGCAAATTGGTGTACTCTCATCAGGTTATTTTTGTCCCCTCTCCCCACCCCCATTTCACTGAGGGCCCGCCTTAGTGGGGGTGTCAGTATTCACTGTGGGGGCCATGAATGCACTAGTCAGTTCATGTGTCAAAGACAGTGCCTCACAATAAGCCTTTTGACCTTGTGGCTCTTACAGTCTTTCCAATTCCTCTTCCCCAATGTTCCTGAACTTTGGAGGGTTCTCCTTTAATGTTGAGCTCTCAGTAGCCTCTTATTTTCTGCTTTGATGAGTTTTGGGTCCCCTCACTATATACTGCCCGTCTCCCTGGAAGAGGCTTTCAGACTAGCCATGAGAGCAGCACTCACATTTCACCACCACTTCTTCTGTAAAGTTTCCTGGGCCCTGGGAGTATGATAGAGATGACTTGTCCACTGCTAGACACTTGGCTTTCTCATCTTAAATAAATTCTTTTCATGCTTCTCCCTCTTTTAAACTCTAATAGTGTAAAAATCTTTATCCTAATATACTTGAAAAGAATGTTTATTTTCCACAGAGAAACTTTTAATCTAATGTTTATTTTGTAGGTTATTGAAGATAATGGTGTTCGAAGAGTTATTGTGGTTCCACAGACACCAGAATTTCACCCTGGTGGTCACACAGTTATCCACCGTTCTCCCCATCCTCCTCTGCCTGGTTTCATTCCAGTCCCATCCATGATGCCCCCTCCGCCACGTCACATGTACTCCCCAGTAACTGGAGCTGGAGACATGGCAACACAATATATGCCACAGTATCAGTCTTCACAAGTATATGCAGATGTAGGTAAGATATTTCAAAGAATTCCTATCTTAATGAATTGTGTATCCCTTGATAGAACAAATGATATCTTGGGGCAGGGGAGATAGCTCAGTTGGTAAAGTGTTTGTCCTAAAGCACAAAGGACACGAGTTTGGTCTCTAGAATCCACATGAAAGTGTGGAATATGGTGGTGTGTCCTTGTAAAACCAGTGCTCAGAAGGCACAGACAGGCAGATCCCTGGGACTCACTAGCTATTCAGTCTAGCTTTACTAAAATTGGTGAACTCCGGGCCAATGAGAGACCCCATCTCTAAACAGGTAGTAGTCTTCCTGAGGACCACACTCAAAGTTGTCCTGGCCACATACACATGTACACAGACACACATATACAACATTTTTTAAAGAGGAAATGTTTAGCTTCGTATCATATAAAAGAAACAACGCTTGGTACTGACACCATAAACATTTTATATTACTCAAGAACTATTTTAGGTACATCCTCCTCATTATCAAAGAGGACTTTAGGAAACATGAATAAACAAAATCAGAGAAGAAATAACTTATATTTTGCAGCAGTACTTTGTGGAGTCACATTTAAACAAGAGGGCTTCTCTGCAATCTAGGATTTGTGGACACTTTGAGGAAATAACTTCTTTTGTTAAGTCCTGAAGCTATAATGTCATTGCAGAAAGTTATTGAAGGAAAGTAAAGGACATAAATCTAAGAATCGTATATATTTAAGTATATGTGCTAGGAAATCTTTCAGTGCATCTTAATTGAAAGTACTGTTTTCAAGCTAGTACCTATTTCTAAGACCCCTTTTCCTATCACATTTTGTATGGATTCCCAAAGTTGGACTTGCTCTAACAGTTCATTGTTAACAATATCATTATCTTATATCTTCACATAATTATCTTTTATTACTTATCATTATCTTATATTACTTCACATAATCTTCAATAAAGTTTTGCAAAGTACAGAAGATGAAATTGAGGTTCAGAAAGGTTAAATACTGTCTATCTACAAGATCACACTAGTTAGCTACCGAAGATTTTTAGCCCTCTTAGATCAACTCTATCATAACATGTTCTCCTTCCCCTGGTTACCTGATTATTTTATCTTGAGTTGTAGTAAAATATAAGTGCTTGTGAATAATCATATACCACATTTTCAAAACATGCATTTATTATTGGTAGGTTTTTGTTATTTTTGTTGTTACAATTCACATAACAAAATTTGTCATTTTGTACTGAATATTTCACTAGTTTTTAGTATATTTACTATTATCTGCAGAGTAGAAATTTCTAGTTTCTAGTATTTTCTCTGCTTGCATATTAAATATCCTTTGTCTGAAATGCATGAAGCCAGAAGTTGGTCAGATTTTCAGATTTGGATATTTTTACTGGTATATGCATATGTAATCATATTTGATAGTTTTATGGCATAGGCCCTAAATCAACAGATACATAATCCTGATCATAATTTCAATACAATATTTTTAGCAATTATCAGCAATCTATGATATGCATTCAGATATGGAGTTTTCTACTTGTAATGTCAAGTCATTCAAACTTCCAGATACTGGAGCTTTTCAGATTTGGAATTTTTAGATTAGGGATTCTATATAATTCCAGGATACTTCTGTCATCTCAATAAAGAAACTTCTGCCTTTTAACAGTCCTGATTTTTTTTGTTTTGTTTTGTTTTCTCCATCCCACTTAATAAGCTTTTTGTCTCTAGACATTTGCCTATTTCAGATATGAATTTAGATGTACATATAATAAATGTGTTGCATATAAAATTTTCATATAAAGCCAGGCATAGTGGTATATTCTTTTAATCCCAGCACTCAGGGAGGCAGAGGAAGAAAGATCACCAAGAGTTCAAGGCCAACCTGAGGCTACATAGTGAATGTCAGGTCAGTCTGAGCCAGAGCAAGATCCTACCTTAAAAACTCAAAAGAAAAAAAAAATTGACACAATATGTCTCGTGTCTTGGTTTTTTAACTTAATGCTTTTAGAAGTTTCATTTGTGTTGTTACTGAAATAGTGTTTCATGCCTTCTTACAGTTGAATCACTACACTCAGTAAATATACATACCACATTTTGTTCACTCATTAGTTGGACATTTGACTTATTATCATTTTGTCTGTGAATAATGTCATTTAACATTTGTGTATAAAGTTTTCTGGATGTGTTTTCATATCTCTTAAGTACAGTACTTCAGAGTAGAATTCTTAGGTCATATATTTATATTGTAATTGACTAGCAAACACTCTGCCAACTCTTCTCAGTGATTGTTCCATTTTATATTCCTTCCAGCAGTGCAATTTTTCCACATCCATGCTAAACCTGAATGTCTGTCTTTTGATATAGCCATCTGGTTGTCTATTAAATTTTATCTGACTTTGTTTTTTAAGTTTTCCCTAATGGCCATTTTTTTGTGTGCGTATTGGCCATTTGTATATCCCATTATAGTACAGTTGACTTTCTTGGTTGTATGATATGTTTTATATGATCTAGATGCAAGCCTCTTATCAAATATATTGTTTGTAGCATTTTTGCTCATATTGCCTTTTCACTTACTATGTGGTATCCTTTGATGCAGAAAAGTTTTTAATTTTAATAAAGGCCAATTTGCTCTTTCTTTGATTGCTGTACTTTTTCTGTGTTATCTAAGAAACTATTACCTAATCCAAGATCATGGAACTGTAGTGTTAGCTCTATATTGGATATTTGACTCAATGTTTTTTCTTTTTTATTCATAATTTTTCTATGTCATGTTTCTTTTATATGTGAGTGTCCAAATTCCTATGCTTTTATCTTAATTTGGTGAACATATCCTTACAATACATAGGCAAGTATATTATACTAATTTTCATAAAACATGGATGAATTAAAATTGATGCATTTAGTGATGCTTGCATGACTTTGTTCTTAACTGCTTTTCTCAGTACAGATTTTAAATGCAAAATAAAAATAAATGTTTTAACATACCAACATTTTCTTATGATCAATTCCTTTTTTAGGCAAGTAGTATCTTTTTCTTCACCATACATATATATATATTTCATTTTTATTTATTTAGTTGAGAGTGACAGAGAGAGGAGGAGACAGAGAGAGAGAGAGAATGGGCACGCCAGGGCCTCCAGCCACTGCAAACAAACTCCAGACACGTGCACCCCCTTGTCTTCACCTATTTTATATTATTGAAATTGAAAGAAATTTGAAAAGTAATAGCTTAAACAAGAGTAACTCACAGACATCGCATACCACTAAGCTGTTTCTCTGGAGATTAATAGTTAAGAAATATCAAAGGAAAAAAATGTGTAAATACATATACATATACATGTACATATACATTCAAATCACAACTTACTGGAGTCATAGAAATAGCTTTTGTTTGCAAAATCATTGTTTCTAATATTTTATAACAAATTCTATATGATAGAACTATTTTCTTTTGTTATGCCATAGGCTTATTTGGAGAAAGTGATATTTTTAACATTTATGTTCTATTTCTTCCTAGATGCTCATTCTACACATGGAAGGTCCAACTTTAGAGATGAAAGATCTAGTAAAACATATGAACGTCTGCAGAAAAAATTAAAGGATCGACAAGGAACACAGAAAGATAAAATGAGCAGTCCACCATCATCACCCCAGAAATGCCCTTCTCCTATAAGTGAACATAACGGATTTATAAAAGGGCAGAATGCCAGTGGTCTGCATACAGGATCAGCAAAAAACAAATCAGGGAGAGGGAAAGGTGGTATCCAAGTTGATACAGAAATAGAAGGTAACTCTTTGGGTTGAAGAGATTGTTCAGTGGTTAAAGCACTTGCCTGCAAAGCCTAACAACCTAGGTTAGATTTCCCACTACCCATGTAAAGCCATATACACAAAGTGGTGCATGTATCTGGAGTTTGTTTGCAGTGACTGGAGACCCTGGCATGCCCATTCTCATTCATATTCTCTCTCCCCTTGCAAATAAACTAAAAAATAATTTTTAACAAAATGGAATAGAATATAACTCTTTATAGTCCTCAAGCATCTCAGTGATAGTTTTCATTGAATTGCTGACTGTACAGCCTTACCTATCAGTCACTTCATCCTGCTTTTGACAATTTGAGTAATCTCAATAAATTCACATGCATCATAAATTTTATTCGTTGAAAGATATTTCTGTTTGATAGGAAAACTCAGGTTACATTAATCCAGATTCCATTTCTTCTGTTTCTGGGCCTTTTAGTAAGTCTATTTTGCCTTTTATCAAGAACTTTTTCCCAAGTTCTTTAATGTATAAATATATGATAGTGATTACATATGTCATTAATGCTCTCTACATTCTCTGTAGTTAGGATAAAGCATTCTCCTTTTTTAAAAAATGTTTTTCCTGCTTTTCTTTCTCTA
The DNA here is from genome assembly GCA_036346955.1 of Dipus sagitta. Lineage (NCBI taxonomy): Eukaryota > Metazoa > Chordata > Mammalia > Rodentia > Dipodidae > Dipus > Dipus sagitta. The sequence goes on from CM070772.1 coordinate 70,548,908, forward strand.
ACCTGTGACTTCCACCATATGAACTCTGAACATGACTTTTTAATATGTGCTAGACTCAAATCTCTATAAAGTAAAAATGAGCTAGATTAACAAATATTGTTACAAATATTGCCTACAGTGTAACATTCATACCCAGCTACTTTTGACTATGTTAAGCCTTGGACTGCTGCCTATCTTAACTTCTATAGGTTTCTTTGATAAAATTACCTGTTTTAACTTCTACAAATAGACCATGTCATATTTTTTATCAGATGTGGCTATGAAGCATACTAACATGCCTTTTCACCAATACCACAATTCTTACTATGTTGAATTATCAATAGCATAGTTAATACGTGATTAGAAACTAAGATGCTTCCAACTTTGATGGAACTATCAAATTAGTTGTTTTCACTTCCATTTTCCTTAACATTTTCATTCCTCACCAACATTTTAAACAATGCTTTAATGCCTTCATGGATTACATATTAACATTTACTGAAATGGTCTTGTTTTTTTGATTGCATGATCATCCTTTTCAGCATTGATGTTTCAGAAGAGTTAAGCTAGTTACATAAATTATGAACAAGCACATTATTCCTATTTGGGGAGACATTTATGGCATGTCCCAGAAAATAATTAGTTCTCTTAATAAGATGTATGAGATTATAGCCAGGTGTTGTGGTACTTGCCTATAATTCCAGAACTGAATCCAAATGCCAGGCCAATGTGGGCTAATAGTGAGACCCTGTCTCAAAAAAAAAAAAAAAGGAAGGAAGGAAGGAAGGATATGAGAATAGCAAGTAAGAAATTTCCAGAAGGAAGAATGAATTTTTATCACTATAAAAGAAAATATACTTCCTCTAAGAAATGCTTGCTGATTTATATAGATGTGTGTATGTGTACATTATATATGTATCATAATTAATACTAACAGGAAAAATGCCTAGGAAACAGAATCTAGTTTCAGAAGACATATTTAGAGAGGAAGATTTTATAGTTAAGTTCATGTGTTTAATTTTTTTTAAAGAAAAAGATGAAGAAACTAAAGCATTGGAAGCATTTCTTTCCAACATTGTCAAACCAATGGTAAGTATTCATGTATTTTTCTTGGTATTTATTTTATTCATAAAGGGTTTTATTATATTTCCTGCTTTATTCATTTAACTGCTTAGGATTATAAGCTGAATAATAGCTCATCATAGATCTGACCTAAGGAGAGAGTTATTAATCAGTGAAGCAAAATTCTAAAAGAAAAAGAAACTTAATACTTCCCAGTTATAAAACATATGTGACAGAATAAATTGGAAAAAAATTGCTGGTAGTAGAATTGGCTTACATAATAATTTCTTCATATATTCACAGTAGTCTGTGACAAAAGATTATGTGTTTTCCATACAAAATGAATTTTTTAAGATTTATTTTTATTTATTTATTACAGACAGAGAGAGTGAGAATGGGCATGCCAGGGCCTCTACCAACTGCAGACAAACTCCAGATGCATGTGACACACTATGTGCATCTGGCTTACGTGGGACCTGGAGAATCGAACCTGGGTCCTTAGGCTTCACAGGCATGCGCCTTAACTGCTAAGCCATCTCTCCAGCCCACAAACTGAATTTTTTAAAACTCATTTAGAATAATATAAGGAATAAAAATTTTACTATTCTGAAGCTGTGAGATCACAATTCTCATCACAAAGCTACACAAGTAAAAGAATTTGCAGCATTAATTTTAGCAAAATAGAACAATCTTTAAAATATATAGTTATAATTTTACTACACAAAATAATAAGCTACTGAAAATATGAAGAAAGCAAAAAAAGGCAAAGATACTTTTTGACAGAAGTTGGGAAAAACTTTGGGGGTCTAAATTTTTGAACACTATAATTACAATCTTAGGAAAAAACTTTTCTAAAAAGAAGAAAAACTTCAAAATATCACAATAATTGTTCTAATTAGTCTTTTTCTTTCTCTGCTTTTTAATAGCTGTAACTTCACTCCTTTTAAAAGCAAGCTAACAGAAGTGCCAGTTACTAAGATTGGATCCTGAGTTTATTATTTATATGAACAATATAGAAATATACAAAGTAACAGTAAATCTCCTTGTAGCCATTTCCCCAATTTTATCATTGGATTTCTTTCCAGTCCCTTTCTAGTTTATCTGTATGGGTCCATCCATCAAAGAGCTATTTTTTCCTTTTGATGAAATATAGGGTCATACTCTATGGTTCTGTGGCAAGCTTTCTTCGCTTACTGTCCTATGTCATATTCCTATGTCATTGTATTATTCTTTGAAGAACTACATACTCTTGATTAATTCACAATATAGTTATTGAGCACTTTCTTTTTTAAAACATTTTTATTGATAGCTTCTATAAATGATATAACATGATCAAAATTCCCTCCCATCACCCTCTCTTCCCCTTCCCATATCTCCTCTCCCACCTCAAGGAATCCTTCTTTCCAGTTAGTCTCTCTTCTGTTTTTTGTTGTTTTTTTGTTTGTTTGTTTGTTTGTTTTCGGTTTTTTTTTCGAGGTAGGGTTTCACTCTAGCCCAGGCTGACCTGGAATTCACTATGGAGTCTCAGGGTGGCCTCAAACTCACGGCGATCCTCCTACCTCTGCCTCCCGAGTGCTGGGATTAAAGGCGTGCACCACCACGCCCGGCTTCTCTTCTGTTTTGAAGTCATCGTGTTTTTCCTCCTAGTGTACATACACATCTTGTATAGGCAGTGTCAACCACTGTGAGGTCATGAATATCAAGACCATTTTGTGTCTGGAAGACAGAATTGTAAGCAGCTCTACCCTTCTTTGGCTCTTATATTCTTTCTGCCACCTCTTCTTCAATGGTCCCTGAGCCTTAGAGGATCTGATAGAGGTGCCCCACTTAGTGTTGAACACTCCACTATCACTTCTCAGCACTTTGGTGAGTTTTGAGTCACCCCAGTGGTTGCCATCATCAGGGGCCCTCCCTGGCTAACAACTCTCTGGAAGGTATCTACTCTTGGTACTAAAATTTTTCTAATACTAATCTATAGCTTTTGAGGACATTATCCATATCCACAAGATACTTCTGCCCAAACTCTCTAATTAGCAAAGAAATAGGTTTCCATATGGCTTATTCATAAATTTTAAATTTTTGTTACCCCTCCTCCCCTCCTTCCTCTCTTCCATTCCTACTCTTAGACTATCTCCTCCACTCCCACCAGTATTCTGCCCTTGTACTTACTTATCTATTATACCCTTCCCTTAAGCCCTCTCTTCTCTTCCTTCCCTTATAACCCTCTTCTTGCTTTCTAGTCTCTACTACTGGCTTTTTCCAATTCACAACTCTCCTTATATCCCATTATACATATACCTAAAATCCCCAAAAGTAACAGTGCACTTATGCAGTGCATTTTCAGGCATTTTTGCTGATTTAAAAAGAAAAAAGTAACGCAACTATTTAAACATAAGCGGCTGTCCAATTGTCCAGTTCCATTTATTCCCCACTATTACATACCATCAATATATTAATGAAAGAAGTTGGCCCTGCTTTCACAGGTCCAAAAAGAGAGAGAAAAAACCACAAGTCAAAAGCTATACCATACAACACCCTTCAGGAACTCCAGGTGGAACTAGGCACTTTGCATATCTTCAGATTGGAATTTCAAACCCACTACCATACACTTTAAGATCTACCCAGTGACACCTCATCCAGCCACGTGGCTGTAGATCCAAACTACAAGCTAATAAAATGCTGAATATATTGGGGACCATCTATTCAAACTACCACACACCTGAATAAGAATGTGTTAAGAGGCCATATCATTATTTTAAAAGTCAGGGACTGGATTGCCATTAGTGCTGCAATGAACATTCTGGGATTTGTGTAATTATATACTTTTGCATTTTGTAGGATATTGAGGGAGAAAAATCCTGGAAATGAAATGCTTGAATCAAAAAGTAAATGTAGTCTAGCATGGTAATATGTACCTATAATCCCAGTATTGAGGAGGCTGCAGCAAGAGGATCTTTAGTTCTAGTTTAGCTTAGGCAGCATTAACAAGACCTTAAAATTTCATATTGTTTCCCAAATTTCTCTGGCCAAGGGATGATAACCAGCATATCTTGCTGTTTATTATGCCCATTTCTCCAGGGTATCAACATCCTGATTAGCTTTTGAATGTTCCAAGTAGTATATAGAAGTGGTATTTTGTCATGACTGTTTCATAGTGAATGCACTTATATGTCATTTTGTGTGCAGCCCATTCATGATCATGTTTCCTTGGCCTATTTGTGTTCCCTTTGCTCATTTTTCTCTTGATTGATTTTCTGTTTGGTTTTGTTCATTGAGAAGTAAACTTTTTCAAAGATGTTAAAAGTGCTTTTATTCCTTTTTAAATTTTCACAGTGTATAGTATATCAAAAGTGTATATCAATAGTTTTGAATAGCACAAATTGGTCTTTAGATTTTTGTTAAACCTATTTACTGTTGCTTTTGTAACAAAGTACAGAAGTGAGAACATCTACATATGAAACTGTTAGACATTTATGTATACTTATAATACAGATATTATTTATGTCATCTTGTACCTCATTATAACCCCATTGGATATTTAACTGCTCATTGTGCACATTGTATTTGTTTCAAAGATCTTTTACATATTTGTATTTTGTTTTTATTTTTGTAGGCTTCAGATATCCAGGCAAGGACAGTGGTACTTACCTGGTCACCACCTTCCAGTTTCATTAATAGCAAAACAGAAGAAACTACTGTACCAGAGCTCTGCATTTATGAAATTCTGGTCTCAAGTACTGGAAAAGATGGGAAATACAAAAGTGTTTATATGTAAGTATTTGCTAGGCTTTGCTCTTTCCAGTTATAGCACTAATTTCATTCTATTTTTTCCCAGTTTGTGCTTACATTTTGATCTCCAAGTTGATTTTCAATGCAGATAATTCAAATGCAGGCTGGTACATATTTCTGTCATATTCTCTAACTGGCCACATTCACATTTGGTTCTTCAGTAAGTTCCCTAGTAGATGTTAAATTTCATATAATTGTAATGTGGAACGCAGGGCCAAGGAATGGAGAAAGTTTTATTGTGAATTTACTCTTTAAATGTCTTATTCCTCTGAAGTCTTAGATTTAATTCATATATGTACAAGCTTTTTTTCTTCTATAAAATGAGGAATCATTTGGTACGTTAATCATTTCAAAAACCTATTGTTGTTTTCTTTCCTTTATTCTAAAGTATATTGCATACCAGGAAGCCTTAGAAATTGCTAGTGGCTAAAACTACGGCATTTATAATAACAATTTTTAAATCATTTCTGCCTTTATCCATAAAGGATAAAAATAAATAAATTATTATAGTTTAACATTATAGTTTAACCAATGCAAAGATGATTGTAAAAAAGGTGGATAGTTATTTAAATGATCATAACATAGAATACTGACTACATCAAACTGTTCAGTATCTTTTTTCAAATAATAGCTGCTAAGAAAAAAGGAAAGTGAAACTGGTCTCAGTGACTAACATTTTATTCTGTAAGGTTATAAAAATGCTTACCTTCTCTAATGAGACTTAGTGGTGTTTATTCATTTAGTTTTCATAGACGAAACCTATGTATGTGATAAAACAGGGAATGAAGACCCCTCACATAGAGATTTCATTTTTTTGCTAATGGTTATTTCTAGTTAGGTATTCCTGCTTGCTGACAGCAGTTTATTTCCACTTGCTGCCTGACCAGGGAGCACAAGAGGGACATTAGTCACCTTCTGTGTCCTATGCCAGGTAGTTGTTGGGGATCCCACAGCAACTCCTGAGAACAAGAGGGATGTCAGTCGCCTTTGTGTCCTATACCAGTCAGTCTTTGCAGATCCCACAGTAATTACTGAGCTTATGAACATATACTTTCATTGATGAGGCATGCTTATGTTTCATCATATGTTGGTTTTGATATGAAAAGCAAAGTAGCTGGCAGGCAGTGGGTGAATAGAAACATAAGAGACTTGGTTGAAAGAAATAGAATTAGGGAACAGTGATTAAAAGATGACAGAGGAAGAAGAGGAACATATGAGGACATACTGGTTTGTGGCTGCAAACCCAAATAATAGTTGTATGGTTATTTTAAGATGGATTTCATTATACTTAAAAATGTATGGACATAGGAAATACTTCAATTACAATTCATGGGACTGGGAAATGTATCCTAATGATAGAGTAGTTGTCTACCATGTATGAGGCCCTGATTCTACTGCAGAATAAAGTATGATCCACTTTTTCCTTATCTTCTCATTCACTTTAGCTGCAGAATTATAAATGAAGTTTCATGTTATTTCAAGTAAAATGAAAGTATGACTGAATTCATTAAAAACTTTCAGTTTTCAGTGGCATATATTATTCAGTATTTGCCTTGCAAAATAAATTTTTTAAGTAATTTTTATGTAATTTATTCAGTCATTATTTCCTTCTAACCACCCTCCCTAGAAAAGATATCTAGTTCTCATACTTGATATGTTTAGCATACCTTTTTAAAAAAAAATGTTTTTCTTATCTGAGAGAGAGACAAAAGCAAACAAATAGTAAGTATGGGTGCACCAGAGCCTCTTGCTGCTGCAAATGAACTCCAGACACTTGTGCCACTTTGTGCATCTGGCTTTACATGAGTACTGAGGAATCAAAGCCCAGCCATCAGGCTTTACAAACAAAGGCCTTTATCCACTGAGCCATCTCTCTCTAGTCCTACCCTTTTTGTTTTTAAGTAGTATGAGGATACATGGTTAAAGTTTGACACATTTTCCAATGGCATAAATTCTAGCAGAATCTTCAATGTGATTGTAGTTGGTACAGAAGCAGTATAATTTCACGTTACCACAACTATAGAATATATAATGCTTTGTATAGCCTTTCTAAATGCTTTATCAGACATTGAAATACTAATTTTCCCCCCCCAGAGGAGAAGAAACAAGTGTTATTTTAAATGATCTCAAACCAGCCACTGATTACCATGCAAAGTAAGGAACATCTTTTATATGTTGCTTTCATATGCTACAACATAAGCTAGGCTTTGATTTGGGGTTTTGTTTAATGATTTTCTTCTTTTTTTAATATATTTTATTTGTTTGTTTGTTTGTTTGTTTGTTTGTTTGTTTGTTTATGGGAGAGAGAAAGAGGTAGAGAGAGATTGAGAGAGAATGGGCACATCAGGGCCTCCAGCCACTGCAAATGAACTCCAGATTCATGTGCCTCCTTGTGCATCTGGTTTACATGGGTCCTGGGGAATCGAACTAGGGTCCTTTGGCTCTACAGGAAAACGCCTTAACCTCTAAACCATCTTCTCCAGCACCCTTAATGATTTTCTTTAAAAATCTAAACTATATTTGGGACTATAAACATGGAATTCTATTTCCCTATTGGCACAATTATCATGATATCTCAAAAATATTTAACTCAAGTTTAAATCTTATAGCATAGAAAGGGCTTATCACCTGTTATGGGACATAGGGAATGGAATGAATCTATAGAATATATCTCTAATATCTCATTTACTACTGAAAACTTGAAATTTTTATAAAACAGAATTATAAATAATACTTGGCTGATACTCATGTATTTTACAACATTTTGCTTTGGAAAGAGTTTTTGAGAAAATAAAGTTCTTAGAATTATATGACTTTTAAGAGGAGTAACTCAGATAATATCTTATGGGTTTTTCCAGCGTATTTGATCAAAATTCACTTTATGGCTTCCCCATCAGGGGCTCAATACTTAAATCACTCAGCTTTTGAAAAAAAAAAATTATGTTCTTTTCATTCATTGTTAGTGTATTCCTCTTAAACATTAACATTTCAAGTAAATTTTCTGTAATTAAACCCCAAGTATTGTCCAACCTAATGTATTTCAAACTATGGATTACAACCATTATTGAATAATAAATTTAATTATGTGGCTTTTTCAGCATTTTATGTCAATATAATAGAATCAAATAAAATAGAAAGTATCAGTATATTCAGAATATCGTTGTGTAAAATTTGTTGCATGTGTTTGTAAATACATATATACAGAGGCATAGTTATATCACTATTTGAAGTGTGATTCCTACTTTGGATTGCAATAAAAATTTATGGTGGTGCACTCCTTTAATCCCAACACTTGGGAAGCAGAGGTAGGAGGATCACTGTGAGTTTGAGGCCACCCTGAGACTAGTGAATTCCAGGTCAGCTTGGGCTAGAGTGAACCCCTACCCCCTACCTCAAAAAAAATCACTAATTTGTACTAAGCTAAACTTTTCTAATACTCATAATTTGATGTATTTAGAAGGTACCTTGTAATGTAAATACTTAAAAGCTGATGCTGTTGAAAGTAGGATAGAATGATTCCAGAGGGCAAAACTCTTGTATCACCTTATCACCACAGAGTGCAGGCAGAGTCAAATTGTATAAAGGGAACTCCTTCAGAAGCTGAAAGCTTTACTACTTTGAGCTGTGAACCTGACATACCTAATTCACCAAGGATAGCCAATCGGACCAAGAACTCACTTACTCTGCAATGGAAGGTAAGCAGATTCTGTAGAGTATTGTTAACTAGTCATTTCTTCCTTTTTTGTCTCCATTTCCTAATAGTATTAAATGCCAGTTGTTTTTGTTTAAGCTAAGTAACTTATTCTTGTCATTACATGTATGAAGTGGGCATTTGTTTCTTGAACTTTCAGATAACTCTCATTGATTTATAGCAAAAAAAGAGATTGATTTCTAATTCCTAGTCCTTATTATATTGTACCTGTGATGACGCTGAGATTTGTAACAATAATTATCAATCTAGTAGTTTATATTTTGTAGTGATGCTTTTGTATCCAAGATTTTACCCTAAAATATCAACATAATGCCTTAAGAGAGAAATGTTGCTTTTAATAAAATAATGTATATTCTAACACATAAATGTATTGGTGGAAAAAAGTTTTTCTGAGCAAAGTATGAACAACCAGGAGCACAGATTCAGACTGCCTGAATAACATGCTCTACCTTGGAAGTGGTTACATAACCTTTTTATAGCTGCAAAATAAACAAAAGTTCTAAATCGAAGCATTTATAAATACAGTGATGGGAACATCAAGTGCATTACGACAAAGTAGGAAAGTCTGTGCTATAGATTCTAGATGCTATCTGATGACATTCTTAGCTCTTGGGTCCTTAATGGCCTGCTAACAATACATTCCAAAGGTTTTACGTGAATCAAAAGAAACTATCAAAAGGTCAGATACACAGATATGAGCAGTGAATGGTTATTAAGGGAACTAACATAGCTAAGATAATTTTGGCTTGGGTCTGTTTCATTCCAACTCTCCATTACTAAGTTATATTGAGCTTTGTACAATCTTCAAAATAGATGTAGTTGTTTTTTTTTTTTTTTTCAACGAGTGTCATCATATGAATGTTTGGCCCCTGGTACATAAGAATATATGAGACAGATATGATACATGGAATTTGTCATTCATATCCCATGGACATCATTAGCATAGGTGACATGGTTTTCTGAAATTGTATAGGTCTTAGTAAATTTCTGAACAGAATTAAATATGCCAAAGTGCACAGTAGTTACATTTTGGGAAAGTGCAATGTCTGATCAAGCCCAAAAGAGGGGGAGTGAAAAAGGAAAAACTCATAAAATGAGATTAGGCTCAAAGCTCTGATAATTATGAACAGATATTTCACCTATAGGGACATCCAGCAGGACATGTTCCTAGGTAAAGGAACAGTTTCTTACTGTACTAACTGGCTCATGAACTCTACAGGACCGAGCACACTTCTGTCCACCTAGTAACTATCAGCTCTTTTCTTCCTTGTCATCATTTATGATCAAGCCAAATTTCAAAACATACTCTAGAAGGAAATACTATCCCTATTAGCAAATATTGATTTGCTGTGAGATATAACTACTCATCTTGACTAATCATAACTCATACTTCAAGGGCAAAACTTTTCTTCTGAAGCTGTAATGGGGCTATGAGAGTTGAGGAGAAGTCCTTGAACTCCAGGCCCTGAGTTCATGTCTGTTTTTTACCCAAAGAATTGAGATAAACCATAGTGAGAAGGATAATTCATAAAATGGTATACTTTATTCAAAAATATCAGGAATATAAGGGAGAGGAAGGGTTTGAGAACTGAGAAAGGGAAAGTGGATATACCCATATGGCCCGTGAGCCCATGTGAGAGAACAAGCATGGGCCTTGGAAACAAAAATGTGAAAGGGGTTTTTTCTTTTTATAAAAGGGCACGTGTGCTTTCAAAGTATGCTGTGCTGTGCTATGTGGCTTTTGGCTTGTGCTTCTCTCTGTGTGTCTGAACCTGTGAAAGCAGACCAGCTTCTTCTGTCATTATGGAACTTCCCCTGGAAGCTTCAAAAAATCCCTTCCTCCACTTAAAAAAAAAAAAAAAAAAAAAAAGGAAGCCAAAAAAATAATAGCAAAGAAATACCCTTTCCCACTTTGGCAGCTTGCCAGACTGGGAAGGTGTGAGCAGCCAAAGAGCCAAAAAGGAAAATTCCCTCTCCCCGAGCCCAGGTAAGAGATTTTGAGTCCAGATCTGGAAGAAGTTGACACACCTTTGTCAAGTCTCAAAGCCCATTGGCCTGGGCTCAGGGAAGGTGTTCACCCACACCTGAGTGGGGTGCACGCTCTAGAGAGAGATCTGGTTGAGTGAGATGAGCATATGGCTGGGTCCTGCAATTGAGTGGGGGGAGGGGGGGAGCTGAGGTAGGCATGTCAAGGGTATGATGTAAGGTTCCTCCCTTGAGAGCCTGTCTTAGCTAGCTATCTGACTAGTCCTTCTCAAAGCTTTGAAAAATTGAGCTTGCTACTTATCCCAAACTTGCTATCTAGCCTGATAGTCCCCATTTCTGAGGATATTTAAGATTTTGTGTAATTAAAAATGCTATTAGTACACATCAATCAAGTATTTAAGTATGTGTACATATATGTGTGTATATATGTGCATATATTCATTATACTCACATTTTATATGTATATACATTTTCATGTGTTAATAGAAAGCTTGACTAATTTTATTCCTTATTACATTGCCTGTAGCATTTTACTGATGAATATGCTTTAGCTTTCCAGTTTGTTGGTGGATTCAGGACAGCAAGTCAGGTCCTTTCATATAGACTGGGATTTCTATAGGTCAGTGCTCTTCAATTTCTGTAGTGAACAACAGACATCCTAACAGCCCATACAAGATGTAGACAGTGATATGTCTTCAAGTTGTCTACAAAGGTTGCCCAGTCCTGGACACTTCTAGAAATGGCTCTGTAAACAGTAGTTATCAGGGTGGTTGAAGAAAAATTATCATTGTCATTGGAGACAATATTCAGATTTATTGATAATATTGAGTAGGTAGTTTCTGTTCAGTATTCTGGAACTTAACAATCTTAGTTCCTAGCTTAGAGTTTTAGTGATTTGATATCCAACCTTTTGAATCTGTTGCTTCACAATCTAAAAGTACTTCGGTTGAGGGGGGTGGTTAACATGGCTTAAGAACATGTTTGGGCAACAGTTAATAGTGGTGTCTTATCCAGTGATATTGAGTTTGCCAGTGTAATCGTGACGGGAAAAAGCTGAAGTTGGTCCTTTATTGTCAGGAACATCTATGGACCCTAGAATACTGTTTGTTAGGAATAGTAGCTTGGGGTTAAGTAAACCAAAATTCTTCTTTCTTTTCTGTATTGGGAAACTGTGGATTGAACCTAGGGCCTTGTATGTGTTAGGCAAAAACTCTACAAATTACACCTTCCCGGAACCTTTATTAGGCAGGGTTTCACTAAGTTTCTCAAGCAGTCCTTGAACTTGTTTTCCGACTGCCTCAGCCTCTCAAATAGCTGAGATTATATGCCTGCACCATGAGGCCCAGCCCCATCATCCTTCATAAATATATTGATTAGGGACAGTTTGCTGTCCCTAACAGAGGCCTCTGTTTCCTCTTTTGTAACATTTGAGTCATAGAATTGATGTAATGATTATGTGAGATAAGATAAAACACCTTACACATAATAGTTTCCCCTCCAACTTATATAAAAACTGGAAAATTGTTAAAAGTAGGTAATTTAAGGGGCTTTATCATGTAAAAAATTAAAGAAATAATGAAACTTTACCAACTAGACTAAAGCAATCTGGAGTCGTTATTTCTTGGGAAACATATGCTTATGCTCTGTCTTCCTGCTGAGAAATTACAGTCTCTGTCCTTGGAGTCTCTTCCTCTGTTAGAAAAGATTGAAGTTTTCCAAGAATATTTTCTTTGTCCCTTTTTGTTGTATTCACTTTGAACTACCATTACCAAGCCAGTCAGGTGGATGCTACTCTTAGGAACAATATTTTTACATTTTTAATGCAAGATATGTGTTAATAATACTCAACCAACAACCAAGGTTTCTGTGTCCTAAAAAGTTATAAGAATATATTTAAAATATCTAATATCTAAGTATATTTAATTACTACTCCCACAATTAGTAATATATAACAACTGGGTATAATACAGAAAATTATAGAAGTTCTATGCAAAACCATTTCAAAAGTTAAATTAAGCCGGGCGTGGTGGCGCACGCCTTTAATCCCAGCACTCGGGAGGCAGAGGTAGGAGGATCACCATGAGTTCGAGGCCACCCTGAGAATACAGAGTGAATTCCAGGATAGCCTAGCCTACAGTGAAACCCTGAAAAAACAAAAACAAAAAAAAGTTAAATTAAAGGCCAGGCATCGTGGTGTACTCTTTTAATCCCAGCACTTGGGATGCAGAGGTAGGAGGATTGCTATGAGTTCAAGACTAGCCTTAGGCTACATAATGAATTCAAGGTCTGCATGGGCTAGAGCAAGACCCTACCTCAAGAAAGCAAAAAAAAAAACCCAAAAGTTAAATTGTTGCAAGTCTCATTTAATTGTCTCCAGATAGGTGATGAAAATGTAAGAACATTAGTGATCATTTATCTTAAGAGAAATTGGTTGAAATTATAGGAAGAAAACTGTTAGAAATGAGACTGAAATTCTTCATTTCAAGAGTGATTAAATACTACAGCGAAATACTAAGGGAGATTTTCCCTAAAGGTGAACAAGTTACTGAATCACTAGTCTCAGGTGATGGGAACATTGATTCTAGAAGAAGAGATCCAGACATTGTGCTTTCCTGGATTGCCTTTCAAAACCCTAGTTCAAGCCAGGTGTGGTGGCACACGACTTTAATCCCAGCACTCAGAAGGCAGAGGTAGGAGGATCATCATGAGTTCAAGGCCATCCTGAGACTACATAGTGAATTCCAGGTCAGCCTGGACTAGAGTGAAACCCTACCTCAAAAAAACAAACAAAAAAAAAACCTAGCTCATCACAAAAATATTCAATATACTTTCTAAATTAAATATTTTTTTAAAAGATGCAAATTTAAAGCTGATCAAGCCTTATAGGTAACATTGTTTTGCTTATTTTGAAAATTAAAATAATTCTCCCTAAAAGAGATTACTCAGTATTCAGCACACTTTGGCCTCTTGCTTTGTTTTTCTATGGACTTTAAGTCACAGAGAACATCTGCAACATAAAATAGATTCCTTAACATCACCACAATATTATTCATGACTACTAATTTCTATTACTTTTTTTTTTTTTTTTTTGGTTGTTTCAGGCACCTAGTGACAATGGTTCTAAAATCCAAAGCTTTATTTTAGAATGGGATGAGGTAAGTCAACTGAATCTTTTTTAATGGTTAAAATACTGTATGTGTCTTCAAAAAGAATAATGCTTTTATCTGAGTTCTCAGTGGTCTTAGAAAACATTATTGTGCCGGGCGTGGTGGCGCATGCCTTTAATCCCAGCACTCGGGAGGCAGAGTTAAGAGGATCCCCATGAGTTCAAGGCCACCCTGGGAATACAGAGTAAATTCAGGTCAGCCTGAGCTAGAGTGAGACCCTACCTCGAGGAGGAAAAAAAAAAAAGCATTATTGACTTATCCTCTCTATGTTTTATGGGAGGGGGGGTTGTTTGTGTTTTCAAGTAAACTACCAACAAAAAACTGGGATTGGCATATCTTGTCTAGTAAGTACAAGGCTTGGAATTCGATCCCCCACACCAAAAAGGAAAAAATATATATATATATTTGACATAGGGTTTCACTCTAGCCCAGACTGACCTGGAATTCACTGTGTAGTCTCAGGGTGGCCTTGAACTCAAGGCGGCCCTCCTACCTCTGCCTCCCAAGTGCTGGGATTAAAGGCATGCGCTACCACGCCTGGCTAATAAATAATATTTTTATAATTAGCTTAATGAAAACACATCAGCCTTAATGGCAAGGTTAGTCATTTCTTGTAGCTGCCATAACACATTACAATAAGCCTGGTGACTTAAAACAACATACTTATTCTCCCACAGTTCTCAAAGCCAGAAATCTGAAATGGTTTTCACTAGGCCAAAATCAGTATTTCAGTGTGGTCTTGCTACAAAGGCTCTAGAGTGGCCTTTGTTTTCTTGTTTTGACCAGCTCTTGTAGGCCCCATTTCCATTAATACAGCATGTCTTCACAGAGTCTTCCAATCTCCTGCTTCCCTCTTAGATGCCTATTTGTGTGATTGCATTTAAGGTTCATCTAGACAAAGAGTAATCTTTTTTTTTTTTTTTTTTTTTTTTGGTTTTTCGAGGTAGGGTCTCACTCTAGCTCAGGCTGACCTGGAGTTCACTATGGAGTCTCAGGGTGGCCTTGAACTCACGGCGATCCTCCTACCTCTGCCTCCCGAGTGCTGGGATTAAAGGAGTGTGCCACCACGCCCGGCTTCAAAGAGTAATCTTCTGTCTGAAGATCCTTAATCTAACTACATTGTTCAGTCCTGTGACAGTATAAGGTAGCACTAAGAGAGTCTAGGCTTAGCCCTGGACACCATTGGTTAGTCCCAGCAAGCGTACTGGACTGTGTAAGTTTAACACATTGTTTTGCTGTCAGTTATCTTGTTCTCTCTTGCCTTGCTGCTTATGCAAAGCTAAGAGAAAAAGCCAGAGAGTAGAGGAAATGTTATTGATATTTTAGAAACTCGGCAGCATGTTAAAATAAAATAATAAAGCATGACTAAGGAGGTTTTACTATAAAAGTTCTAAGAGAATTCAGAATAATATTTTTGTTAGCATATCACATTAATATAGAAGAAAACCGTAACATCATCATAAATGATGGGAGGGTATTTGATAAAATTTAGCACTCATCCCCGGTGAAACTCAAAGCAAACTAAAACTAAAAAGCTAATTCATTATTTGATAATATTTATACCATTATTTAATATTTAAGAAGGTATAATTAATGTAAACTTGAAACTGAAACTGCGATCACAGCCATAGTGTAGGGAGCAGAATCATCATGATTCAGAGACGGTATGATTTTTGTGTGCAGATCATTCAGGAGGCATTAGTAGGATGATTCAGTTAAAAAGCCAAGTACAGTTTTTCTTTGAAGAAGTACACTGTGTACCCTCTCCCTCTACCAGCACTATAAAGAAAATTAGATGGAGATTGAGGAACTTGTCCACTTTATTTTATACCTAGAATTTCTAAACTTCCGTTTCTTAGCTGGCCTGGCTTCTTTCTCTCCTTTCCTACTGTCTTTTATTAGCCTCTTCTCTCTGCTAGAATTCTTTCAGTATTAAGTGTAAGTGGTAGCTGCTCCAGATACTTTAAAGATGCTTAACAGTATCTTGGTGGAGGTTTGGGGATAGATTTTTTTATAGTTATTTGCATAGAACTTTTCATGGGTCGAGGGAAAGTTGTCAAAGGTCTCCCTATTACCACTACTACCCATCTTCCTTGGAGATTATCAGATACATATTGCATTATAGCCAGAGATTTAGTAATAGCTAAAATACTATACTTAATTCTAAAAGCTACTCAAGTAACCTTTTGTATAGCTGCTTTCTGGGTTTTGAATTCTATATTTACTGAACTATATCATATATGTGATGTTCAGCTCTTCTCTTAAGATCCATGACTTATATGTGGCAGAAATTACTTTAAATGTATAATACTGTCAAGAAATGGATATGGATTCACCCCTTTTACAGTAATGTATATGGATGTATAATAACTAACCATTTCTTTTAGGGTAAAGGAAATGGAGAATTTTGTCAGTGTTACATGGGCTCCCAGAAGCAATTTAAAATTACTAAACTGTCACCAGCAATGGCTTATAAATTTAGATTGTCAGCAAAAAATGACTATGGTACAAGGTAAGATATTTTATAAAATAAGGTATATTTTTTAAATTATTCAGTCAGCTCCATAAGTATGATTATCCAGTCCAAATTATAAACAAATTACATAAAAATATGCTTTACTTTGTTGGAACAGTTTTTACATTATTAGTCTAGCAAAAGCTAGGAAAGAATGTTATGTAGCTATAGAGGAACCACAGTAAACATAAAAATTAGCAACTTTTTCTATTTCAAATATATATTAAATCTTAACATATAATTTAGTGGGTGTTTTTTTTTTAATCCTCGCCATGTGTGCTTAATGGTTTTATTTACAGCCTAGTGGATTCCAGAAGTAACTGAGGTACCTGATATAAATAGAAAGGTCTTTTTTTAAAAAATTAAGAACTTACTATATGAACATATCCTATGTTGGTTCTATTTCCCTTTATGTTCTCCTCTTATATTCCCTATTCCCTGCCCCCATTTCACTGAGAGCCCTCCTCAGTGGGGTTATTGGTATTTATCTTGGGGTTATGTATGCATCAGTCAGTCTCTGTGGGGAGAAGACAACACCTTAGGATACTCTTTCCCATCCTATGGGTCTTAGAATTTTTCTGCCCACTTTTCCGTTCCACATTGTTCCCTCAGCGTTGGCAGGGGTGTTGAGCTCTCCACAACCTTTGGGTTTCTGCTTCAATAAATTTTCAGTGTCTTCAGTATAGCCTGCTGCCTAGCATGTGACAGTCTGCCTCTTGTACATCTGCAAGGTCCCAGGAGACAGAGGAAATGGCAGTTAACATGAGTGCTGCTCTCAACTGCTATCCAGAAAGGTCTTTAATGAAAGACAGAGAGAGTATGAGCACAGCACAGCCTCTTGCTGTGACAAACAAACTCAAGATTCGTGTATCCCTTTTGCATCTGGCTTTACATGGGAACTGAGAAATTGAACCCAGGCAGGCAGACTTTGCAAGCAAAAATTTTCAACCACTGAGCCATCTTTCCAGCCCTAGATTCATATTGATTTTTTTTTTTCCTGGAGGTGTCTCTGCTTACCTTTATAGGTATAAATTTAATTCCACAATTTGCATTTTCTGTGTTATATGAATGTCATTATATGGAACTGTGTTTAAAATGCACATCATATATACCAATAGATGGGTATTACTGTGATTCTATCTTTTCTACAAGACAATGTACGTTTCTTTACTGACTGGATATATTATATAGACTTAAAAATATGAACAAAAGTACACATTTAAAAGAATAATAATTCATGGGCCTGGGGAGATGGCTCAGTGGTTAAAAGCTCTTGTTTCACAAGCCTGATGACTGGAGTTTAAATCCCCAAAATACATAAAGCTGTATGGGTATCTGTGATCCCAGTGTGCCTTTGGCAATGGGAGAGAGATTCATACTCCCAAACTCATGGGCAGGCTAGTCTGGCATTCTCGGCAGCAAAAACGTAAAACCCTGTCTCAAACAAGGTGGAAGACAAAGACTGATATCCAAAGATTATCCTCAGACTGACCACACACACATAAACCAAATACTAATTTATTGTCTGACTGAGTGAAGACTATAGCTTAGGGCTCTTACCTAGCATGCACAAGGCATTGATCACCACAGTAAGAAAATTAAAACCTTCATTTTCAAATAATATTTTCAAAAATTTGTTCTTGCCTAGCATGATGGTACATGCCTTTAACCCCAGCACTCAGGAAGGCCCAAGTAGGAGAATCACTGTGAGTTTGAGACCAGCCTGAGACTACACAGTGAATTCCAAGTCATCGTGGGCTAGAGCGAGACCCTACTTCAAAAAAAATAAAAAATAAATAAAAATGTTCTTTAGCTTAAAAAAAAAAAAAACTTGCTATCATTCTCCGAAAAACTGTTTGTTTCAACAGCGGCTTTAGTGAAGAAGTCTTATATTACACCTCAGGCTGTGCCCCTTCTATGCCAGCAAGTCCTATATTAACCAAGGCTGGAGTTACTTGGTTGTCCTTACAGTGGAGTAAACCTTCAGGAACACCATCAGATGAAGGAATTTCTTACATATTAGAGATGGAGGAAGAAGCATCAGTAAGTATGAATGTGTCATTTAAACAGAAGATTCAATAAACATTGCCTCTATAGTTAGGTCCTTTCCCAAGTCCCTTGAGCCTTAGTTTGTTATTGTTTGGGAGGAATTGGAAGTGAGAGAGAACTTGTCTTTTGTTTTCTGGCTATGTTAAAAGAGCTTTGGGTTCTGCTTTGTTTTGGTTTGGTTTTGTGGGTGCCTGGAATCAACATAGACTGCACTTTTGAGGATACCACCATTTTGGTGATGAGGCCTTGGGTTCCATCCCCAGCATGAAGCACCCTAAAATGAGATGAATGAGATGAGGTGAGGTAAGTTGCAGATAGGTAGGTAGGTAGATAGATGCATACATTAATCAATTTAGGAGGAAATAAAGGGAAAGATCACTGCAGTTTCCTGGACACAACAACTTTAAAAGATGAGCAAATGTTAATCCCCAATTATTTTCATATTACTACTTGTAAAGTGCCACTGAAGATGTTAAGAATCTTATAGGAGTTAAGTTGTACCACCTGAATCTAGTCTCCGGCCTCCCATCCTATAAACTAGAACCTAAGAACTGCTAACCCAAAAAGCCAAGTTTTATTCTTTATATATTTTATTTATTTATTTATTTAGAGAGAGAGAGAGAGAGAGAGAGGCAGATAGAGAGATTGGGCATGCCAGGGCCTCCAGACACTGCAAATGAACTCCAGACACATGCACCACCTTGTGCATTTGGCTTACATAGGTACTGGGGAATTGAACCTGGGTCCTTAGACTTTGCAGGCAAGAGCCTTAGCTACTAAGCCATCTCTCTATCCCCCAAGTTTTATATTTGAATGAGGAATTAGGTAATGGCTACACAATCTTGTGAATATACTATAAATCTTTAAATTGTATACCTCAAATTGGTTTATGGTATTTTGAATTAGATTTCAAGTAACAAAGTATTGTCATTGGGACTATAAGTAGCAATAAGTAATCTTGAGTATGTCTGGGCCCATCCACTCAAGCTAAAAGTATCAAGAAAAAGAGTTCAGTCACAACACTTAATCCAAGATGAAGAGGAGCCTGCTTAGATGTCTATTGAAAATATTGTTTTCCCTTCCCAGGGATATGGTTTTAAGCCTAAATATGATGGAGAAGATCTTGCTTACACAGTGAAAAATCTGAGGCGTAGTACTAAGTATAAATTTAAGGTAAACTTTAAAAGTCCTTAAGAGATTTGTTTCTTGTTTCTACTGTTCTTATTATGCTAATGCAAAATACATAGTTTGTTCTTTGACTTTAATTTTTTTTTATTTTAATGAGAGCTAGAGAGAGAATTGGTACACCAGGGACTCCAGCCACTACAATCAATCTCCAATCTCCAGACTCATGCATGATCTTGTGTGCATGTGTGACCTTGTGGCTTATGTGGGTTCTGGGGAGTCAAACCTGGGTACTTATGCTTCACAGGCAAATGCCTTAACCACCAAGCTACCTCTCTAGCCCTTGAATTTAAATCTTAATCTGACCTTTTCTAATGAGCTTTTGTATGTTACTTTCATATTATGTAACAGTACTTCCTATATTCAAAACATTAATATTTTGTGGGGCTCTTATTTGCATGATATGAATATACATCTTATACCATATGGACGTTGTTAAAACATACTTGGAGTATGACTCTTGGCAGTGATACCAAAAAAATAATTCCATATTTTTCATACTACATCATACCATGGTACAGAATTTCACTTTACCCCATTACTAGTAGTCACTCTAAGGGGATGTCAATCATGTTTCTTTATTATAAAGTTACTGTTTGCCTTTGCTAGTAATATGTGCTATGTACTCTGTAGACATCTTGTTACTTATCAGATTTTCTTACTGGCTTCTAACACCCAGTGATAGTTCTTGCCTTAATCAACTCTTATGATAGATAATGCCAAGTAGTCATTTTTACATTTTCTAATTCCACTCTGGCTTGCTTGAGGCAGTGGCAGACTGAAGATTCCTCTAAGGAGACTTGTGAAATTTATCCTTCTTCTCATAGCATCATTTTGGCTCTTTGACTTAGTCAGTTATGGACATTGTTATTTTATAACAGGCAGTGCTTGAATTAGCTAATATTGCAGTGACTCTGAGCTTAAGTATTTGTACAAAGGTTTTCCCAGAAATGCAACAGGATGCTTAAGTTCATAAACCCAGTATTTAAATTTTCCTATCAGAGTTTGTTTAATAAAATCATTCTAACTAAATGATAGAAAGCATTATCAATGATTTTAATTATTAAACAGCAGAGAGAAATTTTAATGCTCCTGAAGAACTGGAGAAAGAAAACCTTAGTAATAGGAAATCTGATTATATAATACATAATTATATTTATTTTGCCTTATTTTATAATCAGTTCATATTAAAAACTACTTATGAGTCTAGGTCATTTTGTTTGCCAAGTATAGTATTCATATTTATAAAATATCTGTCAAATATGTGCATTGGATCCAGGTTATTTTTGTTTGTTTGTTTTGTTTTTTACTGATTTTTTTTTCAGCCATGATCAAAGTAGGTAGATCAAAGTAGGTACCTAGATTGTGCATTTGGTTTAGAAATTCAGCAGAGGTGTCAAGCCTTTTTATATTGTCATCTACAAACACACTAGGCTGAATTCATAGTTATCCTGGGATGTATGCAGCCCATGGGTTAGACATGTCTAATTCCTCACAGGTCTTCTAAGGAGGAAGTTCCTAATATATTTATAATTTGTCAAGTTTATGAAAACTTTTTAAATTCTGTTACTATGTAAAACTGAGGTGTTGGTGACACAGAATACAAAGGGAAACAAACATAAATATATATTGAATTATTTACTGCTACCCTTCAGGCCACTGGCAATCTGATGCTTTGTTTCCCAAATTTCCTAAGAAATTGTTTTTCAAGCAGCAGGGATTCTTAGGGCCAAGCACTTTGAACTAGGAACCTTCCATACTTAGACCTTAGCTTGTTTCTTATTTTTAAGGAAGGTGGAGAGAAATGGAAACAATATCTGGATTTATCAGGTTTTCTTAGTGTTCCTTAATGGTATACATCAGCATTTATGACAATACATGACAGTCATGTTCCTTTCGTATTCTTCATCTGGTCTGTAATCATTAGAATCTGTCCTCCTTTCTCCTTTACCCTGTTTGAAAGGTGCCTTAGCAAAGTCTTTAACTCTTTTTAGTGTACCCCTTTCTCATTTTAATATGTCACCGGCTTTTCCATGGGAAATTGTGGTACTCCATTTTGCTACATTTTGAAAGTGAGAAGAAACCATTAAATACAATGTATTCACAAGGCTAAGGGAATTGGGTTTCATCTTATGGAGAGAGAGTCAAAGAATTGCTGCACCTAAGTAAGGGATAAGCAAAGCAATCCTAAAAGCCCTTAAAGAATCATCACATTATACTTTGTTCCTTCAGTGCATGTGCTGTTTGTGTCAAAATGTGAGTCTACCCTTGTATTCCCAGAACTAACTCTAGAAGTCACTATAGTCATTATATGCCAAGTTTATAATGAAGAAAAGTAATTCCCAAAGGGATAAACATCTGAAATCTATTTTTTCATTTGAGCAAGCTTTTTTGCTCACTGCTTTGTTCATTAAGCCAGTGTCATTAGGTATTAAACATTAAGTCTTTGTGTTCTCATTACAGGTTATTGCTTATAACTCAGAAGGTAAAAGTAATCCCAGTGAAACAGTAGAATTCACTACCTGCCCTGATAAACCAGGAATACCTGTTAAACCTTCAGTTAAAGGAAAGATACATTCACACAGTTTTAAAATCACTTGGGGTAAGATATTATGTATGTTTATGCTTTAATACTTTTGTGTTTGATTAAACAATTTTAATAGGAAGATAATTTTTAATATTTAAGAGTCTATATAGACAAGCCTTGTAAACAAATCACCATGCCTTTGGCTGGAAATTTAATACATCCAATCTACCCTTAGAAGAGGAAAAGACAAAAAGATAACAGCTAGTTCAAAATTTAAATTATGTTTTATACCTACATTACTATTTTTTTTTCAGCCATGACCAAAGTAGGTTGTTCAGTAGTACTCTGCCAGTCAGAGGAGGAATGACCAGAGTCAAGGAAAGTTGTTCATTTAGAAGAAAGAGATGCTGTTGATCTATACCATTATCTAAGTTTGTATTTTCCTGCAGAAAGCCTTACCCTAAGTTCATTATTGTTAATCAATTTAAAATTTAATAAAATTTGGTTTTCTAAGGCATGCTATGATGATCTTCCTATTTTAGTCTCAGTTGATCAATAAAGGTTTGGGTTTTTTTTATTGTTTGCTTGTTTTGGTTTGGTTTAGTTTTTCGAGGTGGAGTGTTGCTGTAGCCCAGGCTGACCTAGAATTCACTATGTAGTCTCAGGGTGGCCTCGAACTCATGATGATCCTCCTTTCTCTGCCTCCTGAGTACTGGAATTAAAGATGTGCACCACCATGCCCAGCCTCAATAACATTTTAATTACAGGCAAAATGAAAAGAGATATTTAAATAAATTAGTTAGCACAAGCTAGTCATTAAGAAATGCATCATTCATTGGCAGTCTTTTTGTGGGAAGCTATATGCTCACAGATACTAAGTGTAGGCTTGGCATAAGAGCTATAAGACTGAACAGGGTCAGCACTGTGTAATATGAAAGATTACTGAACTTGAAGCCGTAGTCACTTGGGTCATGTTGGCTCACGGGAGAAGTAAAAATCAGTTAATTATAAACATTCATTGCACATCTGCTTTAATGATATAGCAAAAATTATATATACTTTATCACTGCCTGAAGAATTTATACCAATTTAAAATGTCACTGGATTACAAAATATTTACAGATTTCAAACCACTTTAGAATCTAAAAAAAAATGGAGTAAACATTGGGAATATGGTAAATAATTGAAAAGCAGATGACAATTGCATAAGCTAATGATGTATAAAAACTAATAATTAAAGTGTCTCAGGTGAATGTTCTTTTTAAACAATCCTAGCTTGGTATTGTATTTATAGGGTTTTCTGTGGGGTTTGTGTGTGCACATGTTCATATGTTTGTGAGAGCAAATTGAGGGAGTTGTGCATGCATGTGAAGGCAAAAGATAGACATTGCGTATGTCTCTTCCTCCATTGCTCTCCACTGTGTTCTTTGAGACCAGGTTTCTCATTGAACCAGAAACTCACAGATCCTGTTAAACTAGCTAGCCAGTGAGCCCCAGAGATTCCCTTTCTCCACCAGCATTGGAGTTGCAGCTGTACACTACCACCACACCCAGCATACCACCACACCCAGCATTTTTCATGGGCACTAAGAATTCAAACTCAGATCCTCATGCTTGCATAGCAAGCTCTTCACTCACTGAGCCATCTCCCTAGCTCCTTTACTGTGTTTTTTATATTATGTCTACTTTTCCTAATACCGCTTTTTTTTTTTTTTTTTGATAGATCCACCAAAAGACAATGGAGGGGCACCCATCAATAAGTATGTAGTGGAGATGGCAGAAGGTTCTAATGGTAAGAATAACTATTTAAAATTTTTAGATTTATTTTAGTTAATCTCTATTCCTGAATATTTACATTTTATATCTTTGCTGTTTCCGTTTGCTACTATTAAAAATATATGCTTAAGCCGGGGGTGATGGCACACGCCTTTAATCCCAGCACTCAGGAGGCCGTGGTAGGAGAATCACCGTGAATTTGAGGCTACCCTGAGATTACCTAGTGAATTTCAGGTCAGCCTGGGCTAGAGTGAGACCCTACCTCGAAAAACCAAAAAAAAAAATGTATATGTATGTATGTGTGTGTACACACACACACACACACACACACACACACATATATGCTTTACTGTGAGTTGTCCTTGGTTTTTTGGTTTGTAACAGTTAGGATTTTCGCCTATTATAATTCACTTCAAGACTCCAGAAATGCAGCAGGGCATGGTGGCACACGCCTTTATTAATCCCAGCACTCGGGGGGCATAGGTAGGAGGATCGCCGTGAGTTTAAGGCCACCCTGAGACTACATAGTTCATTCCAGGTCAGCCTGGACCAGAGTGAGACCCTACCTCAAAAAAACAAAAAAAGAAGAAAAAACCCTCCAGAAATGCAGTGAATCTAATGTAAAACTACTATCTATATTACTGTACTTATGTTTTCTTTTTTTTTCTTCACTTATTTATAGCACTGAATTCTAGCCTACACAGACTGAGTCATTAGATATTGTGAACTCTTATAATGGTTATTCTGTTAGATTTATACCCAGTTGTACTAAAAATAAATTGTCTTCTAAAATTTAGCTTAAATTATTTTTTTATTCTTGATTCACCTGCTCAGCAATTTTTATCTCTGTAAAATGACCTATTTACTAAAATAATAATAATGTCTTAGTTATCCTTGGGTTCCTTATGATATTGGTTCTTTATATTCTTGTTATAATGTTATTACTAGATCAGTAAACACATTTAATGTGCTTAATTAAAAGTAAATTACCCTGGAAAGGATTATACTAAGTGCGGTAACCCAGGCCCAGAAAGCCAAGCGCCACATGTTCTCCCTCATATGTGGATCCTAGCTACAGATGATTGGGCTTCTGTGCGAGAAGGAAAAAACTCAGTAGCAGAGGCCAGTAAGTTAAAAAGGAGATAGAAAGGGAAGAGAAAGGAAGGGAGGAGGGCATTTATTAGGTTGGTATTGTATATATGTAAGTAGAAAGATTGAGATGGGGAGGGGATAAGATGGAGAATGGAATTTCAAAGGGGAAAGTGGGGGGGGTACTACCATGGGATATTTTTTATAATTATGGAAAATATTAATAAAAATTGAGAAAAAAATCTGGAAAAAGAAGGAGGAGGAGGAGGAGAAGAAGAAGAAGAAGAAGAGTAAATTACCAATCTAAACCAGAGTCTGTACAAAGTTACAGAGATATTTCAGTTCAACAAAGCCATACAGATTTGTTTGGGTTGCTAACTCATAAAGAAAATTAGATAATTTCCAGGAAACTCAAGACAAGCTTAAATTGTCCCTGACAAATTACATAAGCATGTATTTAGTCAAGCCTAGATATCTTCTGTGTCCTTGATACCTAAATGTTAAACATTACCTGTAGCTGATTGAACACAATTCTTCACCTTGCAGGAAACAAATGGGATATGATATACAGTGGTGCTACTAGAGAACATCTTTGTGATCGGCTGAGTCCAGGGTGTTTCTATCGTTTACGAGTTTACTGCATTAGTGATGGAGGCCAGAGTGCGGTAATACTTACGTTTAGATTTTTTTAAATTTGATCAAATGGGATAGGCTCACCATTTGCCATCTTTGAGTAGTGACATTTGTATGCAAATTTGAAAAAAAAATAATTTCTAACCTGAATGGTTAATTTTATAGTTATCAGAATATTCTAACATGGTATTTTCCTCATAGTATATATTTAGTGAATATGTTTTGTCTCATTGATGCTTAGCTTTGGAAAAACACAACATGAAAACACTAGAGAAGTTTTAGAAAGGTTAAATTTTAGGATGAGATTTAATAGCTATACCAAGCAGAAATAGAAATACTGATTTATTGCTCCATAAAATATGTGTGTCAGTAGGAATCATGAACTTTTTAAAAATTTATTTAGTTGAGAGCAACAGAGAGAGGGAGAGAGAGAATGGGTGCACCAGGGCCTCCAGCCACTACAAACAAACTCCAGATGCATGTGCCATCTTATGCATCTGGCTCACATTGGTGCTAGGGAATCGAGCCTTGAGCACTTAACCACTAAGCCATCTCTCCAGCCCAAAATCATGAACTTTTTAACACAGATATACTTATTTCAGAAAAGCTGGCCATTATTTTGTTATTAGAGACCCAATAGCTAAAGTAGATTTAAATGCCCCTGTGGCTGAAATATCTATCACATTTATAATATTCTGGAGAGGCATGGTTTTGTTTTGATTTTTTTTTTTTTTTTTTTTTTTTTGGAGATAGAGTCTTACTCTAGCCCAGACTGACAGGGCAATCCACTATGTAGTCTCAGGCTAGCCTCAAACTCACAGCAATCCTCCCCCTTCTGCCTCCCAAGTGCTGGGATTAAAAAGGTATGTACCTAGCCAGGCATGGTGGCACACACCTTTAATCCCAGCACTTGGGAGGCAGAGGTAGGAGGGTTACCATGAGTTCGAGGCCACCCTGAGACTACAAAGTAAATTCCAGGTCAGCCTGGGCTAGAGCAAGACCCTGCCTCGGAAACAAAAAAAAAAAAAAAAAAAAAAAGGCATGTACCACCATATCTGGCAATAGGCATAATTTTTATAAAAATGTTTTTCTTATTTGTGTTGTTTTTAATGGATCTAACCGAGAATCATTTCTTCGAGTATTCATAATGATATTTCTCAAATGAAATTTAGCACAGTAAAAACACTAGTTAAGAATGATTTGTGGGCCAAGCGTGGTGGCGCACTCCTTTAATCCCAGCACTTGGGAGGCAGAGGTAGGAGGATCGCTGAGAGTTCAAGGCCACCCTGAGACTACATAGTGAATTCCAGATCAGCCTCGGCTAGAGTGAGACCCTACCTCGGAAAAAAAAAAAAAAAAAGATTTGTGGGACTGGAGAAATAGCTTAGTATTAAGGCACTTTCCTGTGAAGCCTAAGGACCCAGGTTTGATTCCCCAGTACTCATATAAGCCAGATGCACAAGGAGGCACATGTGTCTGGAGTTCATTGCAGTGGCTGAAGGCCCTGGAGTGCCCATTCTTTCTCTTCTCTCTTTCAAAAAAATGAATAAAATATTTTTAAATACTTCTAAAAAATAATTTGTGGGGTCTGGAAAGATAGCTCAATGAGCAAAGTGCTTGACTTATAAACAAGAGGATCTGAGTTTGATCCCCAGTAGTCAACATAAAAATGAAAGGCATGCAAGCATATGCCTGTAATCCTAGTGCTGGGGAGGCAGAGACAGGAGACTGTCTAGCCTGAGTCCAGTCTAGCCTGATTAATGAGAGCCCCTGTCTCAAAAAAAATGGATGGCATTCCTGAAGATAACACCTGAGTTTGTCACATACACACAATCACACGTGCACTCACACTGCATGCAAAAAAAAAAAGACGAATTTTAAACATCTTGTTAAAAGTGGTAGTATTGTGAAACTGAGGATGAGACCTGTCAACAGTCTTATGACTCATTTGTTTCATTTTATCCATTAAGAAACTCTCCCTGGTAGCCCAGTAGTACAGTATTTGACCCTGGTGTGCAAGAGGCCCAAGTTTGGTGCTGTTAGGGCACCACAAAAAAAAAAAAAAAAAAAAAAGGATTTAAGAAAAGTGAACATATATGTAAGTTTTTACTATTCTAGTACAGTGTTTATTTGTGTTTTAAAAGAATGCTAAGTATAACCTTACTAGCTAAGTGCTTATTCTGCGTCAATTCTATTTTTTTAACAGAATATCTTTTAAAATAAAATTTAGTCTGGGGGTGTAGCTTAGTGGTAATGCATTTGCATAGCATTTGCAGTGCCTTGAATTCAATCCCCAGCTGTTTAAGAAAACAAAGCAAAAGATTTTTTTTTTTTTTTTTTTTTTGAGGTAGGATCTCCCTCTAGCCCTGGAATTGCCTAGTCTCAAGCTGGCTGTGAACTCAGAGCAGTTCTACCTCACCCTCCCAAGTCCTGCAAAAAGAGAGAATAGGCATGCCAGGGCCTCTAGCTACCTCAAAGGAACTCCAGACACGTATGCCACTTTGTGCATCTGGCTTTACATGGATTCTGGGGAATCAAACTTGGGTCATTAGGCTTTGCAGGCAAATACTTTAGCCGCTGAGCCATCTCTTCAGGCCCCCAAAAAGATTTTTTAAAGACACGTAGCATAGAAACTTAAAATACATTGAGAAACTTACCTAATTTTAAAATTATTTTAGGTAGAAATTTAGTTTTTTAAAATAAATTAATATTTGGGTAAGACATACCATAAGGTAATCACGAGTCTAAACTTTCTGAAAGCAATAACATCCGAATATTAAAACATCCCTCCTTAGAAGATATTTCTGGATCCCTTTAAATGGAATAAAAATACTACCTATTAAGTTGTTCTAGATATTTTGGTTTCTTTTCAATTATGGCAAGGAAAGAAAGGATTTGTTGAGGTTCTATTTTAGTAACTTGTTTTGTAAATAGTCATTGCATTGTATGTCTTTATTTATATGTAATAATTTATGTTATAATAATTTAATAAGGCTTTGTTTAATGTTTTATTTCTTTTCAGTTGATAGTCAAGTACAGTTTCAAGCTGTTGCTATCATCTTTGTGTTAATATTATTTTCCTTTACCATAGCAATCTGATTGCTTGTTGGGGGCATTTTTAGTTTTTTGTTTTTTTGTTTTTTTGGCAGGTCTCTGAATCTTTACTTGTGCAGACTCCAGCTGTGCCTCCTGGACCATGCCTTCCTCCCCGATTACAGGGTAGACCCAAAGCAAAAGAAATACAGTTACGATGGGGTAATTGCCATTTTGATAATAATTATCATGAAGTTAGCACTAAAAGTTTTCCTCTTGTTCTAAAGCATAAACTGTCTACCCTTAGGACCTCCTGTGTTTGATGGTGGATCACCCATTTCCTGTTATGCTGTGGAAATATCCCCTACAGAAAAAGATGAACCCAGAGATGTCTACCAAGGTTCCGAAGTGGAATGTACAGTGAACAACCTTCTTCCAGGAAAGACTTACAGCTTCAGACTACGCGCAGCTAACAAAATCGGGGTGAGCAAACTGCTGCCTAAATCACCATCACAGAGCTGCTCAATTTCAGCATGTGCCACTACACCCATTACTTGTCCATTTTTCTTTTAACTTGTGACTTCTGGGGTATTAATTTTTAATAAGCTTGTATTGATAAATAAGAAGGAAGTAGTACATCCTATAAAACATTAAGTTTGCGAAGATAGCTCAGTGAACTAGAGCACTTGCCACAAGCATGAAGGCCTGAGACCACCTAAGTTCAATTCTCCAGTACTCATATAAACAGCTGATTTAACTCCTGTCACATAGGGAACAGAGACCAGACAATTGCTAGGGTTTGCAAAAACCACAACTGTATTAAGAGAGAAACTGTCTTAAGGAAGTACCTGAATGAGTGATAGACAAAGGACACTTACGCCTCCACATGTACATAGGCTTGTGCGTCTGCCACATGCACTTGCGTGCACCATACACACACACACACACACACACACACACACACACCTATCTAGACTTTCATAGATGATGATACAACTATAGGCTTAGTAAAATCTTACCCATAATCATACAAACTAATGAGTGATAGACTAAGCCACAAACCCTTTTTTTAGACTTTCAGAGTTCTATCCGCCTCTCATATCTTCATTAAGGCATATTTCCTAAGGACAGAGCCATAATTCCTTGCCTCAAATGTATAACATACTTATTTCTTTAATCTCTTCCATAATTAAAATTAAGCTGACAGGTCTTTTCTACATTACTTCAAGGTTTTTAAAAATATATTTTTTAATATCTTTATTTGGGGCTGGAAAGATGGCTTAGTGTTTAAGGCACTCCTGCAAAGCCTGAGGACCCAAGTTCGATTCCCCAGTACCCACGTAAGCCAGATGTACAAGGTAGCACATGCATTTGGAGCTTGTTTGCAGTGGCTGGAAGTCCTGACATGCCCATTCTCTGTCTCGCTCTCTTTCTTTTGTCTCTTCTCTCTCTCTCTCTCTCTCTCCCCCTCTCTCTCCCTCTCTCTCAAAAATAAGTAAATGAAAATAAAATATTTACAAAATATATGACTTTACTTATTTATTTACAAGCATAGGGAAAGGGAGAGAATGGGTGTGCCAGAACCTCTAGCCCCTGCAAACAAAGTCCACATACATGCACCACTTTGTGCATCCTGCTTTATGTGCGTACTGGAGAATCGAACCCGGGTCATTATCCTTTGTAGGCAAGCATCTTAACTGCTGAGCCATCTCTCCAGCCCCTACTTCAGTATTTCTTTTTTTTTTTTTATGCTGTTAAGACTTTTTTTTTTAATTACATAGAAAGTTATATGGATGCACCAGATGTTAGTACCATCATTTCCATCCTCCCGTTCCCCATTCCTATGAGGGCCCTCCTCAGTGGGATTGCTGGTATTCCCCCTAGATTTGCGGGGTATAGATGTGAGAGCCTCAGTCAGTCATTGTAAGGGGGAGGTGGGAAGTGCCTCTCAGTTATTCCCTTCTACTCTGTAGCTCTTATATTCTTTCTGCCCCCTCTTCCACAAAATTCCCTGAGCCATGGTGGTGGTGTTTTAAGTCTACTTTAGTGTTGTGCCCTCAGCAGGTTCTGGATTTCGGCTTTGATGTGTTTTGAGGATCCTCGGTGTGGTGGTTTGAATAGATGGCTCCCAATATATTCAGTTTTTTTATTTGTTTGTAGTTTACATCTGCAGCCACCTGGCTGGAGGCAGTGTCACTGGGTGGATCTTAAGGCATGATGGTGGGTTTCAGATTTCAATCTAAAGATATGCAAAGTGTGCCTGAAGTGTGCTGTGGCGTTTGGCTTTTTGGCGTGTGCTTCTCTCCCTCTCTCTCTCTCTCTCTGCTTGGTCCTGTGAAAGCAGGCCAGCTTCTTCTGCTGTTATGGAACTTCTCCTGGATCTGTAAGCTTCAATAAATCCCTTCCTCCATAACTGTGCTTGGTCTGGAAATTCATCTCAGCGAACCTGAAGCTGTCTGCTGTACTCGGTGTCTGTCTCCATGACCCTGGCACTGGTTGACAGACTCGCTATTGAAGCAGCACTCTTGTCTTGTTTTCAGCTGGGCCCTGGCTGATGTGCGAGGGGTGGTTTATTTCCTCGTTCTAGCTGCCTACTGAAAAAGAAAAACATTCTCCAAAGGAGGCTGAGGTCAGCATAGGTTCAATTGGATAAGTATTAATTAACAGAGATTTGATGGGTGTAGCCACTCTTTTGGGTAAAGGCTAGTGGGAGCTTCTTGTTGGAGTCCATAATTTTGGTCTCCATAGGATTCTGACTTGGTTCCCAGTTCCAGCAAAGGGTTCCTTTCCACTGAATGGATCTCTTAGACAGAGAGCCATTGATTACTCACTTAGGCTGGATGCCACTATTACACAGGCATGTCTTTCTGGTCAGGCTGTTTGCCTTGGTATAGCAGTATCCCTTGTTAGCACACAAGGTTGTTGACCATTTTCCCACAGCAGCTCATGCAGCACTTTCTAGCATTATACAGGTAGACCATCTGGGGAATGGCTTCTTTCCAGATTCCATCTGGATCTCTCAGTGTTCTGTTTGGCAACATGTGGTGTCTGCAGTAATAGTCTTACCTTTTACCTCAGGTGAGTAATTAAATGCTTTGACAGAAGCCTGTCTTGTTTTGCGGACCTCATGGGTCTCTCCAATCAATCAACAACTCAATGTAGATTGTAACCAATTTCTAGTACTGGGAATTTCAAGCTAGAGCCAAATGTTTTAGGGTTAGGTTTCATCCCACCCTCTTCAGCGTCCTTCTTACCTGACAATCCCTGCATACTCCTGTTAAGGGTTGCATAATTTAGTCTGCTATTGAGGAAAAAGTTTTCTGTGGTACCATTTTATTTTGGATTTAGTTTTTTGTGTATTTCCCCTGCCCTCCCATTTCCTTTCTCCAGCAAACTTGCATTCCTGTTATCTGACCCTCAGAGTAGTCTGTGAGGTATGCCTGAAATTCAAGCTGTTCCAGGTTAGGAACCTCAGATGAGGGAGAACCTGCAGCATTTGTGTTTCCTTGCTTATGTGAGTTTGCTTAGTATTATCTGTTCCAAGTCCATCCATTTTCCTACAGATTTCATTACATCATGTTTCCTTACTGCTGAGTAGAATTCTGTTGTATATATATATTGCATCTTCATTATCTAGTCATCAGACAATGGGCATTTGGGTTGATTCCAGTTTTTAGATATTGTGAATTGAGCAGCTATAAATACTGTTGAGCAAATTTCTCTGCAGTGAAGAGTGGAGCCTTTAGGGTAGATGCCCAGTAGAAGAATAGCTGGGTCAGTTGGTAGCTCTATTTTCATCTTTTTCATGAGTCTCCATATTGATTCCCATAGTGGTTGTGCAAGTTTGCACTCCTACCAGCAGTGAAGGAGGGTTCCTCTTTCCCCACATCCTCATCAACATTACTGTCATTTGATTTTTTAATAATTGCTATCTTGATTGGAATAAGGTGGAATCTCATAGTTGCTTTAATTTGCATTTCTCTGATGGTTAAGAATGTTAAACATTTTCTTAAATCAGTATTAGCCCTTTGTATTTCTTCCATTGAGAACTCCCTATTCAGCTTGCTGCCCCATTTTTTGAGTGGATTGTTTGATTTGTTGTTGTTGTTGTTGTTGTTTAGTTTTTTTGTTTTTGTTTTTTAGTTATTTGTAAATTTTGGATATTAAACCTGTCAGTGATATGGCTGGTGAAGATTTTCTCCCATTCTGTGGGTCTGTTAACTCTGTTTATGGTATGTGTGTACAAAGCTTATAAGCTTCATGAGATCCCACTGATTGAGTGATAGTTTAATTTCCTACCAGGGTATTATTCAGGAAGTCTTTCCCTACTCCTATATCATGAAGAGTTCCCCTTATTTTTTCTTGCAGGCATTTAAGATTTTTCAGGTCTTATATTGAGGTCTTTAAGCTATTTGAGTTGATTTTTGTGCATGGTGAGAAGAGTGGGTCTAGTTTCATTTTTGTACATGTGGTTATCCACTTTAATTTTTTTATTTATTGAAGATGCTATCTATGCTTCAGTGTATGTTTTTGCTGCTTTGTCAAAGATCAAGTAGCTGTAGTTGCTTAAATTAAGGTCTGGGTCTTCTGTTCTGTTCCATTGGTCTATATGTCTCTTTTTGTGTCAGTAACATGCTCCTATGGCTTTGAAGTCTAGCTTTAGATGGGGTATGATAATACCTCCAGAGGTATTTCTTTTGCTAAGGGCCATCTACCATTCCATATTAAATTTGACATTATTTTTCTGTCTCTGTGAAGAATGACACTGGTATTTTTATGATGTTGCATTGAATCTTTATATTGCTTTTGGTAGGATTGCCATTTTCATAGTATTAATTCTACCTATCCAACAACATGGAAGGTCTTTCCACCTTCTCATGTCCTCCTCAATTTCTTTTTTGAGTGATTTTATGTTTTCAGTATACAGGTCTTTCGCCTCCTTGGTTAGTGTTATTCCAAAGTATTTTTGTGTGGGGGTGGGGGTTATTGAAAATAGGACAGCCTCTCTGATTTCTTTCTCTTGCTTATATGGAGGCTGCTGATTTTTGTGTGTTGATTTTGTATCCTGCCACTTTGCTGAAGGAATTCATCACCTTCAGAAGTTTGACAATAGAGTATTTTGGGTCACTTATGTATAGGATCATGTCGACTGCAAATAGGGCTAGTTTGTCTTCCTTTCCAATTTGTATCCCTTTTATATCTTTCTCCCATTACTTGGTCTAGGACTTCTAGTACTATGTTGAACAGCAATGGTGAGAGTGGGCAAACCTGTCTTGTTCTTGCTTTTAATGGGAACTCCTTGAGTCTTTTCCCATTAAATATGATTTGGACTTTAGGTGCTTTATATATAGCCTTTATTATTAAGTTGAGATATAAACTCTCCATACCTAGTCTTTCCAGTGTTTTGATTCTGAAGTGATGTTGTATTTTGTCAAAGGCCTACTCTACATCTATTGAGATGATCATGTAGTTCTTGTATTTGTTTATGTGGTATATTATGTTAATTGATTTCTGGATGTTGAATCATCCTGCCTCCATGGGATGTAGCCTGCTTGATTAAGGTGGATAATGCTTTTGATGTGTTGTTGGATTCTGTTTGTGAGGGCTTTGTTCAGGATTTCTGCATCCAAGTTTAATCAGGGATATAGGTCTGTGTTTTTCTTGTTGTATCTCTGTCTAATTTTGGTATTAGGGTGATGCTAGCTTCATAGAAGGAGTTGGGGAGGGTTCCCTGTTCTCTGGCTATGTAAAATTGCTTGAGAAAAAGTGGTTTTAGTTCTTCAATGAAGGTTTGGTAGAATTCGGCTGAAAATCTATCAGGTCCTTTTTCTTTCAGGGAAGATTTTTATTATGTTTTCCATCACGATGGATGTAATGGGTTTGTTTAGGAGATCTCTCTGCTCTGGACTCAGTTTTGGTAGGTGGTATCTGGTTATGAATTGTTCCATTTCCCCCAAGTTGACCAATTTTGTGCAGTAGAGGTTTTGTAAATATATACTCATGATTCTTCCAATTTCATTGATGTCTGTTTGAATGCCCCCTTTTCATTTCTAATTTTGTTAATTTGAAACTTCTCTCTCTTCTTTTTGTTCATCAAGTGGGCCAGCAGTTTATCAGTCTTTTTTCCAATAGCCAGCTCTTCATCAATTTTCTTAATTATTTTCTTAGTTTCCAATTCATTAATTTCTGCCCTGATCTTAATTATTTTGTTCCATGTGGAACTCTTAGAGTTGGGTTGTTGTTGTTTTTCCAATGCCTTTAGGTGAATGGTTTGATTATTAATTTGAGATCTGTCTTTGTTATGAAGGGATTTAGTGCTATGAATTTTCCCCTTAGGACTGCCTTCATTGTGTCACATAAGTTTGGTATGTTGTATTTTTGTTGTCATTCAGTTTAAGAAATGTTCAGTTTCCTTTTTTGTTTCTTCCACAACCTATTCATTATTCGTTCTTCTGGAGCCGGCATAATGTCTGTTGTTTTCTTGTTGTTAATTTCTAGTTTTAAGGCATTGTGGTCTGAATTTTTACTGAATTTATGGAGGCGTGCTTTTTGCCCTAATATATGATCTATTTTGGAGAAGGTTCCATGGGCTGCTGAGAAGAATGTGTAGTCTGTAAAATTGGGGTGAACTGTTCTGTAGATGTCTGCTATGTCTAATTGGTTTATGGCATTGTTGAGCTCTATTATTTCTCTGTTGATTTTCTGCCTGGATGATATGCCTAATGGGGTTTTGATGTCCCTGACTATGATGATATTGGGATTTGCTTCTAATTTGTTGTCAAGGTTTTGCTTTGTAAAGTGTGATACACCTGTGTTTGGTGCACATAGATTTATGATTGTGATGTCCTCTTGTTAGATTTTACCCTTGATGAGTCAAAAGGGAGTTAGAACTTCAGATGAGCAGGTTGCAAGTGCAACAGGGGTACCTGAGAAACTGTGAGGTGGGGAACTGGGAGCTCAGGCCTACTCACTAGTGCATGCAACCTCTGATGCAGGGAAACAGGCAGTTGAGGACCCAGGTACTGGTCAATCAGGAAGCTGGGAGACAAAAGGCCTGCTTCTGCAGCATACACACATGGTCCAGGCCTCCCCACACCAACACCAGGGATACCAGGACAAGGGAACTGGGAGGTGGGGAACAAACCAGGAGCTCTGGCCTACTTACTCCATGCAAGTACCCTCCGGCACAGGGGAACAAGGAGTTGGGGGCCCAGAGAGAGGTCATTCAAGAAACCAGGAGCAAAAGGCCTGCTTCTACAGTACACACACAGGGTCCAGGCCACCCTGCATTAGCAGCATGGGTACTGGGGCCAGGGAACTGGGAGGAGAGTAATGAACCGGGAACTCTGACCTACTCACTCCACATGAGCACCATCTGGCATGGGGGAACAGGGAGTTGGGGACTGTAGTTTATAGCCTCAGGTTGTTGGGATGAACCTCTAAACCAAACAGTTTATGGGAGGAAGGAAATTTATTTGAAGCTTATAGATCCAAGAACAGTTTCTTAATGGCAGAGAAAAAAAAAAGTTCTTAGGACAAAACAGGAGGAGAGCTACTACAGTCATATATCCTGAACACACACCTGGTCTCATCTGATATCAGAGGAAAATCAAAAGCCACCTCAAGCACCACAAGTAAATATACTTAGGAACTCCAGACAAAGCTCAGACACTTTACATATCTTTAGACTGGAATTCCATCTCTTCCCCCCACCCCTCCACACACACACACACACACACACCCCTTAGGGCTAGACCCTAGGATCTACCCACTGGACACCTTCTCCAGCCAGTTGGCTGCAGATCTAAATTACGAACTTTAATAAAATCCTGAATATATGGGGGGCCCATCCATTCAAACTACCACATTCCACTCCCTGGCCCCCAATAGATTCATAACCATCTCACACGGTAAATTGTATTCAGTCCAATTTCAAAGGTTCCTACAGTGTTTTCCTACTAAAGATAGTTCTAGAGTCCCAAGTCTGATAACCACCTCACAATGTATATTGTCAAATTCAAAGGTCTCCACAGTCTTTACCAACTTAAGATAGTTCTAAAGTCCCACCAGGCATTCAAGGCACATGCCTTTAATCCCAGCACTTGGGAGGAAGAAGTAGGAGGATTGCCATGAGTTCAAGGCCACCCTGAGACTACATAGTGAATTACAGGTCAGCCTGAGCTAGAGAGTGAGACCCTACCTTGGGGAAGGGGGAAGTCCCAAGTCTCATCTGAAATTTAAGATATTCTGTTAGTTGTGTGTTTTATAAAATCAAAACAAGTTACATACTTTTAACATAACAGCACAGAGTAAACATTTTCAACTAGTATAGGCATAGCAAAGAGATACTGGAACAATGTAAACTCAATAATCATCAGGCAAACATCAGCAGTTTAAGTCCAATATCATAACCAGTGACTGACAGTCTGGATTTTCTAATTCCACCCCTCCAGCTGGCTGAATAGCCAGGGAAAACTTCCATCCCAAGCCAACAGCCTCCACAGTAATCCTTGTACAGTCCTGGTATATCCAAAACATCTCCAGGGCTCCATGCAAACCACAGATCATTTGCCATGGCTTTGCCAGCCTATCAGGATTATAATGTCCTGCCTCATGCCACATCTCTGCAGCAGCTCCTGGAACCATGTGTGCATTTCATGACCACTCCATGCATTTGTTATGGTTTCAAAGTCAATGCCAGATGTGCAGGACACAGCCATATTCTTAATGCAGAGACAAAATTAATTGTAACCTTGAAGAGCAGGTTCTTTTTCTAGTCAACTCTTTTCCAAAAGAGTTTGTATGTCTATCATAGTCTTTCCTCCGGCATCCCTTTCATTGTTTTTATGGAAAGCAGTTGGGCCAACTTCCTTAAGATTGCTAATGTATTTCACAATAGCAGCTTAAAAACTTAAATCACTCAGGCCCATATCTTTAGCCAAGCACATCAGTCCATTACAAATTTAACCTTGATCAGACTGTCGGCATGGGTAGCAGGATACAGCCAGCCCTCATGCCAGTAGCCCTGTTCCAACAAGGTTTACTGCAGTCTTTCTTTCCCCTTAGAAAGTTCATAAGTCAAGCTTCTAAATACAGTTCTGTATGCCAATAGCACTTTCCAACTCTCATCAGAATAGTTTATAATACTTGGCTTATTGCTCAAGAAGGCATCTTCAGTTGCAAGAACCAAGTTTCCCATTCCTTCAGCACACAAGTTCCAAAAGACCAAAATCCACATGGCCAGATTCATTCCTTAACCCCACTCCTGGTACCACTTCTATAGCAGACAGCCTCAGGTTGTTAGGATGAGCCCCCAGACCAGACACAGTTTTATGGGAGGAAGGAAAATTAGTTGAAGCTTACAGATCCAGGGAAAGTTCCATAGTGGCAAAAAAAAAAAGTTGTCTGTCTTTCACAGGACCAAACAGACAAAGAGAGAGAGAAACCAAAAAACACAAGCCACCTCTAACACCACAAGCAAACACACTTAGGAACTCCAGGCAAAGCTCAGGCATATCCACAGACTGGAATTCCAAATCCTCCAACACACTTAGGGCTGGACCCTAGCATCCACCCACAGTGACACCTTCTCCATCCAGGTGGCTGTAGATCTAAATTACAAACTTAATATATTGGGGGCCAGCCACTCAAACTACCACAAGGACTCGGGGACCAGTCAATCAAGATATCTACTTCAGGTTTTTGTGAACTACACATTATTTCATATCTTATCCATAACTGGGTTTAAAGGTATGCCTGTGAATTTATTTTAAATTTCTTCTGTGGCAAATGTATGCACGTTGTGAGCAGTCCTTACATAAATTATTCTTTTCCATGTGAAGGCATCATCTTAGCCTCACACAGCTGCATTACATTGTGATTACATCTTTAATACTGATGCCTTCACTTATATTTTTAAATTTTGATAGTATTTTAGAATAACTTTAAATACAGTTTCCTATATTTTTAGTGAATATTCATATTGACTCCTCCAGAGCTTTGTCATATTTACAATATAATTTATGTCTGTCATCTCCCATAACTTCCATTTGTTTCTTCATTTCTCACAAAATTTCTTGTTTCACCTACTTTATTCTGTAATGTCCCACTCTTCTTACAAAAACCAGTTCATGGAGGAGATAAGGGAGTATAAGAAGGAAGTATAATAAATGAAACTTAAAATTTCCCCTCTTCTTCCATACTTACCAAATCTTCTATTTTCTAAAAATGCTTATAAAATTACGACCAAATTTAATTTGAATGATGAGAAAGATACACTTAATTATTGGTGAATAATTAAATATGGAATTCTCTATGCAATCAGTGAACATTTAAGGGTAAAATAGGAAAATGCTGGTTTTGCTTGTTTTTCTAGTTTGGGCCATTTTCAGAAAAATATGACATTACTACAGCCCCTGGACCGCCAGATCAATGCAAGCCCCCTCAAGTGACGTGCAGATCTGCAACTTGTGTACAAGTGAATTGGGAGGTATTATAATTTCCATTAATTACATTACTTTCCTAAGTGATTAGAATCGTTTCTATAAAAGAACACAGGTAATTTTCATTTTTGCTCCATAAATTATTATATAAGGAGTAAGTCCTAGTTAAATTCATGTGATAAAAGGAATCTTGTTTCCTCTTTGAAGTATTTGAGTATGACACATTTGCCTTTCAAGGATTTGTACTTTTATCTGTGGTACGCTTTATACTTTTATCAAAGGCTTTGTCTGTAATAGTAATGAGAACTATATTTTCAATTTCCTTTGAAATATGAGGAAAATATCCTTATTGGTTTAGTATTTAATATTAGAATTATTTTGAAGTCTCATTACCTAAAATACTCTTTATAAAGTGACTCAGTTTTATTTTTCCTTCTAATTTGGACCATTTATATTTTTGTCTATTCAGATGGTTTTATTGAATAAAAATGTAAAAGTGTGTGTTAATCATGCTTACATGTTCAAAGTAATACAAAAGCAATCTAGTTTTTTTAAATATATTTTTATTTATTTACTTATTTGAGAGGGAGAAAGAAGAAGAGAGAGAGAGAGAGAGAGAGAGAGAATGGATACACCAGGGCCTCTAGCCACTGCAAATGAACTCCAGACGCATGCACCCCTTGTGCATCTGGCTTACGTGGGTCCTGGAGAGTTGAACCAGGATCCTCTGGCTTTGTAGGCAAATGCCTTACCCACTAAGCCATCTCTCCAGCCCCACAATCTAGTTTTTAATATGCTCAGGGAAAGAATATTTTTGCCCAAAGCTATTTAGTTTAATATCAAACTAAGAACTTTATCCTTTCCTTAACTTCCAGATTCCTTTGAGTAATGGAACTGATGTCACAGAGTATCGATTGGAATGGGGAGGAATTGAAGGAAGTATGCAGATATGTTACTGTGGGCCTGGCCTCAGCTATGAATTAAAAGGACTTTCTCCAGCAACTACCTATTATTGCCGAGTACAGGTATAGGTGATCAGTGCCTTAGCTTGTACTTTGTCTAGAATTTTCTGTGTGTGGAGCATTTTCATGATCACATCTTTGTTAACTTAGAGGCTTTGTTCATTTGTAGGCTTTGAGTCTTGTGGGTGCAGGTCCTTTCAGTGAAGTAGTAGCCTGTGTGACTCCTCCATCAGTTCCTGCCATTGTGACTTGTCTTCAAGAAATAAACGATTATGATATAGAAAATCTCCATTATTCACCTTCTACATGCCTTGCAATAAGCTGGGAAGAGCCTTATGACCATGGTTCAGAAATCCTTGCCTACAGCATAGACCTTGGAGATAAGCAGCCCTTGACAGTGGGAAAGATTACAAGCTATATTATAAACAATTTGCAACCAGATACAACATACAGGTATATCCCAAAAACTATTAAATTATGCCTATAAGAGATAAATGCTTTAAATAAAACAATAATAAGTTAAACTTGTTTCATTTTGTTTCTGATGTGACACTTAGAATACGAATTCAAGCTTTGAATAGCCTTGGAGCTGGCCCTTTCAGCCATATGATAAAATTAAAAACTAAGCCCCTCCCTCCTGATCCACCTCGTCTAGAATGTGTTGCCTTTAACCACCAGAACCTTAA
Organism: Dipus sagitta; assembly: GCA_036346955.1. Classification (NCBI taxonomy): domain Eukaryota; kingdom Metazoa; phylum Chordata; class Mammalia; order Rodentia; family Dipodidae; genus Dipus; species Dipus sagitta. The sequence continues at coordinate 70,589,500 of CM070772.1, forward strand.
GTTGAAATGGGGTGAAGGAATGCCAAAGACACTGTCAACAGATTCTATTCAGTACCACCTTCAGATGGAAGATAGGAATGGAAGGTGGGTTTTTTACTTGCTTTTTTACATCGGTATTTTTCTTCAGGTTTTTTTGCATGTAAACTGTTCATAAACTATAGAAGGAAATAGTTTTGCCTAAACAGAATAATCACTATAATAAGAAATAGTTTAGCAAATAGTTTTTAAGAGGGTATTTTTAAAGTATCAGAAGGCTCAATGTAGATTTCCTGTTTATAATTTGATGGAAATGCCAAGGGAAAAAATTAAGTAGACTGCTCTCTGTCTTCATAAACTCTAGTCTTGGCTATAAAATAACTCTTCAGTATTTATTTCTAGCTGCACACAATTTTACAGAAAATGGTTGTGATTTGCCTCTGGGATCCTGGACACTCTAGACACAGAGTTTGCACACTCAATGAATGGTTACATTCTTTCCTCACAGTAATTCCTACATGCATTTCAATTATAATGTGTTATTTAAAGCATTTTAACAATTACTTAAATACCACTTTGGGGATGTTTATTCATTATATCCATATAAATAATGCTACATATCCTCTATAGCTAATCTTCTAATATTTCAAGAGTTTTGGTTACTTCCCAAGTTTTACTTTGGTTTTTGTATCAGTATTATAACTTAGACACATATTCAATATTGGAGTATTCATGGTGCTTATATAGAAATACATTTTAAAAATATATATTTTAAATAATTAAATCCATGTACTGTATCACCTTTGGAAATAAGCATGTTTAATCACTGAGCCATCTCTCCAGCCCCTCTATATCACCTTTTAGAAAATTATACAGTATTTGTAATTATACAGTATTTGTGTCTTTAAATGTTATCTGCTTTAATTCATAGCAGAGTTTTATGTATTATTTATATCCTCATTTCTAAGAAGTTTTTTGCCTTTCCACAGGTTTTTGGTATAGCCATTTATCCTTAATATATTATACTACTACTGAATGAATTAATTCTGTAAATTATTTTCATTCTTATTAGCATTCACATTTGGGATAATGGAAGAAGGTCACCCATATAATTTGTCATCTGTAGCATGTACTTGAGCTATGATATTGTTTCTTTTTTAAATTCTATCCATCACATTTAGAATAGTAGAAGGTTTAGCCTGAAACAAGGATTCTATTAAATATACACTACTACTCAATTGTGGATTTTCGAACTTAGAATCTAGAGAATTTGTGTATAGCATAAATATGGCCAAGAAAAATAAAGAAATTAAGAACTTATGATCTGAGTTTAACATATGAAATTAACAAATTAAGTTATTAATAAATTAAGTCAATATCTATGGTTACTTTCCTTTTTGATTTTGCAGAGCTATTAACATTTGCTATAGGTTGCTATCAGATTGCTACCATGGCTGGTATAGTAGACAGTCTCATGTTGCTAGGATGAACCTCCAGACCAGACACAGTTATGGGAGGAAGGGATTTATTGAAGCTTACAGACAGAGAAGTTCCATAATGGCAGAAGTTGGCCCCCTTTCACAAGTCCACCTAGAAAGAATAGCAACCACAACCAGCATCATAAGCAAACACACTCCAGGAACCCCAGGCAAAGGTCAAGCACTTTGCATATCTTTAGACTGGAAATCCCACACCTTTTGGTTGAACCCTAGGATCCACCCACAGTGACATCTCCTCCAGGCAGACAGCTGGAGATCTACTTTATAAGTTTTAATAAACTCCTGAATCAATTGAGGGACATCCATTCAAACTACCACAGCTGGTCACAAGTTTTGTAATTTTTGGTGTTTTTTTCAACTGTGGTTGTTTTTTAAACCCCTGGCTAGTTGTTTGCTTCTTTCCATGCTTCCTTTCCCTCTTTTTGTTGTTGTTGTTTGTCTTGTTGTTGTTGTTGTTGTTGTTGTTGTTGTGTGTGTGTGTGTACACATAAGCCAAAAGGCAACCTTAGGTATCATTCCTCAGCACCATCTCCTCCTCTGAGGCAGGGTCCCTTGTTGTCCTGGAGCTTGTCAAGTAGGCTAGACTGGCTAGCCCACAAGTCCCAGGGACCCTCCTGTCCCTGCTTCCTCAGTACTGGAATTACAAACACACAGTACCACACATGAAAATTTTATGTGAGTTCTGGGGGTTAGAACTTGACATCTTCATGCTTACAAGGCAAATACTTTACCAACTGAGCTATCTTCCCAACCCTGGTTTGTTTTTTGTTTTCTTTTCTTTGTGTTTTAGTTTTTTGTGTGTGTATTTCAGAGATTAGAAAGGCCAGGTTTACCTAGTTACTGCTTCTTGAAAATGCTGTTGCTTCAGGTCATTAAATATTCTTCATTCCTAACCTGACTGTGCTTCTCAGATTTAACATACTAGGAAAAATGAGTTTAATTTTAAACATGTAACAAATAGCTTATGGATAATTACTTTAAATTACATATTCTTTCATGCTGTTTTTCAAATCTTAGGGGGGTAAAATCATTAAGCCAGCAAAAATTATTCTGGTAAATCAAGAATTCCCTTTTTTCCAGATAAAAGCAAGGAAGATTAAATGAGAATCTCATAACTCAAGTCCATGCTATAGATGACAAATTATATGAATATAACTTTTAGTTGGAAGTAACTCATAGTGAGAATTGTAATGTTCTGGTTGCTTTAAAATATATTCACATTTAATGACAGCAGTAAGAAACAGCTGTAGCAAATGCCTGAGAAGAAAATCATGATGGTTGGACATGAAATTTAGTATTAGATTTTTCGGTAAGCCAAGTCAAATTGAGAAATTTACCACATCTGAGATTTTCATTATCTGATAAAAAGCATAAAGGTATCTTCAAAATGACAAACCTGGGGATTAAGTTTTGGAACAGGGTCTTTACCCTGCTCCTGCCTCCTTTTGGGCAAGTGCTTTCTGGACTCTGGGCTTTATCTGAGTTCTATTCCCCAGTACCCATGTAAAACCAGATGCACAAAATGGCGCATACATCTGGGGTTCATTTGCAGTAGCTACAAGCCCTGGGATGCCCATTCTCTCTCTCTTTCTTTCCATCCCTCCCCACTCCCCGCTTTCAAGAAAATAAATGTTTGAAATTTAAAACAATCTGTAAGCTTATCAATAAGTTAATTTTGAGACAATTTATTATTTTTAAATAACAATATTTTTAGTAGTTTTTAGAAGACTGTTTATAAGATACTCTAAGGACTATTTAACAAAGAACTGTCTCCATTTTAGGCTTGTTTCCTTGTATAGAGGACCATGTCATACATATAAAGTACAAAGACTTAATGAGTCAACATCTTATAAATTCTGTATTCAAGCTTGTAATGAGGCCGGGGAAGGTCCTCTCTCCCAAGAATATATTTTTACCACGCCAAAATCTGTTCCAGCTGCCTTGAAAGGTAATTAATATATCCTAAAGTTCTTTTTTTAATAATTAGTGAAATGTATTTTAATAAAGTGCTCTATTGACTTTTATTAAAATTTACCACCCAGTATATGTCCAATAGTTATATAAAAACATATAGACAAACCCACATCCACTAGGAGTTACAAATATTTTGTTTGTTACACTAATACTCAGACAAGTCTCTAATCTTTCTAATAATCTAACATGAAAAGTACTGAAGTGAATAGATAAGTTATTTTTTCTATCAGAGTCAATAATATTGTTACATAAAGAAAAATATAAACTCTGGTTGTTTAAATGAATATTGGAGAAGCCAGTTTTAACACACGAAGAAATAATGACAGACTCCAAGGGCAGTGTCCTACTCAGAAACATGAAGGCACAGTTTGTAAAGCAGACCTGACTGTTTGAGAATTGTCTCTCTAAGTTGATGAGTGGCTTCAGTGAATCATTCTTGTATTTTCTCACCCACTTTTGTGTCTCATAACTTTAGAAAGATGATTTGTAATTCCTTTGCCCGTTTCAAAAATGCACTGATGTTTAAATGTGTTAGGTTTTAGAGATTTGTTGATTTTGTTCAAAACAAGTGTGTGTGTGTTAATTCCAAGTACAAACACAACAGATCTTAATTATTTTTGTTCCCTCTAGCCCCAAAAATAGAGAAAGTAAATGACCACATTTGTGAAATTACATGGGAATATTTACAGCCAATGAAAGGTGATCCAGTTATTTACAGTCTTCAAGCTATGGTGGGAAAAGATTCAGAATTCAAACAGGTATGTGCCAAGATACAGTATTATATATGCATATTTTTTTACCTCTCCTTTTTATTTTTGCTGCAAGATATGAGTGTATTCACCCTTCTAATTCAGACACATTTTTTCAGTGCATGCTATGGTTCCACTAATTCAGGATTCACAATCTTGTAAATGAACATGTAAACAGATTGCTTGACAAGCATTCATTGAACTTTGTGCCGGGCAATCACACTACAGCACTGACAAAAAATACCTACCTCCATAGAACTTAGAGTGCAATGGGGAAAAAAACACACCAAATACAAATATCTACCTGCATGTACAAATATCTACCTCCACAGAGCTTAGAATCCAGTGGAGGTTGGGGCGGGGGAGGAAATACACTAAATACAAAATTTCCCATTGATCTCTATAGTATGTCAGCAAGTTATGGTTATTTGGAGAAAAAATTAAATTGAGTGAAAGGAATGGGGAATATTGGAAAAGAGCCTTCTGAAAGTGCTACAAGAAAAAGAGCATGCCAAGAAGCCCTGTCGCTACAGCTAGTTAATTAAATTTGATGAAAAGCAAAGGGACCAATATGAGTGGGACACAGAGATCACTAAGGAACATTGTTAATGAAGTAAGGTAGTTATGGTAGACACTAGCTAGAGAATAAAAACTCACTAATACCTGGCCTGCACTTCAGTCCCTAAAGGCTTACTTTAAATGTCACTCCTTTTAGAAAATGAGCAATAAAGAAGCCAGTATGATGTAGAGGTGATGGGAGAATATGTAGACCATTTAAAGCTATGCTATAGCTTCTAGTCTGTGTGAAATTAAAAGCCAAAGGAGAATCTTTTACCAGAATAAGTGGCATAAACAGACTCATTGTCTTTACAGTTTGAAATTAGACATGGACAGCAGTAGACAATAAGGAGGCTTCTACAGTGATAGAAATACAGTCATGAAAGTTTAGAGGAAAGATCACTTTCCTGACACAGAAGTTTCAAAAATAAGTTCCTGATAGAGGACGAATAACAGGTAGAGTAGGTAATTATCCATGTTTGTTATAAAAATATATGACTTTGTCCTGGCATGGTGGTGCACGCCTTTAATCCCAGCACTAGGCAGGCTGAGGTAGGAGTATCATTGTGAGTTTGAGGCCAGCCTGAGATTACATAGTGAATTCCAGGTCAGCCTAGACTAGAGCGAGAGCCTACCTTGAAAAGCCAAATATATATGTATGACTTAGACAAAAACTGCAAGCATTTCATTTCATCTTTCCCTCTTTGTGGTCAGCCTCCTTTGATAGGGTTTATAAACTGGATTGATTTGATGGTATCTTCTGTTTCCCACTAGAAAAAAAAAAAATCATTCTTCCACTTTATTCTAGCCTTAGGGGTTTTTTTTATGATAGAGGCAGATAGATAGACAGATAGATAGATAGAGTGAGAGAGAGACAGAGAATATGCACACCAGAGCCTTTAACCACTGCAAACAAACTCCAGATGCATGTGCTACCTTGTACATCTGGTTTATGTGGGTCCTGAGGAATCATACCTGGGCTTTGCAAGCATGTGCCTTAACCACAAAGCCATCTCTGCAGCCCAAGCCTTAGGTTTTTTAGTTATTAAAAATAGAATTTTAGTATTTATTTATTTATTTGGTTTTTTTCCAGGTAGGATCTCACTCTAGTCTAAGCTGACCTGGAATTCACAGTGTAGTCCCTTGCTGGCCTTTAACTCACAGCAATCTTCCTACCTCTCCCTCCTGAGTACTGGGATTAAAGGCATGTGCCATTTCACCCAGAAACTATAGAATTTTCATGTACATATATTTTTCTTTAAAATTACATAAAAATGTAAGGCCCTAACTAAAATTACAGTGGGCCCAAAGACAAATTAAATTTGGCATGTGAGCATTGTTCATTATTAAGTCATCTTCAAATTGACATGACAATTAGATTTTAAATCTAATATAAAGATAACCAAGTTATTTTTCAAGGAAGAAGCAAAATTAATATTAAAGAAAAATAACTGAATTATTGCATGCTTAAAGGAAATTGGGGACCCCCCACACATTTTGGTAGTATATAGTTTTTAATAAGTTTATCTCATTACATGAAATAGCAATGCTAATTCTAATTGAACTTAAAATCTAAACTAACCTTAGCATCACTTGCAGTACTATTTAAGAGTTTAATTCCTTTGTGGAATTTATATTTAAATAATTTTATTATTTATTTGCAAGCAGATAGAGAAGAGAGCAGAGAGAAAGGACACACCAGGGCCTCTAGCCACTACAAACAAACTCCAGACCCATGTGACACTTTGTACATCTGGTTTAAATGGGTATTAGGGAATCGAAATTGTGTTGCCAGGCTTTACAGACAAGCTCCTTAACTGCTATCTCTCCAGTCCTGAAATTTATATTTTATTTGTAATTTATGGATTATTCAGCATACATTTATTAAATATCAAGAAGTATAGAATATTCTTTTGTTACCATTTCTAGCTTCAAGAAAATTCTCTAGATTCTAACAGGCAAGCAGAAATTTTACAGAATTTTGTTTGCATAACAAAACAAACACTCTTAATAAAGATACAAGCTTCGGACATGGAGGCTGAGGCAGGAGAAACTCTGATGTGTAAGAAGGTCAGTAAAGCTTAAGAGGGAATAAATAACAGAAGAGGACAGGTATTGATGGGTCATTATTCTCTAGAAACTGCTATTATTTTAAAGGAGAATACTATATAAAAATTGGTGGTTAGTTTTTAAGGTGACCTTATAAAACCCTCTGACCAGCAGGGTGTGGTGGCACACACCTTTAATCCCAGCACTCAGGAGGCAGAGGTAGGAGGATTGCCATGAGTTCAAGGCCACCCTGAGACTACATAACGAATTCTAAGTTCGCCTGGGCTAGAGTGAGACCCACCTCTCTGACTTATATACAGTGTTTTTCAGAGTGTTTTCATCTGGCAGCTGCAAGTACCCATAACCCCAGGCCATGGTTGTGAACATGTTACTTTCTTTGCTTTCTTACCTTTCTTCACTACTCTTCATCAGTTATTGGCTTTGCCCAGACCCTGGGTACCTTCTCTTTTTTTTATTTTATCTCTTTTATTTGAGAGAGAATGGGCACGCCAGGGCTTTCAGCCACTATGTGGGACTTGGGGAATTGAACCTGGGTCCTTTGGCTTTGTAGGCAGGTACCTTAACCACTAAGCCATCTCTCCAGCCCCCACCCCCGCCCCGGTGTCTTCTTGCCCTGTTGCTCCCTTGACTATATATATATATATATATATATATATATATATATATATATATATATGAAATAAACTTTATAGATGATTTTACTAGATGTTAGAAGGAAAGCTGCTAATGAAAATTTATACTATCTCTTTAGTCCTCTCAAAAGTGTATGCATTTTTTAAAGCTTTCTAACTAAAAGCTAAAAAAAAAAATGCTATTTTAGAAAGTCTAAGGAGGTGACGTGTACAATAGAGACACTTTCCAAAATGTTTCAACCAACTGTTAGTAGCAGGTACCAGGAAAGTCAGTTGAAGTGCCTTAAAACCAGGTAAGTGTGACCCCTCCAAATCCTGAAGGTAACAGACCTTATTGGTCTAGCAGCTCAATGAAATCATCAGAGACTTGATTTCTTGGTCTTTAGTGGCTATATTTAGTAGTGGGAAAGTTGCCCATTCACATTTAGGAGAAACAAAGCACTTCAGTTTTAAAGATGCCAACCAGAGCCTACCTTTGGTACTAAGAATGCAGCCAGTGTCTTAGTACATGGGCTGCATTGGGGGTGATTTGACATCTAATCAAAAGTCAGGGTACTCTTAGTAATACCAGGCATTTGTAAGGGATATGTGCAGAAATAGAACCAATAATATTCATAGATAGAAGTAGATAGGGAAAGATATATTTAATGGGTTGGTTTACTCAGTTATGGAACCTACTCAGTTCTGTGGTCTGTCATCTACCTAAAGCTTGGAGCCCAGAAAAAACGTGTCATGCTAGGCGTGGTACATTCACCTTTAATCCCAGTACCTAGGAGGCAGAGGTAGGAGGATTGCTGTGAGTTCAAGGCCAACCTAAAACTACACAGTGAGTTCCATGTCAGCCTGGGTTATTTTAAGTTGTGGTGGGTATCCAAAAACCAAAGAACCAGGAGTACTTGTGTCTACAGGCAGAAGATGGATTGTCCCACCCAAGCAAAAAGGGTGAACTTGCCTTCCTTTGTTGTTTGGTTCTGTTTAAACATTGGATGGTGACCTTGATGAGGATCATCATCTTTACTCTGTTGATTCATAGCCTAATCATTTCCAGAAACCCTGTCACAGACAGTATTGTACCTGCCATCATAGCATATGATGGTAGTAGAGAGCAGGGATTGAGATGTGACTCACTGGATTCTGTACACCATCCTCCTTTCCTAAGCGTTTGAACTCAGATTCAAGAACAGTATTCCTTAGAGTAATCTACAGATCTAGTGAAACTGAACATCTACAAGTGGTTCTTAGGCTCAGTAAATTTGAAAATAACTGCTGTAAAGTTCCAAGTCCACTTAACACTCTCTCTGCAATACAAGAAAAGAATAGAGCTAAGAACTGTGATCATTTATCCACATATATTTGCATGTAAGGATGTTTACTATTGCCTACATATATTGCTCACGACAAAAGTTATTTACAATTTTTCATAAACTAAACCAGAATCACATTATGGTACCATGTGTGCAAAATTATGATAACATATGCCTTACATATTATTGTATGATCAAGGTATAATAATACATCTTAAGGAAAGATGTTTTTTGTGGTACTGGGGGTCAAATCCATATTAGTTATGCTCAGTACAAAAGCAACATGTTGCTAAAAGCCACTGTCTTAACATTAACTGATATGAATAAAACTGTGCAGATTATTCACTGTAAAAATCATAGAAAATCAATAGTAAACATGTACATTTGTCCTCTATAAAACTAGACACAAAGTTTATAGGCTTAATTTTGTTTTATTTTTTCTGTTAAAATGGTTAAGTGCTAATAGTAATCTCTTACTGCCATCTCTTAACTGTAAATCTGTATTGATATTTGCCTCACTTCACTTATTGATTCATAGCCAATAGAAAGGCTTATTTTCTTTTAGTTATATGTAACATCTAAACAATAGCTAAGGTCCAAAAAATATGAATTTAGAATTATTTTTTCCATTTAAGTTATCAGATATATAATGTGGAAGGAGGTACACATGGTGTTACTCATTTTAATTCTTCTCTAAGACATAACCTAGTTCATCTCAAGCTTTAGACTTACTTGAATAGCATATACTCTTAGCTGCACAAACCTTAAATTAACTCTAGCAGGTCTTTTGTACTATATCTCTGGCTACCTATAAGATGCCTCCTTGCATTTCCTCCCAATTTCTGAAACACAAAACTGAAAACTTGGTTTCATCTTCCTTCCTAATTTCTCCTTTCTTCCTAACTTCATCAGTATCCCGGACAATCAATATCATCTTGCTTTTTCTTTTTTTTAACCTACCAACTCTTACTCAAGTCATTCATAGGTTCAGAAATGTATCAGGGCCTCATAACCTTTTTAAAGCAAGAGCCCTTGCCCTGCCCAACTCCCTTCAGCCCCTTACACAGTTTGATGATCAGAATTCCTCAAACACTCTTAACATCAAACACCTACTAAAGTGGACTCTTGAATTAAGCATACCTAAATTTGTAATTAATGTATTATTCTTCCCCTCTTCCCTGAACCTGGTACTTGTCACCATCAAAGGCATTTACTAAAAAATTTTTCTTACCTAATCATAATATACTCATTTGGAAATAACAGAAAAGAAAGCTTAAAAAGAGAAACTAGCAGTCATAGTACTCAGAAGCTGAGGCAGGAAGATCATGAGTTCAAGGCCTGCCTCCATTAAAGTAATATCCTATCTCCATTAAATAAATAAACAAACTGAGGGCATGGGGGCACACGCCTTTAATCCCAGCTCTTGGGAGGCAGAGATAGGAGGATCACTGTGAGTTCAACATCAGCCTGAGACTACAGAGTGAATTCCAAGTCAGCCTGGGTTAGAGTGAGACCCTACCTCAAAAAAAAAAAAAAAAAAAACCACTAAAAATAACCTCATTGAACCCCTAACACAAATGCATGTATTTCTATTTCATACTGTTGGCTTTTATTGTAATTTTACATTAATTTCTAATGTAATTGTTTTATGTAGCAATTATTCTACTGTCTCTCAGACATGGGTCATTTCTACATTCTCACTTCCTGAAACACTAATCTGCATTCTCAGTACTAATAATATTTGCTTTTTTTTTTTTTTTTTTAGATTCAGCTCAAGGCTTCTTTCAAAAAAATTCCTTTATCTTTTCAAGGCCTACCTTTTTACATGAAGTCAATAATTTTACTAATTTGGTAGCATTTTATTAGCTATCTAGTACATACTGGATTCTGGCCGCATAAAACAATAAAGCAAGATATTACATTGCCTCTTTGGGAGCAAACCTATTTGTAAAAGCATTTTAAAGAATGCAAGCCCAGGTATTGGTTAATCCAATTTATAGTTCATCAGCTAACTGAATGAAGTCAACTTCGAAGAAACCATACTGTGAGCCTTGGCTTTCTCATTTCTAGAATGAGAGAGAGGATCATGAATGAGATGATTGAAAACAGTAACTTCCATATTTGGACATTCATTGTATGTTGGGCACTGCTAAGCACTTTCACTGGTTACCATATAGTTTAACTCTCATCATGTCTGTTGGTACTAAGGTAAGTTCTCTAAGTACTACAGTGTGAAATCATGGAGCAGAGCTGGGGCACAGTATATTCCTGTTCTGTAGCCTACTCCAGAGGAGTTAGGTTTGAAGATTCTAGTCTGTGGTTACAAGTGACTAATTTCTGAAGTTTATAAAGTGATTTTTCCATGGATACCTACCTATACAAAGCATTCCTTATTTGCAGTTTCATTCAACAGATGTTTCAGGTTGTATTGAAATTTACTACTTTGGCAAACTTTAATACCCTAATCAGTAACAAAATTACCCTGTCTCTCTCTCTTCATGAAATGAGTTCACATTAAAAAAAAAAAAAAGGTTTCTTATATTTGAATGGATTTCCTTTTTTGTCCTCATGTTGCTTTGGGGCATATCTTCATTCCTTTACTTTCACCTGGATCCTGTGAGTATAGATCTCATTCACATCCTGACTTTTGCAGCACACAGGCAGTTACTTTAATGGATGGTTATTTTGTTAAATGTCATTTAAAAGATAAAATCAATACTATTCACTAGTTTTCACATCTGCAATAACTCCAGATCTTGGCATTGTTAACATTCTCTATCTCGCCTTCATACCCAGTTCCTCCTTCTAATATTTCCTTAACAGATTTACAAAGGTCCTGACTCTTCATTCCGGTATTCCAACCTTCACCCAAACTTCGAGTATCGATTTCGTGTGTGTGCCATTCGTCAGTGCCAAGATCCTATGGGACACCAGGACCTAGTAGGTCCCTACAGCACCACAGTGCTCTTCATCTCCCAGAGGACAGAACTGCCAGCCAGCACCAACAGAGACACTGTGGACAGCGAGCGGACCCGGCGCACACTTAGTGATGAGCAGTGTGCCGCTGTCATCCTTGTGCTGTTTGCTTTCTTTTCCATTTTGATTGCCTTTATTATTCAGTACTTTGTAATCAAGTGAAAATACAAGTTCATTTTTAACAGTGTATTACATTTTATTTTGTCATGTACTAAAATTATGTCTGTATTGCTTTCACAAAAATGGTGACATTTAGCACTAGGATTGAGACACATTTGTGGCATTTTCAGTGCTTATTAGATAAAGGCTGACACTTTATTAGAATGCAAGCCACAGAAACACCAATTTGGGAAGGATTTTTTGTTGAGACATCTTACATTTTTTCTTTGCCCCCCTTCTGTTTTCTCTTTTGATACGCTTTCTTGTAAACAAACTCCCTTGGAGGCAACATTTATAATTGTTTTGACCAATAAGCATGACTATAAAAGTGATGACCAGATCTATTTGTTTCAAAGATTACTAGCAAGTGAGAATTTCCAAATGACTAGAAGTCACACTAACATGCTATATAAAAATGTTCAAGTCTGATGCTGTGAAAGCAATCTAGTGCAATATTTCTACCTCCTCGTTTGTCTTAATTGTTCGTTGGTGGGATTATGATGGATAACTGGAGGGGCTTAGCATACAAAAACTGGATGAAAGACTGTAAGTGACAAAAGAAGCCTTTGTTTGGTAAATGTGGAGTTCTTCATTATAAGTAGATTTGAAGTCACAGATAAAGTCAAAGAAAGCACAGGCCCACAAATATTCTGTTTACCTGAACAGTACCTATTCAGGTCTGGAGAACACAGGAAAAAACAACACTTGTAGTAACTTTTTAAGAACTAATCATAAAAACTAACTCTGAATTTGAAATTTATTTGGCTTCTGTTTTCTGAGCCTTTGAATTATAGTCCAGTGTGTGTAAGAACTGTATGTAAGGGCATATGCATATACATAAGGCATATATAGAGACTGTCAAGTACAGAAAACTACACACTCATTCCATTTCTTTGGTGTAAACCTAACTTTACAGAACTCCCTTAAGTTTTACAGCTTCTCCCATAACTACTACCATTGCCATCAGAATTTATAATCAAACTTAACTTTTCTGTTTGGGTTACCAGATCTGAAGACAAATTAATTTGCACCAGTAAACTTAAAGCTGCTCTCTTTCTTGAAAAACTAATGTTTAATGTATAATGTCTTGTTTGGATAGTGTTCCAAATTGTTGATTGCATGTAGTTAATGTTGCATTAGTGTACTTTGCAGTTGCATAATTCATTAATGTTTTTTGAGCTTGCATTTGTGAGTTATTGGATGATTAGATTGAATTTTGTCAACTATCACATTGTACATCTTGCCTACATGTCAATGACTACCGGTAATAATAGTCTGTAATGAAATTATATAAAATTTTGTTCTATCACATCTGTTATCTGTAAGACACCTGTAACTAGCTTCTTTAATTTATTATTTGAATTTTAAGGTAGTGAATCACTAATTTTTTAGTTGCTGAAATTTGTATTTTAGTGATTACTAAGCACTTCTTTCAGTCAAAAAGAAACATATGCTTTGCGCTTTGAAGATCTTTGAAGAATTTCCCACATAATAGGATGGGCATGTATTGTAACTGTTATATGTCAAATGATCTGTGCTGTAGGAAAATAATTAATCTTTGTTTAAAAAAGAAACAGATAAACTTGGCCTTTCCAAGTGGTAAGAAAAATCTGTCACTATACTATTACTGTATGTTTACATTTTATTTAATCTCTTATGAATACGGTGATAATTTTTCCCCAAACCAATAGTGATTACTATTGTTTTCTAGAAACTTCTTAGAAGTGCCACACTTGGCAGTACAAATGAGTTTGAGTGTAAGAGCCCAGAGATTTCTATATAGTTGAATGTCTAAAATGGTGAAATGTGCCACACAGTGGCTTATGTTTTTCATAGTAATTCAAATGAACTCCTATTTTTGATAGTAAATGTCATTTAATAGTGTACTTGCCATTTGAGCCTCACTGCAAAATTAGTACAAAGAAGGAAACAATTTTTAATGTAATCTTGATTTTACCTCATATACTGTACATTCCAAAAACTTAACTTTTTAAAAGATTATAGATACACTACCAAACATATCATCTGAAATTGTATAGGATTAAATTTCATGTAAGTGAAAAAATATAACCTTATAAGGATACATAACTATGTAGCAAAGTATCTATAAAATCCATGGAAAATAAAAGTTGTATCATTCTTTTTTGAGATATGTTTTTTGTATTCATATACATTTCATAATTTGCTGCCTATTTAAGCAGTGAAGGGGCCAGAGAGATGGCTTAGCAGTTAAGTGCTTGCTTGTGAAGCCTAAGGACCCTGGTTTGAGGCTTGATTCCCCAGTACCCGCGTAAGCCAGATGCACAAGGTGGCACATGCATCTGGAGTTCACAGTGGCTAGAGGCCCTGGTGTGCCCATTCATTCTCTTCCTTCCTCTGTCTCTTTCTCTCTCTCTCTCTCTCCATCTCCCTCTTCCTCTCCCTCTCCCTCTCCCTCTCCCTTTCCCTCCCTCCCTCCCTCTTTCTCTGTCACTCTCAAATAGATAAAAATAAACAAAACTTTAAAAAAAAAAAGAAATAAACTAATTTCTCCTCTCTTCCAAGGGGCTTAGACAATTTTCCCAGCAGTATTCAAATCTTCAGAGTGAGAGGACATATTGCATATGGTAAACTCCAGTAGACTCAAAAAAGAAATTATTCCCTAGTCACTTGATTGTGTGCAATTCATCAATATCTTGCTTGCTTTACATAAAGAATTTATGTAAAGAATCTAAAGTAAACTTCCCATTGGGAGTTAAGATATACAAGTACTTGGAACAACAGCTTGCACAAAGTAAGCATTAGCTCTATTTTTAATCCAGGACATTGCCTGCCAAAGGCCAAACTAGCCTCCAGCCAGAAGTCAACAAGTGAGTGAATAACATAACCCCACTGAGGAGGGCTCTCAGAGAAACGGGAGTAGGAGCGAGGGGATAAAAGAATATAACCTACTATACATAAAATTGATTTAAAAAAAACTCTGGAGCTGGACGTAGTGACACATGCCTTTAATCCCAGCACTTGGGAGGCAGAAGTAGGAGGATCGCCATGAGTTCAAGGCCACCCTGAGGACCTCATAGTGAATTCCAGGTCAGCCTGGACTAGAGTGAAACCCTACCTCGAAAAACCAAACAAACAAATAAATAAATAAAACTCTGGCCCTTTTGACCTTGTTATCTAGAAAACTTAGAACTAGATTTACTCCTAAAGTCCCTGCATTACTTTTTAAGGATATGTTTTCCTTCCATTTCAGTGCTATTTTTCCTTATGCCTTGTATTTTATCATATGCCACTTCAAATCGGCCTTAGAAATGGATGGAATATAAATTAATATATTATCAAGCAATGGCATAAATAAGTGGGAAATAGAATTTTTTTTAAAGCTGCTGGGCGTGGTGGCACACGCCTTTAATTCCAGCACTCAGGAGGCAGGGGTAGGTGGATCGCCATGAGTTCAAGGCCATCTTGAGACTACACAGTAAATTCTAGGTCAGCCTGGACTAGAGTGAGACCCTACCTTAAAAAAAAAAAAAAAAAAAAAAAAAGCCAATTAATGATTCTGTCTACTTGGTTCCAAGGACACAGGGCCTTAGCTGGGTTAGAACTAGATTCACTCTTGTCCTACAAAAATACCAGAGAGCTCAGAAAATGAGGAGACAGATGTCTACAACCCTGATCCACTCAGAAAGCCCCTTCATCAAACAATCTGTATGTAGGCAGAAAACTAGTAAATGGCTCCACAACTACAAAGAAAAGAGGTTTGGTCAGTTCTAAGATGGCTTAGCCCATTTCTTTCTAAAGTATGGAAGGCCAAGCTAGTATAGGGGTTCAGCTATACCTTCAGGGCTAAGTCTTAGCTATGTTGTCAGAACAGCCACTGTGATTTGATCTCCTGTCAGTGCTCCACTAGGTTATCAGTGAAGTTTTCCTGAACTCCCACTGTAATCAGAATACAGATCTTAGATTCTGTAGAAGGTATTCTCAAAGATAACAAATATTTACTAAATTCTCACTTCCCAACACCAGGGAAGATGTATGAGCACAAGAGATTAAAACCCTACTCCCTGGCATATATGAGGTTGAAGTGGAAACATAAATAAATAGCTAAGTAAATAGCATATCTGTAATAAACTAGAGAGAGAAAATAAAGTGGAGCATCTGAAAAGAAGAGTGCATGGTATAGAACAGAGGTGGCCATGCATAGTCCAACAGGCATATGCTGACAAGACCCAGTCAGCCTGCCAAAATGCCTTCTTGGTGAGTAGGCAAAGGAATTAGGACACCTTTAACAGAGGCTGGGGAGGCCTATCAAGAAACAAATCGGAACAGAAGAAAGGACAGACACTGGTATCTGCAGCCATGAGGGCCAACTGTTCCCTTGAGTCAAAGGAAAGTCCACAGTCACAGGCCGCAAAACTCTTCTTCTGAGGCTAGCAAAGCACCTGGTATCAGGCAAGATGAGAACAAAAAACTTGAGTCTAGTAAGTGTCAGCTAAAGCACCCCAAAAATGAACCCATCTTCTAGCTGCACAAAGACCTGTCACCTGGCTCCCCTCTTGATAAACCTGGGTTCCTAGGGACACAAAAGCATGTCACCCAAACAACTGAACACTAACTAGATTCTAAGTCTTAGAAGGCCAGTCTGCTCTACTCTGGTCAAGTTGTTTTCTCCTGATGCCCTACAAGCTCAGGGAGGCTCAGATCAACTGTCCCATGGATGAAGAAACTACATTATCGGCCTAGGAGGTGGGATGGGAATGAGGAGTGGAAAAGGAAAATCAAAATCAGGAACTTTTGCTAAAAACATGAAAATTATTTTAAAAAGAGAAAATATGTAGGAGAGGAAACTGATAGAGTGATATCCTTGAGTGATAAGGGGCTAAGCTGGCTATTACAAGGACCACTAATTCATCTATAATCTACATGTGGGGGAAAGAAGGCAGTGTGGGTGTTCTACTGGAAGGGTGTAGAAGTTTTCTTCCATCTGCTTTTATTGGTTTTCAAAGAAACGGGGTACATTGATGGGAAAGAGGAAATTGGGGTTTAAAGGAGAGAAAAGGACTCAGGACAGGAATGTAGGGATGGGAGAGTAAATCAGGCAGGGAAGAGTACTTCTGGGATGGTGGATGAGGGGAGAAGCCAAGACCTGCTAGAATTGTGCATTCCCAGGGAAACAACAGCAAACCGGGAGCATGTATGCAGAGTCCACCTCAACCCGAGTGGCATCTGTGCTCTTATTGGGTAGGCAGGCATGACAGTGCAAAGATTGGAAAGGCAGTGAAGTACCTGGGGAAGTAACTAACTGCTCATGGAATTTAGGTTGAGAAAAGGAGTGGGCAAGGACCTGAGGTAGGTGAGGTATAGGAAGACAGAAGGAATGACCAAATAGAACCCATGAGGTGAAAGAATGTCTGCATAAGGGAAAAGAGACTACAAAAAGCCGTGCTGGAGAACAAAAGTGGGATAACTACAGTTAGAAGAGGGCTCCCAGGTCCTTAGGCAAAGTAGGTCCAGGAGTAGCTGGTTGAGATGGGGTGCAGGCCGGTTCTCTGATGGAAATGAGGTCAAGAGGACAAGGTCAGACACTTGGAGAAGGTGTGCCTTTTATCCCAGTGTACTGCTTATTTGAGAGAGTGAGATGTATGATCCTCAGGGAATGAGGGGAGAGTGATGAGGGGAGCGGAAGAGAATGGAATCTGATGGAGGTAGGATTCAGGACAGCAAGACATACCAGTAATGAGAGAGATGGCATGTATCCCCCATAAAGCCCATGCTTCCTGCATATATTGGAGAATGGCAGGGGGAAGGTTGTCCCTAAATTGTAGGACCAAAAAGGAGAGAGGAACTTGGGAGAAGAGACTGAAATTTTAACCCATAGTAGACAGGATGAGTAAAAATCTTGCTAGACATAAATTCATCCATAAAGAACCATGGGACTTGGCAGAAGAGCCTCTGAGCAATATGTGAGGCCTGAGTCAGAATAAGGTAGCAAGGGACAGATTAAGGAATGGAGCTGGATGGGACCCCAGGCTGTAGTGTGTGTGACTGGGCACCCTCACAATCCTCACCGATATTGCTTTAAATCTGCATGGTCTGGTGGACCTCTGTCTGATTCAAGGAAGGTTTTGTCCACAAGGAAAGGAGCTCCTAAAGGCATTAGGATAAAACTGCAAACACAGACACATGGTGAGCACTCAGTGCCAGCTGTTGCCAGACAATACACATCGCTTGCCTCCTTTTACAGACTGTTTTTTCTTTCAGGTATTGGCAAAGTCTGTGTAAGGAAAGTGAAAGAGAAAAGCAAAATAGTCCATTAGCCCTTCAGTCTGGTTTTGAAATTTGTAAAACAAACTAAATATTTGTGTTTTGTTCTTTGTGATGAATAAAAATGCTTGTGTTGGGCTGGAGAGATGGCTTAGCGGTTAAGCGCTTGCCTGAGAAGCCTAAGGACCCCAGGTTCGAGGCTCGATTCTCCAGGACCCACGTTAGCCAGATGCACAAGGGGGCGCACGCGTCTGTAGTTCGTTTGCAGTGGCTGGAGGCCCTGGGGCGCCCATTCTCTCTCCCTCTCCCTTCCTCTCTCTCTCTCCTCCCCCTCCCTCCCCCCCCCATCTGCCTCTTTCTGTGTTGCTCTCAAATAAATAAATAAATGAACAAAAAAAAATTTTAATGCTCGTGTTTGTAGAGTTCAGGGATATTTGAAATTATCTGGCGAACCCCATCCACTAACACTTTTGTGCTTTTGTGAACTGACAGAAGTAAGGACTACTGTACAGGGATGGGACGCCCACCGGGAGGCGTCCACTATAACTTGACAGCCCTGCCACAGACCCCGTTCTAGAAGTGGGAAGCGGCTAGCCTCTGGTCTGCACTCTTCTATTTAAGGACCAAGGCTTCCGGGTGGTCAGTGGGAATATGCTCCAATCGTCAGGAGGTGGTCACTGGCAAGGTCCCTCAGAAAGTCCGCGGAGAGAATGTCTCTAGCGATGCGGCCGCCGGGTGCTGGGGCTGCGAATGAAAGAAGCGCCTAGAACACCAGACAGGAGCCGGCTTGGGCGGACGGGGGCGGGGCGGGGCGGGGCGGGGCGGGCCGGGGCGGGCCGCGTGGGAGGCGGAGCCGGGAAGCCGGCGCCGACCCGCGGAGCCCCCCCCCCCCCCCCCCACGGCTGGATCTCGCGCCAGCCACCCACGGGCAGCCCGGGAGTAGCGGCGCTCCCGCCGCGCGGCGAGCGCCCGTGCTGGGGTGGGGGTGGCGGCGCTGGGAGCACGCTGCCCCGGCCCGCCCTCCTTCCGGGTGGCGAGGAGCAGGGACCCGGCGCCCCTAGCCGGAACTACAGGGCACAGGCCCCGCCGTCGGGCCCGGGCAGCGGCGCTTGGCAGCCGCGAGTGCCGTCCCAGTCGCGGGCGCGGCGGGCCATCGCCGCCTGCTTCTCTCTGCCTTTCGGGTGCCTCCGCTGGGGAGGAGCCGCGGCGCCCTGCGAGGCCTGGCCGGCTGTGCGTGTCCTTTGTGCGTGGAGCCGTCTCGGTCCAGCACCCCGGGCCGGGGCAGTGTAACCCGCTCTCCTCCATCCCCCCTACACTACTCTGGGTGATGTACACAGCAATGATTTCCCAAAGCCTCCGGGACCCTGGATGGACAGCTGGGGTCTCGGATTCCACTTGCCTGCCCAATTTCGCTGTTGAGAGTTATTCCCGTTCCCTTGAGAAGGCAGGGTTGGCTGCTTTTAACTAGAGATTCAGTGTTAGTTCTCCTGGAAGCTAAGGTGAACCTAGCCCATGTCAAAAAGTCAGATTGTGCAGGCCTGTTGCATAATTCTTTTCGACGAAGAACAGAGACTGTCTGGAAGCAAAGCTGTGGCCAGAAGCTCGTCCACACGACTTAGCAAGGACGTTTGCCCTTTCTGCTTTGTGTCCAGTCTTGATGCCGTGTACACGAGGCTACCATGCAGATTTAAAGCAATATCGATGCAGTTAGCAGTCTCTCTTTTTCCTGGTATGGAGATCTGGATAGGTTCTGATTTATTTGACTGTTACTTTTTGATTGAGCACTCTGTTTGATTTTGAATACTTTTGCTAATTTTAGTGCCTGTTTCTGCTTTTGCAGTGGTGGTGGTACTGGCTTTTATAGTTTGCTGGCTGTCTTTCCATGTTGACAGAATCATTTACATAAATACGGAAGGCTCCCAGATGATGTACTTCTCCCAGTACTTTAATATTGTCGCCCTGCAGCTTTTCTATCTCAGTACATCCATCAATTCAATCCTCTACAACTTCGTCCCCAAATATAAAGCTGTCTGTAAACCACTGCTAGCAAGACAGTCCAGGCTTAGAGGTTTCTGTGGAGCTGGAGACACTAGGGAGAATGCATGAGGGGACACCGGAAAAGACACTGCTGGTTGCACAGAGACAAGCGCCATCATAGAGATGATGGTCTGACCAACAATCACAGCTAGTTTTGGGACTACTGGTCTGTAGAGAGTAACTGAAAGCAGGCGGAGACACTTAACAAGAACGTAAAGGTGCCTGGAATTTTGAAAGTAGGTTAAAAGTTGCCAGCATGGTTTCTTACACCAAAGTATAAAAAGTTACTCTACCAGTCTTTCAAGTTTCCTTTCCATGTATCGAGGTTCAGTTTAACATTATGAAATGCCAGCCACAGAATGTGTTCTGTAGACATGCGGTAACCCTTCATTCCTTCTGCTAGGAATATGACTGCCCATTTTATAATTAATACAGAGACATGCTACCTAAAAATTGTCACCTGTGAGATACTTTGTTTTCATGTTTGGGATATAAATACTATGGTACAAAATAAGGCAGGAGGATAAGAGTTTAGATCCAGTAAATTATTTACTTTACTACCTATACATGGGAGCAAAATATTTTAGAAGAAATTGAGAATTCCAGGTACGTATTCAGGGGTCTCACCTCTCTTCAGCCAGAGAGCATATCATAAAGTTTATGCATTATGCCCTGTTTGACAATACTCTCTAAAACTAAATTGCAACTCACTCTACTAACTCTAAACTCTGCAGAGTTTCCCCAGTATAGCAAACATGGACAGTGAACTTTCAGATGGCAGAGGGATGGCAAGAGGGTAGCATAGAGAACTGCAGAAGAAATTTTTCCTGAGATTTTTTTTATTAACAACTTCCATGATTATAAAAATAATACCCCATGGTGATACCCTCCCTCCCCCCCCCTGAGATTTTTTTTAATTTAATTTATTTACTTATTAGAGAGACAGACAAAAAGGCAGATAGAGAGAAAATGGGTACGCCAGGGCCTCTAGCCACTGCAAACAAACTCCAGATGCATGTGCCATCTTGTGCATCTGGCTTTATGTGGATATGAGGGAATTGAACCTGGGTCCTTAGGCTTTACAGGCAAACACCTTAACCTCTAAGGCATCTCTCCAGCCCATGTCCTGAGATCTTTGTGAATCTTTTAAATCTACAAATACAAGAAACCATCGAACACCTGTATTAGATTACAGTTTCAAACAAAAATAAGGTTTGTTTGTTTGTTTATTTATTTGAGACAGAGGGAATAAGGGGCCACATCAGGGCCTTCCTGCCACTACAAATAAACTCCATATGCATGTACCACTTGTGCATCTAGCTTTACGTAGGTACTGGGGAATTGAATCTGGGCCATCAGGCTTTGTAAGCAATCACTTTTATCTGCTGAGCCGTATCTCCAGCCCCAGAAATAAGGCTTTACTATGGTGGGCATTGAACTTGGGATCTCACACTCACTAGGCAAGCTCTCTTCTGCTGAGGTATATCACCAGCCCTACAGTGAGGTTCAAAATAATGAGAGTTATCTCAGGTCACTCACTGACTCAGAGATTGCTTCACAGCTCACAGCCTAGACATCCTCAACAATTACTGCATGTCATTGACTCCCACAGTTCCTTTTAAGTCATTATAATGACAAATGACAACTAAGCCAGCAGGGTTTTCCTGAGATGCTGACAAAGTTCCACTGCTTTTTTATTGTATTAACAAAATCCGCATAAGCCCCCTCCCTGCCCAGTCCTCAGTGTGTGCTAATGTGAAACAGTCTCACCTGTCTTTGCTCCCAGCTAGTAAGGAGGTATGGAGCCATCTCTTGGGGCAGCATCTCCTACACTGTGTTCTATAGATTTTTAGGGCTTATGTGACACAAAGACTCTGTAGTGAAATATAGCAGGAAAAAAAATCCGAATCTGGGGCTGAAGAGATGGCTTAGCAGTTAAGGCATTTGCCTGCAAAGTCAAAGGATCCCATTTTGATTCCTCAGGACCCATATAAGCCAGATACGCAAAGGGGCACATGTGTCTGGAGTTCGTTTGCAGTGGCTGGAGGCCCTGGCGTGCCCATTCTCTCTCCCCCTCTCTCTGCCTCTTTCTCTCTCTCTCTCAAATAAATAAATAAAAATAAAAAACTGTAAATAAATAAGTAAAAAATAAAAAATCTGAATATGTACCTTTCTACCACCACCCCTATCAGAGAGTGCTGCAGAGGCTCTGAAGAGCTGTCTCACTTAGCATTTCCTTCATTATATTATAGAACCAATTCACCTTTCTTCCTCCCCAGGAATGACTACTGAAGCCTCATGGTGGAGGGACAGCCCTGTGCTGCCGCTTCTCCATGTGGAAGCACTGCTCAATGAACTGGAGCTGTGTGGTCTCTCTACTCTTGATGGTCTGTCTTCAGAGCACTCCCTAGGAAAGGACATGAAAAACCCCGGCTAGACCGCTGCTACACTAATAAATACATCTAACCTGCTTCTTTGGCTTCTGTACAATCGCTTGCTTAACAGTGACTTTCTGCAACCAGCTGCCCGGGCTCAAGTAAAGAAATAGTTAACTAAAGTACCGGCCGTTGCCTGTGCATACCTAATCTCTAAAAAGCCTCCGCTCCCTGGGAAGCCCCACGCCTAGCTGCAGGGGCCCTAACTCCCTGCCGAGGTTAAGATAACACGGCCGGCTGAGGAGACATCCTGAGCTCATGTACAAGGTCAAGATAATACGGGAACAGCACGGACCGGGCGACTGCCTGGTGACGTCTAAAAAGTCCCTGAACTGAAACATGTTTCCACATGTTTGTGGTCTTTCCCTTTAAAACCCCTACCTCCCAGCTGCTCGAGGCTCTTCACCCCTCCTGCGTGAGGACTCCGTGTCGAGCCCCGGTGCGCACCGGTACCCCCAATAAAGCCTCTTGCTGTTTGCATCTCGTGGTCTCGTATCGGTCTCTGGGTTCTCGGGTCTCTTCCTGGGGAAAGAGACTCCCCCTCAAGGGGGTGTTCTTTCAGACACACTATAGAAAACCGTGGATATAGAAACAAAAACCTCTTCTTTGAGCTTTATTGTTAAGATTCTAGAAATTAGCCATTTATAACATCCTTTCCTGTGACCTAAATATATTCTCAGTTGGACATGGGAAGGGAGGGTTTGAAGCCAATCCTTTCTGCAGGGTCCCTGAGTCATCTCAGCCCATTAGTGGGCTGAGAAATTAATGTGATATGTCATTTTTATTTACTAGAACAGAGCATACAAGAATAGAATACAAACATTATATGTAGTAGAGTTAACTGTTGTATTAGTATGGATAATTGCTGTGTTGTAAAACTTTTATTTTAATTATGCATTGGTTGTTGTCTTTCTTACTTTTCAAAATAAATGTATTCCTTTCTTAGTCAAAATGGTTGAAAATTGTTTTGAGATCTAAAATTGTTCTCTACCTCAGCCTGTTCATACATGATAACTAATTTTATAAAAGAGGGTCCTTGGATACCCATGGTCAAGGATGACTGGAAAGGAACAATGGAGCTGTTGTTTTCAGCTCTGGGCCTCTCTCACAAAAAACACAAAACAAAAAACAAAAAAAAAAAAAAAAAAAAAGAAAGAAAGAAAGAAAAGAAAAGAAAAAGAAAAACTGGCTGTATCCTAGAGGCTGCGCCCCAGCCATTTTCTCTGCATGACAGACATGTGCTGGTGTTCCTCCAACAATGTGTCTCTGAGCCTCTCTCCTTTCTGCAGATCAAACTGCTTTTGTTAGGTGAGCTATTAGCTTTGGGTTTGTATTTCATTTACATGGCAAATATTTACCAAGCAACTGGTAAGAGTCAGATTTGTAGGACAAAATACACTAGAAAAATTAGTCTATGAAACCATCAAATTTGATTGACTCTTTACTAACACTTTTTGTTTGAAACTTGTAATTTTGTCACTTGGACTAACCACAGATTCAACTCACAGGTTAACAAAAACATTTACAGCAGATAGAGGCACAGAGTGTCAGGTTCATTCTTTTTCCTGCAAAAGAAATTTCACTTTGGAAGGAAATGTTCCAAGAGCTATTATACAACACCTAAGATTCAAAGTGCTAGATTCCTGTGCTAGGTTTTTGAAAAGACACAGCTATGTTAATAGTGTTTAAAGGTTTGAATATACTCTCTCCTGGCATGTTGCACATGCCTAGGGGTTTGGAGGTAGTTATATATATATATATATATATTTATTTATATATGATACTGTGGTGGTTTGAACATGAAGTGTACCTCATAGCCTCATGTGTTTGTGATTGAGCCTCATACTTTATTTAATCCATAGCTAGTGGAGCCTTTGGGAGGTAGAGCCTTGATGGAGGAGGTGTGTCAGTGTGTCACTAGGGGTGGGCCTTGGGGTGTTATATCCCAGCCCACTTGCCACACATAGAGTTTACTCTTTCTCTTACCTCCCCAATGATAGGAGGATGTGAGGCCTGGCTATCTTCTCCTATCATGCTTTCCCTGCCATTATGAAAGTTCCCCTCAAAACTGTAAGCCAAAACCAAACCCTTCCTTCCATAAGCTGTTTATGGTTGGGTGTTTTATCCTAGCAATGAGACAGTAACTGCTAAAGATTATAATTTTTATTTCTGAAGACCTCATAAACATTCCAGAGCCCCTGCTCAACTCTGAGTAGTCTTCAAAATCAGCATTTCCTCTTTGGAGAGTACAAGATTTCTCCTCACTGTTTGAGCAGTTCAGGGTGGCTCTGTAACTAATGGCCCATGTCCCTTGTTCTGTATAAACTATAAAGAAAGTGAGAGAACCAGTCTTTACTCACTAACTTCTTAGGGAAACAACACTTTAAAGAATGCCAAGACACCTGTATGGTAAAGGCTAACAAGTGTCACCAGAGCAGGAGAACTGAGTGTGGGCACTCAGGGGTGATGCTCTATATGGTTCTTCCCCACTAAAGGATTACCCACATGTGGCTTGCTGTAGCATCTCCCTAAGGACAGAGACCATGTTTTATTCTACTTCACCCAGGTGAATATGTTGAAATCAATGAGGGGACAGGTATCTTCATCTGTATTAGAGTTCTCTTGAGGAACAAAACTGACAGAAAGACACAATATGGCTAGACAGTCTGTAGCAGACAGCTTCAGGTTCACTGAGATGAACTTCGGAGGAAGGGATATTTATTGAAGCTTACAGATCCAGGGGAAGTTCCATAATGGCAGAAAAAGCTGGCCTGCCTTCACAAGCCCAAGCAGAGAGAGAGAGAAGCACCAGCCAAAAGCCAAAGGCCACACAGTACACTTCAGGAACTCCAGCTAGGCACACTTTGCATATCTTTAGACTGAAATCTGAAATCCACCACCACACCTTAAGATCCACACAATGGCACTGCCTCCAGCCAGGTGGCTGCAGAATGCAAACTACAAACAAATAAACAACTGAATATATTGGGAGCCATCTATTCTATTCAAACCACCACATTCCGCCCCTGGTCCCCAATAGATTTATAACCATCACACATTGTAAATTGTACTCAGTTCAATTTTAAAGGTCCCACAGTCTTGACCAATTTAAGATATGAAGACCTGTAAAATAAACAAGCTAAACATTTCTAACATATAAAGGCACAGAGTAAACATTTTCAACTGGTATAAGGCATAGCAAGGAGAGACTAAAACAATGCAAACTCAACCATCATCAAACAAACATCAAACTTCTGCAGTTCAAGTCCAATATAACCAAAGACTGACAGTCTCCAGATTTTTCAATTCCACCCCTCCAGCTGGGCAGAGTAGCAGGGAACACTTCCATCCCAGGCCAACAATGAGCTCTATCGTAGCCCTTGCACAGTCCTGGTATATACAAAACATCTTCAGGTCTTCATGCAAACCATGGTCCACCTTCCAAAGGCTCTTTCAGCCTATCAGGGCATCGTGCCCTGCCTCATGCCACATCTCAGCAGCAGCACCTGGAACTGGGTGCAATTTATGGCCACTCCTCACATTTTCCAAAGGCTCTTACAGCCTATCAGGGCATCAGGCCCTACCTCATGCCGCATCTCAGCAGCAGCTCCTGGAAGCATGTGCAATTCACGACCACTCCTCGCATTTTTCATGCTTCTGAAACCAATACTAGGTGTGCAGGACACAGCCATATTCTTAATTCACAAACAAAATAAATCCTAACCTTGAAAAGCAGGTTCCTTCTCAACTCTTTCCAAAAGAGTTTGCATTTCTATGATAGTCTTCCCTCAGGCATCCTTTCCATGGTAAAGTAATTGGACCATCTTCCTTTAAGATTGCTAATGTGTTTGACAATAGCAGATTCAGTAACCTAAAACCAGTCTCAGTGCCTGTAGTTTTAACTTGCTTGAGGTTTTCCAGATTAAAATCTTAAATCTCTCACTCCAATATCTTCAGCCAAGCACATCAGTCCATTACAGATTTAACCTTGATCAAACTCTCTGGGCCTGGGCAGCAGGACGCAGCCAGCCCTTATGCCAGTAGCCCAGTTCCAACAAAGTCCTCTGCAGTCTTTCCTTCCCCTTAGGAAGCTCATAAGCCAATCCTCGAAGTTCAGTGCTGCCTGCACTTAGCATTCTCAGACTCTCACCAGAATAGTCCATAAAACTTGGCTTACCACTCCAGAAGACATCTTCAGTTGCAAGCACCAAGTCCATGCCTATTTCTCCAAAACAAAGGTTCCAAAAGATGAACATCCACATGGTCAGGTTCATTTCAGTCCACTCCTCAATACCAAGTTCTGTGGCAGACAGGGATGCTGTTTGGAGCCTTTGGCAGGCCCCCATAGGTGAATCACAGCGGAGGCTGTTGGGATTTTGGAGCAAGGCCCTGCCATTGTCTGCAGACAATTATTCTCCATTTGAGAGACAGCTCTTGGCCTGCTATTGGGCCTTAGTGGAAACTGAACGTTTGACAATGGGCCATCAAGTTACTATGCGACCTGAGCAGCCCATCATGAGCTGGGTGTTATCTGACCCACCAGGCCATAAAGTTGGACGTGCACAGCAACAGTCCATCATTAAGTGGAAGTGGTATATACATGATCAGGCTCGAGCAGGCCCTGAAGGTATGAGTAAGTTACATGAGGAAGTTGCCCAAATGCCTATGGTTGCTACTCCTGTTGCAATGCCTTCTGTCCCCAAGCATGCACCTATGGCATCATGGGGTGTGCCCTATGATCAATTGACTGAGGAGGAGAGGTCTAGGGCATGGTTTACAGGTGGTTCAGCACGTTATGCAGGCACCACCCAGAAGTGGAGCAGCATTACAGCCCCTTTCTGGGACAACTCTGAAGGACTGTGGTGAAGGGAACTCTTCACAATGGGCAGAACTTCGGGCAGTACATATGGTTGTGCATTTTGCTTGGAAAGAAAAATGGCCAGATGTGTGGTTATACACTGATTCATGGGCTGTGGCCAATGGTTTGGCTGGATGGTCTGGGATTTGGAAGGAGCACAATTGGAAAATTGGTAAAAAGGACATTTGGGGAAGGTGTATGTGGATAGAACTCTCTGAATGGGCAAAGGATATAAAGATACTTGTGTCCCATGTTAATGCTCATCAGAAGGTGACCTTGTTGGAGGATGACTTTAATAATCAAGTAGATAAGCTGACCTGTTCTGTGGATAGTGGTCAACCTTTTTTCTCAGCCACCCCTGTCATTGCCCAATGGGCCCACGAACAAAGTGCCATGGTGGCAGAGATGCAGGCTATGCATGGGCCCAACAACATGGACTTCCACTAACTAAGGCTGACCTGGCTATGGCTACTGCTGAGTGCCAAATTCGCCAGCAGCAGAGACCAACTCTGAGCTCCCAATATGGTAGTATTCCTCAGGGTGACCAGCCAGCAACCTGGTGGCAGGTTGACTACATTGGACCTCTTCCATCATGGAAAGGGTAGCGTTTTGTCCTTACTGGAATAGACACTTATTCTGGGTATGCATTTGCCTTTCCTGCACATAGTGCTTCTGCCAAAACTACCATACATGGGCTTACAGAATGCCTTATTCACCGTCATGGCATTCCACACAGCATTGCTTCTGACCAAGGAACTCACTTCACAGCCAAGGAAGTACAGCAGTGGGCTCATGATCATGGAATTCACTGGTCTTACCATGTGCTCCACCATCCTGAAGCAGCTGGCTTGATAGAACGGTGGAATGGCCTTTTAAAGAAACAGCTACAGCACCAACTAGGTGGCAATAGCTTGGAGGGCTGGGGAAGTGTCCTCCAGCAGGCTGTATATGCTCTGAATCAGCATCCTATATATGGTACTGTTTCTCCTATAGCCCGGATTCACGGGTCCAGGAATCAAGGGGTGGAAATGGGAATGGTCCCACTTACCATCACCCCAAGTGACCCATTAGCTAGATTTTTGCTTCCTGTTCCCGCAACCTTATGCTCTGCTGGACTACAAGTCTTGGTCCCAGAGGGGGGAGTGCTTTTGCCAGGAGACACAAAGAACATTCCATTGAACTGGAAGCTAAGACTTCCCCCTGGTCACTTTGGGCTCCTAATGCCCTTGAGTGAACAGGCTGAGAAAGGAGTTACAGTGATAGCAGGGGTGATTGATCCAGACTACCAGGGGGAAATTGGACTGCTTCTCCACAATGGAGGTAAGGAAGAGTATGCCTGGAGTGCAGGAGGTCCTTTAGGGCGTCTGTTAGTGTTACCATATCCTGTTGTCAAAGTCAATGGACGACTGCAACAACCCAATAGAAGTAGTGTGATAAATGGCCCAGATCCTTCAGGAATGAAGGTATGGGTTACCCCTCCAGGTAAAGAAGCAAGACCTGCTGAGGTGCTTGCTAAAGGTGGAGGAAATACAGAATGGGTAGTAGAAGAAGGCAGTTACAAATACCAGCTAAGGCCATGTGACCAGTTACAGAGACGAGGACTGTGATTGCAGTGTTTCTTTCCTGCCTTGATAACAGAGTGTTTGTATGTATCTACACCAATATTGTGATTATATCATTAGCTAACTGTTGAATTTATATTAGACCCATTATATTAGAGACTAAGCTTTGTGTTGGGGGGAAAATTCTGTGGTTCCGGTTGTATGTGGGATAGTTATGCCATGTTAGGCGGAATTATGAGCTTGTTGTTGTTTTCATTTGAAAATTAAGTATGATGTAAGGAGACATGATTTGATGCCAAGTTGACAAGGGGTGGACTTGTGATAGTTCAGATGTTGTCAACTTGATCTGTTTAGTAATCCACAGGTTGCTTCTAGGAAGGATCAACTAAAGGAGGAAGTCTTTCCCCCAGGATGAGCCCTTCCCCCAGAATGGGCAGCCCCACCCAGACAGGGACTTGATACAAGGAAGCTCTGGGTAAAAAGAGTTCCTTCCTTCCTTCCTTCCTTCCTTCCTTCCTTCCTTCCACTTGGCTGCCGGAGCTGCTCGCTACCTTCCAGCGTGGATTGAAGACCAGTGCAGACTAAAGACCAGCATCAACAGAAGACCCCCGTGGATTGAAACCCAGTGGCCCCTCAGGAAGCCTCCAGGCTTTCTGGCACCATCTGCAGTGCTGGGTCAGGACTGCTGAGGCATCTGGCCACAAGGACTGAGCAGCTACCAGGTTCGGTGATTCTCGGGCCTGCAACTGCTATTGGACTATACTGTAAGCTGATCCAATAAATCCCCTTTTTAAAATAATTCATTCTAGCAGTTCTGTTCCTCTAGAGAACCCTGACTAATACACAGTCCAATAATCTACAGGCTGAAGAGTCTGAGAAACTGGTAGCTACTCAGTCTAGAAGGCTAGATACCTCAAAAGTCTTAATCTGGCTCTGAAGGCTTGGAGAACGTCTGGAGAGCTGCTTCTGTCCATGTTGAAAGACTGAAACAATGGTTTCATGTCCATAGAAAATGGCAGCAACAAGACAGATGCATTTTCCAGAAAGGAGCAGGGCATTCACACACATGTATGCCCAAACATATATGAACACACACGGCCACCACAAACACAAAAATTCATCCCAATTGTGTTATGACTTAATTTTGCCAAAGATAATTAACCATGCATACTGTTTCCCACTTAACTATTTGATTTAGAGATTAATTTCCTCTCACAATCTCTTTTTTGATTTATGTATTTATTATTTATTTAAGAAGAGGGAATAAGAGAGATAGATAGAAAGAGGTGCTAGGGTATCTTGTTACACTGCACATGAATTTCATACACATGTACCACTTTATGTATTTGACTTTACATGGGAAATCAAACCTGAGCCAGCAGGCTTCACAAGAAAGCATTTTAACCACTGAGCCAGCCGTAGGGACTGCTTGAAAAATGATCTTATGCTGGGCATGGCATCATATGCCTTTAGTCCCAGCACTCATGAAGCAGAGGTAGGAGGATCGCTGTTAGCTGGAGTGAGACTACATAGTGAATTCCAGGTCAGCCTGGGCTACAGTGAAACCCTTCCTCAAAGAACAAAAAACAAAAGCAAAAAAAAAAAAAAAAAAAAAAAACATGGAAGCAGCACTCTTGCTCATCTCCCTAATTTAATTCTTATGTAGTTTCACCTGGGCCTTGACTGAGAATGGGTCTCACTGCCTTCTGAAAAGGAAAAACAGATTTCCAGGTGTACACTCTCCAGAGCAGGGGATCCAGGAGTTGGGGACCCTGGAGCAGGTCAATCAGGAAGGCAGAGCAAAAGGCCTGCACGCTGGCAGGGTCCAGGCAGCCCCAAGCCCACAGTAGAGGTTTCTCAGAGTCTTTAAATCCCTGTTTTCACAGTGAGTTAAGTCCCCTTGCCACTGTGAGACTCTAAGTTATGAGCAGAATAAGGGAGATGTTTCAGTTAGTTTCACATTGCTGGCAGAAAGCACCTGACCAAAAGCAACTTATAGCAGGAAAGGATTTATTTTGACTTACAGACTTGAGGGGAAATTCCATGATGGCAGGTGTTGGGCACTGCCAGGCTAGAGCCTTCAGGAGAGGGGCCTGAGCTTCCAGGCATGGCTAAGGACCCTTGGGCTACAGGAGGCCATTCCCTCTCCAAGCCCAGTACACCTGAACTTAGGCTTTGCCCATAGCCCTCTGACCTTTGGCCAGTTCTATAGGAAACTCCTCATCAGCCAGCACCTTCACAGACCACCCCCTGAGTCCCTAGATCACCTGACTGCTCCTCCCCCCTCACCATTGCCTACTTGCTGGAATGAATGTCCCCATATGCTAATTAGGCATCAGCAATGAACCTTGTACATCCAATCCCCTTAGGACCCTCTCCCACCCTCAGATGCTTATAAACCCATTTACCTGACAATAAACCCAGAGAGCTGTTCAAATAAACTGACTCCGAGGAATGAGTGATTCTTCCTCTCATCAGGGGTGCACAACCTTGGTCTCCAAGGTAGCCTGGGATGCCTTGGGGGAAACACAGCGGGAGGACACAGGAACCACAGGCAGGGGAAAACACAGCATGAGCAGAGGGTGGACATCACCTCCTAACTAAAATCAGGTAGACAGCAGCAGCAAGAGGGCATGCCAAACACTGCCAAGAGAAACACCCCTAAACCCACCCCCAACAACACACTACCTCCAGGAGGCTCCAATTGCCAAATTGCCAACAGCTGGGGAGCTAAGCATTCAGAAAATGTAAGTTTATGGGCTACACCTGAATCCAACCACCACAGGTATGACAAAGAAAAATTTCTTGAAGTCCATTTTGTTGAATAAGTTTATTGGTGTTACTCACAGGAATACAGATATGTCACAGGCAACTAACTACACCACCTAAAAGTCTTATCCCAGTTAATTTTCCCTTTACATCTATATTAGAATTTCTAAGATTATGTACAGCTGAGGCAAGGAAGAATTGATGGTTGGAATCTCAGGAGAGAGCTGGTAAAGGGTCTTTTGGTCCACCCTTTCTTCTTCCAGGGGGACTGTGAACAGCTCCATCACCATACACTTAGCTGTCTGCTGTGTAGTGGTTTTTGTCTTTTTTCCTACACTGCATGGCTAGTCTGCTTTGTTAAGGAGGGAGGAAACAGCTACACTACAATGGCAGAAAGAACAGAAGCATAAGCAAAGTTTGGGTTTAATTCATGAAACAACACAAACTTAAGAATCTGATAACTGAATGGAGGAGTGTTAGGAGTCTCTGCACAAATAATTATCAAATATCAAATTATCAAAAATTGGCACAAGGACTATGGAGTACAGCTTCTTTACCAATAACTTACTGTTCATTCTAGGATATTCCCTATAGCAATGTTCTTATGTAGGACATAATCTACCAAAGACTCAAAAATCAGTTTGTTAGCTGAGAACAAATATATATTTATTTACTTATTTATTTGAGAGAAAGAGGCAGACACAGAGAGATAATGGGCACACCAGGGTCTCTAGCCACTACAAATGAACTCAAGACATATGTGCCACCTTGTGCATCCAGCTTATGTGGGTACTGGAGACTCAACTCTGGATCCTTAGGCTTTGTAGGCAAGCTCCTTAACCACTAACCCATCTCTCCAGCCCAACAAATGTATTTTTGTTTTGATTTGACTTTTGGTTTTCAAGGTAGGGTCTCACTCTAGCTCAGGCTGTCCTGGAATTCACTATGTAGTCTTAGGGTGGCCTCAAACTCATGGTGATCCTCCTACCTCTGCCTCATGAGTACTAGGATTAAAGGTGTGTGCCACCATACCTGGTCCAACAAATGTATTCTTAAAGTGTATAAAAGAAGCAAATTTGCTATTTTGTAGAAAATTTAAAGGAAAAACCTTTTACAGGATTTTGTCTTCTAGGTAAGGCAGAACATTATATCAGCATAAAATTTATGTCATCATAAAACACAGCTGTTCAACTCCCAGCTGCCACTAAGAAGAATATGAAAGCTCACATCATGGCAGATATGAAGCAAACAAAATGTTTCTAGCATAACAAAGCTGCATAGGACATGCCCCCAGTGAACTATGTCCCCCCAATGGGTCTCTTTACCTACTTTTCACAAGCCCCCAACAATGCCATCATATTCTGAATTCATTAAGGGATTAATGTAGTCATTATATGAGAACCTTTAAAACTAACTGTCTCTTTAGACAATCAGAGACATGCCTAGGGGTGTGCTTTATTAGTCTCCTAAGTAATCCTCAGTCCAATCAAGTTAACAATCAAGATTAACCAGCATACCACCCATTGACCTCTACAAAAGAAGTGGTGCTTCTTATCTGTCCACCAAAGAAGAATGGAGACTCTTCAAAACTGAGAAGTAGTTGGTAAAAACAGCAGCAGAGGAGTGAAGTGTTCAGGTGGATGATGGCAATTACCATAGTATTATACAATAAATTCACAACGTATCTTGAAACATAGTTTATAGAATTCGTTCTCAATGTATCTTGCGTTCTATTCTGTTATAGTGAAGTAATAGAATGCAATTATTCCAAAGTCCTATTTCCAGTGGTCTTGTTTCTCAGAAATGTGTTCTATGAAAAATAGCAATTGTATATAGAGTTTGGAGTCAGAATTCTTCTAGAACATTTCTGTAAATTTTTAGATTTTAAATAAGTAAATTTTTAGCTAGCAACAAAGTGATGGGTTTGATATATTTATGCATATATATCATTATGCTTTATTCTTATTCTTCTCACCCACTGTCCCCCCATCTCTTCCCCCTCTTGCTAGTCCCTTTCTTTCCCAAATAGTGCCCTCTTCTGTTGTTGTGCCACATATACTCTATTACTATCTCCTGTTCCCTACCAGTCACTCCTTTTAGACCTGCCCCTCTATTCTCATAGTCCTCTTTCTACCTTCATGTTATATGTATATGACAAGTATATATATACATGCAAATTTAAATCTATATTCTACATATGAATGAAAACACGTGGTAGATATTTTTAAGCCTGGCTTCTTTCTGTTACCACTATGACACCTGTTCCATTCATTTTCTTGAGGATCCTCTAATTTCATTCTTCTTACAACTAAATAGCATTCCATTACATCTATGTATCACATTTTCTTTTTCCATGCATCTGTTTATAGATACTAGGCTAGTTCCATATCGTAGCAATTGTGAATAGTGCAGCAGCAAGCATAGATGTGCAAATATCTCTATGGTATGCTGACTTAGTTCTTATATACCTAGTAGTGTTATAGGTGGATCATATGGTAGTACAATTTTTAGTTGCTTGAGGAACCAGCAAATTGATTTTCATAGTAGCTATACTAATTTACATTCTCACAAGCAGTGTGTAAGGATTCCTCTTTCCCTGAATCTTTGCCAAAATTGTTTTTTGTTTGTTTGTTTGTTTTTGTTTTCCTGATGATAACCATTCTATCTGGAGTGAGAAGAAAACTCAAAGCAGTTGCCCCAATGGCTAAGGATATTGAGTACTTTTTCAAATATTTCTTGGCCATTTTTGTTTCTTTGAGAACTGCCTATTCATTCATTAGTCATTTTAATTTATTTGATGATTTATTAGTTACTTTTATCATTTCTGTGAAATAATACTTGGCAGGAAGCAACTGAAGTGAGAAGAATAAATTTTCACTTACAGTTTCAGTCTATCATGCTGGGAGGCATGCTAGTGGAGTGTGAGACTGCTTGATCATTTCTGGGTAGATAGGGAATCAAAGAGATGAACGCTGGTGTTCATCTGGCTATCTTCTTTTCCCAATTTAATTCATTCCTGGCCCTTAGCACCTGATATGGTAGGACCTACTTCAAGGTGAGTCTTCACTCCTCAGTTAATCTTCATTGGAAACACACACAAACAGAAAGTGAGAGAGATAAAGATCTTTTCTAGGTGATTTGATATACATTCAAGTTGAAAATGAAGATTAACAATCAGAGATAGTTTTTGCTTTAATTTTTAAATTTTGGGTTTTTATTTTTATTTATTTATTTTTAGATAGGCTTCCCTGGAATTCACTATGTAGTCTCAAACTGACCTTGAATTGACGGTGATCCTCCTGCCTCTGCCTCCCAGGTGCTGGGATTAAAGGCGTGCACCACCACAAGCAAGAGAGAGAGAAAAAGAGAGAGAGAGAAAGAGAGAGAGAGAGAGAGAATGGGTGCACCAGGGCCTCCAGCCACTGCAAATGAACTCCAGATGCATGTGCCACCTTGTGCATCTGGCTTTATCTGGGTACTGGGAATTCAAACTCAAATCATTAGGCTTTGCAGGCAAGCCCCTTTAACTGCTGAGCCATCTCTACAGCTCCTAAATTTAAAATCTTTTATAGTTTAAATATTTCCTCTCAGATGTCTATCTGGCAGTTCTCTCCCATTCTACTGATGTTGTTTCCTTTGCCATGCACAAATCTTTTCATTTCAGGAAATCCCATTAGTTTGTCCCTAAGATTATTCCTGTGTGGTTACAGCTCATTTCAAAACATCCTTGCTTATATCTGTATCTTGAAGTGTTTTCTCTATATTTCTTTCTAGTTGTTTCAGCATTAACAGGTCATACATTAAGATCTTTGATCTGGGCTAGGGAGATTGTACTTGCTTGCAAAGCCTGCTGGCCCAGGTTTGATGTGCCAGTACCCACATAAGGCCAGATGCACAACATAGTATATGCATCTGGAGTTTATTTGCAGCAGAAAGAGGCCCTGACATGACCATTCTCTCTCTCCCCCCCCTCTCTCTTCCCTTGCCAATAAACTTAAAAAAATTAGAAATTAGTGATTTCAAAGAAAAAGATCTTTGATTGATTTGTATAAAAGGTAAATGATAGGGATGTAGCTTCATCCTTTTACAAATGGACATCCAGTTTTTCCAGCACAGTTTGTTCAAAAGGATATCATTTCACTTCTAATGTGTGTTCTTGACACCACTGTCAAATATTAGGTGGGTGTAGCTGAGTATGTTTAAAGGTCTAGGGATTCTATCCTAGTCCATTGGTCTACATGATCATTTCATGCCAGCATTGTAACAGAGTTTGTTACTATGGGCTGTAGTATAACTTGAGATCAGATGTTGTGATACCCCCAGTGCTTCTCTTTCTCCTTGGAATTTTAAGCAAGTGTCTTTAACCACTGAGCCACTTCTCCAGCCCCTCTTCTTAGAATTCCTTTAGTTATTTGGGATTTTCTATACTTCTATGCTTCTATATCAATTTTAGGCTTTTTTCCTAGTTTATGAAGAGTGTCATTGACATTTTGTTAGGGATTGAGGTTAATCTGTACATCATTTTTAGTAATATAACCATTTAAAAACATTAATTCTGTGGATCCATCACACATTTCTAGTGTCTTCTTCAGCATTTTTAAGTTTTAATTTCAGAGGTCTTTCACTTTCTCGGCTAGGTTCAATCCTACATATTTTTAAAGATATTGTGAATGGAGGTTTTCCTAATTTTTTTTTCTGTACAAGTTCATTATTAGTGTATGGAAAACCTATTAACTTTTGAAGTTGATTTTATATCTTGCTGTCAAAGGAAACTTTTTCCCTGAGGAGACATGAACACACATCTACTCACCCCAGCTAAGGCTCGGGCAATACACCCAAGTATGAGTACACCAAGCCAGTGAGTTTATTGGGATTACTTATGGAGCAGGGTGAGGGGTTGCTTATAGGATCCTCTGCATCACTGAAAAGCCCACCCCATCATGGGTGATGACTCAAGGAAGCTGTATCTCTGAAGCACACTGCACAACCTGCAAGCAGTTCAGCTGGTGGGAGAATCTCCAGCATACTACATGATTTGCAGGCAGCTTGCAGGGCAGGTAGGAGAGTCTCCTCCCAAACACGTGGTTTTCCTTTATATAACCTGGGGGGGGGGTTGTCTTACAACCTTTTTCTCAGACTTACTGACCTCCTGAGTCTCCTGAGTTTCCTTCTTCCCTCAAGGTGGAAATGTTTCAATTGTTACACAATGTTGGGCAAAGTGTACCCTTCAACAGTTATTTACCACTTCTATAACCTTCGGGAGTGGTCTTGTAACCTTTTAAGTTTCAGCTCTCCCAGACTTGACCTCCTGCTCTCTGGAGCTTCCCTCCTTCCTTCAGGAGGGAATATTTAAATTCAGAGGAATATGCTATATAATACTTCCTAATCTGATGAAA
The DNA here is from genome assembly GCA_036346955.1 of Dipus sagitta. NCBI lineage: Eukaryota > Metazoa > Chordata > Mammalia > Rodentia > Dipodidae > Dipus > Dipus sagitta. Next base: position 70,626,697 of record CM070772.1, read on the forward strand.
GTGTTAGTCACTGGAGTCCTTAGGGACTTTTAAGCAGAGCACCAATGTTGTAATTTGATTTCTTTTTTTTTCCTGTTTGTATAACTTTTTTTTCTCTCTTATATTATCGTGTGGCTAGCATTTTCAGCTCTATTTTGAATAAGAGTGAAGAGATTAGGTGGCCATGTAACATTCCTGAAATGCTTCAGTTATCCCCACTTAGTATAAAGCTTTGGTTATATTGAGTCATTCTCCATCTATCCTGGTTTTGTTGTAGAAGTTCTCTGGAAAGATCATTCCAATGCCAGTATGAGGGAAAGTTGAGCAGTTTATTACCCGGGGGAAGGGGGAACAAGGAGCTTGAGGTAGCCCTCCAAAAAAGCTTTGGTCCCGAGTTGAGATTTTATTTCCATTTTAAGGTTTTCATAGCCAAGGGAAGGGGTAAGTGAACAAACAAGATGTGGCAATTTGTATATCAATCATTTCTGTAGTTAGGCTATCCTAACAATGAACTCCATTTTACCTTTGTTGTATCCTAAACTGTCTTTCTTTCTTACCATCCCTTTGGCCCCTTTCTGGAAAGTTGGTTCTTTGGCATTTTTCTTTCTTTTTTTTTTTTCCATTTTTTTTTAATTGACCCTGAGCATTTTATTAAGGTAAATGCATCACAATGTTTGTATTGCACCAACATCTGTCTACTACTTCTGATTTCATTAAATAAGTTACATTTAAACAAAATGTGAAATAGCTGTCTGCACACTCAAGAAAACAATTGAAGTTATGAACTTGAGGCCTACATTTCAACCATTTAACACTTGTAGTGTTTTTATTGATTTATAAATAAGCAAACTGTACAGGGCCAATTAAAAAGTAGCATGTTTCAATGTCACTGTAGAGCAATCTGGCTTTGTACAACTGAAGGCATGCTTGACAATCGTACATTCACAGAGGCTTGGCATTTTTCCATCTGCTGACAAAGATAAGTTTTAGCTCTTCAGCAGTTAACTCTTACAGTAACTCAGGAAATCAGTTCAAATTTTTTTTTATTGATAACTTCTATACTTACAGACAGTAAACCATGATATTTCTCTCCCCTCCCTCATTTTCCCCTTCATAACTCTGCTCTCCATCATATCCTTTCCTTCTCTCTGTTAGTCTCTGTATTATGTTGATGTCATTTTCTTTTTCTCCTATTATGAGGGTCTTATGAAGGTATTGCTAGGCACTGTGAGGTCATGGATATTGAGGCCAATTTCTATCTGGGCAGTTTGCATTGTAAGGAGTTGTGCCCTTCCTTTGGCTCTTACATTTTTTCCACCACCTCTTTCACAATGGACCCTGAGCCTTGGAGGGCATGATAGAGATGTTTCAGTGCTAAGTGTAAGGTCCAGAAGTGGCCAAGACTACAGCCACTCTGAGGCAAAGATGAAAGTTTTTATTCGGGGAAAAACATGAGCTGCCAGGACTGACTCTCAAGAGCAAAGCCATCAACTTGGGGTTACAGATAGTGGGGTTTATAGAGCTCTTCCATTAGGGGAAGGTGAGGAAAGGGGAAGTAAAAGGAAGGTTTCTTTAGGGGAGATCTAAAATAGCCAGGGTATTGCAGTCAGGTTAGCATTACTGGTAGAAATCACCCAACTAAGAGCAGCTTCTGGGATAAAGAGGTTTATTTTGGCTTACAGGCTCAAGGGGAAGCTCCACAATGGCAGGGAAAGTGATAACATGAGCAGAGGGTGGACATCATCCCCTGGCCAACATAAGGTAGATAATAGCAACAGGAGAGTATGCCAAACACTGGCATGGGGAAATTGGATATAGTACCCATAAGCCCACCCCCAACAATACACTCCCTCTAGGAGGCGTTAATTCCCAAATCTCCATCACTGGGAACCTAGCATTCAGAACACCTAAGTTTATGGGGGACACATACTGCCCCTGGCCCCCATAAACTGTTAACCATCCATGATGTAAAATGGAATGCATTTAGTCCAACTTTCAAAGTCCCCATAGTTTTTATCAGTTCCAATGATGTTCATACATCCCCATAGTCCAAGATCTTTTAACTGAGCTGTAATATGTCAAAAAACCCATAATGGCACAGAATAGACATTCACACTGCAAAAGATGGCATTGGGCATAGCAAAGAAACACTCAAGCAATACACAATTTAAACAGGGAAAACACCAAACTCTGTAGCTTCAAGTCCAACATCTCTAGCCAGTGACAAATCTCCAAGTCTGATAATTCTAACCAGCAACAAGTCTCTGGAGTTCCAGTTCCACCCCTCCAGCTAGGTTACTCACAGTCCTGGAAAACTTCATCAGGGCCAGCAACTTTCCTGAGCAGGCATCTTGTGGTCCCAGAAGCTCCACTGGGTCTCCATTGCAACCTATGGTTCATCCTCATGGTCCCATGGGGTCTCCATGCAGACATCCAGCAAACCTACTTCACACTGCCCATGGCCATTTCCAAAACACACGACCGTGTTGCAAATTCAATGTCTCTCTTTCCTGCATTTCTTATACTCCACAATATCAGTAATGTGCCAATTTGTTAATCCAGGGGGGAATAAAGCAAACTTTGAATAACAGGACACTCCTTGAGCATTCAGGCCCCTTCAAAGGAGTTCTTCCTTTTGCCCCAGTTCAGGTGAGCTGGCCCAATCTCAATAGTTGTTAGCTCTCAAGCAATTTGCAGGTGAACAAGGAGCAGTTTAGGTGCAAAGATTTCATTTTTTCTGTGCCATATCCCTCTGCTCACACCAGTCCACTTCTATGCAGTGCAACCCTGCACAACTTATCAGGACACAGGCATGACAGCAAACCTCTCAAACTGTTTCTAGACCAGTCCAAGCAAAGCTCTTTCTCACTCTCATAAGTCAAACCTCACAATCCATAGTTTTTACTGCATTCAAGTCTTTCAACTCTGACCAGAATAGCCCATCAAGCTGTACTTACAGCACTGCAAGGCATCTCTTAGGCCAAGGTTTCCAATCTTTCCACATTCCTCTTGAAAATCAGCTCCAAAAGGCCAGACCCACACAGTCAGGTATCTAGCAGCAATCCCACTCCTCAGTACCACTTTACTGTTGTAGTCACGTTCCCATTGCTGGTAGAAATCACCCAACTAACAGCAGCTTCAGGGACAAAGTTTTTTTTGGCTTACAGGCTCAAGGGGAAGCTCCATGATTGCAGGGACAATGACATGAGCAGAGGGTGGACATCATGCCCTGGCCAACATAAGGTAGACAATAGCAACAGGAGAATATGCCAAACACTGGCATGGGGAAACTGGATATAGTACCCATAAACCCACCCCAACAGTACACTCCCTCTAGGAGGCATTAATTCCCAAATCTCCATCACTGGGAACCTAGCATTCAGAACACCTAAGTTTATGGGGGACACCTGAATCAAACTACCACACAGGGAGTGACACCAGGACAGTAACCTGGTGTCCTGAGAGATAAGGGGGCAGGACACCTAGACCTGGGGAATTGCTGGGCAAGGAAGGGATAATGGCTGGGCAGTTTCTTGAGGAATGTGGATGACCCACTTCCTTGTATCTTGTATCTGTCATCATCCTGCTGTCTTTGGTGACTCCATTTTGAGGAAGCCCATCTTGACCTAACATTCCAGCCTTTTGTTAAGGATAAGAATTGCAGATTAATTTCTTTATGTTGACCCTAAAGGCAATGAGTTCTTATGGGAGAGGCAGTTGATGGGTCTCTTCAGGGCAGGTGATGAGGAGGCAGTTTCAATAGCACTAGTGTAGCATGTTGTTACTTTGTCCTGAGAGAAGTAAAGACTGCTCTCATACCATCCCTGTATTGAGCTGGCTTCAGGGCAGTCTCTGGCAGAAATATATTATAGATAAGGTGAGGGAGATAGGCTCTGTGCACCCCATGAGAAGACAGAAGGGAGAATAAAGGAGCTTGTTATTCTTGTCAAAACGCCAGTTGTAAAGGGAAGATGAGCATTCAGAGGCAAAAGATAGAGGGCTTGGGGCAAGAGAGAGGAGGCAGAGGGGCATTTTGGGATCAGGGGATGAGTAGGAACACAAGAGAGTTTAAGTTTGAGAGTGCCCATTAGGGTGGCAGTGTACTTAGCCTTGGATGAGATAGGGTAAGGGCTAAGGAAGGAGGGGGTCTGAGGAATAGCTATGATTCTAGCTAAGGAAAGTGGGAGGAGGTGGGGTAAGGGTAGGTAAAGTTAATCAGGGACAGGTAGAGGCATAAGGCATGAGTTAATCTTAGAGTTTAGTATTGTAAGTCAGCATCAGACAGGGGAGCCTATTAGTCTGACTCATTGTTTATATTGTAGTTATATTTTTCTCAGGGGGTGATTAGAATTAGCTCCAATTACTTTGGAGGTCAATAATGGCTCTGTAGGAGAGACTTTCAGGGACCTGTGAGAAATTCTATGACTCTCAGCATTGTCATCTGCTAGGATAAGTCAAGGCCATGCTAACCAAGTGGCCATCCGTCTTTTGGGAAGCCTGGAGGACTGATTTTCCTCCAATGTGACTCTCATGTTGCAGATATGTTGACTTGGAACTTGTTTCTGGGTCTCCACATCCTCTCCAATCAAGAAGACAGGTAACTTACCAAAGGATAGAAGTTCAAGTGTCCCATCATCTCCTGCGACCTGCAGGAACCAAAATACTGGTTATCCTTTTAATTCCAATATTTCCAGTTGATTATTGCTTCTACATATGGTTATTACTCACTCAGAGAGGCTATACATATCTGATTAGCAAAATAGATTAGTTAAAAAGGTTGCAGAACATATCTGGTTAGCAAAGCAGATCTGGCTAGAGAATGACACAATAGTTTAAAATCATTCTGATTAATATTTAAGTTTAGTTTTCAGGTGACAGTGTAAGCTATATCTGGGATATAGAAAGCATACACATTTTATTTTAACTATCTGTCAGTTATAAGTGTAGGTGGAACATTTTAGTATCCCTGAAAACAATTTTATCAATTATTTTATCAATAACTTTAAGGCAATTGATTTAATCTACAAATTCTATGCCACAAAGAAGACAAGACAGTATAAAAACTTAGCATCTGTGTTTGAAAACAACTTTGGTTAGTCTGTATACCAATGTAAGTACCAATTACCCCCCAAACTAGAAGTAGAACAGCAACTTAAGATTATTTTTCTAGAGCAGGAAACACGTTTTAAGTGTCAATATCTCTATAAGCAATGAACTTAAGATACCAGAAATGAGACAATTAATTAAATGAAACCTTGACTGAGACTTATTATACATAGCTCAAGAATAAAATAAAATTTGGTCATTGTTAAGTTGCATTAGACATAATATGACAGACATAAAGCAATTTCTTAAATAAATACCTTTTACCATTGAACAATTTTAAGGCTTAACTAAAGAAATATTTATGACTGTTACATGAAGCTTAGACAAACTATATTAACATTGTTTGTATTTCCATGTTATAAGAATAAACTATACTCCTTCACTTTTCAGAAGAAGAGTGTATTTTGCTGGAATTTTGCTTAAATCCCTCCCTAGGCTGGTTTGGTGTGGCTCCTTAGCCACCATCTTACCCAGAAGTCCTGCCATAGCTCTTTTTTTTTTTTTCAAGGTAGGGTCTCACTCTGGTCCAGGATGACCTGGAATTAAATATGCAGTCTCAGGGTAGCCTCGAACTCTTGGTGATCCTCCTGCCTCTGCCTCCCAAGTGCTGGGATTAAAGGCATGAGCCACCACGCACAGCTCATAGCCCATTTTTTAGTTGGGTTGTTTGATTTCTTATTATTTTTGTTGAGTTCTTTTTACATTCTGGACTGTAATCTCCCATCAGATGTATAGCTGGCAAAGATTTTCTCCCATTCTGTGGGTTGTCTCTGCTCTATTCACAGTGTCCTTTGCTATACAAAAGCTTTGTAATTTCATGAGATCCCAGTTGTTTATTACTGGTTTTATTTCCTGAGAAATTGGGGTTATATTCAGAAAGCCATTACCTATGTCAATATGATGAAGGGTTTCTCCTACCTTTTCCTCTAGCAATTTAAGAGTTTCAGGTCTGATATTAAGGTCCCTGGTCCATTTGGACTTGATTCTTGTGCATGGAGAAAGACAAGGATCTATTTTCATATTTCTACATATAGATATCCAGTTTTCTCACCAACTCTTGTTGAAGAGGCTGTCTTTTCTCCAATGAATATTTTTGGCATTTTTCTCAAATCTCAGATGGCTGTAGGTGCCTGGATTAACATCTTGGTCCTCTATTCTGTTGCATTGATCTACGTGTCTGTCTTTGTCTTTGTGCCAGTACCATGCTGTTTTGTTTGTTTGTTTGTTTTTTACTATGCCTTTGTAATATAGCTTAAAATCAGGTATAGTGATACCACCAATTTTATTTTTGTTGCTCAAATTTGTTTTCACTATTCAAGGGTTTTTGTGCTTCCAAATGAATTTTAGGATTGTTTTTTTCTATTTCTGAGAAGAATGCCATTAGAATTTTAATGGGTATTGCATTAAATGTGTAGATTTTGGTAAGATTGACAATTGCACAATATTGATTCTTCCAATCCAAGAACATGGGATATCTTCCCATTTCCTTGTGTCTTCTGTAATTTCTCACTTGAGTGTTTTAAAGTTCTCATTGTAAAGATCCTTCACTTTTTTGGCTAGGTTTTTTCCAAGGTACTTTATTTATTTTTTTTATGCAATTGTGAATGGGAGAGATTTCCTGATTTCATCCTCTGCATGCCTGTTGTTATTATATAGGAAAGCTTCTGATTTCTGTGTGTTTATTTTGTATCCTGCTCATTGCTAAAAGTGTTCTTCAGCTCTCACAGTTTGCTGGTAGAGTTTTAGGGTCCTTTATGTATAGAATCACATCATCTGCAAATAATGATAACTTGATCTTTCTCTTTCCAATTTGTATCCCTTTTGTGAGTATCTCTTGCCTTATTGCTATAGCTAAGACTTCCATTAGTATATTAAAAGAAAGTGGGGGCAGTGGACACCCTTGTCTTGTTCCTGAATTTAGTGGAAGAGCTTCAAGCTTTTCCCCATTTAGTATTATGTTGGCTGTAGGTTTGTCATAAATAGCTTTTATTGTATTGAAATATATTTCTTCTATTCCAAGTTACTGCAGGACTTTTATCATGAAAGGATGTTGAATTTTATGGAATGCCTTTTCTCCATCTATTGAGATGATCGTGTGATTTTTGTCCTCAGTCCATTTATATAGTTTATATATACATTTATTGATTTGCATATGTTGAGCCATCCCTGCATCTGTGGGGTAAAGCCTACTTGGTGGGGATGAATAATCTTTCTGATATATTCTTATATTCTGTTTGCTGATATTTTGTTGAGAATTTTTGCATCTATGTTCTTGAAGGAGATTGGTATGTAATTTTCTTTTTTTGTTCTTTCTTTGGTTTTGGTATCAAGGTGATGCTGGCTTAATAAAAAGAGTTTGGTAGAATTCCTTCCCTTTCTGTTTTATGGGAAAGTTTGAGAAGCAGTGGTATTAGTTCTTCCATAAGGGTCTGGTAAAATACACCAGTGAATCCATCTGGGCCTGGATTTTATTTAGTTAGAAGACTTTTTATAACTGGTTGGATCTCCATACTTGTAATAGGTCTATTTAATTGGTTTATCTTATCTTGATTTAATTTTGGTAGGTCATATGAACTCTCTAATATCTTTTTTTTTAATTTTTTGTTTATTTTTTATTTATTTATTTGACAGCAACAGACACAGAGAGAGAAAGAGACAAATAGAGAGAGAGAGAATGGGTGCGCCAGGGCCTCCAGCCACTGCAAATGAACTCTAGATGTGTGCGCCCCCTTGTGCATCTGGCTAATGTGGGTCCTGGGGAATCAAGCCTCAAACCAAGGTCCTTAGGCTTCACAGGCAAGTGCTTAACTGATAAGCCATCTCTCCAGGCCCCTCTAATTTCTTAATATAGGCACTTAAAGCTATAAATTTCCCTCTTAGGATTGCCTTCATTGTGTCCCAAAGGTTTTCATATGTTGTATTTTTATTGTCCTGTAATTCTATGAATTTATTGATTTCCTTTTTGATTTCTTCAATATCCATTCATCATTAAATAGTGTACTGTTTAGTCTCCATGAATTTATGTATGATCTGTAGTTTTTCTTGTTGCTGATTTGTAGTTTAATCCCATTGTGGTCAGATAGAGCACAAGGAATTTATTCAATTTTCTTGTATTTGTTAAGATTTGCTTTGTGTCCTAATATATGGTCTCCTTTAGAGAATGTTCCATGTACTTCTGAGAAAAATATGTATTCTGAAGAATTTAGATGGAATGTTATGTAGATATGTTAGGTCCATTTGTTCCATGACATCATTTACTCCAGATACCTGTCTATGTTTTGTCAGGATGATCTGTCAATTGATGAGAGTGGGGTATTGAAGTCACCAACTAAAATTGTTTGGTGTTATATGTGACCTTAAGTCTAATAGTATTTGTTTGATTAAATTGTGAGCCCGCAATTTAGGTGCACATATGTTTAGGATTGTAATGTCATTCTGTTGGTGTGTTCCTTTAATCAGTATAAAGTGACCTTCATCTTTCCTCACTAATGTTGGTTTGAAGTCTATCTTGTCATATATTAGGATAGCAACCCCTGCTTGTTTCCTAGGTCCATTTGCTTGAAATGCCATTTTCCATACTTTCACCCCAAGACAGTATCTATCTTTATTGAGAGATGAGTTTCCTAGAGGCAACAAATGGCAGGATCCTGCTGTTTAATCCAGTCTGCAAGCCTGTCTTTTGGTTGGGGCATTAAGGCCATTGATACTGAGCTATTATTGAAAGATATATATATATATATATATATATATATATATATATATATATATATTCTCTCCATTCTTCTTGGTTTGAATGCTTCCTGTCTTCCCTTTACTCACTTGTTTTAACTGTTGTTTGAGTATGGTTTATTTTTTTTCCTATTTCTTCATCTGTGTGTTTTACTTTCTCTTCAGTGTGAAGGATTCCTTCAAGTATTTTCCTGTAGAGTTGGCTTAGTTGTCATAAATTCCTTTAGCCTGTTTTTGCTGTGGAATGTCCTCATTTCTCCATCAATTTGGATAGATAGCTTTTCAGGATAAAATAATCTTGGTTGACAGTTGTTATCTTTCAGAACTTGAAATACATCATTCCAAGCCCTTCTGGCTTTTAAAGTTTGTGTTGAATAATCTGCTGTTATTCTGATGGACTTGTCTTTGTAGGTGACTTGCTTTGTCTCTCTAACTGCTTTCAATATATTTTCTTTGTTTTGCCTGTTTAGTAGTTTAATTATAATATGGCAAGGAGAGGTTCTTTCCAGGTTTCATCTGATTGGTGTTCTAAATGCTTTCTGTATCTGCATTAGCATTTCTTTCCCAATTTGGGGAAATTTTTCTTCTATGATTTTGTTGAAAATGCCTAATAACTTCTGGATTGAAATTCTTCTCCTTTTACTATACCCTGAATACTTATGTTTGATCTTTTCATAATGTCCCGGATATCTTGAAATTCCCATTCATACCTTCCTATTAACTTGTCTTTCTCTTTGTTGGACTGTATTAAATCTGCCACCTGGTCTTCCAGTGTAGATAATCTGTTTTCTCCTTCATCCATTCTATGGGTGAGACTTTCCACACATTTTTTTTATTTGACTGACTGTGTTTTTCAGAGCTAGAATTTCAGCCTGTTTTTTTTCTTCAGTATTTTTATTTCCTTACTCATGTCTTATAATGACTTCCTTATTTCATTAAGCTGGTTTCCTGAAATTCCTTCAGGAGTTTGCTTTCTTCTTTAATTTCTTTGTTTTCTTCTTTGATTCCTTTGATTTCTTCTCCTTCTTCTTCTTCTTCTTCTTCTTCTTCTTCTTCTTCTTCTTCTTCTTCTTTCTGAGGTAGGATCTTGCTCTAGCCCAGGCTGGCCTGGAATTCACTCTGTAGTCTCAGGGTGGCCTTGAACTCACGGCGATCCTCCTACCCTCTGCCTCCCAAGTGCTGGGATTAAAGGCATGTGCCACCACACCTGGCTTCTTTGATTTCTTTAAGTAAAGATAAAATTACTTTTTTTGAAATCTTTGTCAGGCATTTCATCTACAAAAGTCTCATTGGAGGCCATTTCTGATGGATTTATAATTTTGGGTGAGATTATGTTGTCTTAATTCTTTGTGTTTCTTGTATTATAATGTTGCAATTTTTGCATCCTGAGTTAATTTGATGCTTGGGTTTTCTAATAATCTGCAGTACTTTTAGATTTGGAAATCCAACTTTATGTTCTTTCAGAGTAGGAGTTTAAGGTGCCCAGTGTAGCTCTTGTAGTCCAATCCAACCACAGAAGTAATCCTAAATGTTGAGTTTGCTTGCTATGCAAGCATTCTAGTGGGCTGGGTAGAGCATTTTACTGGCAATTTCTAAAACTCAGCTGAGCAATATACATAATCAATAAAAACCAGCACAGGGTATGCAAGCATGGGGATTGAAACAAACAGATAACCTTATAAAGCCATAAACCCTAAGTGTGTGTGTTGCTCTACACCCTCAATCCTGTCATCTGGGAGGTTGAGATTTCTATTCTGAAATGAGTTCCAATTCAGCATGGATCTGAATCAGACCCTGCCCCCAATAATGACAGAGGGAAATGACAAAGGCCCTAAGAATCTGAAAGCATTAAATGTGACAATAGTCAACCCCCAAATACAGCTTAATTGAGAATGGTAAATCTAACAAAGAATATGTAACCCATAACCTGCCCTGAAAGGGAGATTAGCACTTCCAGCAGGCCTATGTACCTGATTTTTTGTCAGTGGGCCTCATTACCTTTTGGGGTGGCTTCCAATATCACCAGTGCTGAGTGCCCACCTCGATCCCTCCATGTTGTGCTGTGATTCTGGTGCTCCGATCAGCTGTGCTGGATGCCCTGCTGCCAGGAGCTGAATGCCTTCTCCAGAGGGTCATGGTTCTGTTGGTTGGGGGATGGGAGAGTGCAGGAAGCCTAGAATTATATTGGAACTGCTTGGCTCATCATCCAGCCTGTATCCAGCTGTCTCCCCTTCAGATTTCTTGACTTTGCAAGGAGGCTGATGAGGTTGTAAAATCCCCTTGTTTGGTCTCGGTCCTGCAGCTGGGTGCTGAGCAGGTATGGGGATATGCATGGGTACTGAGGCTTGGGTTCACAAGCTCCTCAGTGGGATTCTGGCTGATTTCCTCCTTTCTCATAGCTCTTAGTGTGTCCTGCTTCTCTGCTGTGGCAGAAAAAAAAAAAAAAAAAACCTACCCACCTTCACTTTTCAGACTAACAGTATATTTTGTTATAGTTTTGCTCAAATCCCTCCCTAGGCTGGATTAGTGTGACTCATGTGCAGCCATCTTCCACACTACCAGTTCAACTTTTAGCTTCTTTTCTACCACAGTTGTGTCTAGGCTTTCATCACAAAGTGATTTTGAAATATGCCAAAGGTCTTTTCTTCATCTTTTGAGATGGTCTGCATTTTCCATACTTGAGTCCATTCCATTATGTGTTACAGTCCATTTATTCATTTTCATATGTTGAAATATGTTCTTTGTCATAGTCAGCTTCACATTGCTGGGATGAACCTCCAGACCAGACACAGTTTATGGGAAGAAGGGATGCATTGAAGCCTCCTGATCCAGGGGAAGTTCCATAATGGTGGAAGAAGCTAGCTCCCTTTACCAGATCCATGCACAGAGAGAAGAAAACCACCACCAAAAGCAAACACACTCTGGGAACCCCAGGTAGAGCTCAAACACCCTGCATACCTTAGGCTGGAATTCAGATCTGCCCCCAGTAACACCTTAGGGCTGGACCCTAGGACCCATCCACAGTTAATCTTCTTCCAGCTAGGCAGCTGGAAATCCAAGCTACGAGCTTGAATAAAGTTCCTGAACCTATTGGTGGACATCCACGCAGGCTACCACATTCATAATTGTATCCCTGGAGTGAAATTCACATGGTCATGTTGTATGATATTCTTTTTATGTTGTTTGATCATAACCCCTGCCAAATACATTCTTTTGTGCCACCTCCATCCTCCCACTGAACTTCTTTCCAATTAGTTTCATTTTTATTTTTGATGACTTCTCTCACCTCCATCATCCATGTCAAAATGTTGATGAGCTCAGTATGTTTTGTGGATATTCTTAATGTGCTTTTTAATTCATTTTGCAAGTATTGAGAAAATTTTGCATCTGTGTACATTAGGAAATTGGTTTTTAGGATGTGTGTGTGTGTGTTTATCTTTTTTTTTTTTTGTATCAGGGTAATACTGGCATCATAAAATGAGTTTCTACTTATGGAATAGTTTGAGAAGCATTGCTTTTAGTCCTTTTTTAAGAGTTTGGTAGAATTTAGAACAGCCCACTATGTTCAGGACTTTTCTTTGGAGATGTCATGGCTTGTTATAAATCTGTTTATATCTTCTTAATATAATTTTGGTAGATAATGTATATCTAGGAATGTATCCATTTTTTCTCGACCACCAAAATTTTGGAATATAAATTTTCAAAATATTCCCTAATGATCCTCTGGATTCCAATAGAATCTGTTGTAATACCCCCTTTTCCATTTTGGCTTTTCTTACTTTCAGTCTCCTCTTTTGTCTTTTGGGTAGATTGATGAGGACTTGGCAATATTGTTTGTTTCTTTAAAGAATCATCAATGTATTTGTTTATTGTATATTATTCTTTTAGTCTGCATTTCATTAATCTCTGCCCTGATTTTTTATTATTTTTTACCATGCACTGTTGTGGGATTTTCTTATTTTTATAACAACTATAATTATTTATTATAAAAATATATTATTAGATTATTTATTTGCAATCTGTCTTTTATTTATTAGTTAATTTATTTTTATTAAGAACATACTTTGTGTGGATACATCACATGTTTGTAGCATCTTTTCCCATCTCCCTGTCCCCATTCTGTAGGGGTCCCTCCTCAGCGGGGTTGCTGGTATTCCCCATGGGGTTGTGGGTTATACATTCTGGGAGCAGCAGTCAGTTATTGGGGGGTAGGCAGTGCTTTGGGGCATGACATCCCAACCTGTGGCTCTTACAATCTTTCTTCCCCCTCTTCCATAAAAATTCCTGAGCCTTGGTGGGTGTGTTTTAAGTCTACTTCAGTGATGAGCTCACAGGAGCCTCTGGATTTAGGCTTTGGTATACAACAAGTACCCTCAGCATCTGTCTCCTTCACCCTGGTACTGATTGTCAAGTTCACCATAGAAGCACCACTCTTGCTGGTCTCCCCACTTCCTCTGTGGTTTGGCCTGGGCCTTGACTGAGATGTGAGGGGTGGGTTATCTCCTCAAGTCTCATTACCTTCTGAAAAATAAAAACATATTCTCCAATGGAGAGTGAAGTCACCATTGCTAAATTGGATAAGAGTTATTTAGGGAGAGTATGATGGGTTTAGCCCCTTGTGGTGGTTAGATTCAGGTGTCCCCCATAAACTTATTTATTCTGAAGGCTAGGTCCTCATCTGGTGGCAGTTTGGGAATTGGAGCCTCCTGGAGGTAGTGTATGGTTGAGGGTGGGCTTATGGGTGTTGTAGCCAGCTTGTCAGTGTTTGACACACTCTCCTATTGCTCTTGTCCACCTGATGTTGTCCAGGAGGTGATGTCCACCCTCTGCTCATGCCATCATTTTCCCCTGCCATCATGGAGCTTCCCCTTGAGTCTGTAAGCAAAAATAAACTGTTTTGCCACAAGCTGCTTTTGATTGGCTGTTTTCTGCCAACAATGCGAACCTGAGAGCAACACCCCCCTTTTAGCCAAAAACTAGAAGGAGCTTGACATTGGAGAGCATAATCTTGGTTTCCATAGGATTTAGACCTGGTTCCCAGTTCCAGATATGGGTTCCTTTCCACTGAGCAGATATCTTAGCCAGTCAGTAAGCCATTGGTTACTCACTAAGGCTGTGTACCAACATTGCACTGGTGTGTACTTCTTGTTGGGCTTATTGCTTCTGAATGGCTTAGATCCCTGCATTCTCACACCACTGTTGGCCACTTTCCCCCAGTAGCTTATGTAGCACTTTTCAGTACTAGACAGGCTAACTGTCAGGGACTGGCTCTCTTCTGGATCCCAGCCAGTTCTCTCTGCGTTCTGTGCCAGCAGCACAGAACAGCAATAGGGACTTACTTTTTTATCTCAGGCAGGTAATCAAGTGCTTTAACAGAAGCCTGTCTTGTTTTGGGGACCTTGTAGGTCTCTCTCAAGAACAGCTCAGTATTGGTAGCACCTATTTCTGGTATTGTGAGTTACAGTTCAGAGCAAAAAACTTTTAAGGTTAGACTTCATCCCACCCTCTCCAAGAACCATCTATTCAAGTACTTCCCCTATACTCTTATTGAGGGTTATATCTTTTAGTTTACCTTCAAGGAGAAATATTTCTATAGTACCAGTCCATTTTGGGTTTAGTTTTGTGATTCTTCCTCCTACCCAAACCCTCCCATCCCTATTGTCTGGACCTTGGGTTGCCTATCTAGTATGCCAGCAACTCAAGCTGATCCAGGTTAGGAACCACAGGTATTGCAGTCAGGTTCACTTTGCTGGTAGAAATCACCTGATCAAGAGCAGATTGTGGGAAAAGGAGGTTTATTTTGGCTTACAGGCTTGAGGGGAAGCTCCACGATGGCAGGGAAAATGTGGCATGAGCAGAGAGTGGACATCACCCCCTGGCCCACATAAGGTGGACAACAGGAACAGGAGAGTGTGGCAAACACTGGCATAGGGAAACTGGCTATAACACCCATAAGCCCTCCCCCAACAATACACTGCCTACAGAAGGCATTAATTCCAAAATCGCCATCAGCTGGGAACCTAGCATTCAGAACAAATAAGTTTATGGGGGACACCTGAATCAAACCACCACATCCACCCCTGACACCCATAAACTGATATGATGTAAACTGACATGATGTAAAATACAATGCATTCAGTCCAACTTTAAAAATCCCCATATTTTTTTATCAATACCAATGATGTTCAAACATCCCCATAGTCCAAGATCTTTTAACTGAGCCATAATACCAAAAAATCCCCCCAAACCCATAATGACACAGAATAAACATTCACACGGCAAAAGATGGCATTGGGCATAGCAAGGAAACATTCAACCAATATAAGATTTAAAACAAGGGAAAACATGAAACTCTGTAACTTCAAGTCCAACAACTCTAGTCAATGACAAATCTCCAAGCCTGATAACCAGCAACAAATCTCTGGAATTCCCATTCCACCCCTCCAGCTAGGCTACTCACAGTCCCGGAAAACTTCATTGGGGCCAGCAGCTTTCCTTAGCAGCCATCTCATGGTTGCGGCAGCTCCACTGAGTCTCCACTGCAACCCATGGTTCATCCTCATAGCCCCATGGGGTCTCCATGCAGGCATCCAGCAAACCTGCTTCACATTGCCCATGGCCATTTCCAAAACATAAGACCATGTTGCAAACTCAATGACTCTCTTTTTCCTGCATTTCTTATACTGCACAATACCAGGTAGTGTGCCAATTTGTTAATCCAGGGTGGAATAAAGCAGACTTTGAAGAACAGTACACTCCTTAAACTCTCAGGCCCCTTCAAAAGAGTCTACATTTTTCCCATTGCCCCGGTGCAGGTCAGCTAGTCCAATCTCAATGGTTATAATCTCTCAGTTGCAGCTAAATGGGCAGCAGTTCACCCAAAGATTTCATTTTTTTCTGGGCCACATCCCCCTGCTCACACCAGTTCATTTCTATGCAAAGCAACACTGCACAAATTCTCAGGACATGGCATAACAGCAAGCTTCTCACACAAACTGCTAGCCCAATCCCAGCAAAGCTCTTTCTCACCCTCATAAGCCAAACACAGTCCATATTTCTTACTGCATTCAGGTCTTTCAACTCTGACCAGAATAGTCCATCAAGCTGTACTTACAGCACTGCAAGGCATCTCTTAGGCCAAGGCTTCAAATTCTTCCACATTGCTCTTGAAAATCATTTCCAAAAGGCCAAAGCCACACAGTCAGGTGTCTAGCAGCGATACCACTCCTCAATACCACTTTACTGTTGCAGTAAGGTTCACATTGCTGGTAGAAATCACCCAATCAAGAGCAGCTTGTGGGAAAAAAAGAGGTTTATTTTGGCTTACAGGCTCAAGGAGAAGCTCCACAATGGCAGGGAAAACGATGGCATGAGCAGAGGGTGGACATCACGCCCTGGCCAATATAAGGTGGACAACAGCAACAGGAGAGTGTGCCAAACACAGGCAAGGGGAAACTGGCTCTAACACCCATAAACCCACTCCCAACAATACACTCCCTCCAGGAGGCATTAATTCCCGAATCTCCATCAGCTGGGAACCTAGCATTTAGAGCACCTAAGTTTATGGGGAACACCTGAATCAAACTACCACAGCAGGTAAGTGAGACCATGTGACATTTGTTTTTCTATGATTGTGTGTGTTCTCTGAGTATGATCTATTCTAAGTCCAACCATTTTCCTACAAATTTCATTGTATTGTTTCTTACTGCTGAGTAGACTTCCATTATGTATATGTACCACAACTTCATTATCCATTCATCCAATGATGGGCACCTGGGTTGATTCCAGTTCTTAGCTATTATGAATTGAGCAGCTATCTACATGGCAAATATCTCTGTAGTGAAGCATGGAGCATTTAGAGTAAATGCCCAGTAAGGGAATGACTGGGTCTGTTGATAGATCTCTGTTAACATTTTTCAGGTTTCAAATTTTATGTCCTCTTGTTTTAGTCTCTCCAGTTCTGGGATTACAGGATTGTGACACCAATTTATGCCTGGTGGAATTTTAATATCTCAGTCTGTCCTAATCTGTAGCATGTTGTCCAGAAGCAAGGATAGCCTCCTGTCAGCCTCTGTTCTTTCCATAAAGACAGTGGTACACTGTTACAATTTTTGACCCTATCTAGCCCTGTTCAGTCCTAGCCATGAGATCACAGGTAGCAGTTTTAACTTCTGTATGCCCAGATGTAAATGGAAAGGGCTGGGAATATAGTTAAGTGGAACAGCATGTGTGTGTGTCTGAGGCTCTTGGTTCAATCCTCTTTACCCAAAATGAACCAAAACAAAACACCCAACCCCACAAATTGGTCCACTAATACCTATTTTACCTGACCATCATAGTAAGGATATCATGCACCACATAGTGCTGACTTGTAGTACTTGCTACCAACAGTTTTCTTAATATTATTCTCCCACCTCTCCTGAGACAAAGAATAATAATAAGTCACTTCTAGACTCCTGTCTTTTTCCTTATCATAAGGATGTTCATGTGCAGGATATGGGTTGAGCTTTCCAAGTAAGGCTCTGAATTCAGATCTGTAGCTCTGCTGCTCATTGGCTGTGGGTAAGAAGCCCTCCCCACCCCAACATTCATTTTCCTTGCTGTGAAAAGAGGATACTAACCCTTACATACAGAGTGCTTATGAAGGATAAATCACTGGTTGGCATATGGATAATGCTCAATCTTTGGAAAGTCTGAATCCAATTACAGACAGACAGGAAACCCTCTTCCAGTAGGGTTCTTTCATTTCTTATACATGCATGGTATCTGCTCAGAAGCACTTGTAGGATGAATGAAACCAGAAGAAGGAATACTCCAAAACTATAGGCAAAACACAGTGCCACAGCCTGGAGTATCTGACTCTGTGTTCTGTCCCAGTATTTAAGTTCAGCAACTTGTGTGTGTGCATGTGTGTGTGTGTGTGTGTGTGTGTCTGAGAATGGGTACATTTTCTCCATCTTCTTTTTAACCTTTCCACAGGATACAGAACATGTCCTGCCCAAAGGACCTGCCACTGATATGAGTTGCTGACTCAAGGAACACCTATGGGTGGGTGGAGAGGCCCAGGCTGAGTTGCTTCTCTGAAAGGTCTGGGCTCTTTTACAACTAGGGACACAGGTCTAAAGGAACATAGATGTGGCCTAATTCCATCAAGACTAGAACCCTAGTCTGATCCAAGATGGTGATAAGGAAAAGTTTGCTGATTATTCCCTCCTTGATTTTTCACAGCCTTGCACTTTCCATAAGTGCACCCTTTCTTGCGGCAAGCCCCCTGACCCGCAGGGAAGAACGACCACAAGACGAGGATCCTTCTTGATCACACTTTTATTGGAGAGCTCTTGGTTGACATGAAGGTTGATGGCGAGGGGCAAGGAGGCGGAATGTGCAGCTACTTTTATAGAGGGAAGTGCAATGAGGCACCCACTGATTGGTTGCTACCAGCTTGCCACCACCAGGCGCCACGGGATAGGCTCGGGACAGGTTGAGTCAAGGCACTGCCTAATATGGAGTTGTTTACGACAGAGGAAGCACTCACCATCCGGGAGGTGGAAGGCGGAAGCTTTAGCCATATATGGAGTTGTTTACCTCAACACAGACAGGAAGCCAGGAAGCCAAGATGGCGACTGCTTGCAGCTCCCTGCAGTTCCCCCTTTTTGTTTAAACGCAACAGGCCAGGGTAGAGGTCTGATCTCTGATGTTCGAAAGGACATTGTGATGACCCCAGGCCTAGTGGCCAGCCAGGCTGGTGTCACACCCGTCCGGTACCTTTTCTCAGAGATGGGATTACAGTACCAACCCATATGCAATCAGACATGCCCTGCATGAGGCTGCTAAGAGCTTACCCCATGTGCAGTACCTTGTCTCGCATCCTGTGCGTGAAGAGTGTCGTGCTCCCGACACCAACCCTCTGCCCATCCTTGTGCAATGGGCACTTCAGGCCCTAAGGGTGCAAGGGCCAGGGGAAACTAGGTGCTTTTTAGGGCCGACAACCAAATCTGGGGGGAGGACCCACACTCCAAAGCGGCAAGTGCCTGAGAAATGACCACCTTGTCCCGCCTGGTCTGGGCTCGCAGGCGGCAAACCAACCAGAGGCAAAGCACACATCCTCCCAAAAGTATATATGACTTTCTCAATACCCCCAGAAGTATTAAGACGCGTCCAGGACGGTCTGTATAATTTGCAAAAGATATTGAGAAGTACTATTTTCTGCACCAAATCTGGAATTACGTCTCTCTTGGGAAATTTTTCCCCATATCCTATTATCCTTAAACCAACCAAAGGCCTGTTTTCTCAGCCCTATACAAAAATTACGGGGTGAATCAATTGTGAAGCAAAGGGCTCCGATTTTCTCAAAACTCCGATCTTCCCCTAAGCTGACATACGTGGTATCCCCAATCACAGTGGGGAGACCCAGCTCCTTCTGAGTTGTGAAGAAGCGAGGGAAGACTGCTGCAGCATGATGTACCGGCAGGGGCTTAGAAAAGGCTGACAAGATGCCCCAGCGTTGTTCTCCTCTACTGAGCGCCAGGCACTGGAAGGCCAGCATCCATAGATTCCTCCACATCTGCTTCTTCAGGATCATTCTGGATCTCCGGGTTGTCCTCTGAGGAGAGTCGGACCGTTTTTACCAACCGACTGGGAACCCAGTGAGGTGATTCTTGGTCCTGTGGGAAAACACAAACAGCTCCCCTGGATCTTATTAAAATAGGATCCGGGCCTCTCCATTGACCAGTCAAAACATCTTTCCACTTAACCATCTCCTGTGGCCTGTTAGGCTCTGAGCAATGACGGTCAGCCGCCGGATGGCCCTGACTGTCCAAATTTAAAAAATTAAGAGTAAAGAGTGCTATGGATATAGTCACTCGTGGGACTGAGGGCAGAGCCTCCTCGACTCCCCCTTTTTGTTTTATTAAATAAGACTTTAGAGTGCGATGAGCCCGTTCTATAATACCCTGTCCTTGAGGATTATACGGGAGACCTGTCAAATGGGTCACTCCCATCTGGTGACAGAACTGTCCAAATTTTTGAGAAGTATAAGCTGGTCCATTGTCAGTTTTAAGAATTTTGGGCTTCCCCCAGGCACTCCACGCCTCGAGGCAGTGTTGAATAACATGGGCTGCTTTCTCCCCGGTTAATGGGGAAGCAAACATAACTCCAGAACAAGTATCAATGGAAACATGTAAATATTGTAATTTGCCAAAAGATGGGACGTGAGTAACATCCATCTGCCAAATTTGTAATGGGCGAATTCCTCTGGGATTAAAGCAAGGAGAGACTAAAACAATGCAAACTCAACCACCATCAAACAAACATCAAACTTCTGCAGTTCAAGTTCAATAGCCTTGAAAAGCAGGTTCCTCCTCCAGTCAACTCTTTCCAAAAGTGTTTGCATTTCTATGATAGCCTTTCCTCAGGCATCCTTTCCATTGTTTGAATGTAAAGCAGTTGGAACATCTTCCTTAAGATTGCTAATGTGTTTGACAATAGCAGGTTCAGTAACCTAAAACCAGTCTCAGTGCCTGTAATTTTAACTTGCTTGAGGTTTTCCAGCTTAAAATCTTAAATCTCTCAGTCCAATATCTCTAGCCAAGCACATCAGTCCATTACAAATTTAACCTTGATTAAACACTCTGGACCTGGGCAGCAGGACGTAGCCATCCCTTATGCCAGTAGCCCAGTTCCGCGTGGTTCTTATCTCCTATCTTTTTTTGTTTTTGATTTTGTGGTAGCGGCTGTTCATCAAGATAGTATCTCTCCTCCCCATAGTGAGCCGCTTCCCCATCTAATTCTTTTTCCTCTTCAGAGTCTGAGCTAGTCTCATCATCTGCTTCCAGCACATTTAAATGCGCCAGATCCTCAATGACAGGGTACAGTCTAGAGGAAGCTTTTCTGTCCCTGTTGGTGGGTGGACCTCCATCCTCTCCCTGTCGAGAAGGAGCATTCTCTCCTAGCACCTCAATGAGGGGCTCTGAGATCTCAAAATGACTGGGAAATCCTCCCGAAACTTGTGAATGACTGGGCTTAATGTCCCTGGACCCCTTTCTGGTCCTTTCCTTTTCCTAGGCCTAGCTGGGGTTTCCCCATTTGTATCTGACTCAGAAAGACTATCCTGATGCCTTGCCAATGCTCTCCGTCCCTGTCTAATAATGTCTGTGTGGCTACCTTTAAACAAAACCCAGAAGGGAAGGAAAACGGCAAGGATCAGATTAAAGTCCAGGTCAGAAAACTGCATGACTGGGGATGACTTACCGACGTCTTCCTCTCCGTGTGTCAAGTTCTGAATCCTCTTCGACCCCTCGCCTGGTGACCACAAGGCTCCCGGCGTCCCGGGATTTCGGCACCAGTTTGCGGCGAGCCCCCTGACCCGCAGGGAAGAACGACCACAAGACGAGGATCCTTCTTGATCACACTTTTATTGGAGAGCTCTTGGTTGACATGAAGGTTGATGGCGAGGGGCAAGGAGGCGGAATGTGCAGCTACTTTTATAGAGGGAAGTGCAATGAGGCACCCACTGATTGGTTGCTACCAGCTTGCCACCACCAGGCGCCACGGGATAGGCTCGGGACAGGTTGAGTCAAGGCACTGCCTAATATGGAGTTGTTTACGACAGAGGAAGCACTCACCATCCGGGAGGTGGAAGGCGGAAGCTTTAGCCATATATGGAGTTGTTTACCTCAACACAGACAGGAAGCCAGGAAGCCAAGATGGCGACTGCTTGCAGCTCCCTGCACTTTCTGAGTCTAAGCTCTTGTCCTAGCCCCAACAACCAGTCAAGATCCTTACTATACCTTTGACCTTGGCAATGAAGTTCATCCTGATTGGATGCCACATTCACAAAAGGACCATCAGATCTAAGTCTCCATGTGAGATTTTTCTGGTTTTCTTCTCCTCATTCTAAGCAGAACTGGGAAGGTGTTACAGGATTTTGAGGTACAGGGTTTGTCTATTCCCCCCCCAAAAAAAACCCCAAACTTTTGGGCTCTTTCCTATTTCAACAAAGAATTGAGGAAACAAACTCCAAGGGTAAATTATTAAGTATGAAGTTTACTTAGAGAAAATTAGTATCCAGGCTGGAATGGACAAACATGCATGCACAGAAAACCAGACTTGAGGGCCCATGAGGGAAGTGGAGCATGGGAGTGAGGAGAAGATGTGAAAGGGAGATTTCCTGGGAAATTGGAGAAGGAGCAGAACTTAGAGAAAGATAACAGCCTGGCTGGGATGGTGGAAGGGCTTACCAGAACAGGGGCCTGAAGTGTCAGATTTTAGCAGAAAAAATGTGCAACAAGACCCTTGGCCACATGGCAAGCCCTTTTTGTAGTTCATTAGTATGGGCTTTATTTATTTATTTATTTTTGTGTATGTTTTTTAAAAAAATTTATTGGCAACTTTCATAGTTATAAACAATATCCCATGGTAATTCTCTCCCTCCCCCCACTTTCCCCTTTGAAACTCCACTCTCATTCACATACCCTCCCCCCCCTCTCTTTTATTTTGATGCCATGATCTTTTCTTCCTATTATGATGGTCTTGTGTAGGTAGTGTCAGGCACTGTGAGGTCATGGATATCCAGGCCCTTTTGTGTGTGGAGGAGTACATTGTAAAAACCCCTACCCTTCCTTTGGCTCTTACATTCTTTCCACCACCTCTTCCACAATGGACCCTGAGCCATGGAAGGTGTAATTGAGATATTTCAGTGCTGAGCACTCCTCTGCCACTTCTTCTCAGCACCATGATGCTTTCTGAGTCATCCCAAGGTCATTGCCATTTGAAAAGAGAAGGTTCTCTAACCAAAAGTGAGAGTAGCTTTAATATATGGGTATGAACATTAAGAGAAGTGCTTACTGGGCAATTTGGTAAGCATAATATATACTTTTAGCCAGACAGCAGCAGACGTTACACCCCTATGGCTCATGACTACTCCTGTTTTAGGTTTGCAGTATCAGGGATGTATTCCCTCCCATGGAGCAGGCCTCCAGTCAAATTAGGGTGGTTGGTTTCCCCATAACAGACATGCCACTATTGCACCCGTTGGCTCATTTGGCCTGGCTGGCCAACTATAAGGCTTGCAGTGTCCACTGTTGAGTATCTTCACTGGTGATTTCTCTCTCTCCCATTGAACTGCATGCAGTGTGGCTTTTTTCAGATTTCTGTCAGCTGGTCTACAAGGAGGAAGTTTTCAGCTCAGCTCCAGCAGTATTTCTCAGTGACCTTGCAGCCTAAGTATGTGGAGTCTTCAGCAATAGGGTCTTAGCATCTATTCCTGGTGGGAAACCAAGGGCCTTGGCAATGGCCTGTAATATTTTGAGGGCAACAGGGACCTTCCTGGGCAACAACTCACTGGAAGGTATCCCATCCCTGGCACTGAAAATTTTCTAGTAAAAATATATGGCTTTACTGTTGGGTTCAGATGAGTAAGGGAGAGAGTTGATTAGTTTTTGGATTTTAAGAGGCTGGCCCAAGAGGGACCAGAAACTCAGGTGTGTTAAACTGGGAAAGAAGTAGGGGCATTGTTGCTGAAGAATCATTCATAGCCATCATGGATGAGACAGGGTCAGATGCCAAACTCCAACTTTGCTTTTAAGCAAGATGGCATCTACTCCCCTCTCTTTGGGCCTTTATCCCTGATTCAAAATATCTACCTTGCTCCTATTTATTTCTTAAAGGGAGGAACTCCTCTTGACTTTTTTCCCTCTTGCCTCAATTCTCCTTTTAATAAATCTTTCATAATTTACCCTTTTCCGTGACTGAGTTTTTCAATTATTTGCTAATTGTAGACAAGAACTTGAAAGGTACTGGCTTGATGACTCAGAGGACTCTTTGAAAGCAACTGTCTTGGGGAGTTCTAATTCCACTCAGAGCTCTCTTCAGGGCACTTTCCTGTACCAGGAGATGTTGAAGAATGTGTGTGGAGTTCTTGAAAGATCAGACTTAACTTTGTGTCTAGTTTGAATAAGTATATTGCATATGATATTTCTACTTCAGTAAGAAGCCAGGGAGATTATTGCTTTCATAGTGGCCCAGGATATTTTCTTTGGCAATAGGTGAAACTGTCCACAAAGCCAGAATCAGCTCTCTTATGTAGAAATAGCTTGAAGGTATATTAGCAGTTGGCAATATCCAGTGGTTACTCAGTTTCTCTCAGTTCATGCTTGTTATGTTGCTTCCTTTTGAACACCTCCTCTTTGTCCTTTGAGTTGCTTAACATGTTGTTTTTTGTTGTTGTTTGTTTGTTTGTCTTTTGTTTGTTTGTTTTGAGGTAGGGTCACACTCTAGCCCAGGTTGACCTGGAATTCACTATGTAATTTCCGGGTGGCTTTGACCTCATGGTGATTCTCCTACCTCTGCCTCCCAAGTGCTGGGATTACAGGCATGTGCCACCTCGCCCAGCTAACATGCTTACTTTTTAGAGACAGAGTCTCATTATATAACTAGGGCTGACCTTGAACCTGTGACCCTTATACCTCAATTTTCTGAATGCAAGGAGAACAGTATATGGTGCCATGCCTGGCTTCGTTTTTATCCTTGTGACAGCTACCATGTGTATTTGCATATTAACATGCTTTTTTTGTTTGTTTGTTATGAGACAAGTTCTCCCTATGTAGCCCAAGCTGGCTTAAAACTCACTATAGAGCACAGGTTGGATTTGAACTTGTAGTAACTTCCTGTCTGTTTCCAAGTGCAGGGATTACAAATGTGTGTCCCATGCACAAGACAACATGCAATATGCTCATTTTTGTAGATAAGAAACCTACTGTTACAGAAGATAGAGAATTTACTCCAGGAGAAAGACTTGCAGGGGTGCTTGGCTCCACAGATAGTCTGCCTATTGCATCACGTAACTTCCTGTTCACCTCCTGCTTGGGAGATTATCCATCAGCCTGTCCTCCACCTCTAATTTATAAACTGTAGGAAGGTAGCAGCTCAGGAAAGACACTTCTTGTTAAGACAAGGAAAATCAAGATGATACGAGATTGGTTTGAGCACTAAAGACAGAGCACAACAAAGTGGATTATTGTTTCAGTTGCTTTGTTGTAATGTGGGTGACAGGGAAACAGAACAATAGAACAATACCTGTGAATTAAAGTCAGTTTATTTCAGGTCACTTTTTGGGTCTGAATAAAGTGGGGGACATTTTACCATATGCAAACTTTGTCTTGTTTGGGAAATCTGGCTGTTATCTTTCTAAGGTAAGATAACAACTTAGTTTCTCATTGTTGATGCTGTCTGGTCTTCTGGAACTCAGTGCAGATGCTTTGTCTAAAATGATGCTGTCCTGTGGTATGTGTGCACATGTGTGAGTGCATGTGTGTGAGGGTGCATATGTGTGTGCAAGTGCATGTGCACGTGAAGGCAAATGTGGATGTTGGGTGACTATTGCTCTTCACCTTTTTTTTTATTGAGTCCAGGAGCTCTTTCTGAACTAGAGCTCACTGATTTGGCTAGTTAGCTACCCTGAAGATCCACTTGTGTTGTCCTCCTGAGTGCTGAGATTACAAGTATTCAGCACAATTCCTGGCATCTTCTGGCCAAGTTTCTGGGGATTTGAACTCAGGTCCTCATGGCAAGCACTTTATCCATTGAGCCATCTTCCCAGCAGTCTCTCCAGTTTTATTTTTCAGAGCTTAATCAGATGAGCTCCAAGTTCTCTTGTATCCTCCAAAATTGTCTTGAGTTTCAGAAGAAACAAATTTCTGTTGGACCATCTCCTGTGTGTCTCTTCACCTCATACTTGAAAGTGTCACAAAACAAGCCACATGGAAAGAAGTATTTATTAAAAGCTCATTTTGCATCAGTACAGAGTTGGTTGGAGTCTGGTAATTTAAGTTCCTGATTCCCTTTGAGGCCGATGCTAATTTCCTTTCTATTAATTTCTAGCATTCAAAAGCCCTTCCTTGGGGTTAGAGAAATGGCTTAGCAGTAAGGCACTTGCCTGAAAAGCCAAAGGTTTCAATTCCCCAGGATCAGTTTCCCAGGACCCATGTAAACCAGATGCACAAGGTGGCCCCTGTGTCTGGAGTTTATTTGCAGCAGCTGAAGGCCCTGGAATGCCCATTCTCTCTTTCTGTATCTGCCTCCTTCTCTCCCCCACTCTCAAATAAATAAAATGAAATAAAATCATTTTTTTAATATTTCCTTTCTCATTTCTGATTCTTATCTTTCCATTCATCTTGCAATAGGAGTTTTGGGGCTCCTTGGCAATACACCAATATGCCAATGGACCAATACATTTAGGGTACCCTGTATTCTTGTCTTATGAATTTAAAGAGTTAAAATTCATAGATTGGGCTGGAGAGATGGCTTAGCGGTTAGGCGCTTGCCTGTGAAGCCTAAGGACCCCGGTTCAAGGCTCAATTCCCCAGGACCCACGTTAGCCAGATGCACAAGGGGGCGCACACATCTGGAGTTCGTTTACAGAGGCTAGAAGCTCTGGCGCGCCCATTCTCTCTCTCTCTCTCTCTCTCTCCTTCTCTCTGTCTCTCTCAAATAAATAAATAAACCAAAAAAAAATTAAAAAAAAAATTCATAAGGTAAGACTTAAACAGACTTTCTTAGTGGAAGAGAAGAAAACTACAGAGAATTCCTGCCATGTGGAAGGCAGGGGGTTTGAAAGCACACATGGGAATAGGGGTCCACCCCCATTTCAGCCCAGCAGAGCAGAGATGAGGGGGGCTTACCAGAGCAGGGACCTAGAAGGTAAAATACCAGAAAGAGGCCTTGACCACCTGGTAAGTATCTACTTATAATCTCATTGTGGTAGCTTTACCCTCAGGTTTAGGTGAGTCTGAGTTACAGCTCATCAGGGTTCAGGGGCTGGCTCAGGAGTAGGGGAGAGAGCTGATTGTATAGGCTTGGTCAGATGCTGAGCTCTGGTTTTGCTGAAGCAGGCAAGTGTGGTCTTCCTTCTTTGGGCCTTTTCTCCTGACTGGCTGCTTAATAATCCCCCTAACTGGCTACCTGACTAATTCCCCCTCAATCTATGTCAAAATACACTTTTTTGTTGGGAATGGTGGTGCACGCCTTTAATCCCAGCACTTGGGAGGCAGAGGTGGGAGGATCTCCATGAGTTCGAGGCTACCCTGAGACTACAGAGTGAGTTCCAGATCAGCCTGGGCTACAGTGACACCCTACCTTGAAAACCTCAAAACTAAAAAAATAAAAATTTTAAATACACTTTTTCCCCTTTATCTGCTCTGGACTCAAGCAAGGACACTTTACTTTGGTGACACTCTACACAAACACCCTAATATGTTGAAGTTTTGTTTTTTTTTTTTTTTTTTTTCAAGGTAGGGTCTCACTTTAGCTCAGGCTGACCTGGAATTCTCTATGAGGTCTCAGGGTAGCCTCGAACTCATGGTGATCCTCCTACCTCTGCCTCCCAAGTGCTGGGATTAAAGGCGTGTGCCACCATGCCAGGCTGAAGTTTTGATAATAAGAGGAAGGAAGGAAGGCCCTCTTACCAAAAAATCCTTGCTGATTTTTTTCTTTATAGGGTTTCCAATGATTTTCTGACTTCTCATTAATTTGACAATTTGGGGACCTGCAGGGCTAATGATGTAGGATTTGGGGGTTAGGAGGAGTACCCCAAGTTTATGAATCCCAATTTTGGGTCTTCTTTTATTTTTAACAAAGAATTGATGAAAATGAAATTCAAGAACTGGAGAGATGGTTTAGCTGTTAAGGCACTTGCCTGTGAAGCCTAATGACTCATGTTTGACTCTCCAGGTCCCACATAAGCCAGATGCATAAAATGATGCAAACATGTAAGGTTGCACATGTGCACAAGGAAGCACATATGTCTGGACTGCAGAGGTTGGAGGCTGTGGTGAACCAATTCTTTCTCTCTCTCTTTCTTGTTCTCTCACATAAAAAAAGGCCAGTCTGTTGGGCTTGCCTCAAAAAAAAAAAAAAAAAAAAAAAAAAAAAAAAAAAAAAAAAAAAAGAAAGAAAGAAAGAAAGAAAAGAAACTTAAAAAGGATAAATTATAAATTATTAAGTTTATTTAGGGAGAAATCACAAAATTTTGGGTTTATTTAATGGAGATTGGGACCTAGGAAGAAGGCTAGGAAGTAGGAAATATGCTCTCATGTGAAAAGAACTGTAGAGTTTATCATTTAAGAAAATTTGAGGATTTTAGGAAAGTCTGAAGTTGAGCCACAGCATCATAGAGCTCATTTAAACGAAACTGAGGCTTTCAAGAAAAGACTGGAGTAGAGCCACAAGCACATGCAGGATAGAATCTAGGAGCTGGTATAAGGCGATTTAGTTCCTTCTTGTGCCAGAGTGAAGTGGAATGTCAGGGTAACATCTCTGGGTTCTCTCTGAGCTTCAGTTTCGAACTGAAACTGCCTAAAAGAAGCTAGTTTCCTCCTATCCTCCTTCACTAAGACACCTTGACTTTATTTATTTACTTGTTTGTTTATTTCAGAGGAGAAAGAGAAGGGAGGAAGAGAGAAGTAATAACACACCAGGGCCTTCTATCACTGCAAACAAGCTCCAGAAGCATTCATCATTTTGTGCATCGAACTCAGGCTGGAAAGCTTTTCAAGTGTCTTAACCTGAGCCATCTCTGCAGCCCATGTTGATGTCATTAAAAGACTCTTTTTAAATTTTTTTATTTATTAGAGGCAGAGAGAGGATAAGAGAGAATGGGCACACCAAAACCTCAAGCCACTGCTAACGAACTCCAGATGCAATGTGCCATGATGTGCATCTGGCTTACGTGGGATCTGGAGAATCAAACCTGGGTCCTTAGGCTTCACAGGCAAGCACCTTAAGTGGTAAACCATTCCTCCAGCCCTAAAGGACTCTTTTTAATGGATAAAGTATCTTTGCTGCTTTGTGACTTCCCAAAAAGCCTTCTGCTCCTCATGTGTCTTGCTCAACAATCACCTTCAATACTTAATTCAGGGCCTGGATGCCATGGATGACTCATTTTCTCTAGTACAGAACCATCTAAGAAGACTTTGTCCTTGCACTATAAATACTTTAAAATGTAATTGGCTATTCAAAATGCACACACACACACACACACACACACACACACACACACACATAGAGTCACCATAGGGTTTTGTTGATTCAACTCTTGCTTCAAAAAAGGTTTAGAGGGGCTAGAGAGATGGCTTAGTGGTTAAAATGCTTGCCTGTGAAGCCTAAGGACCTAAGTTTGATTCCCCAGGACTTATGTAAGTCAGATGCACAAGATGGCACATGTGTCTGGAGTTTGTTTGCAGTGTTTGGAGGCACTGGTATACCTATTCTCTCTATCGGTCTATCTGCCTCTCTTTCTCTCTCTCTCTCTCCTTTTCTCTCTCTAATAAGTAAATAAATAAGTAAATAAATTTTTAAAAAAATGGATTTAGATATTGGGCCCAGATCAATGTTCCTACAATTTCTGTTATTCTGGAGGCTGAGACAGGAGGATGGCTTGAGCTGAGGAGTGCAAGGCCAGTCTGGGCAACATATCCAGACATCCTGTCAAAAAAGTTCTTCGATATCAGACTTTGAGAAAATTATAAGAAATAGTATGAATATGTCTAACCAACCATTTCTCAGTAATGCCCACGGAAGGAGTGAGGCACTCTGAACCTTGCCAGCTCATACTTCTGAAAGGAGAAGCTAATAAGGGGCATGCCAGAGGACAGGTGCTTCCTCCTCTGTCTCTAGTTAGACCTAAGCATATATAAAACTCCCAGGACAGGGCCTGGGGTATGGCTAAGACATAGAGTGTTTACTGAGCATGCATGAGGCCCTGAATTCCATCCTCAACACTCCAAAACAAGCAAACAAAGCCAACTGAAATTCCCAGTCCTGAAGAGATCAGTTAAATCCATATTCTAAGAGTCCCAGATGTAACTCCTCCTCTCTCCCTATCCTCCATCTCCCACCTGGCCATAGCCTACTGTCTACTAGATTGGAGGCTCTGGAACTACCTCCTGTTATGGTAATTGAGATTTTAAATAGAGTTGTCTCCCCTCTTCCCTCCAGTATTCTCAGATTAGGTATGGGATCATGGCATTGCTACCTAGTATCATGGTAATGACTAAGCCTTTCTGCACAGAAGCTTAGACAGAAAGCAGTTCACTCAAAGTCTCACTTCCCTAAGGGATTGGAACATGATATCCAGCAAGCCTGGCTCCTACAGGCTGCAGTCAGTCCTCCCCTCACACCATGCAGCACAATGCAGTATCTTTCTCCCTTTCCTTCCTTTTCTCCAAAGGGCTTAAAAACCTTTCTCTTCTTCTATTAGGTGGTTCAGAGTCCCTTCACCTCTCTTGCATTGCCCCTTTTCCTCACCAACCCCCATTCTCTCACTGGCATTAAAAATAAAACAAAACTTGGGCCCAAGAAACTATGTCAGAGTCCTCTATTGTGAACCCTGAACCTGAAACACATCAATTTAACAGATTCATTAAAACCTTTTATTTTGGGGAAGGGGTGGAAGGAAGACAGAGAATAGGTACAGGAGTGAAGTGGGTTGGAATAAAAACTGTTTTGTAATGCAGTAAGGTTGTAACACGGTTTAGCAAAAGTTTATGAACTCCTAGTCTTAGGTTCTTATCTGTTTTAAACAAACAATTGAAATAAACAGAGTAAGAAGGATAGATTATAAACCATTGCATTCATTCAGGGAAGTTTGTGAATCAAAGGAGGGGCCTAGATACACCCATGGGGCCTGTTTTGTAGGACTACCTCAGCCAGGGAATCTAGCTGTTGTTGAAGATAGGTCTCCCTCTGAAATAGAGAGGGCCTCATTTCCAGGGATGATATCTACATCTGGGATTAAGGTGGCTGGGGCACAAAGGCCCATCCAATTGGTGGGCAGAAAGTCATAGGCCATCCCGCCTCCACAAACATAAACCATTCCAGAAGGCGGGCAGCATTGAACACTGGACTCAGTTGTGTTAAAAGTACAGAAGGAAGGATGAATGTATCCCACATCTATACTGGAATTATTAGGGGAAGATGGGGCCCAAATACCCAGAGGAAACATTGGGAAAAGCTGGACGGGGATGGGGAAGGTGGCTGAGCAATTTTTTAAGGTCGTATGGGCAACTGTACTGCAAGCAGCCAGGGAGGCCTAAATCGGAGGCAAAGCCAGCAATCCTCTGCAAGGGAGGGAATTGTTTGGTTTAGCAGGGTGAAGACCATTTTAGGAACAGTCCTCAGGGGTGGGACACTCCCTGGAGAAGTGATTGTCAGTGTCCCCTTGTTGGGACAAATATTTTAGGTCTATCGCTGGTACCCAAATGGGTCTTTTTTTTTTTTTTTTTACAAAGTTTTTCCATGGACAAAAATTCCATGAGCTTCACACAAGTTTCTATCAAAAAACTCCTTTTTGTTACAGAGTTTTTGCACTTTAATCACTTCTCAGTACAAAAGACTATCAAGGCCAGCCAAATGGCTTCCGACACTGAATATACATAATCTTGTTTACATGTAGGTGTTAAAGTCTTGCTGCCAAAGGGCCAGAGCTATGGATACAAAGCCAGCCAAATGGCTTCCGCCAATTTCTCCTTTTTTATTTTTTATTAACCGGGTCCTTCTGGGCCTCAATGTAGAAAGACTGTGTCTGTCTTAGGTTGTCCTCTACGATATTTAGGCCTTACCCATCATCGGTACATGAATTCCATCATCCATGCCCTGTCTTAGGTTGACCTAACTCGAGAGAATCTTACCCGTCTTTGACTACCAGCCCCTGCAGGGGCTTTAAGATAATGTCTCAGGAAGCCGGGGTCAGGTCCACAGCTGTATCCCATGTACTTCTGTACGGATATCCATAAAGGATCTCAAAAGGCATTTAACAAGTATGGGCAGCGGACACAGAATGAGCAAAAGACAAACACCTGTAGCAGCAAAGCTTCCTCTCCAAGAAGTGAGAGAATTCATCCAGGCAAGGCAGACTTAAGAGCAGATATTAAGTCATCAGTAGTTTTCAAAGGTAAGATGATTATTTTGCAAAGACAAAATCTCTGAATGTAACTGAATCAGATCCAAGTAAATATTATCATTATGTCAAATACCTCTTAAATGTATTTTCCCAACGCTGTTATATTTTTTAGAAGTAACACAAATCTATTGAAAATCTACATGACACTCCAAATGAGTTTTAACTTTCAACCTTAGTATCTCTTCACCCAAATACATAACCACATCATACAGAGTGTCTAACAGATGAAACTGTATCTAGGGTGGGGATTGAGCCCAAAATCTTAAAGGAAGGCACAGTTTGAACTTTCTCAGGAGCTACTTTAAAGCTGTGAGTATGAAGGATAGTTAGACATTAAAAGTACAAGCCTAAAGCCAAATGGGTCTTTTTTCATCTTGAGGGAAGACACATCTAAACCCTCTCCCTGCTGTGAGGAGTGGGTCTGGTCCTCTCCAGGCCCCAGTCAATGGGCCCTTTCTAGAAAACTTTAAAATATTTAAGGTGAATAATGTTTTCTTTAAGCTGACCATGGGGGGGGCGGGCGGTAGTGATTCCCCCTTTTGTTTTTGTAACTGTGATTTCAGTGTTTGGTCAACAATAGCTTGGCCTGGATGGTTGTATGGGATGCCTGTGGAATGTGAGATTTTCCAGGTCTGGAGAAAATCTACAAAGGCCTTGCTTAGGAAGAAGAGGCCATTATCTGTTTTAATTTGATCAGGCAGCCCAAGAGTGGCAAAACATTGAAGCATATGACTAATGGCAGGTTTAGATTTTTCCCCGGCATGTGTTGATGCCCAGTAGGTGTGGGAAAAGGTATCGACTGAAAGAAAAATATCAGTGAGCCCAGTCACCATGACAGGGCGGACTTCTCCCCTGTCCCCACCTGGGTCAGTCCAAGGGAGCCACGTGGCAGTCTCCCAGGAGGAGGATTGCCCACCAACTCCCAGTAGGGGAGGGCTGGGCACAAGCTGCCAGGAGGGGGGCCATCTATTTAAATTACCATATTCCGCCCCTGGCTCCCAGTAGATTTATGTCGGGAGCCATAAAGCAAAAGCCTCTCCATTTTGCCTGGGCCTGTTCTTAAGTTGACTCATTCACCAGAAAGCTGGTCCATCCAGCTTGCAGTTAGGAATGTGGTCTGCAGAATCTTATCTTTTGCAAAAGGCCAGTTTACGATCAGGATGTCAAGCCGGTAACACCCGGATACATCTCCTCTAGGTTCTCTAAGATTAGATAAACACCCGGTTACATCTCCTCTTAGTTTCCTAACAATTCCGGCCCTAAATCACGTCAGGCAGCTTACTCCCCCCTTTTCTTCCCCTATATAACCACTGTGTAAAAAATAAAGTTAGAGACCTTGATCAGACTCTAGACTTGGTCTCCTTCTTGTGTCTGTTTGCCTTCTCCCATTCAGGTTAACTTCCCCTTGGGTCCTTGTTCAACTCCCCGCTGGCTGGGGCAGATTTATAACCTGTCACATATTATAAATTGTACTAAGTTTAATTTTAAAGGTCCCCAGAGTCTTGACCAATTTAAGATATTGAGACCTGTAAAATCAAACCAGTTAAACATTTCTAATCTAAAGCCAGTCTCTGTGCCTGTAATTTTAACTTGTTTGAGGTTTTCCAGCTTAAAATCTTAAATCTCAGCCAGGCGTGGTGGCGCACACCTTTAATCCCAGCACTCGGGAAGCGGAGGTAGGAGGATTACCATGAGTTCTAGGCCACCCTGAGACTCCATAGGGAATTTCAGGTCAGCCTGGGCTAGAGTGAAACCCTACCTTGAGAAACCAAAAAAAAAAAAAAAAAAAAAATCTTAGATCTCTCAGTCCAGTATCTCTAGCCAAGCACATCAGTCCATTACAAATTTAACCTTGACTAAACTCTCTGGGCCTGGGCAGCAGGACGCAGCCAGCCCTTATGCCAGTAGCCCAGTTCCAACAAAGTCCCCTGCAGTCTTTCCTTTTTTTTTTCTTTTTCTTTTTTTTTTTGGTTTTTCGAGGTAGGGTCTCACTCTAGCCCAGGCTGACCTGGAATTCACTATGGAGTCTCAGTGTGGCCTCGAACTCATGGCGATCCTCCTACCTCTGCCTCCCGAGTGCTGGGATTAAAGGCGTGCGCCACCACGCCCGGCTCGTCTTTCCTTTTTCTTAGAAAGCTCATAAGCTAAGCCTCGAAGTTCAATGCTGTCTGCACTTAGCATTTTAAGATTCTTATTAGAATAGTCCATAAAATTTGGCTTACCACTCCAGAAGACATCTTCAGTTGCAAGCACCAAGTCCATGCCTATTCCTCCAAAACAAAGGTTCCAAAAGATCAACATCCACATGGTCAGGTTTATCTCAGTCCCCTCCTCGGTCTGTATCAGACAGCTTTAGGTTCACTGAGACAAACTTCCAGACCAGGTACAGTTATGGAGGAAGGGATATTTATTGAAGCTTACAGATCCAGGGGAAGTTCCGTAATCACAGAAAAAGTTGGCCTGCCTTCACAGGCCCAAGCAGAGAGAGAGAGAGAGAGAGAGAGAGAGAAGCACAAGCCTTCAGAAATACAAAAGTCGCAGATGCAGCTTGCTGGCAAATTGAGAGTGAAAGGAAAGAGAAAAGGAATGAAGAGATGTTGACAAACAAGTACAGGTTATAGAGGCAAAGTTTAGCGCATTAAATATGAAGACTGCCTCATAACTTATGGGGGTACGCTCACCCGCACATGTACACCGATTGACCTCCTCAACGAATGCCTCTCACTGAGCACTAGTCTGCCGGACTCCGAGAGCCGCATGTTAGGCGCCAGATGCCGGGCTCCGCCGGCGGGGGCAGGTAGTGCCGAGGGAAGGACCAGGCCTGCTGGTTCCTCCCGAGGGGTTGAGGAGGAGATGAGCGTCCGACCACTCAGACCTCTCCTGACCACCAGAGAAAAACCACACTGAGTCGGGAGTCTTGTCAAAGCAGGAACTCAATTTATTGTTGCAAGCAGTTGCCTATATAATGTTAAGAATGAAGGCGGGGATTTTAGGATGGGGGGACAGGTAAGGGACAATAGTAAACTGTGACTATTGAAATGATAATTCTAACTCCCATGCGGAAGTAGCAGGCAAGAAGCCATTAGGCGTCTTGCTGAGTCATGTCTGGCCAGAGACAGGTTGCCAAACTTTAGCTAGGCTCAGGAAGTTCCACTAGGCCTCATGCCTGGGCCTTTCAGGGCCCAACACTGCCCTATTTTAACAAAGAATTGATTTAAAACCTGACTCAAGAAGGATAACTTATAAATTATTGAGTTTACTTAGGGTGAAATCACAAATTGTGGGCTTTATTTAAGGGAAATTGGGATCTAGGAAGAAGGCTAGACAGATTGGCATGTAGGATGGCATCTCCTGGTTCTCACTTTTGGACTTCTGTTCCTATTTAAAACTGTATGAAAGAACTTATCTTTCTCCTATTTCTTCTTCACTATTCACTATCACATTCTTCTCTCTGATT
This sequence comes from Dipus sagitta, assembly GCA_036346955.1. Classification (NCBI taxonomy): domain Eukaryota; kingdom Metazoa; phylum Chordata; class Mammalia; order Rodentia; family Dipodidae; genus Dipus; species Dipus sagitta. The sequence goes on from CM070772.1 coordinate 70,661,922, forward strand.
AAAGAGAAAAGCTCATCCACATTCTATAGCCATGTGAATACCACCAATAGTTTGGTTAGAATGACACTGTAGGGACCTCATTCCTGTTGTTTGATACATGTTTCTGTCTCCTGCCTTAAGCTCTAGGCTCCTTAAACAGAGCCAGCCTGATGCAGAGTCCTCCTGCTTGTCCCTTGCCTGCTCAGTCCCAGCCACTTCCCCAATGTTTGCTTGTTTGTTTTGGTCACCTTACCTCACTAGGCAAGATCTCTGGCTGGCTGTGTATCCCATACTGGTCTAGAATTCCTCACAAACCTCCTACCTCACCCTCTCCAGTGTGATGGCTGATTTGGCATCTTAACTCTCATTTTTTGCCAGTGTTCTGGTTTGGGGACAGCAGTCACATGCAAACCTGCTCAGCACTGGAGACTGTGAGTGCCATCTGGTGGAGGCAACAAGGAATTAACGCTGCATTGCAGTTGACAGAAATAATCTGGAAGGTTTTGCTGAGTCCTGTGTCCTTGGTTTCTTTGCTGATGGAACACAAGCACTACTGATTCAGGATTTGGGTGCTCAGGAGGGTTTCCCCAGCATCTATGGACCCCAAGTTTTGGGTTCTTTAATAAAGAATTAATAAATACAGACTCAAGAAGAATAAATTATGAATTATTAAGTTTATTTAGGAGGAAAGTCACAAATTGTAGGGTTTATTTAAGGGGGATCAGGATTTAAGAGAAACAGGCCTTTAAAGAGAAATTGGGGTAAAGCTGAAAGCATGTGGACTTCAGAAAAACTTAAGCTTTTAAAGAGAAATTAGAGTAAAACTGCTAGCATGTAGAAAATAGAATGTAGAAGCTTGTGTAATGAAACTTGGGAGGAACCTGTACATCATCTGCCAGGTGTTTTTAGAGAAGTGAAGAAGACCAACAGTGACACTCAAGGGAAAAAATGATAGGGCAGATATCAAAGCAGAGACCTAGAGATTCAGAGAAGAAATAAGTAAAGAAGAGAGTTACATTCATGGTTACCCAGAGTTGAAAGAAAATACACAGGTAAGAAGCCTGAGTTGGTAAGAGAATCATGTGGCAGATCTGTAATGTAAGGAATTTTCCACACATGGTAGATTCAGAAGCCAGAGGAAAATCATACATGTACTTTAAGTGAGAAGTTACCCCAAACTATAAAGTAGAGGCAAGCTTAAAAGTTCAGATTGAGAAGCAATGCTATGCTCTCCCCCTGCCACACACACAGGCTGAGTGGGGGAAAAGGCAAGACTCACCTGTGTCCAAGCAAAGATGAGAGTGAATCCAGAGCTACCCCTCACACTTACCAAGGGTAATGTCAAAGGGAGGGAGGGCCTGGAAGGCTGTAGCATTTATAGCATCAGATTCAGGTATGCAAGGGGAAGAACTGATTGTTTGTCAATTTGGAGAGTGGATCCCAGAGCCAGCCTGCGTGGGCCATTTTATTTAGATAGTGTGCTAGACTGTAGGCAGCAGGGTGTGCTTTAGATCAGTCTTTTTTTTTTAAGGTTCTTTATAAGGAATTTATAAGGTTCCTTTAAACGGAAATAAAATGCATGTCTATTCATCTTTTATTGTTACATAGCTTACTGATAAAAGAAAAGGTTTACACTAGTTTTTAAAAAATATGGAACGCTTCAAGAATTTGTGTGTCATCCTTGTGCAAGGGCCATGCTAACCTTCTCTGTATCCTTCCAATTTTAGTATATGTGCTGCCGAAGGGAGCACTAGATCAGTCTTAATCAGACAGAAGTTCCATTCCAGCCAAGAGTTCCATTCTTGTGCCAGGGAAAGGTGATTTGTGGGATGGCATCTCCTGGTTGTCTTTGGACCTCAATCTCTAATTGAAACTGCCTTTAACAAGCGAGCTTTCTCATATCCTTCTTCAGTGCACTTCAGCCAGTATTGGGGGTGTTTCTCTCCCTTGTACCCCAGAGTACCTGGTGAGCGCTACAGACTTGCTGGTTATTTGAAATCAAAGCCATTGGCTGGGTGCTTTATAGACAGCATTCACTGGCACAGCCCCCACTGCCTAGTCCCATGTGGCAGTGAGGCCTTGGCCTACAATGGCCTCCTTTCCTTGGTTCCTGTGACTATAATGGAGAGGAAAGATTCCTCCAGCCAGAGGATGCCCTCACCCTCGTGCTGTGGTAGCACAGCCTGTGTGGTGATGGCCGTGCACATGCCTGCCATGCTGCCAGTCTCTAAAGCAGCACAGTACAGTGTGTGGTGAGGGCAGGACTTGATAAGCACCGCTGGGCTTGTTTATGTATTTGCTATACTGAGCTGTTATCATTAATCTGTAGTTCTCCTACTCATAAAAGAACCTGTAGAAAGTATGCCGTGTTCCAGAGCAGTCTCACAATCTCCTGGCTCTGAGGATGACCTGTATAGCCAAGGATGACCTTGAATTCCTCATCCTCCTGTCCTGCAAGATTATAGGCATGTATTAAAACTCACTGCTACTGCATATTTATTTACATTTTCAAAACTAGCCAAAGATATTACTCCAGAGGGCAAATGCTTCATTTCACAACTATAGAATATTTGACTGAATTCGCATCTTTCAAATGGGGAAGGGGAAGTGACTCCAGAAAGTATTATGAGTGAAGTCAGTTACAGACTCAGAATTATTACCTGGCTCTGGCAAATCACATTTCCTTGCCCAGCCCCTTACTCTGCACTCGCAGCATGGAAGCTTTCAGGATTTCATAGATTTGACTGTAAATCTTAGTCTCCAGGGGAAAAGCCTAGGATATAAAGTCAAAAGACAAAAGACTTGAATGTAGAGTCCTGCTTGTTTGGCTACTGACCTGCCTGTTTTACCCTCTTGACCTCTAGAAGCCCAGTCCCCCCGCCTTGACAAAATGGGGATAAAACAGTCTTATGTCCCCTAAGGTAAGGAGACACATTGTGAGAACTGCACCATTCAGCATTGTCATCACTGTTTCAGCATCCTACAATAGCACTTACTTAAACCAAGATGTCCCAGGGTCATCTAATTAGTCCAACACCATTTGCTGAAGATGCTGTCTTTTCTCCAGTCTAAATTATTGGCATGTTTGTCAAAGATCAAGCAGCTGTAGTCTGTTCCATTGGTATATTTTTCTGTCTTTTTTTTTCTAGTCCCATGCTGTTTTTGTCACTATGGCTTTGTAATATAGCTTTAGATTAAGTATGATGATACTGCCAGAGGTGTTTTTTTTTTTAATATTTGCTAAGGATATGTTTGGCTATTCGAGGCCTTCTGCCATTCCATATTTTGAGATCATATTTTCAATCTCTGAAGAAGGATGCTGGTATTTTTTTGTTGGTTTTTTGTTTTTTCGAGGTAGTGTTTCACTGTAGTCCAGGCTGACCTGGAATTAACTCTGTATTCTCAGGGTAGCCTCAAACTTACAGTGATCCTCCTACCTCTGCCTCCCAAGTGCTGGGATTAAAGGCATGGGCCACCATGCCCACCTTTGATGCTGGTATTTTTATTGGTATTATGTTAAATCTGTATACTGCTTTTGGTAGAATTGCCATTTTCACAAAATTAGTTCTACCTATCCAGGAGCATGGGAGGACTTTCCATCTTCTCAAGTCCTCCTTGAGTTCTTTCTTATGTTATTTTATGTTTTCACTATATAGGTCTTTCACATCCTTGGTTAGTGTTATCCCAAGGTATTTGATTTTTTGTTGCTATTGAAAATGGGACAGCCTCACTGATTTCTTTCTCTGTATATTTGTCCTTGGTATATAGACTGATTACTGATTTTTGTGCATTAATTTTGTATCCTGCAACTTTGCTGAAAAAATTTATCACCTTTAGAAGTTTTGAGATGGAGACTTTCAGGTCACTTATATATAGGATCATGTCATCTGCAAATAGAGCTAACTTGACCTATTCCTTTCTAATTTGAATCCCTTTTATTCCTTTCTCCTGTCATATTGCTTGGGCTAGTACTTCTAGTACTATATTGAAGAGCAGTGGTGAGAGTGGGCACCCCTGTCTCATTCTTGATCTCAGTGGGAGCTTCTTGAGTTTTTCCCCATTAAGTATTATTTGGGCTTTAGGAGCTTTATATATAGCCTTTATTGTGTTGAGATATAAACCTCCCATGCCTGTTCTTCCCAGTGCTTTGATCATGAAGTGGTGTTATATTTTGTCAAAGGCTTTCTCAGCATCAATTTAGATGATTTTGTGGTTCTCATGGTTCAGTTTATTTATGTGGTGTATTATGCTGACTGATTTCCATCCCTGCATCCTTGGGATAAAGCCTACTTGATCAAAGTGGGTAATGCTTTTGATGTGTTGTTGAATTTTGTTTGCAAGGATTTTGTTCAGGATCTTTGCATCTAAGCTCATTAGGGTTATAGACCTATAGTCTTCTTTTCTTTTTCTTAAGATTTATTTTATTAATTTATTAAAGAGAGAGAGAGAGAGAGAGAGAGAGAGAGAGAGAGAGAGAGAGAATGGGCATGCCAAGGCCTCTAGCCACTGCAAATGAACTCCAGAAACATGTGCCACATGTGCATCTGGCTTATGTGGGACCTGAAGAATTGGACCTGGGTCCTTAGACTTCACAGACAAGTGCATTCATAAAAGGAGTTGGGGAGGATTCCCTGGTCTCTGATTATGTGAAACAGTTTGAGAAATTGATTTCAGTTCTTCAATGAAGGTTTGTTAGAATTCAGCTGAGAAGCCATATGGTCCTGGACTTTTCTTTTTGGAGAAGTTTTTTATTCCAATTTCAATCTCCATGGATGTGATAGGTTTGTTTATGAGATTAATCTGCTCTGAGTTGACTTTTGGTAGGTGGTATTTAATTTTGTGGAGTAGAGGTTTTGGACGTATGCCCTGATGATTCTTCCAATTTCATTGATTTCTGTTGTGTTCTCTCCTTTTTCATTTCTGGTTTTGTTAATTTGAGACCTCTCTCTCTCTCTCTCTCTCTCTCTCTCTCTCTCTCTCTCTTTTGCTTGATCAATTTGGCCAAGGGTTTGTCAATCTTATTTACTTTTCAGAGAACCAGCTCTTTGTTTCATAATTTTTTTAAAAAATTGCTTTTCTTAGTTTCCAGTTCATTAATTTATGCTTTAATTTCTTCTGTCTGGAGCTCTTTGGATTGGATTCTTCTTGCTTATCCAGTTCCTTTAGGTGGACAGTCAGGTTATTAATTTGGGATCTCTCTGTCTTTGTAGTGAAGTCATTTGGGACTATGAATTTTCCCCTTAGGACTGCCTTCATTAGTGCCCCATAAGTTTTGGTTGGTTGTGTTTTCATTATCAATAAATTCTAGGAATTTCACAATTTCTTTTTTGATTTCTTCCATGACCCAGTCATTGTTTAAAAATGTGTTTAGTCTCCAGGAGCTGGTGAAGTTCTTGATGTGTCTCTTGTTAATTTCTAGCTTTAAAGCATTGTGATCTGATATGATGCTGGAAGTTACTTCAGTTTTCCTGACTTTATGAAGGCATGCTTTACAGTCTAATATATGGTCAATTTTAGAGAAGGTGCTGTAGGCTGCTGAGAACAATGTGTATTCTGTAGAGTTGGGGTAGAAAGTTCTACAGCGATCCATTAGGCCTGGTTGATCTATGACATTGTTGAGCTCTATTATTTCCCTGTTGATTTTCTGCTTGGATGATCTGTCTGTTGATGATAGTGGAGTATTGAAGTTTTCAACTATGATGGTGTTGGTGTTTATAACTTTTTTATTCTGGAGTATATTTTGTTTTATAAACTGTGGTGTCTCTGTGTTTGGTGCAAATATATTTATGATTGTGATGTGCTCATGTTGGATCATTCCCTTGATGAGTAAGAAGTGGCCTTCTTTGTCCTTTTTGATTACTTTTGAAGTCTCTTTTATCAGATATCAACATAGCAAAACTGGCTTGTTTTTTATTTCCTTTTTCTTGGAATATCATTTTCCAAGCTCTTACCCTGAGGAGGTATCTATCTTTAGTGGTTAGGTAGGTTTCTTGAAGACAGCAGATAGAAGGTTCCAGTTTTTTGATCCATCCTGATACCCTGTGTTGTGTGTGTGTGTGTGTGTGTGTGTGTGTGTGTGTGTGTGTGTGGTTTTTTGAGGTAGGTTCTCACACTAGCCCAGGCTGACCTGGAATTCACTCAGGGTGGCCTTGAACTCACAGTGATCCTCCTACCTCTGCCTCCCAAGTGCTGGGATTAAAGGTGTGCTCCACCATGCCTGGACCCCTGTGTCTTTTGATGGGTGACTTAAGACCATTAACATTTAAGGTTATTACTGTGAGGTTTGAAATAATTCCTGCCATGATGAGGATTTTTTATCAGGTTTGGTGCTTTCTTGTGTTTTGTACTATTTTGAGCCTGGTCTGTTTTGGTTTTTGTGATCTTTTTTAGTTGGCTCTTGAGATTGGTTATTTGACTGTTCTGTGTGGAGTATTCCCTCATGTATTCTCTATAGGTTTGCCTTTGTGTTCACATAATCATAGAGTTGACTTTTTTCATGGAAACTTTTTCTTTAACCATCTATTTTGAGGGATACTTTTGTTTTGTTTTGTTTCTCGAGGTAGGGTCTCATTGTAGCCCAGGCTGACCTGGAATTCACTATGGAGTCTCAGGGTGGCCTCAAACTCATGGCGATCCTCCTACCTCTGCCTCCTGAGTGCTGGGATTGAAGGCGTGTGCCACCACGCCCAGCTTTTTTAGAATTTGAAGTATTCCATTCCAGGCCCTTCTGGCTTTCAGGGTTTCCATTGAGAAATCTGATATAATCCTGATGGAATTGTGTTTATATGTAGTGAGTTGTTTCTCTCTTGCTGCTTTTAACACTTTCTTTGTTTTTGTTGTTAAGAGTTTTAACTATGATATATATTGGAGAGTTTCTTCTTTGGTCCTATCTGTTTGGTGTTCTGTGGCTTCTTGAATCTGGATGGGCATTTCTTTTGAGAGATTTGGAAAATTTTCTTAATAATTTTGTTGAATATGTTCTCCATGCCTCTGGCCTGGATTTCCTCTCCTTCTGATATACCCATGATCTGGATGTTTGGTCCTTTTAGGGTATGCCACAGTTCCTTTTTATTCTGTTCACTTGAGTTTTTGAACTTAGCAAAGTTTTTGGTCTCCTGATCAATTTCTCTTCTGACTTGTCTTGCAGGTCAGAGGTTCTGTCTTCCACATGAGTAACTCTGTTGGTGAGGGGTTCTAGAGAGGTTATTATAAGTTTTATTTGATTTTTGTTTTCTATTGTGTTATTTTGCATTGTGTCCATCTCTTTTTTGAGGTGTAATTTTAATTCAAGTTCTGATTTTTTTGATGCTTCCTGGAATTCATTTTTGCATTTGATCAAGTCTTCATTAAGCTTAATTATGCAGTTGTTTAGATCTTCCATTTCTTGACTCACTTTCAATTTATTGTTATCTTTTTGGAGGGTTCTAACATTTCCTTTAATCAAGTTAAGCCTACTGTCAAAAGTTGAATGCTCTAGATGATTCTGTTCAATTTCATTGATGATTGTTTGTTCTTTGATGGTTTGCTTCCAGTTCCATGATTTTTTTTTTTTAAATTATGGTCTCATTGGTTGTTGTGTTTCATTTTTGGGAATGAATTTCTGTTGATTTCTCTATGATTTCATTGAAGGCCTCCATTGTAGGACTACGCATCCTTGGTAGAGATCCTTCAGTTTTCTGTCTTTTGTTGGCTTTTTTGTGTTGTTGTCTACCCATTTTAGGAAGACTCTTTATTTTATTGAGGAGGAAGCAAGTTTTTGTCCTTTGGCCCATGTACCTTCTGATTCAGGTGAACAGGGATGTTGGTACCCAGTGGCCATTCAGGATGCCAGAGAAAAAGGCCTGATTCAGGTCTCCCCAAGCAAGGCACAATGGGACATACCAGGACCAGGGGGGCTGGGAGGAGCCAGGAAACAGAGATCTTGCCTACTCACTCCATGCCGACTGCATCCACACATAGTCTGGCCCAGGGAACTTGGACCAGGGAACTGGAAGGAGCCAGGAAACAGGGTTCTGGCCTACTCACTCCACACTGCCATGCCTACTCACACACAGTCTGCTCAGGGAACCCAGACCAGGGAAGTGGGAGTAGCTGGGAAACCAGGGTCTGGCCTACTTACTCCACACCGCTGCACCTGTCCACACACTGTCCACACAGGGAACTCAGGCCAGGGAGCTGGGAAGAGCCAGGAAACAGGGGTCTGGTCTACTCATTCCAAAATGCCATGCCTGCCTGCACACTGAATGATGCAGGGAACCCAGACCAGGGAGCTATGAGGAGTTTGGAAACAGGAATCTGGCCTATTTACCCCACACAACCATGTGTGCCAGCACTCTGTCCCTACAGGGAATACAGTCCAAGGAGCTGGGAGGAGCAAGGAAACAGGGGTCTGGCCTAGTTACTTCACACCACCAAGCCCACCAGCATACAAACTGGCACAGGGAACCAAGACCAGCGTCTTTTGTCTTTTGATTTTATATCCTAGGCTTTTCCCCTGGAGACTAAGAATTACAGTCAAATCTATAAAAAATCCCTGACGTTTTCATGCTCAGAGTGGAGAGTAAGGAGCTGGGCAGCTTTTTTGTCAGAGCCAGGTAATAATTCTGAGTCTGTAAATGACTTCACTCATAATTGTAAGGTTTGGGAGTGACCAAGACCATGCAAACCACTCTGAGGAAATGATGAAAGCTTTTATTAAGGAAAAGCACAAGCTGCCAGGCTGATTCTCAAGAGTGGAGCACAGCCAACCTGAGTTATTAGGTAGTGGGCTCTATAGGGCTTGCTCAGTTGGGAGATCTAAGATAGCCAGGGTGTGAAACAAGAACAGTGACCTGTGATTATGAGATAGGGGGTAGGAAACCATGTCCTGTGGGCATTGTTGGGCAAGGAAGGGATAATGGCTGGGCAGATTATTGAGGAATGTGGATAATCCATTTCCTTATATCTCTCTTGCCATCCTGCTGTCCTTGGTGACTCCATTTACGGAGCCTGTCCCAACATAACAGTAATACTTTCTGGAGTCAGTTTCCCCTTCCCCATCTCAAAGATGCAAATTCAGTCAAATGTGCTGTAGTTGTGAAATGGAGGCTTTGATCTTCTTTTGCTAGTTTTGAAGATATAAATGTCTTTGGCTAGTTTATTTTATTTTATTTATTTTAGAGAGAGAGAGAGAAAGAGAGAGGGAGGCAGAGAAAGAGACTGGGCATGCAAGGGCCTCTAGCTACAGCAAATGAACTCCAGATGCATGTGCCAACATGAGCATGTGGGCTACATGGGTACTGGGGAATAGAACGTGGGTCCTCATGCTTGGCAGGCAAGTAACTTAACCTCTATGCCATCTCTCTAGCCCCATATTTTACTAGTTTTGAAGATGTAAATAAATATGCAGTAGCAGCAAGTCATAATACATGCCTATAATCTTGAGAGACAGGAAGATGAGGAATTCAAGGTCATTCTTAGCTGCACAGAGTTTGAGGTGAGCTTGAGCTACATAAAACACTGTTTCAAAATACAGAAAAGGATAAAAAGTTGCAACTTTTCTCTTGCTTTACATATTGGCAGTGCTGGGGATGGAACCTAGGGCTCTTAATATGGTAGGCAAATTCCTGACCATTGTGATACACTAGTCCTATTAATAATACGTTTAAGAGAAATTGAGAATAACTCAATTGAAATACATTTATGGGCAAAGCAATTTATCCTTGTTCCTTTTCACTTTGGTACCTTATTTACCATGCATTGTACTCTAAACCAGCTGGAGAGTCAGATGACAGATGCAGCCTGACTCCCAGGAATTTGCTTGCCTGTGACCCACACAGTTGCAGCAGGAAATGCTTGCAGCCTCTGGCATGGGTGCAACTTCACTCCTCACCCCAAGGTGGAAGTGGATGCCCAGAGGCTCTCTGGTCCTGTGTTACTTCCACTGTGGAGAGGACAATGCTGTCCTGCTCTACAGTTTGCACAGCACTACTTAAACACAGGTAAGCCCCTGCTGTGATCCATTTAAGTGGACATGTTAACACAGCCCACTTAACCATGAGGCATTGTAAGATCAAATGTTAAGTAACTGTTTGGGGTGAAGGATGTTCTAGTAAGTAGAGAAACTCATTCTCAAACCCAGCTCCTAGGAAGCAGGTCCTGTCCTTACATCCATATGAGACCAACAGAATCTGCCCAATGGTCTCCTCCAGCACTGTGGGGTAGCCAGACATTGAAGTACAGAGAAGTCTTCCTTCACCCCCAAGATCTTCCTCTTTCCTACCTGTCTCTCTTACACACACCTATTGATTTTGAACAGTGACCTTAGGTGCTGAATGGAACAGTTATCAAAAGGGACACAAACTATGGAATTATTTTTATTTTTATTTATTTATTTGAGAGTGACAGACAGACAGAGAGAGAGGCAGATAAAGAGAAAGAGAGAGAGAGAGAGAGAGAGAGAGAGAGAGAATGGGCATGTCAGGGCCTCCAGCCACTGCAAATGAACTCCAGACACATGTGCCACCTTGTGCATCTGGCTTACTTAGGTCCTGGGGAATCAAGCCTCAAACTGGGGTCCTTAGGCTTCACAGGCAAGCGCTCAACCTCTAAGCCATCTCTCCAGCCCTGGAAATTGTTTTCATGTGAGGAATAATAGAATATAAAATGGACAATAAATAAAAGAGGATGGCTATTGGATTCAAGTACTATGAAATCAAATAGTTGAAGTCTTTTTCACACATGCTTCTTCATTTTATAAGGAAAGAACAAATTGAAATACTAAAAGTCAGCATGGTAGTGAGAGAGGGGTACAGTTAGGATGACTGGATCCCTGAAGGTGAAAGAGGCAGGGAAGTTTGTACTTGCTAGAAATCAAAGATGATCTGACTTCTTATCTCTTCCCTAGTTCCCTAGACTTGTTTGTTCCCCCCCCCCCAAACAACCAGGACCCTTCCTGGGAGGGAGGTCTTTCATAGCATTTAAATATTATGGTTGGTCAAGTTCAGTCCCCAGAACTTGGTGCCAGGGCTAACCTCTTCCTGAGACAGCCCCTAGCCTTAAACAACTAGCTGTTCCTCTGGTTCACCTGAGCCAGAACACAGCCCACCACTAAATACCTTTCCAAGGGGAGGGCAGGCTCTCTGACCTCTTGGGTACTTCCAGTTATAAAAGAGATTTTCCCTAGGCTGGACCTAGCTACGTTAGCCCAGGCTCAGGCCCAGGGCCATCCTCCTTGCCCTTCCTGTCTACATGGGCTTCTTTATCTCCTCTTGTAAGGAAAGTGTAAGAGAAAAATAAAAGAGAATACCAGACTTGATCTCTACAGACTGGTTATTGGGAGGTATAGCAAAGGGCAGCAGCCTTCATGGGATGAAGGCTGAAGTACTGAATCAGGCTGGGGTTCAAACTTACAAGGAGGATCCTAAGGCAAACAGACTGAATCAGTTGCAGGTCCAAGGGAGGCAGATAAAGCATCAAAGTTATTTGCTCAAAATGGGCTTTTTAGCAGAATTGTCTAGGGGGGACTGGATGTCTCCATTCTTCATGGCCTTCTAATGTTAAGGTTAGTTACTAACTCTTCAGTTCCCTCTAGTTTTCAGGGAAGGCTATTAACCCTTCAATCCAGACTCTGGAAAGAAAAAAAGATTGGGGAGGCCAGGTGTGGTGGCACACACCTTTAATCCCAGCACTTGGGAGGCAGAGGTAGGAGGATTACCTTGAGTTCAAGGCCACCCTGAGACTCCACAGTGAATTCCAGGTCAGCCTGGGCTAGAGTGAGAACCTACCTCGAAAAACAAAAAAAAAACCAAAAAACAAAACAAAAAAAAAGATTGGGGAGAACTGGGGATGAGTAGGGCATTTAGGGGAGGACTATGTGGGCTGGAATTGGAGTGAAAATCTCTCTTAGACTACTTCCTGCTGGTGGGGGGGCGGGGGAGGAGCAGTAGATCTCTGTGGAGGTTGGATGTCCAGGGCTGATATTTAGTGGCCATGAAGAATTCAGTGACTTGCTGTAAAATGAATGCATGTATTCTGTCTTGGAGGAATTCAGTGAGGCATCTGAGTATACAAGGACAAAAAGAAAGGGTGAATATTATCATAATGTGGGGAATAAAGTACATACCAGAGACAGGATAGGTTTAACTCGAAGGGAGTAGAGCTGTGAGATTTTTTTTTAATTTTAAATAATAAATATTCTAGTTGGTATGTCAAGTCACATGCAGAGAAATAATACTATTGGCCATTAAAAAAGGCTAATATAGCCCAAATTATTATTGGCTTTGGATTGGTACCATTTATTCTCCACAGTTGCTGTAGTTCAATGTTGAAGTTCTAGTCACAAGGTGTGGCTTCTGAGAGCCTCAACTTTCCATTCTTCATTTGATTTTGTATCTTGTGTACATGGCAGGCTGTGGTTCCACATGGATTTTATGAATAGGCAAGATGGCAGCTCTTCAGGAGAGTGATAATTATCTGAGCCATTAGGAAAGAAACTCTTAGATCATATTAAATCTATTAGCCATTATAATCTGGTTAATATCCATGTATGAATTTTCTTGTATGTGACATGACATTTACAGGTAACATGAATATTATATCTAAGGTTGAAAAATAATAATATGGGTGGTAGATAAGAAAACACAGGTGCTCTCTGTAAGAAAGAAGGAATTGTTAACTTGGTTGGGGAGTTGATTGGAAGTTTTAGAAATATAAAGATTTGGCTTTGGGTCTGGAGAGATGGCTTAGCGGTTAAGCGCTTGCCTATGAAGCCTAAGGATCCTGGTTTGAGGCTCAATTCCCCAGGACCCATGTTAGCCAGATGCACAAGAAGGCACATGTGTCTGGAGTTCATTTGCAGTGGCTGGAGGCCCTGGTGTGCCCATTCTCTCTCTCCATCTGCCTCTTTCTCTCTCTGTCTGTAACTCTCAAATAAATTAATTAATTAAACAAAAAAAAATTTTTAAAAAGAGTTGGCTTTGGTAAGGTAGGAAGTATAAGATAATAGTATTGAAGCAATATTTGAAACATCTTAAACAATTTTAAATTTAAATATGGTAGAAATATGGTAGAAAGAAATGTCTTACAAAGGGTAGGATCCCTACATTTAAGGTAATAAAATCTGAGATTACCTTCAAAACAATAACAACCACTTAGTCCCAAATATGCACAGGCTCCCACAGAGGGGAGAAGATAAAGAGATTCCAGAACCCCCCCACCCCCCACCAGTAGGACATCTAAGCTGTGGAGAGCAGGTGTGGCGGCCATCCCAAGGTCGCCGCCCCAAGGTCGCCCGGGCTTCCTGCCAAGTCTCCGCGGGTATGGCAGCCATTACAAGATGGCGCCTGGGCTGGCTGCCAAGAATCATGACTAAGCATCACTTCCTGCTTCCCCTTCTGAGTAAACATGTACACACTGCAAAGTGCGCATGTACAGCGCTACGTAAGATCAGATCACCATCAGGTGGTTGGCTGCGCCCTGTTGCCTACGCCCACGTGGCAGCTGCTGATTAGGTTAGGCTGGCTATTTATAGGGAGGAGGGTTTGGTATCGGGGCCCCACACCCAGATGTAAAGGATTCCTGAATAAACTGCTTCGAGAAGGGTTCCGATTGCTGTTGCCTTATTCTGCTGGACGGGAAGGGTAGCGACACTAAGCCACTAAGATGGGTGTACCGACAGAAATCTGCACACTTGCACTTAGTATGACCAGTAGCAAACCTTGTATGCCATGATGTTTAGGCACATATAGGGGACAGGGGGAATGGTCCAGAGGAACCTGATATTGGAAGTCAGCCTTGTAGGGTAAGCATAGATCCCCTATCTTGGGCCTTCCTTGCTCCAGGAGACACATAGACTGCACTATGTGTCCTGTTTTGATTGGGGAGAAAACGGGAAAAAAATTCAGCCAGGGGGCTGGAGGGATGGCTTAGTGATTAAGGTGTTTGCCTGCAAAGCCAAAGGACCCAGGTTCAATTCCCCTAGACCCATGTTAGCCAGATGCACAAGGGGATGCAAGCATCTGGAGTTTGTTTGCAGTGGCTGGGGGCCCTGGAGTGCCCATTCTCTCTCTCCCTCTTTCTCTGTCAAATAAATAAAATATTTAATAAATAAATAATTCAGCCAGGTGTGTTGGTGCATGCCTTTGATCCCAGTGCTCTGGAGTCTGAAATAAGAGGATGGCCATGAGTTTGAGGCCACTCTAAATTCCAGGTCAGCCTAGGCTGGAGCAAGATGTTATCTTGAGAAAAAAAACTAATTGCTTCTCCCAAATCCAGATGGAGGATTGCCCCCCTCCAACAAGAAATTTTAAGACAGGATGGGATATAACCTGGCTCTAGATTCTTCTTTCACTTTTCTCCACTTTGTTTCAGATGGGATAGTTGACTTCCAGGATCCCCCAAAAGTCTACCTTGTCTCCTTAGAAGCTGGACTCATTTATATAATACAGAGAGAACAGAAATTGCCCATTACTCTTCATCAGAGACTTAAGGGGACAATTAGAAAACATACTAATGTAACTCCAGATACCATGGAAGAGGAAATTCTTTTTTTTTTTTTTTTTTTTTTTTTTTTTTTTGGTTTTTCGAGGTAGGGTCTCACTCCAGCCCAGGCTGACCTGGAATTCACTATGGAGTCTCAGGGTGGCCTTGAACTCACGGCGATCCTCCTACCTCTGCCTCCCAAGTGCTGGGATTAAAGGCGTGCGCCACCATGCCCGGCTTTGGAAGAGGAAATTCTTAAAGAAAAGTTTTAACTTAGTCAACACCTGATATTTGTAGAAAAAAAAAAGAAAGAAAAAAAATTTTAAAAATTGGTAGCCCAACCAAATAAAAACTTAAAATAGTTGCTTCAAGTGTCAACTTCAATTTGTTATAATCAGAAAGCCAAGAAACAAAAAGAGATCAGAAATGGAGGTAAGGAAAAAAGGATAAATGTCACCAGGAGATCATAACATTAATGAAGGTCACTCAGGGAAGGGCTTCATCACTGAAACACTTAATTTGATAAAATCTAAAATAAGTTTACTTGATTCCAAGGTTTTCACCAGTACAGAAAATGAGTCTTATGGTTAAAACTTCACTCATTAGCAGCTCACTGATGCTAATTTGTTATGATTTAAGAGTTATAAAACTTGCTTCAAGACTCTCAATAAAATAAGTTAGGTTCCTCTGTTTGTCAGGATTTTAACTATTAGAGAAACTGAATCTTAAAATAAAGGTTCATGTAAAAGTGTTTAATTTCCAAAGATGAGGTATTTATATCTAAAGTTATTATGACTTTAAAAGTAGCTCCCAGTGACTTTGGAGTAAGATGGCAGCATAGGAGCCATGCCAAACCAGCCTAGAGAGGGGTTTAAGTAAAATCACAGCAAAATACAGTCTTCTGAAAAGTGAGGGAGTATAGGTTATTCTTAGACACAGTGGAGAAGCAGGAGAGACCAAGATCTAACCCCAATTGCTCAGGAAATAAAACCACTAATCAGCCACTGGGATCTCATGAGATTACAAACTTTTGTACAGCAAAGGACACTGTGAATAGTGCAAAGAGACAAGCTACAGAATGGGAAAAAATCTTTGCCAGCTACACATCTAACAGAGGATTAATATCCAGAATATACAACGAACTCAAAAAACAGAACAATAAGAAATCAAACAACCCAATTAAAAAATGGGCTATTTGGGCTGGAGAGATGGCTTAGTGGTTAAGAGCTTGCCTGTGAAGCCTAAGGACCCCGGTTCGAGGCTTGATTCTCCAGGACCCACGTTAGCCAGATGCACAAGGGGGCGCATGCGTCTGGAGTTCGTTTGCAGTGGCTGGAAGCCCTGGCACGCCCATTCTCTCTCTTTCTCTCTATCTGCCTCTTCCTCTCTCTGTCACTCTGAAATAAATAAATAAAACTGAACAAAAAAAAATTTTTTTTAATGGGCTATGGAACCAAAAAGAGAGTTCTCAAGGGAAGAAACACAGATGCCATATGAACACATAAAAAATTGTTATAAGTCCTTAGCTATCAGGGAAATGCAAATTAAAACTACTTTGAGATTCCATCTCACTCCTGTCAGAATGGTACCATCAAGAAAACAAGTAACAATAAATGTTTGTGAGGATGCAGAAAAGGGGAATCCTTCTACACTGTTGGTGCGAATTTAATCTGGTACAGCCATTGTGGAAATCAGTGTGAAGGTTCTTGAGATAGCTGAAAATAGATTTATCATATAATGCAGCTCTAGCACTCCTAGGAATATATCCTAATGACTTCTCACTACCTTAGAGATACTTGCACAACCATGTTTATTGCTGTTCTATTCACAATATCTAGGAAATGGAACCAGCCTAGATGTCCCTCAAGAGATGGATAATAAAGATGTGGTACATGTACACAACTGGGTTATATTTGGCAGTAAAGAAAAATGAAATTATGAAATGTTCTTGGAAATGGGTGGATCTGGAAAGGATTATTTTAAGTGAGGTAACCCAGGCCGAGAAAGCCAAACATCGCATGTGTGAGCTGGAAATGAAAATCAGTAACAGAGGGCTGGAGAGATGGCTTAGTGGTTAAGCACTTGCCTGTGAAGCCTAAGGACCCCGGTTCAAGGCTCAATTCTCCAGGACCCACGTTAGCCAGATGCACAAGGGGCACATGAGTCTGGAGTTCATCTGCAGTGGCTGGAGGCCCTGGCATGCCCATTCTCTTTCTCTCTTGCTCTCTCCCTCTTTCTCTCTGTTGCTCTCAGATAATTTTTTTTTAAAAATTGGTAGCAGAAGCTGGGTGTGGTGATGCCTCCCAGCACTCGGGAGGCAGAGGTAGGAGGTTGCTGTGAGTTTGAGGCCACCCTCAGAATACAGGGTGAATTTCAGATCAGCCTGGACTAGAGTGAAACCTTACCTCAAAAAAAAAAAAAAAAAATCAGTAGCAGAGACCAGTAAGCTAGAAAAAGACTATAAGGGAGAGAGGAGAGAGAAGGATTTAAGTGGATGGTATTGTATATATGTAAGTAGAACAGATTACAGGGAGGCAAAAGGCCTAAGCAAGGCCAAGGGAAGAGATTGTGTAAAAGACAGGCTGGGGGAGGGGCAATCAAAATTCAAGATATTCTGAATAAGACATATGAACACCTGCTGTTTTGAATAATGGCACATCCAGAAGCCATAGATTGTTACTAGAAAATTTTCAGTGCCAGGGATGGGATAACTTCCAGTGAGTTTTTGGCCAGGGAGGTCCCTGTTGCCTCCAAAACATTACAGGCTATTGCCAAGGCCCTTGGTTTACCTTGAGAAACAGACAGTAAGACCCTATTGTTGAAGACTTCACATGCCTGAGTGGTGAAGTCACTGAGAAATCAATCTGGTGCTGAGCAGAAAACCTTCCCCCTGTAGCCCAGCCAACTGAAAACTGAAAAAAGCTGCACTGTATGCAGTCTTATGGGAGACAGAAACATCAATGGTGAAAACAGTGGACACTGGAAGCCTGAAGTTTGGCCAGATAGGCTAAATGACGGAATGAGTGCAACATTGGCATGTCTGATCAGGAGGACACCAACTGCTGTCTAATTACACTGAAGGCCCGCTCTATGGGAGGGAATACATGCCTGGTACCGAAAATCTAATCAAAAGCCTGTGACAGGGGAGGTCATGAGCCTTAGGGATATAAAGCTCTTGTCTGGATAAATGCATATATTATTCTCACCAAATTGCCCTGAAAGTACTACACTTAATGCTCATATTCATATATTAATGCTATTCTCACATCTGGTTAGTGAACTTCTCTTTTCAGATGGTGATGACCTGAACGCAGCATAGTGCTGAGAAGAAGTGATGGACGAGTGTCCAGCACTGAAACATCTCTATCACATCCTCCAAGGCTCATTGTCCATTGCAGAAGAGGCAGGCAGAAGAAAGAATGTAAGAGGCAAAGGAAGGGTATCACTCCTTATAATGCAACTGTCCAGACAGAATTGGCCTCAAGAGGACTTCCAGTCAAGATGGCATCTGCCTAACTGCCCCACACCTCCTGGGGAAGGAAAGGCAAGACATTAAGTGTCCAATGGGTCTTCTAGGGGGAAGCAGACCCTAAAAGACCTCCAGTGGGAGGGTGCAGAGGGGAAAAAGGGGAATTGGCTGATTCCCATGCTCTCAGAGCTCACCAGTCCCCCAATCCCCTCAAGCAGTAGTTCTAGCCATAGTCCCAGACACAGATTCCCCCTGCACTAACTGCAGGCAAGGAGACACAGGCCAGCGTAGCTTCACCTGTGCCACCATAGTGATCGCCTCACTCCCCCACCCTGCATGAAAGCCACCCTGTTCTCCCTGCCCCATGTAAAAGCCACCTGCTTGCCCTGCCCAGCGTGAAAGTTGCACCGCTCCCCCCACCCCACGTGAAAGCCAACCTGCTCCCCCCACCTCTGCAAGAAAGCCACCCCACTCCCCCAACCTGTTCCCCCACTTCTGTGAGAAAGCCACCCTGCTCCACCCACCTCACTCTCTCTGCCCCATGCAAAACCCGCCCTGCTCCCCCTGCCCTGCGTGAAAGCACCCCACTCCCCTGCCCCACATGAAAGCCAACCTGCTCCCACTGCCTCTGTTGAAAAGCCACCCCGCTCCCCCCACCCTGCTCCTTCTGCCCCATGCAAAAGACGCCCCTCTCCCTCCACCCCATGCAAAAGCTACCCTGCTCCCCATGCCCCCACGTGAAAGCCAACCCTAAGCCCTTGCTTCTGTGAGAAAACCACCCTGCTCCCCCCACCCCACTCCCTCTGCCCCGTGCGAAAGCCACCCCACTCCCCCCGCCCCCCACAAAAGCCACCACGCTCCCCACCCTGTGCAAAAGCTGACCTGCTCCCCATGCCTCTGTGAGAAAGCCACCCCACTCCCCTACCCCACTCCATCTGGCCCGTGTGAAAGACACTCTGCTCCCCCTGCCCCCACGAGAAAGCTGCCCCATTTCCCCTGCCCCATGCAAAATGTGCCCCATTCTCCCCACCCCTACAAAAAAGCCACCCTGCTCTCCCTCCCTGTGTGAAAGCCACCCTGCTCCCCCTGCCCTGTAGGAAAGCCACCCTGCACCCCCTGCCCAAGTGAAAGCTGCCTTGCTACCCCACCCCATGTGAAAGCCTACCTGTTCCTCCTGCTCCTGCAAGAGATAGAAAAAATGATCTCAAAATTCATATGGAAAGGCAGAAGACCTTGGATATCCAAGCTTATCCTCAGCAAAAGAAACACCACTGGAGGCATCACCATACCTGATCTAAAGCTATATCAGAGTCTAGACCAATGGAACAAAATTGAGGACTTGGACTTTGGGTCAAGCAACTACAGCTACTTGATATTTTACAAAGGCCCTAACAATATATGCTTGAGAAAAGACAGCATCTTCGATGAATGGTGCTGGACAAACTGGATAACCATATGCAGGAAATTGAAATTGACCTACATATCTCACCATGCACAACAATCAAGTCCAAATGGATCAAAGACCTCAATATAAGCCCTGAAACTCAGTTACTACTGCAAGAAAACATAGGAGGGACTTTCCATGATACAGGAATAGGAAAAGACTTAATGAACAAAACCCCAGTAGCACAGTATCTTAATAAGTCAAACAATGGGATCACATTAAGCTGAAGTTTCTTCACATACAAACATACAATAAGCAGAGCCAATAGATTACCCACAGAATGGGAGAAAATTTTTGCCAGCTACCCAACTGACAGAGGCCTAATTTCTAGACTCTACAAAGAACTTAAAAACCTAAGCAAGGGCTGGAGAGATGGCTTAGCAGTTAAGCACTTGCCTGAGAAGCCTAAGGACCCCAGTTCGAGGCTCAATTCCCCAGGTCCCACGTTAGCCAGATGCACAAGGGGGCACTTGCATCTGGAGTTCGTTTGCAGTGGCTGGAGGCCCTGGCATGCCCATTCTCTCTCTCTCTCTCTCTGCCTCTTTCTCTCTCTCTCTGTCTGTCCTTCTCAAATAAATAAATAAAAATAAAAACAAAAAATTTAAAAAAACCTAAACAATAAAAAGTCAAACAACCCACTCACAAAATGGGCCAAAGAACTGGACAGGCAGTTCTCAGTGGAAGAAATACAAATGGCAAATACACACTTAAGAAAATGTTCATCATTCAGAATCATCAGGGAAATGCAAATTAAAACAACTATAAGATTCCACCTTACCCCAGTAAGGATAGCTAACATTAAAAAATCAAATGAAAATAAATGCTAGCAAGGATGTGGAGAAATAAGAACCCTCGTCCACTGTTGGTGGGAATGTGAGATGGTACAACCACTTTGGAAAGCAATACAGAGACGCCTAAAAAGTTGACTATAGAGTTACCAACAGACCCAGTTATTCCCTTATTGGGCATGTATCCTAAAAGCTTACCACCTAAGTTCAGAGAGATTTGCTCAACCATGTTTATAGCTGATCAATTCATAATAGCTAAGAGCTGGAATCAACCCAGATGTCCATCATTAGATGAATGGATAATTAAGATATCATGACATGGTGGAATTCTACACAGCAGTAAGGAAAAATGACACAATGAGCTTCGAAGAAAAATGGTTGAAGCTGGAATAGGTCATTCTCAGTGAACTCACCCAATCACACAAAGATAATCACCACACAGTCTTACTCATCTACAGCTCCTAACCTGAATCTACCCAAGATTCTGACATACCTAACAAGCATCTCAAGGACCAGACAATAGCGTGGGTAGGGAGGGAGGGGAAGGTAGGGGTGGGGGTGGGGGACACAAAACTGGACCAAAATGGCAATGGTACCATAAAATTCTACATCCTAAAAGACAGGCTAAATGGTTGTACCTTCATCAGGCCCTTAGAGGGAACACCTGAATTACAAGGCCCTGGAGAGGGTACAATGAAGACTGACCTTAATCTTCTCCTGTTTCTGCTTCTCTCCCTCTTCTCTCTCTTCTCTCTATCTCTTTTATATTACCTATCTTTTTCTTCCTTCTCTTCTTGGGTGCTGACCTGTAACTCCCAGTACCAGCATGTGGCTATCATCCACAATGAGCTGTTGATCAGAGAGATCTATAAGGTTTCCCCAAAGCAGACAGATTTCTGTCAGAGTACTTGATGACCCACCAAAGGTTAGTGGTAAGACCCTTGTGCTGAAGACACCATATGCTGTTGGCACATAACATGGAGTGACATAGCTGTAAGCCAGAAGAGAGTCAGTCCCCAGACAGTTAGCTTGTCTAGTGCCAGAAGGTACTACATAAGCAACTGAGAGAAAATGACCAATATCTGTCCAAGCAACTCGTGGTCTAAGCTACTCAGCAGCAAACAACCTGATGTAATGCTCACACAAATGCAATAGTGGCACACAGCAATGGTGACCAACTGCCCTTGATTTGGCTAGCTGATCAACTCAGTGGAACGGAACCCATAGCTGGAGCTGGGAAACAAGTCAGAATCATATCCAAAAATGAGCCCACTCTCCTGCACCTATTAAATTCTCTCTCTCAAAAAAAAAAAAAAAAAAAAAAAAAAAAAAAAAAAAACGGTTATATCATTTATTGGATGCTAACTTTCCTCTCCATTAGAGAATTTGCTTCTCTTTTTTCAGATAGACATAGATCCTAAGGTGAGAACCAGCCCATCATACATCAAAAGGGCTCCAGCTGAAACTAAGAGTAATTTGGGAAATAAGCAAGAGTTCTGCTTCCTTGGTGAACCTGGTACCAACACAAGGGTGAAGGAGATAGACACAGGGAACACTCAACTCGTACCAAACAAGATATCCAGAGACACAGAGGCTCCCAAGTCCTCATCACTGAAGCAGACCTAAAATGAACCCAACATGGCTCAGGAAATGTTGCAGAAGAGGAGATGGAAAGAATGTCAGAGCCACATGTTGGGCCATGATACACCAAGACATTGCCTTCTACCCATAATTTATGGCTAACCTCACATGCATGATTCATATTTCCCAATGAGGAGGGTCCCTGTAGAGATGGAGGACAGGGAGGAGGCTAACAATGGTACCAACTTGTCTGTATACAGGGAGTACAAAACTAATTAAAAAAAGAAAGATAGAAAAGAAATTGGCCTCAATACCCATGTCCTCATAGTGCCTGGCAATACCTACACAAGACCCTCATAATAGGAGAAAAAAATAATGACATCAAATTAAAAGAGAAGCTGGCCATGGTGGCACATGCCTTTAATCCCAGCACTAGGGAGGCAGAGGTAGGAGAATCACTGTAAGTTCGAGGCCACCCTGAGACTACAGAGTGAATTCCAGGTCAGCCTGAGCTAGAGTGAGACCCTACCTCAGGAAAAAGAGAGAGAGAGAGAGAAAGAGAGAGAGAGAGAAATAGAGAGAGGGAGGGGATATGATAGAGAGCAGAGTGGTGAAGGGGAAAGTAGGGGAGGGGAGCAAAAATCATGGTTTATTGTGTGTAAGTATAGAAGTTGTCAATAGAAAAATATAATAAAAAATAAATAAAGATAGCTCCTGTTTTATTTACACTAATTTTTCATATGGTCATCACTATGTTTAATCACTTAGATTTAAGTGATTTAATTTCAGTCAGTATAACTTTTATCCTCCTATTAGGTAAAATATGTTAAGATAACTTGCCTAAGCTTTATCAATTTTAAGTCATAGGTAAGGCATAAAATTGTTTTATGTTTATAAAAATTACCATTATACATAAAATCAATTGCTATCAATATTAAGCTAAAAACATTGGTTGTCAAATAGAGTTTTCTCTTTCAAAACAGATTGCCAAGGGTTATATTAGAGCTTAGCTGTTTTTCCTCAACAATGACCAGATTGTGCTCTATTATATATAAAGTAACTTTCTAATTTCTGACATCTCAAGTCCAGTATTTTAACAAATTTAACTCTTAAGGCAGATTCCCTACTTTAGGATATAGCCTCATGCTCAAACAATGATCCTTGTCTGTGAGAAATAATTTCAAGCTCTGTGGTTCTGTTTTCAACAGTTTTTTGGGTAAATGGTACCCACACAGGTATTTGGACTAAATAAAGATGAAACTAAATAGAGACAGTCTTGCTTATCTTTTGCTGACAATTTCCAGGTTAAATTAATTGGTTTAGATGTATATTATTTTCAAGACTGGTAACAGATTCTGCCTGTATTTATAGCTATTAGATATTTAAAAGATAAAATCTGCCTACTTTCTATGCTACAGATACAGCCTATCACTTAATTCAAAAGACTTCCTTATACTGGGAACAATGGTAAATCTCTTCCAATTTGTGCAAGGACATCCTTAAATAAGTCCTGAGACCAAAAATATATTTTTTGCAGCCTTTAATGGCACCCAGTGGCTGTATGGTACCAACCTTTGGCCCTGGCTATCCCCAGGACAAGTCAAAAAAGGCATACTCTAGAAGGCTATTATACAAAATATGGTATATTCACCATTTTCAAAGTTAAACATTGTGTATATATTCCTGATAACTCTGCTAATATCTTGTTTGTTTTACAAACCATACAGAAACAGATTTAAGTCATGTCAAAGACCAGTGTACCATTCAATGAACAGTTCTGAAACAAAAATTCAGCCAGCTTATGTTGAGATGGTCCTGAGACAATCCATCTACCTGGGTTCCCTTGAATGCTCCCCAAGGCCTAAAAGTCCATAAAAAAGATAGCCCTAAAGGTGACCAGTTTGCTGTGTGCTCACTCCTCATTAATTCCTTCCTTTTGTTCTTTCTCCCCAACATTTTATTCCAAGACTGTCTTCCTGCACTCCACTTTTGGATCCTTTAGAATAGTTCCCCTCTCTGGGAGAGACTCTCTAACTGCCACAATTCCATGACTCATTCAGTAGTAAATAGTTCATGATCTGATGTCATCACCCCTTGAACTCTTAACAGTACTTAAAGTGTCTTCCCATTGGAGGGGGCAGATGAAAGGGAGGTACAGTTAGGATGACTGCTGCCCTGAAGGTAAAAAAGGTAGGAAAGTTTGCACTTGCTAGAAGTCAAGATTATCTGACTTCTTATCTCTTGCCTAGTTCCCTAGATCTGTTTTTTCCACAAACAACCAGACCCCTCTTGGGAGGGAGGTCTTTCATAGGACTTAAACATTGTGGTTGGTCAAGTTTAGCTCCCAGAACATGGTGCCAGGGGCTAACCTCTTCCTGAGACAACCCCTAAGCCTGACCAACCAGCTGTTCCTCTGGTTCACCTGAGTTAGAAGACAGCCCACCAGCAAAAGATTATAAATACCTTTGCAAGGGAAGGACAGGCTCTCTAACCACTTGGGAACTTCCAGCTGTGAGTTCATTGAGAGTTCAGCTGTGAATGAGTTCATTGAATGCCTAGCTTGCTCAGACCCAGCCAGGAAGGCCCCCTAGCCCTTACTCTCTACATGTGCTCCTTTATCCCCTCCAAATCTCCACATGATAGGAGCTCCTTTAACATTTTTTTTTTCTTTCCATGCTATTTTTCCAGGCCCTCCACGTGGAATCTGTAGCCATGTGAGTGCCTTTTCTTGGCTCTCTTCTTCACTCAGTAAGTATAACTTAATAATTATCTTAGTCTTTTAAAAAATTCAATTCTTTGATTAAAATTAGAAATGAACTAGGGTTTGGGGTTCAAGGACTTTCCTGGACCCCTGGCACTCTGTTATGGTAGAGAGATGTTTTCAGAAACACAGATCTTACTACCTCAGTTCACCTCTCACCAAACACAAGGCTTAACACTTCCTGGCTTTCTGTGCTTGGAGGACTTAACTCTAGCTCCTGGGAATGAACAACCCAACCCTATCACCCAGCCACACCTCTCTAGTCCCATTTCACCTTCAGGCCCCTCAGGCTATACTCATGATCTTTCTTTAGACTGGACATACATCCCTAACATTTGACTCTGCCACCCTCAGAGGTGCAGAACTACTTCCCTTCACTCATTCAGGCTTTGAGTTTCAGTTCCAAAGCTCTGGCCACAAGTGTAACTCTCCACATTGGAAGGGGTTATTTGTTCTTGATTTTCATGCTTCATATTGATTGACAGGATCCAGAATAAACTAGGAGATGAATCTCTGTGCATGTCTGTGAGGCAGTCACTTTCTAAATTGGGCTTACTGAGGAGGGAAATCCAACCCTAATTGTGCTCAGGACTTTTTCATGGGCCGTGATTCTGGATTGTATAAAATGGAGAAGGCCAGGCTGAGCAGGCATTCATCTTTCTGTTTCCTGATGCTGATTCATGTGAAAAACCACTTTATATTACTGCCACCCTGTCTTCCATTCCAAAAAGCACTCCATTTCCTCAAATGGTAAACTGAAATAAATCTTTCCTCCCTTAAGTTGCTCCTTGACAGGTATTTTTGTCACAGAAACAACAAAAAAAGTAACTCATAATAATGTCATAGGAGGGATTATTTGATCAGAATAGTCCTTTGAGTATATGTATGTGAATGTTTGTATATATCTCTCTGTGCCTGTGGGAAAGAATATGTGGGTATTTGTCTGTGTTTGTGTGCGTATGAGTACATATGAAAGTAGTGTGTGTGCGTCTGTGCGTGCATGCATACATGCTATTCACAGGTAAGTGAAGATATTTTTCTTTGAGGAGCTCATTTCAGAGGAGGATAGATGTGGAATGAATATGTCAGATATTACACACAGATGCAGAAAGAAGAGGGTGATCAGGATGGAAATTGAGAAAAGTATTGTGGGTATGTAGCCTTTCCTGTGGGTTTGTGGTGGGGAGACTCCACCTGGACTTGGCCAGTGATGAAGGCCTTTCCCAGGAGGGAGCTTCTCACGAAATACAGAAGGCAGTACATGTGGTATTCCAGAAGCCAAGAGCTGTTCTGCTTGCCTTCAGGAGTCCCCTCTTGCATAAGAGGCCATCAGGGTGGATGAGGAGACCTGGCATTTAGATTCCACCTTTCTCTCTGTCATGCAAGAAGTTAACTGGAACCAGAAAGATAAGTGGTAGCTTTAGCTCCCAGGAATCCCTGGAAACTCAAAAGAGAAGCAAGAAAGTGGGGGAGTGGATCTTCCTTGCTGCACTCACATTCAAGCCCACAGCTTCCCCCCACCCAGCAATTCAACCCTTCAGTAGGGTACACCAAGTATTGCAGTCAGGTTTGCATTGCTGGCAGAAATCAGCAGACCAAAAGCATGTGGTAAAAAAAAAGTTTATCTTGGCTTACAGACTCAAGGGGAAGCTCCATGATGGCAGGGGAAAATGGTGGTATGAGCAGAGCGTGGACATCATCTCCTGGCCAACACCAGGTGGACAACAGGAGAGTGTGCCAAACACTGGCAAAGGGATACTGGCTATAATACCAATAAGCCCACCCCCAACAATACACTGCCTCCAGGAGGTGTTAATTCCAAAATCTCCATCATCTGGGAACCTAGCATTCAGAACACCTAGGTTTATGGGAGACACCTGAACCATACCACTATACCAAGCAACCATTAAAGGGCATCAGCCTGAATCACAGGACATAGTAGGAAGTGCCTGATGGAGAATATGCTGATCACACACATTGATTTCTTCAACTCAGGTAACTTTATTTTCTCTTACTCCAAAGAACCAAAGTAGAATTCAGTAGAAATGGAGCCCAAGGCTCTCCCAGAAATATAGTTGTTCCCTATGGGAGCACATTCTAAATCAGAACAGACCCCCATGCTCAGGTACCACTCCTTCCTACCAGAGAGACCTGGTTGTATCCTGAGTAAAAAAGGTAAGCCATTTCAGCATCCCCGTGACTGAGGAACTTGTTTGCTGGCACTGCTACTGGATTGGTTCTCTTCTCCTCTCGAACCACTGTCAGTAGCCTGAAGGAGTAGGGAAAATTCCCACTCCAGGTCTTCAATCTGGTGAGCCAGATGGATCCTCTGCACCTCCAGCATCAGGACCTGCATGCTTTTCAGTGCCCATGGCCCAGGTATCTCTCCATCTAGGTTGGCTGTCTCTGTAGGATTAGCTCTGTCTTTTGACCACATACCAGAAATGATGCTGGAAGGCCCCTGGATAGGACAGGAGTAGAGCAACAGAAATGACTTCCTAGATTTGTCCCTCACACCGCTGCTAGTACTATCCCTTCTCAGTGCCTTTAGGACTCTCCCTCCTTTTCCTCCTAGAGTTCTTCCTCAGTGCTCCTATGCCTAGAACTGTCCCTCCCTCTGATCCTACAATTCTCTCTCCCACTGCTCCTAGAGTTCTCCCTCCTACTATACCTAGAAATTTTCCTTTCTCTGCACCTAGAATTCTCCCTCCACTACTTCTAAAGATCTCTCTCCCACTACATCTAGAATTCTCCTTCCCTTTGCTCCTAGAACTCTCCCTCCCACTACTCCTAAAGCTCTCCCTCATGGCTCCTAGAGCTTTCCCTCAAACTACACCTAGAGCTCTCCTACCTAATATGCATAGAAATCTCCCTCCCTATGCTCCTAGAATTCTAACTCCCACTACTCCTAGAGCTCTCCCTCCTACAACTCCTAGAGCTCTCTGTCCCACTAGAAATCTCCCTCCCATTGCTACTAGAATTCTCCTGCCAACTGCACCTAGAGATCTGCCTCCCACTGCTCCTAGTACTCACCTTCACACTGCTCTAGAGCTCTGCTTGTCACTACACCTAGCACTCTCTCTTCTACTGCCCCTAGAACTCTCCCTCCCACTACTCCTAGAGCTCTCCCTCCCACTACGCCTAGAGTGCTCCCTCCC
This sequence comes from Dipus sagitta, assembly GCA_036346955.1. NCBI lineage: Eukaryota > Metazoa > Chordata > Mammalia > Rodentia > Dipodidae > Dipus > Dipus sagitta. Next base: position 70,689,562 of record CM070772.1, read on the forward strand.
TCCACTCCTAGAACTCTCCCTCCCACTAATCTTCGAGCTCTCCCTTCCACTTTGCCTAGAAATTTCCCTCCCTCTGTTCCTAGAATTCTTCCTCCCACTATTCCTACAGCTCTCCCTCCCGCTAGTCCTAGAACTCTCCCTTGCAATTCTCTTAGAACTCTCCCATCTACTACTCCTAGAGCTCTCCTTCCTACTACTCTTATAACTCTCCTTCCCTCTGCTCCTAGAACTCTCCCTTCCACTGCTCGTAGAGCTCTCCTTTCCTCTGCTCCCAGAGCTCTCCCTTTGCCACTATTCCTGGGTTCCACTGGTGAACACTCAGGGTCTGAGACATTCCTATATTGTACTTACCACAATAGTACTCTCTTCCCCAAGAAGAAATTGATTTGCCTTGTTCTGGAACCCCAGGGCTTGAGCAGAGAGCCAGAAGAACTCTTCGTTTAGTTCATCCAAAGCATCTTCCACCTGCCATATCTTTTGCTAGGAACAAGGGACACAGTGTTTTTCTTTTATGGCACCATCTTCTTTTACTCTCCACTGTTCTCAATATTCTGGGTTCAACAGATCCTCCTCCCTCAGTCACCCTTGCAGACAGTGCTATAGATGCATGCCACCACAAGCAACACAAGATTGTTTTAGATGCTAAAGAATCAAACCTAGGTCCCTTAGGCACACCATCTGTCACTGAACATGACCACCTGGTCTTTGTCATTTTTATTTTCATTTCATTGAAATTTCTTGAGCTCTGATCTAGGATAGGGCTCAGGACCAATGCTGGCCATACAGTATCAACAGCAGGTGCTGCTCTCACAGAGTATAGAACCTGAAGAGTCAATGCAGACTACACTAGCATAGTAAGAGAAAGGCTATTACTGAGGGAAGCCCAAAGGCATCAGGAACAAAAAGGATACCTATCCTGGCTTGTGAGACCAGGGAGAGATTTCTAGGGAGAAGTAATTTTAGCTAAATCTTAAAAACTGGACAAGAGTTAGCTGGGTAGAAGGTGAGAAAATGACATTATAGGCAAAGGGAGCAGTGTATGGAAAAAGCTAAAGATATGAGGGAACACGAGGAATTTTCATCCATCTAGCTGTCCATCCATCTAAACTCCTGTCCATTCACTCACATAACTATCCATCTACCTGCCCTCCATTCATTTGTCTCTTCACCTATCTATCCATCCACCCACCTTCCCATATGTGCATTAGCCATGCATCCATCTACTTACTCACTTACATGCCTAGCCCCACCCTACCTATTAATCTACCCACCTGCCTTCTTTAAAAATGAAAGCTGAGCCAAGCATAGTGACTCATTCCTATAACCACAGCACTTGTGATGGCCATGAGTTGAAGGTCAACCTAAGCTAATTAATGAATTCCAGGAAAGCCTGGCTACAAAGTGAGACTCTCTCTAAAAGATACAAACAAAACACTAAAAGGAAATTGATTAAATTTACTGTTTATCTTGCTGCCTTTCCTGTAGATGTCTTATGACCACAAGCAACCATGAAAATGAACACTGAAGGGTTAATAAGTTACAGAGTGACCAAGCAAGCTGATCTCAGTGGAGGTTCAGCACAATAGATCTCCCAAAAAGTCTCTGGGCTACAAAATACCTCAAAGGTTTTCGCCAATAAGAACATCTGTTGTGCAGAGAATCATGCCCCAAAACCACAAAGAAGGAAAAACAAGCTCAATGGGCAGAATGATTTGGTTCCTCTTTTCGTCTCTACTCTCACCCCTGCATCTCTGTTTCTTGTCCCTGGCCCTTTAAAACCATCATCTCTGCTGCACCTGGACACATGGGGAACTGTTGTCCTTCACTGTTCCTTTCTCTGAATAAAGGACAATGTATAGCTTTTGAGGTGTTTCTCTGTCTTCCTTTGCACGTTGCCTCGGTTGGTCCCAGTCATGATTCTGGTCCCACAAACACTATGTGGGTCATGGAGCAAGGAGACAGAGGGCCCTGGAATTTGTAAGGCATCATGGATGTTGATATCTTTCCTTTTGAGCATGCTAAACTTAAGCTGTCTGTGGAATATTTCTGAGCATTCAAGATCTGAATGCATGGTACACTCAGGTGTCAGAGAGAGCTTGCCTTTGCTCCAAGCAGGGAATAGGAAGTAAAATGAAATGTGAATTAGCAATATGTCTGGCTGGAGGTGCTGGCCTGCATCTGTCCACAACAAAGGACTAAAGCACAAAAGCAAGAAAGAAACATCAGAGATATCACTAGGACATTTGAGACTGCCAGAATGCACTAGGGGATGTGGCAGGGATATTTCAGGGCATGGGGATAAACAATAACCTATAAACAAGAGAACTAAGCCATAGCATCTACTGCTTCATCTCTCAAGGTCAACCCAAAACCAAGAGCAACTTCATTCAGTGGGAAAAGGCTGAGCAGGAGGCACCTAGTTCTCATGCGATAAACACCTGAAGCATTTGTGGTTGCGGAAGCCTATGGCCATCTAGGCCTTGAGCACAGTTAAGGTAGCAGGTAGGTTACCACAATGCTGCATTGCCTCAGAGAAAGAATCCAGCTCATTGGTGCCTCTTCTGCCCAGCATCCTGCTGTATGGTGAGATCTGGAAACTCTATCACTCTGGGATCCCATAAAGCAGCCAGGCAGGTGCCACTGATGCACCAAACCCTTTGAATCCACCAAGTGACCTTGCCTGCCTTCTAACAGGTCTGGGAAGTACCATGGAAGCCCGACATGAGGATTTTGATCTTCACGTACCACAGAAAATAGTCCATGACCCTTAGGACTCCCCTACAGCCTCAGAAGCAGCTAGACAGCTTAGCTCATACACCTATGCCCACAGGTACAGAAGGAATATACCTCAATATCATAAATGACATAAACAGTACACTCCAATCTCACATAATACCGAATGAGAAAAGCTAAAATTGTTATCTCTAGTAAATATAAAATATAAACAAAGATTTACATTTTTACACTCTTCTTCAGCATCATAGTGGAGGTCATAGCCAAGGCTAAGAGAAAGAAAGGGAAGAAGAAAGCCAAATCATCCCTATTTAAAAGTGATATATAGGGGCCGGAGAGATGGCTTAGTGGTGAAGCGCTTGCTTGTGAAGCCTAAGGACCCTGGTTCAAGGCTCAGTTCCCCAGGACCCACGTTAGCCAGATGCACAAGGGGGCGCATGCATCTGGAGTTCATTTGCAGTGGCTGGAGGCCCTGGCGCACCCATTCTCTCTCTCTCTCTCTCCACCAGCCTCTCTCTCTGTGTGTCTGTTGCTCTCAAATAAATAAATAAAAATGAACAAAAAAATTTTTTAAGTGATATATAAATCTGATGGAACTGATAAATTTAATAGTATTGCAGGATATAAAATAAACATACAGAATAAATAGTTTTAATTTATTTGAAAATTTTAAAAAGTTTGTCATTTTCTCTCTCTCTCTCTCTCTTTTACATGTGTATGTGTGTGCATGTGTGTGTACAAACCTGAGGGATCCTCCTATTTCTACCTCTCTTCCACAGTGCTAGAACTACAGGTGTGCACCACCATACTTGGTTTCTACATGGGTTGTAAGGATTAAATCCAGGTCTTGGTGCTTTAGCAGCAAGCACTTTCTTGATTGAAGTATATGCCCACCCCAGAAATACACTCATAACCAAATCAGGACTCCTGTGATCCTCAAAGCCTAAAGAGAGAGCTTCTGGGTAAGATGGCATTATAGTAGCCACACCAAAGCAGTTCTAGGGAGGGACAAAGCTAGATATGTAGGCCTTCACTGGAAGTGTTAATCTCTCTATCCATGTCAGGAAAAGTTATGTATTATATTTGAGTGATATATTCTTGGTTGGATTTACCATTCTCAAATAATCTGTATTTTGGTGTTGACTATTGTTGCCTTTGACATTCCCTGATATTTAGGGACTTTTTTTTTTCTTCTGTCATTATTGGGGGCAGGGTCTGACTGGCCCCAGGCTGACCTGGAACCCATTTTAGACCAGAAATCTCAACCTTCTAGTTGACAGGATTAAGGGTGTGGGACAACACACACCCTTAGGGACTTTGGCTTTATTAGATTATCTGTTTATTTTACTCCCCACACTTGTATAAAAACTCTGTGCTGGTTTTGGTTGAATGTCTACATTGCTCAATTGAATTTTAGAATTTACCAGTAATTTGCTTCACCCAGTCTACTACAATACTTGAATAGAAGGCAAACTCAACACCTAGGGTCATTTCTCCTGTTTCCATTGGAGTATAAGAGCTACACCTAGCACCTTAAATTCCTACACTGAAGATATATAAAGTCACTTTTACACAGCTAAGTACACTGCACATAATTACAAGCCAAGCATCAAATTAACTCAAGATGCAAAAATCTCTAAAATTACAATACAAGAAACACAAAGAATCAAGACAATACAATCCCAGCTAAAATTATCAATCCATCACAAATGACCCCTCAGTGAGACTGTTTTAGATGAAATGCCTGACAAAGATCTTTTTTAAATGATTTTATCTACACTCAAAGAAATCAAAAGAATCAAAGAAGAAAACAAACTTCTGAAGCAGAATACAAGAATCCAACTTAATGAAACAAGGAGGTCAATACAAGACATGAGTAAAGAACTAGAAATAAAATGAAAAAATGCCAATCAGACATACTAGGAATTAGAAACAGAGTAAGTCAGATAGAAAATTCTGTAGAAAGTTTCACCAGTAGAATGGATCAAGGAGAGGACAGAATATCTAAACTAGAAGACCAGGTGGCAGATCTAGTACAGTCCAACAAACAGGAAGACAAACTAATGGGAAGGCATGAATGGGAATTTTAAGACATTCAGGACACCATGAAGAAATCAAACATAAGAATCCAGGGCATAGTAGAAGGAGAAGAATTTCACTCCAAAGGTATAACTCATATTTTATTTTTTATTAGTTATGTACATACTCAGTGTGTGAACAGCACATGTTGGTACCATCCTCACCCTCATCCCTGTCCCCCCCTCAAAAAGGACCCTCCTTGATGGGGATGCCAGTTATCCCCATGTGGATTGTGGGTCATGCATTATGGGGGAAACCATCAGTTATGGGGAAGAGGCAGTGAATCTGTGCATAATGTCCCAACTTGTGGCTCTAACAATCCTTCTGCCCCCTCTTCAGTGAATTTCCCTGAGCCATGTTGAACTCATTTTAGGTCTACTTCATTGATGGGCTCTTGGGAGCCTCTGTGTCTCTGCGTCTCTGATTTGATAGGAGTTGAGGGTCCTCTGTGTCTATCTCTTTCACCCTTGTGCTTATACCAGGCTCACCAAGAAAGCAGCACTCTTGCACATTTCCCCAATTACTTTATGGTTTCAGCTGGGACCCTGGGCTATTTCTCTCCTCAGGTGCTGTGTCCATCTGAAAAAGAGAAGCAGATTCTCCAACAGAGAGTGAAGTCAGCACTGAATAAGTATGATAACCATTATTAGTTTAGAGAGAATTTAACAGGCATAGGCCCTCTTTTAGCCCAAGATTGGTGGGAGCTTAATATTGGAGAATGAACTTATAACTGGTATTTTCAACAAAATCATAGAAGAAAACTTCCCCCAAGTAGGGAAAGTGATGCCAGTACAGATACAGGAAGCCTATAGAATGCCAAACAAATTCAGGAAGGAACTTCTCACTGTCATATTATAATTAAACTACAAAACAAACAATGCAAAGAAAATATATTGAAAGCAGTTAGAGAGAAAAATCAAGTCACATTCAATGGCAAGCAGATCAGGATAACAACAGATTACTCAACACAAACTTTAAAAGCCAGAATGGCTTGGAATGCTGTATTCCAAGTTCTGAAAGATAACAACTGTCAACCAAGATTACTTTATCCTGCAAAGCTATCCATTCAAATAGATGAAGAAATAAGGTCATTCCACAACAAAAACAGGCTAAAGGAATATATAAAGACTAAACCAGCTCTACAGAAAATACTTGAAAGGATACTCCATGCTGAAGAGAAAGAAAAGCACACACATAAGGAACCAGGGAAAAATAAACCATACTCAAATACTAGCTAATACAAGAGAGCAAAGGTAAAACCAGAAGAAAAATGGCAAGAATAAATACACATCTTTCAATAATAACTCAGTATTAATGACCTCAGTACCCCAACCAAATGACACGTGTTTGCAGACTGGGTTAAAAAACAGGATCTTTTGATTTGTTGCCTCCAAGAAATTCACCTTTCCACAATAGATGGACATTACATTAGGGTCAAAAGTTGGAACATGGTGTTTCAAGTAAATGGACCTAGAAAACAAGCAGGTGTTGATATCCTAATACCTCACAGGGTGGACTTCATACTAACATTAGTTAGGAAAGATAAGGAAGGTCACTTTATATTGAATAAAGGAACACTGTCACAGGAGGACATTATAATCCTAAACATATATGCACATAACATAGGGGCTCCCAATTTCATCAAAGAAACATTATTAGAACTAAGGTCACAGATAACACCAAACAGTTGTAGTGGGTGACTTCAAAATCCTGCTCTTATCAATTCACAGGTCATCCCAGCAAAATATAAACAGAGATTCATCTGAATTAAATGAGGTCATAGATGTGATGCTCACACAAGTGCAATAGGGGCACACAGCCATGTGGTGGGTAACCAACTGCTCTTGGATTGGCTAATAGATCTTCTCACTGGAAAGGAAATCATATCTGGAACTGGGAAACAAGTCATAATCATATCATAATCAGATAATGATTCTGCTTTCCAGTGTCAAACTCCCACTAGCCTTGAGATATAAGAGGGTCTACACCCTTTAAATTCTCTCTAAATTAATAATTATTATCCCATTTAAGTGATGCTGACTTCATTCTCCATTGGAGAATCTGCTTCTCTTTTTCAGACAGGAGCTAGACATGAGGAGATAAATGACCCAGTGCACTCCACCCCAGTCCCAGCTGAAACCACAGAGGAATTGGGGAAATGAGCTAGAGTGCTGATTTCTTAGTGAATCTGATATCAGCCCAAGGGTGATGGAGATAGATGCTGAGGACATTCAACACCTACCAAACCAGTAATCCAGAGGCTACTAAGTGCCCATCACTGAAATAGACTTAAAATGCTCCCAGCAAGGCTCAGGAAATGTTGCAGAAGAGGGGGTGGAAAGATTGTTAGAGCCACAAGTTGGGACATTTTACACAGAGATATTGCCTCTCCTCCCCATAATGCATGACCCACAACCCTCATGGGGTTGACTTGCACCCTCAATGAGGAAGGCCTCTTCAGAAAAGGGGCAGGGAAGACTAAAAGGATGGTACAAACATGTGTTGTTCACATACTAAATATGTCCATATCTAATAAAAAAATGAGGTCATAGAACAAATGGACCTAATAGATATCTACAGAATATTTCATCCAAATGCTACAGGATACACATTCTTTTCAGCAGAACATGGAACATTCTCTAAAATAGGCCATATATTAGGACTTAAGGAAAAGCTTAACAAATACAGGAAAGTTGAAATAATTCCTTGCACTCTATCTGATCACAATGAGATTAAACTACAAATTGATGGCAAGAAAAGCTAAAGAGCATACATAAAATCATGGAAACTAAACAATACACTACTAAGTGATGAATGGGTCAATGAAGAAGTCAAGAAGGAAATCAAAAAATTCATAGAGTCAAATGATAATGAGAACACAACATACCAAAACCTTTGGGACACAAAGAAGGCAGTCCTAAGAGGGAAATTTATAGCTTTAAGTGCCTATATTATGAAATTAGAAAGGACGCAAGTGAATAATTTAATGCTTCACCTTAAGGTCTTAGAAAAATAAGAACAAGGAAAACCAAAAATCAGTAGATGGGAAGAAATAATAAAGATTAGGGCAGAAATTAATGCAATAGAAACAAAAAAATCTAAAGAATCAATGAAAGAAAGGGTTGGTTCTTTGATAGGATGAAAGATTGATATACCCTTTACATATCTGACCAAAAGAAAGATAAAGATACACAATTAATAAAATTAGAGATGAAAAGGCACCATTACAACATATACCAAAGAAATTCAGAAAATCATAGGTACATACTTTAATAATATGTATTCTACTAAGGTGAAAATCTGAAAGGAATAAATGATTTCCTTGATTTATATGACCTACCAAATTAAACCAAGATGAGATTAACCACTTCAATAGACATATAACAAGTATGGAAATCAAAGCAATTATTAAAAAAATCTCCCAAGTAGAAAGTCCAGGCCTAGATGGATTCACTGGTGAATTTTACCAGACCTTCATGGAAGAACTAACACCAATGCTTCTCAAACTTTTCCATAAAATAGAAAACAAAGGAATCCTACAAACTACTTCTACAAAGCCAGCATCACCCTGATACCAAAACCAGATGAAAGAACAAAAAAAAAAAAAAAAAAGAAAGAAAGAAAAGAAAGAAAGAAAGAAAAAAAATCACAGACCAATCTCCCTCATGTTCATAGATGCAAAAATTCTCAACAAAATATTGGCAAACAGAATACAAGAATATAGCAGAAAGATCATTCACCATGACCAAGTAAGCTTTATCCCAGAGATGCAGGGATGGGTCAACATATGCAAATCCATAAATGTAATACATTATATAAATGGACTGAAGGACAAAAAGCACATGATCATCTCATTACATGCAGAAAAAGCATTTGGCAAAATCCAACATTCCTTCATGATAAAAGTCCTATAGAAACTGGGAATAGAAGGAACATATCTCAACATAATAAAGGCTATTTGTGACAAACCTACAGCCAACATAATACTAAATGGAAAAGAAACTTGAAGCTTTTCCACTAAAATCAGGAACAAGACATGGGTGCCCACTATCCCCACTTTTATTTAATATAGTACTGGAAGTCTTAGTCATAGCAATAAGGCAAGAGACACACATGAAAAGGATACAAATTGAAGAGGAAGAGATCAAATTATCATTATTTGCAGATGATATGATTCTATACTAAAGGACCTTAAAGACTCTACCACTGAATTGTTAGAGCTGATAAACACTCACAGCAATGTAGCAGGATACAAAACAAGCACTCAGAAATCAAAAGCCTTCCTATATTCTAACAACAAACATGCTGAGGATGAAATCAGAGAATTACTCCCATTCACAATTGCATCAATAATAATAATAATAATAATAATAATAATAATAATAATAAAGTACCTTGGAATAAACCTAACCAAAGAAGTGAAGGAACTCTACAATGAAAACTTTAAAACACTCAAGACAGAATTTGCAGAAGACCTGGGAAATAGAAAGACATTCCATATTCTTGGATTGAAAGAATCAATACTGTGAAAATGACAGTCTTACTAAAAGCAATCTACACATTTCATGCAATCCCCATCAAAATTCCAATGGCATTCTTCAAGGGAATAAAAAAAATCCTAAAATTCATTTGGAAGCACAAAACAAACCTTGATTATCTAAAACAATTTTGAGCAACAAAAATAAGGTTGCTGGTATCACCCTACCTGATTTTAACCTATATAACAAAGCCATAGTGACAAAAACAGCATGGTACTGGCACAAAAACAGACATGTAGATCAATGGAACAGAATAGAGGACCCAGACATAAGTTGGAGTAGCTACAGCCACCTGATCTTTGACAAAAATGTCAAAAATACTCATTGGAGAAAAGACAGCCTCTTCAACAAATGGTGCTGGGAAAACTGGATATGTATCTGTAGAAGGATGAAAATAGATCCTTATCTCTCTCCATGAAAAAGAATTAAATGCAAATGGATCAAAGACCTTAGTATTAGACCCAAAACTCTGAAACTGCTAGAGGAAAAAGTAGGGGAAATCCCTCAACATATTAGTATAGGCAAAGACTTTCTGAACATAACACCAGTTGCTCAGGAAATAAAACCACTGATCAACCACTGATATCTCATGAAATCACAAAGCTTTTGTATATCAAAGGATAGTGTGAATACAGCAAAAAGGCATCTTATAGAATGGGAGAAGTCTTTGCCAGCTATGCATCTGACAGAGGATTAATATCCAGGGTATACAAAGAACTCAAAAACCTGAATAATAAGAAATTAAACAACCCAATTAAAAAGTGAGCTGTGGATATAAATAGAGTTCTCAAAAGAATAAATACATATTGTACATGCATTCTGAGCCATTAGGGAAATTCAAATTAAAACTACTTTGAGATTCTATCTCACTCTGGTCTGTATGGCTACCATAAAGAAAACAAATGGCAATAAATACTGGTGAGGATGCAGAACAAGAGGAACCCTTCTTCACTGTTGGTGGGAATGCTGACAGAAAGCGGGAAAAAGCTATGTGCATGCAGTGCCATGGGAGAAAGAGAAATCACCAGTGGAGATACTCAACAGTGGACACTGCAAGCCTTAAATTTGGCTATCCAGCCCAAACTAGCTTTCAAAATGTTTGATCAAGATTTCTATATTTCTATATCAGTCAAGCTTTTAACTACTGGGGAAGCAAAATCAAGATTTGTTTATTACTGATTTTTCCTATATAACATGATATTGGAATATCATATCTGAGAAAGCTGTAACTTTAAAGATATTTAATATTTTTATTAAGTAGAAAATTTGTATAGACACATCTTGTATTGGTACCATTATTTCCTTTCTCCCTACCCCCATTTCAATGAGGGCCCTCCTCAGTTGGATGGCTGACAATCACCATGGGATTTTGGGTTATGAGTTGTGAGAGTAGCAGTCAGTCATTGTATTCCCTCCCACCCTGTGTCTCTTACAATCTTTCCACGACCTCTTCCACAAAATCCCTGGAGCCATGGTGAATGTGTTTTGTTTTATTTATTTTATTTTTATTTTTTCTCAATTTTTATTAAAATTTTCCATGATTATAAAAAATATCCCATGGTAGTACCCTCCCGCCCCCCCACCACTTTCCCCTTTGAATTTCCATTCTCCATCATATCCCCTCCCCATCTCAATCATTCTACTTACATATATACAATACCAACCTAATAAGTACCCTCCTCCCTTCCTTTCTCTTCCCTTCATATTTCCTTTTTAACTTCCTGGCCTCTGCTACTGAGTTTTTTCCTTTTCACACAGAAGCCCAATCATCTGTAGCTATGATCCACATATGAGGGAGAACATGTGGCGCTTGGCTTTCTGGGCCTGGGTTACCTCACTTATAATCCTTTCCAGATCCATCCATTTTTCAGAAAATTTCATAACTTCATTTTTCTTTACTGCTGAGTAAAACTCAATTGTATAAATGTGCCATATCTTCATTATCCACTCATCAGTTGAGGGACATCTAGGCTGGTTCCATTTCCCAGCTATTATAAATTGAGCAGCAATAAACATGGTTGAGCATGTACTTCTAAGGAAATGAGATGAGTCCTTAGGATATATGCCTAGGAGTGCTATAGCTGGGTCATATGGTAGATCAATCTTTAGCTATTTTAGGAACCTCCACACTGATTTCCACAATGGCTGGACCAGATTGCATTCCCACCAACAGTGTAGAAGGGTTCCTCTTTTTCCACATCCCCACCAACATTTATGATCATTTGTTTTCATGATGGTAGCCAATCTGACAGGAGTGAGATGGAATCTCAATGTAGTTTTAATCTGCATTTCCCTGATGACTAGTGACGTAGAACATTTTTTTAGATGCTTATATGCCATTCGTATTTCTTCCTTTCAGAATTCTCTATTGAGCTCCATAGCCCATTTTTTGATTGGCTTGTTTGATTCCATATTATTTAGCATTTTGAATTCTTTGTATATCCTAGATATTAATCCTCTATCAGATATATAGCTGGCAAAGATTTTTTTCCCATTCTGTAGGTTGCCTCTTTGCTTTATTCGCCATGTCCTTTGCAGTGCAAAATCTTTGTAATTTCATGAGGTCCCAGTGATTAATCTGTGGTTTTATTGCCTGAGCAATTGGGGTTGTATTCAGAAAGTCTTTGCCAAGACCAATATGTTGAAGGGTTTCCCCTACTTTTTCCTGTAGCAGTTTCAGAGTTTCAGGTCTGATGTTAAGGTCTTTAATCCATTTGGACTTAATTCTTGTGCATGGAGAGAGAGAAGAATCTATTTTCATCCTTCTACAGATATATATCCAGTTTTCCCAACACCATTTGCTGAAGAGGCTGTCTTTTCTCCAATGAGTATGTTTGGCATTTTTATCAAATATCAGGTGGCTATAGCTACTTCGACTTACATCTGGGTCCTCTATTCTGTTCCATTGATCTACGTGTCTGCTTTTGTGCCAGTACCGTGCTGTTTTTGTTACTATGGCTCTGTAGTATAGGTTAAAATCAGGTATGGTGATACCACCAGCCTTATTTTTGTTGCTCAGTATTATTTTAGATATTCAAGGTTTTTGTGATTCCAAATGAATTTTTGGATTGTTTTTTTATTTCCATGAAGAATGCCTTTGGAATTTTGTTAGGGATTGAATTGAATGTGTAGATTGCTTTTGGTAAGATTGCCATTTTCACAATATTGATTCTTCCAATCCAGGAACAAGGGATGCTTTTCCACTTCCTAGTGTCTTCTGCAATTTCTTGCTTGAGTGTTTTAAAATTCTCATTGTAGAGATTCTTTACTTCCTTGGTTAGGTTTATTCCAAGGTACTTTATTATTATTATTATTTTTGATGCAGTTGTGAATGGGAGTGATTCTCTGATTTCATCCTCTGTGTGTTTGTTGTTAGCATATATGAAGGCTACTGATTTCTGTGTATTCATTTTGTATCCTGCTACATGACTGTAGGTTTTTATCAGTTCTAATAGTTTGCTAGTAGAGTCTTTAGGGTCCTTTATATATACAATCAAGTCATCTGCAAATAATGATAACTTGACCTCTTCCTTTCCAATTTGTATCCCTTTTACGCGTGTCTCTTGCCTTATTTCTACAGCTAAGACTTCCAGAACTATATTAATAAAAGTGGGGACAGTGGACACCCTTGTCTTCTTCCTGATTTTAGTGGAAAAGTTTCCAGTTTTTCCCCATTTAGTAATATGTTGGCTGTAGGCTTGTCATAAATAGCCTTTATTATATTGAGATATGTTCCTTCTATTCCCAGTCTCTGTAGGACTTTTATCATGAAGGGATGTTGGATTTGTCGAATGCTTTCTCTGCATCTAATGAGATGATCATGTGATTTTTGTCTTTCAACCTATTTATATAATGTATTACATTTATAGATTTGCATATATTGAACCATACCTGCATCTCTGGGATAAAGCCTACTTGGTCAGGGTGAATGATCTTTCTGTTATATTCTTGTATTCTGTTTGCCAATATTTGGTTGAGAATTTTTACATCTATGTTCATGAGGGAGATTGGTCTGTAATTTTCTTTTCTTGTTCTATCTCTGCCTGGTTTTGGTATCAGGGTGATGCTGGCTTCATAGAAGGAGTTTGGTAGAATTCCTTCTTTTTCTATTTCATGGAAAAGCTTAAGAAGCAATGGTGTTAGTTATTCCTTGAAGGTCTGGTAAAATTCAGCAGTGAATCCATCTGGGCCTGGGCTTTTTTTAGTTGGGAGATTTTTGATAACTGTTCGGATCTCCATGCTTGTTATAGGTCTATTTAAGTAATTAATCTCATCTTGATTTAATTTAGGTAGGTCATATAAATCAAGGAAATCATCCATTTCTTTCAGATTTTCATACTTTGTGAAGTATATGCTTTTATAGTATGTCCCTATGATTTTTTGAATTTCTCTGGCATCTGTTGTGATGTTACCTTTTTCATCTCTAATTTTATTACTTTGTGTCTCTTCTCTCTTTCTTTTGGTCAGATTTGCTAAGGGTTTATCAATCTTGTTTATCCTTTCAAAGAACCAACTCTTTGTTTCATTAATTCTTTGGATTGTTCTTTTTGTTTCTATTTCATTAATTTCTGCCCTAATCTTTATTATTTCTTCCCATCTACTGATTTTTGGTTTGCCTTGTTCTTCTTTTTCCACAGCTTTAAGGTGAAGCATTAGGTCATTTACTTGCGACCTTTCTAATTTCTTAATATAGGCACTTAAAGCTATAAATTTACCTCTTAGAACTGCCTTCATTGTGTCCCAGAGATTTTGGTATGCTGTGTTCTCATTATTGTTTGACTCTATAAATTTTTTGATTTCCTTCTTGATTTCTTCATTGACCCATTCATCATTTAGTAGTGTATTGTTCAGTTTCCGTGGTTTTGTGCATGCTCTATAGCCTTTCTTGCTATTGATTTGTAGTTTGATTCCATTGTGGTCAGATAGAATGCAAGGGATTTTTTCAATTTTCCTGAATTTGTTAAGATTTGCTTTGTGTCCTAATATATGGTCTATTTTAGAGAATGTTCCATCTGCTGCTGAAAAGAATGTATATTCTGTAGCATTTGGATGAAATGTCCTGTATATATCTGTTAGGTCCATTCCTTCTATGACCTCATTTAGTCCAGATGCCTCTCTGTTTATTTTTTCCCGGGATGACCTGTCAATTGATGAGAGTGGGGTGTTAAAGTCACCTACTACCACTGTGTTTGGTGTTACCTGTGACCTTAGTTCTAATAGTGTTTGTTTGATGAATTTGGGGGCCCCCATGTTAGGTGCATATATGTTTAGGATTGTAATGTCCTCCTGTTGGAGTGTGCCCTTAATCAATATAAAGTGACCTTCCTTCTCTTTCTTGACTAACGTTGGACTGAAGTCTACCTTGTCAGATATTAGGATAGCAACCCTTGCTTGTTTTCTAGGTCCATTTGCTTGAAACACCGTTGTCCAACCTTTCACCCTAAGATACTGTCTATCTTTTGTAGAAAGGTGAGTTTCTTGGAGACAACAAATTGTAGGATCCTGCTTTTTAACCCAGTCTGCAAACCTGTGTCTTTTGGTTGGGGCATTGAGGCCGTTGATATTAAGAGATATTATTGAAAGGTGTGTATTTATGTTTGCCTTTTTTTTTTTTTTTTTTTTTTTGTGGTCCCGGTTCTACCTTTGCTCTCTTGTGTTAACTAGTATTTGAGTATTGCTTGTTGTTTTCCAGGTTCCTTATATGTGTGCTTTTCCTTCTCTTCGGCATGCAGGATTCTTTCAAGTATTTTCTGTAGAGCTGGTTTTGTCTTCAAATACTCCTTTAGCCTGCTTTTGTCATGGAATGTCCTTATTTCCATCTATTTGAATCGATAGCTTTGCAGGATAAAGTAACCTTGGTTGACAGTTGTTATCTTTCAGAATTTGGAATACATCACTCCAAGCCCTTCTGGCTTTGAAGGTTTGTGTTGAGTAATCTGCTGTAATCCTGATGGGCTTGCCTTTGTAGGTAACTTGATTTTTCTCTCTAACTGCTTTCAATATTTTTTCTTTGGATTTTGTGTTTGGTAGTTTGATTATAATATGGCGAGGAGAGGTTCTTTCCAGGTTTTGTCTGGCTAGTGTTCTAAAGGCTTCCTGTATCTGCATTGGCACCTCTTTCCCAATTTGGGGGAAGTTTTCTTCTGTGATTTTGTTGAGGTTGCCTACTATGCCTTTGGAGTGAAATTCTTCTCCTTCTACTATGCCCTGAATTCTTATGTGTGATCTTTTCATAGTGTCCCGAATATCTTGAAATTCCCATTCATACTTTTCTATTAGTTTGTCTTTCTCTTTGTTGGACTGTATTAGATCTGCCACCTGGTCTTCTAGCTTAGATATTCTGTCCTCCCCTTCATCCATTCTACTGGTGAGATTTTTCTACAGAGTTTTTTATTTCATTAACTGTGTTCTTCATTGCTAGTAATTCTGACTAGTTTTTCTTTATTATTTCTATTTCCTTATTTATGTCTTGTATTGAATTCTTTATTTCTTTAAATTGTTGTCCTATGTCTTCTTTGATTCTTTTGATTTCCTCTTTGATTCCTTTGGTTTCCTCTTTGATTCCTTTGATTTCTTCTTTGACTTCTTTGAACATATTTACAATCATTCTTTTGAAATCTTTCTCAGGCATTTCCTCTAACTCATTCTCACTGGAGGTCATTTCTGATGCATTAATACTTTTTGGTGGATTTATATTGTCTTGGTTTTGGGTGGCTCTTGTGTTATAATGTATATATTTTTGCATCTTGGATTAAGTTAATGCCTGGATTTTCTAGTTAGCTGGGTATTCTTAGCTGTATCAATTGATCTGATGTTGTATATCTTCAATGTAGGAGATTAAGATGTTTGGTGTGGCTCTTAACACTCTCAGAGTATCTAGACAAGTGTTGCTAGGGGTTGAGTTTGCCTGCTATGGGAGTATTCAAGTAGGCTGAGTGGAATAAAATACAGGTAGATTCTAAAATTTAACTAAACACTGTACACATTCAATCAAAAACAACACCAAGTATTTATGCAAGAGTAGGTATTATAACATCCAGATCCTCTATCAAAAAAGAGGTTAAGATTTCCAGTCTGTTGAGGGAACCAAGTTAGCTTGTGACCAAGTGAGACCCTTCCCTGGTTCAATTCCAGTTACCTTTTTGGATGATTTTGGTCTCTGTCAAGTTGCTGGCTGGGTCGTTGGGCCACTGTTCTATTTTCTGGAGCTGGGCACTGGCTTTTCCTGCAGGGCAAACCAAGCCTGGCAACTGTGGCCCTGCAGATCGGCACCGCTGCTGCTGGATCCACTGCTGCTGCTGCTGGATCAGCCACTGCTGCTGCTGAAGCTGCTGCTGCTGGATCCGCCACCACTGAAGCTGCTGTTGCCAGTGCTGGAGCCGCTGATGTTGCTGTTGGAGCTGGAGTTGCGGCTTCCACCACCGCTTTTGCTGTTGGAGCCGGAGCCGCTGCTGCCGGAGCTGCTTCGGTATGCCTGTGTGGGCTGTGCATGCTCTGGATCTCTCCTACTTCTCTGCTGCTGTTTTAATCTCTTATACACCTCCCTTTTTAGTAAAGGTGTGTATTTTGCTGAGTTTTCTTTGGCTTTTTCTCCCCTAGGCTGCTTTGGCGTGGTTCCTATGCCGCCATCTTGACTTTAGTATTGAGCTCTCATCAGCTTCTGGATTTCTGATTTGGTACATTTTGAGTGTTCTCAGTGTCTGTCTCCATCAGCCTGGTGCAAGATGCCAGGCTTGCCATTGAAGCAGCACTTTTGCTCAACCTACCAATTCCTCTATGGTTTCACCAGGCCACTAGCTGATGTGGGAAGGGTGATTCATCTCTTTCCAAGGAGTTACTATCTTTTCTTCTCTTTTTGATAGATTTTGATTGTCCTCAGTTCTTCTTGCCTTCAGAAAAAGAAAAACAGATTCTCCAAGAGAGAGAAGACCAGCATATGTTAAAGAGGATAAACATTGCAATTTTGGAGAGATTTTGATGGGTGCAGCCTCTCTTTTTGTTAAAGACTAGTGGGAGCTTCTCATTGGAGTCCATAATCTTGGTGTCCATAGGATTCTGACTTAGTTCCAAGTTCCAGAGATGTGTTCCTTTCCACTGAGTGGATCTCTTAGTCAATCAGGGAGCCATTGGTTACCCGCCTGAGCTAGGTGCCACCATTGCACAGGTGTGTAAGTTATTTCAGGCTAGTTGCTTTTGTATAGCAGTGTCCCCTGCTTGGCCATTTTCCCCCAGAAGCACATGTAGTATTTCCCAGCATTATATAGGCTAACCAACTGGGAACTGACTTCCTTCCAGATTCCAGCCAGACCTCTGAATGTTCTGAGTTGGCAGCATGTAGTGTCTTCAGAAATAGGATCTTATCTTTTACCTCATGTGGGTAATTGATTTTGACAGAAACAAGTCTTCTTTTGAGAACCTCATAGGTCTCTCCGATCAAGAGTTCAATGTGGGTTGTAACTGATTTCCGGTAGTAGAAGTTGATAGCCAGAGTCAAATGATTTAGGGTTAGGCTTCATCCCACCCTCCTCAGGGCTTTTCTTACCAGATGATCCCCCATCCTTTTATCGAGAGTTATATCTTTTAGTCTACTATCCAGGAAGAAGTTTTATATGGTACAGATTCATTTTGGATTTAGTTTTATGTGTATCTCCCCTCACCCTACAGGTTGCTTTTGTATAGCAGTGTCCCCTTCCCCCCAACCCAGACACTTCCATCCTTACTATCTGTCCTCTGAGTTGCCTGTTTGCCTGCAACTCAAGCCAATCCAGGTTAGGAACCACAGATGAGGGAAAACATGTAGTGTTTTCCTTTTTGTGCTTCTGTGACTTTGCTTAGATCTGTTCCAAGTCCATCTATTTTCCTACAAATTTCACTATATCATTTTTTCCTTACTGCTGAGTAGAATTCCATTGTGTATATGTAACACATTTTCACTATCAATTCATCAAACAGTAGGCATCTGGGCTGATTCCAGGTTTTAGGTATTGTGAATTGAGCAACTATAAATATGGTCGAGGAAATATCTCTGCAATGAAGAGTGGAGCCCTTAAGATAGTTGCACAGTAGAGGAATAGCTGGATCAGTTGGTAGCCATATTTGCATCTTTTTCAGCAGTCTCCATGTTGATTTCCATAGTGGTTGTCCAAGTTTTCACTCCCACCAGGAATGAATGAGGGTTCCTCTTTCCCTGCAATCAACATTTATTATCATTTGATTTTTTAATAATTGCCGTCCTTTCTGGAGTAAGGTGGACTCTCATAGTTGTTTTAATTTGCATTTCACTGATGGTTAAAGATGTTGAACATTTTGTTTGGTAAGTATTAGCCACTTGTATTTCTTCCTTTGAGAAAAACCCTATTCAGTTCTCTGCCCCACTTTTGAGGAGCTTGTTAGATTTTTTTATTGCTTAGTTTTTTAGTCCTTTGTAAATTCTACACATTTGGCCTCTGTCAGTGGTGTAGCTGGTGAAGATTTTCTCCCAATCTGTGGGTACTCTGTTGGCTGTGTTCATGGTATGTTTACCTGTACAAAAGTTTTTTGGATTCATGAGATCCCACTGGTTGAGTGATTGTTTAACTTACTGGGCTACAGGTATTTGTTCAGGAAGTCTTTCCCCAATCCTATATTGTGGAGAGTTTCTGCTATTTTCTCTTCCTGTAGTTGAAGAGTTTCAGGTTGGAGTGGGTCTAGTTTCATTTTTCTATATGTGGTTATCCAATTTGTCCAGCATCATTTGTTGAAGATGTTGTCTTTTCTCCAGTGTACATTGTCGGCTTTTTTTTTTTTTTTTTTTTTTTTTTTTTTTTTTTTTTTGTCACAGATCAGTTGCTGTAGTTACTTAAACTAAGGGCCAGGTTATCACTTCTGTTCTATTGATATATATGTCTGTTTTTATGCGAGTACCATGCTGTTTTTGTTACTATGGCTTTGTAGTAGAGCTATAGATCAGGTGTGATGATACCTCCATAGGTGCTTCTTTTGCTAAAAATATTTTTGAATATCTGAGGAATTCTGAAATTTCATATGAATTTTGATATTATTTTTCTATCTCTATGAAGAATAATGTTGGGATTTTTGTTGGTGGTATCATATATTGGGATCTATATATTACTTTTGGTAAGATTGCCATTTTCACAATATTAATTCTTCCTGTCCAGGAGAATGGAAGATCTTTTCAAGTCCTCCTCGATTTCTTTCTTAAGTGTTTTAAGTCTTGCATCCTTAGTTAGTGTTATTCCAAGGTACTTAATATTTTTGTGGCTATTGAAAATGGGACAGCTTTGCTGATTTCTTTCTCTGTATATTTGTATTTTGTGTATAAAGGCTACTGACTTTTTAAAGTTGATTTTGTATCCTGCCACTTTGCTGAAGGAATTTATCACCTTTAGAAGTTTTATGGTAGAGTCTTTCAGGTTATTTATGTATATGATCATGTTATCTGAAAATGGGGCTAGTTTGACTTCTTCCTTTTTAATTTGTATCCCTTTTATATATTTCTTCTGTCATATTCTTTGAGCTAGGACTTCTAGTACTATTATAGTACTATGTTGAAGAGCAGTGGTGAGAATGGGCACTGCAGTTTTTTTCTTGATCTTAATAGGAACTCTTTGAATCTTTTGACATTAAATATGATTTGGGCTTTATGTGCTTTGTATATAACCTTCATTATGCTGAGCTATAAAGCCTCCATGCACAGTGCCTCCAGCATTTTTATTATGGAGTGATGGTGTACTTTGTTAAAGGACTTCTCTGCATCTATTGAAATGATCATGTGGTTGTTGTGTAAAAGTTTATTTATGTGGTGTATTACATTATATTGATTTCCATATGTTGAAACATGTGTATCCCTGGGACCCCTTCTTGATTAAGGTGGATAATGCTTTTATCTTATCTTATTTTATTTTTTATTTTCAGAAAACCAGTTTAATTTGTAGTTCAGCCAAAAAGTGCCCTTTTTTAACCACTGGTCTCACCTGGCATTCATATTTTTTCATGTAATGAATTAAAATTGCAAAAAAAAATCAGACTATTTCTGCTTGAATTTCAGGTGAGATGTGTTTAAGGCCAGAGCTCTTCCTCAATATTGATTTTCAGTACTTGATTTGAAAAGAGAGGTGCTGCATTTATATCTGCTGGTTTAAATTCTGCCATGTTTCATGTCTAGTCTTGTGTGGCCAATCATGTTTTGCTTTCACTCAAGCATTGGTAATTTGGAGCATCTGGCACTAAGAATTCTTTAAGTTTTGTATTCACTCTATATGGATCATTCCTCATCTATAATGTGCTCCAAATGCAGCTTCACTTTCCAGAATAAAGTTTTTCATCATTACTTATAGCTTGTTGTGGTTTTGAGTTTGTAGATGTTGTGAATTTGTTTTACAAACTTAAACAGAATTTTAGTAATGCTATGTCATTCTTAAACTAGTTGCCAATACCTGTGGGTAAATTATTTTCTTCAGCCCCTGGCATATTAATGTGAACCTTCATTATACTTTATAGTCCCATCCATCTGTCATTCGGGACATTCAGGAAGGATGAAGAATGTCCTGATACTTAATCACTTACTATGTTCTTTCACCTTAGGAATGTGATCACGGTAGTGATGTAAGGTTATTTTTAAAGTTTTGGCCATTCTAGGGTAAAACATAAGACTTCTATTTAAATTAATAATAAAAATATGAGCAGAGAGCTTGAGTTAATCATAGGATGTCATTCCAGGACGTTCTGCTGGACCTCAAGGATGAAGGCAACAAACATACCCATGTTCTGGGTTGAATGTACTGACTCTTAGTGTGTCAAAATGAGTGCCACGAAGTAAAGACTGGTAGCATCAACCTACAGGAGGAGGACCTTCTTTTCCAAGAAGTGAATCCAGTCTGAAATGCATAAAGCGGTTCATCTATTTTATTCACATTTGAACTCCACTGGAGTCAGGGATGAGGTATCTTCTATTCCAAGAATGAAGTCTTCAGGCAATGTCTCAGGTGGTATCTGAGCTAACTGGTCATCATAAGAAGTAGGGTCCATAGTTTCTCTAGCTGATAGATTTCTCTGGTTTCTGGAAGCATCAAATGAATTACCATGCTGCCAAAATCTGCACACAGCCAGTCATTAGTGTTCTTCCCTTCAATCTTAACTGGAGGATCATTTTTACATTTCAGGAATTTGTACATTTTCACATGTAGAAGGCCATGGCATGTAAGTGTCGGGTGGAAGTCCCACTACCAATGACAAAGTAATCTGCGTATTTCAGTTCCGGAGGAACCTTGATCACACAAATGTCTCTTGCATTTTCTTGCCTCAGAAGCGAAACCAGCATATCCATGTCAAACTTGAGACCAGTGTGATCTGCAACGCCCGGCTCCCAGCATCCCTTGCCGGCACGCGGCTCCTCTAGCTGCGGCTGGTGGTGCAGGCCGCGCTCCAGGCCAGCTCGGCAGGGCGCGGGCACGGAGGGCGCATGCCCGTCGGGCTGCTGCGGAAGCCCGGCCCCGAAGCCACCGCTCCAGGGGACACAGCCCCATGCCGCAGGAGCAACACCCAGCGCCCCGCAGACCAGCGCCCCGCCGCCCAGCCGCCGGGCCCCATCGCGGTCGCCGCGCTGCTACCGGATAATGCTTTTAGTATGTTGTTGAATTTGGTTTGTGAGGATTTTGTTCAGGATTTTTGCAATGTTATATTGTTGGATTGTTCCCTTGATGACAAGAAAGGGGCCTTCTTTGTCCTTTTTATTACTTTCGGTTTGAAGTACTTTTTTTGTCAGAATTTAATGTAGCCACACCCACTCATTTCTTATTTCTATTTGCTTTAAAAATCATTTTTACCCTGAGGAAGTGATGATGAGTAATGGTGAGATGGGTTCCTTGAAGGCAGCAGATTGAAGGGTCTATTTCTCTGATTCACACTGTTAACTTGTGTCTTTTTACGGGTGACTTAATTACATTAATACTTAAAGTTATTACTGTGAGGATTGAGTCAATCCCTGCCATACTGAAGGGTTTGTGAGCTTTGGTGCTTTAAACTTTTTATGCGTGCTCTAGTTTTGATTATCATGTTCTTCTGCTTGTAGGCTCTTGTTGGTGTTTTTTTTTTTTTTTTTTTTTTTGACTCTTCTGTGTGAAGTATTCCCTACAGTATTCTCTGCAGGTTTGGGTTTGTGTTTATGGAATCATACAGCTGGGTTTTATCATGGAAAGTTTCACTGAGTACAATAGTTTGGGTTGGAAGCCATAGATTTTTAGACTTTGAAATGCTCTATTCCATGCCCTTCTGGCTTTCAGGGTTTCCACAGAAAAAAATCTGAGGTAATTCAGATGTAATTGCCTTTATATGTAATGAGTTTTATCTCTATTTCTGCTTTTAGTACTCTCTCTTTGTTTTTGTTGCTTAGAGTTTTAACTATGATGTGCCTTGGAGAGTTTCTTCTTGGTCCAGTCTGTTTGGTCCTCTCTGAGCTTCTTTTATCAGGATGGGTCTTTATTTTGAGAGGATGGGAAAGTTTTCTTCAATAATTTTGTTGAATATGTTCTCTAGGCCTTTGGCCTGAATTTCTTCCCCTTCTGTAATATCCATGATCTGGATGTTTAGGGTATCCCACAATTCCCTCATATTCTGTTCACATGATTTTTTGCACTTATCAAAGTTTTTTGACTCCTGAACAATCTCTTCTGTTTTGTCTTCCAGATCTGAGGTTCTGTCCTCCCCATGATTAACTCTGTTGGTGAGGGTTTCTATAGAGACCCTTACAAGCTCTATTCAATTTTTGTTTTCTCTTGCATTTTTTGTACCATATCCATCCTTTTATTGAGTTCCAGTTTCAGGTCATGGTTTAATTTTATTGATGGTTCTTGGAATTCATTCTTGCATTTAATTATGTCTTCATTAGGCTTAACCAGCTGGTTATTGAGGCCCTCTATTCTTTCACTAACATTCAATTCATTTAGCTCTCTTTGGAGGTCTCTGTTTTTGTCTATTAAGTTAAGCCTAGTGACAAGAGCTGTGTGCTATAAGAGATTATTCCATTGCATTTTATTTATGTGATTATTTTTCAATAATTTGCTTCTGTTCAGCAATTCTTTTGGCCAGGTCCCACAATGTGTGTACCTACTCAGTGGGTTGGCCCCTGTTTGAATGCAGGAGGTGTGGGCAAAGTTGTTAGAATTTCCCCATATGAAGTCCCAAAAATGCCTATAATCAGCACTTCCTCAGCCAACATGGGCCAGGCCCCAAATGCTCTGGCAATCTTCCCCTGCTCTGGGTTCACAGGCCCCAATCAAGCTGGCACCTCACTTAGTCTGAGCCTCAGACCCCAAACATGACTGCTATTCTCCTGTAACTAGTGAAAAGGCCCCAAACATGCCTGGACCTCACCTAGTATGAATGTCAGACCTGAAACATGCCTACATCTCACTCACTCTGAGCACACAGGCCCCAAGCTGATAATTAATTTCTTGTTTTGGTCAAAGTTAAAATCAAAAAGTGAGTGATCCAAATAGTGAAAAGTGGTTTATCATTTAAGTTTTTAAAAATAAATAATCTGGTCGCATTTATTGTGCTTTTGTTCTAAAGAAAACAAGGAATACTCCCCACTTTCTGAATAACCTCCATGCTTCCTTAATTTATAGGCATGTCGAGGGCCTCCAATTACAATTCCTGGGTCAAAGTGAGTTGACAACAAGGTCGAGCACTGGGAACTATTGTTCATAAACAATGCTGGTACTATTTAGAAACTGGAATTTCTTGTCTAAGCTTTATTTAAGTGTTACATAGACATGGCTAAAAAAATAATAAAACATGCATCTAGAGACTTCCAGTCAAGATGGCATCTGCCTAACCATGGTGCACTTCTCCAGGAAGGAAAGGCAAGGCATTAAGGATTCACTGGGTCTTTTAGGGGTAAGCAATATGTAATTGATACCCAGTGGGAGGGCACAGAGGGAGAAATTGGCTAATACCCTCGCCTTTGGGAAGCCCACCAGTCCCCCAACCCCCAAGCAGCCACCCTAGCCATAGTCCCAGCCTCAGGATACTCCCACACTTACTGCAGGAAAGAGGACCCAGGCCAGCATAGTTCCATTTGCCTCACTATGCAGGGATGATCGCCCTGCTACCCCTGCCTACATGTGACCTTGGGATGGCTCCGCCCACTGGCCCATGCAAGCTCACTTGATCCATCCATCTGCCCACCACACACACACCTCACATCCACCCATGTGAGCTCAGCCTGCTCTGCCCATCTGCCGCTTGCCGCCCTGGCTGCCCGTTCACTCGTGAGCTCAGGCCCATTTCACCTGTCCATGTGTGAGCTCAGGCTTTCTCTGCCCATCCACCCACGCCAGCTCAGGCCCAATCTCCTGTCTGTTGCACTGGCTGCCTGACCATCAGCCTGCCACATGCGAGCTCAGGCCGCTCTGGCTGCCCACCCACACATGAGCTCAAGCCTATTCCACCTGCCCAAGAGCTAGCCACATGTGAGCTCAGGCTGATCTGCCCACCCATGAGGGAGCTCAGGACAACACCACCTGCCCAACTACTCCTGAGCTGAGGACCATTCTGCCTCTCTGCTTGCCTGCCTGTGAGCTTAGGCCAGCTCCTGCAAGAGCCACCACTTCCCCTGCCCATCGAGACCACAGTCCTACTCTCCCTGCCCATAAACTGTGATGGGCAGACCACAGTGCAAAGGAAACAACAAGAATAATCAAATGCAAGTAAGTCCAGTAAGATCACCCAGTCCTACAATGAATGTCTCCAATCAAAACATAGAAGAGGCATTAGGATCAGAACACCAAAATGAAGCTATGAGCAATGTAACCATAACCAAGCAACTGGTAGAACTTGCAGAAAAGCAACAAAGGACATAATAGTGTGGATGCTGTCATCACTATACTAGACCTAGTAGATAAGAAAATGGAAGGAGTTCAAAGACAGGAGATATGAGGGAGAGTGAAAGAAAAGAGGACCTCAAAAATCAGCTGGCAATGCTAAATGAAGATATAAAAAGACGCAAGGATGAATTCCAAGAAGTATGAAGAAAATCAGAAAATGATATGTAAAGGGAACTTGACATAGGGATGGAAACTATACATAGAAAAGTAGTAGAAAATACAAACCTAATTGATCAAGCCCAAAACTCTTTAGAAGCTCTCAAGAATAGAGTCAGCCATGCGGAGGATAGAAACTCAGATCTGGAAGACAAGACAGAAGAAACAGTTTGAGACTTCAAAAATTTCAATAAGTACAAAAATTTCTGTGAACAGAACATGAGGGAATTGTGGGATACCCTTAAACGTCCTAACATCCAGATCATGGGAATACCAGAAAGGGAAGAAATTCAAGCAAAAGCATGGAGAATTTATTTAACAAAATAATTGAAGAAAGCTCTCCCACTCTCTCAAAAGAAAGGGCCATGAAGATACAAGAAGCTAACAGAACTCCAAACAGATTGGACCAAAGAAAAAACTCTCCGAGACATATTGTTATTACACTCTAAACATTGCCACCAAAGAGAAAATCCTATGAGTAGCTAGGGGAAAACAGCACATCACTTTTAAAGGTAACCCCATCAGAATTACATCAGACTTTTCAATGAGACCCTGAAAGCCAGAAGGACCTGGAATGGAACACTGCAAACTCTAAGAATCTATGGCTTCCAACCCAAACTACTTTACCCAGAAAAAGTGTCCCTCATAATAGATGGTGAAAGAAAAACTTTCCATGACAAAACTCAGATTTACGATTATATCACAGAACCAAGCCTACAGAGTATCTGAGGAAATCCTCCATATAGGAGAATCAAATAATCAACCTCAAATGCCTACAAGAAGCAGATCACAATACCCAAACTCAGACAAGGCACAAAAAACTTCAAAGTTCATGAAAATACCAAACCACATATACCAACACAATATGGCAGGGATCAAATAAAACCTCACAGTCATTACCCTAAATATTAATGGCCTTACTTCACCCATCAAGAGACACAAGCTAACAGGATGGATCAGAAAATTAGACCCCTCAATCTGTTGTCTTCAAGAACCCCACCTCACCCCTAAAGACAGACACCTCTTCAGGGTAAAAGGGTGGAAAATGATATTCCAAGCCAATGGTAATGGTAATAAGAAACAAGCAGGCATAACTATACTAATATCAGATAAAATAGCCTTCAAACCAAAATTAATCAAAAAAGACAAAGAAGGCCACTTCTTGCTTATTAAGGTAATGATCCATCAAGAGGACATCACAATCATAAAACTTTATGCACCAAACACAGGGGTACCACAGTTCATAAAAAAAAATACCTACTTGACAATAAAACAGAAATAACCACCAATGCCATCATAGTTGAAGACTTCAATATACCATTATCAGTAATAGATAGATCATCTGAACAGAAACTCAACAGGGAAGTAAGAGAGCTCAACAGAGCCATAGATCACTTAGACCTAACTGACATCTACAGAACAGTCCATCCAAAATCCATAGACTACATATTCTTCTCAGAGTCCATGGAACATTCTCTAAAATGGATCATATACTGGGTCACAAAGCGTGCCTCCATATATTTAGGAAGATTGACATAATAATTGACATAATTGGCATGGTATTAGATCACAATGCTATATTGCTAGAAATTAACAACAGAAGACCCACCAAGAATCCCATTGGCCCCTGGAAACTGAACAGCACACTTTTAAACAATAAATGGGTAGTGGACAAAACAAAAAATGAAATTGTGAAATTTCTAGAAATGAATGACAATGAGAACACATCATACCAAAACTTATGGGACACCATGAAGGCGGTCCTCAGTGGGAAATTCATAGAACTGAATCCCTTCATAACAAAGACAGAGAGATCCCAAATCAATAACCTAACCATCCACCTAAAGGCACTGAAAAAGCAAGAAGAATCCAACCCAAAAAGCTCCAGACAGAAAGAAATAATTAAGATCAGAGCAGAAGTTAATGAATTGGAAACTAAGAAAACAATTAAGAAAATTGATGAAAAAAAGAGCTGGTTCTTTGAAAAAATAAACAGGATTGACAAACCCCTGGCCAATTTGATCAAGCAAAAAATAAAAAATAAAAAAAGAGATGCTTCAAATTAACAAAATTAGAAATAAAAAAGGAGAGATCACAACAGACATAAGTGAAAATGGTAGAATCATCAGGACTTATTTCAAAAACCTCTACTCCATAAAACTGGATAATATGGAGAAAATGGATAAATTCCTGGACACATACCATCTAGTAAAGCTAAACTCAGAGCAGATTAATCTCCTAAGCAAACCTATCGAGATTGAAAGGGTAATAAAAAAAAACCTCCCCAAAAAGAAGAGTTCAGGACCAGTTGCCTTCTCAGCTGAATTCTATCAGTCCTTCATAGAAGAACTCAAACCAATCTTTCTCAAACTATGCCACAAAATTGGAAGACAGGGAAAGCTCCCCAATAGTATCACCCTAATTCCAAAACCAGGCAGAGATGACACAAGAAAAGAAAACTACCAGCCTATTTCCCTGATGAACTTGAATGCAAGATTTTGAACAAAATCCTTGCAAACTGAATCCAACAACACATCAAAATCATTACCCACCTTGATCAAGTGGGATTCATCCCAGGAATGCAGGGGTGTTTCAACATTCGGAAATCTGTCAATGTAATACACCATATAAACAAAGTTAAACACGAAAAACCACATTACCATTTGGATAGATGCAGAAAATGCCTTCAACAAAATACAATATCACTTCATGATCAAAACATTGGAGAGAATTGGGATGGCTGGCTCATATCTTAACATAGTAAAGGCTATATACAAGCCCAAATAAGCCCAAATAATACTTAATGGAGAGAAACTGGAGGAATTCCCACTGAGATCAGGAACAAGACAGTTGCGTCCACTCTCACCTCTGCTCTTCAATATAGTACTGGAAGTCCTAGCTCAAGCAATAAGACAGGAGAAAGAAATAAAAGGGATACAATTTGGGAAGGAAGAATTTAAGTTAGCTCTATTCACAGATGACATGATTCTGTATGTAAAAGGCCCGAGAGACTCCATCCCAAAACTCTTGAAAGTAATTAACTCCTTTAGCAAAGTAGCAGGATACAAAATCAATGCACAAAAATCAGTAGCTTTTTTTATACACAAATGACAAAGATAAAGCAAAAGAAATAAGGGACATTGTCCATTTTCAATAGCAACAACAAAAAAAAATACCTTGGAATAACATTAACCAAGGAAGTGAAATACTTGTGCAATTAAAACATAAAAACACTCAAAAATGAAACTGAGGAGGTCTTGAGAAAATGGAAAGACCGCCCATTCTCCTGGAGAGGCAGAATTAACATTATGAAAATGGCAATCCTATCAAAGGCAGTATACAGATTTAACACAATACCAACCAAAATCCCAACATTGTTCTTCACAGAGATAGAAAAAATGATCTCAAAATTCATATGGAAAGGCAGAAGTCCTCGGATATCCAAGCATATCCTCAGCAAAAGAAATACCTCTGGAGGCATCACCATACCTGATCTAAAGCTGTATTACAAAGCCATAGTAATAAAAACAGCATGGTACTGGCATAAAAACAGGAGTATAGACCAATAGAATAGAATTGAGGACCCAGACTTTGGGTCAAGCAACTACAGCAGCTTCTTGATATTTGACAAAGGCCCTAACAATATAGGCTGGAAAAAAGACAGAATCTTCAACAAATAGTGCTGGACAAATGGACAACCATATGTTGGAAATTGAAACTAATTCACACATCTTGCCATGCACAACACTCAAGTACAAACGCATCAAAGACCTCAATATAAGACTGGAAACTCAGCTACTACTGGAAGAAAATGTGGGAGGAACTTTCCATGTTATAGGAATGGGAAAAGACTTCCGGAACAAAACCCCAGTAGCACAGGATCTTAAACAATCACTCAACCAATGGGATCACATTAAGTTAAAAATTTTCTTCACAGACAAACATACCATAAGCAGAGCCAATAGATTACCCACAGAATGGGAGAAAATATTTGCTGAATATCCAACTGACAGAGGCCTAATCTCTAGAATCTACAAAGAACTAAAAAACCCAAACAATAAAATTCATAGAGTCAAATGATAATGAGAACACAACATACCAAAACCTTTGGGACACAATGAAGGAAGTCCTAAGAGGGAAATTTACAGCTTTAGGTGTCCATATTAATAAGAGATTAGGAAGGTCTCATGCTTGTGGAAGTGACCGCCAAGCAGAACACAGCAGAGATTGCCCCTGGTAAAGACTCAGTGCTGGGACCAGATTTAGCATTGTGTCTTTCCTCGCCAGTAGCAGAATGTGACACAGGGTCCCAAGCTGTTCTGGCATCACCTCCTGCTACCGAGGCAGGGAATGAGTCTCAGGAAATTGATGAAGATGAAGGCATCCACAGTCACGATGGAAGTGACCTAAGTGACAACATGTCAGAGAGTAATGACGATTCTGGGTTGCATGGGGCTCAGCCAGCTCCACAAGAAACTAGTTCAAAAACTTCAAAGGAAGCATTGGCAGTCAAAGTGACTGAGGGAGATTTTGTTTGTATTTTCTGTGATCGCTCCTTCAGAAAAGAAAAAGATTACAGCAAACACCTCAATTGCCATTTGGTTAATGTGTACTTTCTAGAAAAAGCAGGGAAGGGGCAGGAGTGATTCAGCCTTGGATGAGTGCAGTTTAGTTTTTGAGACTGTTAGTTTTAATTTGTTCATAGTAGACAAACCCACGGTTGTTTTAATAGTGTCCACTATTGATTTGTAAGCACTCTTCTTCCCTTCGGACTTTGCCTGTCTGTTGATTGTTGTATAAATTTTAGCAAATCCAAGGGAGTTAATGTAATCAAACCAGCAGATATGGAAATCTGTTAGCTTGTGTAGCCAGATGGAATGAGAAAGCAAGATGGCAAAATAGCATCCTATTTCTTAGACTTACTTCTCTTTCACTTTAGTTTCTGTTTTTATTTAGGTCAGTGTTTAGTACTATAGAAATTGACTTAATAGCAAATTACTTGAAAATATTGCCTGCTTTACATAAAGTTAGCACTTTAAGGTTTCTTTAGAGATGAGAGAAGACATGTAAATTGAAGAAAAACTCTCCCAACAATGGACAATGTAGGTGTTTGCTTCCTGGCGTATGATCAATATTTTGTATTTGTATGTTAATCATCATAAAATGTGATTTCCATTTTTTTTAATTTTGGTGCTTTACTGGCTTAAGGTGTTGCACATTTTTTTTAACCTATGCAGTTAATTTTTTTGTAGTAATAGCATTGTGTTGACAATATATACATGCATGCTTATTTTTGCCTTTTTGGAGGGATGCTCTGTAGCTTGTTGCAAAAGGGCAGTTTTCTTCTTCTTGGCTGCAATTCTTTTGTAGAATAATAATAGTGTGTGTAAGTTTGCGAGCAGATGGAACATGCAGGCTCAATCCATGGGTCTTAATTTTCCCATCTATGCCAGAATCTGTTTCATGTAAGTTATTTGAATGGACATGGAATTCCACAGCTCTCCATTTTAATTTCGCACAAAGTAGCCAATAGATTTCCACTTGGAACAAACGACTTCTAAGTGTTAAGTCATACCTTTAAAGAAAGCTTTTCCTCAGTAATGGTTGATGTCCATATGGCTACTCTGAGTATGGGGCTGCATGTGATGCTTGGAAGCAACAAACCTAGAACTGGAGACAGGACTGTTCAGACTGTTGGGCTGTTATTCGAGGGCTCTGTGGTCATCCTATGGCAGACCTGGGATGAGAAGTGGTATTGAGTCTGGCAAGCAGCTGCAACTTCCTTTGAGTGCATGAAAAACTCTGGTGTTAAGTACATCCCAGATATCAAAACTCATATTTTCTCAGGGATCTCCACAAGCTAGTGGGTGTCCTGATTGTCCCTGTGAAAGAGTCTCTGAACAGGGGAGGCTTCCAGTGAACGGCAGCAGTCATGCTGTACAGGGGCACTTAGAACACAGCGAGCACTCCAAAACTGTTCTGTGGGTTCTGGGGCCAGTTGCCAGAGCATGGAAGGATCCGAGATTG
Organism: Dipus sagitta; assembly: GCA_036346955.1. Taxonomy (NCBI): domain Eukaryota; kingdom Metazoa; phylum Chordata; class Mammalia; order Rodentia; family Dipodidae; genus Dipus; species Dipus sagitta. Next base: position 70,720,979 of record CM070772.1, read on the forward strand.
GATTCTTCTTACTGGTAAGAGTTGGTCATTGCAAGTGAAAGGAAGTGTGATCCCAATAGGGAAGCTGGAAATTCTGACTGCTGATGTTCTGTTGTGAAATAACCTCTTTATTTCATTTATTTTCTTTTACCTGGTGAACTCTGAGGTAAATCTCAGATTTTGGCAGTACAACATGGAAAGATTAGGGCAGGCATTAGTGTGTGGATGAAAAACTTGGTGAGAAAAATCTAAGAGTGCAGTTTGAGTTAAAGCTGGTTGGACTTGGAATTGACTGGGAGGCCAAAGACTTGCAGAAACAGAAGACTGTCAAGATGTGAGCTGTGTGGTGAGGTGTGTGCTGTGTGTGTGAATGAGTGTGTAAGTGCTGAATCCTAGGCTCTGGCAATCAATGTTAGTGGAGATCAAGCTGCAGATATTTATGTTTTAAAACTTTAAATTATAAAGCTAGGTATGTTTTTTTTAACAACTAGTTTTTATGTTCATGAGTACATTTCACTTAAGTTACCTTTTACAAGATACTGAAAAAAATTGGGTGGGAGATTGGAGTTGGCATGGGGAAGAGATTTTTGTGGATTCTTTCATATGACAAAGGAAAATACAATGCCTTTTGGGAATTGAACTAATTTTAATCTAGTCTGTAAGACTAGAAAGCAAAAACAAATACAAAGGAAATTGCAACCTAAATTGGTATTTTAAAACATTGTTACCTGAAATTGATGTGGACTTTAGGCCTTCCTTCAGAAAACATGGACTTGGGCATCAGGCCTACATTAGGTCCTGAACCTCAATGCATGTGTTCGTACTTACTAAGAATTGTTTCAATGAAAAATGCATTAGTAATCAGACTTTGAGTCCAGTTGGAGTTCTTCCATTTGAGAAAATGTAGTATTTGCATGCAATTGTTTGAATCTTGTTATGTAGTCTTACCTACCCCTATAGATTGAAGCTAGAATTTCCCCTTTTGATAAAGGAACAAAAAAGCACATGGTATTTGTACATTAATGTTTAGTAACTAATGATAAACTTGAAATGATAGAATATGTTCTCAGCCTAATCCTAGGTAGTCTTATGAAAATGTATCTCTTAATTATTTTTGAACCTGCATTCACATTGTTTTTCAAGATACCTTAAGTTATATATTTTTTCTTTTTTTCAGAGCTGTTTCTTATTTTGGGGCTACATTTTTTTAAAAAAAATTTTGCGTGGCGTAATTCGTCAGGGGCTGCGTCTTTCTGATGAGACTTCTGACAACTGTAGTGGATGTTTTGCTCTAGTCTTCCAAGGCTCATTTTGTTCACATCTAAAGTCATGTGCTCATTAACTTTGGGGACTATTTTGCATGAGTGTTAATAGAATTTAAAACCCAGTTGACCTCATTGCATGTCACCCTATGAATGTTGACAATGGAAGGAATGCCTTGCCTGTAGTATACTATTACTTTTGGACTGAAAAGCTAGAAAAGAAACTTACTTTTCTTCTTTGTGTAAATCAAGATGGTCTAGAGTGTCCTGGATGACCTCAGCAGATGCAGTGAGCTGATAGTGTCGGGATCTCCATTTGGGTAGATTTACAATCTACAAGCAATATTAACTAGACCAGATAGCTTTTTATAGTTCCATAAGTATACATAGGCTTCCCCCACCTCCTTGCACACTCATTAGTTACTGAACTTTTAAACTGGTATTGTAACATAACAATGTTTTTGCGCCAATTTTATAAACGTTTACAGTGCAATATGTGTTACTTTTCTGAGGCAAACCAAAGGTCTATTTCTCAAGGTTCTTGCTGCATCTTTGGCAGCATTTCATGGAGGATCTTTTAAACAGTTGTAATAGATAAATAAACCAGATTGCAGTTTTTGTTTTTGTTTTTTAATCGTAAACCATGTACCAAGTTTCTGGTCAAGATTATGTAGGGTAAGTTAAACTTAATTGCATTCTATTAACCAATATGAGTGTATTTCTTATGCATAGTTATGTTGAAATAAAGTTTGAAAAACATCAAAAAAAAAAAAAAAAGAAATTAGAAAGGTCTCAATTAAACAACCTAATGCTTCACTTTAAAGCCTTAGAAAAAGAAGGAGAATGCAAACTGCAAATCAGTAGATGGGAAGAAATAATAAAGATTAGGACAGAAATTAATGAGATAGAAACAAAAAAAAAAAAAATCCAAACAATCAAAGAAACAAAGAGTTCGTTCTTTGAAAGGATAAATAAGATTGATAAACCCTTAGCAAATCTGACCAAAATAAAGAACGAAGAGACACAAATTAATAAAATTAGAGATGAAAAAGGCATCGTCACAACAGATACCAGAGAAATTCAAAAAATCATAGGGACATACTATAAAAACATATACTCCACTAAGTATGAAAATATGAAATAAATGGATGATTTCCTTGATTTATATGACCTACCTAAATTAAATCAAGATAGATTAATCACTTAAATAGACCTATAACAAGTATGGAGATCTAAGCAGTTATCAAAAATCTCCCAACTAAAAAAAGCCCAGGCCCAGATGGATTTACTGGTGAATTTTACCAAACCTTCAGGGAATAACTAACACCATTGCTTCTTAAGCTTTTCCATAAAATTTAAAAAGAAGGAATCCTACCAAACTCCTCCTGTGAAGGCAGCATCACACTGATACCAAACCAGGCAAAGATAGAACAAAAAAAGAAAATTAAAAACCAATCTCCCTCAGAAACACACACAAAAATTCTTAACAAAATATTGGTAAACAGAATACCAGGATATATCAGAAAGATCATTCACCCCATCCAAGTGCGCTTTATCTCAGAGATGCAGGGATGGTTCAACATACACAAATCAATAAATGTAATACATTATATAAATGGAATCTCAACGTAGTTTTAATCTGCATTTCCCAAATGACTAGGAATGTAAAACATATTTTAGATTCTTATATGTCATCTGTATTTCTTCTTTTGAGAACTCTCTATTTAGTTCCATAGCCCCCCCCCTTTTTTTTTTTTTTTTTGGTTTTTCGAGGTAGGGTCTCACTCTGGCCCAGGCTGACCTGGAATTCACTATGGAGTCTCAGGGTGGCCTAGAACTCATGGCAATCCTCCTACCTCTGCCTCCCGAGTGCTGGGATTAAAGGCATGCACCACCACACCCATCCCATAGCCCATTTTTTAATTGGCTTGTTTGATTTCTTATTATTTAATTTTTTGAGTTCTTTGTATTTCCTAGATATTAATCCTCTATCAGATGTATAGCTGGCAAAGATTTTTTTCCCATTCTGTATATTGCCTCTTTGCTTTATTCACAGTATCCTCTGCCATATAAAATCTTTGTAATTTAATGAGGTCCCAGCATATAATCTGTGTTTTTCTTGCCAGAGCAATGGAGTGAAGGACAGAAATCATATAATCATCTCATTAGATGCAGAGAAAGCATTCGACAAAATCCAACATCCCTTCATGATAAAAGTCCTACAGAGACTGGGAATAGAAAGAACATATCTCAATATAATAAAGGCTATTTATGACAAGCCTACAGCCAACATATTACTAAATGGGGAAAAACTGGAAGCTTTTCCATTAAAAACAGGAACAAGACAAGGGTGTCCACTGTCCCCACTTTTATTTAATATAGTACTGGAAGTCTTAGCCATAGCAATAAGGCAAGAGACACACATAAAAGGGATACAAATTGGAAAGGAAGAGATCAAGTTATCATTATTTTCAGGTTGAGATTCCATCTCACTCCTGTTAGATGGGCTACCATCATGAAAACAAATGACCGTAAATGCTGGTGAGGTTGTGGGAAAAGAGGAACCCTTCTACAATGTTGGTAGGAATGCAATCTGGTCCAGCCATTGTGGAAATCAGTGTGGTGGTTCCTAAGACAGCTAAAAATAGATCTACCATATGATCCAGATATAGTACTCCTAGACATATATCCTAAGGACTTATTACCTTAGAGATATTTGCTCAACCTTGTTTATTGCTGCTCAATTCACAATAGCTGGGAAATGGAACCAGCCTAGATGTCCCTCAACTGATAAGTGGATAATGAAGATATGGCACATTTATACCATTTATACGATGGAGTTCTATTCAGCAGTAAAGAGAAATGAAGTTATGAAATTCGCAGGAAAATGGATGGATCTGGAAAGGATTATACTAAGTGAGGTAACCCAGGCCCAGAAAGCCAAACATCGCATGTTCTCTCTCATATGTGGATCCTAGCTACAGATGACTGGACTAATGTGTGAGTAGGAAGAAAACTCAGTAGCAAAGGCCAGTAAGTTAGGAAAGAGATATAAATGGAAGAGAAAGGAAGGGAGGGGGGTACTTAATAGGATGGTATTGTATATAGGTAAGTAGAAGAATAGATTAATGGGGATGAAAAGGCCCAAGTGAGGTCAGGGTAAGAGATTGAGTAAGGAAAGGTGGAGGGAGGGCTAATCAAAATCTAAGAGGATATAAATAAATCATACAGAAACCTCCTTTTTTGGACAATGGAACACTCAGGAGCAGTAGATTGCTGCTAGAAAATTTTCCATGCCAGGGATGGGATACCTTCCAGTGAGTTGTTGGCCAAGGAGGTCCCTGATGCCCCCAAAACATTGTAGGCCTTTGCTGAGGCCCTTGGCTTCCTACCAGGAATAGATCTTAAGACCTATTGTTGAAGACTCCACATACTTGGGCTTCAGGGCCACTGAGAATTCCTGCTGGATGTGAGCTGAAAACCTCCTCCATGGAGATCAGCTGACAGAAAGCTGGAAGAAGCCATTCTGCATGCAGTTAAGTGGAAGAGAGAGAGAAATCACCAGTGAAGATACTCAACAGTGGATACTGCAAGTCTTAAATTTTTCCAGCCAGGCCAAGTAATCCAACAGGTGCAATAGTGGCATATCTGTCATGGTGGAAACCAACTGCCCTCTAATTGGACTGGAGGCCAGATCCATGGAAGGGAATACATCCCTGATACTGAAAACTTAAAACAGGGGTAGTCATGAGCCCTAGGAGTGTAATGGCTGGTGTTGTCTGACTACATGTACAAACTATGCTTATCAAACTGCCCAGTATGCACTTCTCTTAATGTTCATACCCATAGATTAATGCTACTCTCACTTTTGGTAGATAACCTTCTCTTTTCAGATGGAAGTGACTTTGGGATGATATGAAGGCATCATGGTGCTGGAAAGAAGTGACAGGAGTGCTCAGCCCTGCAATATCTCTATCATACCTTCCAAGGCTCAGGGTCCATTGTGGAAGAGGTGGTGGAAAGCATGCAGAGCCACAGGGTGGGTAGGACTCCTTACAACATGCTTCACCCAGACACAAAATGCCCTGGATATCCATGGCCTCACAGTACCTGACACTACCTACATAAGACCATCATAATAGGAGGAAAAGATCATGACATCAAAATAAAAGAGAAACTGATTGAGAGGGGGAGGGAATATGATGGAGAATGGAGTTTCAAAGGGGAAAGTGGGGGAGGGAGGGCATTACCATGAGATATTGTTGACAATCATAAAAGTTGTTAATAAAACAAATCAAATGAAAATAAATACTGGTGAGGATGTGGAGAAATAGGAACCCTCATCCACTGTTGGTAGGAATGTAAGATGTTAAAACCACTTTGCAAAGCAATATGGAGACTCCTAAAAAAGCTGACTATAGAGTTACCAACAGACCCAGTTATTCCCTTACTGGGCATGTACCTTAGAACCTCCAAGCCTCAGTCCAGAGAGATTTGCTCAACCATGTTTATAGCAGCTCCATTCATAATAGCTAAGAGCTGGAATCAACCCAGCTGTCCATCACTAGACGAATGGATAACTTATATGTGGCATAGCTACATGATGGAATTCTACACAGTAGTAAGAAAAACTGACACAATGAAATTTGAAGAAAAATGGTCAAACCTGGAACATATCATTCTCAGTGAACTCACCCAATCACAGAAAGATAATTGCCACATAGTCTAACTCATCTACAGCTCCTAACCTAAATCTCCCCAAGATGCCAACATACCCAGGAAGCATCTTGAACACCGGCCAATAGGGTGGGTGTGGAGGGAGGGGAGGGTAAAGGATGGGTGGAGACACAAATCTGGACCCAAACAGCAATGGTGCTATAAAATTCTACATCCTAAAAGGCAGACCAAATGGCTGAACCTTCACCAGGCCCTTAGAGGGAACACCTGAGTCACAAGGCACTGGAGATGGTACTATGAAAACTGATCTTAATCTTCTACTGCCTTTCTCTGTCTCTCTCTCTCTCTCTCCCTCTTCTCTCTAACTCTTTTATATAACTTATCTTTTTCTTCCTTTTCTTAGTGGGCACTGACCTGTAACTCCCAGTATCAGCATGTGGCTATCATCCACAATGAGCTTTTGATCAGAGAGACCTACAAGGTTTCCTAAAATAATGACAGATTCTGTCAGAGTAGTTGATGACCCACCAAAGGTTAACGGTAAGACCCTACTGCTGAAGACACTATATGTGGTTGACACATAACATGGAGTGACATGGCTGGAAGCTGAAAGAGAGTCAGTCCCCAGACAGTCAGCGTGTCTAGTGCCAGAAGGTGCTACATGGGCGACTGGGGAAAAATGACCAGTATCTGTCCAAGCAACTCATGGTCTAACCTACTTAGCAGCAAATAACCTGTCATGATGCTCACACAAGTGCAATAGTGGCGCACAGCCATGGTGGGAAACCAACTGCTCTTGTTTGGCTAACTGATCTGCTCAGTGGTATAGGACCCATAGCTGGAGCTGGTAAACAAGTCAGAACCATATCCAAACATGAGCCTGCTCTCCATTATCAAGCTACCACCAATTGTGGGCTATAAGAGGGCCTACACCTATTAAATTCTCTGTAAAAAAAATAAGGAATATCCCTAACTTCATTCTCTGTTGGAGAATTTGCTTCTGTTTTTCTGATAGACACAGATCCTAAGGAGAGAACCACCCTATCATACCTCAAAAGGGCCCCAGCTGAAACTAAGAATAATTGGCAAAACAACAAGGGTGCTGTTTTCTTGGTGAACCTTGTACCAGTACGAGGGTGAAGGAGATCAACACAGAGAATAATCAACTCCTACCAAATCAGATATCCAGAGACACAGAGGCTCCCAAGACCTCATCACTGAAGCAGACGTACCCAACGTAGCTCAGAGAAATTTGTGGAAGGGGGGTGGAAAGAATGTCAGAGCCACACGTTAGGTCGTGATACACAGAGACATTTCCTCTTACTCATATCTGAGGGCTAACCCCACAATACATGACCCATATACCTCAACAAGGACGGGCCAGGGGGAGAGGGGAGGACAGGGAGGATGCTAACAATGGTACCAACTTGACTCTATTCCCTGAGTACAAAACTAATTTTAAAAAGTTAAAAAAGATAGAAAATAAAATAAAATAAATAAATATAATAATAATAAAGCATGAAATTGCCTTCTGTTAATCAAAATACCTCTAAATAATGCACATTAAATTGCTTGCTATAGATTTCTCTTTCTAGATTAACTAAAGAACATGGCTCTGGTTGTGCTTTTCTCTTTCAAAATAAATTTCTTAAGGTTTGTATATTGCCCAGTTTGGACAAAATTCAAACCATTTTATTTCACCAATAACTAGGCTTTACTATATTTCTATTAAAATGTATGTAATCAAACAGTCTTGGTAAGTCACTATCTCAGTTATGATATCAAAAAACCCTATTGCTGAAAAATAAATAAACAAACAAACAAATAAATAGGCTATCAAGAACTGTTTCCTGCTCTATGGAGTAGTTTGAACCTCAAACAATTGTCAACTTCTGAGGAAGTTGTCCTCTGGGCTCTTCTCTTCCTAAAGTGTATAGGTTGGTTCACTGACTTCTCTGTTTTCAGCTTTCCTTGAATAATTAGAGTGCTGGCTTACAGTGGTATACAGATTAACAAAACTTGTTTTAAATCAGAGATGCCAGAACTCTATCTTGCCTTTGTTGCTTTTGTAAGCACAAACAATTTCTAAATTTTTATTAAATCTTTGTCAAATCATTTATATTTGTTGATTAGAATACTTCCAGGGCTGTTAACATGTTTTGCCTGTTCTTACAACTATTAGATATTTAAAGATAAGGTACACATGCTTTCTAAGTTTTAGATATGTCTTATAATGTCACCAGGCAATTTGAATTAAATGTTAAACAAAAATGACTTTAAGATTCATATCATTCCTTTTCTTTCATTTTTTTTCAAGATAAGGTCTCACTCTGGCCCTTGGACTCACTCTGTAGTCCAAGGCTGGCCTAAAATTCATGATCAACCTCCTACCTCAGCCTCCCATATTCTGGGATTAAAGCTGTGTGGCTCATATCATTCTTTAAATGTTTGCTGAATCAATATGACAATCAGATATGCGTTCTATCTATACTTTATTAATACTGAGCCTCAGACTGTCCTTCTAGGTATTCAACAACCATAAATAAAAGTTGAAGCCAGTGAGGATGTCAGGGCTAAAATGGCAGCCAAAATTTTGGTTCTGGCCCGCAGGTCTAGCAGGTTATAGGAGATTATGGGACACCTCTAAAGTATCCTATAATTCCTCTTGATCACAGAGGTCACAGAGACCCAGAGATTGGAATTCAACCAGTGTACAGTGTGTAAAAAGACTGAAAATACACTGCAAACATGATCAAAACCGAAAAGATTCTCAAAGCTTCCAAGGAAAGCCACATGACCAGCAAGACCCTAACTACTCCCATTAAATGACATGAATGTTAAAAGCCATGGGGCTCCTCCCATGTCTCTAAAAGTCACTCCTAAAAATCCACAATTGACTTTAAAAATACACATATTATTAAAATTTTGGCTACCTCCTTGGTCTTGAATACCCAGCAAGAGAGTATAAATAAACAAATAACAACAACAACAATAATAATAAATTAACTTTCCTATTTAACTTTAAATAGATACCCAGTTCTCTTGGTCCTATGTTTAGGCTCATAACTAAGTTCTTTTTAAAATTTATTTATTTATTTATTTGAGAGAGGCACAGAAAGAAAAAGGCAGACAGACGGAGAGAGAATGGGCATGCCAAGGCCTCTTGCCATTGCAAATGAACTCCAGATGTATGTACCTCTTTGTATATCTGGCTTTATATTAGTACTGGGAAATCAAACCTGAGTCCTTTGGCTTTTCAGGCAAGAGCCTTAACCACTAAGCCATCTCTCCAGCCCCTCATAAGTAAGTTCTTAATAAACTTATGCATGTTTCTAGCAAGATAAAACAATTTCCTACTCTATTTATAATAATAATAGTGTTCTTACAGTTTATCTTTTACAAATCTTACCTCAGGGACAAAAGGAAAAGGTCTACACACAGATGGTGATGAGACATCAGGCTGATTCACAAGACAAAGTAGAAAAGTCTTTCTGTCTTAGGCCTTTATATAGATTCCCTCCAAGGGAACTCTAAATGCTATACCCTGTGTCCCTACTCAGCAGTCACCTCATTTTCATTATGGCATCTAGGGTTATCTCTCAGGGAGGGTAATGATAGAGATTAGAAGCAAAGTAATCTCCTTTTACAGGTAGACAGAGACACAGGCCCAAAAACAACATAGATGCTGTCCTGCCTGGTGAGACTACAAGGGAACTCCAATCTGATGGTAATAAAGAAAAACTTCCTGATTCTTTGCCCCATTGGTGAGTTTTTTCTGAGTTTGCACTCTCCTTCCTGGTCCACTACCCAATCAAGGTCCCATATATACATTGTAACTTGGCAGTGAGGGTCATGCCAAATATATTTCTAATCCACATCTCTTAAGTTATAAGAAGACCTGATTCAAGTCACCATGTGGATTTTCCTACTCAGGAACATTCTTAGTTTGGGGGTATGACCCCTTAAAGCTTGGTAGGTTTTCTGATTTATTTCCATTATTTTGATTCTATTTTCTCTTAAAATAATTTTTCTGTTACCTTTCCCTACTTTGTGTCAACATTTGACAATTCTGTGTTAATAATAAGATAAGAACTTGACAGCCACTGACTTGGAGAGTTCTAAATGTAACCAGATCCCAAGGGGGTTTTGTTTCTTTCAATTACCATAACAGTATTTGCATAATGTGCAGTTAATAAGCAGGGTTGAGACATGGGACAAATACACACACAGAACTCTGAATGGGTCCAAGGGCATGAAGAAGATGGTCTGAGTAACAGGACTATACTTACCTGCAATTCAACATCAGTGCTATGCATGTATCTAGCCCCAGGTATCCACTCCCCAGGACCTGGAATCTGAGCATCCCCTCTTTCAGTATCATGTTGGAGGAACTGGAGAGGTTCTGGGTCCTGCTGGGGTCTGTGGTAGAGGGAGAAAAGACCCCATTCATGCTCTGTACCCAGAAAGACAAAGAATTAGAGGAAATGTTAGCCACTGTTCACTCTGGCTGAAATTAGAGTTGGATATGATGTTAATTCTAACAAACCATTAGAATGTCTAAGCTAGATAAGCGTACTCACAGCCTCTCTCATCTGCATCCTCAGTGAAGGACAACAGTATTCACACATACATTGGCACATGGCATATTTTGAGGCAAGGCCACAATACACCATGAAAAGCAGGTACAAGGAAACCTCAGCGCCCATCTGCCTGAGCAGTACACAAATGCATCTGTGTCTTCTCCACCATAAAGGACAGAGGTTGTCATTAGAGACTGAAGCACCCAGAGGAGACTTGCCCAAAACATGCACAATATACAGTTTGCTTTATGTTTTTTCCATTATCTCTAAGAGGAAGCCTCTGAGAGGAGGGAAACTTACAAAGAAAGAGGCAGATTCCTCAGAGGGCGAAAACAACTACAGAAAGCCAAAAACAATAAATAAATAAATAAATTTTTAAAAATCAGAAGAGGGGCTGGAGAGATGGCTTAGCAGTTAAGGCATGTCTGGAGTTCTTTTGCAGTGTGCCCATCCCCCACCCCGTGTGTGTGTGTGTGTGTGTGTGTGTGTGTGTGTGTGTGTGTGTGTTTCATAAATAATTTTTTTTTAAATCAGAAGCACAGGTGACCCAGAGGGAGCAACATTGACCACAAAGTTTTAAAACATCTTGGTTGGTGACCCTATGAAACCTGCACCATCAAGTTCCTTTCTTATCTGGAGTTTTCCCTTTTGTCTTGATCCTGCTGGTGTCCTTCTGTTTGGTAGCCTGGGTCTTGAGTTCCTGCTTTCTGATTTGTTAGCATCTGGAATAGTTTAGTTTGCTTATAAGTTGTAGTAAGCATCAATAGTACTGGCCAGGAAGCTAAAATGAGGTTCAGAGATAGGGGAAGCATGGAGGCATGAAAGGGGGGAATATTTGACAGGCAAGAAGAGAGATAGAATACACACAGTGGAAGAGTCTGGGAGAGGACTAGAAAAAGAAAGAGAGAAGCGGGTGAATGAAGATATACAAAACTAATGATGGCATGAATCACTACCATAGAAAACCTCCTCTTGGTTAGCTAATTAAATGATATAACTCTCTTAATAAGAAAGAAGGGGATACTTTGAGCAGAAACACTTTGCAGGGAGAAGAAAGCTTTACCCTAAAACTATATAGGCTGTGTTTGTAAATCCAAGAGCAAAAATTGGGTTAATCCCCAGTGATCTGTTGGTCAGTGAGGCCCATGAGGCCCCTAAAACAAAGCAGGCCATTGCCAAAGCACTTGGTTGCCTACCAGATCTAAATGGTAAGATCTTGTTGCTGAAGACCACAGAGTGCACTCATAGGACATCAACAGATCATACTAGAACTGGGATGAAAGCCAGCTCCTTGCCAGCTAGCTCTCATAGTGCTGGAAAGTGCTATGTGAAGTATTGGTGGATCAAGGTCACCAGCAGCATGAACAAGCAGTGGATCCTACAAGCTACAGAATCAACCATCTAGGCAAGAGGTACATACCAATGCAATAGTGACACACAGGCTATGGGGATATTCAACTACTCTCTGATCTGCTCAGTGTGTGGTACTTGGTTTTCAGTGGTACTGAAAACCAAGTCAGAAGCTTGGAAGGTTATAGAGTTTAGAGAGAAGCCTCCACTATCCTTTGGCTAAGAGGAGAGGTTATGGTGTCAACAAGTCTTCTAAATGTCTGTATTTATCCCCTCTGATCTATGATGCTCTCACTCTTTGCTAGAGAATCTGATTTTTAAAGATGGCAGTGAATATTGGGACCCATCAGAATGTCAAGAAAAGAAAGCCAACTGCCTAGCACAAGATGAGTCATCTCTATCACATCTGCCAGGACCAATGAAACATTACAGAAGAAACAGTAGGTTAAATATGAGTTATACTCTCACTACCAGCCTGAGACCATTCTCCAGGGTGATGGTGGTAGACCCTGAGGAGATTCAAAACTTATCAGAGCAGAAAATCAGAGGCTGCAGAGAACTCAACAGTAAAGGAGACCTATAACATATCCACCAATGCTCAGGGAACATGGCAGAAGTATGGGCAGAAAGAATGTAAGCATCAGAGGGTGAGAAGGTGTATTCTGAGGCATTGTGCTCCCCCCCGAGACTAACTGATTCATTCATGACCCCACAATAAATACTAAAACCTCACTGAGGAGGGTCCTTTGTATAGTGGGGGTTTGGGAGAGGTAACTTAAGAGTATAATCTAATGGGAATTTGACCAATATTCAGCATGTTTATACAATAAAGTTCTTTATTAAAAAGGAGATTTCCACCCCATGGACAGTCCTATTCCTGTCCCTTCACCTATTGCAGCATATGTTTGTATAGTACTTGCTCTTATCTTTTTTATTTTCACAGGTTAACTTTGTCATTTTAAGCTAAGAACTGATCAAAATACTTGAAAAATTTATTAATCTGGTGGGTATTTGACTAACAGAGAATTTGGTGATTAATATAACTAAGCCAGAATCTCCCTTAACTGTTCAATTTGATGCACATTTTATTTTGTCTTGAGACAACTTTTTAGCTCACTGTGAGATGGTGCCCTGACATAAATGATGTATAGTAGGTATATTAAAGAAGAATATACCTTGTAAATATACTTCCCCTATCAACTTTTTTAAGAGCATCTAAAATAACAAGAGATTCCTCAAAGAACTGTTGGGACCTGCAATATCACCTCTCCTTGTAGTAAATCCCTCAGAAACTAGATTAACAGCCACCTACTCTCAGAGCATATGGGCTTCAGGTGTATATGTCAAAGATGAGAATACCAGAAGGGACCCTAGGGACATTTTTCTACAGAGTTAGTCATTGAACCCAATCTATCCCTGAATTAAGAAATCCAAAAGATAAAAATGACACAGATAAAATACATGTTATAAAAGTCAAAGAGGTATGACAGACTATAGCGGTTAAAACTGGGTATGCGGAAACAAATGCATGATTAGAATGAATTAAATATTTTGTCAGTACTTTTTTTTATTAATTAGTTTTGTACTCAGCGAATACAGTCATTTTGTTATCATTGTTAGGCTCATCCATTTCCTACCCCCTACCCTTGGCCCCTCCTTGTTGAGGTATATGGGTCATGCATTCTGGAGTTAGCCCACAGTTATGGGTGGGATAAATGTCTCTGCATACCATGACCCAACGTGTGGCTCTGACATTCTTTCTGCCCCCTCTTCTGCCAAATTCCCCTGAGCCATGGTGGGTTAATTTTTGGTCTGCTTCAGTGATGAGGTTTTGGGGGCCTCTGGGTCTCTGAATTGGTAGGAGTTGATTTTTCTCTGCGTTGATCTCCTTCACCCTTGTGCTGGTACCTGGTTCACCAAGAAAACAGCACCCTTGCTTGTTTCACCAATTGTTCTTAGTTTCAGCCAGGGCCCTTTTTAGGTATGATGGGGTGGCTCTCTCCTTAAGATCTACATCTATCTGAAAAAGAGAAGCAGATTCTCCAATGAAGAGTAAGTTAGCACCAGACAAATGAGATAACCCTTACTTTTTTACAGAGAATTTAATAGGTGTAGGCCCTCTTGTAGCCCACGATTGGTGCTAGCTTGTTAATGGAGAGCGGGCTTGTGTTTGGATGTTTCTGACTTGTTTTCCAGCTCCAGCTATGGGTTCCATATGACTGAGGGGATCAGTTAGCCAAATCAAGAGCAGTTGGTTTCCCACCGTGCCTGTGCACCACTATTGCACTTGTGTGAGCATCATGACAGGTTATTTGCTGCTAAGTAGGTTAGACCATGAGTTGCTTGGACAGATACTGGTCATTTTTCCCCAGTCGCCCATGTAGCACCTTCTCGCACTAGACACGCTGACTGTCTGAGGACTGACTCCCTTTCAGCTTCCAGCCATGCCATTCCATTTTATGTGTCAACCACATAAGGTGTCTTCAGCAGTAGGGTCTTACCACTAACCTTTGGTAGGTCATCAAGTACTCTGACAGAAATCTGTCTTTCTTTTAGGAAACCTTGTAGGTCTCTCTTATCAAAAGCTCATTGTGGATGATAGCCACATGCTGGTACTTGGAGTTACAGGTCAGTGCCCACTAAGAAAAGGAAGAAAAAGATAACTAATATAAAAGAGTTAGAGAAAAGAGAAGAGGGGGCAGGGGAGAAGCTGTAGAAGATTAAGATCAGTCTTCATGATACCCTCTCCAGTGTCTTGTGGCTCAGGTGTTCCCTCTAAGGGCCTGGTGAAGGTTCAGCCATTTGGTCTGCCTTTTAGGATGTAGAATTTTATGGTACCATTGCCGTTTGGGTCTAGATTTGTGTTTCCCACACCCTCTGTTGCCCTCCCCTTCCTCCCCACACATCCTATTGTCTAGTCCATGAGATGCTTGCTGGGTTTGTAAGGCATCTTGGGTAGATTCAGGTAAGGTGCTGTAGATGAGTGAGACTATGTGGCGATTTTTTTTTTCTGTGATTCGGTAAGTTCACTGAGAATGATCTGTTCCAGGTTCAACCATTTTTCCTCAAATTTCATTGTGTCATTTTTTTCTTACTGCTGTATAGAATTCCATTGTGTAGATATACCACATCTTAGTTATCCATTCTTCTAGTGATGGCTATTATGAATTGAGCCACTACAAACATGGTTGAGCAAGTCTCTCTGGCCTGAGGTTTGAAGGTTTTAGGGTAGATGCCCAGTAAGGGAAGAACTGGGTCTGTTGGTATCTCTATAGTCAGCTTTTTCAGGAGTCTCCACATTGCTTTCCAAAGTGGTTTTACCATCGTACATTCCCACCAACAGTGGATGAGTGTTCCTACTTCTCCACATCCTCGCCAGCATTTATTTTTACTTGATTTTGATGTTTGCTATCCTTACTGGGGTAAGGTGGAATCTCATAGTTGTTTTAATTTGCATTTCCCGGATGAGTAGGGATGATGAACATTTTCTTAAGTGTGTGTTTGCCATTTCTATTTCTTCCTCTGTGAACTGCCTGTTCAGTTCTTTGCCCCATTTTGTGAGTGGGGGTGTTTGACTTTTTACTGTTTAGATTTTTGAGTTCTTTGTAGATTCTAGAGATTAGTCCTCTGCCAGTTGGATAACCAGCAAATATTTTCTCCGATTCTGTGGGTAATCTATTGGCTTTGCTTATTGTGTGCTTGTCTGTTAAGAAACTCTTCAGCTTCATGTGATCCCATTGGTTGAGTGACTGTTTAAGATTGTGAGTGACTGGGTTTTGTTCAGGAAGTCTTTTTCCATTCCTATATCACGGAAAGTACTTCCTATATTTCCTTCCAGTAGTAGTGTAGTTTCTGGTCTTATATTAAGGTCTTTGATCCATTTGGACTTGACTTTAGTGCATGGAAAAACGTGTGGATCAAGTTTCCATTTCCTGCTTATGGTTATCCAGTTTGTCTAGCACCATTTGTTGAAGATGCTGTCTTTTTTCCAGCCTATATTGTTAGGGCCTTTATCGAATATCAAGTAGCTATAGTTACTTGACCCAAAGTCCGGGTCCTCAAGTCTATTCCATTGATCTATACTCCTGTTTTTATGCCAGTACCATGCTGTTTTTATTACCATGGCTTTGTAATATAGCTTTAGATCAGGTATGGTGATGCCTTCAGAGGCATTTCTTTTGCTGAGGATATGTTTGGATGTGCAAGGCCTTCTGCCTTTCCATATGAAATTTGAGATCATTTTTTCTATCTCTGTGAAGAACACTGTTGGGATTTTAATTGGAATCGCATTAAATCTGTATATTACCTTTGGTAGGATTGCCATCTTCACAATGTTAATTCTGCCTATCCAGGAGCATGGGAGGTCTTTCCATTTTCTCAAGTCCTCCTCAATTTCTTTTTTGAGGGTTTTATCTTTTCATTGTATAGATCTTTCACTTCCTTGGTTAACATTATTCCAAGGTATTTTTTTTGTTGCTATTGAAAATGGGACCATGTCACTTATTTCTTTCTCTGCATCTTTGTCATTAGCATATAGAAAGGCTACTGATTTCTGTGCATTGATTTTGTATCCTGAGACTTTGTTATAGGACTTAATCACCTTCAGGAGTTTGGGGATGGAGTCTCTTGGGTCTCTTACATATACAATCATGTCATCAGCAAATAGAGCTAACTTAACTTCTTCCTTTCCAAATTGTATCCCTTTTATTTCCTTCTCCTGTCGTATTGCTTGAGCTAGGACCTCCAGTACTATATTGAAGAGCAGAAGTGAGAGTGGACAACCCTGTCTTGTTCCTGATCTCAGTGGGAATTCCTCCAGTCTCTCTCCATTAAGTATTATTTGGGCCTTAGGAGCTCTGTAGATTGCCTTTATTATGTTAAGATATGAACCAACCATGCCAATTCTCTCCAATGTTTTGATCAAAGGCCTTTTCTGCATCTATCAAAATAATCATGTGGTTTTTGTGTTTAACCTTGTTTATGTGGTGTATTACATTGACAGATTTCCGTATATTGAACCACCCCTGTGTTCCTGGGATGAATCCCACTTGTTCAAGGTGGATAATGCTTTTGATGTGTTGTTGGATTTGGTTTGCGAGGATTTTGTTCAGGATCTTTGCATCTAAGTTCATCAGGGAAATAGACCGGTAGTTTTCTTTTCTTGTGGCATCTCTGCCTGGTTCTGGAATTAGGGTGATACTAGCTTCATAAAAGGAGTTGGATAGCTTTCACTGTTCTCCAATTGTGTGGCACAGTTTGAGGAAGATTGGTTTGAGTTCTTCCATGAAGGTTTGATAGAATTCAGCTGAGAAGCCATCTGGTCCTGGACTCTTCTTTTTAGGGAGGTTTTTTTTTTTTATTACATTTTCAATCTCAATGAGTGTGATAGGTTTGTTTTGGAGATTAATCTGCTCTGAGTTTAGCTTTGATACATGGTATGCATCCAGGAATTTATCCATCTCCTCCACATTATCCAGTTTTGTGGAGTAGAAGTTTTTGAAATAAGTCCTGATGATTCTCCCAATTTCACTTATGTCTGTTGTGATCGCTGCTTTTTCATTTTGAATTTTGTTAATTTGAAGCATCTCTCTCTCTCTCTCTTTTTTTTTTTTTCTGGATCAAATTGGCCAGGGGTTTGTCAATCCTGTTTATTTTTTCAAAGAACCAGCTCTTTGTTTTGTCAATTGTCTTAATTGTTTTCTTAGTTTCCAATTCATTAATTTCTGCTCTGATATTAATTATTTCTTTCCTTCTGGAGCTCTTTGGGTTGGATTTTTCTTGCTTTTCCAGTGCCTTTAGGTGGATGGTTAGGTTACTGATTTGGGATCTGTCTGTCTTTTTTATGAAGGCATTGAGTGCTATGAATTTTCCCCTGAGGACCGCCTTCATTGTGTCCCATAAGTTTTGGTACAATGTGTTCTCATCGTCATTCATTTCTAGAAATTTTGCAATTTCATTTTTTATTTCATCCACTTCCATTTATTGTTTAAATGTGTACCGTTCAGTTTCCAGGTGGCATTGGGATTCTTGGTGGGTCTTTTGTTGTTAATTTCTAGCAATATAGCATTGTGATCTGATATCATGCAGGGAATTATGTCAGTCTTCCTAAATATGTGGAGGCAGTCTTTGTGACCAGTATATGGTCTATGTTAGAGAATGTTCCATGGGCTGTTGAGAAGAATGTGTAGTCTGTGGATTTGGGATGGAAAGTTCTGGAGATGTCCATTAGGTTTAAGTGATCTATGGTTTTGCTGAGTTCTCTTATGTCCCTGTTGAGTTTCTGTTGGATGATCTGTCTATTACTGATAATGGTGTATTAAAATCCCCAACTATGATGGTGTTGGTGCTTATTTCTGTTTTATTGTCATGTAGGTTTTGGTTTATGAACTGTGGTGCCCCTGTGTTTGGTGCATACAGATTTATGATTGTAATATCCTCTTGATGAATCGTTCCCTTGATAAGTAGGAAGTGGCCTTCTTTGTCTTTTTTGTTTATTTTTGGTTTGAAGTCTATTTCATCTGAAATTAACAGAGCTACACCTGCTTGTTTCTTATTCCCGTTTGCTTGGAATACTGTTTTCCACTCTTTTACCCTGAGGTGGTGTCTGTCTTTAGTGGTGAGGTGGGATTCTTGAAGACAACAGATTGAGGGGTCTAATTTTTTGATCCATCCTGTTAGCTTGTGTCTCTTGATGGGTGAATTAAGGCCATTAATATTTAGGGTAATGACTGTGAGATTTGATTTTATCCCTGCCATATTGTGATGGTAGATGTGGTTTGGTGTTTTCATGGACTTTGAAGTTTTTTGTGCCTACTCTGCGTTTGGTTATTGTGATCTGCTTCTTATAGGCATTTGAGGTTGATTATTTGTTTCTTCTCTGTGGAGAATTTCCTGAAATACTCTCTGTAGGTTTGGTTTTGTGTTCATATAATTGTAAAGCTGAGTTTTGTCATGGAAAGTTTTTCTTTCACCATCTATTATGAGGGATACTTTTGCTGGGTAGAGTAGTTTGGGTTGGAAGCCATAGGTTCTTAGACTTTGCAGTGTTTCATTCTAGGCCCTTCTAGTTTTCAGGGTTTCCATTGAGAAGTCTGGAGTAATTCTGATGGGGTTACCTTTAAAAGTGGTGTGCTGTTTTTCCCTAGCTGCTTTTAGGATTTTCTCTTTAGTGTCAATGTTTAGAGTCTTAATGGCAATATGTCTTGGAGAGTTTCTCCTTTGGTCCAGTCTGTTTGGAGTTCTGTTGGCTTCTTGTATCTTGATGGGCCTTTCCTTTAAGAGACTGGGGAAGTTTTCTTCAATTATTTTGTTAAATAAGTTGTCCATGCCTTTGGTCTGAATTTCTTCTCCTTCTGGTATTCCAATGATCCTGATATTAGGACGTTTAAGTGTATCCCACAATTTCCTCATGTTCTGTTCACAGAAACTTTTGAACTTACTGAAATTTTTGAACTCTTGAACTGTTTCTTCCATCTTGTCTTCCAAATCAGAGTTTCTATCGTCCACATGGATGACTCTATTCTTGAGAGCTTCTAGAGAGTTTTGGACTTGTTCAATTAGGTTTGCATTTTCTACTACTTTTCTATGTATAATTTCCATCCCTCTGTCAAGTTCCTTTTTCACATCATTTTCTGATTTTCTTGATGCTTCTTGGAATTCATCCTTGCATTTCTTCATGTCTTCATTTAGCATTGCCAGCTGATTTTTGAGGTCCTCTTTTTTGTTTTCACTCTCCCTCATATCTCCTAACTGTCTTTGAACTCCTTTCATTTTCTTATCTATTAGGTCTAGTCTAGTGATGGCAGCATCCACACGATTATCGGTCCTTTGTTGCTTTTCTGCAAGTTCTACCAGTAGCTTGGTCAGGGTTGCATTGCTCATAGCTTCATTTTGGTGTTCTGATCCTAATAACTCTTCTATGTTTTGATTAGAGATCTTCATTGTAGGACTGGGTGATCGAACTGGATTTTCTTGAATTTGATTTTTCATGTTATTTATTTTGCTCTGTGGTCTGCCCATCGCAGTGTATGGGCACATAGGTGGGTTGATCAGCCTGGGCTCAAGCACAATGGGAAGCTATAGCAGCCTGAGACACTTGCCAAGCAGCTTGGGCTTTGGCTTTCACTTGCTAAAGCCACCTGAGCTCCTGCCTGGCAGGGGCACCAAAGTTGCCTTAGCTCTCATGCAGTAATGCGCCAAAGCTTCCTGTGCTTGTGCTAGGAGGGACACTGAGGCACCAAGCACTGAAGCAGCCCAAACTCTGGTATGGTGGATCACTGGGACCTGAAGCAGTCTGAGCTCACCCACAACAGGACAATGGTGGTCGGCAGCATGGCAGACAGGGAGGGGCTGGCACCTGAGCTAGCACAAGTGACAGAGAAAGTCTGAGCTCGCATGGGGAGTTGCAATGGGCCTGGGCTCATGCGTGAATGTGTGGCAGCTGGAGCAGTGAGTGAGCAGATGGGTGAAGCAGGCTAAGCTCGCACAAGCAGGGATTGGCAGCTCGTAGGCAGGGGTTGCAGGGTGATCGCCCCTGTGCAGTGAGGCAAGTGGAACTATGTCGGTCTGGGACCCTTTTCCTACAGTAAGTGTGGGAGTTTCCTGAAGTTGGGATTGTGGGTATGGTGGCTACTTGGGTGGAGGGGTGTGCTACTCGCATGCGAGGGAATCGGCGATTTCCTAGTTTTCCCCTCTGTGCCCTCCCACTGGCAATCTACTGGAGATTTCTCTCCCCTAAAAGATCCAGTGAACCCTTAATGTCTTGCCTTTCTTTCCCAGGGATGTGCGGCGCAGTTAGGTGGTCGCCATCTTGGCCAGAAGTCCACTGTCAGTACTTTAAATGAGAGCAATTAAAGCTTGTATGGAAGGAATACCAAAATTTCAAGTGGTCCCACTCCCACTTTTGAATGAAGCCCAGACACCCTTGGGGTAGAATGCATGATTCTCCTCTTTCAGGACAAAATGGGAAATCAGTCATGCCTTTGTCCTTTCTATTCCCAGCTACTAAGGGTCTTAAAGCAAAGACCTCTTTTACCTATCCCACCTCTCTTACTTGGAGCCAATTTTACCTCTTTCTTAAAAATGTTAATGGAAAATTTATATTTGTTGGGAAATATGTCTACATGTGACCAAGGCAGCCATACTTTTGAGGTGATACAAAACCTTACCACCATGAACATGGCCAGGGCATATTCTGAAGGTACTATGGTAAGTCATCACTTGGGACCTGACCAATTGGCTATCCCCTTTACAATTGCATATTGCCAGAATGCCCTGAGTCAACCTTAATTATTCAAGTTATCTTCTAAGAAAAGAAACAATATTGTGAGTTCAGTATTTCACTTTTATCCCCAACAATATAGCTCCTGGCAGTACAATTACTAAAGCTCTTTTTGAGACTAGCTGGCTACTAAACTGGCCAAGAATTAAGAAATAGATGACAATGGTTTATAATGACCTCAGTCCTAACCTCTCTTATTATAGTTGTAAGAGTTATTATCACAATTAAATGATACACAATTCTGTATGTTCATGGACTGATTCAAAGACTAATAAAAATAGCCATAACTAAGCAAATCCCAATATCCTACAAAATAAATTATTGCTATTGAAGATCTCAGAAACAAAATTTTAAAATGTGGACAAAATTTTTAAAAAGATTAAAAATATATAACAAAAGAAGAGGGAATTGTAAAGAATATGAGAAACAAAGAAATTCTGTCTTCTCTGTCAAAGATACAGAAACTCAGTTCTGAAAGGCCACCATTCTGTGAGAAGCCCCCCAGAGTAAGGCATTCTTGACAACAAGAGAGCCAAAACTATTCTTAGAAGCAAAGTTTCTATTTTTGCACCTGGAAAAGGATCCCTAAATCTTCCCTTCCTTTCCCCTGCATGTTTTTATATTTTAGCGATTCATGTAAGATTGTGAGGTCAAACACTGACTCAGAGTAATTCCCAAGATACTACCTGTGTTATGGAATATAAAAAGGCCAGCAATCTGCCTGTGGATGTGCTTGATGCCCAAACACTTTGTGGATGCACACCCTTCTGCAGAAGTAAACATTGCCTTGTCAATGTACTTTGGATTGTGTGGTCATTTTCAAAGTCTGGATTCATTTCTAACCATCTGAAACCCTTTTGCACAGCATCCTGCATCAAAAAGAGCCACAGGGCTGGAGAGATAGCTTAGTGGTTAAGGAGCTTGCTGCAAAGCCTAAGGACCCATGTTCAACTCTCCAGATCACAAGTTAGCCAGATGCACAAAGTTGAGGCAAGCACAAGACACAAGGTCGCACATGCCCACAAGGTGGCACAAGTGTCTGGAGTTCGATTTCAGTCACTGAGGCCCTGGAATGCCAATTCTCTCTCTCTCTCAAAAAATAAAATAAAATAAAATAAAAATAAAACAGCCACAAATGCTTGTGCATGAAACTGTGCTATTTGTCTCTAAGGGAACAGTCAGGAAAATACTCTTGCTCAGGATGTATAGCATGTAGGGCAGAGTCTAGGCTACAACCTGGAACTCCATATTCTTTTTTTAAATTTATTTTTGTTTATTTTTATTTATTTATTTGAGAGTGACAGACAGAGAGAGAAAGAGGGAGAGAGAGAGAATGGGTGCGCCAGGGCCTCCAGACATTGCAAACGAACTCCAGATGCATGTGCCCCCTTGTGCATCTGGCTAACATGGGTCCTGGAGAATTGAGCCTTGAACCGAGGTCCTTAGGCTTCACATGCAAGTGCTTAACCACTAAGCCATCTCTCCAGCCCTGAAACTCCATATTCTTAATTTCCCTTCTGCTTGTGTGGTCCTTTTCTCTGGAGTTCCTAGTCCTTTGGGCCTAAAGCCCATCATATTAGAAAGAAAACCCAGGTTCCCCTCCCTGCCTGCAGATGCCTGCAGTATTTGTTCACTTTCTAGGTGCCTTTAGTGAGGAAGACAGCAGTGAGTGGGAGGGAGGCTGACCATAGCTTCCAAGGAGAGCTGAAAGGAAGACAGGTGTCAACCAGCAGTGCAGGCTGGCTCTGAGACACATAGGGCTGGACTAGATGTAGCATGCGGCTTAATTGTTCTGAGCCTTTGTGCTTTTTGCTTTTAAAATGGAGCTATTAGTTGGGCGTGGTGGTGCATGCCTTTAATCCCAGCCCTCGGGAGGCAGAGGTAGGAGGATCACCATGAGTTCGAGGCCACCCTGAGACTACTTAGTGAATTCCAGGTCATCCTGAGCTAGAGTGAGACCCTACCTTGAAAAAAAAAATGGAGCTATTGAAAAGCGCCTACTTCCTATAGCTGCTGTGAGGATTAAATTGGAAAGCATACTCACTTAGCACCATGTACATATAAGCAGACAATTTTTACCACTTACTGTCATTAAATGTGGATGAAGAGAACATAGACTGTGTCTCGCTAAACAGATGTCTCAAAAACTACTCCACTTAAGCAAACAAGTGTATCACAGATTTTGGCTGGACTTGGGGTGCAAACCAAGAGACCTTGTGAATAAATTCAGCAGACATGGTGGGCATAGGTAGGCTGAACCTTGAAGTCTGAAGTTAGGCAGAGTAAAGTGGTCTCAGTCCTATGAATGAAGAAAATTCTAAGAAATGATCTTTATTGAATCCTGTAGTAAACATGGGTGGCTTCATAGTGGGATATCAAGGGCACAACAGGAGCCACAAAAGCTTATAGCTATATTTTAAAGGTTTAAGGCTTCAAATAAAGTCCTGTTATGAAAAATACAATAGTCAGAGCCAAGGATTTAAAGGTTGTCTTAGAAGCACCTCTGCTGGCCCATCTGTCCAGTCCCATCCCACCTTGCATTTGGGTGCTCTTGGCTGTGGAGCAGAGACTCTTCTGTCAGAGATAAGTCATGGGGCCTGGTGGAGTGAGGCTGTTCACAACGCTGACTGGGGGCCTGGGAAGAAGAGATAGCACTTCAGTCTATGAGCATAAGCAGAATCTCAGGGCTTCTGACCAGAGTACTGGGCCAGCCCAAGAGAGCAAGGCCCCAGGGTTTTTGTTTGTATGATGTGCACAAGTGAATGCGGTTGCTTGTGTGGCATGGCGTGGCATTGTGCATATGGCATGAGTGTATGCATTTGTGATGGTCCTGTGGGGCCCACTCAGCTCCACAGAGCCAGGTAACAGGAAGGCTTTCTGCTTTCACAAGTGTGTTTTGTTGCTCCCATGGTCTCTCACCTTCCTGCTGGCCCCAGATGGTGGCTTACATGCCTGGGAAAGTGCAGACGCCAAGGCAGCAATGGCTCTGTTAAGCTCTGCCTGGAAGCTCAGGGGAGAGATGCTAGTGGAACAGCCTGGAGAAGAAGGAGACAGAACAGAGAGACCCTGACACAGTTACTTCAGCCAAGTATAGATGCCCCATTTACATCCCTCATTCCTGGGTTTCAAGCTTGTGCGTTGATCACATGCCTCTGACCTTCTCATTCATTTTTTCTCTTGTGCTACAGCCTAGTCTCTACTTCTCTATTGCTGTGAAGACCACTGCCCTGGACTGTATCATGTGGTTAGATCCTTGGTCACATGTAGTGGAGCTTCATGTATGGATGCTTTAATATACACAATCTCTTCCCTTCCTGTACATCTCATTCTGTTTCTTTCTTGTATTAACTATAAAATGTTCACAGATATGCTTGTCTTTTAAGTAAACATGGTTTTGGTTTCTTCTGCTTCCTCTACCTTCTCTCTCCTCCAAGTGTGCTCACCATGCTCCCTGGTTGCAGCCTTATGTGTCCCCACACTTGATGTCACCACATCCTATGTAGCAGGAAGAGTGGAATTCCACCCAGGGAGGTTTTCCTTCCCCCAAAGAGTGGAATTATTGCCTTTTTCCTGCTTGATGGAATTTAGTGTCCTGTTGTTTTGTAGGGTGGGGGAGGGTTCTTCACCAAGGTATGACTGGAGTTTCCTGCCTTGCAATTGGTAATGGCCCACAATGGAGGTCGAGCTTCACCTATCCTACAAATGCAATCCTTTCAGTAAGCACTGAGAAGGGTTGGCGAGAGTCATTAAGACAGAGTTTTACAGATTGTCTCGGGCAGCTTTCATAGAAAGAGGCTTTCTTGGTACTTCTCATGACCAATGGTCAGTGGTGCTAGTCCAGGAATACATTAACCAGTACAAGGGGACTTGGTGTGTAGAGAAGGTCATGGAAGCATCAACTCCCACTGTATGTGCTGGTCTGGATTTCTGATGTATGTCTAACCCAATTCTCAATCCCCTCCTCAGGGGCAGGATCTACAGGGACTGGGGCCAGGAAAAATGTGACTCAAGAACAAAGTCATAGAAAAAGTGACACAAGTGCAGGGATCTTAGCCCCAAAGTCATTTTCAAGGGACCCACCCCTTTCTGGTGGGCGATATTCAGAAAAACAGAGGAGTGAGCTAGCTGCTAGCCTGGTCAGCTTGTCTCTTCAGAAGGGATGGGAGCTTCTGGGAAGGCTGTGCCCATGGGACAGGAGTAGGGCTAAGGGAGATGGGAAATGTGTGTAGGATGTAAGCAGAGAGTAGGCTCTAGCCTGACCCTGGGTTGGTCTTTTGGCATCTTCAAACTTTAGCTTTCTCCATTGTGGATGGAGAGAATTCTCATGTCATTGATATGTGCCCTGTGGCAATTGAATAGACCACATAGGGCAATGGTTGTCTTGTGTTGACAACAGCACCAAGAGGTGTAGAAGACATATCCCAAAGAACCCAGATCTATGTCCTTCCTTGGGCAGGAAGAATGGACTGCTCCCTCCTCTATCAGACACTGACTGTGGAGCTTATCTCTCAGGGCAGCTCCTTAGTCTCACTGTGAGCTCTCAAGACATTGCAGCTATACCTTCTCCTATCTGCATCACCCTATAAATCCATCCTCAGGTTCCCACCCTGGTGTGTCTTCTGTGACCAGCTGCTGAGTACTACACAGGATGACAGAGGTGAGTTGCATACTCAGGCAATGGCAGTTAATTCTGTGACTCCACTTGCTGACCTACCACAACCAGGCCTGCCTCTCACCTGGAGCAAGCTGCCAGTGTTCCTTCTGAGAAGCTGTAGTGTGGCTAGCTCCTAGTTCCTCACTCTGCCTGGTGTCTGTTCCCACACAGGTTTGGGCCTCCACCGCAGAGTGTTTGTCTTGCAATTCCGTTTTGCTGAGGCTCTTCACAAAGTCCTAGAAGAGCATGACTCTGTCACCTCTTAGTAGTGGGGTCCTTCTAGGATCAAGTTACATAAAGAATGGTAGGTGCTCCCTGAATTCTTGTCTAGGAGAGGGACTAACCTGGAGCTTCTGAAGTTGCTGTCCCATGACCTGGTAGAAGGCCAGTGCATCCATCCTGTGCCTGCTTAGCTGAGTTGCCACATGCAGACTCTGGTCCTCAAGCTTATCATAGAGTGTGCGCATGCTGAAGTCCTCCAGGGTTGATACCTGGTGAGGCTCCCCTGTTGAAATAGGCCTTGGAATGAAACTTGGGGTTCAACAGGGGAGAGAATTAGGACCTGCCTGGGCATATACAGAGTTATCTCCCTGGGGAGAAAGAGTAGAAGGAAAACTAGAGAGGGGACCCACCCATAGAAGAAAGCCAGCTGCCTCCCATCACAGGGCAGCACTGTAGAGAAGATGGATGAAGCCTGATGGCAAGGGGAAGGAAGACAAAGGGAAGGTGGCAATAGCCACAGGAGAACTTATTCTGTATGGCTGTGACTACAAAGGACCTTGGGCGTCCCAGGGCATGGGCCCTGCCTCTGTCTCAGCTGCCTGCAAGAGTGTTTGATCTGGTGCTTTGCCTTTCCCTCTTCACCTGAGCTCACACTCTTTCATATGTTCCCAGAGTGGTTTGAATTCACCTCTTCCTAAGGTTGTAGGCTGTACCCTCCAGCCTTACCTGATGCTTTGTCTCTGCCCTTCCCTCTACCTCAGCTCACATTGCTTATTGCGTTCCTGTCGTGTTTTATGTTCACACCTTTGACCCCATTGCTCCACAGACTCATGTCAAGCATTTTTGCCATGGGTGCCCAACCGCACCAAGCACTGTGTTCAATGGGTACTTGTTTGGCAGGAAGTATGACCTAGGAAAGCTTCAGGAAAGGAGAAATTAGGGTGACTCGATCAGGGTTGTGGCCTTCCAGCCTTTGGCCTCAGTGAGCCTCATTTCTCCTTTATTTTTACCCTATTCTTTCAGCCTTCCTTTAATTTATTTAATATTTGTAACCCTAAATGATTTTTAACTTCCTATCATACTACATTATTTTTCCCCTTTTTTGTTCTATGGTTATATAAATGCTATGATATATCAGTTGATTTTATTAAGTGTGTTTCTATATCATTTGGTTAGATATTATTGCTGTGACAGCAGTTTTACTTCCTCCTTAGATGGAAGCTCTCATGATTAGACTGCTTACTAGGAAAATCTGCCTCCCTCCCCAAAGTGAAAGAGACATCCAAACCAACAATTGTACAAATTATAACACAGTTATACAAGAAGCATGAAAAAGCAAGGCAATCCAGGCATGGTGATGCACACCTTTAATCCCAGCACTCTGGAGGCAGAGGTAGGAAGATCGCCATGAGTTCAGTGCTAGCTTGAGACTACAGAGTGAATTCCAGGTCAGCCTGAGCTAGAGGGAGACCCTACCTTGAAAAACGAAAACAAAAACTAAGCAAGGCAACATGACAATTCCAAGGAATCATAACTTCTCAATTATTGAATCAAAAGATGTTATTTAAATGTCAAAGTTCAAACGTCTACCTTTTAAAAAATCAATAACCTCAAAGAGAAAACAAGCTGGTAGATGAAGTAAGGAAATCAATTCAGGATCTGGATATGGAAGTCAGTAATGTAGAAAATATAGTCATAAAAATGAATGAAAAATACCTTAAAGAAATTAAGATCTTAAAGATAAATCAAACAATTGTTAGAAGTAAAATTAAAAAATTAAAAACCACCCAACCAAAGAAAGTGTCACAAGTAGACTGGATCAAAATAGAACAAATATCAGAGATGGAAGACAAAGTTGAGGAAATACTACATTCAAACATCAATCAAGCTATAAAAGAAAGCACCAACTTATGTACAAAGACAAATACATGGGAATAACATCAGGCCTCTCAGAAGAAACCCTAAAAGCCAAGAAATCATGAAGTGACATGTTACAAGTCCTAAATGTAAATAATCAACAGCAAAATTTTGAAATCCAATATTGCAGAAGACACTTAAAAGAATCTTATACACATAGAACAAAGAAAGACAGATTCAACCATGAGAACACAGGAAAGAGTGAATTTAAGGAGAAGAATAGATCAAGAAGGAGAAGAAGGAAAGAATCATCATGTCTGGCTCAACAAGCCAGCAAACCTTGAACACAAATAGAGGAGGAGGAAGAGAAGAAAAAATAATGATGAGTAAACCAGGGAGACAACCAACAAAATTATATGCATCAGTAAACCACTCTTAACAATTTTGAATGTAAACTGTTTTAGTTATTAGATTAAAAGATGCAGATTAGTTGATCAGATTAAAACACAAGATCTGTTGTTGTCTACACCAAACACAAGTAACTAGCAAAAATACATACAGACTGAAAATGAAAAGATAAAAGTCAATCTACTAAACATTAAAGCCAAAAACCATCATGAATGGCTACATTTATATCTGATAAAGTAGACTTCAAGCTAACCTTACTCAGAAGAGATAAAGAAAGTCACTACAGATTACTAAAGGGAACAATCTATCAAGATTATCTAAAATTGTAAATGCTTTTACACTAAATATTGGTGTACTCCATTTCACAAACCAAACACTACTGGACATAAACAGGCACAATGGTCCAGATACAATAATATGTGTGACTTCAAGATAATCCAGACAAAATATTAACAAAAAAAAGCTTGTGAGTTAAACTGAACCTGTAGATCCAGGTTCACATGCCTTTAATCCCAGAATTTGGGAAGCTGAGGTAAGAGGATTGCTTATGAGTTCAAGACACCCTGAGCTACAGATTGAGTCAGCCTGAGCTAGAATGAGACCCTGCCTCAACAAAAACAATAAATAAATGAATAAGAATAAACTGCACCATAAATAACCAACAACATCATCATAGTTGGAGACTTCAATACTCCACTATCAGCAATAGATAGATCATCCAAACAGAAAATCAACAGGGAAGTGAGAGAGCTCAACAAAACCATAGAATGATTAGATAGCTGCTCAATTCATAATATCTAAGAGCTGAAATCAACTCAGATGTCCATCATTAGGCAAATGGATAACCAGGATATGGTATATCTACATGATGGAATTCTGCACAGCAGTAAGGAAAAATGACACAATGAAATTTGAAGAAAAATGGTCGAACCTAGAACAGATCTTTCTTAGTAAACTCACACAATCACAGAAAGATAATCATCTCATAGTTTCACTCATCTACGGCTCCTAACCTGTATCTACCCAAGATGCTGACATACCTAATAAGCATCTCAAGGACGGAACAATAGGTAGGTGGGGTGGGAGGGGAGGGTAAGAGTGGGGGTAGGGGACACAAAACTTGACCTAAATGGCAATGGTACCATAAAATTCTACATCCTTAAAGACAGACTAAATGGTTGAACCTTCATCAGGTCCTTAGAGGGAACACCTGAATCACAAGGACCTGGAGAGGGTATGATGAAGACTGACCTTACTCTTCTCCTGTCTCTCTCTCTCTTCTGTCTCTTCTGTCTTTCTCTTTTATATCACCTATCTTTTTCTTCCTTCTTTTCTTTGGTGCTGGCCTGTAACTCCCAGTACCAGCACGTGGGTAACATCCACAGTGAGCTGTTGATCAGAGAGACCTACAAGGTTTCCAAAAAGAAGACAGATTTCTGTCAGAGTACTTGATGACCCACCAAAGTTTAGTGGTTAGCCCCTACTGCTTAAGACACCATATGCTGTTGGTAAGGAACATGGAGTGACATGGCTGGAAGCTGGAAGAGAGTCAGTCCCCAGACAGTTAGCTCATCTACTTCCAGAAAGTGCTACATTAGTGACTGGGGGAAAATGACCAACATTTGTACAAGCAACTTGTAGTCTAAGCTACTCAGCAGCAAACAACCTGATGTGATGCTCACACAAGTGCACACAGCCATGGTGGGAAACCAGCTGCTCTTGATTTGGCTAACTGATCTGCTAAGTGGAACAGAACCCATAGCTGAGCTGCAAAACAAGTCAGAACCAATCTAAAAATGAGCCCACTCTCCATTATCATGCTCACACCAATCGTGGGCTACAAGACGGCCTACACCTATTAAATTCTCTCTAAAATGACAATGGCTATCCCATTTATCTGGCACTAACTTCAGTCTCTGTTGGAGAAGTTGCTTCTCTTTTTCATGGATGCAGATCCTAAGGAGAGAACCAGCTTCAAAAGGGCCCCAGCTGAAACTAAGAATAATTGGGGAAATGAGCAAGAGTGCTGCTTTTTTGGTGAACCTGGTACCAGCACAGGGTGAAGGAGATAGACACAGAGAACACTCTACTCCTACCAAACCAGATATCCACTGAAGCAGACCTAAAATGAACCCAACATGGCTCAGGGAAATTTGCAGAAGAGGGGTGGAAAAAATGTTACAGCCACACGTTGGATCATTATGCACAGAAACATTGCCTCTTACCCATAACTGATGGCTAACTCCACAATGTACAACCCATATTCCCCAATGAGGAGGGTCCCTGTGGAGGGGGGAGGGCAGGGAGGAGGCTAATGATGGTATCAACATGACTGTATACACACTGTGTACATAACTAATAAAGAAAAGAAAGTGAAAAGAAATTTGAAGCTATACAAGTATGTATAAACTGAACAATATGCTGCTGAATAAGCAGTGAGTCACTGAAGAAATCAGAAAGCAAATTTTTTTTTTTTTTGGTTTTTCGAGGTAGGGTCTCACTCTAGCTCAGGCTGACCTGGAATGCACTATGTAGTCTCAGGGTGGCCTCGAACTCACGGTGATCCTCCTACCTCTGGCTCCCTAGGGCTGGGATTAAAGGTGTGCGCCACCATGCCCGGCCCAGAAAGGAAATTTTAAAAATTCCTAAAATCAAATGAAAATTCAAACAAAATTATTGGAAAATTTGGAATGAATTAAATATAACTCTAAGAGGAAAGTTTATAACTATGGCTATGAGTGCTTACATTAAAATCAGAGATCTCAGGTAATAAACTTAATGGTACATCTCAAGCTCCTAGAAAAACAAGAACAAAGTAAACTCAAAATCAGTAATTGGTAAGAAATAATAAAGATCAGGGCAGAGGTAATGAGCTACAGACTAAAAGAAAAACACAAAGAATCAATTAAACAAAATTAGTTCATTAAAAAGACAATCAAGGGCTGTAGCAATGGCTTAGTGGTTAAGCGCTTGCCTGAAAATCCAAAGGACCCAGGTTCTATTTCCTAGGACCCACGTAAGCCAGACGCACAAGGTGGCACATGCATCTGGAATTCATTTTCAGTGGCTGACAGCCCTGGCACACTAATTTTCTCTATCTGCCTCTTTCTATCTCTCTCTCTCAAATAAATAAATATAAATAAAATAAATAAAATAAAGGATCTTTATTAAAAAAGAAAATCAAGACCTTATTGAAAATGCTTTAAGTTTTTCCTTACTTCGTGTGATCTGGGCCTTTGGGTGCATTATAAATAGCCTTTACTATGTTGAAATATAGTCTCTTTACCCCTAGCCCTGTCAGCATTTTAATCATGAAGGAGTATTTTATTTTGTCAAAGGTCTTTTATCTATTGAAATAATCTTTTATCTATTGAAATAATCATGTGAATCTTGTGTTTAAGTTTATTTATGTGGTGAGTCACATTTATCAATTTCCATATGTTGAACCACCCCTGGGATAAAACTTACTTTAATCAAGGTGGATGATGCTTTTGTGTTCTTTTTGTTTGTTTGTTTTGTTTTCTGAGGTAGGGTCTCACTCTAGTCCAGGCTGACCTGGAATTCACTATGTAGTCTCAGGCTGGCCTTGAACTCACAGCGATCCTCCTACCTCTGCCTCCCAAGTTCTGGGATTAAAGGCATGTGCCACCAACCTGGATGTTGTGTTCTTGAATTTGGAGGATTTTATTGAGAGTTTTGCATCTAAGTTCATTAGGGATATTGGGCTATAATTTTCTACTTTTGTTGTTCCTCTATCTGGTTTAGATATTAGAGTAATTCTGGCTTCATAGAAGGAGTTTGGGAGCTGTGGTGGTTTGATTCAAGTACCACTCATAAATGTATATGTGCTGAATGCTAGATCCCCAGCTGGGGGCAATTTGGGAACTGGAGCCTCATGGAGGTGATGTATTGTTGGGGATGGCCTTATGGGTGTTATAGCCAGCTTCCCCTTACCAGAGTTTAGCACATTCTCCTGCAGCTCATGCTATCATTTTCCTCTGCCATCATGGAGCTTCTCCTCAAGTCTATATGAAAAAGTAAATCTTTTCCTCCTACAAGCTGTTTTCTGCCAGAATTGCGAAGTTGACTGCAACAGTTAAACTGGTACCAAGAGTGGGGTTGTTGCTACTAGAAACCTGACTGTGGCTTTGGTCATTTGGAACTGAGATGAGAGAGGAATGTAGAAGGATTTGAAACCTTGGCCTGAGAGATACCTTGAGTTCTGTAAGTACAGCTTGATGGACCATTATGGTCAGAGTTGAAAGATCTGAATGCAGTAAGAACTATGGATTGTGAAGTTTGGCTTATGAGGGAGAGAAAGAGCTTTACCTGGACTGGGCTAGAAAGAGTTTTTGTGAGAGGCTTGCTGTTATGCTCATGTCCTGATAACTTGTGCAGGATTGCATTTCATAGAAATGGACTGATATGAACAGAGGGATATGTCACAGAAAGAAATGAAATCTTTGGACTGAATCTTCTGTCTGTTTAGCTGCAATTGCTTGAGAGATTGCAACCATTGAGATTGGCCCAGCTAATCTGCATTGGAACAAGAAGAATGCAGACTCTTTTGAAGGAGTCTGAAAGCTGAGAGTGACCTGTTCTTCAAAGTCTACTTTATTCTTCCAGGATTAACAAGTTGGTATCCCACCTGGTACTATGGAGTCTAACAAATACAAGAAAGAGAGGGTCATTGAATTTGCAACATGGTTTTGTTTCTTAGAAATTGTCATAGGCAGTGTGAAATAGGCTTCTTGGATTACTTGTGTGGAGGCACAATGGTGCCCTGAGGATGGACCATGAGTTCCAGTAGAAACCTAGTGGAAGATTCCAGGACTATAGAATGGCTGCCAAGGAGAGGTGCTGCACTGGATGAAGTTTTCTGGGACTAGCTGGAGGAGTGGCATTGGAACTCCAGAGACTTGTCATTGGTTAGAATTATCAGACTTGGAGACGGTCACTGGTCAGTGTTGTCACACTTGCAAGTACTGAGTTTGATGTTTGCCCTGTGTGTTTTAAATCTTGTATTTAGTTGCTATGCCCAATGCCATCTTTTACACTGTGAATGTTTATTCTGTGCCATTATGGTTCTTTTGTTGTTGTTGTTGTTTTGTTTTTGCTTTTTGGTGTTACACATCAGTTAAAAGACCTTGGACTATGGGAATGTTTAAAGTTGGATTGAATGCACTGCATTTTATATTATGTATGATTTATGGGGGTGAGGGGCAGAATGTGTTTCTTTGATTCAGGTGTCCCCCATAAATTTGTGTGTTCTGAATGTTAGGTTCCCAGCTAGTCTCAATTTGGGAAATGAAGCCTCCTGAAGGTGATGTATTGTTGAGATGTGCTTATTAGTGTTATAGCCAGCTTCTAGTGTTTGGCATATTCTCCTGCTGCTGTTGTCCACCTGATGTTGGCCAGGAAGTTATGTCCACCCTCTGATCATGCCATCATTTTCCCATGCTGTCATGGAGCTTCCCCTCAAGTCTGTAAGTCAAAATAAACCCTTTCCTCCCAAAAGCTGCTCTTGGTCAGGTGTTTTCTGCCAACAACACAAAGTTGACTACAACAGGAGCCTTTCCTCCTTTTCAATTGTGTGAAATAATTTGAGAAGTGATTTTAGTTCTTGACTGAAAGTTTGCTATAACTCACCAATGAATTCATCTGTGGTGGTTTGATTCAGGTGTTCCCCATAAACTTAGGTGTACTGAATGCTAGGTTCCCAGCTGATGGAGATTTGGGAATTAATGCCTCCTGGAGGGAGTGTACTGTTGGAGCAGGCTTATGAGTGTTATAGCCAGTTTCCCCTTGCCAGTATTTGGCACACTCTCCTTTTGCTATGGTCCACCTTGTGTTGGCCAGGGGGTGATGTCCACCCTCTACTCATGCCATCATTTCCTCTGCCATCATGGAGCTTCTCCATGGAGGGTGTAAGCCAAAATAAACCTCTTTTTTCCCCACAAACTGCTCTTTGTTGGGTGATTTCTATCAGCAATATGAACCTGACTACAACATCATCTGAGCCTGGATATTTTTTTCATTGGGAGATTTTAAATTACTCTTTCAATTTTGTTAAAAGTAATAGTTTGTTTAGTAAGTCTAAATGTTCTGGATTCAGTTTTGGAAGGTGATTGAGTCTCATCTGTTTCTTCCAGGTTTCCCAATTTTGTGGAATACAGGTTTTTAAAATATTCCCTGATGATTCTTCTAATTTTATTGGAGTCAGTTGTGACGTCTCCATTTTCATTTCTTTTTAAGAGCATATTTATTTATTTATTTATTTATTGAGAGAGACAGAGAGAGAGAGAGACAGAGAGAGAGACAGAGAGAGAGAATGGGCATGTCAGGGCCTCTAGCCACTGCAAACACACTCCAGATGCATGTGCCACCTTGTGCACCTGGTTTTACATGAGTACTAGGGAATTAAACTCTGGTTGTTGGGTTTTGCAGGCAAGTAGCTTAACCACTTAGCTATCTCCTAGCGCCTGCATTTTCATTTCTAATCTTGCTGGTTTGGGTCTTTGCTTTTTTCTTTTCATCAAGTTGGCCAGTGGTTTAGCAATCTTGTTTACTTTATTGAAGAATCAGCTCTTCATTTCATCAATTTTTAAAATTGCTTTCTTGGGCTGGAGAGATGGCTTAGCAGTTAAGGAACTTTCCTGTGAAGCCTAAGGACTCATATTCAACTCTCCAGGCCCCACATAAGCCAGATGCACAAAGTGATGCAAGCACAAGGCTGCACATGCTCACAAGATGGTGCATGCGTCTAGAGTTAGATTGCAGTGGCTGGGTGCCCTGGCACACCAATTCTCTCTCTTTCTTTCTCACACATACTCTCTCTCTCTGTCTAATAATAATAATAATAACAATAAATTGTTTTCTTTATTTCAAATTCATTAATTTCTGTTTTGATCTTGATAATTTCTATAGAGGTGCCCATCTCTCACCATTGCTTTTCAACATAGTATTTGAAGTCTTAGCTCAAGCAGTAATACAAGAGAAACAAATAAAAGGGATACAAATTGGTAAGGAAGAACTCATACTGGCTCTATTTTCAGATAACATGATTTTATGTATAAGTGATCCAAAAGGCTCCACCAAAAATCTTCTAAAGGTGATAAATTCTTTGAGTAAAGTGCCAGGATACAAAATCAACACACAAAAGTCACTAGCCTTCCTATACAGCAAAAATAAATATATGTAGAAAGAGATAAAGTGACACTACCCCATTTCCAATAGCCACAAATAAATTAAATGCCTTGGAATACCACTAACCAGGGGAGTTTGCAAAGAAAACATAAAAATACTGAAGAAAGAAATTGAGAACACAAGACAATAGAAAAACTTGTCATGCTCATGGATTGGAAGAATTAATATTGTGAAAAATGGCCATCCTACCAAAAGCATTATACAGATTCAATGCAATTCCAATGAAAATATTATTTGCAGAGATAGAAAAAATAGTCTCAAAATTTATATGGAAAAATAGAAGGCCTTGAATATCCAAAAATATCCTCAACAAAAGAAATATGTCTGGAGGGATCACCCCATACCTGATTTCCAGATATACTACAAAGCCATAGTAACTAAAACAGCATGACACTGGCACAAAAACAGATACATAGATTAATGAAATAGAAAAGCCATCTCTAAATCCAAGCAACTACAGCTACCTGATCTTTGACAAAGGGGCCACAAATACATTGATGAAAAGATTGTATCTTCAACAAATGGTGCTGGATAAATTGGATAACCATATGCATAAAAATTAACATAGATCTACTTCTCTCACCCTGCACAAAAGCAAACTCTAAATGTATTAAGGACCTCAATATAAGACCTGAAACTCTAAAATAACTAGAAGGAAAAATAGAGATAACATTCCAACTATATAGGCATAGGGAAAGACTTCCTGAATAAGACCCAGTAGCCCTGGAAATTAGATCAACACTCAACCACTGGGACCTCATGAAACTAAAAAGCTACCATACAGACAAGCAAACCATCAACAGAGGTAATAGACATCCCACAGAATGGGAGAAAACCTTTACCAACTATACCTCCAACAAAGGTCTAATATCTAGGACCTACAAAGAACTCAAAGCACTAAACAATAAGAAAAAATGGTGTACAGAATTGAACAGAAAATTCTCAAATGAATAAATAAAAATGGCCATTACACATTTAACAAATATGTTCACCATTTTAGTCATCAAAGAAATGGAAATAAAAACAACTCTGGGATTTCCTCTCACTCCAGTCAGGATAGCATTCATCAGAAAAAGCAAATGACAACAAATGCTGGCAAGGTTGTGGGGAAAGAGGAACCCTTACCCCCTCCTAATGGGAGTGAAAACTTGTACAACCACTGTGGAAATCAGTATTGAGACTCCTAAAAATTTGAAAATAAATCAACTATTTGATCCAGCTATAGTACTTTTTGGCATATACCCTAAAGACTCCACTCTTTACTACAGATCTCTGCCCAGCTATGTTTGCTTCTGCTCTATTCACAATAGCTAGAAACTGGTATCAGCCTACATGCCCATCAACTGATGAATGGATAATGAAGATGTGGTACATATACACAATGGAATTCTACTCAGTGGAAAGAAAACCTGAATTTTGCAAGAGATTGGATGGAGTTTAAAAAAAAATCATTCTAAGTAAGGTCACACAGGCACAGAAAAACAAATACTGCTTATACTCTCTCATCTGCAGTTCCTAACTGGGTTCAATTGGAGATGAGTGCAAGAGGTGGTGAGCACGCAGGAATATGAACATAAAACTAGAATGAGACCAAGAGAGAGAAGGAATAAGGAGAGGGGAGAAGAGGAGTTATTTTACAGGTTAGGGGAGAGGTAGAATATTGGGGGGCATAGAAGGGTAGAGGGTAGGGAGGATGAGGGGGAAATTACAGAAAAGTTAAGACAACATGAATCAGTTCCATAGAAACCCTCATTCTGGTTAGCATTCTGGCTAGCCCAGTTCCAGGGCGATAGTGACAGATCAAAACCTATCAAAACATAAACACAGAGGCTACAGAGAACTCAACACCACATCAGACTACCAACAGGCCTGCCATGGCTCAGAGAACATTGCAGAAGAGGGGGTGGAAAGATTGTAAGAGCCACAGAGTGGATAGAAATACTGAGGCATGGTTCCCATCCTCTCAACCGTACTGGAACTGACTGTGGTCTTAATGACCCCACAGTAAATACCACAACCCCATTAAGGAGGGCCCCCAGAGTAATGGGAGCTAGGGGAAGGGGATAAAAGAGGATGCAACAAACATAAATATATCTATAATGAGCAATAAGATTGAAGCAGTGTTGCAGTCAGGTTCACATTGCTGGTAGAAATCACCCAGCCAAGAGCAGCTTGTGGAGAAAAAAGAGGTTTATTTTGGCTTAAAGGTGTGAGGGGAAGCTCCATGATGGCAGGGGAAAATGATGGCATGGCAACATCAGGTGGACAATACCAACAGAAGAGTATGCTGAACACTGGCAAGGGGCCACTAGCTGTAATACCTATAAGCCCACCCCCAACAATACACTGCCTCCAGGAGACATTAATTCCCAAATCTCCACCAGCTGGGAACTTAGCATTCAGAACACCTAAGTTTATGGGGAACACCTGAATCAAACCACCACAAGCAGTAATACAGCCTCCCAACAAAGAAAGCTCAAGACCAGACAGATTCCCTTTTACATTAGCCCAGACCTTTAAAGAACTAACAGTAATGTTCTTCAAGCTCTCCTGTAAAATAGACAGGCAAAGAAGCTACCATTTCCTTGATACCAAAACCAAATAAAGGCACAGCAAAAAGGAAACTATTGGGAGCTGGGAGGGTGGCTCAAAAGGTAAGAATGCTTGTTGCATAAGCATGTAGACCCCAGCATCCACATAAAAAGATGGCATGGCTGTGCATACGTATAATTTCAGCACTTATGTACATGCACATTGTACACATGTGTGCTCAGACATACACCAAAAAACTGTATTTTTCTATAAAAACTGACAAAAAATCTCAACAAAATACTAGCAAACCAAATTTGAGATCAAATTGAGAAGATTATATAATACACAGTAGATTAGCATGGCCCCTGTACAGCGATGACATGCAAATTTGTGAAGTGCTCCATAGTTTGCAGAAAAGAACCTAAGTTGGGGGAAAGGGAAAAGGGGAAAGGGGGAAGGGGAGAAAGGAAAGAATTAGTATCAATACATCATAATGAAACCTAATTCTTTGTAAGCAACTTAAAAATTAGTAAGCTAGTAAAATACTTAATAGACAACAAAGAAGAGATCATACATCATGACCAAGTTGGTTTCATTCCATGAACACAAAGATAGTTCAACATATGCAAATCAATAAGTGAAAATGCAGCACAAAAATCACATGATCATCTCAATAGATGTAGAAAATACTATTAACAAAGTTCATTAATAATAAGAATTCTTAAAAGCCAGGCATGGTGGTGCATGTCTTTAATCCCAGCACTTGGGAGGTAGAAGTAGGAGGATCGCCATGAGTTTGAGGTCACCCTGAGACTACCAGGTCAGCCTGGGCTAGAGTGAAACTCTACCTCAAAAAAAATTTTAAGAATTCTTGGTCTGGAGAGATGGCTTAGTAGCGAAGGCACTTACCTGTGAAGCCTAATAACTCGTACTCAAATCTCCAGGTCCCACGTATAACCAGACGCGCAGTGACGCAAAGTGTGCAATGTCACACCTGCGCCACAAGGGAGCACATATGTCTGGAGTTTGTTCACAGTGACTGAAGACCCTGCCATGCCCATTCTCTCCTTCTCTCTCTCTTTCTTTCTCTCTCTGTCTCTCTTTCTGCCTTTTTATCTCTCTCTCAAAAATAGTAAGAATTCTGATGAAATTAGCAACTATATATGACAATCCTAAATTTCACATGTAAACACAAAAGATCTTAAATTGTCAAATCAATCCTAAGAAAAACAGCAATTTTAGAGGTATCAAAATATATGATTTAGGGCTGGAGAGATGGCTTAGTGGTTAAGTGCTTGCCTGTGAAGCCTAAGGACCCCAGTTCGAGGGTCGATTCCCCAGGACCCACGTTAGCCAGATGCACAAGGGAGCACACGTGTCTGGAGTTTGTTTGCAGTGGCTGGAAGCCCTGGTGGGTCCATTCTCTCTCTCTCTCTCTCTCCCTCACTCCCTCCTTCTCTCTGTCACTCTCAAATAAATAAAAATAAACAAATATACATACATACATATATATATATATGGTTTAATTTTTAAAGATTATATTACAAAGATGGGCTAAACACACCTTTATCCCCAACACTAGAGAGGTAGTGGTAGAAGGATCACTGTGAGTTCAAGGCCAGCCTGGGACTACAGAGTGAAGTCCAGGTCAGCCTGTAATATATATATTACAGAGCCAGAGCCATAGTAACAAAAGCAGCATAGCACTGGCACAAAACAGACATGTACATGGAATAGAACAGAGGATGTAGAAATAAACCCATGCAGCTACATATATCTTGTGTTTTTTCTCACATGTGGAATTATATTTATATATATGTATACATATATATGACATAAAACAGAAAAGAAACTATGTGGCAAGAAACTATACCAGTGGGAGGGGAGCAGAATAATGAGGGACAAATACGAGCAAAAAAACAATGGTATGAAAATGTCACAATAAAACAAATTATCTTGTCTTTTTTTTTTTTTTTATTCGAGGTAGGGTCCCACTCTAGCCCAGGCTGACATGGAATTCACTATGGAGTCTCAGGGTGGCCTTGAACTCACAGCGATCCTCCTAACTCTGCCTCCCGAGTGCTGGGATTAAAGGCATGCACCACCACACCTGGCTCTTTATCTTGTCTTTTAACTAAAATTAATTATATATATATATATATATATATATATATATATATATATATGACAAGAGAGACATTTAAAAGAGTTAATATTTTATGTTGTCTGACACAAATATATAAAGATGTAGTTTTGTGATAATAACTGAAAAATTGGTAATGGAGAGGTTGCATTAACTGAATGCCAGACTGCAGTTTTACAACTTTTAAATGGTTAAAGGTAATTCCTATAATATCCATAAAGAAAACTAGCTAGAAAAATATGCAAAAAGAAATTGGAAAATAAGCATTTAATTATAAAAAATTAAATAAACACATAATTAGACAATGATCTAGGAAATAAGGGACCACAAAGTTGAAAGGCGTGCTGAAAATGACAAAGCCCTTCCTTGTGAGTAATCATTTTAAATACAAATGTATTAACTTTTCCCATTAGAAGAGAGAGATTGGCAGAATGCATAAAACACACCTGTGATCCAGCTCAATGTGACCTATAGAGAGTCATTTTATATTCAAAGACACAAATAAGTTGAGAGTGAAAGAATAGAAAAAGATATTCCATACAGACACTAACCAAAACTGAGCGGAGCTATCTACATTAATACCAGAGATAGTAGGCTTTAACTTTACAGGAGACAGAAAACTACATCATACATTAATAAAAGGGTCAATACATCAAGAAGATATAACAATGATAAATATGCCCGTACACATAATCAAGTATGGAGCAGAACTGACATAGCTGAAGAAGAAATATACAGTTTTGTGCTAATGGTTGGAGATTTCCGTAGTCCATTTCCAGTAATGGACCAGACCAGTCAGGAGATAATATAGAGAACACTTATCAATGGGGTCCAACAGATGCATATGTAACATTACCCAAGAATAATCTTATATATCCATTCCTCTTAAAATGTCTTCAGTACATCTTTCACAACAAACTATATGTTAGGCCACAAATTAGGTCTCAATAATTTCAAAGGACAGTTGTCACAGGAAGTATCTTTTCTGACCACAGTGAGATGAAGACAGAAATCACACATAGAAGGAATCTACAACCTCCCAAAACTGTGGTAATTAAACAGTATACACCTAACCAATATATCAGAGAAGCTAGGAATTGAACCAAAAACCATCCACCAAACCTTTTAAGACTCAGAGAATAACGTGCTCGAGGAGAAATTGTAGGTATAAATTCTTATAACAATAAGTACCTCTAAAAGCAGCCTAGCTTTACAACTTAAGATACTAGAAAAAAAGAACAAACATCAACTAGCATAAATAAGAAAATAAAGGTTAGATTCGAGATAAATAAAATAAAGAGCAAAACAGCAATAGAGAAATTAAACTAAATCAAAAAAGTATGTTTTTGAGAGAGAGGGAAAGATACAGAAAAAGGCAGGTAGAGAGAGAGAGAGTGAGAATGGGTGTGCCAGGGCCTCCAGCTACTGCAAACGAACTCCAGACGCATGCGCCCCCTTGTGCATCTGGCTTACATGGGTCCTGGGGACTCGAACCTGGCTCCTTTGGCTTTGCAGGCTAGTTCCTTAACCACTAAGCAATCTCTCTAGCCCAAAAGTTGTTTTTCTTTTTTGTTGTGTTTTTTTTTTAAATGATGAGCACAATTTATAAACTCCTAGGTAGATGGACTCAGAAATGAAGAAGATGGTGTTGCCATTAGTTTTTCAGAAAACAAAAGGATTGTAAGAGTACTACAAATAATTGTCAATAACTTATACAACTGAGGTAAAATAGATACATTAATAGAGTACAAAATCTTACAAGACTGACTCCTGATAAAACAGAAAGTTTGAACAGACTTAAAACCAGTAAGAAGACCAAGAGTCTAGAAAGAAACATTCCATGTACAAGGGATTGTGTTCAATTCCCAACACTTAAAACAACAAAAAAAATCCCCCTCTCTGGCTTGTCTGTGAGCAACATCTTTGTCTGAGTTATCTTTCTATGTTTGATAGTACCTGTCTATAAATATCTCTTGAACAAAAAAAGACTAGAAAGAAATTTTAAAGGCACTACATAGGAGAAGATTTTTTTCAAATCATATGTGTAACAATGGATTAACATCCAGAATATATAGAGAAATCCTAAAACTTAAACAAAAAGCAAAATACTAGACTAGATATTTATTCAGGGGAATCATATAGCTAGCAAACAAGCACCTGGAGAAATGTCCACCTTTACTCATTAGGGAAAGGCATATGAAAGCACCAAGACACCTGAAACACATTAGGATGGTTTCTTATCAACAAAACCAGAAAATAGTGTCTTGCCAAGGAGCACCAGGAACTCCAAGCAGGGGCAAGGCTCCCTATGCCCATCTCTTTCCTCCCCCTGGCTCTCCACTCACAAGCTCTATTCAACATTGGTACCAAGGGCTGTGATAGAGAAGGATATCCCTGGATGGTGAAATTAGGAATTTCCTGGACTGTACTGAGCTCTAAGAAGATCTGATTGACATATGGTGTATACTAAGGAGAGTTGTCCTCATTTCTGCCCATAAGGTGAGCCAGGAAAAGTTGGAGAGTGTCCTTGGCTGTGGACAAATTGACGATAGTAACTGAAGAGTCTTGCCTCACTCTCTCCACACTACACTACTTTGAAGACTCACTTTTCTTGGCCTCAGTTTCTCCGTCTACAAAATGGGGACAAGACTCAGAAGCACCCACTTCATGTGAGGCTCATATGGATGCATGAAATGTCTTATGATTCACTGGTACTTGGAGGTACATAGGCATTTCTACCCAGAGGGTTTACCTGGTGAAGGTGTGGAGAAGGCAGATAGAGAGGAAGGTGTTTGCTACAACCCAGTACAATACCTGCATGCCGAATCATGTCCTTCTCCTTGGAATCAGCTCCTTCTCCAGATTCCCAAGGACTAAGGTCTTCATGGAACAGGAAACTGGAAGGAGGAGCTATCATCAGCATGCAGACACACACATATGGTGGAGCCATCTCACAAGCAAACTCTGGAAAGTACCCTGTCCAGGGCCAGGGCAGAGCTTCATTCATAGTGCTTGGCTCAAGGTAGGAGCCAGTGGTGCTTGCAGCAGCCCCTGGGTAGAACAGAGCTGGGACAGGGTTATAGAAGAAAGACTCACTTGTCTCTGAGGAGCACATATTCAGCAGGAGATGGAGGTTGCCCCAGGCTTCTCCACTGAGACCTCCAAGCCTTGGTGGGGCAGACCTGGGGCATGGGTGGTCTGAGCAGGAGGCCCAGACCTGTGAACAGGGCCGTCACCAAACCAGCAGTCATCAGCACTCCTAAGAGGTAGGAAGAAGAGGAGGTGGGCTTTGTTATGAACCTTTAACCTCCCTAGGCTCAGCAGTGACAGGGCAATATCCTGGCCTACTGCACAATCTGAGTTTCTCCTGATTCAAGGCCAAGACCAGACAGCTCAGATTAAATTGTGATGGATGGGAGCAAGTGGAAAGGATGGTGGGAACCCCACAACAAAAAGCTCTTGTGGTATTTCTTCTAGCCTGAGACTCCAATCAGAGTCCCTTGGGTTGCCCCCAAGATTGAGGGGGTCAGGGAGTAAAGGAGAGAGGTTGAGAAAGACTACCCCAAATGGAGAAAATTCAGATTTATTTGCCTGCAAATGACATTCTTGTTAAGGTAGTCCCCCACCTGTCATATTTGGGGCCACATCCAGAGCTGTAGAAGGGCTGATTCATAATTTACCCTGCTGGAAAGCAGCACTCCAGACCCTGAGCCCTGGGTGCCAACTTAATCAGTACCTGTGATTACTGTCCAGTCTGGGCCCAGGGTCAGTTGTCTATGCCTGATGACACCAAGCCTACCAAGTTGATATGGGGAAGAAGGCTGCACAGGGGCTAGGCTAGGGCCACATGCTGCCCTCTCTTCCTTCACCAGCACCACTGCAATGTTCTCGGGCTCTCCATTGTCTTGAAACACGTATGTGCCTGGGTCTAAGAACTGGTGGGCAAACCTGGGAGAAAAAGAGCCAGAATGTGGAGCTAGCATTGATGAGATGCTCAAACCAGGCTGTGTTTTCTTGGCCTATTGAAAGGACTTTGGCACATAGGAATTACCTATACTAAGTACCCCTTCCTACAAACAGGCCCTACCCACATGGGCAGAGAAGACATCCCCCTCCCCAACAACTGCACAACTCTGCCCCTGAGCGTCCCCTCCGCCACCCAGAGTTTCTCTAGCCTGGCCTTCCATATGAGCTTCGACTCTGTTTCTCCTATTTGCCTATCACAAAAGGAAGTTGTGACCTCTGTAGGAGGTCAGCAACACCCCTAGCCCCCAGCTCTCAGGCAACCCAGCTGTGTTACCTTGAGAAGTTGAGATTCGTCTCCAGCACTAGATGGCTGAGTCTCCTGAAGGCCCCAGAGTCCCAGTGGGGGTTGCTGTTGAGCAGATGCTGCCTCTGGTACATGGGGTAGTGACTGGCTGAACGGTCTGAGGGATGTAAGTGTGCCTCGGCTAGTGTTCAAATACCATTCCAGGCCCAGCTCTGGCCAGCTCAGATGCAGGAGCTCTGCACACAGGCCTTAGGTAAGTGGGCTGAACTGAGATGAGTATTTGATGAAATGACCCACTTCAGATAGTGCATTATTAGTCTTAATGCCAAGCAAGTCCTTCTTCTCTCTGCCCACAGAGAGTCTTAACAGAGTTGAATG
This sequence comes from Dipus sagitta, assembly GCA_036346955.1. Taxonomy (NCBI): domain Eukaryota; kingdom Metazoa; phylum Chordata; class Mammalia; order Rodentia; family Dipodidae; genus Dipus; species Dipus sagitta. The sequence goes on from CM070772.1 coordinate 70,765,777, forward strand.
ATCTGAGCAGGGTCACCAAGCCCTGATGGCCTTTGTGATAAGCATAGCCAGTGTCCTGGCACACTAGGTGGATACTTATCACAGTGCAGTAAGCATACAGTAGACACACACTCACCATGTGTTATAGGGTAGATGGATAACAGGACAGCTAAGGAATGAGTCAGGGCCCTACAGAAGCACAAGTGGTTCCACTTAAGATGGACCTCCTGGTGTGAAGGATGCATGACAATGTTCACTTCACAGATCCCAACAGCAAGTCTTATGGTGGGTGGGTTACCCAGGTTGCAGTGAATTGTTGGAGACCAGGGTACAGCATCTAACTCAGAGTTTATTTTTCAGGTGCATTTTCCTCTCACCCACACCACCTTTCATATCCAGGGCTCCTGACTCTTGCCCTATATCTTTCATGACTTAAGTGGAACAGCCCCCTTATGCCCGTCCCTGCTTCAGACAGCCTAGTTGTCTGGGTGGGACAGATGGGACAACAGGCTACATTATTGTGTGGGGACAGAGAGGGATATCTGTTTACCCCACCAAGGTGCCCTGGGGAAAGGCCATCCCTAGCTAAGGTTTACTCAACAGTCTTCAGTGAATAGAATGTAGATGGGAAGGTGGAAGTGATGATGCCAGGACCAGGAGGGAACCCAAGCATGCTCATCCATCAGCAAAGAGCTGCCCATGCAGAAGGAATTAGGCCTGCTCTGTGGGGCCTCCTGGAGGCTGCGGGGAGTGAATCTGTGAGGGTTAATATTGATTGTCAACTTGACAGGAACTAGAATTGCCTAAGAGATGAACCTCTGGACATGTCTGTGAGGGAGCTTAGATTAACTGAGTTTAGATAAAGTAGATTAATTGAGGTAGGAAGGCCTAACTGCAAGCAGTGCCAGTTCATTGATTGGTGTCCTAGACTGGAAAAAAGCATAGAAAAGCTAAGCACCAGCATTCCTCACTCTCTGTTTTCTCACTATGGGTACAATGTGACCAGATGCTTCCCATTCCTGCTAGCCATGCTTTCCCTATGATGAATTATAAGCCAAAACAAACCCTTCTTCCCATCAGTTGCTTCTGACCTGGTAGTTGGTCACAACAATGAGAAAAGTAATACAGGGTCCCAAGGAGAAAACAAGCTTTTGTTCATTTGAAGGAAGGTGTCCCTTATCAACCAATGTGTCCCAGAAGGAGGGGCTGCATGGATCTTGGAAGTAGCTCTATAGGGCTTCAGGCCTAGCAAGATCTCTGTGCTAATTCAGATATGGTCAGTTGGAGAACTAGGGCCCTGGGACATGGTGTAGCATAGCAACCCTAAGGCCCAGAGATCTTTCAGGCCCCTGGGCTACAGTGGGGATTAGCAGAATGTTGGAGCTAAGACATCTACTTCACTTTTAGCTTTAATAAGTAAGGAAACTGAGCTTAAAGATACAGTGAGCCAATGTGTTGAGAGCTAACAAAAAAGAGGCCTGTGATTTTTTTTCACTGCAAGGATGTAGTCTCTATGTGAGATTACCAATATGGGCAGAGGATTTGAGAGAGCCGAGACCAGGAGGGACCAAGTGCCAGCTCCCCAAGCAACACTTACTGTGGGAATGAAGATGGATCTGGAAGAGGATCATGTCTCCACTGCTAGGCAGACCACCGGATTTGGAATATAGAGATAAATATCAGGGTGCTTGAGACCTGCTGTCCTATCGTGCCTCTGCAGCCAGGGTCCAGATGAAGGTGTTCCTGGAATGGTTGGGGAAGGCACACTGGAGATCCGGGTCTAGATGGAAGGCACATTCTTACCCATAAGCTCCACTTGTCTCCCTCCCTAGAAGAGCAAGCCCAACCCTGGAGACTTCTCCATGCAAATGTCTCTCTCCTCAGGGCTTTCAGGGGTCTTTACCACACTCTCACTCTCCAAAGCCTGGACACAACAGAAGTTTTTGAGAGGCCGTAGATGAGCAATACTGAGTCTCTGCTGTCCTTCCTAAAAGAACATAGCCATACTCTGCTCCCTTCCTATGCTCTGTCTGGGAAAGCTAGCAAGGTGCCCCTCCTCAGCTTACCTTGGAGCAAGGGCCAAAGCATGTCTGCTCTGGAGATGATGAAGCCGAAGGTGCCATGGGAGCTAAACTGGACCAGATGGACCCTGGCACTTCCTGAGAATTGCAGGTCTGGTCCCAGAGTACCCAAGATCTCCTAAGAAGATGCAGCATCAGATGTCAGGGGAGGAAAGGGGTGGCAGAGAAAGACATGGGAAGCTAACACCCAGCCCAGGGGATGCTCAGGACTGGTGATTTGGTCTCCATTTCTCTCATGTTATCTCGATCCTCACTGACAGTTGCCCAGGTGGCTTCCAAGTCCTGCCCTGTGCCCAGAGTCTGGTCCTCACAGACTTGACCATTTGTGTGACTATACTGAGTGTTCTCTGCTGTCTAGATTTACCTCATGTTCTACACTGATAATGCTGACAAGTGATGCCAGGGTCCCTTCTGATATTCAGACTGGATTCTGGACACCGATGTAAGCATATGACATGCTCCCTCCATTATGCCTTCCTTTAGCCCACAAAGTGAAAAGGCCCTTGGATAGCAAACCCAGGCAGAAAAGACCATTATCAGATGTGCTTTTCTCTCTAATGCACTGGTTCCTTATACTTGGTGTCTGATTTCTCTGAAGCCTCAGAAGCTGAGTGGCTCCATCTCCCTGTCCCTAATGGGCAGATGGCTACCCTCCCAAGCCAGCCCTCCCTTAAAGGGGCTCACCTTCTGGATGCTGTCCCCAGCCTCATTCTTCATGCTGAGGATCAGCTTCCTTCCTGGGCCCCAGGACAAAGAGAGCAGAGGGGCTTTGGCCAGACACTGAGTGTCACAGAGCTCTTCTGCTGAGACATACCTCCAGCACTGGCAGCTGCAGAAAAGAGGGCAGGAGACTACCCCAGTGAGCAAAGAGTAACTGCCCTAGCCTCTAATGTCTCTCAGACAACACAGGCCCCTGGGGAACTTGGATTCTCAGCCTCTCCCAAACGAAAGTGAACTAAACTGTCAGCTTTCTTGAGAGGCACTGCACTAGAAATGGAGGTCAGTGACAACACCACGTACTGCAGGCTTTGTCCTGCCATATCATTCTCAGCAGACAGGCCTTCTCCCATAAAGAGGTAATGAACAGGATGATGTACCAGAAATACTGTTTTGGATGTCCTGCTGAGCCAAGCCTGGAGAAAGACCTGTTTAGCTGAGAAGGCTCCTATTGGAGCAAAGGACAATTTCTTCCCCACTAAGCCCATAGGTTAATCAGTTTAGGAATGAAGTACAGGTCTCAATTTAGCATATGGTCAGAGTTAGCACTTGACATTTGGTCCAGGACTTGAGGTGTGGACCCCACTCTCCATTGGGTCAGCTCCTTTCCATCTCTAATGTGTCATCTTAAGGCAGCATTAGCTAGGCCTACTTGAAGAATATGGTCCTGGGGTGGCCCCTAAAAGGAACTTGCACTGGACTCAATGTCTTATCCAGAATGGATTCAACCACACCCTCCAGGAAGGACCCTCTGGAAAGGCAAGGGCCAGTACAGAGGCCTTTCATTCACTTTTGGAAGCTGTGCTCACTCACATGCCCAGAGCAGCACTGAGTTCTCCACCTCTTGGGCCACAGAAGGAGGTGCAGTCATACTGCCGGGGAGACATGCACTCTTGGGTGGAAGCCAGGCGGATGTCTCCAGGTGGGCAGGGCTGGGTGACCTGCATAAGTTGGTAAGAGTATGTTGGTCATGGTCCCTCTGTAGGTCTGATGGAGGTCTTTTCAGCTTCAAAGAACATTCCACCCCCTCACACAGAAGCTAAGGCCCAGGTGAAACAACAGAGAAATTGGTGAGTTGAGCAAGAGTGCTGCTTCTACAACGAGCCTGAAAACCTGAGCCAGGGTGATGCAGACAGACACTGAGGATACTCAAAATGCACCAAAGCAGAAATACAGAAACTGCTGAGAGCTCAATACTAAAGTAGACTTAAAGCACACCCATGAAGGCTCAGGGAATTTTGCTGAAGAGAGGGCAGAAAGAATGTAAGAGTCATAGGGCAGGAGGGAATATACAGAGACATTGACCCCTACAATGACTGCCTGCTGCCCTCACAACTCATAACCCACAACTCCATGGTGAATACCAGCAATCTTACTAATGATGGTCCTCAGTGGAGTGGAGGCAGGGAGGAGGGAAATGATGGTACCAACATATGATGTGTCCATACAAAGTTTCTACTTAATAACAGATAATAAAAAGAAATAAATAAAAAGAAAAGAAAAAATATCAAGTATGAAAGTAAAAATAATATTTTGATAATGTTTTTAGTCCAGTGGAAGCTATGACTATTAAAAATTACATTTTATATAAAAATTATGGATAATCAAATATCACAAATATATTCATAATAAAATTGTATGTGAATATATATAGAGAACATTCCAGAGACACAGGTAGGGCATTCATTTACTGACTGTACTGACAGCAGAGTTGGGTTTAAGGGTAGGAGAAATCCTCAAAAGCAGCAAAGATAGAAGCCTTAGGAGGATCTTGGGGCTATAGATGGGGGCTAGCTAGGGAAGGCTTCCTGGAGGCAGTGATAAAATTGGTTGTGCTGTCAGATTGTGAATGGGAAAGTACAGACAAGGGTCAGATCAGGACGTATCAGAAGATACATGGGCTAGACGTAGTTGGAGGGACTTCGGGAAGAAGTGATACTTCATGGTAACATTCCAGTGTTATACTGTGTGTCCTCTTAACAGTGACTGGGTTGCTGTGGTCCCTTCTCTAAGGGTCATGTTCTAGAAGATGCATGTCCATCTGAATGGCCCTGTGTTAGCCAAAAGTTTTGGGATGTTGTGGGGGCTGGCTGTGAGGATCATTCAGGGTCTCTATAGGGGAAGGAGCTGGTTGGGAACAACCCAGGAGAAGGCAAGGTTCAGGGCCACATGTGCACACAGGAGAGCTCAGACAGGATGAGACTGCTGGTCCAGGAGGGCAGGTGAGGCAGTACCCTGAAACCCAAACCAGGGCTCCTGAGGTCCAAGACTACAGACAGGCTGGGGATTGTTGCTCTCTAATGGAGATAAAATGGCAGGACTCATCCTGTTGGCTTCTCTCCAGGAAGCAAGACCCTCAACATGGCAGGTAGAGTTGCCTGCTCAGGGGAAACACGGGCAGTGGAGAAAGGAGACTAGGAGCACTTAGATGCTTCTCAACTAGAGGGCAGCATCTGCCCTCGGTGTAGACAGGCCAAGGGATCTAGACTCAAAAACTTCATTCTCTGGCTCAGGCATGGGTTTGGGACTATTAACTGCAAGCTTGGGTTTATAGCCAAAAGCTCTCACAGGTTGGGGCTATTTGTCATGGAGCCTGCTGCAGTATGTCCTGAAAGGAAAGACCCAGTAACCCTAGGCAACACGGTGGACTCTATACCGAATGTCCAGAGGGCAGTAGCACATGTCTGTAATCCCAGCACCCGGGAGGCTGAGGTACAAGCATCCAGGGTTTTAGGTCATCCTGGGCTACATAGTGAGAACCTGTCTTAAATAACTAAAACCCAACCCAAACAAATGAACAAAACCCCTCAAAACCAAGTGGCAGGTGGGCTGAAGGAGCCCCTCTAAAGACACAGCTGACGTCAAAAGGAAGCAGCTTCAGGGCATTCCCGTGTTGTTGCCATCAGGGCTGCTGCCTGGAGAGACATCATACTTTTCCATTGGCCTGTCAGCCCAGGTGAGTTGGTGACCTTCCTACCAGCCATAGCCCTTTAGTTTACAGTGACCCAGAGATAGACACAGGTCAGGATTCCCTGTAGGGCCCCTGTTGCCTGCCATCTCTGGGAAGCTGGCCTCCAAAGCCACCCATCTTATAGCTACCCCCAATTCTATGTAGCTTCAGGAGATTCCAACTGTGCAAGTTTGAATGAAATGTCCCCTATATGCTCATGTGTTTTGAATATTTGGTTCCTAGCTGGTGGCCATTTGGGAACATGGTGTAGCCTTTGGGAGATGCAGCCTTGCTACAAGAGGCGTGCTACTGGGGATAGACCTTGAGGTGTATTAGAAAAACCCACTAGGTGTTCAAGTCAGCTCACTCTGACTAGTCCCCATTGCTAATAGAGTATGGCGTTAGCCAGCATCCTGCTGTACTTCCTCTCAAAGCTAAACTGAACAAACCCTTTCCTTCTATGAGCTGCTTCTGGTTGGGTGTTTTGTTCCAGTAATGAGAAGGTAACCACTATTCCCACCTTTTGCAAGTGAGGGTGGCACAACTGCTTGCCTTGTCTAAGGTTCTTCTCAACACTGAGGAAGGTCTTCTTGCTAAGGAGGAAATGTACCTTTGCACAGGATTTGACATGAGCCAACATCTCTAGACAATGGTCCAGTGCAATGTCCTCTGGGGTGCCTCTCCTGTGGCTGTGGGGCCATACCTGGGGCTGGCAGTCCTCGTTGCTGTGGCTATTGCTCTTCTGGTCACTTTCCAGACCCCTGTGATCATAGGAAACGTATCCTGCCTGGCAGATGCAGAAACCATCTGACTTCTGGAAGACCCTGTTCAGGCCTTGACAGGTGCAGGTGGTGGCACCTGGAAACAGAGAAGTCCCTTTGCTTCCCACACACTTGATGAGGACTGACTTTGTGCCTATTCTTGGGAGCTTAGAGGCCAGGCATGGAAGTTAGTCACCAACTTTTCCAGTCTCAGTAGACTATCAGAGGATATATGAGATTTTCAAATTTAGTCAGTTTCAACTCTAAATTTGCATTGACTCATCCTAGGACCCATGGAAGTCAGATGCACAAAGGGGCACATGTGTCTGGAATTTGTTTGTAGCGGCTGGAGGCCCTGGTGCACCCATTCTCTGCCTCTCCTCTCCTACCCCTCTCAAATAGAAAGAAAGAAAGAAAGAGAGAGAGAGAGAGAGAGAGAGAGAGAGAGAGAAAGAAAGAAAGAAAGAAAGAAAGAAAGAAAGAAAGAAAGAAAGGAGATTTAAATAAGCCCAACTAAATAATGTCTTTAAATATAGGCCAGAGTATCTGCTTTTTTTATTTGAGAGACAGAATTGGTGTGCCAGGGCCTCAGCCACTGAAATCAAGATACGGACGCTTGCACCACCTAGTAGGCATGTGTGTCTGGCTTACATAGAATCTGGAATGAGATCAAACATGGTTCCTTAGGCTTCACACTTAATCACTAAACTGTCTCTCCAGCCCAGTATCTGCTTTTTAAAATCTTCTATTATCTTGCTATGACGGCTTGGCTGAGACCTGCAGTGGCAAGCACTAGGCACTGTGCAAAGAGTTCATTCCAGTGTGATTCTGGGCACTGGTCTAGGTAGCTGCTTCCAGAGCATGCAGTGAGAGAGACCAGCAGCCCTGACAGCAGATGCAGTAGGGCCCCACAGACAGCAGAGCCAGGCTCCATGAACTGGGCCATCCTGAAGAGCCAAAGTCTCCTACTTGTCCACGTGCTTGCTGGAGACCTTGACAGAAATGCACACTCAGCCATACTCTACTCCTTTCCTTCCACACCATAGCTCTTCTCACTAACCTCCACACACTCATGGGGATTAATTCTTGAGATCTTAGCCTGTGAGCCTATTGGCAGCATGGACAGGTGAGGAAAATACAGCTACTGGGGGCAGGTGTGGGCCTGGAACTCACCAGAGGGAGAGAAGGCAGCACTCCCACAGGGAAGGCAGCCTGCTTGTCCTGGCAGGGCACTGAAGGTGTCTTGGGGGCACAGCTGACAGTCTGTAGCTGCTACTGCCTGACTGTTCCCTCCAAAGGTCCCTGCTGGACAGGGTCTGGGGCTGGGTGTCCCCTCAGGACAGTAGTGGCCCACTGGACAGGGCTGATAGTGATAGCTCTCTGAACCTGCAGGGAAAGAAGCAGTTCTGAGACATGAACTCCTACTGAGGTGGCCCTGAGTAACACATGGAGAGTCCCAGGAAGGGTGAGCTTGCAGATGGGACCATCTGATGACATGGAGGGCTCTGGGCCCTGCTCTTCCTAGTCTCCTATCCATAGATTTCCTGGACATATGTCCCATACTTCCATTTCTCTTTCAACCAGATAGCGTTGGGTGGCTATTGGGTATGTGGTGATCACCTCCTGAGAGTTCCTGGGACTCCAGCTCTGGCACACTTGTGTATCTGGGGCCTTGCACATTGCACTTTATGATTTTATGGTTTGTCAACCTAATGGTGTGGTAAATGTGTCCCCAACTATTCTGCAGTGTGCTTTACCACCAGTCTCTCCACTTTATTAGTTCTTGTCCCTAGGGTTAGCCCAAAAGACAGAGCTTCAGACCTATTGCCTGCTGTACTTGGGCTGTTCTCTGCCCAGGCCCTCACCTATCCCTACCTGGGCTCCCACAACACTCACCCTGGGGGCAGCTGAATCCAGGTGGGCAGGGCTGGCAGGATAGGGCATCCAGGGTCTGGCTGCGGTAGGTGCCTGCTGCACACAAGCGGCAGGAAGTCTTTGCAGAGACCCTGAGGCCACTCTTGTTCACAGCCTCGGAGCCCCCAGGGCATGCACGAGGATGGGTGCTGCCTGGGGGGCAGTAATAGGGAAACAGGCAACTGCACAGAGAACAAGCACCAAGCTCAGGCCATGCAGAAAGGTGTGTGGGCCATGGCTTCCCATCTTGGCCACAGCACACCACATCCTGGCTCAGTGTTTAGGTTAGAGGAGGGAAACACCAGCATAAGCCATACAGGGTTGAGGTGGATGTGTCTTCTGGACCTCTGCAGGCTGAGTTGCATTCCTAGAGGAGGCTCAGCTGGCACATGGCCAGCTCCTGGGCAGTGTCTAGGTCTGGACAGAGGGCAACATGGGGCTGGGCTGACTTGATGGTCAGTGTCAGTCCTAAACTCAGGGTTGGATGATCTGATACATGTGAACTGAATTTCCCAGAAAAAAAAAATCAACACCTATGTTAAGGATTCTCCACGGGTGATTAGAACTTTGTGATCGTGGGGCATTGGAATGTTGGAGATCCAGAGCCAAATCATCTTGGGCTATTTTTAGCCCCCTTAATAGCCATTCATTGACTCTCTGTGTCTGACCTAATATTCTTATGACTATCATGTGAAACCTTTTTGGGAAATATCAAGGGACTACTAGCTTCCACCAACCCAAAAGCTAAGAACATCATCAGAGGGCATCTGAGACTAACAGGAGAGACTCCTCCACCTTGCTGTAACTCGCCTACCTGATATTTCCATTAATATATTTGGGAAATACCTTCATTTATGACTTTCTTCTGTTTAGTTACTATATAAGCTTCATGAAATCGTTTCCATGTAGGAAAACAGTATTTGGGGCAACCTGAATCCATGTTCCTGGGCCATGACTACTCAGAAATAAACTATCTCATTCCCTTTGAGATAAGAATGGTGTTTTGTATTTGCATACTCAATGCTAGTCATTTGAATTTTTGATAAACAGTGAGCACCCCAGTTATGGGCACAGTTATAGGAAAAAAATGTTCTTGTTTATCTAAAATTAAAATGCAACTGGGTATTCTGTATTTTTATTTGCTAAATGTGACCCCCCCACACACACACACACAACACGGGATGGTGCTGGAGGCTGAACAGAGTGCTCTGGTGCCATTGCTTACTCACTTCCACCTTCTTATCAAAGCCAGGCCCTAGCTGGAGGCCCCATACAAAGAGTTACCAAGTATTTGCCTATGGGCCCTGCAATTTATTTGGAATCATTTGAGAAACTGCTGTGGGGACTGAGTTATACAACTGAACAGTGGCTCAGACTCGAGAGAGGAGAGGACCTCTGGGGGAAGATAGCTTAAGCTTATAGGAACGGGATTCATTCTCACAGGAAAGAGAAGGTACTCACAACTGCCCAGGACCAGAGTAGGTAGAGGAGCCCATGGGGCAGACAAAGCCCCCGGGGCAGAGCGGAGGAATTCCTGTCTGTGGCCTACAGTAGGAGCCAGCCCTGCAGGGGACCTCTTGTACAGCACCTGAGGGAGACAAGTCCAGGATGCAGGTTAAGCAGAGCCATCCTTGGGCTAAACTTGAGGACACAACTGGTTCCTATTGGTGGTTCACAGGAGCCTGGAAAGTCCTGGGCTGTGAGGAAAACCAGGAGGTCCCCCAGTTCCCTAACTGATGTCTGGGTAGGAGGAAAGGTTTATGATGGAGACAGCAGGGGCAGTATGAGGACCAGGGAAGGAGGAAGGGGCTTTGGAAATGGAATTAGAGCCCGGGGACAGGGGTGATCAAACAGCAAGTGATTCCCACAGTTATTTTAGAGCCACTTGGAGGTGTGTGCTTTGTGTGGAGTGCAATAAGGTATTGACAGAGATATACCAGTATGCTAGCCCAGAGAAGTCCTCAGATGGCTTCTGAGAGCCCCAATCTGAGCTACACACCCTCTCTCTCCTTATCCCCACCCCTGAGGATGGCACCTGAGGTGATGGGGGAGGGCAGGGCTATCCCAGAGGCTCTACAAGCCATACAGGAAGATCCTGTTCTTGCAGCTTCCTGCAGGAACCCTACCAGAACAGGACACCTTCCACGTGTTTCCAGGGTCATGGCCATATTTATTCCCTCCTGTTCACCCAAGTAGCAGAGCTCTCTTGGTCCTTGAGCATGGGGAACAGAGCACCTTGCACTGGACCTGCTAATTCTGTTACACTCCTTGATTGAGACGAAGGTAGGAGCTGGAAGGCAGCTTGGTCTTGGGGAGATGCAAGTAGTGTAGAGCCAACCCAAAGACCGAGATAGCCTGGAGGCTAACAGGAGGGTCTGGGGTGAGTGGGTAGTCCTGTATTCCTGTGGCCTACATTCAGTAATGGGTTTTGTTAAGCTCTGGCTTGGATCATAAAGGGTGTGAATGGTGAAGATGTAGGGAAGGGTGGGGCGGGGCTGGGAGGCTTTGTGCACTCACCTGCTGGGCACTCTGACCCAGCCTGGCATGGAATGGCAAGCACATTGGCACGTCCTGTCAGTTGTTCATCAGGGCAGTAATATCCTGGAGGACAAAGCTTACAGTCTTCTGGTGCAGATGCTCCTGGTTCTGAACGAAAGGTGCCAGGTGGACAGAGGAGGGCACCCTGTGCACTGGGACACCAATGGCCTGGGGGACATGTATGGTCTTCAAAGGAAGAGAGATATATGGGCAAAAACACCATGAAAATCAGGGGTCCCCTGTGTCCTTTCTTTAGCCCTTTTTCAACACCATGTCCTAGTACAGTTTGCAGAAGGACTCTCACCTGGCCATCGGCAGTGAAACCCCGTGGGGCAGAGAAGGCACTCAACTGGGCTCTGGCCTCTTTCTGCTGCCAGATAGGCATGCTCAGGGAAGGCCTGTGGGGCTCCTGGCTGGGACTCCCTCCCTCCAGGGCAGTAGTGACTCACAGGGCAGGCCTGCCAGGATTGGGCCCTTGCAGAGTGAGGGCTGTATTTACCTTCCTCCCAGGCCCTGCCTCAGCACAAACACCTTCCAGGCTATGACCTGTGTCACATTGCTTCAGGGTTTCACCTGTTTTGCACCAGTGCCCTGGGGGGCAGGGTCCACAGTCTTCTTTCTTCTGAGCTCCAGGGGCATCTGCTAGGGTGTGAGGAGGACAAAGGATGGGTTCTTCACTTTCCTCTGGGCAGTAAAACCCTAAAGCACAGGGATGGATGCTGTGGCTGGTGGAAAGTAGACAGAGATGGTTCCTGAGCTCAGGTTAGGGGGTAAGTTCATGGGGAGCCTGTGTGATCCTACTGCCCAATAAGAAGTGGTTTTTGACATTAATCCTAACTCCCCTTAATATGTTTGTTATATTAATAACCATGCACATTGTATGGGATGCATGCTCATACTATATCCACATGCACATAAATATTAGATATGCAACTGGGTGGTTCCTGGGCCTTTCATACTTACAAGCAGCAAGCAGGGGCTGTTACCTGGTGGGCACCATTCTGCACACAGCTGTTTCTGGGGACACAGTGTCTGGGGTTTGCTGGGGCCTAGAGTTGTCACTTCAGAGATCCCCGATAGACAGAAGTAACCAGCAGGACACTTCCCCCACACTTGTCCACCTCTAACAGTCAGAGAGAAGGGAGAAGGGTAAAAAGCCCATGATAGAGGGTCTGATGTGAGCCAGGGGGAAGCATGCCCCTGTGATTCACAGTGTGAAGTTCTTTTACTCTGTCCTAGCACATCAAGTCAATGTGCCCCAGACAGCAAAGGCTTGTGTCCAGTGCAAGTAGGAAGCCCCTTCTGTGCATGGCCAGAAAGTGAGATTCAGGTATGACATTTATTTTTTGTTTTCTTTTTTGTTTTTTCAGAGGTAGGGTTTCACTCTAGCCCAGGCTGACCTGGAATCCACCATGTACTTTCAAGGTAAACTTGAACTCATGATGATCCTCCTACTTCTATCTCTCCAGTGCTGGGATTAAAGGCATGCACCACCATGCCCAGCCTTGGTATGACAGTTCTCTACTGGTGGTTCACATTTCTCCTTGGAGGTTCAGGAGCAGGACTTAGGCTGCCACCAGAAAGATAAGTCTAGGGGGCAAGCAGTTACCCCACCTGCTTTCTGCACTGGCTAGGATATTTGGTGTCTGCCAGGTCTCTGAGGCAGCCATAAGTCTTATCTCTACGTGTCCAACTGGAGAAGGTAGACTAGATACAGGAAATAAACGAGTCAGTGAGAGAAATCAGGAAAAATTCACTTCAGAGAGAAGGAGAGAGCCTTTATTGAAGCTCTTCCCATGGACCTCTGCTAGCTAATGTCAAAACCAGACAGAGGCCCTGAACACTGATTATGTTTGAGTTTTATATCTTTTACAATTTTGTTTGAATTCATCCACTTGTAGAAGAGAGAGATTTATGGTCTGTGAGTATAGGATTATGACATTCCTTTCTGTCAAATAAGATTAACCACAGGTTGTTGTCTTCTAAGATAAGGTAGTTACATATTGTCTAAAAAGAGTCAGTTCCTGTCTATTTAGCTGTAACTTGTTTAAAGGAACCTTCCCAGTTACAGTTCCAGAAAGGGGAAGAACAATGTTTATGGTCTTACTGAAAGTCTTAGGTGTATTCATATATTTCTTATAGATACATTCATTATACTCATCCAGACTAATATAAGCTAGAAATGGTAGTAATATGATATTTTCCCAATAGACTTACAGATAAACTTCTCAAGCAGAGGTAAATAACTCTTTGCAAAGCACCTGAGACACCTCTGCTGTTATTTTTTAAGTGAAGAATGTCTGCTTTGAAACAGGGTGAAGACTACAGAGATCCTATGTGCTTATGTTTTGTCTGGCTCAGGACTACTTTGGAGAACAACCTGAGCTTGGGCTGTAGGTCTACCCTTCACCCACAGTGCCTAGCTGTGGTAGAAGAAATTCAACAAAGAAATCAGACATACATGATACTCTAAAACATAGTTTCTATTGTACCAACTTTACTAGGGAGAGAGCATGACCCTGAGTCTCCTCCCCATCTATACAGCAGCACCCTGCTTATATCTGGTTAGTGCAGCCATAGGCACAAGCACCCTGTTCTACATTTGTACTCTCTTATCACTGATTTTTGCTAAAGAATTTTCTGTTTGTGCCTCAAAATCAGGTAACCTTAGAAACTTTTAACCCACCATTAGTGTAAAGAATTCAAGATGATGTCACACTGCTTGCCACATTGTCTATAAAACCTCTGAGCTATCAGAACTCAGTAGTACTCAAGCTTTGAAAGTTATTCCCCTGAGTCCATGAACATGAATAAATTTTCTGATTCTCTACCCTATCTCTGGTGTTATCTCTGTGTAACTCAATTTCATGTAACAAGCCTCTAGACAGGATAGGCTCTATGTTCCTATAGTTTGACAAGGCAGCAGGTGGTAACCAACCTGCAGTAGTGACCAGGGGGACAGATAGAACAGTCACTCTCTTCTTGGAGGCCCGACACATTCCGGGGAGTGAAGGTCCCTGGGGGACACAGACTTGGGGACCAGGACCCTAGAAGAGAGATAAGGAATAGAGAACATAGGACTAGGGCTATACCAACGCATGAAGACCCATGGCCTCCATTCCTATTGAGGGTACATCTGTGTCTTGACTCTCCCATCTCTAGGATCCAGCTAGCACTGCTTCTTTCTTGGGTGATAACTAATGACATGGGGTGGTGTTCTCCTAAGATGACACTCTTAAAAAAAAGAACAAAGCGGGCTGGAGAGATGGCTTAGCGGTTAAGCACTTGCCTGTGAAGCCTAAGGACCCCGGTTCGAGGCTCAATTCCCCAGGACCCACGTTAGCCATATGCACAAGGGGGCGCATGCATCTGAAGTTCGTTTGCAGTGGCTGGAGAACATGGCGCACCCATTCTCTCTCTCTCTATCTGCCTCTTTCTCTCTCTGTCACTCTCAACTAAATAAATAAAAATAAACAAAATTTTAAAAAAAGAACAAAGCAAGAGCTGACAACAAAAGAGAAATTCTATTGAAGGGTTTTTGAATGGCAATTGGAGTCCAGGGCCCTGCTTCCAGCAAGGGGTCTCAGTGAGGCACCTACTTGGTGTTAGATTTCTACAGTTCATTGCAGCTGAGTCTAAACCTTGTTGATCCATACCTAAGTGGGGTTTTACTGAGGAACTGCCTCTTGCCCTTTTTCTCTGTGAAGGGTAGAGACATCAGATCCCCAGGGTCCGCAGAGATATATTGGGGGACCACAAGGTGAGCAGATAAAGAGAAGGTAGAGTGGGCAGGCAGGGGGAGGTGGTCTGGGTAGAGTAGGAGAAGCTGGAAGCTAGATGTGCTCACATTGGCTCCTCAGTGACAGCACAGTGCCTCGCGTAAGGAATCACAACCTGGAGAATGAATGAATGAAGGTAGGTTGTGGGAGAAGGAAGAGAGCCTGGGGATGGTACAGAGCTGAGGATCCTGTGTATACCAGATCTGCAGTAGGCATGGGCAGGGCAGGGCCTTGGCGTCCTGGTACCAGGATGTGGGCAGTAGGAGCCTGGTGGGCATGGAAGGCAAGTGTCTGAGCCCAGAGAAGGTTGATAATGCCCACGGTGGCATAGGGTAGGCCATGCAACCCCTGGTTGGCAGAAGTGACCCTGGGAAGTAAACACAAATAGGTATCTCTGAGGCCCAGGCCATGCATGCTCAGGATGCTCAGTGGGTCTGTAGTTCAGCACAGATCCTTCTTTTATCTGGTTTAGGCCACAGACACTGAATTGGAAGAAAGCAGAGGCCAGGACTAGAGAGATGGCTCAGTGGTTAAAGGTGCTTGCTTACAAAGTCTGCAGGCTGGGGTTCTATTCCCAAGTACCCACATAAAGCCAGATGCACAAAGTGGTGCATGCATCAAGTTTCTTTACAGAGGCAGGAGGCCCTGGCTTGCCCAATCTCTCTCTGTCTGTCTGTCTCTCTATGTGTGTATATATATATATATATATATATATATATATATATATATATATACACACACACACACACACATAAATATTAAAAAAGAAAGCAGAGGTCACAGGCGACTGAGGAAAGAATTGGAGCTTAGGAGGTGGGGGTATTGGGGATTCTCCCTTGAGGCACCCTGAGCTATCTTGATGCCCACAACCTGAGGGCCTAACCAAAACTTCACCCTCTGTCTCCTAGGCCAGGGTATCTGCTCCCTCCTACCAGTCCTGGGGAGGTACCTGAGGGCAGGGAACAGACATTATGCTGGAGGCCCTGGGGTCTTGCAAGGAACAGTCAAAGTCAATTGCACAGGATCCATTGGGTGATCTGAGGCCCAGGCTAGGACAGAAGGAGCCGGCAGGGCACGGCCTGCAGCTTCCCTCTGTGGTGCCACCTAAATAGGAAGGATCAAGCTGCAGGTCTCTGTGTACTCATCCTGAATTACACCCAAGGGATGGGTTTTACAATGCAGGGCTCAGGCCTACCCTAAAACTGGGGTAGAAACTGGCCCAGTTTGTTTAATGGAGCAGCCAGTGGCCAGGACCCCAGAGCAGCTCTGCCTCAGATGACACTTCCTGCACTGCCAGGGTTATAGTCTAAGGGATAGAGGAATGCTCATCCTTGGCTGAGAGGCCTCAACTGGTCATGGTGTGGCACACAGAGATCTGGCCAGTAGGGGCTCCTTCATTAGCCATCATGATGGTGTTCACAAAATGACTTGTACAGAGCTCTGAATGCCACAAGGAAGAGGCTACAAAGTAGCCTGGAAGTGGAAGAGAGGGTAAAGGATGATGTTCTCACCTAGGATGTTCCTTGTTGTCCCAAGGGGACAGGGCACTGGGAACAGAGTACCCTGTGGGCAGTAGTGGTCTCGGGGGCAGGGTCCATTGAGTGGGAAGGTGATGCTTCCCTGGGGTGTGGGGCTGGCAGCACCTCCCTCACAGTAGTATCCAGCTGAACACGGTCCTTGGGTAGAGATATACATGGAATTTTATCACAACTATGAAAATTCCCAATTATGTCTGAATCTTGCCTGCACTAAAGGAGATTCCTATCATTCCATTGCTGGTTCTGGCCATATGCTGCTGTCTTTAACCCCAGAGCACCACTGAAATAAAAGTGGGAAGAAGGAAAAATGTCAGAAACAACACATCACACATCACTGAGTAGCATGCTGTCCTCTGGGACTGGCTTCCATGTGAATTCTCACACTCCCATGAGGAAAGCCCCAGCCATGTGAGGGAAGTGGTGTGATCTCCAGGCTATGTGAGGATGAAGAATCAGTCTTCACAGTAGCCATGGGAAGGGTCCTATTGTCGTCTTATATCAGGGAGGCGATAGAACCTGGCCTGCATTAAGTCTATACCAGGCATGGAATCATGTGACAACCAGCTGTGCCTTCAGAGCCTGTTCTTGGCAGCATTCTGGCCTCACAGAGAGGGAGAGAGGTGCATGAAATGGCAAGCCAGACTCAGGCTGTGCTCATGCCTTCTGAGAAGTGGCCCTTGAGGACTGAGAGCTTGGGGCAGTGATCAGCCATGATTGTGGTTTCTATTTCTGGAAGTCTACTCTGAGCCCAGATATGTCTCTCTGACTGTCCTTGTGATACCATAGGAACACTGTTGTCTCCTATCCACTGTGAAGAGGCCATACAGCAGTGCTGTCCCCACACTTCCCAGTGGTAGCTAGGACCCAGCTCTGTTGGGGTTTTTTTTTTTACCTACCCTCAGGCCACCTGTTGCCCTGCCCAGGGCAATAACTCCCTGCCGGGCAGGGCTGGCAGGCCCTGGGAGACACAGAACCTTCCCGTGGATTCAGGGTTCCTTCTGGGCAGGGATGAGCAGAAGATGTCCCTGTTGGGCAGTAGTGACCTGCAGACATAGCCAAAATGATCACGAACTGTCCAGGCCTCATAGCTAACCCCCACTCTATGGCCTCACATCACAGGTGGCAGAGAAATTAGTGCTACCCTGAGGGTCAGAGGTCATAAGCCTAAGGGCATGAGGGAGGAGACACTGGACCGGAATTGGAATTTGTTGGGTCAGGGTTCAGACAGAGGTCTATGTGTCAGAGCAGGAAGAAGTATGATTGAGAAGTATGATTGCATGAAGGGAGGGGGCTGAATGTGTGCATGTGCATAGAAGCCCATTAGTCTCAGGCTAGGGTTGTCTTGGGACAGGTATGCCCAGTGTGGGTGGCTCTGGCTCTTCATGATTGACAAGGAAGAACTGCTGATGCTAGAGACAGTGAGGCCTGGGCTCTACCATGTCAGGATCATCCCTGGAGCTTACAAGCCCTCTCACAGGCAGTCTGGCTCTCAGGTGTCTGAGAAAGGAACCAGTGTTTCAAGTAAGGTCTGCTACAGGGCCTTCTCTGGAACACTTAGTGAAAAGAGTTAACCCAGTGCTCCTGGGGCCTCCCAGGGGTCCCCCAGAACTCCTTGTGCAGACATCCTGAGACAAAGCAGATGTCCCACTTTTTAGGCTTGCACTCTTTCCTTCAGGATCCTTCTGGTGAAACATAGGGGGATCTTCAATGAGTAAAACAGGGTAACACAGGAGACCACCTACCACTGTGATGTCTTCTTCCTATAAGCTGAGGATAGCTGGGTCCTACAGTGGAGGGCTGCACACTCCCAGAATCCTTTCACTGCATTCACCCCATGACCTTCCTCTGCAGCACAACCAGCCCCATTGTGTGTGGGGCTCAGGTATGGGGAAGCTGGGGTTCCTGAGGTACCCAATTGCCCTGCTGTTGGTGAAGGTAAGATTGGCCCCAAGTTACCTTTGGGGCAGGTGGTGGGCTCCACAGTGGCTACCTGAGGACAGTAGGTACCCTTTGGGCAGAGCAAGCAGGTATCAGCCCCAGACAGTGGGCTGAAGGTACCAGGCTTACAGGGCAGCTCATGGTGGGCCCCTAGGGGACAGCAGAAACCAGGCGGACATCTATATCCATGGATCCCATCCGTAGGTGAGGGGACAGAGCTGCCTCCCAGGCAGATGTATCTGAGGATGCAGAGAACCATGGTTGGGGCCTCCTCTATCCACTGCTGAGATTTCAGAGAGTTGTGGAATCCAAGGACCTCAAGTTTGTTCTAGAGCAAGGTCAATGGAACCACCAAGGTTCATGGCTCAGCTGGGCATCATGGGATCAGAGCAGGTCACTCATGTGGCAAGAATTCCTCCAAGCCCTCAACCATGTTCTGGCCCCTGTGATAGAAACTCAGAGTGGCATTCAGGTTGACAGTTCTGGGAAGGACTGCCATCTTTCAGACAAGATCTGCTACCTTCTACAAATACTTCCTGTTTTCAGTAAACCTGGGCAGATGGAGTAGATTTTCTCTCACCCAAGATCTGGCTGTAGTTCCTGGGGACCATGGTGTCTCTAGTCCTTCAACGAGGGGCATGTGTACTTCAAGCATCGCTGACATCTGTGGGCAGAGGCTGCTGGCCAAGGCAGGAAAGACTCAGGACTGCAGTGGCCTCAGAGGTGTTTTTTAGTACCTTGAACCTCAGAGGGCTAGCACTAGGAGCTTTAAAGGTGTGTGCAGTCTAAGCCCACATGCTTGGGGAGACAGTCCCTCCCCCGACCTGTGCCCCTCAACTGAGCTAGGGAGAGGTCATGAAGATTTAAGAGTCTGTGCTCAAGGTTGCTGGAAGACTCAAGCTGGTGCTCTGGATCACCCCTTCTCCTCCTCTTGAGGGTTCCCTCACCCTTCATGACAGAGCTCAGCCCCTAGGACTTGGAATAGCCCAGGCCTGCTGCAGTAATGCCCTGAGGGGCATGGCTGGCACTGGTCCTTGCTGTTCAGGCCAGGGACAGAGGAGTATAACCCAGTGGGGCATGGCAGTGGTAAGCCTGTTCCCACCGGGCAGAAGAAGCCAGGGGGACAGATGTCATTCCCAGAAATTCCTGGTGCCTCCACCTGTGTAGGGAAAGAAGAGAAAAATAGGATATTCCTTTAGAGCTGGGATCTCTGCTGCACACACCATGTCTGACTGAAGGACAAAACTGGGACCAAGCCCACATATGCAGGAGGCTGCACTACCCGTCGACGGCATGTTTCTTCCCTGATTAATGGATAGGACCTGATATGAGGTCTTTAAGGCCCATATGAAGGCTCTAAATTCTCAAATCCTGGGTCACTTGGCTAACTCCCTCCTCGCTCCTTCTGTCTTTTCCTCTTTCACCTCTGTCCTGGTCTATTTCCTTCCCAGTCATATGAATGTGGAATTCCCAGAAGAACAGACATCTCCATTCTAAAATGTTCTGACCAATACAGGGTAAGAATTGTGCAGATCAAATCACATAGCAGGTCAGTGACAAATCAGTTAGCATTAATTACATTTGTCCATCTGTCCACCCAGCCCTGATCTATGTGTCCATCCTCTCAGCCAACTCTCCCTACACTAAATATGAGGATATCCAGTGCATGTGATCAACCCATGATGATGAGCATGATGAGCTATCACTTGTGCTGAACACCACACAGTCCACAATGCTGCTGCTTTTAGTGATGATAAATGGAAGAGAAGTGCACATCTGGAAATCAATGGGATAAGCTACTGTGGGCTTTGTGCCAGGATGTGGGAAGAAGAAAGTGGGAGGGTCTCATTCTCAGGGATCTTCTACCCTGGGGGAAAAGGGACAGAGTACCTGGACAGCTTGGTAGTCCTGAGCCCATTTACCCTGAGCACTGTTATATACCTTGTGTTGGATTGGAGTGGGAGACAGAGCACCACCTGTGCAGTAATGGCCAGAGTGGCAGAACCCAGATGGCTGAGATAGTCCTTCTGATGAGCAAAACATCCCTAGAAGGAGCAGAAATGGGGAAGGCAGATGCTCTATCAGAGACTTTGTCCAAAAGTGTGTGCCCCACCTTCATCTCACTCTCCATCTTCACTATCCCACCTATACCTCCTTCCCCTCATGTTTCCTTCCCAGGAATCAGATGAACACAGAGTGAAATGGCCAGTAGACATGGTCTTGTTCTGAGCCCAAAAGGTAGGGCAGGCAAGGTGCAGGAAATCAGCAGGCTGTGAGCATCCAAAGGATATTGTGGATGTGGGAGAAGACATGCGCTTGTCCCACCCTAACCCTTATTCTCTCCCTACCGCTCATCCCAGGCCACCTGAGTGTCCACGGTTGGTGCAGAGTCCACAGACCTGCTGGACATGGCTCACAGTCCTTCTCTGCAGTGGCCCCTTGCTTAGGGCCAAATGTCCCCTGAGGGCATGGGTGGGCAGTCACAGAGTGGGATCCTGAGGGACAGAAGTAGCCATGGATGCACAAGCTGGGGTCACAGTCTGTGGTGTCTAGGAGACAATGGTTGTCATTCTGACGTAAGGTGGGACTCCCAACCTGAGCAATCTAGGTCAGAGACCAGGGATCTCTTGATCCTGATATTGTATTCTTTGATTTCTATGCATGCTGACTGAAAGGGTCCCCCATGGCAGGCCAGGTGGAGAAGTACCAGAAAGCATACTGGCCTACAGAGGTCCTGGCCATTGAGCAGACCTTCTCTTTTCCATGCCAGGACCACCATCTTTGGCACAGGTTCAGCCTGTATGCCTCACCTACCTGATGGAACTAAGTTAGACCTGGCCAACTGGAACCTAGATTCTGGGACACAAGCTGTCTGGCCCTGCCCTACGCCTGTTCCCCACTATGCTTAGCCCTGGGTTAGGTGACGGGGAGGTTTGGAAGCATGAGGGGCAGAGGACACACCCTGCTTTAAGCCTCTAAGTATACTTCCCTTGACCTGGCTTGTTGTAGCTCCCCTAATTGTTAAAGCACTGCCTATGGACACAGCATGCATCTGTAGAAAGAAATCAACCAAGCCTCTGGCAACCAGCACCCTCAGGAGGTAACCTATTAGGCCCTGGAACCCACCTGTGCTGGAGGATCCACAATAGAACCCCACAGGGCAGGTCTCACAGGATCCCTGAGCCTCCTGAGGCTGGAAGGTCCCATTTCCACAAATCTTTGGTTGGGAAGATCCCTCTGGACAATAGAAGCCCTGAGGGCACCGGAAAGACATGGGGGTGGCTGAGGTCTGTCCAGGAGGACAGTAATATCCTTCTGAGCATGGCCCATCTGGGAGGCGTTTCCCAGTTCCTGTAAATAGGTGGAAGCAGTGTAAATGACTATAAATTAGTGTCCCAGGCCCAGTCTATGCTTGAAGGAATAGTATCATGGAATTAAAGGTACTAGGTTTTGTAGCCAGACTCTTCACATCCTCTTGGTTTTGGTATTCCCTTCTGGCATTGAGACCTGTCCTAGTCAGTGCTATGCCTACTCTCTCAGCCTCTGGTACAGTATTGGAGGGGTCCCCTGAGATCCTGATGCCTGAGCACCCTTGTCATTCCCTAGCTTCCTGCAGATCTTAGCTGGATGCCACCTTGGTGCTTTTCTCTTCTTATTCTTACCTGCCAATGTCCTAGATTATCATTAAGTCGAGAGCAAGCCATCCACCAAGCCTCCTCTAAAACTATGAGGTCAATGTCACTCTTCCAAGAATGCCCAGAGCACTTTGTCCAGAGTCCTATGAAAGTGTTGGCCTGAGTTCAGCATTGAGCTGGGCCTTAGTACAGCCTCTGTCTGCTTTTGTCCATTTCCCACTGTGAGCTCTCATTGCCAACTGATTACCCTTGGAATCATCCTGGTCTCAAGAAGTGCCTGCTATAGAGAACCTAGGTGTACACTGCAGGCAGGTCAAAGGCCTCTGAGACAAGTGGACCAGATAGTGATGTGGCAAAGTCCTAGAGTCAGTTCTGATCACCTGAGTCAGCACAGAATTGTCCTGCAGGACAGGGTCTGCAATCCTTGGTGCTGTGTGCCCCAGGTCTCTCTTGAAAGGTTCCTCCAGGACAAGGATACTGGGTGGCACTCTGGGTACCCAAAGGGCAGTAATAGCCAGCAGGACAGTCCATTGGCTTCACAGTCCTGGCTCCTGGTCCTGAGATCCCTAAGGGACAGAACCTGTGGATATAGTAGGAGGATGTCAGGCATGAAGGAGTTGATGTCATTCTATCATGGGCCTTTACAGGAACCAGAGCTCCTTCAGGAAGAGAACTTCTAGGATGGAGGATTTGGATATAAGTAAAGTCCTTATAGGCTAATGTGAAGGCAGAGGAAATGGATATCAGTTGGACAGTGGAGTCCAGTTTCTTTGATTCTTTTCATGAACCTGCAGCACTCTAAGGCCATGGAGTGTTTTTCGCACTGGGCTCGGCAAACATTGAGACCTGGGGTGCCCGTGGTAAGTGGTCACTGCCCACGAGGGTTCCTGTGATATGAACTAGTCCCTAGTACTAGTCAGGGAGTATAGGGGAAACCAGTCAGCAGATAGCATAGGCCTCTGGTGATAGCTCTTACTTCCCAGCAGGGCACATCTTGCAAAAGCTCTGACCAGGTTCATCCTGATACTGTCCAGGGAGACAGGCTTGAGGTTCCAGGCTTCCAGGGGGACATGAATGTCCAGGGGGGCAAACAGAATCTAGAAAATCAAAGGGAGTGAGCTGTGCATTTGGGGTTTCCAGCCCCTAGCCAGAGCTGTTCCTGCTCCTTCCATGTTAATGTGGTTGAGCACCTGGCATCCTTGTGACCTATGGCACCCATGGCCATCGTGCTATACTTCTAGGAATAAGCATGTCCTCCCTCCACACTTTGGTCTTGTGGCTCCTCAAGAAGGGAGGCATCTACATCCCCAAATCAGCCCCAAATCAGTCCCAGGAAACTGTTATAACTTCACTCCTCCTTATCTTTGGTGGGAAAGAGCTGGGTCTGGAACAACTGAGGATAGGAGGGACCTTTGCTGGAAATAAACAGGCTGCCTCAATTTTGGGGATCAGAATAACTGAGCAAACATGTTCTCCTATGTGTCACATGTGCTGGGGAATTGCTCTGTGGAACCAGCCTCCTAGGATCCCACACCCTCCTCACACTGAGATTCAGCATCAATGAGGAGTGCTGGGCTCAGCAACTGGACTTCCTAGGGTCCTTTGTGGGCAAAGGTCAGCTACTTTAGGAGGAGAATATGGGAGAGTGAGCAGTCAGACATTGGCATTCATGTGATAATGGGCCAAGCTGTTTTCTACACAATGTCCCTTTTATTCCTGGAACATTCAGTGGCACCCACCCTGGAGAGTCTGTGCTTTATGTTTGGGCTATATCCATGTGGGCCAGGGTTTCTAGCACTGCTGATGACTTCCTGGTGGTAGATACAGTATACAGTGGAGCCTGTCCCTCAGAGGCCCCCTGAGGCCAGACCCACTACTCATTGGGCTTTAACCTTTGATGCTATGAGATGGGAACTCAGTGATACCTAGGACTCATTGCTCTCATCTGTGTACAAGTGTCTGGAAAACTGCTGATAGTGAATGTCCTGGTGACACTGCTTTAGAGTGGAGGACACAGCAGCATGACCCCATGCTGGCATGACTTACACGAGGATTTATCTTTTCTCATCTTTTATATACAGTCCCCTGGATTTGTAGCTTTCCTTGAGACAAGATGTGCATCACTTGTTATGACCTGACCTTAGTGCAATCTTGGTCAGGCTGGGCATCTAAAGGCCTCTGCCAGGAATCTGTTTAACTGGTGCATTGATGACTATTCCTTGGATCTGCAAAGCATGCCTTCTCCACTGGTGCCTGAGGCACATGGCCTTTCCTCTGTCAACCATCTCAACCTGTTTTTCTCTCTTGATGTTGACCTTATGGGATCACTCACATCCTGAAGAATCTCAGACCTCATACAAATCCCAGGAAACTGCTATAATTTCACTCCTCCTTTTTTATGACTTATATTAGCATATATTAATTATATATAATAGATTTCATTATAAAATTTTCAAACATGAACAAAATATATTTAAATTTATTTTATTCTGATATACGAATTCTGATATAAGAAAAGAAATATATCTAAAGAAGACTGAGTAATGTGATTGGGCCAACTTTCAACTCATTCTGATAAAACAGGAATCTGTTCTAAACCATGACTTTATATAGTAATTACAACCCTAAAAACTGATTATAGTCAACTCATGAGAGCAGAGGACTGAGGTCTATCAAATTACATACACAGGACTCCATTATCAACTGCAACCCACCATTTAGTACATAAATACTGAAACCTAACTTGGGAGTTGTGGTGGATTGAACAAAATGTGCTCATAGAGTCATGTATTTTGAATATTTGGTCCCCAGCTGGCAGCAATTTTGGAAAGTTGTGGGGCCTTGGGATTTTATAATTCAGCCCTTCCCAATGCTATCTCACTTTGACTGTTTCCTTCCTGCTGCTATGGAAATGTGATGCCTGTCTTTGACTGATTGTCCTTTAAGTGCTTCTGGGCTACTCCCGTTCTTTCCCTCATCCCAGGTGTCCTCACCGTGTTTTCCAAGCAGGGAACACTGAACCTAGCTCGTGCATGGTGTTTTCAAACCCTTCTCCTACAGTCCGGGAGCCAGAGGAGCCAAGCTGAGGGATGCCCACAGACATGTCTTGCTCCAGGCCCACCCACTCAACTCTCCTCTGGGAGGATCAAGAGTGTCTGCCCTTACCTGGACTGTGCCCAGAGACAGAGGCCGCAGGGCAGTACCAGCCTCCTTCACACAGTGCCTCTGGGGAGCTCAAACCAGCTTGGGAGCAGAACCAGCCAGGTGGACATGGCTGGCAGTCCTTCACAGACGCAGCACCTGGGATGGTCAGGAAGGAGCCTGCAGGTGCACACACTGAGGCTGGGACAGAAAGTCTCCTACTACCTCAGATAGCAGAGTCACCATTCTTCTTGGCTTACTCAGCTTCACAGAAAGGTGACATTGATAGCCTTCAACTCCCCACCTAGCATGCTGGGGCTCGGCCTCAAAACACACTCTCCATTCTCTGAGCATCTCTATACCTCACCCATTTCTTCCAGCACCCAGATAGCGGAGCTTGCTTTGGATTATTCCAGGTGTCCTTGCAACTCCTCGCCCACCCCCATATACACATCACACTGTTCCTATAGGGTCAGACCCTGCTCCATAATGACAATACAGGAATCTCTTCTGTACCCCCAGGGGACCACCACAGCTGGGCCCCAGTTTCTCTCCTCTCCAGAGCCTAAAGCAGACCTCACCCATTGGAGATCTAAGACCCACCTGGGGCACATGGAACAGGCTGGTGGCTGCCCTGTGGACAGAAATGGCCTGGAGGACAGAGGTTTCCTGTGATCCCATCAGTAGGATTTGGGACAGTTGCTCCATGTCTGCAGTAGAACCCGGCGCTGCAGGGCCCTGATGGTGTAACCAGCCCAGGCAGGAGACAATGGGACCCTAGAGGGAATGACAGGATCCCCTGGGATGATGGTGGAAAGCTTGAGTGTCCCTCTCCAGGAATGATCTCTTAAGATGTTGTGGGCTGAGTCCCCGGAATCTTCACTGGACCCAGACTTGAGGCATTTACTCAGTGGGCAGAGAGAGCGTGGCCCAGTGTAGCCAAGGCTAGAGAAGGGAATTTCATGAGTCCTTGCCCCTTACCTGGTTCACAGGGGGTACAGTCTGACCAATGGACACCCCCTCTCTGTGGCTTGTATGTGCCCTTCAGACAGGGGAACTGTGAAGCAAAGGTGGTAGAGGCTGGGCAGTAGTGGCCAGCAGGACACTCATTCCCTGCCACCGAGGAGGTGTTGGCTGGGCAGAAGAAACTAGAGAGAAAAGAAGGGAAGTGTGTACAGAGGTCTAGGTACCCCTGTATTCTGGTGAAAGCTGAAGGCCACAACCAGGGTCACCTCTACCACTAGCTTCCAATGTCACTGCCTGGTCAGGAACGCAGTTCTGCTCAGACCTATTCTTTTGCTGAGGGTTTGGTGTTAGGTGAGGTGAATGGCTTAAGCTTAAATGACAGGTAAATAAACTAAGTCTTGAAATTAGGAATTACCCAGTGATATCCAAAACAGTTATCAAATGATGGACAGTGGTGGCTTGTGAGAGTATTGAACATTCTTCTGTGACTTCTTTCAGTCACAGAAACCTCAGGTTGAAGGTACTTGAGCCACCCCCTGCCCTAGCCACCTTCTGCAGCATTAATGTAAAATATATATCCAGAGATTAGACGGTCTCTAGAGAGATTTGTCAACACTCACCCTTGAGGGCACGGTTCACAGTGGCCCTGAGCAACAAGGGGGTTGTACGTGCCAGCTGGGCAGGGCCTTGGAGAGACAGTGCCTGAGGGGCAAAAGTGTCCTAAAAGGGAAGCAGAACCCACAGGTCAGAGCTTCAGGCAGCCCTTGGCCTGGTGATCAGAGCAGCCTGTCTTAACCTGGGTCCTGTAGGCCTGGACACAGCCATTAGTATCCAAGGACCCTGATTCTCTGCTGGTGTGACAGAGAAGTTTGCTACTGCCCCACTTTCCCAAGTACTTCCTCAGTTGCCTTTACCCCTAGGGAGTACCTGTAGGACATAGGCCGCTGGTTCCATTGCCTAGGGAGCCACTGGGGTCAAGGGATCCATGGAGGCAGAAGAAGCCTTCACTGCAGGGCCCAGAAGGGTGGGCAAGGCCAGCAGAGGCACAGTAGTGGCCTGGCAGACATGGAGAGCAGGAAGCCTGAAGGAAATACCCCACAGTGAGGATCCATGACCTTAGTTCCTGCCAGGAGAGGAGCGAAGGAGCCTCCTCAGGAGGGGTTGGTCTTAGAAACACTTGGAGAAGGATCCAAGACTTCCTTCGTTGTATTCTTGTCCATTGTAAGCCCACCTCCTTCCACCCACAGCCTGTAGAAGTTCATGTTCCTCTGCTGGCATAGTCTCCAAAGATGTCCATTCTCTGCCAAGTGTCCCCTCTCTGTGGGAGATAGCCATCAAGATAACATATTCCTTGGCAGCCAGGCACTTACCCTCCAAATCACTCCATCAAGCATGGTGTTCTTTCTCCACCTCTTCTTCCTTCCTTCCTTCTTCCTTCCTTCCTTCTTTCCTTCCTTCCTTCCTTCCTTCCTCATTATTTCCATACTCTTCTGTGATTTGGCCAATAAACACCAGAGGATGCATAGCTTTTTCCATACCTTTGATGGCCTCATGGGTGCTTTTGCCCTCACAACACTGTCATAAATGCCCCTGGAGGTTTTGGCCCCAGCTTATCCTAGCTGTGCCAAGTCAGGCACATACATGTTGGGAGCCACTCTGACTCCAGCAGTGAACAAAAGTCAGGGTCTCTGTTTATATTTAAATGAGGAAAACAGAGAACAGCTCTACTTAGTAAGTAAAGCAACACACAAGACTCTGCTGTGTGCTCATGGGGGCAGGGCAAGCTTCCTTGGTAAGTGACTTTGAGGAAGGAAGGCATCTAGCCAAATAGCTCTGATCTCCAGTGCTCTTTGGAATCTTTGGCCTTGGGGACAAGTGTGGCTTAAGTGCAAACAAGGTCTTCCCCACATCAAGCCTCCTGCCTAGGGTGGGGTTTACCAACCTCTGAGCCAAGCTTGATCCAGGGTCCGAAGGTGCCAGGTGGGCAGGGCTGGGGTACAGCTGTGCCCCTGGGGCAGTAGTGTCCCCGTGGACAAGGGCCAGCTCCCTCTGGAACCAAGACTCAGGTCAGCCTAGCCACTTGGAAGGACACAAGTAAACAGACACTCTTAGTAGCTCCCCCTGAGCTCACTGTGAAGACTCTCCCCATAAGACTGGTCTGCTTGTTCTGAGGACACTGAGGCATAGCTCCCCTAAGCTGTACCCTTGGCGTGCTCACATACCATTCATGTTGCTGGTCACCCAGGAGGAGTTAGTGATATCTTCCTGATGATAGTGATACTCTCTGGAGGGAGTACTTTGGACAGCGGCAGGTCTTTTCTGGGAACCTCAATTCTGTGGGGGCTGGGGATCTAGTAGTATCTGGCACTGGCATTGACCTGGGGGTTCACTAGGTTCATCCCTCCTCCTGCTGCAAAGTCTGTGCATACATCCTGTATAGGCTCATATTCTGCATTTTCCAGAGACTCTGGCAAAGCAGGATAGTCTCTGAGCTTCCTGACTGTGACTCCTACCTTCCTTGCTCTGTGCTGGTTAGGGTTCCAGAGGCTAGTGGGTGACTACAGTCAGGCACCAACCAGTTCTAGGTTATTGTTGAATAGACCTGGCACTGGCTATCAAAACTGGAGGATAAGTTGTGCATGGGGAGAATGTTCCAAATTCTATCTGCCTGAAGCTGGTATGACCCTTGGGGCCCAAGGTGGATATGCTCTGTAGCTACTCTGGTGGCAGAAAGCTATATGGGTAGCCTGGACATCTAGTCTTGTGTCCACCTATGTGCCACCCACCACATATGGACCTCCTTCTTCCTGAGCTTTAACTCCTTTGTCTGTGCCAGAGATAAGGATTTGATGGGAGATAGAAGTTCATCCTTCACAGGACAAATAGGCAGCCCTGTGTGTCTCGCTGTGTTTTCTAGGCACATTGTCACATGTATTTCAAAGGAGATTACCCCAAAAGAGTCAGTTCAAATGCAATGTCCCTTGACTACATATAAGAACTACCTAGAGGCTTAAGAAAATGACTGTCTCTGCCCTTCCTAGGTGCTCTGATGTGATATTCTGCCTTTCTTCTAACAGTATGTTTCAGATCTTGGTGACTGCACAATACATCCTGGTTGAGAACTTTTAACCTGCCACCTCTAAGACAAGCTTGCATGGGCCAGCCCCCATCCCTGTGCAACATGGATGATCCTTGGGGGCTCTACTCAGGATAGGAATTATATGACATGGAAACAAGCCAGAGCTGTGCTCATCCTTGGGCCATGGTGTCCTACCGTTGTCCAATGGCAGCCATAGGAGCACAGCCAAGGGCAGGGACTCAAGTATGCAGAAAAGAGCAGAAGGGTCTATCTCTCTGCATTGACCAGGTGGAGGATTCTGAATCTTCTGAATTCCAGAGAGGGTCTTAAGGCTTCAGGGAATTCAAAGTACCTTCAGTGCCAGCCTCTGGGTTGGGGCGTGTGGAGCCCCTGGTGCAGAAGAAACCTTCCCAGCACTGCCCACCAGCCTCTGTTGCATTGGCACTGGGACAAAATCTGCCCCCATCACAGGGTCGACACCCTGCCAGGCTGCTCAGCCCTGGCTCAGGGCCATAGGTTCCTGGGGGGCAGGGCTGCCAGTTCAGACCAGTGCCTTCAAAACAGTAGAAGCCTATGGAGAGAGCAGGACTGAGGTGAGGACCTAGGAAATTGGGGAGGGGAGGAAGATAGACAGGGTCAATAATACCTGGAAACTCAAGCAAAGTCTAAAGGAAGTAGAAGTCCTAATGGATGAGTTAAGTGCTCACAGCCCATGGTCCCACCTTCTGGCCAGGGGCCCTCAGATCAGTCAGCAAGTCTGCTGGCTGCTCACTAACCTCTGGGACAAAGCTGTGGCCTCAGCCCTGGAATACAATAGTAGCCACTGGGACAGATGAAACAATCTGTCATGGAGGTGTTGGAGGTGTAGGATCCAAGAGGACATAAAGTGGTGTTTATCATTACCCAAGGACAGAAGTACTCAGGAGGGCAAGATCTCTCAGAGAGACCCTCCACAGGAGTGGCAGGAACAGTTCTGTCCATACAGGAGGCACTGCATAAATGTAGAATAATAAAAAGGGTCTTAGTTGGGGACAGTTTCTGAGTAACATGTAGCCCAAGGCAGGGGGTTGACTTTGAGCAGTGGTTGGCAACTCAGGTCAGGTCAGTGGATGGGGCCTTCTTGTTTCCTTTCTCCTCAGTCCTCCTCTCAGTGTCTTTGCCTCAGCCTGACCCTGTATGTGGGAGGAGGCAGACAGGGCTGTGACCTGCTGCCAGTCTGTATGCTGCAGTTCTCAGTGGCCTTGTTTACAAGGCTTTGGATCCCAGGATGGCCTGAGATCTGCAGGTCTGCATTTTAGTGCAGGGCATTTTAGTGACCCCTCCTGTGCTTTCCTTTGCTCTCTGGCTGCTCTGACCCCAGAAGGAGTAGACTACTGGGTGTGTACACACAGTCCCTGCTGCAGATCTGGGAGTTAGAAGAAAGTACTCCATGCACCTACCCCAGGTGGCAGGGTATTGGCCAGGTTGGCAGGCCCCCAGGGCACAATTGTCCTCCAGAACACTGTAGGCATCCTTCTGGGGCTCTGGTCCCTTCTATAGACCAAGTGCCAGATGGGCAGGGGGCTGGAACTGATGCTCCTGCAGGATCAGGGAGCTCAGGGATATAGCCAGGCAGTCCCCAGACTCTTGTGCCCTAGGCTTCTCCCTCCCCACAGACCAGGGTGGTATGCTGGGCTTGGTGACATGGGAGGAAATGTAGGCAGGAGGTTCTCTGCTGAACTTCTCAGCTCAGCCTGGCTGCAAGGCAGGACTTCTGTAACCTGTAAAAGGACCAGGGAACAGAGCCTAGGGACAACAGGGGCCTGGGAGGGAGGTGACCTATCTACCCTGTCATTAGTTCAGTGCTGTTGGGGTGGGGAGGTACCCTCAAGACAGTAGTGCCCTGGGGGGCAGAGGAGGCCCCGTGTCCCGTCAGTGGGATTCTTACTGGCAGATCCAGCCTTGCACCAGTGCCCTGCAGCACAGTCTCCTAGGAGAGAGGATGTCTGATCAGCATGGAGCACTGGGGACTATGGCTGGGGCAGGGGGAGTGCAAGGGCTGCAATATCCATGACCTAAGGCTAGTTTGGCATGGGAGTTTGGAGAAGCAAGTCCTGAAGGGAACTTCTCCTGCATTAGTTAGCAAAGGACTTTTATCAAAACCTTTTGGGACGGGGTCCCAAACTGAAGGATGACTTCCTCAGTGACAATGAATGACCAGGTTGTATTTCTCTCGTAGATCAAAATATTCCCAGTCATTTTACACAAGACACCCTGTCCCCCAAAATCAGCACACAGAGGTATGGAGACTCTAAAACTTTCAAAAAGAACCTGGAGGAGTGTGGACTTCTCTGCCAGTGGGCAGCTGGATGTAGCTAGGCCTCAAGGCAGAGGTACAGTGACAAGAACTCCCAGGGTGACCTCAAAGGCCCTGGGGATCTTCTAGAACCAAGCAAAGACCTGACTCCAGAGATGGGGCTGGAGCACTGTGCTGCCATCAGCCATTCCCAGTGAGGAAGAGTGAGCATGCAGACCCCTTCCCACCCTACATCCCGATGCTGCTCTGACTCATACAGTCAGTGGAATGGGCCCAAGAGCTTTTCTTTGGGGCACATCCTTACCAACTCCTCCATCAAATTCACTGTTACACACAACATTCTGTACCCCAAAGACACTGAACTGGTACCTGTGGGAGCTGTGAGCGCGGCCAGTGCACAGAATTTCCCAGCAGGGCACAGCTGGCACTCAGCGATGCTTGTTAGTCCCTTTCGGGGGCCATAAGTGCCCACAGGGCAGCTGTGGTGTGTGGCCTTAGCTGTGCCCAGGGGGCAGTAATACCCTTGAGGACATGGGTACAGGCTGAAGTCGTGGACAGGCCCGGTGCTGGGGTCACAGTAATAACCTGGCAGGAGTAAGGGCTGCTGGGGAGGGATGGCCTCCCCCACCTGTGACACTTGACCCTGGCAGAGTCTTGTGCCACCAGAGCTCTCTGGTGCCCTGAACCCAGCAAGCTGCCTCTGAGATTTGTCTCTTCCCACTTCCTTGGTATACTCTTCTCACCTGCTGGGCACCACCCACTGGGGGCTTGGAGTCCTGCCTCCTTGCAGTAGAAGCCTGGCAAGCAGATCCTACATGTGGAGGGTGTGGCCTGCTCTGGAAGCCTGGAGAAGGTGCCAGCAGGGCAGGGTATAGGCTTGTGTGATGCTACAGCTGAGGGCACAGGAAGCACATGAATACAGGAGCAGAGAGACTCCTGGTGAGCAGCAGGAATGGAACAACCTCAGTCCACTGAATGACACGAGATTATCCATAGCACATGAAGACAACCCAGACCCTTCCCCTAAATTACCAATACTTAGACCACTGAAAGCTAACCAGACAGGCCCGAGGTACAACCAGGTCACTGTCATTGTCCCTCTGACCTCCACATCGAATCAGATCACAGTCAAGGTTCATATATCCTTTTTCTCCCTGCCCCCTCCCCAAGGTAGGGTTTCACTCTAGATCAGGCTGACCTGGATTTCACTATGTAGTCTCAGGTTGGCCTTGAATTTATGGTGATCCTCCTACCTCTGCCTCCCGAGTGCTGGGATTAAAGGCGTGCGCCACCACGCCCAGCTCTTCATATATCCTTTATCCACACCTCTGCAAGGCTCTGCCCCTCTGGGTTGACCACCATTGTGGACAGCTTTCCTCTCTCTGGCTTCCTCCTCACTGCCCAAGAGGTTTAGGCAAACAAAAGAATTGGGTTTATCTGCAGATCAGGACAGGGTGATGCTCAAGTTGAAAGAGGGGCCAAAGGAGAGACTCACGACAAAAGAATCCTGGAGAGCAAGGGGCCCCAGTAATCCCATCCTCAGGAGCTGGGGAAGCAGAGCCTCGGGTACAGAAGTAGCCAGCCTGACAGGGTCCACTGGGTGTGGACAGGCCTGGGGGTGAGAGGAAACCTGGCTGGGTGCTGATTAGATTTACTAAGAGTGAGGTTAAGAGCAGGAAGGCTGATATACACCCATAATCCTAGCACTTAAGTGGCTGAAGGATGCTTAGTTTACAGAGGGAGATCTTATCTCAAAGAGTAACAATAGCAACAATATATATATATATATATATATATATATATATATATATATATATATATATGTATGTATATATATGAGGTTGAACTAGTGCAGCATGTTCTTTGGGGATTTAGTCCTTGAAAGGACTCTAAGAATATTGAGAATTTATGGCTGGGGTTGAACATTATCCATCCTCAAATAAAACTATAGACTATACTAATTCTACCCTAAACTGGTGCCAAGCCTGTGCTGAGTCTATGCTGAGCCTGTCCTGAATCTGTCTTGATCCTGTGCTGAGTGTCCTAGATCTTTTTCTCCTCATGGAAAACTATGTGTCATGTTTACTACTCTCGGTCACAGAGGGTCTGAGGTTGTGTTCAGTTAGCTGCAGGGCTGAAAATGAGGGTAATATTGAGTAGACACAGGGTGAGGTCTTTCCCTTAATGAGCTCTTCTTTCTCCAAAGAGAGCTAAGAATCTCCCAGGATAGGCAAATCTCCCTGATTGGGCAGTCCATCCACCTGTCCTGTAAGATTATCGTAGACGGTGAATCTCCCTTTACAGGGGAGAAGGAGTTCTTGGGTGCACTCACTCTGGTACTCTCACTGCCTCAGCCTGGGCCAGTCATGATTCGTCCTTACCTGCAGTGGCACAGAAATAACCTGGTGGGCAGAGTATGGGCTCTGGACTGCCCTCAGGGCAGTAAGAGCCTGCTGGACACTTTCCCCCTGTGGATGTGGCTGGGCACAGGCAGTTTGTGCTGGTATAGTTGTCCAGGTCAAAGGGGCGGGCAGTCCACGCAGCTGACACACAGAACCAGCCTGAGTGGAAATGGCAACAGCAGAGGGTGGGTTTTGTTCCAAAGGGTCAAGCTGTAGGCCCAACCTTCCCAGTATGTGCTCTGGGTGCTAGCCCAGGTAACCCAAGAACCTGGTGTGGAAATAGGAAGCACAGTCACAAGTAGGGGCTTTTCAAGACCCAAGTGGGAAACTCACCTGCATCACAGGGCCCAGAGGCCTGGGTCAGATTTTCCTGCCCACAGTAGTGGCCTGGTGGGCATGGCAGGCAGCTGTCAAGGCTGTGGGTCAATGGGTCTGGGTTGTAGTATCCCCGAGGGCAGGGGAACTGGGTGGCATGCTTTGTACCTGAGAATCAGAGTTCAGAGAGGGTGCCCTGCTTCCTGGGTTCCTAAAGGCATCCTCCCCAGCAGGCAGTGAGGCAGAAGACAAGGTGCTGTGAGCTGAGCCTAGATCCCCTTTTCCAGTCTTCCTAGAAGCTTGGTATAGGGAGCCATGTTCCATGTGCTCACCTCGGGGGCAATAGAAGCCAGCAGGACAAGGGTACTTGTTGTAGTTGGTGATATTCTCAGGGCAGTAATAGCCAGCAGGGCAGGGAAAACAGGAGGCTTGGCCGGGTAAGGAGTTGTAGGAGCCTGCAGGGCATGGCTGTGGAAGGCTGGTTCCCAGAGGGCAGAAGTGGCCTTGAGGACAGGGTCCCCCATGTTCTGAGAGGCCTGTGGGGAAGAAAGCTGTATGAGAGGTGCAAGTGCTGGTCGAATTAGAGCCAACCAGAACCTGAGGTGATTTCATAGCACCAGGATCCAGTGAGTGTGAACTTGTGTTCAGAAAGCTTCAGGCCTTGGAAGCAATATAATATTGATAAGCAGCACCTATATAACATCTTACAGAACAAGCAGCATGTATTTCACATTCATTAAGTTATTGGGGCCTGCCCTTGGCAGATTCACAGAAGTTGAAGGGTTAATGACTCTCCTTGAAACAAGAGGGAACCAAAGAGTTAATGACTGTCCCTAAGACTAGAAGGTCTTAAAGAAACATCAGAGGCATTCAGTCCCAGACAAGCCTGACAACTCCCCTGATTGATAGATAAACTTCCCTTAACTCAGAAAACCTTGAAGGAACAGAAACCATCTGGGGTGTCCTCTCTAGACAAGTATGCTAAAAAAGCTTATTCTGAGCAAAGACACAAATAACTACAGTTTCTTATCTACTTCCTTTGGACCTGCACCTGGTGGTCCAGTCTGTTTTCCTTAGTATCCTCCTTATAAGTTTGAACCCTAAGCCTAACTCAGTGCTCCATCCTCCATCCTGTGGGAAGGTATAGCCCCTTGCTATGCTTCAATAAGCACTCTCTGTCTGGTGAAATCAAGTCCAGTATTTTCCTTTGCTTCTCTTTTTCATTTTCCTTACAGAAGGGATGGGCTTTCTTGGGATGAAATCTCGAGCTGTCAGCAGGGTGTCATCCTGGTATCTCCCAGACAGAAATACCCAAGGGTTGCTCACTTTTTGATACACAGATTGAAAGGACATTACCTTCATGCTCAGTTCTGCTAAACTGAGAAGCCAGTTTTATTTTGGCTCAGTAACCTCACTGTGGACTGACTCCATACCCATGGCTTGCCAAAACTTCACTCTCCACCTGGGAAGTGAACCTGTGCCTTGGATACTTTCTGAACAATGGGCATGTCAAAGAAGAGGGATTTAAGGGCTCTGGCTCAAGTTCAGCTGCCATTCCAAAGCTGAAGTTCATTGCAGTGTGCTCTGTCATTTTCTCCCAAGGAATCAGACTCCCTTTGCCACGTGCTCAGTAGAGAAACTTCAAAAGGAGCCTCCTCCAGGAGGTTAGCCTCCACTAGTGGGTGCCTCTAGGATCTGATTTCTCTTCCTCCCCTGAACTTTGCAGAGCTTATAGATGGTCTATCTTAGGAGCCCAGGCCTTGGATCCCCACCTGATCTATGAGACTCTCATGGGGGTTGAAACCTGTGTCTTGCTCAGCCTCTCAGTGCTGCAAGAGGTACCACTAGGTACCACGAGATAATCATTGACTCATAGCCTCCAGTACTCTCTGCCTATCTCCCAGCAAGTCTATGATTGAGTCAGTGGAGCTGGGTGGGGCTGGGGTAGATGCAGAGGATGCCATTGTGACAGGTGAAGAAGGCATGAGCCATGCTGATACTACCCAACATGTAGTTGCCTCAAAGCACACCCTCCCAACCCTCCAGTGGTCCTACCAAAAGGGTATCTACCTGGGGCAGGGTCACTGTAGTCCCCTAAGGTTCCATACCTGTTGGAGTTGGAGAGGAGACTCCTGCTAGACAGAAGTAGCCAGGAGCACAGGGTCCTGAGGGGGCAATGAGGCCAGAGGCAGCACAGAAATGGCCAGGGGGACAGGACAGACACTCAGAGGCCATGGACAGAAACATCCTGGGAGATAGAAACACAGAGAGAGCCTGGGAAGTATTGGTAATGTGAAAGTGGAGAGTGGGGCTTGGTGACTTTGAGTGTAGGTGGGTGAATCCAGGCAGGCAGGGTTATCTAGTTATCGCCCTTACTAAGCTTCCTGTGCTACTGACTCCTGATCATAATAAATCCAGGAGATAGCACCTATTTTCATATATATGGTGTGTATTGGGGTATCAGCCCTCTCCTTTCACTGTTGTTTTGCTACTAAGAAGGCCCTACTAGCTGGCCCCTTGAGTTTTGGGACTCTCCTGACTCCATCATTGCTGTGGGTGCCTTGGGATTACATATGCATGTACTATTTTTCCTTTATGTCCAGCTTTATATGGGTGCTGGGACTTGAACTTTGTTGTCAGGTTTGCAGAACAAGCACCTTCAACCACTGAGTCAACTTTCTGGTGATCAATCTCTCTCTCTCTCTTTTCTTCCTTCCCTCCCTTCCTCTCTTCTCTTTCTTTCTCTTTTTTCTCTCTCACAAATAGGAAGGCACAATGGGTCCTTCGTGACTTTTTCTCTTGCATACCTATGTGGCTCACCCTGATCAGACCACTCTACTTCTATCCTCCATTGTATTTTTGCACTCCCAGGCTAGGGGGAGTCTTATGTCTGAGGTCAACCCTCCCTATTGCAGGGGGGACCTAGTTGGTCTAATTATCTGTGGGAAGGAAGACTGGAAGGAAGCTAATGTTGTGTTCAACTCTAGACATGGGAAATGATACTCACCGATCAGAGAAGGTACCCAGAGGACAAGGGAGGGGCACCCCTGTGCCCACTGGACAGAAGTAGCCTGCTGGGCAGGGGCCTCCTGCTGTCACATGCATGTCTACACCAGGGTGGGTGATCTCAGCTCCTGCCCAGAGAGAGGACTAGGTAAGCACATAGAGCAGCCCCACCCCAGCCCCACATACTTGTGCTGTGCTTTTCAGCAGAACATCCCAGGACAAGGGAGAGGAGTATTTAGGCTGCAGCAGCTGCACCCTTAAAGGCAAGGGTAGATCTCACACCAAGGATCCTGGTCCAGTCCTGCAGCACAGGGATAAGAAATGGGACCTGAGAGGTTCCCTTTCTTAATGAGTTACTGGTTATCTTGGTGCAACTCTGCTTAGGAGGCCAAACATGGGAAGAAGACAAGGGAGTTTCAGGATCTGACCACCTATGAGAAAGATATTTTAGGTGCTTTCTGTCCCCTTACGGCACAGGGGAACTGAGAGGTCTGAGCCTCAGGGCAGCCGTGGGAGCAGAGTGTGGCTTCTGAATGCATGTTTGAAACCTGTACCTACCCTGCCCATCTTGCATTTTTTTCTTTACATTGTTAGTTCATGCCTTGATGATTGGCTCAGATCCTTTTGGACTGAGGGGAAGACATATAATTATCTGATTATTCTCAGATAAAAGGGTTCCTTGCATCTTGGTTTTTCTGACTTTCCCCAAGGCAGAAAGAATGTGTTTGTAAGGATATCCATCAGTCTGTGTGAGTGCAGGTCATTCAACACAGATGGCTAAAGTACAGAGACATCCTAAACACTGGGCTACTGTGGCCTACATGAAGCTGCCTCATTTCATAAGCTTTCTTGTGACCAGGAATGAACGGGCTGAGCCTAGGCTTTGGTGGTGGCTTTATTAGACTCTGACCCCACAATTTCTTCCTAGAGTGTTCTGGACCCTGACCCAGGGTTGCTGTCTATAAGGCAGAAGCACTACATGGAAGGGACTACTGGGGATTGTTTGCCCACAACACAGCTCTCAGAGCTTCCATATGGACATGGGTCCTGTTCATACAGCCCAGTGCCAGATGGTACTGAGGTCATGCAGGTCAACTGGGCCTAGACATCCATTCCAGGACCCACTTGAGTCTGAAGGCCAGGTCATCACAAAAAGGCCTTAGGGGTTACAGGCTAAGAACTATGTTGTCTTTTAAAGAAGGACATGTGGGAAGTCCTCTTTTCTAAGTCTACTCCAGCCTGAACACCCTGCAATTCATGGTTTTACTGTGATACACTAGGCTCAGGTCAGCACTTACTAAGGCCTCTTGTATAACTGCATCTCCCAGACAGATGGGGGTTCCCAGAATTGTCTCCATGGCATCCTCACTACTACCTACATGCCCTACTCAAAGCCATTTTAGATCCCCCAGCCCATGCCTCATGCTCACTCTCTTTCCCAGGCTCCATGAGGGCCAGTACCTATTATCACCCTTCCCAGCTTAGTCCTATTTAATGTTCATCTCCAATCTGCAAGCAGTATGCTCAGAGCTCCTGAGTCAAGTGATGTTCCACAGGGAAAAATCAGTTGTGCCCCATCCAAAGCCTTCTTCTCAACCTGCAGCTTGGGGTGACAATAGAAGTGTGTTCCAATGAATAGGTTACCTTCATGGTCCAGACACAGCCAAGACCTCTCTTCTCAGAAAAGACCCCTGCCTTCTCCTCACCTACAGGGCATAGTGGGTAGCCCTAGGCCTTGCCTCAGCCCTAACAGGGATTGGACATACTGTGGGAGCAGTAGTGATGAGGGGGACAGGAGGACAGGTTCATTCCAGGCTGGCCTTCTGGTTTGGAAGAGACTCTGGTCATGGGGGGCTCCACTCCTCCTTGTCTATAGCAGGTTTCATAGCAACTTTGCCTGCTTAGCCTCTGAATACCTGTGCCATCACTAGGATGGATGTGGGCACTAGGCATCCTCCACAGGAAATCTGGGTGAGTGTCCCTCCTGGGCACTGAAATCCTGGAAGCAAAGAAAACCTCAGGCTGCAGTTTTGTGGGCTGGATCCTAGTCCTGCTCCCAGCTCAGGTTGCATGGGATTTGGTTCTAGGGCTGTCCCCAAGGAGCCCTTTCAATATGCATCTTCTGATGTATGTTTGGACAGAGGAGGCTAAAGTGTACATGGCAAACAATGGAGAACTGAGCCCATGGGCAAATGCAATGCCCAGGACCCCCACTCTAGAGGTTCTTTTACAGATGTCATTAACTATAGGATGTCATTACAGATGTCAGTAACTATAGGACCACTGCCTGAGGTCATTAGTGCCCACAGGGTAGAAATGGTCTGGGCAACAGAAGTCACCAAAGGGGACTTTCTCCTGGAGGAAGATGAAGTTCAATGCTTAAAACCTGGAAGTGAGAAGTTTGTCCCATCAGCTCTGAGCTGCTCTGTGAGGAAGCTCTCTCCCCTACCCCACCCAGCCTGGTCACCCCTGTTCATCTGCACTCCAGTGTTCCTCAGGAACAACACCTGGATCACAAAAATAGAAGGATTTTTAGTTGTTTAATTGTTAAGTAACCTAAGCAATCCCAGTTCTGCTTATTTGCTAATAGTACTAGACACCCCTTTATGGTTATACCTATCATCCAGATGCCTATGTATCATCTACTTATATTTTATAATCAATCAATCAATTTTTCATCTATGTCTTATGTTTATCTATAACTTGCCTATATTTTTATCAGTCTATATAAGAATGTATGCATGAATCTATTTATCTATCTATCTAACATCTATCTATGTAGTTAGTCTATCATCTGTCTGTCAAGGTAGAAGATCAACGTGAGACTTCTTTGGTTTAGGGCACTTAAAGTACAGTGGGAAATCATAGTATGCCAGGCATCAGGCGTGTGCCTAGTGGCACTTTCAAACAGTCACACACCCCCCTGGCAAGTACTGACCTTATGACCTGGGTAAACTGCAACTTTTTGGAATAAAATTCTCTAGGCTGTGTAACAATTTTGAAAACAGACCCCTTTTGCTTTCCACAGACTGCCCAAAGACTGAGACAATGCCAAGCTCCTTTCTTATAACATGCTCTGTGTGTTCTCTACATTTAGTTATTTACAGTGTTATTTGTAAAGAATGAAAAGGTCCTGGGCCAGGAACTGTTTTGCTGGCCTCCTGCCCTGGGTGGGACTGGGTCTCCACCCCAAGACAAAATCTTGCAGGGTCAAGGCTCTGTCTCCTTTCTACTCATAGAAGAGCCACCCTGCTGGGCAGATAGCATACTGTAATGGGTCAGGGAGGTGCTAGTGAAGATATACAGTTGGTAGACTTGGGAGGCACTGTGAGGATTAGAGGAGCTCACAGATACCTAAGACAACCAGGAAATGTGTTCCAGACTCCTTAGCATCATGGTGAGAGTCTTTCCATGCCTTTGGCCTGCTGGGTGGCTTTGCAGAGAAACCTTGTCTCTCTGAGTATCCTTTAAATGTCAATGCCAGGGTGTGACTTCCCTGGCCATCTCAGTGTGAGGACAGGCCCTGGAGCCCCACGAAGGCTAAAGCTAGTCTCTGACGTACAGGTAAGGACTGGCCTGGTTTGGAGAGGGAATTATGTTTGGAGAAGCCTGGCCTTGACCTGAGCCTCCAGCTCTCATGAGTTTTCAGTCCTTAAGAAATAGTAGTAAGGCAGAGTAGGGTGACAGTTCCTCTGAAAATAAAAATAAAATGTAATGTCCTTGAAGCTGTCCTTGTAGTATGTTCCCTCGCTGGGGCTGTTTTTCCTTGAATTCAACCTGAGTTCCTCCCCTAGAAAGAAGTCTTTTCCTAGAAGAGCCAATTGCCCCCATCCTGGAAGATTAAGATTCCTGAGAGCCACCCAGAAAGCTGTGGGCAGATCAGTTCAGGCCCCATCCAGAACCTAGAAGAGGCTCCAGTCTGGCTCTGTAGGTGGGCTGTATCCTGCTTCTGCCTATTCACAGGCAGGAGCTGTCTGTACTCTCTCCTCCTTCCTTCTCAAGCCACCTTTTGTCTCCTTGGGCAAGAACTCTGCATTTCTTCCTTCTCTTTAATTCTGGGCTTCCCCGTAGTCTGGAAGCACACTTATGTCCCCTCTAGGTCATGAGCTATCTTCCTTCTCTTAAGTTCTAGCTATAATCTAATAAAACCTGTAAACTTACCCTCTGGTCTGTGGATGTCAATTCTTTGTATTCATAAGACAAGAATCTGGAAACACTCTAAAATTCTTGTGTCATATCAGTGTATTGGTATATATTGGTACAATGGCAGAGGAACCCCAAATCCTGTTTCAGTAGCATTCACCTGTGTTATCCAAACCCAGTAAGATGCAGAGTACAAACCCAGGAGAATGCTTTGTCTGGGCCTGGAAGGGGGCCAAATGTACCCATCTATTGCATGATAGAGTGTGACTCTGGGGCAGAAGAGTCCTGCAGAGCATGACACGCATAGGCTGAGCACCAAGGAAAGATCAGTTGTCTTTATGAAGTCATTATTAATTAGACAGAGGCCCTGAGGCTCCTTTCCTCCTGGGAGTGGGAGAAGTTGCACCTCTCCCATTTGCTAGGAAGAGATCTAAGATGCCTAGCATGGTCTGTCCTCACAATGCGGAACTATTGGGCATGCTATCTGCCCTTTCTGTTCTGTGCTTGGTACTGAGGCCTTTGAGCAGCTCCTGCTCCCTCCCTCACTGCACAGCTCAGCCGGTTATGATCAGGACTCCCTGCAATTTCTAACCCCTCTCTGGGTCTTCCTCTCTTTAAAATGAGATTCTCAATAGCACCTGCTCCCAGCTGTGCTATGAGGACTGAGCACAGAATTGCCTAATGAGCGAGGGCTCTGCACAGTGTCAGGGGCAATGAATGCCTCACTGAGTGTCACTGTCACCACCAGCACATCCTGGGAGAAAGGAGATTTTGAGCTGCTGGGTTCATCATATCCAAGTACTCCTTTCCTGTAGATCTGCACCTTACCCTTACCTTGTGCTGACTAGTGGTGCAACATGCAGTGAGATAACAGGAGTGTCCTCTCCAGTGGATCAGGAAAGTGGCTGCCCTCCCTAGCCCTCCAGAAGGATTTCTGGGCCCAGGATGGGGAGCTGGTGTTCATCAGTAGGAGGAGCTACTAGATCAGCACTATCCCCCTATTTCTCCCTACTCAGCATTGTCTTCCCAGAGGGAGTTGTTATTAGAAGGTGAGCCATCTCAGCACTCAGAAGGATGAGTGGGGAGGATCACTTGTGAAGGAGGAACAGGAGAAAGACAGTTTTTTTCTTTTTGGGGGGAGGGTTTCGAGATAGGGTCTCACTCTAGCCCAGGCTAATTCACTATGGAGTCTCAGAGTGGCCTTGAACTCATGGCAATCCTCCTACCTCTGCCTCCCAAGTGCTGGGATTGAAGGCGTGTGCCACCATGCCCAGCTGACAGTTTTTTTTCTTTATAAGAAGTCAGCCAAGGTCAGAGGCCCAAGGATAACATGGATGCCACGTAGCCTGCCCTGGCAGGACTAGAACCCACATCTGACCCAGTCTTATCCATGTCTCATCATGGATAGTCTATTCTGTCTTTTTGTTTGCTTGTTTTGCAGAGCACCTATGGGCTTGTTTCTACTTCACAGATGTGACTTCAGCACAAAACTGCAATATGGACAAGCTGTAGTCATGGGAGTCTTCCTGAAGATGTGGGGTACAGAGGCTGCTGTGGATATAATACCATTAGATAGAAAGAGAAAGCAGAGAAGTTATATAACAAAAGCTAGTGTCATCTGAGAGCCCCCAAACCCTGAGAACCAGACACTGAGGAAATCACAATGGCTTTGTTCCCTTTACTCCTAGAATTTCTAGCTCAGCAACTTGCAGTAAGCACCAAGGAAGAGCTGACCTAATAGCTCATCTCATAGCTTGTATGTCCTCTCATTTTACATGAGGTGAAGCTGAGGCTAGAGAGGTTGAATGACAGGACAAGCAAAGCCATTCAGGCTCCAGTGGAAGGTTTGGGAGACAGTATATGAGGTGCATCAGATGCTGTGCCCGCTGTAGTCCAAGAGTCCTAAGGTATGGCTTCCTCTTCCTGCTACAGCCCCTCAGACCACCTGGCCTCTTGTGCTGCTAGAGGCCAAAGAAGGGTGACTAGCTTTATGTCCAGCCTCAGAAAATCCTCACAAAGCCTTGAAGACTCCCAGTACCAGTGGGAAGATAGCAAGCTTTGGAGGCAGACAAACCTGGTTCACACTTCCCTTCTTCTTGCATTTGCTAGCAGGGTGACCTGGGACAGGTTAACAACTCCTTGCAGCCTAAGTTTTATCACATGTAGAATGGTTCTCTACCATTAGATAATTTACAGGAAACTTTAACCTTCATCAGAACAGACAAAATATCTCAGACAACATGTGACTCAGGCCTCCAGGGTAGGCACAGAGTAGAAGGAGGTATGAAAGAAGCAATCCCTGCAGACTTAGGAATGGAGGACACCTGGGTCTGAGGAAAGAGGGATGCTTGTAGCAGGAACACAATACAGCATGGAAAAACCCAGAAGAGAAAGTCAGAGGTGCACCCTCCCACCTATTGCTCACAGCACTACCCTAGTAGCACCAAAGACATGGGTAGTTCTTACCTGACCTTTATACTTAGTGCTGACATGCCCCTGGCCATGTCTGTCATGAGGCCTCTCTGACGGAAAGCTTCAGTTGGAGAGGTGCACAAAGGAAAGAAGCAGGTTGATGACTGTACCACACCCCTTTCATAGCATTCAGGGATTCCACTGACCTTGTTTTTGACTCACCTATACTGACCATGGTGAAGAGTGGGGCCAGAGCCATCCAGAACCTAAGCTGTGGCATGCTACAGCGGCTGAAGAAACAGCTGTACTAGAGAATGTGCCAGATACTTGGCTTGTTGAGGAGTGAGTCTGTGACATATGTGTAATCTGACTCAGGTGATCCATCCCCCAATATTCAGGGAAATATGACCTCCCTTAGAGTGCCAGAGCATGATGAATTGTGCTTGCTAGGGCCAGCCTGCCAGACTTTGTGCCTGGGAGATAAGCCAGTTTTGGGGAATGCTGGAAATGACTTACTATTTTCTATCTCAATTTTCTATCAAAGGAGCTGGGAAGGGAGCCAAGTAAACAGATTATAGGAGGGCTCAGTGAGGTGTCCAACCCTCTTCAGGGCAAGCACCTGCCTGTTTCCTCATTCTTCTTTCCATACCTTGAGTCATGATTGTTTGTCTAGTAAAATGAAGGGGCCTTGTGTGGGCAGAGAAGCCAACATCTGACTCACATCCCTAAAGACTGAACTTAAGGGCCTCTGAGAGCAATTATGAGTACCCATACCATAGGTCAACTAGCAACTATGCAGCTGCCAGGGACTAGGTTCAGTGCTTGATGTTTCTCACATGTGGTTCAAGTACCTCTTTCAGTAACCCTACCTCATCTTTGTGGGTTCATTGAGAAGTGTGACTTGGATAGAGCCATGTGGACCCTTTCATTTGCCCAGAGCTGGCTCTTTGGGGTCATGAGATATCAGTGGTTGGCAGGTTCTGTGGCTTTGTTTGCTTTATGGAAGACATGATTCTGGTTTAAAGTGTTCTGAGTCAGAGTGAGAATCTCCCCTTGACAGCAACCCTGAGGATATGCTATTGATGGTGTGGTGGTTTGATTTGGATGTTCCCTATAGACTCCTGTATTTTGAATGCTTGGTTCTCAGCTGGTGGCAAATTGGGATTTAGAGTTTTATGGGAAGAGCTCTGTTACTGGGGACAGACTTAGGGCTGTTATTGTAGAGAAG
Organism: Dipus sagitta; assembly: GCA_036346955.1. Lineage (NCBI taxonomy): Eukaryota > Metazoa > Chordata > Mammalia > Rodentia > Dipodidae > Dipus > Dipus sagitta. Next base: position 70,810,595 of record CM070772.1, read on the forward strand.
GGAAGCCTCAATCAAAATAGCTTCTCTAAGACCCTCTCCCTAAAATGCTGAGCAGTCAGGAGAAACCAAGGTTCAACAGCCAGGGAGATTGCAGAAGAACTCCCCTGCTCCTGGGAACTATAAGGTTAATGACAGATGATAAGACAGGACTTCTTCTTGGGTAGCACAGACAGGCTGGAGTCACCAGGACAGGGGGCTATAAACTAAAAATAAGTTTAAATTACAGTAGTAATCCCAAGGGCAACTGACCAGCTCTCTTAGTTAAACTTTTAAAAATCAGGGATAGTCCTAACTCCCCCTTTACATTGCCTTAGACAATACAGCCCATCAATAATGTAAAAGACCCAAGGTGATGGAAAACAACCTGACAAACAGCCTATGAAAGACACTGACTTATCCTGAATGATGTGGAAGATATTTGAGAGTGTGGAGCTCACTTCAGCCCACTGGTATAAGTAAATGAATTCTCCACCTTTCCAAGTATTACTTGGATTTCTCACTGACTTAAACCCTAGATTTTTCTGCAGCATTATAGCCAGCTTCCCCTTACCAGAATTTGGCTCACTATACCTGCTGTGGCAAGGAGTTAATGTTCAGCTTCTGCTCTGTCATCTTTTCCTGCCATTATGAAGCTTCCCCTTGAGACCATAAGCCAAAGTAAGTTCTTTCCTCCTATCAGCTGCTTTGGTTGGATGTTTTGTCCCAACAATGCAAAGGCAACTACAATAGAAAATTGGTACCAGCTGAGTGGCTTATTATGGATATAAACTTGACTGTGTGGCTTTAGATCTTTTAGAATACATTTGTGGGAAGAATGTAGAAGGATTTGAACCCTTAGACCAAGAGATGCCTTATAATTCTCTAAGCAGAACTTAATGAAACATTCTGTTGAGAACTGAAAGACCTAAATGCAGAAAAGTCTATGGACTGTAGGCTTGGTTTATGAGGAGAAGAATGAGCTTTGTCTGGACCAGGATACAGGCAGTTTTGTGAGAGGCTTGCTGTGTTCTGCCAGTGTCCTGAGTACTTGAATAGGGTTGGATTTAGAAGAAATGGACTGGGGTTAACAGAAAGACATGTCACAGTATGCAATGAAAGTTTTAAGCACAAGACAGCAGCTTGAGTCAGCTACAATTATTTGAGATCATCACCATTGAGACTGGACAAGCTGTTCTGCATTGGAATAATAGAAGGAATGATGAAGGAGTTTTCCTGCTCTTCAAGTCAGATTTATTCTCCTCTAGATTAGCAAATTTGGTAGCCTACCTAGTACTATGGGAGTATAACAGTGCAGGAAAAAAGGGTCACTGGATTTGCAACACAATCAACACAGTTTGGATTTTGGAGATGGCCACTAGGTGATAAGGAGTAGGGTTGTTGGAATTCCTGCATGGAGACCTGATGAAGCTGTGAGAATGAACCATAGGTTTCATATTTCCCTGAATATTGGGGGATGGATCACCTGGGTCAGATTACACATATGTCACAGACTCACTCCTCAACAAGCCAAGTATCTGGCACATTCTCTAGTACAGCTGTTTCTTCAGCCGCTGTAGCATGCCACAGCTTAGGTTCTGGATGGCTCTGGCCCCACTCTTCACCATGGTCAGTATAGGTGAGTCAAAAACAAGGTCAGTGGAATCCCTGAATGCTATGAAAGGGGTGTGGTACAGTCATCAACCTGCTTCTTTCCTTTGTGCACCTCTCCAACTGAAGCTTTCCGTCAGAGAGGCCTCATGACAGACATGGCCAGGGGCATGTCAGCACTAAGTATAAAGGTCAAGTAAGAACTACCCATGTCTTTGGTGCTACTGGGGTAGTGCTGTGAGCAATAGGTGGGAGGGTGCACCTCTGACTTTCTCTTCTGGGTTTTTCCATGCTGTATTGTGTTCCTGCTATATGCTCCTCTTTGCACACTGCCACCAAGTGTCCAGGACACCACCTGGGATGCACCAACTCCTCCCACCTGAGTAGACAGGCCCCCTTGCCCTCAAAAGCCTAATCTAGTCAAATATAAAAGGAACTAATCACTGAAGACACTTCAAGGGTAAACTACAGCTTCCTCCTGAAATAAATATTCACACACTGTGATGGGCAGACTACAGCACAAAAGGAAAAACACAAAACATCAAATGGAATAAACCCCAAAAAGGTTGCCTAGTCCCATAATGGAATTCTCTAATCAAAACATAGAAGAGACAACAGGATCAGAATGCCAAAATGAAGACACAAGCTATGTGTGCTGTATTAGTCAGGGTTCTCTAGAGGAACAGAACTGCTAGAATGAATTATTTTAAAAGGGGATTTATTGGATCAGCTTATAGTAGTCCAATAGCAGTTGCAGGCCCGAGAATCACCGAACCTGGTAGTTGCTCAGTCCTCGTGGCCAGATGCCTCAGCAGTCCCGACCCAGCACTGTAGATGGTGCTGGAAAGCCTGGAGGCTTCCTGAGGAGCCGCTGGGTTTCGATCCACGGGGGTCTTCAGTTGATGCTGGTCTTTCGTCCTCACTGGTCTTCAATCCACGCTGGAAGGTAGCAAGCTGCTCCGGCAGCCAAAATGGAAGGGAGGCAGGAAGGAAGAAAGGGACTCTTTTTTCCCAGAGCTCCCTTGTATCAAGTCCCCCTCTGGGCGGGACCGCCCATTCTGGGGGAAGGGCTCAACCTTGGGGAAAGACTTCCTCCTTTAGTTGATCCTTCCTAGAAGCAACCTATGGATTACTAAACAGATCAAGTTGACAACACCTTAACTATCACAAGTCCACCCCTTGTCAACTTGGCATCAAATCATGTCTCCTTACATCATACTTAATTTTCAAGTGAAAACAGTAACAAGCTCATAATTCCGCCTAACATGGCATAACTATCCCATGTACAACCGGAACCGCAAAATCTTCCCCCCAACACAAAGCTTAGTCTCTAGTATAATAGGTCTAATATAAATTCAACAGTTAGCTAATGATATAATCATAATATTGGTGTAGATACATACAAACACTCTGTTATCAAGGCAGGACAGAAACATTGCAATCACAGTCCTCGTTTCTGTAACTGGTCACGTGGCCTTAGCTGGTATTTGTAACTGCCTTCTTCTACTACCCATTCTGTATTTCCTCCACCTTCAGCAAGCACCTCACCAGGTCTTGGTTCTTTACCTGGAGGGGTAACCCATACCTTCATTCCTGAAGGATCTGGGTCATTTATCACACTACTTCTATTGGGTTGTTGTAGTCGTCCATTGACTTTGACAACAGGACATGGTAACACTAGCAGATGCCCTAAAGGATCTCCTGCACTCCAGGCATACTCTTCCTTACCTCCATTGTGGAGAAGCAGTCCAATTTCCCCCTGGTAATCTGGATCAATCACCCCTGCTATCACTGTAACTCCTTTCTCAGCCTGTTCACTCAAGGGCATTAGGAGCCCAAAGTGACCAGGGGGAAGTCTTAGCTTCCAGTTCAATGGAATGTTCTTTGTGTCTCCTGGCAAAAGCACTCCCCCCTCTGGGACCAAGACTTGTAATCCAGCAGAGCATAAGGTTGCGGGAACAGGAAGCAAAAATCTAGCTAATGGGTCACTTGGAGTGATGGTAAGTGGGACTATTCCCATTTCCACCCCTTGATTCCTGGACCCGTGAATCCGGGCTATAGGAGAAACAGTACCATATATAGGACGCTGATTCAGAGCATATACAGCCTGCTGGAGGACACTCCCCCAGCCCTCCAAGCTATTGCCACCTAGTTGGCGCTGTAGCTGTTTCTTCAAAAGGCCATTCCACCGTTCTATCAAGCCAGCTGCTTCAGGATGGTGGGGCACATGGTAAGACCAGTGAATTCCATGATCATGAGCCCACTGCCGTACTTCCTTGGTGGTGAAGTGAGTTCCTTGGTCAGAAGCAATGCTGTGTGGAATGCCATGACGGTGAATAAGGCATTCTGTAAGCCCATGGATGGTAGTCTTGGCAGAAGCACTACGTGCAGGAAAGGCAAATGCATACCCAGAATAAGTGTCTATTCCAGTAAGGACAAAACGCTGCCCTTTCCATGATGGAAGTGGTCCAATGTAGTCAACCTGCCACCAGGTTGCTGGCTGGTCACCCCGAAGAATACTACCATATCGGGGGCTCAGAGTTGGTCTCTGCTGTTGGCAAATTTGGCACTCAGCAGTAGCCGTAGCCAGGTCAGCCTTAGTTAGTGGAAGTCCATGTTGTTGGGCCCATGCATAGCCTGCATCTCTGCCACCATGGCCACTTTGTTCGTGGGCCCATTGGGCAATGACAGGGGTGGCTGAGGAGAAAGGTTGACCACTATCCACAGTACGGGTCAGCTTATCTACTTGATTATTAAAGTCATCCTCCAACGAGGTCACCTTCTGATGAGCATTAACATGGGACACAAGTATCTTTATATCCTTTGCCCATTCAGAGAGTTCTATCCACATACACTTTCCCCAAATGTCCTTTTCACCAATTTTCCAATTGTGCTCCTTCCAAGTCCCAGACCATCCAGCCAAACCATTGGCCACAGCCCATGAATCAGTGTATAAGCACACATCTGGCCATTTTTCTTTCCAAGCAAATTGCACAACCATATGCACTGCCCGAAGTTCTGCCCATTGTGAAGACTTCCCTTCACCACAGTCCTTCAGAGTTGTCCCAGAAAGGGGCTGTAATGCTGCAGCTGTCCACTTTTGGGCGGTGCCTGCATAACGTGCTGAACCATCTGTAAACCATGCCCTAGACCTCTCCTCCTCAGTCAATTGATCATAGGGCACACCCCATGATGCCATAGGTGCATGCTTGGGGACAGAAGGCATTGCAACAGGAGTAGCAACCATAGGCATTTGGGCAACTTCCTCATGTAACTTACTCGTACCTTCAGGGCCTGCTCTAGCCCGATCACGTATATACCACTTCCACTTAATGATGGACTGTTGCTGTGCACGTCCAACTTTATGGCCTGGTGGGTCAGATAACACCCAGCTCATGATGGGCAGCTCAGGTCGCATAGTAACTTGATGGCCCATTGTCAAACGTTCAGTTTCCACTAAGGCCCAATAGCAGGCCAAAAGCTGTCTCTCAAATGCAGAATAATTGTCTGCAGACGATGGCAGGGCCTTGCTCCAAAATCCCAATGGCCTCTGCTGTGATTCACCTATGGGGGCCTGCCAAAGGCTCCAAACAGCATCCCTGTCTGCCACTGAAACCTCAAGTACCATCGGATCTGCTGGATCATATGGCCCAAGGGGCAGAGCAGCCTGCACAGCAGCCTGGACCTGTTGAAGAGCCTTCTCTTGTTCTGGGCCCCACTGAAAACTAGTAGCTTTCCGAGTCACTTGTTATATGGGACGGAGTAAGACACCCAAGTGAGGAATGTGCTGTCTCCAAAATCCAAATAGGCCCACTAGACGTTGTGCTTCTTTCTTAGTGGTAGGAGGGGCCAAATGCAACAACTTGTCCTTCACCTTAGAAGGAATATCCCTACATGCCCCACACCACTGAACTCCTAGAAATTTCACTGAGGTGGAAGGTCCTTGAATTTTGGATGGATTTATTTCCCATCCCCTGATGCGCATATGCTGTACCAGCAACTCCAGAGTGGATGCCACCTCCTGCTCATTTGATCCAATTAGCATTATGTCATCGATATAATGGACCAACGTGACACCCTGTGGAAGGGACAAGCGATCAAGGTCCCTGCGAACTAAGCTATGACACAGGGCTGGAGAGTTAATATAACCTTGAGGTAAAACAGTAAACGTGTACTGCTGACCTTGCCAGCTGAAGGCAAATTGCTTCTGGTGGTCCTTATGGACAGGTATGGAGAAGAAAGCACTTGCAAGATCAATAGCCGCATACCAGGTACCAGGAGATGTGTTAATCTGCTCAAGTAAAGAAACCACATCTGGTACAGCAGCTGCAATTGGAGTCACCACCTGATTAAGTTTCCAAAAATCCACTGTCATTCTCCAGGATCCATCTGTCTTCTGAACAGGCCAAATAGGAGAGTTAAAGGGAGATGTGGTGGGAACCACCACCCCTGCATCCTTCAAGTCCTTTATAGTGGCATTAATTTCTGAAATCCCTCCAGGGATGCGATACTGTTTCTGATTCACTACTTTCCCTGGTGGTGGGAGCCTCAGTGGCTTCCATTTTGCCTTTCCAACCATAATAGTCCTCACTCCACAAGTCAGGGAACCAATGTGAGGGTTCTGCCAACTCCTAAGTATATCTATCCCAATTATGCATTCTGGCACTGGGGAAATAACCACAGGGTGAGTTCGGGGACCCACTGGGCCCACTGTCAGTCTAACATTTGCCAAAACTCCATTGATCACCTGACCTCCATAAGCACCTACTTTAACTGGAGGGCCATGGTGCTTTTTGGGGTCTCCTGGAATCAATGTCAATTCAGAGCCAGTGTCCAGTAGGCCCCGAAAGGTCTGATTATTTCCTTTCCTCCAGTGTACAGTTACCCTAGCAAAAGGCCGCAGGTCCCTCTGAGGAAGGATAGGTGTAAGTTTAATATTGAAACTTTTGGCAGTTGCAGCAGGGTCCTTCCTCAAGGGGACCTGGCCACCCCTTCAATCAAGGGGCTCAGGGTCTGTAAACTGGCTCAAATCTGGAAACTGATTAAGAGGTCTTGATTCTCTGTCGCTATAATTCAAAGTGGCTTTATGTTCCCTTGCTCTGGAATTTTTCTGCTTATACAGATCAAGAAGAAATTCAGTAGGCTTCTTATCTATTTGACTTCTGGGAACACCATGATTAATCAGCCAATTCCAAAGGTCCATACGAGTCATACCTTTATGTGCATAATTTTGCCTACGCTGTCTATTATGAAAAACACGTTCACCCCGCCTTTGGCGATTCAGTGCTGCCACTTGGCCCTTGTTACCCCGAGATCCAGTTATGCCCATTGCATCTAAATCACCTAATGCAGCAACTGCAGCTCCCACTGTGAGGTCTTCTTTACATAAAAGAGCAATGATGGAAGACTTTAAGTATGCTGGCGCTCCCCTCACAAATCTGTTTCTTATAGTCTTAGTGAAGGGCACATCTTCTGGACGCTCCCATTGTGGGGGCAAAGATGAGTTTACATGGCAAATCCACTCCAGCATTCCAAGTTCTCTGAGCTTTTTAATCCCTTCATCGACATTAAGCCAAGGGATATCAGGCAGCTCGAGCTCACTCACAGTAGGCCATCTTTGGATCCATACTTCAGCCAACCAATCAAATAAACTCTTGGCACCCTTTCCAACTGCACAAGCTGCATTGTTAAATCTAAAATCTCTGCTCAATGGGCCTATTTCAGTAAATTCAGCCTGATCTAATCTTATGTTCCTTCCTCCATCATCCCACACCCTTAAGATCCATTCCCACACATATTCCCCATGCTTCTGCCTGTACAAGTTAGAAAACTCCTGAAGTTCTTTAGGGGTGTACCTCACTTCCTCCTGTGTCACACTTTCTATCTCACCTTTAGGGGCCCGCCTAGCCTTCCGTCTGGTTATAGGCCTAGAGGCAAAAACGGGTGGGAACTGAAAAGCACCAGCACTTCCTGCTGATTCCCCAGACAAAGAGGGATGAATTCCCTCAGGCAAGGGTGGGGAGGATAATACCTCAGGATGTGGGGATGGGGATACAACTGCTCCTAAGGGAGGGCAGGCCATATTTTCATCCAAAACATCTTCTTCAGAATCTAACACTTCGATGTCCCCAGGTTCTTCAGGGTCTTCCCACACATCACCATCCCAAGTCACAGGATCCCACTCTTTTCCAATCAGTGCCCTCACTTTAACTTCTGATAGTTGGTGAGGCTGGGATTTGAATTTACGTTGCAAATTATCCAATCTCACAATGAGAGCTTGGGTTTGGTTTTCTGCAATCCGAGCCCTGTTCTGGCTAGAGAGGAGACTCTCCTCCAGGGCACCCTTAGAAACCTTGAGATCATGTATGTGGGTCGTAAGCTTAGAATTTTCCTTTTTGAGCTTCTGCTGTTCCCTCACTAGTTTGTCCAGAGATGCCAAAAGCAACCAACCAGCCTCATCATTGGTCTTACTTTTCCACAAATACTCAAATGTTTTAAATACAGAGTTACTAAATTCCTCACTCTTCACAAGACATGACTCAGGGTCATCAAATACATCTATCTCATGTAGTTCTTGAAATAGTGCACACCATGGATTATTAGTGCCCCCCGTATTTCCAGCGCTCTCCTTATCACCAGTGGGGCCTTTAGCAGCATTGAAATTGGAGAGCCAACCCCAGATAGCACTAAGCCCACTAGAGAAACCCATCCTTACAATTCTGTTTCTCTAGAACCACTTCTGGTACCAAATTCTGTATTAGTCAGGGTTCTCTAGAGGAACAGAACTGCTAGAATGAATTATTTTAAAAGGGGATTTATTGGATCAGCTTACAGTAGTCCAATAGCAGTTGCAGGCCCGAGAATCACCGAACCTGGTAGTTGCTCAGTCCTCGTGGCCAGATGCCTCAGCAGTCCCAACCCGGCACTGTAGATGGTGCTGGAAAGCCTGGAGGCTTCCTGAGGAGCCGCTGGGTTTCGATCCACGGGGGTCTTCAGTTGATGCTGGTCTTTCGTCCTCACTGGTCTTCAATCCACGCTGGAAGGTAGCAAGCTGCTCCGGCAGCCAAAATGGAAGGGAGGCAGGAAGGAAGGAAGGGACTCTTTTTTCCCAGAGCTCCCTTGTATCAAGTCCCCCTCTGGGCGGGACCGCCCATTCTGGGGGAAGGGCTCAACCTTGGGGAAAGACTTCCTCCTTTAGTTGATCCTTCCTAGAAGCAACCTATGGATTACTAAACAGATCAAGTTGACAACACCTTAACTATCACATGTGCCAAACAATTGGCAGAACTTGCAGAAAATCAACAAAAGACCAACAATTGTGTGAATACTATCCTCACTAGGTTGGACCTAATAGAAAAAAACAAGAGACTTCAAAAGAGAGTTAAGTGATTGAAGGAGAGCTAAATAAACAAATAAATAAATAAAGAGGACCTCAATAATATGCTGGCTAAGCTCAATAAAGACATAATTAAATGCAAGGATGAATTCTGAGAAGCATTAAGAAAATCAGAAAATGACCTGAAAAAGGAACTCAACAGAGGGGTGGATACTCTACAGAAAAAGGTAATAGAAAATACGAACCAAATTGAATGAGTCCAAACCTCTCTAGAAGTCCTCAAGAACAGGGTCAGTCATGTGGAAGACAGAACCTCAGAACTGGAAGACAAGATAGAAGAAACAGTTTGCTAGTCCAGAAACTTGAACAAGTTCCAAAATTTTTGTGACCAGAACATGAGGGATCTGTGGGATACCCTTAAACATCCCAACATTCAGATCATGGGTATACCAAAAGGGAAAGAAATTCAGACCACAGGCATGGAGAACTTATTTAACAAAATTATCAAAGAAACCCTTCCCACCCTCTCAAAATAGAGTCCCACCAAGATACAAGAAGCTAACAGAACTCCAAACAGACTGGACTAAAGGTGAAACTCTCCAAGACATCTTATCATTAAGAGTCTAAACAATGAAAACAAAGAGAAAGTCCTAAAAGCAGCAAGAGAGAGAGAGAACACATTGCATATAAAGGTAACCCCATCAGAATTACTTCAGACTTCTCAGTGGAAACCCTGAAAGCCAGAAGAACCTGGAAGGGGACACTGCACACTCTAAAAACCTATGGCTTCCAACCCAAACTACTGTACCCAGCAAAATATCCTTCATAAATCATGACAAAAGAAAAGCTTTTCATGATAAAAGTCAGCTCTAAAACTATATGAGCACAAAACCAAAGCTACATAGAGTACTTCATGGAATTGTCCACACAGAAAAGCCAAACAACCAATCTCAAGAGACTATAAGAAGCAGACCACAATAACCAAACCTACAGAAGATTCAAATAACTACGAAGTCCAAGGAAACACCAAACCCCACAAAGCACCAAAATATGGCAGGGATTAAATCAAACCTCACAGCTATTACCATAAATATTAATGGCCTTAATTCACCCATCAAGAGATACAAGTTAACAGGGTGGATCAGAAAAATAGACCCCTCAATCTGCTGTCTTCAAGAAACCTACCACACCACTACAGACAGACACTTCCTTGGAGTGAAAGGGTGGAAAATGATATTCCTAGAACATGAAAATGAGAAATAAGCAGGTATTGCTATACTAATGTTGGATAAAATAGACTTCAAACCAAAAGTAATCAAAAAAGATAAAGAAGGCCACTTCTTACTTATCAAGGGAATGATCCAACAAAAGGATATCACAATCATCAATATTTATTTACCAAATACAGGAGCACCACAATTCACAAAACCTACTTGAAAACAAAACAGAAATAAACACCAACACCATCATAGTCGAGGACTTTAATATTCCACTATCATCAATAGATAGATCATGCAAACAGAAAATCAACAGGTAAGTAAGAGAGCTCAACAACACCATAGACCAGCTAGACCTAAAGGACATCTATAGAACATTTTACTGAACATTTACAGAATACACATTCTTCTCAGGAGCCCATGGAATCTTCTCTAAAATAGATCATGTACTGGGGAACAAAGCCTGCCTCCATATATTTAGGAAAACTGACATAATTTTCTACATGATACCAGACCACAATGCTGTAGAGTAAGAAATTAAAAACAACAGATGTGCCAGGAGCCCCATCAGCTCATGGAGACTGAACAACACACTTTAAAACAATAAATGGGTAGTGGATAAAATAAAAAATGAAATTGTAAAATTTCCAGAATTGAATGACAATAGGAACACATCATACCAAAACTTATGGGATACAATGAAGGCAGTCCTTAGGGGAAAATTCATAGCACTAAATGCCTTCATAACAAAGACAGACAGATTCCAAATCAAGAACTAACCATCCACCTAAAGGCATTGGAAAAACAAGAAGACTCCAACCCAAAGTCTCCAGAAGGAAAGAAATAATCAAGATCTGAGCAGAAATTAATGAATTGGAAACTAAGAAAACAATTAAGAAAATTGATGAAAGAAAGAGCTGGTTCTTTGAAAAAATAAACAAGATAGATAAACCCTGGCCAATTTGATCACATGAGAAAAAGAGATGCTTCAAATTAACAAAATTAGAAATGAAAAAGGAGGGATCACAACAGACATAAGTGAAATTGGAAGAATCATCAGGACTTACTTCCACAACTTCTACTCTACAAAACTGGGTGATCTGGAAGAAATGGATAAATTCCTGGACACATACCACCTGCAAAAACTAAACTCATAGCAGATTAATCTCCTAAACAAACCTATCACACCCATCGAGATTGAAAAGATAATCAATAACCTCTCCCAGAAAAAGAGTTTAGGACCAGATGGATTAAGAGGCAAATTATCAAACCTTCATGGAAGAACTGAAACAAATTTTTCTCAAACTGTTCTACATAATGAGAGAACAGGGAAAGTTCCTCAGCTCCTTTTATGAAGTTAGTATCACCCTAATACCAAAACCAGACAGAGATACAGCAAGAAAAGAAAGCTGCAGGCTTATATCTCTGATGAACTTAGATGCAAAGATCCTGAACAAAATCCTCACAAACCAAATTCAACGACATCAAAAGTGTTATCCACCTTGATCAAGTAGGTTTTCTCCCAGGAACACAGGGTTGGTTCAACATACAAATATCTGCCAATGTAATACACCACATAAAAAGCTTAATCACAAAAACCATATGATCATTTCAATACATGCAGAAAAGGCCTTCCACAAAATACCACATCACTTCATGATCAAAATATTGGGGAGAATAGGCATGAATGGTTTATATGTCAACATAATAAAGGCTATATATAAAACACCTAAAGCCCAAATAATACTTATTGGGGAAAAATTCAAAGAATTCACATTGACATCAGAAACAAGGCAGGGGTGTGCACTCTCTCCTCTGTTCTTCAACATAGTACTAGAAGTCCTAGCCCAAGCAATAAGACAGGAGAAAAAAATAAAAGGGATACAAACAAGGAAGGAAGAAGACAAGTTAGGCCTATTTGCATACACCATGATCCTATACATAAGTGATCCAAGATCCTCTGTTTTAAGGTAATTAATTCCTTCAGCAAAGTAGCAGGATACAAAATCAACACAAAAAAGTCAGTAACCTTTCTATATGCAAAGGACAAAGATACAGAGAAAGAAATTAGTAACAGTGTCCCATTTTCAATAGCAACAACAACAACAAAAAAATACCTTGTGAAAACTCTAGGCAAGGATGTGAATGACATATATAATGAAAACATTAAAATACTCAAGAAAGAAATTGAGGAGGACTTGAGAAGATCAAAAGACCTACCATGCTCCTAGATAGGCAGAATTAATATTGTGAAAGTGGCAGTCCTACCAAAAGCAACATACAGATTTAATGCAATACCAGTTTAAAAAAAATCCCAGAATTATTCTTCACAGAGACAGAAAAAAAATGATCTCAAATATTATAATAGACTGGGTGGAGAAAATTGCTAGCAAATTATAAAATTCAACTGAGCAATATACATATTCAATGAAAACCAGCACAGAGTATTTATTCAAGTGTGGGGATTAAAAAGAAACAGATAATGTAATAAAGCCAAGGTCCCTAAGGGTGTGTGTTACCCCATACCCTTAATTTTGTCCACTATGAGGTTCAAATTTCTGATCTGAAATGGGTTCTAAGTCAGCCTGGGGACAGTCATATCCTGCCCCCAATAATGACAAAAGAAAGAGACAAAGGCCCTAAAATCAGGAAATGTTTAAAGCCAACAATAGTCAACACCAAAATATAGATTTATGTATTTGAGAGAAAAAGAAAGAGGCAGAGAAAGAGAGAGACAGAGAAAGAGAATGGGTGTACTATGACCTCTAGCCACTGCAAGCAAACTCCAGATGCATGTGCCATCTTGTGCATCTGGCTCAAGTGGGTCCTGGGGACCCAAACCAGGTTTCTTTGGCTTTGCAGGCAGATGCCTTAACCGCTAAGCATTCTCTCCAGCCTTTCTCCCTCTCTCTCTCTCTTTAATTTTTTTTTTTTTTTGCAAGGAGAGGAACAAAAGCAAGAGTGAGACAGCAAGAGATAGAATGTGTGCACCAAGGCCTCCTCCTGCCATGACAAATGAACTCCAGATGCATGCCCCTCTTTGTGCATTATGCTTCTCATGGATACTAGGGAATTGAACCCAGCCTGTGGGCTTTGCAAACAAGTAACTTTACTCATGGAGCTATCTCTCCAGCCCCATGCATTTTCTTTCTCTATAAGGGGTGAATAGAAATAGATTCACCAGATAAACTCACACAAGAAGTTATGGTTACAGGACAGATAGAAAGAAGCAAAGGAAGAGAGAAAGAAAGAAAGAGAGAGAGAGAAGGAATGAAGGAAAGAAATAAGAAGAAAGAGAGACAGGAAAGAGGAGAGTTTAGAGAGATACTTGCAGATAATAAGAGAAAGAGTCTTGTGTTAGGCTTTAAAAGTTCCAAGAAAATTTGTGGGAAGGAAATTACCTACAAAAAAATCAATAAGATATGTAATGACAAATGGGTTTTAAAAATAGTTCTAATATGCTTCTCTATGACTTTATATTAAAACAAGGTGGTTAAATAGTAATGTAACAGTTTGTTAAACAAATGTAAAGATATAATTCTCTGTCCTATCATCATCTTGCTCATAATAAAACTTCAGTATTGATATTAATTTGCTTATGAAAACAGTTATAAAAATTGCCTTTAAGGTATTCAATCAAATTAGTTATATTCCCCTGTTAAGCTTTCAAGTACTAGAGAAGCTGAATGTTGAGACAAAGATTTCTGATTTTTCTATTATATTATATTTAAATAACATATCTAAACATACTGTACATCTAAAGATAATCAATCTCCTCTCTTGTTCATGCTAAATCTGCCAAATGGATATAACTAGGTTTTTCATTTAAGTTTATAAGAGAAATAATCCTATTTTACTTATTATTACAATAAACTGACTCCAAGTTATACAAAAAAACTGATATATAAAAATAATGTTAATATCTTGCCTAAGCTTCATCTGTTTTAAGTCATTGGTAAAACACAATATTGGTTTATTTGTATCTTTAATGGTCATCAAATTAATTGCCATCAATTTCTCTTTCAAGATTAAGTTAAACATCATTTGTCTAGCTGTGCTTTCCTTCTCCAAACCCAGTTAATGAATGGTTATATTTTTGTCTAACTTAAACAAAAAGGTTATTTAAAACCCAAACTGTTCTAATATAATATTGTAGTTAAATGATTATCTAAAGTTAAATGATTACCTCCATTCTAAAATTTCAAGCCTCTCTTACTTAAAAATACTGAATTGATCAACTCTCAAGATTTCTCCCCCAGATTGTAGCCACATGCTCAAACCAATTTCTTCTTCTAAACTCTGCTGTTCCAGAAAACCTGACTCCTGGGACTTCTGGGTAAGATGGTGGCATAGAAGCCACACCAAACCAGCCCAGGGAGGGAGTTGAGCAAAACCACAGCAAAATCCACTCTTCTTCTGAAAAGTGAAGGAGTATAGGTTATTCTTACACACAGCGGAGAAGCAGAAAAGACCAAGATCCGCCAGAAAGGAGGAAAATGGCCAGAATCCCACTGAGGCTCTTGTAGCCTGCTGATCCACGCAGCTACCCAGCACTGCCCAACCAGCATGCCAAGCAGCAGGAGAAGCAGAAACCAAAAAAGGGGATTTTCTAACCTCATCAGCCCCTTGCCAAGTCGAGAAGTCTGAAGGAAAGACAGCTGAGATCAACTAAGGAGTTACTGAAAGGGATATAGGCAGGGCTGAGTGAGCAACTCCAGGACTCTGCACTCTCCATCCCCCAACCATCAGAACCATAACCCTCCAGCATTCAGCCCCCCTGTGGCAGTGCATTCAGCTCAGCTGGTCAGAACTCCAGCTCCACAGCACACAGAGGGATCAAGGTTGGCACTCAGCATTGGTGAGATTGGAAGCCCCCCCCCCCCAAAAGGTGACAAGACTGATTGACCAAAAAAAAAAAAAAAAAAAAAAAAAAGCAGGCACATAAGCCTGCATTGGAAGAGCTAATCTCTCTTTCCATGTCAGGGTAGGTTATGGGTTACGTATTCTTGGTTGGGTTTACCATTTTCAAATAAGCTGTATTCTGGGGTTAAACATTGTTGCCTTGAATGATTTCAGATTTATAGGGCCTTTGTCTTTTGCTTCTGTCATTACTGGGGGCAGGGTCTGATTCAGAACCAGGCTGACCTGGTATCCAAATCAGAACAGAAATCTCTACCTCCCAGCTGACAATATTAAGGGTGTAGAAAAACACACACCCTTAGGGATTGTGCCTTTATAAGACTATCTGATTGTCTTAATCCCCACACTTGCATACTCTGTGCTGGTTTTTAATGAATGTGTACATAGCTCAGTTGAAGTTTAGAATTTGCCAGTAAATTATTCCACCCAATCCACTAGAATACTTGCTTAACAGACAAACTCAACACCTAGGATTGCTTCTGTGGTTGGATTGGGACACAAGAGCTACACCCTGGCACCTTAAATTCATATCATAAAAGTATATAAAGGTGGATCACCACATCTAAAAACATTGCAGATAATTAAAAACCCAAGCATGAAATCAATTCAGGATGCAAAAGTCACTACATTCATAATACAAGAAGCACAAAGAATCAAGACAATATAATCCCACCAAAAATTATAAATCCATCAGAAATGATCACCAATGAGACTGTTTTGGATGAAATGCCTCACAAAGATTTTTTTAAAAAATGATTGTATCTATACTCCAAGAAATCAAAGAAGAAATGAAACGAATCAAAGAAGAAAACAAAGGAATTAAAGAAGAAAACAAACTCCTGAAAGAGAACACAGGAAACCAGCTTAATGAAATAAGAAGGTCATTACAACTCTACAGAAAATACTTGAAGTAATTCTTCATGCTGAAGGGAAAGAAAAACACACACAGGAGGAAATAGGAAAAAATAAACCATACAAATAACAGCTAAAACAAGCAAGTAAAGGAAAATGGGAAGCATTCAAACCAAGAAGTATGGAGAGAAAAAGTATATACCTTTTAATAATAACTCTCAATATCAATGGCTTCAATGCCCCAACCAAAAGACACAGGCTTGCAGACTGGTTTAAAAGGCAGGATCCTGCTATTTTTTGCCTCCAGTAAATTCATCTTTCAATAAAAGATAGACACTGTCTTAGGGTTAAAGGATGGGAAACAGTATTTCAAGAAAATAGACCTAGGAAACAAGCAGGGTTTGCTATCCTAATATCTGACAGGATAGACTTCAAACCAACATTAGTGAGGAAAAATAAAGAAGGTCATCTTACACTGATTAAAGGAACACTCCAACAGGAGGATATTACAATCCTAAACATATATGCACCTAACATGGAGGCTCTAACTTCATCAAACAAACATTATTAGACTTAAGGTCACAGATAACACCAAACATAATTGTAGTGGGCGACTTCAATACCCACTATCATCAATTGACAGGTCATCCTAGCAAACAATAAACAGAGAGACATCTGGACTAAATGATGTCATGGAACAAATGGACCTAGCAGATATGTACAGAACATTACATCCAAATGCTGCAGAATATACATTTTTCTCAGCAGCACATAGAATATTCTCTAAAATTGTCCATATATTAGGCACAAAGCAAATCTCAACAAATGCAAGAAAAATGAAATAATCCTTTGTACTCTATCTGACCACAGTTGGATTAAACTGCAAATCAGCAACAAGAAAAACTATAGAGCATACAGAAATTCATGGAGACTAAACAGTACACTATTGAGTGATCAAAGGGTCATTGAAGAAATCAAAAAGGAAATCAATCAATTCATAGAATCAAATAATGATGAGAGTACAACATACCAAAACCTTTGGGACATAACAAAGGCAGTCCTAAGAGGGAAATTTATAGTTCTAAGTACCTATATTAAGAAATTAGAGGGGCTAGAGAGATGGCTTAGTGGTTAAGTGCTTGCCTATGAAGCCTAAGGACCCTGGTTCAAGGCTCAACTCCCCAGGACCAACGTAAACCAGATGCACAAGGTGGTGCATGCATCTGGAGTTCATTTTCAGTGGCTGGAGGCCCTGGTGTGCCCATTCTCTCCCTATCTGCCTCTCTTTCTCTCTCTGTCACTCTAAAATAAATAAATAAATAATTTTTTTAAAAAAGAACTTAGAGCATTCACAAGTAAACAATTTAATGCTTCACCTTAAGACCTTGGAAAAAGAAGAACAAGGCAAACCAAAAATCAGTAGATGAGAAGAAATTATAAAGATTGGGGTAGAAATTAATGAAATAGAAACCAAACAAAAAACAATCCAAATATTCAATGAAATGAAACAAAGAGTTGGTTCTTTGAAAGAATAAACAAGATTGATAAACCCTTAGAAAATCTGACCAGAAGAGAGAAGAGAAAAAAAATTAATAAAATTAGAGATGAAAAAGGCATCATTACAACAGATACCAAAGAAATTCAGAAAATCATAAGGACATACCTTAAGACTATTTATGCCTCTAAGTTTTAAAACCTGAAATAAATGGATGATTTCATTGATTCATATGACCTACAAAAATTAAATCAAGATTAGATAAACCATTTAAATAGACCTATAACAAGTACAGAGATCCAAGCAGTTATAAAGTCTCCCAACTAAAAAAAAAGTCCAGGCCCAGATGGATTCACTGGTGAATTTTATCAGACCTTCATGGAAGAACTAAAACCAATGCTTCTCATAATTTTCTATAAAATGGAAAAGGAAGGAGTTCTATTAAACTCCTTCTATGAAGCCAGCATCACCCTCATACCAAAACCAAAGTCAGAACAAAAAAAAATTACATACCAATCTCCCTCATGAACATAGATGCAAAACTTCTGAACAAAATATTGGCAACAGAATACAAGAATATTTCAGAAAGATTATTCACCCTGACCAAGTTGGCTTTATGCCAGGGATGCAGGAATGATTCAATATATGCAAATCAATAAATGTAATGCACCATATAAATGGCCTGAAGGACAAAAATCACATGATCATCTCAATAGATGCAGAAAAGTCATTCAATAAAATCCCCATATCCTTTCATGGTAAAAGTATTACAGAAACTGAGAATAGAAGGAACATATATCAACATAATAAAAGCTATTTATCACAAAACTTCAGCCAACATAGTACTAAATGGGGAAAAATTTGATGCCTTTCCACTAAATTCAGGAACAAGACAGGGGTGTCCACTATCCCCACTTTTATTTAATATAGTGCTGGAAATCTTAGCTATAGCAATAAGGTAAGAAACACTTTTAAAAGGGATACAAATTGGAAAGGAAGAGATCAAATTATCATTATTTGCAGATGATATGATTCTGTACATAAAGGACCCTAAAGAATCTACCAGCAAACTGTTAATGCTGATAAACACTTTTAGCAACATAGCAGGATACAAAATAAACACACAGAAATCAGTAGCTTTCTTATATACTAACAACAAACATGCAGAGGATGAAATCAGGGAATCTTTCCCATTCACAGTTGCCTCAAGAAAAATAAAGTACCTTGGAATAAATTTAACCAAGGAAGTGAAGGATCTCTACAATGAGAACTTTAAAACGCTCAAGTGAAATATTGCAGAAGACATAAGGAAATGGAAAGACATCCCATGATCTTGGGTTGTAAGAATTAATATTGTGAAAATGTCAATCATACCAAAAACAATCTACACATTTAATGCAGTACCCATTAAAATCTCAATGGCATTCTTCACAGAAATAGAAAAAAACAATCCTAAAATTCATTTGGAAGCACAAAAATCCTCGAATAGACAAAACAATTTTGAGCAACAAAAATAGGGCTGGTGGTATTGCCATACCCGATTTTAAGCTATATTACAAGATCATAGTAACAAAACAGCATAGTATTGGCACAAAGACAGACATGTAGATCAATGGAACAGAATAGAGGACTCAGATGTTAATCCAGGCAGCTATAGCCATCTGATTTTTGACAAAAATATTCATTGGAGAAAAGATAGCCTCTTCAACAAGTGGTGCTGGAAAAATTGGATATCTATATTCAGAAGAATGAAAATAGATCCTTGTCTTTCTCATGCACAAGAATCAAATCCAAGTGGATCAGGTACCTTAGTTTCAGACCTGAAACTCTGAAATTGCTAGAAGAAAAGGTAGGGAAAACCCTTCAACATATTGGCATAACTAATGACTTTCTGAATATAACCCCAATTGCTCAGGAAATAAAACCACTAATCAACCACCGGGTTCTCATGAAACTACAAAGCTTTTGAACAGCAAAGGGCATTGTGAATAGAGCAAAAAATAACCTATGAAGTGGGAGGAAAGTCTTTGCCAGCTACACATCTGACAGAGGATTAATATCCAGAATATACAAAGAACTCAAAACACAGAACAATAAGAAATCAAACAACCCAGTTAAAAAAATAGGCTATGGAACTAAGTATGGGTTCTCACCAGAAGAAATACAGATGGCATATAAATATCTAAAACAGTGTTCTAAGTCCTTAGCCATCAGGGAAATGCAAATTAAAACTACTTTCAGATTCTATCTCCTGTCAGAATGGCTACCATCAAGAAAACAAATGACAATAAATGTTGGCAAGGGTGTGGAAAAAGGGAGACCCTTCTACACTGTTGGTGGGAATGTAATCTAGTAAAGTCATTGTGGAAATTAGTGTGGATGTTTGTGAGACAGCTAAAAATAGATTTATCATATGATCCAGCTATAGCACTCCTAGGCATATATCCTAATGTCTCTTCTAACTACCTTCGACATATTTGCACAACCATGTTTATTGCTGCTCTATTCACAACAGCTAGGAAATGGAACCAGCCTAGATAACCCTCTACAGATGAATGGATAATAAAGATGTGGTACATTTACACAAAGGAGTTCTATTCACTGATTAAAAAAAATGAAATTTTCAGGGAAATGGATGTATCTGGAAAAGATTATACTAAGTGAGGTAAGCCAGGCCCAAAAAGTCAAACATTACATGTTCTTTCTCATATGTGGATCCTAGGTACAAATGTATGGACTTGTGTGTGGGCTGGAACCAAAAATTGGTAGCAGAAGCCAGTAGGCCAGTAAGCTAGAAAAAGGCTATAAGAGAGGGAGGAGAGGGAATGTCTTAAAAGGATGGTATTGTATATATGTAAGTAGAAGTACAGATTACAGAGAGGGGAAAGGCCTAAGCAAGATCAGGGGAAGAGACTGTGTAAAAGAAGGGCAAAGGGGAGGGTCAATAAAAATTCAAGATATTCTAAATAAGATATATGAACACCTACTTTTCTAAGGTAGTGAGAAAAGTCATTAGGATATATGCCTAGGAGTGCTATAGCTGTATCATATGGTAAATCTTATTTTAGCTGTCTCAAGGACCTCCACACTGATTTCCACAATGGCTGTACCATATTACATTCCCACCAACAGTGCAGAAAGTTTCTCCTTTTATTGTCATTTGTTTTCTTGATGGTAGCCACTCTAACAGGAAAGAGATGGAATTCAAGGTAGTTTTAATTTGCATTTCACTGATGGCTAGGGATGTAGAACACCTTTTTAGATGTTTATATGCCATCTGTATTTCTTCTGGTGAGAACTCTATATTTAGCTCCATAGCCCATTTTTTGATTGGGTTGTTTGATTTCTTATTGTTCTGCTTTTTGAGTTCTTTGTATATTCTGGATATTAGTCCTCTGTCAGATGTGTAGCTGGCAAAGATTTTCTCCCATTCTGTAGGTTGTCTCTTTGCTCTATTGACAGTGTTCTTTGCTGTACAAAAGCTTTGTAATTTCATGAGATCCCAGTAGTTGATTAGTAGTTTTATTTTCTGAGCAACTGGATTATTCAGAAAGTCATTACCTATGCCAATATGTTGAAGGGTTTCCCCTACCTTTTCTCTAGAATTTCAGAGTTTCAGGTCTGATCTTAAGGTCCCTGATCCACTTGGATTTCATTTTTTGTGCATGGAGAAAGACAAGGATCTATTTTCACCTTTCTACATATAGCTATCCACTACTTGTTGAAGAGGCTGTCTTTCCTCCTAATGACTCTTCTCACTACCTTAGAGATATTTGCACAATCATGGAACCAGCCTAGATGTCCATCCACAGATGAACAGATAATAAAGATGTGGTTCATCTACACAATGGAGTTCTATTTAGCAGTAAAGAAAAATGAAATTATGAAATTTGCAGGGAAATGGATGGATCTGTAAAGGATTATACTAAGTGAGGTAACCCAGGCCCAGAAAGCCAAATGTTGCATGTTCTCTCTTATATGTGGATCCTAGCTACAAATGTATAGACTTGTGTATGATCTGGAACCAAAAATCAGTATCAGAGGCCCAAAAGGTAGAAAAAGGCTATAAGGGAGGGAGGAGAGGGAAGGTCTTAAGAGGATGGTATTGTATATATGTAAATAGAAGAACAGATTACAGGGAGGGGAAGGCCTAAGCGAGGTCAAGGGAAGAGATTGTATAAAATAGTTTGGGAGGGGTCAATCAAAATTCAAGATATTCTGAATCAGACGTATGAAAATCTACTTCCTTAAATAATGGCACATCCAGAAGCCATAGATTGTTACTAGAAAATTTTCAGTGCCTGGGATGGGGTACCTTCCAGTGAGTTGTTGGCCAGGGAGGTCCCTGTTGCCTCCAAAACATTATAGAATATTGCCAATGCCCTTGGTTCCCTGTGAGAAAGAGATGGTAAGACCCTATTGCTGAAGACTTCACATGACTGAGTGGCAAAGTCATTGAGAAATCAAGTTGGTGCTGAGCAGAAAACCTTCTCCCTGTAGACCAGCCAACTGAAAGCTAGAAAAAGCTGCACTGTATGCAGTCTTATGGGAGACAGAATTCATCAGCAGTGAAAACAGTGGACACTGGAAACGTCAAGTTTAGCCAGACAAGCCAAATGACTGAATGAGTGCAATAGTGGCATGTCTGCTCTGGGGAAAACCAACTGCTCTCTACTTGGACTGAAGGCCCACTCTATGGGAGGGAATATGTGCCTGGTACTGAAAACCTAATCAAAAGCCTATGGCAGGGGAGGTCATGAGACTTAGGGGTATAAAGCCTGCTCTTGTCTGGATAAATGCATATATTACTATCACCAAATTGCCCTGAAAGCACTACACTTAATGTTCACACTCATATATTAATGCTACTCTCATTAGAGAAGCTTCACTTTTCAGATGACGATGACCACTGGGATGACCCAAAAGGCAACATAGTGCTGAGAAGAAGGAATGAAGGAGTGTCCATCACTGAAACATCTCACACCCTCCAAGGCTCAGGGTCCATTGCGGAAGAGGTGGCGGAAAGAATGTAAGAGCCAAAGGAAGGGTACCACTCCTTACATACAACTATCTGGACAGAATTTGGCCTTGATATCCAAGACCTCACAGTGCCTAGCAGTACCCACACAAGACCCTCATAATAGGAGAAAAAGATGATGACATCAAGCTAAAAGAGTAACTACTGGAGAGAGGGAGGGGATATGATGGAGAGCAGAGTTATGGAGGGGAAAGTGGGGGAGGGGAGGGGAGGGAAATACCACGGTTTGTTGTCTGTAAGTATAGAAGTTGTCAATAAAAAATATATATATTTTAAAAACCTACTTTTCTGAATAATGGCACATCCAGAAGCCATAGATTGTTACTAGAAAATTTTCAGTGCCAGGGATGGGATACCTTCCAGTGAGTTGTTGGCCAAGGGAGGTCCCTGTTGCCTCCAAAACATTACAGGCTATTGCCAAGACCCTTGGCTTCCCTTGAGAAAGAGATGGTAAGATTCTATTACTGAAGACTTCACAAGCCTGAGTGGCAAAGTCACTGAGTAATCAATCTGGTGCTGAGCAGAAAACCTTCTCCCTGTAGACCAGCCAACTGAAAGCTGGAAAAAGCTGCACTGTATGCAGCCTTAAGGGAGACAGAAGTCATCATTGGTGAAAACACTGGACACTGGAAACCTCAAGTTTGGCTAGACAGACTGAACAAGTACAATAGTGACATGTCTGCTCTGGGGGAAACCAGCTGCTCTCTAATTGGACTGAAGGCCTGCTCTATGGGAGGGAATATGTGCCTGGTACTGAAAACTTAATCAAAAGCCTATGGCAGGGGAGGTCGTGAGCTTTAGGGGTATAAAGCCTGCTCTTGTCCAGATAAATGCATATATGATTCTTACCAAATTGCCCTGAAAGCACTACACTTAATGTTCATATTCATATATTAATGCTACTCTCACTTCTGGTTAGAAAAGCTTCTTTTTTCAGATGGCTATGTCCAACATAGTGCAGAGAAGAAGGGACAGAGGTGTGTCCAGCACTGGAACATCTCACACCCTCCAAAACTCAGGGTCCATTGTGGAAGAGGTGGCAGAAAGAGTGTAAGAACCAAAGGAATGGTACCACTCCTTACAATGCAACTGTCTGGACAGAAATTGGCCTCAATATCCATGACTGCACAGTGCCTAGCAATACCCACACAAGACCCTCATAATAGGAGACAAAGATGATGACATCAAATTAAAAGTGAGACTAATGGAGAGAGGGAGGGGATATGATGCAGAGCAGAGTTGCAAAGAGGAAAGTGTGGGAGGGGAGGGAAATATCATGGTTTATTGTCTGTAAGTAGAAGTTGTCAATAAAAAATACATACATACATATATATATATATATAACCTGACTCCTGATTTTTCTGCCTCTAAATTGCTTCAAATTTCCTTCAATAATAAACATTATTTTTTCATTGTTCCCCAAGGCCTAAAAACCAACAAAAGTAGAGTTCCTACAACCCCCCAATCTCATTCCTTAAAACATCCAAGGACAAGTGATTGTTAAATGAACTCATATCATTCTAAAAAATACTAAGAAAACAAAAGAGGAAAGTAACAGCCTTTCTGGGAACACATACACTATAATTTTTTAATTTTTAAATGTTCCTCCTACAAATCAAGCACCCCAGCTCAATACCACTGGCCCAGAAGTAAATGGATCTCTTGACCATCCTGATCTAGAAGGAGCAAAAATAAATCACTTTTTCATATGATCCCCTATTATGTCTATCTAAAAATAAGAGAACTCAAAGTTGCATACAAATTGGCCTTCAGGTATGGATGGATTGTTTCTAAATGGAATGATCATACCAGGGCTAAACTCTACCTCTTAAGTATGAATACTCTTATTGAATATGATGGGAAAGTTAATTTCTCTCACCCTAATCTCTCTACTTGTCATCAAAAAGAACCTGGGACTCCTTGGATAAACATTTAAATTGGGGAAAATGCCTTGGGCCTAAGAGACAAGTATATTCTTGGGATATTATAAGATTGTCAAATGGGGACCCAGAGAATATGCACTCATTTAAGGTTTTCTTTTGTTGAAAAAAAAAGACAACCTGACAGCCATAACTTCTGTTAACTCTGCTATAGTCTGGAGAAAAGGAGGTGTCATCACCACACCGTCTTTTAGTATCTCCCTTTAATGACCCATTACATACCATTATTTGGACATTGTCTACCTTAAACAAAGAGATTAGTTAAAACCCAAACTGTTCTAATATAATATTTTATTAAAATGATTATGCAAGTTCTAACATTAAATATTATCTCACTTCTAAAACTTCAAGCTTAACACCCAGGAAAGTATGGACCAAACAATATTATTATAACTCTAGCAAATATATACTTTTTGTATAACATAATAACTCAGAATATTAAAATTTATATACCAGCCCCCTGTATATTCTTAGTGGGCAATGTAACTTACAAATATGTTCATTCCTGAAACTAAATGCTTAGGATGCTCCCTGTATCACTGCTTAAATAATACTGGCCCAGAAAGAGACCTAATGGTTCTTAGAGAATGGCCAGAAGTATGAGTTTCCATCAATCTTAATTGCTCTTGAGAAGATACACCTATCTCATACTATAGTAACTATCTATACTACAACAATTAATCAAAAAAGTCTTGCACAGAACCCAAAGATTTCTTGGCGTACTCACATTTGGTATGATGTCTATAATTACTATAACTACTGTGCCCTCTGTCACATTATACCAAAGTGTACAAACTGCACATTTTGTAGAAGCCTGTCATACTAACAGCAGTACTATGGGAAGTTGACAGGTTTCTGTTGACCATAAACTAAGTAATGAGATTGAGCCCTTAGGAATACTGTCATAGAGATAGGGAAGCAAGACAATTCCTTACAGATCCATCATCACTTTATGTGTGATTACATTCATACTAGTTTCTGTGCAACTCCTGTGCCTTATAATGAATGATTTTATAATTGGAACACCATTAAGAAACATCCTTTGGGTGGCTGGAAAGATGGCTCCGCAGTTAAGGTGCTTGCCTACAAAGCTCAGGGACCTGGGTTCAATTCCCCAGTAGCCACATAAAGCCAGACACTTAAAGTGGCGCATGCATCTGGAGTTAATTGGCAGTGTCTAGAGGACTTGGTGCACCCATTCTCTCCCTCTCTCTATCTCTCTCTTTCTGCATCTGTCTCTCATCCCTCTGTCTCTCTCTGCTTGAAAAGAAAATAAATAAAAGGAATTTCAGAGATGATCTTACTTCCATCTGGGGTAGTGAGTAGGTGAATTTACCCTGTTACCCCACTAGATACTGGATCCCCCTACATACTGGGACTCAGTATCAGCCATATTATGCAAGGTAACCCTTTCTCCCATCAGCCTCCATAACCATTAGTAGGGACTCAGGAGCTGATTTCACTCCCAAGCCCAGGGCAGTGAGTAGTGCTAAATGACCAGGGCCCAGGAGAACTTTCTCCCTTTCCCCACACAGGTGCTTGGCACCCTACTTTCCAGGACTAGGTATTAGCCACCCTACATGTGGTAACTCCCCCCACACCCAGACAATGCTGCCACCATCAGTAGGAACCCAGGAGCTTTTCTCACTCCAAAGCCCTGACCAGGACCAACTAGAGCTTCCCCTTACCCCTATACAGTACAACTTCTCATTCCCTGGCCTGGCCTGCCTGCCTGCACCTCTCTGAATATGGAATTATTAGCCAATTGCACTCCATAGCCTGGGCACTGAGTATGGTAGGCCTCCCAGAGTCTAGCCAAAACCCATATGGAGGATGCACACACAAAGAACTTACTCAGATTTGCGTGTACCTAGCACAAAACTGCAGATAGACTGACATCACACACCAACCTTGATCAAGGCTGACCACGTGTGATGATTTAATTCAGATGTCTTCCATAAACTTATGTGTTCTGAATTCTTGATCCCCAGCTGTTGTTAATTTGGGAATTGAGACATTGTTGAAGGTATGTTGTTGGGAGCAGGCTTATTGGTGTTATAGCCAGCTTCCCTTTGTTTGGCACACTCTCCTGCTGTTGTTGTTCTCCTGATGTTGGCCAGGAGGTGCTATCCAATCTCTGCTCATGCCATCCTTTTCCCTGTCATCATGGAGCTTCCCCTTGAGTCCATAAGCCAAAATAAGCAACTTTCCTTCCATCAGCTGATTTTGGTTGAGTGC
This sequence comes from Dipus sagitta, assembly GCA_036346955.1. Lineage (NCBI taxonomy): Eukaryota > Metazoa > Chordata > Mammalia > Rodentia > Dipodidae > Dipus > Dipus sagitta. The sequence continues at coordinate 70,837,218 of CM070772.1, forward strand.
TTTGTACCAGCAACAGGAAGCTAACTATAACACTAGGCCACTCAACAGAGGCTCCACAATAGCTGCTATTGTTGCATTCTTAGCAAGACAAGATGACTATCTTAAGATGTTCCAACCCAAATGCAAAACAAATAATTCAAGACATGAAGGCAAGATATCCCCACCAAAACTGCCTAGTCTTATAGTGGAAGGCTCCCATGGAAACTTAGAGGAAACTCCAGACATAGAATCCCAAAATGAAATTATGATAAGCATATTTTTAATAATAAACTGAGGGTTGGAGAGATGCTTAGCAGTTAAGATGCTTACCTGCAAAGTAAGGACCCATGTTCCACTCTCCAGATACCACATAAGCCAGACACGCAAAGTGAGGCAAGTGCAAGGTCACACATGGCCCCTATGTGGCAAAAGCATATGCAGTTCAATTTCATTGACTGAGGCCCTAGTGCACCAATTCTCTCTCTCTATCTCTATCTCTCTCTCCCTCACTAGCTCTCTCTAAAATAAAAAAATAATAAACTGAATAAGTCTATAAACAAATGGCAGAAAGAAAATCAACAAAAAGTACTGAATAGGGCTAGAGAGATGGCTTAGTGATTAAGTGCTTGCCTGTGAAGCCTAAGGACCCCGGTTCGAGGCTCAATTCCCCAGGACCCATGTTAGCCAGATGCACAAGGAGGTGCATGCATCTGGAGTTCATGTACAGTGTCTGGAGGCCCTGGCACACCCATTCTCTCTCTCTCTCTCTCTCTCTCTCTCTCTCTCTCTCCTCTCCCTCTTTCTCTCTGTGTCTGTTGCTCTCAAATAAAAATGAACAAAAAAAAATTTTAAAAAGTACTGAATAGATCCCTGAATGATAATGATGAGAATCAATAAAACAATAAGCTTAATGATCAGTGGAAAAAACTCAGTGAGGACATGATCAAATGCAGGAATGAATTCTAAGAGACAATAAGAGAATCAAACCAAGAAATGAAAATGGAATTCAATAAAGACATAGAGATGCTGAAGAAAAACATAATAGAAAACCAAAATGAAGTATCTTATTTAAAAACCTTCCAAGAAAGCTTCACCAGCACAATGGATCATGTAGAGGACGGAGTACTAGAGCTCAAAGACATGACAGAAGAAATGTACCAGGAATTCAAAAGCAAAGACTAGTTGTTTTTAAGTACAAACAGAACATGAGGGAAATATGGGACACCCTAATTTGGAGTATGGGCATACAAGAAAGGAAAGAACTGCTGGTGAAAGTCATAGAGAATATCTTCAATAAAATAGTTGAAGAAAACTTTCTAATCTTACAAAAGAGAGGCCCATCCAGGTATAGGAAGCACACAAAAGACCACATAAATAGGACCAGAGAAGAAATTCCCCACATCACATTATAGTTAAAACATTAAATACAAAGAGAGAGTACAAAAAGCTGCAAGAGAAAAACAGTGCAAAATTCTGTTTGTTCAATGGAAACTCTAAGATCCAGAGGGTTTGGAATGGAGTATTTCAAAATTTAAAGGACTATGGCTGCCAACCCAAACTACCATACTCAGCCAAATTATCCCTCTAATAGAACATGAAAGAGAAACTTTCTATGGTAAAAGAAGCTTTATGAATATAGGAGCATTAATCTGGGTTGACAAAGAATACTGCATGGAAAACTCTACACAGAAGAGATGAACAAACATACACAAAAGGCTACAGGAGGGAAAAATACAGTAATTAAAACTAGAACAAATATGGAAGCATATAAAGAGCAAAGGCACACCAAACTCTATAAAGTCTTCAATTTGACAGGGATAAACTCACTTCTCTCAATTATAACTCTTAACATCAATGAACTCAATCCCTCAATCAAAAGACAAAGGTTAAGAGGATGGATTAGAAAACTGGATTCAGGCCCGCAGGGCGGGGGAATTAGGGGGAGGGGGGGCTGCGCTGCCACCAGAATCGCCGCTGCATCCTTCACCTTCCGCCATGGCCGCCTACAAGTTGGTGCTGATCCGGCACGGTGAGAGCGCCTGGAACCTGGAGAACCGCTTCAGCGGCTGGTACGATGCCGACCTGAGCCCCGCGGGCCCCGAGGAGGCTAAGCACCGCCGGCAGGCGCTGTGAGACGCTGGCTATGAATTTGACATCTGCTTTACCTCAGTGCAGAAAAGAGCAATCCGAACCCAGTGGCTAGATGCCACTGACCAGATGTGGCTGCCAGTAGTGAGGAATTGGCACCTCAATGAGTGGCATTATGGGATTTTGACTGGTCTCAATAAAGCAAAAACTGCTGCCAAGCATGGTGAGGCCCAGGTAAAGATCTGGAGGCACTCTTATGATGTCCCACCACCGCCGATGGAGCCCGACCATCCCTTCTACAGCAATATCAGTAAGGATCGCAGGTATACACAGACCTTACTGAGGACCAGCTACCCTCCTGCGAGAATCTGAAGGACATGATTGCCAGAGCACTGCCCTTCTGAAATGAAGAAATTGTCCCCCAGATCAAGGAGGGGAAGAGAGCCCTATCGCAGCGCATGGCAACAGCCTTCAGGGCATTGTCAAGCATCTGGAGGGTCTCTCTGAAGAGGCCATATGGGAGCTGAACCTGCCAACTGGGATTCCCATTGTCTATGAATTGGACAAGAACTTGAAGCCCATCAAGCCCATGCAGTTCCTAGGGGATAAAGAGACCGTGCGTAAAGCCATGGAAGCTGTGGCTGCCCAGGACAAGGACAAGAAGTGAAGGCCAACTCGTCTACTACGACCCCAAGGAACACATGCCCTGTCCCCATGCCCTGTGGCCCTCTCCCTGACACCTGTCACACTGACTACATCTTTAGTATCTTAAGTTGTAGCTGCAGATGGGGGCCGGTGGCTTCCATTTTCATTTTAGCATTTTGTCTCCTGCACCCACTCCCTTCATAGAATCTAGTCAGAATAGCACCTCTGGGGTGCAGGTCCTTGGTCCAAGCCCAGGCAATGCTTCTCTTACCCAGGAGCATTGAGGTAGTGGTTCTAGTTCTTCTAGTGCTTTGTTTACCTGCCTGGGAAGTTGGTCAGGGAGGAAGCATGCTGAGGCACGACGAATGAGAAGCCACAATCCATTTTTGTTCCTAGAGCCTGTTCTGCATTCTTCTAAGGTAAGGTCTGGGGGCTCTAGTCATTGCAGTGGAATATGAATGTAGCCTGCATGGTGATTTTAAGAAAACAGCTATTTCCTTCCCGACCCCAGAACATTGGGATCAATCTTGAACTAAGTTCATGCATTACTTTAGTTTAAGAAAATATATACATATACACACACTTCTATAAATAATGCCACACAAAAACCCTTCTGGGGTGTCTGGTGGTGGTTGAAATAGTCCCACGTGGTAATGAAAATAAGCCATTCCTCATACCAAAATGGATTAAAGCTCTGTTGCCTTGAAGAGGCGGGGCAGGAGGCACGCCTGCCATGTGTCTTAGAATCCCTCCTCTGCCTTGTTTTGTGGCAGTGAAATGAAATGCCCCTTGATCATGTCTAGGTGTGTGTATTTCACTATGTCTCATTTCTGAATCATGTTCCAGTTACTTGGTCCTGCCACATGGGCTCAGTTCTCATTTTGGGCATAACTACTAAATCTTTTCCAGATCAGTATAATAACGGAGTGATGTGCAATTAAAAAAAGAAAAAGAAAACTGGATTCATCTATTTGCATCTATAGGAAACCCATCTTACCATTAAACATAGACACCACCTTAGGGTAAAGCAAATGGAAATATAAAGCAAGCAGGTGTGGCTCTACTAATATCTAACAAAAAGATTTTAAACCAAAATCTTTTAAAAGCAATGAGGAAGGCCTTATCTTTATATTCACTAATGGAACAATTCAACAAGAGACTTTTACAAGCACGAAAGTATATGCACCAAACACGTGCATCATATTTCATAAAGCAAAATTTACTAGACATTAAACCAGAAATAAATACCAACACAATAATAGTAGGAGACTTTTATATCCCACTATTGTCAATAGACAGATCATCTAAAAAGAAAATAAACAGAGAAATATTGGAGCTAAACTACACCATAGATATAATGTACCTAATAGACATCTACAGAACACTATACCCAAACTCTACAGAAGAAACATACCTCTCAGAAGCTCATGGAACCTTCTATAAAATCAACCATATATTAAGACATAAAGCAAATCCTCACAAATTTAGGAAAATAGATATAACTTCTTATATTATATTGGACCATAGTACAATAAAGCTAGAAATCAACAAGTGAAACAACAGAAAATACACAAACTCTTACAGACTTAACAACTTACTATTAAATAATGAATGGGTTGTTGGAAGAAATAAAAAAAAAATTAAAACTGAATGAAAATGAAAACACAACATACTAAAACTTAAATTTGACACAATGAAGGCAGTCCTAATGGGGAATTTTATAGCACCAATTATAAAAGCTGAGAGATCTCAAATAATAACTTATCTATACATCTGGAGGCTTTGCAAAAACAAGAAACATTTAAACCCACAAATACCAGATGGAAAGAAATAATCAAAATCAATGAATTGGAAATGAAGAAAACAAAAATGATGAATAAAAGAGATAGTTTTTAGGAAAAATAAACAAGATTGATAAATCCCTGGCCAAATTGATCAAAAGAAAAAAAGAATGGGGCTAGAGAGATGGCTTAGTGGTTAAGGTGCTTGCCAGCAAAGCCAAAGGACCCAAGTTTGATTCCCCAGTACCCACATAAGCTAGATGATGCACATGTCTGGAGTTCATTTACAGTGGCTAGAGGCCCTACCATGTCCATTCTTTCTCTATTTGCCTCTCTCTCTCTCTCTCTCTCTCTCTCTCTCTCATAAATAAATATTTTTTGAACAAAGAAAAAGAGAGGGCTGGAGAGATTGCTCGGTGGTTAAAGACGCTTGCAAAGCCTGATGGCACAGGTTCAATTCCCCAGTACCCAACTGGAGTTCATTTCTAGTGGCAAGTGACTGGCATGCCCATTCATTCTCTCTCTCTCTCTCTCTCTGTCTCTCTCGCTTTCACTCTCTCATTCCTTGCAAATAATAAATATTAATAGAAAAGAAAAGAAGCAGGGAGAAGCCTAATCAACAAGATCAGAGCTGGAAAATGAGATATTACAACAGATGCCAGTGAAATTGAGAGAATCATCAGGCCATATTTTAAAAATCTATATTGTACAAAATTGAGAAATCTAGAAGAAATGGATGAGCTATTTGACTCATATCACCCATTAAAGCCAGAGGAGATATATTACCTGAAAGGAGCTATAACATCTAATGAGATTTAAAAAGTAATTAAAAAGCCAGGCGTGGTGCCACACGCCTTTAATCCCAGCACTCGGGAGGCAGAGGTAAGAGGATCGCCGTGAGTTCAAGGCCACCCTGAGACTCCATAGTGAATTCCAGGTCAGCCTGGGCTAGAGTGAGACCCTACCTTGAAAAACCACAATAATAATAATAATAATAATTAATAATAATAAATAAAAAGTAATTAAAAACCTCCCAACAAAAAATGACAGTCCAAGTCCAAACAGATTCACTGCTGAATTCTACCAAGCCTTCATTTAAGAACTAAAACCATATTTTCTCATTTTTTCACACAATTAAAAATAAGAGAATGCTCCCTGACTCCTTCCATGAAGCCAGAATTACACTAATACCAAAACCAGAGACAAGAAAAGAAAGTTATCAACCAACAGCCATGATGAATGTAGACACAAAAATTCTCAATAAAATCCTTACAAATTGATCCAAGAATACATCAAAACTATCACCTATCTCATGAAAGTAAGTTTCATCCCAGGCATGTTGATACAGGAATTAATGTAAGATATCACATAAATAGACTTAAAGACAGGAACCAGATAATCATTTCAATAGATACAGAAAGGACTTTGATAAAATGCAATATTCCTTCATGATCAAAGCATTGAAGAGACAAGGGATGGAGGGGTCATATCTCAACATAAAAAGGGCCATATATAATAGACTTAAAACCCATATTATACTAAATGGGAAAAAACTTGAAGCATTCCCTTTGAGGTTTGGAACAAGACACCACTGCTCACCATCTCACCACTGCTCTTCATCATAGTACTTGAAGCCTTAACTCAAGTGATAAGACAAGAAAAAGAAAAAAAAGGGATACAAATTGGAAAGAAGTAAAACTAGCCCAATTTGCAAATGGGCTATACATAAATGACCCAAAAGATTCCACCAAAAAAAAAAAAACCCTCCTAGAGGTGATAAATGATTTCAGAAAAGTGGCAGGATCAACACACAAACACACATTAATCTCTATATATACCAATGACAAACATACAGAGAAAGAAATAGAAATCGGGGAAGCAGTCCCATTTACAATAGCCACAAAAATTCAAAGATCTTGGAATGTCCTTAATTAAGAAGTGAAAGATCTATATAGTGAAAACATAAAAACACTAATGAGGGCTGAAGACATGGCTTAGCGATTTAGGCACTTGCCTGCAAAGCCTAAAGGATACAGGTTCGCTTCCCCAGGCCCCATGTAAGCCAGATGCACAAAGGGACATATACATCTGGAGTTCATTTGCAGTGGCTGGAAGCCCTGATGCACTCATTCTCTCTCCCTCTCTCTCTCGCGCTCTCTCTTTCTCCCTCTTTCTCTCTCAAATAAATAAATATTAAAAATATTTCCCTTAAAAAAAAAACACTGCTGGGTGTAGTGGCACACACCTTTAATCCCAGCACTCAGGAGGCAGAGGTAGGAGGATTGTTGTGAGTTAGAGGCCACCCTGAGACTACATAATTAATTCCAGGTCAGCCTGGACCAGAGTGAGACCCCACCTCGAACCCCCCCCCCAAAAAAAAAAAAAACTAACGAAAGACGCAAGAAAATGGAAAGACCTCCCATGCTCATAGATCAGAAGAATTAATATTGTAAAAATGGCCATCCTACCTAGAGTAATATACAGACTCAATGCAATTCTAACTAAAATTTCAGGAAATTCTTCAAAGTTAGAAAAGAATAATCTCAAAGTTCATACAGAACCACAAATGCCCATGAACAGCCAAACCTATCTTCAGCAAAAGGAATACCTCTGGTGGTATCACCATAACTGATTTCAAGATATACTACACAGCTATAGTAATAAAAACAGCATGGTACTGACACAAAAACAGACACATAGATCGATGGAATACAATAGATCCATGTTTAGGCTCTAGTAACTACAGCTACCCAACCTTTGACAAAGAGGCCCAAAACACACAATGGAGACCTCATCTTCAACAAATGGTGCTGGAGAAATTGAATAACCACATGCAGAAGAATGAATATAGACCCACTTCTCTCAGCCAGCACAAAAATCAACTCCAAATGGATCAAAGACCTCAATATAAGACCAGAAACTCTGAAACAACTAAAACAAAAACAATAGGGCAACTACTAAAGAAAGACTTTCTGAATAAAACCCTAGTACCCCAGAAAATTATACAAACAATTATTGGAATATCACAAAAGTTAAAAGCTACTGTACAGAAAAACAAACCATCAACAGAGTCAATAGATAACCTACACAATGGGAGAAAACCTTCACCACTGTACGTCCAACAGAGATTTAATATCTAGAATATACAAAGAACTGAAAATCTGTGCAATAAAAAAACTAGTAACCCCCTCAAAAATGAGGCAGGAAACTGAACAGAGAGTTCTCAAAGACAAAATACAAATGGCCAATAAACACCTAAAAAGATGTTCAACATCTTTAGCCATCAAAATGCAAGTTATCATGACTTTGAGATTCCACCTCACCCCAGTCAGAATGGCTGTCATCAAAACATCAAATGAAACCAGGCGTGGTGGTGCACGCCTTTAATCCCAGCACTCGGGCGGCAGAGGTAGGAGGATCGCCGTGAGTTCGAGGCCACCCTGAGACTCCATAGTGAATTCCAGGTCAGCCTGGGCTAGAGTGAAACCCTACCTCGAAAAACCAAAAAAAAAAAAAAAAATCAAATGATGGAGCTAGAGAGATGGCTTTGAGGTTAAAGAACTTGCCTGTGAATCCTAAGGACCCATGTTTGATTCTCCAGGTCCCATGCAAACCAGATGCACAAGATGATACAAGTGCACAAGTTTGCACATGCATACAAAGTGGCACATGTGTATGGAGTTTGTAGTGGCAAAAGGCTCCTCCATATATATACTTTTTTTGTTTGTTTGTTTTCCAAGGTAGGGTCTTGCTCTAGCCTAGGCTGACATAGAATTCACTATTTATCTCAGGGTGGCAAACTCACGACAGTCCTTCTACCTCTGCCTCCTGAGTGCTGGGATTAAAGGTGTGTGCCACCATGTCCTGCCAAAATATTTTTTTTAAATAAAATGAAAACAAATGCTGATGAGAGTGTGGGGAAAGGTGAACCCTCAGTCACTGTTAGTGGGAGTGCAAACTTGTATAGCCATTATGGAAATCAGTATGGAGATTTCTCAAAACTTTGAAAATAGAAAGCTGGGCATGGTGGCACATACCTTTAATCCCAGCACTCGGAAGGTAGAGGTAGGAAGACTGGTGAGAGTTTGAGGCCACCCTGAGACTATAGTGAATTCCAGGTCAGCCTGAGCTAGAGCAAGACCCTACCTTGAAAAAAAAAAACTTTAAAAATAGCTCTACCATTTGATCCAGCTATACCACTCCTGGGCATATACCCTAAAGACTCTATTCTTTACTGCAGAGATACTTGCTCAGCCATGTTTGTTGCTGCTCTATTCACAATAGGTAAAAATTGGAAGCAGGCCACATGCCCATCAATAGATGAATGAATAATGAAGATGTGGTACATAAACACAATGAAATTCTACTCAGTGGTAAGGGAAAATTAAATAATGAAATTTTCAGGAAAATGGATTGAAAAAAATCCATTGGAAAAAAATCATACCAAGGAAGGTCACACAGGCTCTGAAAGACAAATGCTAAATGTTCTCTCTCATATGTGGTTCCTAACATGGAATAGTTTGATTTGTTTGAAAGTTTTATTAAGCATTATAGTACTGGCAAGAAACTAGAAGGAGGCTGGGAAAGAGTGAAAACAGGAAGGGATAAAAAGAGGAGATACTTGGCAAGCAAGTGGCAGGACAGAATAAAGGGGATAGAAAGACCAGGTGGGGACAGGGGTAATGAAGGGGGAAAATCACATAAAACTAAAGACAGCATGAATCAGTACCATAGAAACCTTCCTCATGGTTATTTAATTAAAAGATATGACTCATAATAAATGGGGAGGGGTGAATTTTCCAGGCAGAAGTGTCCTGTAGGGGTGAAGAAAGCTTAACTCCCAAACTATTGGCAATGGCTGGTAAATCCTATTACTAGAATTGGGTCACCCACCCCCACAGTGAACTGTTGGTGAGGGAGTCCCATAACATCCCCAAAACAATGCAGGCTATTACCAAAGCTAAATGATAAGACTCTGTTGCTAAAGATACCACAAGCTAGCCGGGCGTGGTGGCGCACGCCTTTAATCCCAGCACTCGGGAGGCAGAGGTAGGAGGATCGCCCATGAGTTCAAGGCCACCCTGAGACTCCATAGTGAATTCCAGGTCAGCCTGGGCTGGAGTGAGACCCTACCTCGAAAAACCAAAAAAAAAAAAAAAAAAAAAAAAAAAAAAAAAAGATAACACAAGCTGTGACCACAGGATAATGAAGTATCATGCTGGATGGCTAGCCCTTATAGTGCTGGAAAGTGTTATGCAAGCTACTGGAGCATAATGGTCACCAACAGTACAAACAAGCAGGAGATCCTGCAAGCTGCACAATCAACCAACCAGGCAAGATGTATTAATAAACAGTGTAAATAAATAGTGCTGTAGTGGCACACAGGCTATGGGGGTAATCAACAGCTCTCTGATTGAATATGAGGCCTGCTCAGTGGAAGGGAATTCACACCTGGCACTGAGAACAAAATCAGAATCCTATGATAGGAAGATCATAGGCTCTAGAGAGAAGCTCCCATTGTCCTTTAGCTAAGAAGAGAGAGTATGCCTATCAAAGTCTTTGAAAGTACTATATTTAACTTCCTTTGATCCATGCTACTTTCACTCTTGGTTGGAGAATCTGCTTTTTACAAATGACAGGAAATACTGGAGAAAACCAAGGTCCATCAATATGACAGAAAAAAAAAATGATAGCCCATGGTCTAGCATGAGATGATTGATCTCTAGCACATCTACCAGAAAGTACAGAGAAAGTGTTGATTTAAACATGAGTGCTGCTCTCACTGTTAGCCTGACAACCTCCTCTAGGGAGATGGTGATAGACGCTGAGGAGACTCAAAACTCATCAAAGCAGAAATTCAGAGGATGCAGAGAACTCAACACTTAAAGGAGACTTACAACACACCTACCAAGGTTTAGGGAACTTTTTGAAGAGGAGATGGAAAGATAGAGATAGTAAGAACCACAGAGTGAGAAGGCATATTCTGAGGCACTGCCCCCCCCTCACTAAAACTGACTGGAACATTCATTACCTCACAGTGAATACCAACAACCCCATTAAGGAGGTCTCTCAGTGGAATGGGAGCAGAGGAGAGGCAATATAAGAGTATAGCCCTTTGGAAAAATGACCAATATACAGTATGTTCATACTGTAGAGTTCAAAATAATAGAAATAATTATAAATTAAAAAACGCCTTTTGTGGGATACCTCCCTTAACCTAACTTCTGATGTCCCCTTTCAAGAATATGGGTTGGCAATATGCTAGACCCATTTGGCTGTTGCCCCCAACTTGATAGACCTTGACTCTGTAGCAGACTCCTTTGCTTCACTCAGTCCTTTTGCTTACTTGAAATGCATGGAAAGCAGTCATTTCTTAAATACATATACATATTTTTACATAGGTTATTGTGGTAGTTTGAATGGATGCCCCCAATATATTCAGGATTTTATTAAAGTTTGTAATTTAGATCTGCAGCCACCTGGCTGGAGGTGTCACTGGCAGATCTTAGAGTCCAGCCCTAAGGTGTGGTAGTGCATTTGGAATTCCAGTCTACAGATATGCAAAGTGCCTGAGTTCTGCCTGGTGTCCCTGAAGTATGCTTGCTTATGGTGCTGGAGGTGGATTGTGGCATTTTCTCTATCTGTTTATAATTGTGAAATCAGGGCCAACTTCTTCTGCCATTATGGAACTTCCCCTGGATCTGTGAGCTTCAATAAATATGCCTTCCTCCATAACTGCGCCTGATTTGGAAGTTCATCTCAGTAACCTGAAGCTATCTACTACAGTTATAGTCTTATATCCCCTCTCCCCTGTTCCCCATTTCCTTAAAGGCCCTCCTCAGTAGGGTTATTGGTGTTCAGTGCAGGGGGAGTGTAATTAGGGACCTCAGTCAGTCTGTGGGGCGGTGGGGGGGGGGGGGGGGGAAGAGCGTTGTTGCTGTGCCTCAGGCTATTTCTATCCCCACTGTGGCTCTTAAAAATCTTTCCACTCCCTCTTCTGCAACAATACCTCTTATCAGTTTGGTTTAGTGTTGAGTTCTCTGTAGCCTCTGCTTTTCCGCTTTGGTGTGTTTTAATTCACCAAAGTGTTTGTTGCCATTGCCCTGAAACTGGTGTCAGTCTAGCATTGGGACAATACTCCTGCTGCTGCTTTCTCTAAATTCCTCCTGGACCATGGTAAATGTGGTAGAGGTGGCATATCTTATGGTGAGCAATCATAAGATATATTTTCTTGATTGATGGATTTTGGATCTCCCTAGTATTCTCCAGCTCTCTGTAAAATAAAAGATTCTCTAGGCAACAGTGAAAGCTGTCCCATCCAGCAGGACTCAGTTATTCGGGGAGCGCGAGGGGGACCAGGCCTGTGAAAAGATGGGTGAGCAAGAAGGAATGAGACCAAGCAAATAGTTGTCAAGGTCTGTTTATTAGTCTCCAAACATCAGTTTTTAAGCATAGCGAAAAGGATGAAGTAAGAGGGGGTATTGGGCGGGGGACCAGGTCTTGTGTAAGTTCCCAGAACATTTTATGGTTTTTCTCGGAATGACCAGTGATTTCTCGGAATGACCAGTGGTTTCTCGGAATGGCCAGTGAAGCTTACAGTTCTGCCAGTAAGTATAGGTGAGTAAAGGTTACAATGTCTCCATGAAGAGTGTTTCCGCATACCAAGGTTTCTGCCCAAGTCTCCAACATCTCGCCCTTTTTAGTTTTATTGACTCCAGCAGTCCATGATATCATGGTGGGCTTATAACCGACTGGGGGAGCAGGGACCTGACTCCTCCCGTGGGCTTTGAACTACCCACAATTTGGGCCCTTGGTACCTTTTGGGGAGGGGAGGCAGGGCCGACATTGTGATGACATATATTATGGTACCAACCTCCTTGCAAGTCAGGTGTTACTCTCAGGGAATCCAGAAATGGTCAGATCGGGACCTTCCCTTGCGGTGCTTTGCCTCGCACCCATGTCGGTGCCCATACTGTACTTATTGGGGTGAGTCAGTATGCATAGGTCTGGCGCCTAAGCAGCTCCTTTATAGGAGGGAGTCATAAAGTCCAAATTGTGGGAAAATTTTGAAACAGTAGGCAACCTGGGCAGAAAAACCTGGGCAGAAAAACGGCTAGTGGTTTTTGTTCTGTAGATCCCATAGTCTTTTATACCATGGGGGACGCTTAAGCACTGAGAAATCAAGTCTGCTTGGAGGGGGTTCATGGAGATCCCTACAAGTGGAACAATCAGTTTCTTGTGTCTCTAGGCGGTGATAGTGCACAGAAACAGATTTAGAAGTGAAGGCTGTGTCTACCTGTGTTTTGACAAATTTAGTTAATTTTCGAAAGGCCCAAGGTCCAAAAGATAAAAGCAAAATAAAGCCTAAAAATGGTCCTAAAAGGCTAGGAAGTAAAGTGGAAAGCCAAGGGGAAGTAGAAAACCAATTTTTATACCAGGATTCTTGTTTTTCTCTTTCTCTTTTGCGTTTTTCTAGGCTTTCTCTAACCCTTTTTAAGCTATCTTCCACAAGTCCTGTTTTTTATTTTTATTTTTATTTTATTTTTTTTTTTAACTTTTTTTTATTATTAGTCAGTTCTGTATTCAGCAAATACAGTCAGTTTGGTACCATTATTAGGCTCATCCGTGACCTACCCCCTCCCCTTGGCCCCTCCTTGTTGAGGTACACGGGTCTTGCATTGTGGAGTTAGACCACAGTTATGGGTAAGCTAAATGTCTCTGCATATCATGACCCAACATGTGACTCTGCACAAGTCCTGTTTTATCTGCATAAAAACAGCATTCTTTCCTGAGGGCGGCACATAACCCCCCTTGTTGTAAAAAGAGGAGGTCAAGTCCTCTGTTTTGTAGGACTACCTCTGAAAGTGAGGAGAGGGAGTCCTTGAGGTTTTGTAATCCTGATTGTAACTCTTGTAAATTTCTATCAATGGCTGCACTGAGGTAAGCATATTGTTGGTTAGACGTGACTAGGGAGGCAATACCTGTCCCTGCCCCAGCAGCACCCAATCCAAGGACAACTGCTAGAGTTATAGCTGTGATGGGTTCTCTTTTTGTCCTGGAGGGGGCGGCAGTGTCTCTCTCCCAAAACTTTAGGAAATCATCAGGGTCATGAATAGATAGGCGCGGAAAAAGATTAACAAGTACACAGTATTCCTTATTAGCGAGAAAGGTGGAGACAACTATAAATGTTGTCAGTCCAGAGGAGCAGGCTAAATAGGAGTCTGAAGGAGCAGAGATGTATAAGAAGGAGAAGGTGTGATTAATTATAATAGTCTGATTACAGATATGAAAAAGGTCATGGGGAGGTAGCAAATGAGGTCCAATAAGGCACAATCCTATTCCTGAAATCTGGCCAAGCGTAATCCCTTGTTTATCTGGGGGACTCCAACGCAAAAGAGAGGTGTCATTGGTGAAAATGGGATTTCCTAAACTGGCAAGGCCTTCATAAAAAGGGGGGCTTGGTGAATAACACACCCAGCATTCTTGAAGAAGAGAGTGGTTGGCTTCATGGAAGGTATGAATAGAGGCATTGACTAGAGATAAAATAAGATCAGCAGAAGAGGGAGGTCCCACAGGGATGGTGGGCTGGAATAAGGTATGAGGATCTTGTGATTGGGGGGAGGGCGTGACAAAGTGTGGGGTTTTTTTGTTTTGTTTTTTGTTTTTTTTTTTTGAGATAGGGTCTCACTCTAGCCCAGGCTGACCTGGAATTCACTATGGAGTCTCAGGGTGGCCTCGAACTCATGGCAATCCTCCTACCTCTGCCTCCCAAGTGCTGGGAATAAAGGCGTGTGCCACCACGCCCGGCTAAAGTGTGGGTTTTTATGCAGAACCCGAGTCTTGTCATTGTTTTGGTGTATTTCAGGGTTGGGTCCTATACCAGATTTTTGTGTATTAGGAAAGGTTTTGATCAACTTAATTTTAAATGTTAATCCAAAATCTTTACCATCTTTATAAATCCGGAGCCCCCATTGATATCCTCTATTATTTAGCCAGTCTTGTTTTTTGCCTTTGTCGTTAAAATTTATGATTAAGGGATTGCACCAGCCTAGGCGAACGGAGTCAGGCCCACAATATTGATTAAGAGGGCGTGAACTTACATCAGTGTACACTTGTCTTACTGGATTTTTTTCTTTTTACCTCAATAAAGTCCCATGAAGAGGAAGGTTTCCAATAGGTGTCACCGGTGGTCTCACAACCCCAGGCTTTACAAAAGAAGTCCGAGTCAAACCCACATGTCCTAGCAAGAGCACGGTCTCGATGATTCCCAGGGCAGACATAGAATCCTTTAGACAAGGCAAGGGCAGCCCTCCTTACAGTAGTGCTGCATCCTGGGTCTGTGCCAGAGTCCTGTAACTCGAGTGCTTTAAGTTGTGGGATGAAGGAATCAGGTGTTCCCCAATCAGGGTCAGCTCCTAGTGCTAATTTGCAGATGTCCACTTCCAAAGTCGGCCAGGGGATGTCAGCAGAAACCTGTGATGTTGAGTTGGCAACGTCGCCTGCACCATTAATGATCTGCCACGTATAGTTGAAGAGCTGATGAGGAGAAGTATCGACAAACAGGAAGGCAGGTCCCAGCAACATCAGGAGTAGGACGAGGGGCTTCGTCATGTTGACTACTGTGATTGAGCACAATTTGAAGATTTCTCAGAGGGGTCCCTGGGTGGGTTATATAATTTAATTAAATGTTCTGGCAGCCATCGAGTGTTATTAGCTTGAGTATCATAGATGCAAGCATGTCCTTTCCCCCAGATAAGGACAGGGTCAGGCCCCTGCCATTTATTTGTCAAGGGGTCTTTCCAGAGAGCACGAGCATAGTCATGAGATGTGGAAGGATGCCACAATCGATCCGCGGCCTAATTTGCCATTGGCATCATAAGTGAGAAAATTTAAAACAAAGAGTGAATGGTTTAATAGATTTTTTTGGTTACCCGTGAGGGGGTACAAAATACCTCCTCCAAGTTGTAATTTGGAAATCATATTTTTGAGGGTTTGGTGTGCTGTTTCAACAATACCTTGCCCCTGGGGATTGTAAGGTATCCCAGTAATATGTTTTATATTTATATGTGAGCAAAACTGTTTGAATCCTATGCTGGTATAACCAGGGCCATTATCTGTCTTAATGATCTTAGGATGGGGCATAGCGACTAAGCAAGCAAACACATGGTTAATGATGTGTTTAGTGGCTTCTCCTGTTTGGAGAGTGGCATATATAAAACCACTGAAAGTATCTATGGAGACATGTATATATTTTAATTTTCCAAAGGAAGGCAAATGAGTGACATCCATTTGCCACATCTCACCAGGGAGCAGTCCCCCTGGATTAACTCGTAGGTGTGGTTCAGGCAAGTAAGAGAGACAGCCCTTACAGCTACGGACTATTTCCCTAGCTTGTTCCCCGGTAATGGAAAATCGGAGGTGTAAGGTTTGTGAGTTAAGATGATGTAGGGCATGAGCTTGTCTGGCCATAGTTAAGGCATCCGTCTGGGAACAGAAGTTAGCCTGAAGAACAGCAGTGGGTTGCCTGAGGCATCAGTCTTAGAACTACATTGATTAGCCCAATGTTTGCCCAACTTGCATCTAGGGCGAACGGTAGCCGGGATGGGGGGGGCCTATTTGTAGGACCTAATGGCTTTTGTTCAAGAGGATTCTGGCCCTGATTTGCGGAAGTCTGAGGGCACTGTTTAGCAAAATGTCCTAGTTGATTACATTTAAAACAGGTCTTTTGTCCGCTCATGGAATGCATGACAGCACCTATGGCCATAGTGACCCCCTGGGTGATGCCCTGGGAAAGGTTATGAGCAAAAGGGTCTGTATCATTGCATAGTCTGATCATATCATCAAGAGTGCCGTTTTTAAGTTTTCCTCTGAGGATGGAGCGGCAGGTTGAGTTAGCATTTTCATAGGCCAGTTGTTTTAAAAAGCGGCTGTTACTTTCTTCTACCCCAAGAACTCTTTCTGCTGTTTCTAGAAGGCATCCCACAAATTCATTATAAGGTTCATGAAGGCCTTGAATTATTTTAGTTAGGGGCGTGGTCATTGACCCTTTAGAGGGAACTGCACGCCAGGCACCCATGGCAGCCTCAGCTGTTTGTGATAAAATTCCTGTAGGGAGTTGGACCTGTCGCCGCTCTGAGAGGTATCTGCCTTGGCCAGAAAGCTTATCAAGGCTCCAACTCACGGTGGATGTTCTTTTATGATTTTGAGTGGCCAGGGCTTGACATCGATCTAGGAATTCTGCCCTCCAAGCCAAATATTGTCCACGTGAGAGGACCACCTGGGTTATGCGGTACCACTCTGAGGGGGTAAGATGACCTCCTCCTGAGAGGGCCTCTAGCATAGAGAGGGTGAAAGGGGCAGTAGGACCATAGTCGCGGACTGCCTTATTGAGTTCTTTAAGAGATCTAAATTTAAGTTTTTTAAATCTTGTTGTATCGGGGTTTTCAATGTCAGCCTCATTTAAAAAGCTGTCTAAATTTTCTTCATCTTCAGTATTATTTTCTATCTCAGAGTCATCACCTGAATCATCGCCTGTTTCCCCTCCCTCAGTAGTAGAATGAGGGGGATGGTCATCAGTAGAAGGATTAGAGCTAGCAGCATGACGGGTTAGAACAGGAAATGTTAAGGGAACAGGAGGTTTAGGGGATTTTTTAGATTTAAGATTCTTAGGTGAAGAAACGCCACAAGAGGGCACGCGCATGCCAGGAGAGCCGAAGACAGTTTGTTTAACAGCAACTTGAAGGGCCGCAAGATCTCTAAAGAGATCAGAATATTCTTGTTGTAATGTTAAAATGTCTTTTAGATCTTTAATTTGCTTGGTTAGCTGCTCTTTAGCTTGTAATAAAGGCACAGTAGAAGTAGCAAGTGAAGGAGGGAGCAGCATTGGCAGGGTCGGATATGGAGGAGGGTGAGAGGAGCCAGCATGGGCTGTGAAGGTATTATGAGGAGGGGGCCAATCAGAATTATGGTAGGTTGCGGCAGCTTCCTCGAGATCACTCTCCTCAGAGGGGGTCAAATGGTCAGGAGGTTTAGCCTTAAAAACAGGAAGAGTTAGTGGGTCTTTAACAGACGGAAGAACAGAAGGTTCAGGCTTTTGATTTATATCTGGCAGAGAAGGATATATGGGACAGGGGACCCCGGAGTCTGCTTCAGGAGGTATTGAGGTCGAGACAGATGGGCAAGGTGAGGAGGGATTGTTATCTTTTGATTTGAGGGAGATATCAGAAGCAGCGCGAGAAAGAGGTTTGAGAAATTCTTCTGCAGACAACAGAATTTTGGTAGAATGAGAGCCATGCAGAAGGCTATTAATAACATTCCAATAAGTGAAAGCATGGTGAGGGACAGCATCAGGACCCTCCTTATGTAGCAATTCATTAAGTTCTCGACCTACTTTTGCCCAAGTATACGGGTGAATACTAGGACCATTGATAACAATCCATGGACAGACATCAGAAATGAACATGAAAAATTGTGACAATTCCTTTTTTGATACTCTAATTCCTCTTTCCCTGAGAGAGGCTTTAATATCCTTAATAAAGAGTGCCTCTTTGGAAATAGATTGACCCATCTTTGATGGGATGGAGGAAGTTACTCACCAGGGAGCCGTCACTTCATGAGCGGTGAGGACGTTCCCAAATTGAAGCTGCGATAGGCGATGATATCCAAGGATGTTGGAATGTGTTTTCTGTCCGGCGGATGGTCCGTACCTCAAGCCCCACACGTTGGGCTCCACTTGTCCCGTCCAGCAGGACTCAGTTATTCGGGGAGCGCGAGGGGGACCAGGCCTGTGAAAAGATGGGTGAGAAAGAAGGAACGAGACCAAGCAAATAGTTGTCAAGGTCTGTTTATTAGTCTCCAAACATCAGTTTTTAAGCATAGCGAAAAGGATGAAGTAAGAGGGGGTATTGGGCGGGGGACCAGGTCTTGTGTAAGTTCCCAGAACATTTTATGGTTTTTCTCGGAATGACCAGTGATTTCTCGGAATGACCAGTGAAGCTTACAGTTCTGCCAGTAAGTATAGGTGAGTAAAGGTTACAATGTCTCCATGAAGGGTGTTTCCGTATACCAAGGTTTCTGCTCAAGTCTCCAACAGAAAGCAGATTTGATTAAGGGAGATATGCATAGAGATTTGAGAAACATTTTGAGGTGCATGCCCACAATACTTATTTAGAGAGCAATGGGGACTTCTCTCCTGGGTTTTTGAGTCTTCTGTCCACAGGATTCTGACTTGATTTCTAGTACCATTTATGAGTTCTCTCACATTGAGTTGACCTCATGTTTAATCTGAGGGCAGCAGATGTGTACTTCTTGTCCAGGTGGTTGATTGTGTAGCTTGCAGGGTCCATTGCTTATTCATGCTGCTGGTGACTGTTAGCACCCAGTAGCTCTCATAGCACTTTCCAGTTCGATGATGGTTTTCCAAAAAATGATTGGTTTTCTTCTGAGTTCCCATGTGCTCTCTCAGTGTCCTGAGACAGCAGCCTGTAGTGTCTTCAATAGGGTCTTACCTTTTAGCTCTGGCAGATAACCACGTGCTTGACAATGGTCTGCATTGTTTTGAGAACCTCATGTTTCTCCCTGGCCAACTTCTCATTGTGTGCATGGGGGGAGGGGCAGGGACAGGTAATCCAGTTCTGGTCCTGGGATTCACCTGCCAGAGCCAATGGTTTTAGGATTATGCTTTTTTTCATCTTCTACTGGGCACTTCAGTCTGGACCATTCACCTCCATTAATTAAGGATTATATCTTGAAGACTGGTATATAGGAGGAAGTTTCCTATTGCACTAATTTCTTTGATCTTTCATTTTGTGTAATCCCCTCCCCACCCTCCCTTCTTCCTATTTTCCATGACACTCCCACCCTATATATTCTTTCCCTCTACTAGTTTGTCAGGTATCCCCTTCTTCCCTCCCTCCCTAAGGAAGCTATCTTATTAGACTCAGATTAATGATGAGTCTGTGTCAACTATTTATCTTATAGTCTGCATCCTTAGAGCCCAATCCTGACACAAATTAATACAGCTACATCCTCACATCACTTTCCTTCCACTGCAACTTAAGAAAAACAAAAAAAGGACATGATGGGGACCACCTGGAGCCACACATTTACATCTAACAAGAGGAAACAGAAACTTGACTCATGGAGCTGTACATGCTAGCAAGAAGCACAAATAGGAAAAGTAAATGTCAAGGCTACATTGTTCTCTTGTTGTGCCAAGCCCCCTGACCAGGAGCCAAGACCCCCGGTCACCCAGGAGTCACCCAGAGAACCGCCACAGAAGCCGAGACACTCGAATGTAAAAGCAACAGGTTTCTTTATTGCAAGCCTAGGCCTGGGCTCCATCCCTACAGTCCGGCACAGCAGTAGTGAGGGAGAGAGCCCCTTTCTTTTGGGGGAAGGGGATCATATAGGAATTCAAACAAAGAAGTAGGGGATAGATACATGATTGGTTGATTTAAACAGTTCTGATTGGCTTGGGGTTTTAGTGGGCAAAGTTGGGGGCAGGAACTAGGGGCACTCCTGGCAGATGAGGTAATCTCCATTGTGATCAGCTAAGCAAACAGTCTAAGCAGGTAGTCGGAGGCCAGAGAGGCCTCCCGCAGTGGGGTGTTTCTGGAAGGCCCTTGAAGTGGAGATTCCTCAGTTTCTTATCTAAGCAGATGGTTGGAAGCTGGAGGTCCCCTGCAGTGGAGTGTTTCTGCAATGTCCTTGAAATGGAGATTCCCCAGAAACCTTAGGGAGAAAGGCAGCAATTGAGCAAGCAAGCAAAGTTTACAGAAGCAAAGCTCAGCACATTAGCCGGGCTAGTTCTCTATCTAAGTCAGGCCTGGGCCTTTTTACTTAAAATGGTTATATTTGGTCTCTCACTCTAACCTGATCCTTGTATTATTTCAAGTCCCTCATACCATTGAATCTTTATGTCCCATGACCAATTCCCATATTTTACACACAATAACATGTTTCCCCTAAGCATTACATCACACTCACCCCTTGTGAATGCATATGAAGGGCTACAAAAGTTCAGGACTCCGCTGCTACTACAGCATGGGGTCTCCTGACCCTCTTCATGCACTAAATTCTCATCTCTGAGCCTTTATTTCACTTTTGCCATCTTCCTCTCTTTGGGTATTTGTCCCTGTGAGCAGGTTCTTACACAAGAGCATAACTTAAGATCAGTCATCATCTCTAAACTTTCTGTGTCAATATTGCTCATCTGTGCTTTCCAGGCCAAAGGTACACAAACACAGAGAAACCTAGTCACATTGCATTAAACAGGTGGATTGCATGGTTGTAAGATTAACTTCAGAGCAAGTTATAAGTCATAAATTTAGCAGATTACAGCAAGATTCTTGGAAAAATTATTTGTAAAGTCTATAAGAAATATTCTCACAGTTCTTTCCCATAGTCCATTCCCATATTTCATTATTATAGTTAATTCCCACAGATACTCTTCCCTCCCAACAGTCACTCCCCCTCTCTATAGCCTTCTGGAGGCCAGGAATAGGCTAGAAGTTTAGATGTATAGTCTTGTCTCATTCTCATGTAAATCCTAGTTGTCCAGTAACTCCATGATCTACAGATGAGGATCTTGTGGAAAAGCCACAGTGACCACAGTAACTTGTAAGTGGTACATTATATTCCAATTGTTTGACAAAAATACCCATGCTCTTAAATGACAGCAGCCCTTGACAAATGGGCTTAAGTCACAGTTTTGGAAGCTGAAGGACCAAAATCAGAGACTACATTTCTTTGACCTCTACCAATGGCATTGCAATGGCTGGAACACATATGGAGGAGATCACTAGTCCTTCTATACAGGCAGGATGGACAGAGGATCATATTAAAACATAGCAGTGCTCAAGTACTGGTCCTTCAGTCTGGGCAGCATGGGCAGAGGAGCATATTAAACTGTAGCATAGGTCAAGTACATGTATTTCAGTCCAGGGAGGATGGATAAAAGATCATATTAAACCATAGTAGAGTCCCAGTGCTGGTCCTTCAGTCCAGACAGCATGGACAGAGGATGAATCTAGCTGCAGTCCTCACTAGGACATGATATTATTTATCATTCTTACTCCTGGCTTTAGTTTTCTCACCTCTATGTGCACACAATGGCAGGGCTCACCTCACAGCCTGGTGGGAAGGTTCTGTGGGTATGTCCACATTTCAGAACAGTCCTTGTCAAAGAGAACTTGTCAATGAATGTTACCTATTACTATTCTGTTTGATCTATGATAATCTAATTGGTAAGTATTTTTCCTGGGAAACAACTATCTGTAAAACAGTCTTGCAGCTCCATCCCACCCTCTCTAGACCACAAGGTTGACAACAAGTGTCAACCAGAACACTCAAAAGATTGTGGTAATTACAATTTATCCAAGGGGTAAGAGAGCATAGCATCTCATATTGTAGTTCAGGTTAACCTCAAACCTAGAATTCTGTCTTTAGCTTGTAGGAGAGAGGATCATTGACCAAATAACCCTCCTCTGACATCATTACTGTATTAGCTACTTTCCTTCTTTTGCTGTTAAAAAAAAAAACTAACAAAAAGCAACTTAGTGGAGAGGATTTATTTTAGTTTACAGTTTGAAGTAATATAGCTCTTTATGACAGGGAAGACACTGTAGCAGGAATATAAGCAGTCAATCACATTCAATCCATAGTCAGGAAGAAGAGAGATCACTTTTTCTTTTTTATTCATTCCAGGACCCCAGACCATGGAATGGTCCTACCCACTATTAGGGTGAGTCTTCTTACATCATTTACCCTAGTCTAGTAAATCCCTGACAGCCATGCACAGAGATTAATTTCCTAATTGATTCTAGGTACTGTCAATCAATATGAACCATCACAATCAATAACATATAATCTTTCCCATGTGGGGAGTCACTTGCTGTCAGAGCTTTAGAGCTGAAATTTAAGGCATGAATGAGTAAAGCGAAGAAGTTCTACACCTGTGGGGGTGGTAGGATCAAGTGCTAGGAAGAAGAGTGTGTCCCCAGTCTAAAGAAAAATCATGAGTAGAACCTGAGGGGCTGAAGGTGAGATGGAACTGGAGAGGTGTGGCTGGGTAGCAGGATTGGGCTGTTCATTCCCAGGAGGAGCTGGAGATGAGTCCTCCCAGCACAGAAAGCCAGGAAGTGTTAAAACTTGTGTTTGGTGGGAGGTGAACTGAGATAGTAAGATCTGTGTTTCTGAAAACATCTTGCTACTATCTTGTCTTTTAGTATCTCAGTTTGTTCTTTCCTTATAAAATGGACAAGCATGTGTGAGAAAGACTTCAACTATATGCTTCCTAGTACTTGAAACCAACTGCCATCCTATTTGATTTATATATATTGTCCATTTTATTTTCTATCTTCCCTAATATGAAAACTTCCATAGTTTTTGTCCCTTTTGTTAACTGTTATATCCAGCACCTAAGGTTACTGTTCGAACTCAGTAGGTGCTCAATAGGTGTGTAAGAGAAAGGCGGAAAGAGGAGAGAAAGAGATATCTTCGGAGAGAAGGAAGACTTCTTTGTGCCTCAATTGTTGGCTACCCCACAGTGCAGAGTGAGAGCAAGGGGCAGATTTTGTAGGTTTCTTGTGGATGTAGGAAGGACAAGGCCTGCTTCCAAGAAGCTGGATTTGAGAATGAGTTTCTCTACTTACTAGAACATCCTTCACCCCAGACAGTTACTTAACATTCGATCTTACAATGCCTCATGGTTAAGTGGGCTGTGTTAACATGTCCACTTAAATGGATCACAGCAGGGGCTTACCTGTGTTTAAGTAGTGCTGTGCAAACTGTAGAGCAGGACAGCATTGTCCTCTCCACAGTGGAAGTAACACAGGACCAGAGAGCCTCTGGGCATCCACTTCCACCTTGGGGTGAGGAGTGAAGTTGCCCCCATGCCAGAGGCTGCAAGCATTTCCTGCTGCAACTGTGTGGGTCACAGGCAAGCAAATTCCTGGGAGTCAGGCTCATTGTCATCTGACTCTCCAGCTGGTTTAGAGTATAATGCATGGTAAAGAAGGTACCAAAGTGAAAAGAAACAAGGATAAATTATTTTGCAGATAAGTGCATTTCTTTTTTTTATTATTATTTAAAAATATTTTATTTATTTATTTATTTTTCTTTTTTATTTTTTTTGAGAGAGAGAGAGAATGGGACTGCCAGGGCGTGCTGCCATGGCAAATAAATTCCAGATGCATGCACCACCTTGTGCATCTCGCTTACATGGGTCCAGGGGAATTAAACCTGGGTCCTTAGCCTTAACAGGCAAGCACCTTAACCACTAAGCCATCTCTTCAGCCCAGATAAATGTATTTCACTTTAGTTTCTTTCAATTTCTTTTAAAACAGATTTATAGGACTAGTGTAGCACAATGGTTGAGAATTTGCCTACCATATTCAGAGCCCTAGGATCTATCCCCAGCACTGACAAAATAAAAAGCAGGAACAGCCTGGAGAGGTGGCTCAGTGGTTAAGGCACTTGCCTACAAGCCTAATGACTAGGGTTCAATCCCCCAGTTTTCATGCAAAGCCAGATGCATATTGGAGTTCATCTGTAGTGGCTAGAGGCCCTAGCACACCCATTTTCTTTCTCTCTCTCTCTCTCAAAATAAACTTTTTTTTAAAAAAAAGCAAGAGAAAAGTAGCAACTTTTTTACTTTTCTGTTTTTGAGACAGTGTTTTATGTAGCTCAAACTAGCCTCAAACTCTGTATAGCCAAGGATGACCTTCAATTCCTCATCCTCCTGTCCTGCAAGATTATAGGCATGTATTAAAACTCACTGCCATTGCATATTTACTTACATCTTCAAAACTAGCCAAAGATATTACTCCAGAGGGCAAATGCTTCATTTCACAACTATAGAATATTTGACTGAATTCACATCTTTGAAATGGGGAAGGGGAAAGTGACTCCAGAAAGTATTATGAGTGAAGTCAGTTACAGACTCAGAATTATTACAAATCACATTTCCTTGCCCAGCCCCTTACTCTCCACTCGCAGCATGGAAACTTTCAGGATTTTATAGATTTGACTGTAAATCTTAGTCTCCAGGGAAAAGCCTAGGATATAAAGTCAAAAGACAAAAGACTTGAATGTAGAGTCCTGCTTGTTTGGCTACTGACCTGCCTGTTTTACCCTCTTGACCTCTAGAAGCCCAGTCCCCCCGCCTTGACAAAATGGGGATAAAACAGTCTCATGGCCCCCAAAGTAAGGAGACACATTGTGAGAACTGCACCATTCAGCATTGTCATCACTGTTTCAGCATCCTACAATAGCACTTACTCAAACCAAGATGTCCCATCACAAGGTCATCCTCAGAATCAGGAGATTGTGAGACTGCTCTGGAA
This sequence comes from Dipus sagitta, assembly GCA_036346955.1. Lineage (NCBI taxonomy): Eukaryota > Metazoa > Chordata > Mammalia > Rodentia > Dipodidae > Dipus > Dipus sagitta. The sequence goes on from CM070772.1 coordinate 70,862,056, forward strand.
CACGGCATACTTTCTACAGGTTCTTTTATAAGTAGGAGAACTCTAAGGTAATGATAACAGCTCAGTATAGCAAATACATAAACAAGCCCAGCGGTGCTTATCAAGTCCTGCCCTCACCACACACTGTACTGTGCTGCTTTAGAGACTGGCAGCATGGCAGGCATGTGCACGGCCATCACCACACAGGCTGTGCTACCACAGCACGAGGGTGAGGGCATCCTCTGGCTGGAGGAATCTTTCCTCTCCATTATAGTCACAGGAACCAAGGAAAGGAGGCCATTGTAGGCCAAGGCCTCACTGCCACGTGGGACTAGGCAGTGGGGGCTGTGCCAGTGAATGCTGTCTATAAAGCACCCAGCCAATGGCTTTGATTTCAAATAACCAGCAAGTCTGTAGCGCTCACTAGGTACTCTGGGGTACAAGGGAGAGAAACACCCCAACATTGGCTGTAGTGTAGGGATGGTGGTTCCATCAGCAAAGACACCAAGTACACAGGACTCAGCAAAACCCTCCAGATTGTTTCTCAGTCAACTGCAATGTAGTGATTAGTTCCCCGTTGCCCCCACCAGATGGCGCCGACAGTCTCCAGTGAGGAGAGGGTTTGCATGTGACTGCTGTCCCCAAACCTGGACACTGCAAAAAAAAAAATAATAATAAGTGAGATTTATGAAGCCAAACCGGCCCTACACTCTCGAAAGGCTGAGGCAAGAGGATAGAAAGGAGTTATATAGATCAGTCTGGGCTACACAGTGAGGCCAGCCAACCAAAGATCTGACCCAATGAGGGCGAATGTTCCCTACCCCCGCCCCCCCCCAAAAAAAGTGCAAAGCGGCTGGGAACCAAGCAGATGAGGGACAAGCAGGACACAGAAACAGGTATCAAACGACAGGGGTGAGACACTCGCAGGACCACTCTAGCCATTGGGAGTATATTGGTGGTCTTCACATGGCTGTAGAATGTGGATGAGCTTTACTCTTGAAGCAGAGAGCAGAATGTGACAGCGAATAGGACCAGCAAAAGAGAGATCCTGGGAGTTTCTGGTAAAAGCTAGATTTTTAGGAAATAGCCCTAGGTTTAAATCAGAATCTTTTAGGCTCCAAATCTGGCCAGATGGAGGGGAGTATAACTGATTTTTTTTTTTTTTCAGGAAAATGGACACCCATACTTCCCCTCACTATCAGCTCCTGGCATAGCAAAGAGCCTGCTCCTCTTCAGAGTACAAAGTTGTTTCTAGAATCATCTGCCCAGGATTCTATTTCCCCATTCTCCATCCCTTTGCAGCTGGATGGAGCCATGTAAGTTTGGGCTACTAAGCGTGGGCCAGCACAGCCAGCCTAGGCAACCCTACTCTTATCTTCCTGCTTCCCTGGCAGAGTGTTGACACGCTGGGTGAGGCCACCTGGCACAGCTGTCCTGGCCCTGCTTCCTGAAGGACTATGAGGAAATCCCCTCTTTCCTCCCTTGGTCTGCCTGAGAAGTCAACATCAATTCTGTTAAGTCATTCAAGCTGGGGCTTGTCAAATATAGTAGCTAGGCTTATCTTCAATAATATGAGATGTTTTTTATTTCTATAGGGTACAATGTATGTAGCATATTCATCACCTTAATGTTAAAAATATTGAAAATCCTCTCCATAAGTTATATGAAGAACACCACTGATTGTCGTTAGCCATTTAGTCATAGTTGTCCTACTACTTAAAAAACAGAGGTTTTTATTCCTACCCACTGCATCCCTGTACCTGTTCACCATTCTCCTTCCATCCCTTCCCCCCAAATACCAGGTTTTCATGAATGTGCTAAATTGATGCTTTTCAGGTTCAGGGTTCACAGTAGAGTACTCTGACCCAGTTTCTTGGGCCCAAGGTTATTTTTTAATGCCAGTGAGAGAAGGGGAGGGGGGAGGTGGATTCTGAGGAAAAGCAACAAAGCAGGAGGGGATTCTGAACTTCCTAATAGAAGGAGAGAAAAAATTTTAAGCCCTTTGGAGAAAAAGTAGGAAAGGTAGAAAGATCCTGCATTGTGCTGCATGGTGTGTGGGGAGGATCAACTACAGCCTGCAGAAGCGAGAAGAGAGAGAGAGAGAGAGAGAGTTTTGAATTGTTAATTGCATTTTAAAGTATTTATAGACCAAGGACAAAGTCTTCTTAGATAGTTCTGAACCTTGCATTCCTAGAGAAAATGAGACATCCTTGGGAATTCAGGCCCCGAATTAAGTATTGAAGGTGATTGTTGAGCAAGACACACAAGGAGCAGGAGGCTTTTGGGAAGCCATAGAAAGGAGCAGAAAAGATATTTTATTCATAAAAAATGCCCTTTAAAGAAGTCAGCATAGGCTGGAGAGATGGCTCAGAGGTTAAGGCACTTGTCTGCAAAACCTAATGACCCAGGTTCAATTCTCCAGTACCCACGTAAAGCCTGATCCACAAAAAGACTCATGCATCTGGACTTGGTTTATGGCAGATGGAGGCCTGGAGTATCCATTCCCTCTGTCTCTGTCTCCTTTCTACCTCTATCTCTGCTTACAAATATATATATCATTGTGCCTTAGCCCTGCAGGTCCCCAAATTGTCAAGATTAATGAGAAGTCTAAAACCCTTTAAAGAAAAAAAAAATCAAGCAAAAACATTCTTTGTAAGACAGTCTTCTTTCTTCTTTCCTTCTGTTTATTAGCAAATCTCAAGATGTTAAGGTTTTTATGTAGTGTCACCCAGGTAAATTGTCCTTGCTTGAGCAGAGAGAGAGGAAGACAAGTGTATTTTGACATAGATGAATGGAAAGATAAGAATCAAGAAATGAGGAAGGGTTTATGAATGCTTGAAATTAATAGAAAGGAAATTAGCATCAGCCTCAAAGGAAATCAGGAACTTAAATTACCAGACTCCAACCAACTCTGTTCTGATGCAAAATGAGCTTTTAATAAATATTTCTTTCCATGTGGCTTGTGTTGTGACACTTTGAGGTGTGAGGTGAAGAGAAACACAGGAGATGGTCCAACAGAAACATGTTTCTTCTGAAACTCAAGACAATATTGGAAGCTACAAGAGAACTTGGAACTCATCTGATTAAGCTCTGATAAATAAAACTGGACAGACTGCTGGGAAGATGGCTCAATGGATAAAGTGCTTGCTATGAGGACCTGAGTTCAAATCCCCAGAAACCATGGTAATGCCAGGAATGGTGGTGGATACTTGTAATCTCAGCACTCAGGAGGTGAACACAGGTGGATCTCCAGGGTAGCTAACTTCAGGAAGAGGTCCTGTCTCAATAAATAAGGTGAAAGAGAGACACCTAACATTGACATTTGGCCTCCATGTACATATGTGCACCCTCACACACGTGCATCTGCACACATGTGCATCCTCACATACATGCACACTATGCGCACGCGTGCGCACGCGGCGCGCGCACACACACACACACACAAAGGAGAGCATCATTTTAGACAGTGCAGCTGCACTGAGTTCCAGAAGACCAGACTAAAACTCATGATGGCATCACCAAAGGGAAACTGAGAGATAGCCATATTTCCCCAACAGGACAAAGTCTGCATACGGTACAATTCCCTCTGCTTTAATTCAGACTCCAAAAGTGATCTAAAACAAACTGACCTTAATTCACAAGGTATTGTTCTTTCGTTGTTTCCCTGTCAGCCCCATTACAAACAAAGCAACTGAAACAACCAATCCACTCTTTTCCACCATTTTAAGTGCCAAAACCAATCTTAATGTCATCTTGATTTTTCTTGTCTTGACAAAAGGAAGTGTCTTCCCTGAGCTGCTACATTCCTACAGTTCATTAATTAGAAGTGGAGGACAGGCTTGGTGAAAAATTTCCCAAGTGCACATTATATGACCCCAAGAGCAACAGGTGGAGTACAGGAAGCTGTATGGTACAATAGGTAGACCATATTTGAAGCCAAGGGATACTTGGCAAGTTTCCCTCCTGGGACAAATTCTCTATCTTCACCAACAGTGTTTCTCATTTATGAAACAATCTGTTGTCCTGAGCATGGAACACACATGTATAATCCCAGCACCCAGGAAGCAGAGGCACAAAGATTGCTAGACGTTCAAGGCCATCGTGTACTACATAATGAGTTTGAGGCCAATTTGGGCTACATAGTAAGATGTGCCTCCCCCCCACACACACCAATTAAGCATGATAAGAAACTCAGAAGACAAGGAGAAAGTGCCTAAAGTAAGCATGTGGACACACATTACAAAGTGAGAGAAACTGAGTAACCAATGGATATTTCCAACTATTTATATAGCTCCAATCTATGTCCACATGAGAGAGGTGATCCTGTCTTTGTGGACAGTTTCATCTACTGTCCAAGAGAAACTCTTGGGCCACTGTGGGAGGAATAACTCCTTGGCTGCTTATTGATGTGGAAATGTCTCTTGCAAGATTCTTATTCAAAGTAGGGAGAGAATTCAGATTGATCTTTCAAAGACTCCACCTATATCCTTCACCAGCTCCTAGGGCAGGAAAGGCACCCAGACTTTCCAAACGATGACTCAGCCTGGGCCTTTCCACCCACCCATGGGTGCTCCTTGAGTCAGGAATTCAGCATCAACTTGACAGGTCCTTCAGGCAGGGCCTGTTCCACACCCTATGGAAAGGTGAAAAAAAGATAGACAATGTCCTCATTCTCATATACATACACACACAGCAGAGTTACAGAAACATAATGCTGGGTTCTACTTCCCAGGTTTAATGTGGTTTAGGTGTAACAGGGCCCCCAAAAGTAAACTAAGAATGGCTAAAGATGAGAAATTCCCTTGAGCTCATATGGAGAAGATCTAGTTCTTCCTTATCTCCTTCTCCCTAAAGGAGTCCTCCAAGCCTCCAGCTTGCTGAAGCAAGGAACATAAGCTCGTGAGGGAAAGGGATGGGGGAGCTGTTTTTTTCTTTATCTCTTTCCTTCCTCAAAGTGAAAATTAAGAGATGAGATTACTCCTTCTCCCAGAAACCTGGAGCAAATGATATGATTCTATGCATAATGGACCCTAAAGACCCTACCAGAAACCTATTTTGTTGATAAATGCTTTCAGCAAAGGAGTAGGATATGGGCTGGAGAGATGGCTTAGCGGTTAAGGTGCTTGCCTGCAAAGCCTAAGAACTCATGTTCAAATCTCCAGGTCCCATGTAGCCAGACACACAGTGACACAAGCACACAATATTGCACATGCACCACAAGGAGCCTCACTCATCTGGCATTTGATCACAGCAGCTGAAGGCCCTGGCATGCTCATTCTCTCCCTTTGTCTCTCTTCCCTTTTAAAAAAGAAGACTGGAGAGATGGCTTAGCAGTTAAGGTGCTTGACTGCAAAACCAAAGGACCCAGGTTTAATTCTCCAGGACCCAACATAAGCCAGATGCACAAGATGGCACATGTGCATCAGGAGTTAGTTTTTAGCAGCTGGAGGCCCTGGCATGCCCATTCTTTCTCTCTCTCTCTCTCTTTCTCTCTCTCTCAAAAAAATAAATAAAAATAAAATATTAATTAAAATTTTTTTGATTGTAGTAAATTTATCCACATTTTGTTAGTTACAAAATACAGAGCAATGTGCATTAAAGAAATAATGATAGGGGCTGGAAAGATGGCTTAGCAGTTACGGGACTTGCCTGAAAAGCCTAAGGACCCATGTTCAACTCTCCAGATCCTACGTAAGCCAGACGCACAAAAGTGAGGCAAGCACAAGGTTGCACATGCCCACTAGATAGTACAAGCATCTGGAGTTCAACTGCAATGGCTGAAGCCCTGGTGCACCAATTCTCTCTCTCTCACTCTCTGTCTCACTTTCTCTCTAAAATAAAAAATAAATAGGGCTGGAGAGATGGCTTAGCAGTTAAGGCATTTGCCTGCAAAGCCTAAGAAATCTTGTTCAAATCTCCAGGTCCCATGTATAGCCAGACTCAAAGTGATGCAAGGGTGCAATATCACACATGTGCACAAGAGGGCACATGCGTCTGGAGCTCATTCACAGCTGCTGAAAGGCCCTGGTGTGCCCATTCTCTCTCTCTCTCTCTCTCTCTCTCTCTCTCTGTCTGTCTGTTTGCCTCTTTATCCCTTTCTCTGTCTCTCTCTCTCTCTCAAAACTAGAAATAAATAAATTTTAAAAATTTAAATTAATTAATTAATTAATAGCATTGAAGAATTTGGTATTTAAAAAAATTTAAAGAAATAATTATAAAAAGAATACAGTTTTATAGACCTGTGTTGTCCAGTGCAATAACCAAATTGGACTACAGAGTACTTAAAATGTGGTTATTACTGAAGAACTGAATTTCTAACTTATCTTTTTTCTTAATGTTTCTTTGAGATAGGCTCTCCCTCTAGCCAAGGTTGGCCCAAAACTCAGTCTGTAGCACCTGGCTGGCCCTGACCTCATGGCAATCCTTTCACATCAGCCTCTCAGTTCTGGGACTAAGGTGTTCACCTGAACAACCCACTTGGATCTAACTTAGTTTTAATTAAATTACAATTAAATTTAAAATGTGAACAACTAGGAAATCTCTTTATATTAAACATGTCTTTATTCTTTTGGTAAGACTACATTTCAATTTAACCACTGCATGGTTTACAATGTAGTACTGAAGAAAGCATCATCTCAGACTGCAAACAAACATGTCTACAATCTCAGTGTCAACTGAGAAGTAAGTCAGTTCAAAAGATTTTGTTTCAACAGATGAATGTGACATTTATGTTTATTTGAATAGTGTATGTAAACAGTACAAGTTACAGAGATTTACAATGTAAATTTTAATTAAATTGAAATACTTATTACATTAATTAGAGCTTGATTATTTTTCTAGCTCAAATTTTTAAAATTTGGGTATGCTTGTCATCCTACCACTGAGGAAGCAGTCATGAGAATAACACAAGTTCAGTGTCAGTCTGGTACACACACAGAAATTCCAGGTCAGCAAGGGTTACATTTTAAAAAAGATTATATGGTGATAATACCAACAGGAATAATTTCAACAAAACAGTAATTTCTAACAAGTATATTCTCAATAATAAAAAAGAAATTTAAAATAAATAAATGAATTATATAATTAGTCCCTTTACCAGAATTAAAAGTCCAATAAAACATTTTTAAAGAGCTAGAGAGATGGTTCAGCAGTTAAGCAGCTTGCCTGCAATGCCTAAGGACCTAGGTTTGATTCCCCAGTATCCTCATAAAGCCAGATGCACAAAGTGGAGCATAAATCTGGAGTTTGTTTACAGTGGCTAGAGGCCCTGGCACAGCCATTCTCTATCTCTGTGTCCCTCTCTGTCTCTCTATCTGCCTCTTTTTCTCCCTGTCAAATAATAAAATATATTTTTTAAATCTTTCAAAAAAATTTTAAATGATTCCGAATACTATATAAGCTTGCAGAGGAAGGGAGAATAGTCTAGAAGCAGAAAAGACAATTACAAACACATAGTCTGCTTCCAGGCTTAATTTTACAAGAGTATGGGTTGCATATCAAAATACATTATTTGCATGTATAAAATTTGACAATAGGGCTAGAGAGATGGCTTCGTGGCCTGTGAAGCCTACAGACCCAGGTTCAATTCTGCATTACCCATGTAAGCCAGATGCACAAGGTGGGTGGGGCATATGCATGGAGTTCATTTGCAGTAGTGAGAGGTCCTGGTATGCTCATTCTCTCTATCTGCCTCTTTTTCTCCCCTCCCTCTCTCTCTCAAATCAGTACAATTAAAAAAAACCTTTTTTAAAGAAGTGGAATGCAAAATTAATACACAGAAATCCTACATACGAATAGCAAATATACTGAAGATGAAATCAGTTATTCCTATTCACAATTGCCTCTAAAAAAAAAAAAAGTACTTTGGAATAAACCTAACCAAGGAAGTAGAGAATCTCTAAATTGAAAACACTAAAGAAAGAAATTGCAGAAGGCACTAAGAAATGGAAAGACATCCCAAGTTCTTGAATTGGAGCAAGATACCTCTCTTAAATCCTGAGGCTGCCAAAATTAACTTTGGGGAACAATCTGACTGTATACACTCCTCATGACCTATCAGGCCTGTTATATACTCTAAGGGAAATTTTTGGCAAACTAATGATTGCCTCCTAAGATATCAGGTTGCCCTGCTGGAGGGACTACTATTCAATTAAGAACTCATTCCTCACTAAATTTGACTACCTCACAGGAAAAGCAAGCAGCCCAAAACATAACTGTAAAAAAAATAATTCACCAGAGTTATGTGGCCCCAAAAGATATCAGAGACAAAAGTGCAGCTTTCTCTCTAGACACTAATGCTCAGCTAGCAGAACCAGTGGCTCTTATCAGGACACTAAAACTAAACAAAGATTAGAGGATTAATATTTACACTGACTCTTAATATGCCTTCCTGGTCCCCCATGCTCATGTCACTATTTAGAGAGGCATTCTGCAGTTTTCCTCCTTCCTGAAGTTATGATAATGCATGGCAAAGACATCAAAGGGGCTACATGAAACCTCAGAGAAAACAGGTTGACTGACCAGACTGCCAAGGCTAACTGCTAAAAGTCCCCTTTTCTCACCCTTAAATCACCTCTAGTTTGAAAAGGTACTCTAGAGGAAATATGTCCCCAATATTCCCAAGGGGGGAAAAACATTGAGGCCTTTCACATGGTGGCTCCAAAAAGAGAAAAAGAAAGTTGCTCTTACTTGAAGCTAATCAGTAAAATATGTCTAAAACAGAACTGTCAAGACTGTATTCTGCTTTAGTTGTTTTTAACAAAATCATTTCTAGTTGTTTTAAGTTTATAGGTAAAAATTGTTTTCAGGGTTGTTAACTTGTTTTGCCTGTACTTACAAATATTACATATTTAAAAGGAAGATATATATGATTGGGCTGGAGAGATGACTTAGCAGTTAAGGCACTTGCCTGAGAAGCCTAAGGACCCAGGTTTGATTCCCCACTACCCACTTGAGCCAGATGTACAAGGTGGTGCATATGTCTGGAGTTAATTTGCGGTGGCTAGAGGCTCTGGTGTGCCCATTCTCTCTCTCTCTCTCCATCTTCCTCCCTCCCCCCTCTCTCAAATAAATAAATAAAATATTTTTTTGGTTTGTTTGTTTTTTCCAGATAGGGTCACACTTTAGCTCAGGCTGACCTGGAATTCTCTATGTAGTCTCAAGGTGGCCTCAAACTCATTGTGATCCTCCTACCTCTGCCTCCAGAGTGCTGGAATTAAAGGCGTGCGCCACTTCGCCCTGGTAAAATATTTTTTTCAAGTAAGATATATATGCTTTTGATTTTTTAGATATGACAAAGTTACTTTAAGTTCTATCTTTTAGCTAAATCTGTTTTATTAAAAACAAAAGGTAAGCCAGGTGTGGTGACTCACCCCTTTAATCCCGGCACTCGTGAGGCTGAGGTAAGGAGGCTACAGAGTGAGTTCCAGGTAAGCCTGGTCTAGAGTGAAATCCTACTTTGAAAAAACAAAAGATGAACAGATATTCCCTGTATCCACACTTTGTTTCAAGACTGGTGTCACTGTCCTTCTGGGCATTATTATCATATGCAGCAGCCAAAGTCAATGAGGACATCAAAGCTAAAAGGGCAGCCAATAATTTGGTCCTAGCCCACAGGTTAAGTAGTCCCCAGGAAATGATATGATACCTCTAAAAGGCCTTATAGCTGTGGTAAGTCATCTGTTCTCTGGAGCAAAAAGGTCATGGAGACCCAGAAGTTATACTCTAGTCAGTTTACAGCCAGAACAGAGCAAAAGATCCTCAATGCTTTCAAGGAAAGTCATGTGGTCAGTAAAGCCTGATTCATCCCAGCACATGGCACAAATGCAAAAGGAGCCACTCCAGATCCCTAAAAGTCTCCCCTAAAGAGCTGTAACTCATCTTAAAACATATATATAGTTAAGAGCTGGAGATATGGCTTAGTGGTTAAGGTGCTTGTTTGCAAAGCCTAAGGACCCAGGTTTGATTCCCCATAACCCACATAAGCCAGATGCACAAGGTGGCACATGCATCTGGAGTTCACTTAGAGTGGCTAGAGGCCCTGGTGTGATGAGTGCTAATTCTCTATACATCTGCCTTTCTCTCTCACTCAAATAAATTATATATTCAATTAAGAAATTTTATATATATATATATATATATATATATATATATATATATATATATATATATATATATAAATTTTGGCTACCTACTTGGTCTCAAACACCCATCCAAAGAGTATATCCAGAGAGTTTAGTACACCTTAAAAGCTTTGGGTAAGATAGCCCAAGACATGTCCCTTCTTTTATTTTTTATTAATTAGTTTTGTACTCAGCGAATACAGTCAATTTGATACCATTGTTAGGCTCATCCATGTCCTACCCCCTCCCCCTGGCCCCTCCTTGTTGAGGTATATGGGTCATGCATTCTGGAGTTAGCCCACAGTTATGGGTAGGATAAAATGTCTCTGCATATCATGACCCAACCTGTGGCTCTGACATTTTTTCTGCCCCCTCTTCCACAAAATTTTCCTGAGCCATGTTGGGTTCATTTTTGGTCTGCTTCAGTGATGAGGTGTTGGGGGCCTCTGAGTCTCTGGATCTCTGATTTGGTAGGAGTTGATTTTTCTCTGCGTTGATCTCCTTCACCCTTGTGCTGGTACCCAGTTCACCAAGAAAACAGCACCCTTGCTTGTTTCACCAGTTGTTTCTGGTTTCAGCCAGGGCCCTTTTGAGGTATGATGGGGTGGGTCTGTCCTTTAGGATCTACATCTATCTGAAAAAGAGAAGCAGATTCTCCAACGGAGAGTAAGTTAGTACCAGACAAATAAGATAACCCTTACTTTTTATAGAGAATTTAATAGGTGTAGGCCCTCTTATAGCCCATGATTGGTGGTAACTTGTTAATGGAGAGCGGGCTTATGTTTGGATATGTTTGACTTGTTTCCCAGATCCAGATATGGGTACCGTACCACTGAGGGGATCAGTTAGCCAAATCAAGAGCAGTTGGTTTCCCACCATGGCTGTGCACTACTATTGCACTTGTGTGAGCATCATGACAGGTTATTTGCTGCTAAATAGGTTAGACCATGAGTTGCTTGGACAGATATTGGTCATTTTTCCCCAGTCGCCCATGTAGCACCTTCTGGCACTAGATGCGCTGACTGTCTGGGGACTGACTCTCTTCCAGCTTCCAGCCGTGCCATTCCATTTTACGTGTCAACCACATAAGGTGTCTTCAGCAGTAGGATCTTACCACTAACCTTTGGTAGGTCATCAAGTACTCTGACAGAAATCTGTCTTTCTTTTAGGAAACCTTATAGGTCTCTCTGATCAAAAGCTCATTGTGGATGATAGCCACATGCTGGTACTAGGAGTTGCAGGTCAGTGCCCACTAAGAAAAGGAAGAAAAAGATAACTAATATAAAAGAGTTAGAGAGAGAGAGAGAGAGAGAGAGAGAGGGAGGGAGAAAGAGAAGCTGTAGAAGATTAAGGTCAGTCTTCATGATGGGTGGGGAGGGAGGGGAGGGGAGGGCAACGAAGGGGGTGGGAAACACAAATCTAGACCCAAACGGCAATGGTACCATAAAATTCTACACCCTAAAAGGCAGACCAAATGGCTGAAATGTCCCTTCTTAATTCCAAAGATCAAATGATGAAAAAGACCATTGTACAGAATAATGTGGCTTTAAATGTGCTAATAGCAACTTTGAACACCTGTTCCATTATCAAAATGTTGTGTATATATTTCTGATAATTCTGCTAAAGTTTCGTATGCTTTAGAATATCTACAAAACAGATTCATACATCACTGTGCCATTTAGTGAACAACTTTAGAAATGGATTTATGGATCATGTGTATCAATTATGTGTATCATTGCTGGTATTAGTGATTCTGTTAGTTTGGACCTTGTGGCTTAGCTGTTGTTTTAACTTTATCTCATTTAATTTAAAATCAGTCCACATTCAGATATAGTCCTATGACAATCTAACTCAGCCTACCTGAGGCCCCTCAATTTCCCCACAAGGCATGAAAGGCCACAAGAACAGGAACCCTAAAGAACCCATTTACTTGATGCCCACTTTGCCCTAACTCCTCTTGCTTTGTTTTTTTCTCCCAAATTTTTTTATCCAGACCTGTTTACCCACAATATAACAATGCATTTTCTGGGTTTCTTTTTTTTTAATTTTATTTATTTTTTTATTTGTATCTGGGTTTCTTAAGTAGGCCCACTGGAGGGGTACCCCAGCTGCCACACCCCAAACCACATTCAGTTCAAATAAGCTAGGTAGGTCATCACACCAAATCCCAAATGAAAGTTAGGGTTACCTCTTCAGAGGGGGGAATGGAGACAATTTAGAGGTAACAGGATGGTCCAAAAACAAACTACAAGTTGCTAAAGATGAGAAATGTCCTTGAGACAATAGGGGGAGAATCTGGTTCTTCCTTATTGCTTTCTTCCTAAAAGAGTTCTTGTAGCTACCATGTTGGCGAGGGGCAGGCTTTTCCCTATTTCTTTCTTTTTGGGGGAGGGAGGCTTGAGATAGGGTTTCATTCTAGCCCAGGCTAACTTGGAATTCACTATGTAGTCTCAGGGTGGCCTCAAACTCTTAGCAATCCTCCTACCTCTGCCTCCCAAGTGCTGGGATTAAAGGCATGCACCATCATGCCCAGATCCTTATTTCTTTCTTTACTAGAAGAAAAAATTAAGAAATGAGATTACTCCCTTTGATGGAAACCTGGAGGCCCCTGGACTTGTGAGATGGAGGCTGGACTCACCAGCTCAGCCCCCACCCAGTGAATTCACATAAAAGACTCCAACAAGGTCTCCAGGTAAGTGGTTCCCATTTCCAGAAACACCCTCCTGGGCAGGAGCTCTGCTTACTTTCTTTTTTTGAGCTCTATAAACACTATGATAATTTTTTCTAAATCTCACCCTCTATGGTCTGTGATTGTCATTCTTGTCTTAAGACAAGACCTTTCAGTAGAAGTCTTGTGTGACTGTGAACATCCTGCACCCTAACTCCTGAGTCTTCACCCACCCAGAGGCTCCACGGAGGATGGAGAAAACCTCCATAGTTCTCAAAAATACTCTGATTCCTATATCATTTTGACACGTGGAATCACATCCTCCAGGCTGGACCACTGTGTCTTGCTTGTCATCATTCTTCCTACATACAAGTGATGAATGCAAGGGCCTTGCTGAAAGGTCTGCACTTGGATTCAGACTTACTGAAAATCAAGTGTTAACCACATGCAAAGGTGTGATTTATCCTTCACAATCACTCTGTATATCAGAGTTTAGTATCTTCTTTTTATAACAAAGGAGGGAAGGGCTTCTGCATGCCCACAGCAGCCAACAAACAGAAGAGATGCAGACCTGAACTCAGCCCTCCTTGGAAGCCACAACATCTATCGTCCAAATGGACACCCGTATTAAAGGAAAATAAAACAGAATGCTGGACTCCAGAACTGATGAGTGTCTGAGCCCAAAAATGTTTTATGTCATTGTCTTTGTAGAGGTGAGAAAATAATAATAAGAGAACTGTTGGTAGCAAGTACTATAATCCAACATTATATACACTAAGTCCTCTATAAGTGGTATACTTAATGTGATTTAATTAGGATAATCAGGTAAAACAGATATTAGTGTATCAATTTGTGAGGAGGTGTAATGAGGTGCTAGGGGTTCAGGAAAGTCATTGAACCCCAAACCCTAGGTTCATGTCTGATTTTAAACAAAGAATTGAATAAAATAAGACCGAGAAGTATAATTAATAAATTATTATATTTATTTAAGGAAGTATAGACATGTGGCTTGAGAGCCCATGTGGTGGGCCTGTAAAAAACATGGAAAGGACAGAAAAGAGAGTTCAAATAACTCCTGTCATGTGGAGAAAGAGCCCATGTGGAAAGTAAAGCAAGGGGGCTCTCCTCTCAGCTCAGCCTGACTGGTCAGTTTTAACTGGGGTATTATTTTATGTTATTTTGGTTTGATTTGGGTGCTGGGGCTTGAGCCCAAAACCTCAAATGCATATGCTCTTATACTTAGTTACAATTCCTAGCCTTTCCCAATTTTACATCTGGAAAGACATAAATTCAGAAAACTATTGGCCTGTGATCTTGGTTAATGACAGAGCTGGGACTGAACAGAGCTAGATAGGGTCAAAGCTTTTTCTGTAAATTGCAATGTCCTTTATGGGAAGAGCAGAGGCTACCCTCACTTCTGGACAACTTGCTATGGACTAGTCATATGGGAATTTGAGGTGTATTTGAGAATGATAGAGCTTTTCTCAGCTCTTGGTTGGGCTGTAAGAAGGTAAGGTGCCAGATGTTTACAATACTTCCACTGAGTCAGGGGCCTCCAGATTCTTGTCTTATGAATTTTGACAATTGAAATCCATAGACATAGAGGGTGATGTTTAGAAAGACTTTATCATAGAGTTCATGGATCTTGAGAGAAGGAAATAAGCAGAACTCTTGCCCAGGAGGGGCTTCTGAGAAATGGGAAAAGCCTGCCTGATGACCTCTATTGGAGTCTTTTATTGGGATTTACTGGATGAAGGCTGAACTGGTTAGTCTGGTTCCCATGTCAGGAAACTAGGTGCTTCTTGGAAGGGGATATGTTCCAAGAATCTTTATCTCCAAGGAAAGAGAATAGTCCCACTTAAATTTTGAGAAAAGGGAATAATACTTCTTGGAGGAAAGGGACACTGCTTTAGGGAATGAGATAAGGAAAGACCAAACACTCCTGAAATTTCTGGCCTCAGAAAGGTGGAGGCTGTGAGGAACTCCTTTATGGAAAAAAAGATAAGAAAGAACTAGATTCCCCCTCATAGGATCAAGGACACTTCTTCCCCTACAAGCTCAAGGAAATGCCCACTTTTACTACCAGGGGCCCCGTTACCCCCAAATAGCCTCATTAGCACTGACATTTGATAGCATTGACACTTGTACTCAGTATGTACATTGTAGGTATAATAGGGCATTATAGGATTTTTTTGCTTTTTTTTATTTGAGAGAGAGAAAGAGAGAGGGCTGGAGGGAGAGAGAGAGAGAGAGCATGCCAGGACCTTCAGCCATTGCAAACTCCAGATGAGTGGCACATGTGCAACATTGTGTGCTTACGTCACTCTGCATCTGGCTACATCGGACCTGGAGATTCGAACATGAGTTCTTAGGCTTCACAGGCAAATGCTTTAACCACTAAGCCATCCCTCCAGCCCCATTATAGGATTTTTAAAACCCTGGTAGACAGGACCTGCCATCATAATTCTGTACTTCCAGAAGGGGAGATGCTGAAGCAGGAAGATGTAGAGGTTGAGGCCAGTCTGGGCTACATAGTGAAACCATGGCTCAAGAATAAATATAAGTGAGCCAGGGCATGGTGGTGCATACCTTTAAACCCAACACTTGGAAGACAGCGATAGGAGGATTGCTGGGAGTTTGAGGCCAGCTTGGAACTACAGAGTGAGTTCCAGGTCAGCCTGGGCTAGAGTGAGCTACCTCAAAAAATAAGTAAATAAATAAATAAATAAATGCAAACATAAATGAAACCCCAGCATCCCCAGCTTGCCAACCTTATGACCACTGAGAAATAGAAACAACCTAAAAAAGGTGATGTGACAACACCCTATTTCGTTGGCAATGATTTCTGTTGCTGGCAATATAACTAATTAAGAAGGCTTAAGAGAACTAAAAGTATTGCCTAGTGGTTAAGGTACTTGCCTGCAAAGACAAAAGACCTAGGTTTGATTCCCCAGGACCCACATAAGCCAGATGCACAAGGTAGCACATGCATCTGGAGTTTGTTTGCAGTGGATAGAGGCTCTGGCATACATTCTCTCTCTCTCTTTCTCTCTCAAATAAATGAATATTTTTAAAAATAAAGATGGCTTAAGAGAGGTTTGGGAGATGGCTCAGTGATTAAACGTTCTTGCTTACATACACATTTGTACATGCACACATACATGTCCACACATGCAAAGAAATTTTAATAAATTAAAAGATGGGTTAAAATTGTTAGAATTATTAAACAATAAGAAGAATGTCAAGCAGGTATTCAAGCAGAAGTTGGGGGTGGGGGACTCCCAGGTGCCCAAAATAGGAGGAAATGGAAGATGATGCCCAAAGTGCCTGAGCTACAGCTGCCTTGGGATGCTGGGGCCCTGAGATCCTCAGAGCTGGAACAGAGGACAAGACCTTAGAACTTCACCAGGAGGGTAAGTGAACTGAGAATACAGCCTAAAGCACTTGGGGCAGCATTAAGTTCCAAAGGGTGTCCTGGAACAAGCTCACCCACTGACTGGGAACTGACTGGGAAAGAACGGTCACCTGCTCTGGGCATTGGGTAGAAAGAAAAGGTTTCCTGAAAATTCAGAACTGCAGGCCTGCCCTGCAGAGGTGCAGTCTGAATTCAAATGCACTAAGCTTCCTCAAGCCATGGTGTTATCACTGGATTGTTGCCAGACTGGCCTGACCAACTTTCTTAATTGTCAAAAACAATTAAGAACTGGAGAGATGGCTTAGCAGTTAAGGCACTTGCCTGTGAAGCCAAAAGACCTAAGTTCAATTCCCCAGTACCCATGTAAGCCAGATGCACAAGGGTGTGCAAGCATCTGGAGTTCGTTTGCAGTGGCCAGAGGCCCTGGTGCACCCATTCTCTCTCTCTCTCTCTCTCTCTCTCTCTCTCTCTCTCTCTCTCTCTCTGCAGGAAGCCCAGTGGGGCATGGAGACACAGAGAAAAGGAGCCACTCAGGTCTGGAGTAAGCACCACGCACGGGCACCCATATTAAACAGCCATCCCCATCCTCATCTGTTACTCATTTCTGGAGGGATATGACTGGAATCCTTGATCCTGGCTTTAATGTGATGGCAGCATTTTAGTGGAGTAGTTCCAGTGATTAATGAGGGAGAGACAAAGGTCTAAGAAGCCCATTTTCTTTCTTCCAAGAAGGGACAGAGCTTCAGGCTGCAGAGAGCTCCTCCAGGTGGCCCCTGGGTACATAATGCCCTTGCCCAGATGTGCACCAGGAGAGGCAGCCTTGGCTTCAGTACTAAATGAGATATATATTTTTTAAATTTTTTATTAATTAGTTTTGTACTCAACGAATACAGTCAAGTTGGTACCATTGTTAGGCTCATCCATGTCTTACCCCCTCCCCCTGGCCCTTCCTTGTTGCGGTATATGGGTCATGCATTGTGGGTTTCCTGCACCAATGAGCCCTCCCCTCTCTATTCATCCTGCCTGAAATACCACCTTGGTGGAAGCCTTTGGATAGTGCTTCATGTCATCTTTCCAACAGAAAGAATTTATGTATCAAGTCAAGTTCTCTGTCTGGCCACTGCCTTGGGCTTAGGGAGTCACAAGATGCAAGTTTCAGGGAAAAAGGAAAAAAGGCCTTCAAGGTGTTATGATATTGTTAGGAAGGGGGCACTGGGTTCCTAAGGTCCTACAGCAGCAGGCTGTAGAGAAGGTGGAAGGGGTAGTCTTAGAGACACATGTCACATAAAAAAAAATTTTTTTTTCAATGTAGTCATAAACTTTTTTATTTTTATTTATTTATCTGACAGAGAGTAAGAGAGGGAGAGAGACTGGGCATGCCAGGGCCTCTAGCCACTGAAAACAAACTCCAGATGCATGCAACATTATGTGCATCTGGCTTACATGAGCCCTGGGGAATTGAACCTGGATCCTTTGGCTTTGCAGGCAAGCACCTTAACTGCTAAGCCATCTCTCCAGCCTGGACATAAACTTTATTTAAAGCATGTGTATATGGCATGTGTATATGATGTGCATGTATGTGTGTGGATGTAGATATGGGTGTGAAAGAGGGATAGGTAGCATTATGGAGAGGCAGTTAGACAGGAAGACCCATAGAGGAAATATGGATCTTAATTCCTGTCTCCCTAGTAGAGATAAAAACAAACAGCATCTGCTTAACATCACATATTCACCCTGCTGTCTGCAGCAGCTGCCACAGAGCTGGAATTGCTCAGGTGCGTGTGGAGTTAGGGCCTGGATAAATAGCCTGGCTGCTCATGAGGCTTTTGGTGGGTTTTTTCCTCTTTTCCAGATCCTGGGCTGTTCATCTCTCAGCATCTGAGGTTTTTGTCAGTGGTAAGGTTTTGACCTTCCCCCTCAAAACTGTAAGCTAAAAATAAACTCTTTCTTTTGTTAAGTTGCTTCTGGGTAGGTATTTTATCCCAGCAACAAGAAAGTAACTGATACTATAATTTATGGCTTTGGGAGCAACATTACCACCCACACAGGTCCTTCCACTCAAACTTTTAAAAAAATTAATTATATTTATTAATTAGCTAACAAAAGTAGGTTTCCATATGGCTTTTCATACATGTTTAGTATTAATTACACACATACATTTTCTATCTCATAACTAATTTTCTATTATGAAACATATAAGATCCTAGTATATATTTATTTATGCACATGTATATTATGGAAAAAAACTATAAGGAATTCTCTCCAAATTGGCTAAAAAAGGAGCACTCACATAAAAGTTTTGTGTGTGTATGTGTGCATGTATATGTGTGTTTTGAGACAGTGTCATTGTGTAACCCTGGTTGGTCTGGAACTTGCTGTGTAGATCAGGATGGCCTCAAACTTAAAAAGATTCCCCTGCTTCTGCCTCCCCAGTGTTGCCTACACCACCATGCTCAACTAAGACTGTTAGAGTAATTATCTCAATTGCATTCTAATCCACATGACTTAAGCAAATCATTTTTATTCACTTCTAAGTATTTTATTTTATTTTGAGAACTTCAATATATGATCATATGTTATCCAATCATATTCCCATCCCATTATCCTCTTTTGTTCCCTCACTCCTGTCTCCCTTCTACTGAGGACTGTTCTCTTTTTAGGTAGTGCTTCCTAGGCCCTGATTGTCTCATTCCTTTTGTTCTCTTCCATCTTCCATGTCAAAATGTTGATGGGCTCAGAACAGTATGAGTCCTGTGGGGTATTGTTAACCACAATGGGGTCATGAATGTAACAGGTGGTTCATGTTGAGAGGACAGTGCCCCAAAGTAAATCTTTGCTTACCAGATAATTTTTAATTTCTTGCTAAAATAAAAATTAAGATATGTTCAGAATTCTTGACATGCATTTTTTTTTTGCAAAGTTTTCTGGCAAACATAGGTTTAGCTTTATCTCCATTTGATGTTTTAAATCATAAAAATGTAAGTTTAACCTAAAAACAAATAGGCAGCCAGCATGGTAGTACATGCCTATAATCACAGTACTTAGTAGGCTGAGGCAACAAGATTATGAGTTTGAAGCCACCCTGACTGCATCCTAAGTACTAGGCCAGCAAGGGCTACATACCTTGTCTTAAAATAAGAAAAACAAAACACAGAAAAACCATTCAGAGGAGTGTACAAAAAAGTGTCCATTGCTCCCTGGACATCAAAAACAGCAATTTAGCTTTTAGGGCTTTCCTTTAACCTGGAAAGTACTTGATATGAGGACTACATTTACTGTTGTGACTTGAATATAAAATATCCCCTATACGTTAATATGTTTGAACACTTGGTCCCAGCTGGTGGTATTGTTTGGGAAGCTTGTGAAAGCTTTAGGAGGTGGAGCCTTGAAGTAGCTCACTGGGGATGGGCCACTACCTGTTATACTTGGCCCCACTTCTTGTTCATTCTCGGCTTCCTGCCTCTGCCTCCAGTGTAGCAGCTTGGCCTCCTGCTCCTTGCTGCCAGGCTTTCCCTGCCATGATGGAATGTATCCCCTGGAAACTATAAGCCAGAATAAACAAACCCCTTCCTTCCTGGCAGAAATTTGGTCACAGCAACAAATAAATAACTAATGGCCTGATTTAATATCTCAGTCTCATATCTAATCTAGATAGAACTGTTAGAAATAAAGTAAGGAAATGTAAATGGGATAAACATTTGTTTAAAATTTAAGATGCAGGACTGGGGAGATAGTTTAGTGGGTAAAGTATTTGCCTCTCAAGTCTGAAGACTTGACTTTGGATCCCCAGGGCCCACATAAAAAGCCAAGCATGGTGTATACCTATAGTCGGAGCACTAGGGTGGTGGAGACAGAATTCATAGGGCTCAGTAACTAGCTAGTCTAGCTGAATCAGTGAATTCTAGGTTCAGTGACAGACCATATCCCAAAAAATAAAGTGCAGAGTAATTGAGGAAGACACCTGACATTGACCTCTGGCCTCCGCATTTATGGACACATTTGTGTATGCTTACCCCTCCCCCACACAGAGATACCCACATACATACACAGCATACAGACATACAACAAAAATAATAATTAAGGTGTTTAGGGTTTTTTTGAAATAGGGTCTCATTATATAGCCCAGGCTGGCCTAAAGTTTGAGATCCTCCTGTGTTAGCCTTCTTAGTGCTAGGATTACAGGTGTGTGCCAGCACACCCAGCCAACATCCAGTGCACAACTCCTATTGACTAGAACTCATCAGATGCTCTCTGAATACCCAGTTGTGTTCACATCGATGCCTCACACCACTGCTTCCCATACAGCAGCAATTAAGAAACTAGGACTAAAGAGATGGCTTAGTAGTTAAGGTGCTCCCCTATGAAGCCTAAGGACTCAGGTTCAATTCCCCAGTACTCACATAAGCCAGATTCACAAAGTGGCACATGCTTCTGGAGTTTGTTTGCTGTGGCTAGAGGGCCTGGAACACCCATTCTCGCTCTCTCTCTCTCTCCTCTCTCTCTCTCTCTCCTTGCAAATAAATAAATAATTTTGCTGGGTGTGGTGGCACATGCCTTTAATCCCAGCACTTGGGAGACAGAGGTAGGAGGATTGTCATGAGTTTGAGGTCACCCTGAGACTACATAGTGAATTCCAGGTCAGCCTGAGCTAGAGCGACACCCTGCCTCGGAAAAAAAAGAAAAAAAAAGAAAAAAAAAAAACAGAAACTGTAGGCAGGAAGGCAGAACCAACCAAGGAGTGAAGTTGTTCTTTCCAGTCACTTGTTAGTCCTTCCATTGTGAATGAGTGAATGAAAATGAGAGTATGGGCAGGGGGTGGGGCAGGTGAGGTTCAGGAGGAAACTTGGTTGTCAGTTCTTCAAAACACAGGAGGGGGCGCTGGCGAGATGGCTTAGGCGGTTAAGCGCTTGCCTGTGAAGCCTAAGGACCCCGGTTCGAGGCTCGATTCCCCAGGACCCACATTAGCCAGATGCACAAAGGGGCGCACGCGTCTGGAGTTTGTTTGCAGTGGCTGGAGGCCCTGGCGCGCCCATTCTCTCTGTCTCTCTCTTTCTCTCTCCCTCTGCCTCTCTCAAATAAAGAAGTAAAAACAAACAAAAAAATTAAAAAAAAAAACACAGGAGGTTTCACATGGCCTTTGGCACCTAAAAACAGGTGAGGACTTGAAGTATGAGGAATCCTGCCAGGGGCTGGCCAACTTGTGCCAGTTCCTTCAAACCAGAACAGTGGTCTTCCATTGGTGCCCTAGGAAGTCCCAAAACCACAGGTGTCCTCTGGGGGCTGCCCAGGGCAAAATGCAAGAGAGGCAAAGTTCTGTCCTTTGCATGTTCTTCTTCCGATTGGAGCAAGGTTTCTTGCTTATATACACAAAGGTTCTGCAAACTATTCATTGTAAAAAAAAAAAAAAAAAAAAGACCCCATTGCATTTGTTTGTAGGGGGAAGGTGGTAAGGATGGGACTGGGTCTCATGTAAATCGGACCAGCTTCAAACAGGCTATGTAGCTGGGACTGTGCTTGGATGTGCCACCACACCCAACATTCCCAGCTGTTTGCTTGTTTTGTTTTATTTATTTAATATTTGACAATTTCATACATGTATATGATGTAGTTTGACATTTTTGTGGGTGTGTATGTTCATGTATATGACTTCAGATGCATGCATGCCATAGCATATGTATGGAGGTGTCAAGGACAACTTTTTGGGTTAGCCCTTGCCTTCTACCTCATTTGAGACAGCTTGTCTCATTGTTCACCATTCCATTCTCCAGGATAGCTGGTTCACTTCTGGAAAATTCTCCTGTCTGCCTCCTAACTCTCCGTAGGTATACTGGAATTACAGAAGCCCACCATAACTTCTGGATTTTCCATGGAGTCTGAAAAACCAAACTCAGGTATTCACGCTTGTAAGTGCCTTATCCACTAAGATACCTCTACCACCCCTGTATTTTGGCCATATTTTAAAAGTAGAAAATCAATGGACTGCCTGGGGATGCAGCTCAGTGTTGGGGAACTTGCATAGCATGTGTAGGGTTCCATTCCCAACAGTGCAAAAAGGAAAAAAAAATGATCAGTGGCCTGAGTGAAAATTTATAAGGGCACTGATGGATTCATGAAACTGCTTATGAAGACCATACTAGAAAGTAATCAGGGCTGGAGAGATGGCTTAGCGGTTAAGCGCTTGCCTGTGAAGCTTAAGGACCCCAGTTCAAGGCTCAATTCTCCAGGACCCACGTAAGCCAGATGCACAAGGTGGCACATGTGTCTGGAGTTCGTTTGCAGTGGCTGGAGGCCTTGGCGTGCCCATTCTCTCTCTCTATCTCTCTGCCTCTTTCTCTCTCAGGTCTCTTCTCAAATAAATAAACAAAAATAAATAAATAAATAATAAAAAAATAAAAAGTAACCATATGAGATTGAATAAATTGATAAATTGTATGGATGTTCATATCTTCTCATTAAAAACATTGTAAAATCAAATTTTGTTCAATAAGCCACAGCCATCTGTTAGGCATATACCAAAAGAAATGCTTACTAGTGTAAATGTGTATCTTTAGCATCTCTAAAGCAGCTCAAAAACCTGAAAGGTAAGCTGGGAAGATGTCACTTGCCACATAACCATGAGTACTTCAGTTCAGATCCCAGAATCCATGAAAAAGCCAGACACTGTGATGGGCATCTATAACCCAGTGTGCCTATAGCAAGTAGGTAGGTGGAAACAGGAGAATCTATGAGAAAGTCATGGATAAGCTAGCCTGGCAACAAGGAGAGACCCTGCCTCAAACAAGATGGAAGACGAGGACTGACACAGGCAGTTGTCCTCTGACCTCCACACAGAGGCCATGGCACACACACCCACATTCATGCACCTGAACAGGAGCACATACATACACTCCAAAAAATAAAAATAAAAAGAACCTGAGAGCCATTCTGAGGAATGTAACCATCCAAAACCATAAGACCTCATCTCAAAAACTCTATAGGAGGCAAAGAAAAGTGAAAAACAACATACCCCACCCCCAAAAAAGACTCCATGGGAATCCAGAATCCTAACTTGGATAATTCTAACTAGCAGGCAGCAAGCACAGCTGCTCTAGATTCATTTATACCAGCCAACCTTCCCTACTTTTCACCTCTCTGACTCTGAGTTCTTCTTCCTCCTCTTTAATTACTTGCCTTTAGTTAGCTTTTAAAAAAATTATAAATGCCAGGCATGGTGGCATATGCCTTTAATCCCAGCATTTGGGAGGCAGAGATAGGAGGATCACTGTGAGTTCAAAGCCACCCTGAGACTACATAGTGAATTCCAGGACAGCCTGAGCTAGAGTGAAACCCTACTTTGAAAAACCAAAAATAAATAAATAAATAAATAAATTGTAATGCCAGGCATGGTGGTGCACCTCTGTGATCCCAGCCCTTGAGATGTGTACGCAAGAAGATCAGGAGTATAAAGACAACTTGAGCTACATAGTGAGTTATAGGCTAGCCTAGACTGCATAAGACTCTATCTTTCAAACGTAAAATAAAATAGTAAAAATCACTAATTCTGGAGGACAAACAGCTGAGTTATATATTTCTACAAGTTCTGCTATAGAAAATAACTCTTTACCATGTGGATTAAAATGATTGTTAAATAATGGGTCTGGTGGCACAAGCCCAGGCTAAGACAATATGATCACAAGTTTAAGGCCTGCTTGTGCTACAGAGTAATTTCAAGACCAGCCTGGGTAATGTGTGAGAATTTGTCTCTGTTAAAAAGTGGAAGAGGCTATAGCTATAACTCAGAGGTTGGAATTTGCCTAGCATATGTGAGGCCCTGGGCTTCATCCCTAGCACCACAAAAACAAAAACTAATGCTCAGGTTACTTTTCAGAAGCTTAAGGGATATTTTGTCAAAACCACCACCTTTTAATTGAGGCTACACACGTGGGTCTGATTAAATTTTTATAAGAATCTCTTCTCTTTAGAACAAGTGCTGCAGTGTTGATCTTGAATGTTAACCAAACAGTCCATGTGCTGAAGGCTTGGCTCCCTGGTGCTGAAGGCTTGGCTCCCTGCACTAGTCTTGGGAGGTGGGACCTAGTGGGAGGAAGTTAGGAAATTAAGAGTGTGCCTTCAAAGGGGGCGTTGGTACCTTGGCCACTCTTCTTTCTTTGCTTCCTTTTCCCCCACACCAGCCATTAAGGTTAATGGCTTGTCCTACCACATGTTTCACATTATGGGGAGCTTTGCTACAAGCCCAAAAGCAAAGGGATTAGTTCACCATAGACTGAAACTGTGAGCCGAAACAAACCTTAATTCTTTTTTTTAAAAAAATCATTTATTTATTTGAGAGAGAAAGAGAGAATGGGCACGCCAGGTCCTCCAGACATTGCAGACAAACTCCAGATGCATGTGCCACCTTGTGCATCTGGCTTACATGGGTCCTGGGGACTCAAACTTGGGTCCTTTGGCTTTGCAGGTAATCACCTTAACAACTAAGCCATTCCTCCAACCCCTCCATTTTTTTTTTTTTTTTGAAGTAAGAAATAGTTGGTTCTTAAGCCAAATAAGCAATACCTTGTCCCAGGAACATAGATTCAGGTTGCCCCAATTAACATATTCTAATGTGAAAACACTTTCTTGAGGTTTATATAGTTAGGAACAAAAGAAACCCATAAACCAATGCATTTAAAAATACATTGGGCCGGGCATGGTGACGCACGCCTTTAATCCCAGCACTCGGGAGGCAGAGGTAGGAGGATCACCATGAGTTCGAGGCCACCCTGAGACTCCATGGTGAATTCCAGGTCAGTCTGAGCTACAGTGAGACCCTACCTCAGAAAACCAATAAATAAATAAATAAATAAATAAATAAATAAATACATTGGTATGAAACCATAGAGGAAATGGATAAATGAGCAAGAGTTCTGTTTTCTTAGTGAATCTGATAATCAGCACAAGGGTGAAGGAGATAGATACTGAGGACACTCAACACCTACCAAATCAGAGATCCAGAGGCCTCTAAGTGCCCATCACTGAAGTAAACTTAAAATGCTCCCAGCATGGCTCAGGGAATTTTGTGGAAGAGGGGCCAGAAAGAATGTTAGAGCCACAAGTTGGGACCTTTTGCACAGAGACATTGCCTCTCCCGCCCATAATGCATGACCCACAATCCCCATGGGGTGGACCTGCATCTCTGATGAGGAAGGCCTCTTCAGAAAAGGGGCAGAGAGGAGAGAAAGGATGGTACCAACATGTGTTGTTTACATAATAAATATGTCCATATCTAATAAAAAATATACATTGGGGGGTGGATGGATGGCTTAGAGGTTAAAGAATTTGCCTGCAAAGCCAAAGGACCCAGGTTCTATTCCCCAGGATCCCTGTTAGCCAGATGCACAAGGGGGCGGCACGCGTCTGGAATTTGTTTGCAGTGACTGGAGGCCCTGGCACACCCACTCTCTTTCTCTCTGTCTCTCTCTTCCTCTCTACCTCTTTCTCTGTCAAATAAATAAAAATAAAATATATTTTTAAAACGTTATATACACACACACATTGGTAGAACTATCAAGTAGCTAGGTAAAAGCAAAGCAGGAAAATCACTGCTCTATGTTTTAGATGCTATCTGGAGACAATAGTTTGGGGGGTTGGTAGAAGCTAGTCATTCTTTTTTTTTTTTTTCAGAATAAAATGCAGCTTTAGCTTTAGCATAGTAATGACATAGTAAAGAAAGATTAAAACCATCAGGGAGGAGAATCAAGTAGTCCCTCAAATGATTGAGGAAAAAAAGGTGGCATTAATGTCTTGATAATAAAATCTCCAACCATGGCACAATCATTGGAGTTTTGCTCTTAAAATTCTCAATTTCAAAGTTATAATAAATGAAACAAGTCACTTGAATTGTCAAAAGAACAGTGCTTTTACACAAGAAAGGGCATACATACAAGCCAAAAACGCACAAGTACTCAGGTTCACATGGTGCTGGGCACTGCTGCTGTGAGAGGGAGCCCAGGGGCGCAGGGGTCAGGATGGCCCACGCTGCTGCCCAGCCTGAGGCCCTGGGGTAGGGGAAGGCACCTCAGGCCCCGTTCTGCCTCCTGAACTTCACACATAGACAGCTGAAGAAAGTGAGTCCACCTGCTCTTCCATAAACTTGGCCCAAGAGTGGCATCTGAAAACAGGTCTGCTCCCTGCAGGAGGGGGTAGTGCGCCCCTCCATGGTAAGATGTGCTCCTTGACCATCTGAGCACCTACACCTGGTGGTCCTTGTGAGACAGAAAAATCTTTTCTGATGTAATACCCAACAGGGGGCCAAAGGAGCTTTCCAAGCTCACCATCCAAAGCCATTCACACATGCCAAGGGCCCAATGGAAGTGTAGCAGCCATGAAGCTGTGACATCCCCACTGCAGTCCCAGCAAAGTGCTTCAAAAGCTGAAGCCACCATGAAGTATGGGAATGTGTTTGGATACAAAAGTTTAGTCATGCTGGGAAAAAGAAAGAAACCCCACAACCTCCTCACGGCTATCCTTCTCCTCAGTTCTAACTCTCCCAGAGCAGCCAGTGCCCTGAATGCAAGGAGAGATGCGGGTGGCGGGAGCAGGCCCGGCCTGCACCCCTGCTTCTTTCCCTGCATCTGGACACTCCGTGGGGCTAGAGCGCCCAGTACGCAGACCTTTGGGAAGGACTTCTTGCACTGACTCTTGCAGGCCAATACACTGAAGTCTTCCCTGTGGATTTATTCACAAATAGAAGGACTTTTTTTCCGGAAAGGGCATCTTCACAGCACAGTCCCAAAACACAGATTTGGTCACATGAGGAAATACTTGAAAATCTGGGCCCACACATAATTCTCTGATAATGCTTATTCTAAAACATGCTTCAACTTTGCTCTTTAAATGCAGAAATGCAACAGAGTAAACAGGGCAAGTGCATACAAAATGCAGGCACGACCGTTCTGACCACTCTGCAACATGGCTGCTGTCCCTGTGTTCTGGTGATTTTTACACTTAAACTCCTGCCATGACCACCCCACCGCAGCACAGCTAGTGAGCAAGCCAGACTGGGATGTGGCCTGCTTTCTGCAAGGCCTGCCAGTGAGGAAAAGTCTTTTCACTTTCACATAGCTCAAAACAATTTCCTTGCACTTCATAATTATACATAACTTAAAGAACTACTGAAACACAGCCAGAGTCACTGTTCACACAGTACCTGTGGCAAAGATTGACCACCCCGAGCCTGAAGCAGGAGACATTTTCAGGTTCTCCAACTCCCAAAATGAGGAGCCCACAGCCCAGATGGGTTACCAGGGCAAGCTCCGCTCTGGAGGTGCTGGTTCACAAAGACAAGGAAAGGACACCCCAACCCCAAGTCCCCAGGCTGTAACTTCTCAGAAATGAACAAACAACTCAGTTTTGGCTTAAATAGACAGATACATGCAAGACATCTTACAAGAAGCTTCCTGGACCAATTCTGCTGACAAGGTCAATCAAGAGGTCTTTTTATTCTGGCTGCAACTAAAACCACAGCAAATGTAGACTAGAGGCAAGCAGGTAACAAGAAGCAATGCAGTCCCCACTGGGCCATTCAGCTTCAAATCCCTTATACTGGCCACCAAGCAGGACTGAAGACCAGTACGCAGAGCAGGAGGAAGTGGTCAATGGAACCTCTGAAGAGCACTCCACTTACTGCAAAGACAAGCTGAGCGGAGACCCTGTCAAAAGGCAGTCTAGCTCTCCTCCACCACCTGGTTAGCTGGTAAGCTCATGGGGAAGATGGCAGGCTAGACCGAGAGCAAGGGAGGGGCAAGGAAAGAGCACTGACGAAAAAGCAAGTCGCTCTCAGGAGGAGGGATATCTAGATTTCCGTATAAACTTGACATTCACTTTACTATTATCACAGTTATGAAATTCACCATTATTGGAAAAGAGAGAGAGGGGAATGAGGATAAGAAAATCACCCATTTCTAAAGAACAAAGAACTCTGGGCTGATGCTTCCACATGCAGGTGATGATGAGTTATTGGCAGGACAGAGGTGCTTGAAGCCTGCTACTGATCTCAGCCTGGCCTCTGGGACTGCGTCATAGCTACAAAAGAACAGGCTAGTCCAAATTCCCTGCCCTTAGTGCTCTAAGCACTCTGTCCTGGGATTACCTTCATCTACTCTACAGCTTTAATGGACCCGTCACTTTCAATCAGACGTGCACCTTTTTAAGCTGCGTGTGTGCAATGACCAGATGAAGCACCAGGCATAGGCTGCTGTGTGCTGACGATGCTACCCCCAGCTTCCCATGAGGTTGGGAGGCAACAGACCCTTGGTGACAGAGCTCCTCAACTCCTTTCCACCAGGGGCACACTCTGTTCATGCCCACTCATGACACTACACCATCCAGGTGCAGAAGGGGCCACATGTGTGGCACACTTGCACAGAAGGGGTGCCATGGTGTTCTGATGTGGGGAGGCCAGGGATCATGTTGGGGGGCTTGCCAACTTGTCTCTCTCTCTCTCTTGTTTTTTTTTTTTTTTTTTTTTTTTTTTGATCAGCTGTGAAGGAGGCTACTCATATTCCAGGAACTGTTTGTGGTAGAACAGCAGCAGGTACAACTTCGCTGTCCAGCACATCCTTGATGCTGGCCTTGGTGAAGACGGCATTGTCACATTTGAACCACTGGTCTTTGTGCTGTCAGATGAGGCTGTTGTAGTGGCCACTCTCAAAGGTTCCCTGATGGTTAACAAAAGAAAACAAGGAGTACTTATTGTCATTGTTGAGACTGTCCATGGGTTGCTGGTACTGCCCATTCATTCTGCTCTCTTTGCTGTAAGGAAAAGTGTGAAACTTGTCACATGAGAGACACGAGGCTCTGATGATGACTAAAAATATGGAACGCTTCATGAATTTGCATGTCATCCTTGTGCAGGGGCCATGCTAATCTTCTCTGTATTGTTCCAATTTTAGTATATGTGCTGCTGAAGCCAGCATCAGTGATTCTTTTTAAGATGATTAGCTCAGGCATGTTGTATAGTAATGGAAAGCTGACAAACATAACTAGAAACATTTCTATGTCTAAAAATATGCATAGAATACCTTCTTCCAAAGGTTCCTGTCTTTACAGTGAGAGAGTGTCTTTCTATAAAGTACAGAAATCTGTATAGCAGATCACTTTTCTTTCCACACTTCTACAAAGTAAAATCTAAAAAGCCTAAAATTTTATAAACGAATTAGTTTTTCTTTGATTATAATTTTTAAAAATCAGTGTGACTACAAATGGAAAAATGTGTTTCTAAAGAAAAGATATAATATTAGAGTATATTATTAGATTGTAGTCCTGTTCATTGGTTTTGAGTTTTATTGTCTCCCTATAGATTTGACTAGATTCTAAATTCTAAGTTTCTCCAATATAATTTCAACCATAGAATTACCAAGAACAGAAACTGTTCCCTAAATACATACTAGCTAAGGCTAGACAAGCTAATGTAAATTTCAGGGAACAAGCCTTGTTTATGTGTAACTACACAGGAAGTTTACCATCCTGCCCAATGCCTTAGCAAGACTATAAATCTTGGTGAAAAATATTACATAAAAATGGGACTCCAGAGCCAACCATGTACTCTTTCTATAGTGCCAGCTACTCAAGAGGCTGAGCAGGAGAATTTCTTGAGCCCAGGAGTTTAAGACAAGCCTGGGCAACATAGTGAGACCTTGCCTCTAAAAACTAAAAGATAGCCAGGTCTGATTGTTCATGCCTGTAATCCCAGGAGGTTTGGACAGTGAAACTTTATCTCAAAATAAAAAGTAAAAAGAGGGCTGAGGATATACCTGAGTACTAGAGTGCTTGCATAGTAGGTGAGACCTTGGGTTCAAATCCCAATACCATAAAAAAGTGAATAAATACTCCATATCACAGTGCAACTCTTACTGCTCTTGTTCTTTCCATGCTTGCACCTGTCTATCTTCATTTGACAGGACAAGAATACAGTTAAAATTTCACAGTCAAGAGATAAAGGTGTAGTGCAGTGGTAAGGCATGTGGCCTAGGGTTCAATCTCCATCACTCCTAGAAAAAATTCACATTCAATAGCTACTGTACGTAACTTGACAAAAACTGACCTAGGAATTCCTTTAATACACCTAATGGTAAGTTTGACATAATTTACAGAGAAATTGTTTTAATTATGTAAGTGGAGCTTGGGGTACAACTCAGTGACAGACTATGTACTTAGTAAGTACAAAGCTATGGTTTAGGTACTTAGCACTTTCCCATGTCCAAAAGAAAAGAGAGTGATTCTCTTTATCACATTATTGTTGTTGAACTGTCCTCTGGCATGACATGACCATTTTTGTCTTGAAATCAGCATAGCTGTATTACTCACATGAGACCCTCACGGAATTGGGCCCACTAACATTCTCAGAAAGGAAGGGAGGGCTCACAAGAAGGCTCCCAAGTTGCACACAAGGGCATACAAGATCCCAGTAGCAGGTCACCAGTGGTTCCTTAGGGGCACAAGGCCCCATTTCTCCATGAAGATGTAGTTAATGGTTGCTGGGAGAAGAATGTTCTTTAGTGGTATAAACTTTGTTAAGTTACCCATGCTGCTGTAGGTAACCCCTCACCCATGCTCCTGTAACTCTAGCTTTAAATTTATTGGTTCACCAAGCTACACTTGGATATAACCATTTCTCTGATCTGTTATCTCCTATCTGGGGCAAATAGGCATTTGTTCCCCTTCTTATTTGATTTGGACTATTGTTTACCATTTAGCTTGAGTTCTTGGTTCAAAACTCATATGCATTTGTTCCCCTTCTTATTTGGTTTGGACTATTGTTTACCATTTAGCTTGAGTTCTTGGTTCAAAACTCATATGCAACTTGATTTTTATGCTCTTGTTGGTTTAGTTTTCTATTTTCCACATTAAACCCTGAACTTATTGTTTGTCAAAGTCTGCAAAAATACAATGCCTAATGAATTAATTTGGATCTAGATGTGCTTAGAGATGATAATCATCTCCTGCAGAACAGATAGAATTGAACTTAACAATGGACTCCAGGTAAACATAGCCTGAGAACAGCCACTTCTAGACCTCCTTGTTGTTCAGATGTGGCTAAAAGGGTCCAATGCTGCCTTAGTCACCAATCATAAGGGTCCACAGCTGGGACAGGTCCATTCCAGCAATGAGAAACAATGAAAACTTAATCATAGGGTAAGATAATTGGCCAGAAATGCTTTCAGAGAAAAAAAAAAATCAACCAAAAAAAAAAAAAAAGAGCAAAGTGTGAGGACAGAAAATATGAACATCATTAGAACCAAAATGGAGTCACCATTGTCAACCTGCACCAAAAAATAAAGCCGAGCTATTATGTATGAACGTGATTGAGAATGACCATCACAAAAGACTCCCAGAACAACCTTGCATAAAGCCCATTGCAGCCTTACCCAAAAATTCATCTTCTGGGAATCAATCCAAAAGACTCTGATTTCAGCCTGCCACTGGGCCTTGTCTCTAGTCCTGCAGGAAATCCAGCTGTCAAACTCCAGGAAGCAGTAATGCAGGGCCGACGCAGAGTATTCCTATGCTCACCACATGCAAAGAGCCGTTGACCTCTCTTTCCCCACTGCTGACCTCACGCGAAGATGGAATCTGCATGCAAGACTTGGGAATACTCCAGCAACGTGCAGGGGAAGGGTTCTCCAAGAGCTGCAGGCTTGAGCATCCAGCCTCTGTCCTCTGTGGGAGCCTCCAAACAGGGTCAACTATTGTTCCTTTGATTGAGTTTTCATGCTTCCCATGTCCTTGGCTTCTGTAGCACCTCTGCTTCAATGCCAAACAGCCACCCCCACCTGTGTATCTGAATGGCCACATGTTTGTGAGTCAGTCCCTGCTGGTTCCTCAAACCATACCTCAGCAGCAGAGTTACCCAGAAAATTCCAATCTTCTTCCAGATGGCTCTGTAGGACCAGGCTCAGCTTGGGCTGAGGGGCAGGTTCCCTGTCTTCTAGTCTCCCAGTCCCAGGAGCTCTTTAGTTCCCTATAGCCTTTCGGGTCTCAGGTGTATGTACACCAGTCTGTCATTCCCCAGCACCATAATCCTCTCTGGGGACACAGCCTTGAAGCTTCCACACTCAGTGTTTCCAGGCTTGCAACTACTGTATATGGTAAAGTACCTGTCAGGCTCACCTTACCAGCTCATAGGTGGAAACCAAGCCCTGGATATGAGGGTCAGCTCAGCCAGACCACTGGGCTGGGCACCTCCTAATGCTGGAATCCCAGTTTCCACAGCTCACCATGCTGCTACCTCCATATGGCTTCAGCCAGGAGCTGTTGATCCTGTCACACACAGTCCATTCAGCTGCCCCCTGGACAGAACCTCTCAAAGGAATCCCCACCCCGAAGGATTCCTGCACCTGGTGCCCAGCCACCAGTCCTGAGCACCAGCAGAATCCTCCCAGGTGGAGCTGAAAGGCTTCCACTTGGCCAACAGTAAACAGCGGTCCTACAGGAGGCTCTTCACCATCTCCACAGGCCCACAGGCAAAGTGAGTGATAAAAAATGCAATTTGGGAGCCATGAGACTACAGGAGGCCCCTGAGCCACCCCCAGATAAAGCAAACCTGAGGAATAAGAGGAATCAGCCTCAGGTGTCAAGGTGGAGAGTCAAGCCTGAAGGAGCCTGGCTTTCCTTGCCTCACCTGGCTGCGGGCCTGAACAGCCACTGTTCAGAATGTCACCAGACCTACCAACTCACCACCTGGCCTGGACAGAGAGCTTTTCTCCATTCCCCAAAACTCCAGGACATCCACCAGCACCATGGATGCAGCATTGATATGCTTGCTTTGATACAAAAGAGCAAATCTCTTCTTCCACCCTTCCTAGTGACTGGAGTGAGTCACTGTCTGTGCAGGGCACACCTGCCCACCACCCATCCTCAGGCTCAGTGGCCTGGCAGCAGGGTCATTTAAGCTGGAAGGTTTTTGCTTTATAAAGCAGCTAAGGTTTTTACAAAGGGGAAAGGAAGCCACATCTGTATAGGTGAATTTTCATATGGTCCTCGCTGTCCTCACACTTGTCCTCTCTGCTGTTCCTAGTGGTCTTTAACATCCACCCTGTTTGACAGGTCACTTTGCTACCTTAAAAAAGGACTCTTGAGCCGGGTGTGATGGCACATGCCTTTAATCCCAGCAGTTGGGAGGCAGAGGTAGGAGGATTGCCATGAGTTCGAGGCCACCCTGAGACTACATAGTGAATTCTAGGTCAGCCTGGGCTAGAGTAAAACCCGTACCTTGGGAAAAAAAAAGACTCTTGAGAAAGTGCCCCCTCCAGTTGGCTGGCTAACCTTTAGGGTTATTGAGAACATGGGAGCACTCTGGTTGTCAGTTTTATCACCTTGAACATGGTGAGGTGTACTGAGTAGCAGGTAGGTTGGTGTCTGGGTTCAACTCCCATCCTTAGCCTGGAGTTGATGGCTTAGAGTCAGAATCACACAGGTTTCTGTCCTGGGCCCTTCTGAAACCAGTTGACACATTGACTGCTAGGCACCGGATGAACTGTGGAGTCAGTCACTGTTATTTTCCAGACTGGCTGAGATGGCAGGATCTGACAAACCATGGGTCTCACTAGGGGGGCTTGCCTCTGGGGCCCCATGCATCAAGACTAGGAACTGCTGTGTCTCCACTCTCTTCCTTTCCTGTTTCTGGAGCCTGCCATGCCTGTCCCCACCCCTTAGAGTGATGGGGCACATGAACATCTGTTGGCTCAAGCCTGCAAGAAGTATTCCCCCCAGAAAGGCCACAGGAAGTTCATTTTGTTGATGCAAAAGGCACCAAGGAGGATAAGAGTTTATTTTTCAGCCAAGTATTAGTGACCGTGACCCAGGAACACAGATTTAGTTTACCCCAAACTCCATGTTGCAATGTGTTAACAATTCCATGAAGCTTTTATTGTTACAGAACAAAAGAAAGTCATAAATCAAGGCACTTTCAAATGCATTGGCTGACCAAAGGTTACAGCAAAGCAGGGAAATCTCCACTGTAGGCCTCAGATGCTGTCTGATGACATTCTTGGTCCTTGGGTTGGTGGAAGCTAGGGTCTGTCCTTGCATTTCAAAAAGGATTACATCTGATCAACTGATAGACACCAGGATGTTAGATCAGACACAGAGGTGGGCAATAAATGACTATTAAGGGGCTAAAGGTAGCCCAGGGTAATTTGGCTCTGACTTGCAACATTCCATCTCTCTGTAATCACAGGAGCTTTATCAGTCCATCCAGGCTTGCTGGAAGTAGGTTCAGCAGATAGAGCTAGTTTCTTGGAATTTTAGTTCACAATCTTCTGTTCTTCACTCCCTGCTGCAGAGCCAGAGTGCTTGGTGGACAGGGGCTGAACTGATCAGGTGTATCACTCATCCTTACAGCTTGGCATGATCAAGGCCTGGGTGGTCTGCAAGGCCATAGTTCACAGCAGCCTGCACAGCTGGCGGGCAGGGGTAGATTTAGGGTAACTGGACCCCTAAAGGTAAAAATGGCAGGAAAGTTTGCACTTGCTAGAAATCCAAGATGATCTGACTTCTTATCTCTTGCCTAATTCCTCAGAACTGTTTTTCCACAAAAAGTCAGGACCCCTTCTGGGATTTAAACATTGTGGTTGGTCAAGACAGCCCCAAGCCCTAACCAACCAGCTGGCCCTCTGGTTCACCTGGATAAGAAGGCAGCCCACCACCCTAAGGTTATAAATACCTTTATAAGGGGAGGGCAAGCTTGCTCGCTCTCTCTCACACACATCACTTGGGAATTTACAGCTGTGGGTGAGTTTTCCCCTCGGCTGGGCCTGGGCTGAGCCAGCCCAGGCTCAGGCCCAGGCAGGAGGGCCCCCTAGCTCTTACTCTCCCATGGGTACTTTATCCAGCTCCCCACATGGCAGGAACTCTTTGAACTTTCTTTTTTTTTTTTTGGTTTTTTGAGGTAGGGTTTCAGTCTAGCCCAGGCTGTAGTCTCAGGGTAGCCTCAAACTCTCAGTTTTCCTCCTAGCTCTGCCTCCTGAATGCTGGGATTAAAGGTGTGCGCTACCATGCCTAGCTTCCTTTCTCTTTTCTTTCCATGCTTTTTTCCCCAAATCTATATCTGATCACATGAACTCCTGAGCTACACATGGCCCATATGGGCTTTTGGTCTCCATGTGGTGTACTTCTCTTCTCCCCACTCTATCTCCCCTTACCTCCCAGCCTTCCCCTTTCCCCACACCTTTATAAAATCTGAATTAAATGTGGTATTTTAAAAATCATTCTCTTAAATCTAAAATTGCCAATTCTTTGGTTAGTGTGCAGATATGAACTCAGGGCTTGGGGCTCCAGGAAGCACCCTAGAACCCCAGTTTCCCCATTACACAGTTTCCCCAACACAACAGTGTCTTAGAGCACAAGATTTGTGTAAGTCACTGTGTGCTCAGCCTCTGGTTTTAAGTAAGAAACAAGGAAATCTTCCCTGACTGTTGTTCCAAGGAAAGTGAAGGAGGAACTTCAAGTTCCTAAGATGCTCCTTGGGGTCCCTAACTAATCACCCACCTGGTGATGCCATGGGAGACTTCCCTCAAAGTGCTGGAGGTTTATGACGGCTTCCAGGCTTTGTCCAATGCTAAACCCAGGGAATAAGCCTCTCAGGACCTCTGAGGTGGCTTCCTGCTGCCCTCTTTGTTAGTATAAGTTGGTATAAGTCAGCCTCCCCACCATGGTGTCTCACTCATCATTCCCACTGGCATAGGGGCAGGGTAGTCTCCGTGAAAGTCTTTACTATAACTATAGCACTCATCACCTCCCACTTTTGCCTCTGTTCTCTAGCCTTGGCTAGCTTATTTTTCTTCTTTATGCCTATCTTTCCTCTTGTATCCCTTCTAGAAGCATTGCCCACTTGAAGGCTCTGGCACAGACCTGACCATGTCCCTCATCTGCTCTTCAATTCCCCTGAAAGTGTCTGGTCACTGTCCTAGTGATTGAGTCCTCTGCCCACACCCTGCCTTCATTACCAAGCTGTCCCTGAGAAGTCTGGGCCAGTAGAAACCATACACAGTCATTTACCTCTGCCTGTCCTTAGAAAAGGTCAGGTCCATTCATTTATCTAATGCTGGTGTACATTATGTGACAAAATTTTCCTTTAGAAATTAAACAGAACAGTCTGGGATGCTGTTACATCCACAATATGTGACCTCCAGGTGAACCTTCCCTCAGAATGACAATTCTTCCTCTTGGAGAAAAAAATTATAAAAGGTCACTTCTTCTCAGTCCTTTCTCTTGCCCTATATTTCCTCCCCTCCCTCTTCCCACCCTAAATAAAAACAAGAAACACTTTTTAAAAAAGAAAGAAAGAAAGCATTTCCTGCTGTGGATTTAAGAGACTTGGAAACTTGAGAGGAAAAACTGTAAATAAATAGTCTTTAATCACTATGCAAATATTTCATTGCCCAAATGGGTGGAGTAGGAAGCACTGTGTGAATGCCACACATAGGTAAGGTCCCAAGACCATTTTGATATTGCCTGAGTGGAAGGACCTGACAAATGTGCGTGCGCATGCCCGAGGATAAGTGCTAGAGGCTCAGCTCTATTGTTTGGATGATGACTTGGACTCTCTCAATGCCTAACCTAGAGAGCTCTAATAAAAGTGGCTTTTAAGTTTCAGTCACCAAACTAAATTGGTAGTTGGAGAACAGTCTTTGCTAACAAGTGCATCTTGGCCTGGCTCAGATGAGGAACTAGCTGACTAATGTGCTATTTTTGCTTCTGTATCCATGCTTGCTTAGATATTATCCCCCCCCCCTCGATTCCTGGGAAACCTCCACCCAAGGACATTCCAGAGATACCTAGCCACAGAGGCTCTGGCCTCTTGCAAAAGATAAGTTCTGCAAACAGCTCTTGCAATAGGTTCTGCAAACAAGTTACTGACCTAAGATAAGTAGGCTGGAGTTCCCACGCATGCCCTCTTTGAAATTCCCGTGTGCGCTCTCTTAGAACCAATCATTTTAAAAGTCGCAATATGATGTAACCCTTCCTTTATAAACCCCTTCCCTTTGAGGATCTGGGCTCTCTCCCTCACTACCGATGTGCCAGACTGTGCGGATGGAGCTCAGGCCTAGGCTTGCAATAAAGAAACCTGCTGCTTTTACATTCGAGTGTCTCGGCTTCTGTGGCGGTTCTCTGGGTGACTCCTGGGTGACTGGGGGTCTTGGCTCCTGGTTAGGGGTCTTGGCACAACATCTTCCTACTGAGCTATACTCCAATCCCCAAGGATCCAGTGAAAATTCTGAATTATAGCTAATATTAGTAATGGAAGCAAATGCTAACAAAGGGAATATGGTCAAGATGATAATTCTACTTCTGGTGCAATGTCTCTCTGTAAGTCACACTATGAAGGAAGTGTTAGGCAGGACAAGAGTCCCAACATGGAGTCAAAATGAAGGAAGAGAACAACAGCCTCCTGATTGATGCAACCTACTCCCCTGACTTAACAATGCTCTTGGCCATAGTTTCCTGCTGATCTTATCTTAGAGATGACCTGGCTCCTCTCCCCCTCCTCTTCTGTTTTATCTCTGTCCCTCTGACTAGCTTCTCCTTTCCTCCATGCTGTTCCCTGCAGTCCCCAGTCCTTTGTCTTCTGTATCCCCCTCCCAAAAGGAAAAACTCTATAAAAACCCAAACTATGCAGAGTCACACTGGCTGCTTTCTATCTCTCTCCTCCTATGAGACAGCCTGGCAGCTCAGGCCCCAATAAACAGCCTTTTTCCCTGCTTCAGAATGGTCCTGCATGGTCTTTGGTCCTTCACAAACCTTACAGGAAGCAGTAATTCCCATTAGCCAGAAAATCAAGAAAGAAATTGCAAATTATCTAGTAAAATAATTTCTAGTGTGGCTTCATATGTTGTATAGTTAATTAAAGCCTTTGTGTCTTGATATAACAGCCAATAAGTACAAGAATATATTTTTATATCAAAATAAAACATAATTTATATATATCTTTCACTTACTGAATTTTAGTTTATGTATTTATAACATACTTTGTTAGTACTATAAGAGCTATCTAGATAATTAGATAACTAGATAATTAACCAACATTCATGCTTTGGGCATCTGTGCACAAAACCTTTTCACTAAGTGAGGTAAAACAATGTTTACAGAGCACAGGTTCAAGCCATGGACAGTATAAATACTCCCATCCTATTATTGACACAAAATACATGCTCCCATCTGAAATGGGATAAGGGATAATTTATTCTGGAACCAAATATGAGTGACCATGACCCAGGAACGCACATTCAGGTTACCCCAAATTACATGTTCTGATGTGTAACAATGATGGTTTCATAGGTACAGAACAAAAGTCATAAATTGGCTGAAGCATCAGGTGGGCAAGTTACAGTAACAGTGTGTGTATATGAGAGAGAGAAGGGGGTTTCTCCATCATAGGCTTCAGATGTTAATCTGATAACATTCTTAACCTTTGGGCTTGTGGAAGCTAGTGGCCTGTTTGCATATTCAAAAAATGTTTCACTAGATCAACTGATAGTCATAAGGCTATTGAGTCAGACACAGAGGTAGGCAATAAATAGCTACTAAGGGGCTAAAGTTAGCC
Organism: Dipus sagitta; assembly: GCA_036346955.1. Classification (NCBI taxonomy): domain Eukaryota; kingdom Metazoa; phylum Chordata; class Mammalia; order Rodentia; family Dipodidae; genus Dipus; species Dipus sagitta. Next base: position 70,900,818 of record CM070772.1, read on the forward strand.
CAAGGTAATTTGGCTGTGAGCATGCAATATCCCATATCTCAGTGATCACAAGAGTTCTATCATTCATGGACATGTTGGAAGTGCCGGTGGTGCTTTTCAGAAACTTTAGTTCACACCATATTAAAATCTTTCACCAAATAACTATTGTAAATTTTCTGTATATTCAATATTTTTAATTCTCTTGTATTACATACTGTTTTAATGATTAACAATTCTGGGTCTCCAGGCTAATTAGAGAAATTCTTTCTTCTTTTCATCTTCTTTTAATTTGTAAAAAATTATTTATTTGAGACAGAGAGAGAGGCAGAAAGAGAGACAATGTATCTGACTTATGTAGGTCATAGGGAATTAAACCCATGTCCTTTGACTTTGCAGGAAACCTAAGCTATCCCTCCAGCTCATCTTTTTAATTTTTATTTGGGAATTTTTGTTGTTTTGTTTGGTTCAGATTTTTAGACAGGGTCTCATGTAGCCCATGCTGGCACCATACTTACTACATAGGCAAGCACAGCCTTGAACTCCTTATTTTCCTGCCTCTACCTCCCAGATACTGGGATAGCAAGTGTGTGCCACCATGGCCACAACACGTAGGCCTCACATGGCTAATCTTATGCTGTAAAGTGAGCAAAATGTTATATTTGTCTATATTTCTTTATACCTAGCTTAGAGAAAAATAGAAGTCACGTCCTTGTAGGAGCTCATAAAAGAATGGAATAAAACCTTTTTTAAGCAGCTAGGGGAGGTATATAAACAGGAGGCTCTGCTGTTCTGAATAGCATTACCCCAGGCATGCATTATTGAGCAAAATCCTTAAGGGCAAATAAACAGGACACTGGGAGACTCCTGGTTGCAGTCCTACCATACACCCCCTATGCACTTCCTGTAACTGAATTATGGTTTAACTCCCATCCTGTTTGTTTGTTTTTTCCTATAAACATCATGTGGTTATTTCCAATAAAAGCTGACACTCCAAACAGTTTGGGGCTGCATCCTGAAATCCCGACTCTGGGGTGCATACCTGATATACCAGACTTTCTTCTTTTTCTTTTCTTTCTTTTTTTACCCAAACTTTCCCTCACATTCCTTGAGTCGATGGTCTAACTTGTGCAACATAACATCCTGGGGGCTCGTCCGGGATGCACATTTCAAGAACTCTTTCCCCGGCTATGAGGTGACCAAACCAGGGAAAGACCCCTAATATCAGCCAGAGAACCATATCTCCATCCACCTACATTTCCTGGTTTTGGAGTTGGTATCAAGCCATTGACAGGGAACTTTTGCCTAGGAATGCTAGCCCCCTCCTTTATTGGGTAAGAAATCTCCGGAGATGCATTTTTCACTCTTCTTTGCTTTTCCTTTAGTTTTTTGCCTTCCTGGTTTTGTGTGCTTTTCTGGGTCAAAGAGGGAAGCTGGATATAGCATTAATTCCCCCGGAGGAGGGATCAAGGGGCTGTCCTTGACCCCCTCTGGTTCCATTAAGAGATTACGAACGGAGGTCTGTTTCTAATTCAGTTTTGGTTTAACAACGCATCTGTTTCGGGTTCAGTTTTTGTTTGGAAGTAGTATGGCAGTGTCAGGAGAGCCATTATTGCTAGCGTGTTTGTGTCTGATGTTGTGTTCATTTGTCTTGTCCTCATTTTTAAAGATATGGGTGAGAGTCATTATGTTGAAAAATATCCTTTAAAACTGGTTAAAGGGGACTTCCGGTCAAGATGGTGACAAGGAACCATGCCAAAGCAGCCTAGGGGAGAAAAAGCCAAAGAAAACCCAGCAAAATACACACCTTTACTAAAAAGGGAGGTGTATAAGAGATTAAAACAGCACCAGAGAAGTAGGAGAGATCCAGAGCATCCAGAGCCCACACAGGGAGGGTGAAGCAGCTCCAGCAGTGGTGGCTCAGGCTCTGGCAGCGGAAGCGGCAGTGGAAGCCGTGACTCCAGCTCCAACAGCAACATCACCGGCTCTGGCACCGGCTACAGCAGCTTCAGCGGCAGCGGATCCAGCAGCGGCAGCTCCAGCAGCTTCAGTGGTGGCAGATCCAGCAGCGGCAGCTCCAGTAGATCAGTGGTGGCAGATCCAGCAGTGGCAGCTCCAGCGGCAGCAGTAGCAGATCCAGCAGCAGGGGTGCCAATCTGCAGTTGCCAGGCTCGGTTTGCCCCGCAGGAAAAGCCAGTGACCAATCCAGAAAACAGAACAGCGACCCAACGACCCAGTGTGCAACTGGACTGAGGCCAAAAGCATCCAAAAAGGTAACAGGGATTGAACCAGGGAAGGGTCCCACTTGGTCACAAGCTGACTTGGATCCCTCAACAGACCAGAAATCTTAACCTCTTTGTTGATAGAGGATCTGGTTCTTATAATACCTACTCTTGCATAAATACTTGGAGCTATTTTTGACTGAATGTGTACAGGGTTTAGTTAAATTTTATAATCTACCTGTATTTTATTCCACTCAACCTACTTGAATACTCCCATAGCAGGCAAACTCAACCCCTAGGAAAACTTGTCTAAATACTCTGAGAGTGTTAAGAGCCACACCTAACATCTTAACCTCCTACATTGAAGATATACAACATCAGATCAATTGATACAGCTAGGAATACCCAGCTAACTGGAAAATCTAAGCAGTAACTTAATCCAAGATGCAAAAATATATACATTATAACACAAGAAACACCAAAAACCAAGGCAATATAAATCCACCAAAAAGTATCAATGCATCAGAAATGACCTCCAGTGAGAACAAGTTAGAGGAAATGCCTGAGAAAGATTTCAAAAGAATGATTGTAAATATGTTCAATGAATTCAAAGAAAAAATCAAAGGAATCAAACAGGAAACCAAAGGAATCAAAGAGGAAATCAAAGGAATCAAAGAAGACACAGGACACCAATTTAACGAAATAAAGAAGTCAATACAAGACATAAATAAGGAAATAGAAATAATAAAGAAAAACCAGTCAAAATTACTAACACTGAAGAACACAGTTAATGAAATAAAAATCTCTGTAGAAAATCTCACCAGTAGAATGGATGAAGGAGAGGACAGAATATCTAAGCTATAAGACCAGGTGGCAGAAATAATACAATCCAACAAAGAGAAAGACAAACTAATAGAAAAGTATGAATGGGAATTTCAAGATATTCGGGACACTATGAAAAGATCACACATAAGAATTCAGGGCATAGTAGAAGGAAAAGAATTTCACTCCAAAGGCATAGTAGGCATCTTCAACAAAATCATAGAAGAAAACTTCCCCAAAATTGGGAAAGAGGTGCCAATGCAGATACAGGAAGCCTTTAGAACACCAGGCAGACAAAACCTGGAAAGAACCTCTCCTCTCCTCTCCTGATTATATGACAATCAAACTAGCAAACACACAATCCAAAGAAAAAATATTGAAAGCAGTTAGAGAGAAAAATCAAGTTACCTACAAAGGCAAGCCCATCAGGATCACAGCAGATTACTCAACACAAACTTTCAAAGCCAGAAGTGCTTAGAGTGATGTATTCCAAATTCTGAAAGATAACAACTGTCAACCAAGGTTACTTTATCCTGCAAAACTATCCATTCAAATAGACAGAGATATAAGGACATTCCATGACAAAAGCAGGCTAAAGGAGTATTTGAAGACAAAACCAGCTCTACAGAAAATACTTGAAAGAATCCTCCATGCCAAAGGGAAGGAAAAGCACACATATAAGGAACCTGGAAAACAACAAGCAATACCCAAATACTAGTTAACACAAGAGAGCAAAGGTAGAACCAGAACCACAAAAAAAACGGCAAACATAAATACACACCTTTCAATAATATCTCTTAATATCAATGGCCTCAATGCCCCAACCAAAAGACATAGGTTTGCAGACTGGGTTAAAAAGAAGGATCCTACAATCTGTTGTCTCCAACAAACTCACCTTTCGACAAAGGATGGACATTATCTTAGGGTGAAAGGATGGAAAACGGTGTTTCAAGCAAATGGACCCAGAAAACAAGCAGGGGTGGCTATCCTAATATCTGACAAGGCAGACTTCAGTCCAATGTTAGTCAAGAAAGATAAGGAAGGTCACTTTATATTGATTAAGGGCACACTCCAACAGGAGGACATTACAATCCTAAACATATATGCACCTAACATGGGGGCTCCCAAATTCATCAAACGAACACTGTTAGAACTAAGGTCACAGATAACACCAAACACAGTGGTAGTGGGTGACTTTAACACCCCACTCTCATCAATTTACAGGTCATCCTGGGAAAAAATAAACAGAGAGGCAACTGGACTAAATGAGGTCATAGAAGGAATGGACCTAACAGATATATACAGGACATTTCATCCAAATGCTGCAGAATATACATTCTTTTCAGCAGAACATGGAACATTCTCAAAAATAGACCATATATTACGGCACAAAGCAAATCTTAACAAATTCAGGAAAATTGAAATAATCCCTTGCATTCTATCTGACCACAATGGAATCAAACTGCAAATCAATAGCAAGAAAGGCTATAGAGCATACACAAAATCATGGGAACTAAACAATACACTACTAAATGATGAATGGGTCAATGAAGAAATCAAGAAGGAAATCAAAAAAATTATAGAGTCAAACAATAATGAGAACACAACATACCAAAATCTCTGGGCCACAATGAAGGCAGTTCTAAGAGGTAAATTTATAGTTTAAGTGCCTATATTAAGAAACTAAAAGGTTGCAGGTAAACGAACTAATGCTTCACCTTAAAGCCTTGGAAAAAGAAGTACAAGGCAAACCAAAAATCAGTGGACAGGAAGAAATAATAAAGATTAGGGCAGAAAGTAATGAAATAGAAACAAAAAGAAAAACAGTCAAAAGAATTAATGAAACAAAGAGCTGGTTCTTTTAAAGGATAAACAAGATTGAGAAACCCTTAGCAAATCTGACCAAAAGAAAGAGAGAAGAGACACAAATTAATAAAATTAGAGATGAAAAAGGTAACATCACGACAGATGCCAGAGAAATTCAAAAAATAATAGGGACATATTATAAAAGCATATACTCCACAAAGTATGAAAATCTGAAAGAAATGGATGGTTTCCTTGATTTATATGACCTACCTAAATTAAATCAAGATGAGATTAATCACGTAAATAGACCTGTAGCAAGCATGGAGATCCTAACAGTTATCAAAAATCTTCCAACTAAAAAAATGCCCAGGCCCAGATGGATTCACTGCAGAATTTAACCAGACCTTCAAGGAAGAGCTAAAACTATTGCTTCTTAAGCTTTTCCGTGAAATAGAAAAAGAAGTAATTCTACCAAACTCCTTCTATGAAGCCAGCATCACCCTGATACCAAAACCAGGCAGAGATAGAACAAAAAAAGAAAATTACAGACCAATCTCCCTCATGAACATAGATGCAAAAATTCTCAACAAAATATTGGCAAACAGAATACAAGAATATATCAGAAAGATCATTCACCCTGACCAAGTAGGCTTTATCCCAGAGATGCAGGGATGGTTCAACATATGCAAATCTATAAATGTTATACATTATATAAATGGGTTGTAGGACAAAAATCACATGATCATCTCATTAGACGCAGAGAAAGCATTCGACAAAATCCAACATCCCTTCATGATAAAAGTCCTACAGAGACTGGGAATAGAAGGAACATATCTCAATATAATAAAGGCTATTTATGACAAGCCTACAGCCAACATATTACTAAATGGGGAAAAACTGGAAGCTTTTCCACTAAAATCAGGAACAAGACAAGGGTGTCCACTGTCCCCACTTTTATTTAATATAGTTCTGGAAGTCTTAGCCATAGCAATAAGGCAAGAGACATGCATAAAAGGGATACAAATTGGAAAGGAAGAGGTCAAGTTATCATTATTTGCAGATGACATGATTCTATATATAAAGGACCATAAAGAATCTACTAGCAAACAGTTAGAGCTGATAAAAACCTACAGCCATGTAGCAGGATACAAAATAAATACACAGAAATCAGTAGCCTTCATATATGTTAACAACAAACCCACAGAGGATGAAATCAGAGAATCACTCCCATTCACAATTGCATCAAAAAAAATAAAGTACTTTGGATGGCGACCGCCTAGATGCGCTGCAAATCCCGGGGAAAGAAAGGCAAGATATTAAGGGTACATAGTGGCTTTTAGGGGAGATAAATCTGGGAGGGCACAGAGGCGGGGGAACAGGGAATCACGGATCCCCTCACAGGCGGGTAGCCACCCCTCACCCTAAATAAGCACCGTGTTCACAGCACCTCTGATGCCACCGCTGCTGCACCGGCCACCACTGCTGCCACCGCGTGCAGATTGTTGCCTGCATGCGGAAGCTTAGACTGCTCTGCACTCTCGTCTACTCGCCCACTTACTGAGCGAGCCCAGTCCCACAGCAGGTGCCACGCAAGCTCAGACTGTGTCTCTCGCTTGTGACAGCTCAGGTGCCATCCCCTACCTGTCTGCCGCGCCGGCTGTCTGCCATTGTCCTGTGGCAGGGTAGCGCAGACTGCTTCCGGTTCCCAGCGTTCCCAGCCAGAGTTCTGGCGGCTTCAGTGCTTGGTGCCTCAGTGCCACTCCTAGCTCCAATGCAGGCAGCTTTGGCACATTACCACTTGAGAACTCAGGCAACTTTGGCGCCCCTGCCAGGCAGTGGATAGGCAGCTTTGGCAAGTGAGAGCCAAAGCCCAGGCTGCTTGGCAACTGCCCCAGGCTGCATAAGATTCCCATTGTTCTTGAGCCCAAGCTGATATGCCCACCTACCTGCCCATACACTGTCATGGGCAGAACACAGCGCAAAAGGAATAACATGAAAAATCAAATGCAAGAAAATCCAGTTAGATCATCCAGTCCCACAATGAATACATCTAACCAAAACATAGAAGAACCAATAGGACCAGAACACCAAATTGAAGATATGAGCAATGCAACCCTGACCAACCTACTGGTAGAACTTGCAGGAAAGCAACAAAGGGCCGACAATCGTGTGGATGCTGCCATCACTAAACTAGAACTAATAGATAAGAAATTGGAAGGATTAGATAAGAAATTGGAAGGATTTCAAAGAGAGTTAAGAGATTTGAGGGAGAGTGAAAAAAAAGAAGACCTTAAAAATCAGCTGGCCATGCTAAATGAAGACATAAAGAAATGCAAGGATGAACTCCAAGAATCATCAAGAAAATCAGAAAATGATGTCAAAAGGGACCTTGACAGAGGGATGGAAATTATACATAGAAAAGTAATAGAAAATGCAAACTTAATTGAGCAAGTCCAAAACTCGCTAGAAGCTCTCAAGAATAGAGTCAGCCAAGTGGAGGATAGAAACTCTGATCTGGAAGACAAGATGGAAGAAACAGTTAGAGAGTTCAAAAATTTCAGTAAGTTCAAAAGCTCATGTGAACAGAACATGAGGGAATTGTGGGATACACTTAAACGTCCCAATATCAGGATCATTGGAATACCAGAAGGAGAAGAAATTCAGACCAAAGGCATGGGGAACTTATTTAACAAAATAGTTGAAGAAAACTTCCCCAGTCTCTTAAAAGAAAGGCCCATCAAGATACAAGAAGCCAATAGAACTCCAAACAGACTGGACCAAAGGAGAAACTCTCCAAGACATATTATCATTAAGACTCTAAACATTGACACCAAAGAGAAAATCCTAAAAGCAGCTAGGGAAAATCAGCACACCACCTTCAAAGGTAACCCCATCAGAATTACTTCAGACTTCTCAATGGAAACCCTGAAAGCTAGAAGGGCCTGGAATGAAACACTGCAAAGTCTAAGAACCTATGGCTTCCAACCCAAACTACTCTACCCAGCAAAAGTATCCCTCATTATAGATGGTGAAAGAAAAACATTCCACGACAAAACTCAGCTTTACAATTATATGAACACAAAACCAAACCTACAGAGAGTATTTCAGGAAATTCTCCACAGAGAAGAAAAAAATAATCAAACACAATTCCCTACAAGAAGCAGATCACAACAACCAAACTCAGAGTAGGCACAAAAAACTTCAACGTCCATGAAAACACCAACCCACATTTACCATCACAATATGGCAGGGATCAAATCAAAGATCACAGTCATTACCCTAAATATTAATGGCCTTAATTCACCCATCAAGAGACACAAGCTAACAGGATGGATCAAAAAATTACATCCCTCAATCTGTTGCCTTCAAGAAATCCACCTCACCATTAAAGACAGACATCTCCTCAGGGTGAAAGGGTGGAAAACAGTATTCCAAGCAAATGGGAATAAGAAACAAACAGGTGTAGCTATATTAATATCGGATAAAATAGACTTCAAACCAAAAATAATCAAAAAAGACAAGGAAGACCACTTCCTACTTATCAAGGGAACGATTCATCAAGAGGATATTACAATCATAAATCTGTATGCACCAAACACAGGGGCACCACAGTTCATAAAACAAAACCTACTTGACAATAAAACAGAAATAACCACAAACACCATCATAGCTGGGGACTTCAATACACCATTATCAGTAATAGACAGATCATCCAAACAGAAACTCAACAGGGAAGTAAGAGAGCTCAACAAAACCATAGATCACTTAGACCTAACGGACATCTACAGAACCTTCCATCCCAAATCCACAGATTACACATTCTTCTCAGCATCCCATGGAACATTCTCTAAAATTGACCATATACTGGGTCACAAAGACTGCCTCCACATATTTAGGAAGATTGACATAATTCCCTGCATGATATCAGATCACAATGCTATATTGCTAGAAATTAACAACAAAAGACCCACCAAGAATCCCAGTGGCACCTGGAAACCTGAACAGCACACTTGTAAACAATAAATGGATAGTGGATGAAATAAAAAATGAAATTGCAAAATTTCTGTAATTGAACGACAATGAGAACACATCGTACCAAAACTTATGGGACACAATGAAGGCGGTCCTCAGGGGAAAATTCATAGCACTCAATACCTTTGTAAAAAAGACAGAAAGGTCCCAAATCAATGACCTAACCATCCACCTAAAGGCACTGGAAAAACAAGAAAAATCCAACCCAAAGAACTCCAGAAGGAAAGAAATAATTAAAATCAGAGCAGAAATCAATGAAGTGGAAATGAAGGAAACAATTAAGACAATTGACAAAACAAAGAGCTGGTTCTTTGAAAAAATAAACAGGATTGACAAATCCCTGAACAATCTGATCAAACAAAAAAAGGAGAAGCTTCAAATTAACAAAATTCAAAATGAAAAAGGAGAGATCACAACAGACATAAGTGAAATTGGGAGAATCATCAGGACTTATTTCAAAAACCTCTACTCCACAAAACTGGATAATGTGGAGGAGATGGATAAATTCTTGGACGCATACCATCTACCAAAGCTAAAAACAGAGCAGATTAATCATCTCAATCAACCCATCACACTCATAGAGATTTAAAAAGTAATAAAAAACCTCCCAAAAAAGAAGAGTCCAGGACCAGATGGCTTCTCAGCTGAATTCTATCAAACCTTCATGGAAGAATTCAAACCAATCTTCCTCAAACTGTGCCACACAATTGGTGAACAGGGAAAGCTACCCAACTCCTTTTATGAAGCTAGCATCACCCTAATTCCAAAACCAGGCAGAGATGCCACAAGAAAAGAAAACTACCGGCCTATTTCCCTGACGAATTTAGATGCAAAGATCATAAACAAAATCCTTGCAGACCGAATCCAACAACACATCAAAAGCATTATCCACCTTGACCAAGTGGGATTCATCCCAGGAACACAGGGGTGGTTCAACATACGGAAATCTGTCAATGTAATACACCACATAAACAAGGTTAAACATAAAAACCACATGATCATTTCGATAGATGCAGAAAAGGCCTTTGACAAGATTCAACATCACTTCATGTTCAAAACATTGGAGAGAATTGGCATGGTTGGTTCATATCTCAACCTAATAAAGGCAATATATGAAGCTCCTAAAGCCCAAATAATACTTAATGGAGAGAGACTGGAGGAATTCCCATTAAGATCAGGAACAAGACAGGGTTGTCCACTCTCACCTCTGCTTTTCAATATAGTACTGGAAGTCCTAGCTCAAGCAATAAGACAGGAAAAGGAAATAAAAGGGATACAATTTGGAAAGGAAGAAGTTAAGTTAGCTTTATTCGCTGATGACATGATTATATATGTAAGAGACCCGAGAGACTCCATCCCAAAACTCCTGAAGGTGATTAACTCCTATAGCAAAGTAGCAGGATACCAAATCAATGCACGAAAATCAGTAGCCTTCCTTTATGCAAATGACAAAGATACAGAGAAAGAAATAAGGGACATAGTCACATTTTCAATTGCAACAAAAAAATTAAAATACCTTGGAATAACGTTAAGCAAGGAAGTGAAAGATCTATACAATGAAAACATAAAAACACTCAAAAAAGAAATTGAGGCCGACTTGAGAAAATGGAAAGACCTCCCATATTCCTGGATAGGCAGAATTAACATTGTGATGATGACAATCCTACCAAAGGCAATATACAGATTTATTGCAATTCCAATTAAAAACCCTACAGTGTTCTTCACAGAGATAGAAAAAATGATCTCTAATTTCATGTGGAAAGGCAGAAGGCCTCACATTTCCAAACATATCCTCAGCAAAAGAAATACCTCTGAAGGCATCACCATACCTGATCTAAAGCTATATTACAAAGCCATAGTAATAAAAAGAGCATGGTACTGGCATAAAAACAGGAGTATAGATCAATGGAATAGACTTGAGGACCTGGTCTTTGGGTCAAGCAACTATAGCTACTTGATATTCAATAAAGGCCCAAACAAAATAGGCTGGATAAAAGACAGCATCTTCAGCAAATGGTGCTGGACAAACTGGATAACTATATGCAGGAAACTGAAACTTGATCCACACATTTCACCATGCACTACACTCAAGTCCAAATGGATCAAAGATCTCAATATAAGACAAGAAACTCGTATACTACTGGAATAAAATTTAGGAAGTACTTTCCATGATATAAGAATGGAAAAAGACTTCCTGAACAAAACCCCAGTAGCTCATGAACTTAAACCGTCACTCAACCAATGGGATCACATGAAGCTGAAGAGTTTCCTTACAGACAAGCAAACAATAAGCAAAGCCAATAAATCACCCACAGAATCAGAGAAAATATTTGTGGGTTATCCAACTGATAGAGGTCTAATCTCTAGAATCTACAAAGAACTCAAAAATCTAAACAGTAAGAAGTCAAACACCCCGTTCACAAAAAGGGGCAAAGAGCTGAATAGGCAGTTTACAGAGGAAAAAATAGAAATGGCAAACAAACACTTAAGAAAATGTTCATCATCCCTAATCATCAGAGAAATGCAAATTAAAACAACTATGAGATTCCACCTTACCCCAATAAGGATAGCAAACATCAAAAAATCAAATAAAAATAAATGCTGGCGAGGATGTGGAGAAGTAGGAACACTCATCCACTGTTGGTGGGAATGTAGGATGGTACAACCACTTTGGAAAGCAATATGGAGACTTCTGAAAAAGCTGAGTATAGAGATACCAACAGACCCAGTTATTCCCTTACTGGGCATCTACCCTAAAACCTTCAAACCACAGGCTAGAGAGATTTGCTCAACCATGTTTATAGCGGCTCAATTTGTAATAGCTAAGTGCTGGAATCAACCCAGATGTCCATCACTAGAAGAATGGATAACTAAGATGTGGTATATCTACACAATGGAATTCTATACAGCAGTAAGAAAAAAATGACACAATGAAATTTGAGGAAAAATGGTTGAACCTGGAACAGATCATTCTCAGTTAACTTACACAATCACAGAAAAAAAAAAAATCGCCACATAGTCTCACTCATCTACAGCACCTAAACTGAATCTACCCAAGATACCTTACATACCCAGCAAGCACCTCCTAGACTAGACACTAGGATGGAAGGGGAGGGAGGGGAGGGCATCAAAGGGGTGGGAAACACAAATCTAGACCCAAATGGCAATGGTACCATAATTTTCTACTTACTAAAAGACAGACCAAATGGCTGATCCTTCACCAGGCCCTTACAGGGAACACCTGAAACCACAAGACACTGGAGAGGGTAAGATCAAGACTAACCTTAATCTCCTACATCTTCCCTCCCTCACTTCCCCTCTCCCTCTCTCCCTCTATCTTATCTCTAACTCTTGTATATTAGTTATCTTTTTCCTCATTTTCTTAGTGGGCACTGACCTGTAACTCCCAGAACCAGCATGGGGCTATCATCCACAATGAGCTTTTGATCAGAGAGACCTACGAGGTTTCCTAAAAGACAGACAGATTTCTGTCAGAGTACTTGATGACCCACCAAAGGCTAGTGATAAGACCCTACTGCTGAAGACACCTTCTGTGATTGACATGCAAATTAGAATGGCATGGCTGGAAGTTGGAAGAGAGTCAGTCCCCAGACAGTCAGTGCATCTGATGCCAGAAGGTGCTACATGGGCGACTGGGGGAAAATGACCAATATCTGTCTAAGCAATGCATGGTCAAACCTACTTAGCAGCAAATAACTTGTTGTGATGCCCACACAAGTGCAGTGGTGGCACACAGCCATGGTGGGGAACCAACTGCTCTCAATTTGGCTAACTGATCCCCTCACTGGTATGGGACCCATAGCTGGTGCTGGGAAACAAGTCAGAACTATATCCAAACATAAACCCACTCTCCAATATCAAGCTACCATCAATTGTGGGCTACAAGAGGGCCTACACCTATTAAATTCCCTACAAAACAAAAGGGTTATCTCATTTGTCCTGATGCTAACTTACTCTCCATTGGAGAATCTGCTTCTCTTTTTCAGATAGATGTAGATCCTAAAGGACAGAGCCACCCCATCATACCTCAAAAGGGCCCCGGCTGAAACTAAGAAAAATTGGAGAAACAAGCAAGGGGGCTGTTTTCCTGATGAACTGGATACCAGCACAAGGGGAAGGAGATCAACACAGAGAAAAATCAACTCCTACCAAATCAGAGAGCCAGAGCCTCAGAGGCCCCCAACACCTCATCACTGAAGTGAACCAAAAATGAATCCAACATGGCTCAGGGAAATTTTGTGGAAGAGGGGGCAGAAAGAATGTCAGAGCCACATGTTGGGTCATGATATGCAGAGACATTTAGCTTACCCATAACTGTGGGCTAACTCCACAATGCATGACTCCTATACCTCAACAAGGAGGGGCCAAGGGGAGGGGGTAGGTCACGGATGAGCCTAATAATGGTACCAAATTGAATGTAAAAAAAATTAAAAATTAAAAATAAAAATAAATAAAATGCTTTCGTAACTCTATTCTTTTATTTTTATTTTCATTTTTTACTGACTGTATTTGCTGAATACAAAACTACCTAATAAAGAAAAAAATAAAAATACAAATATTTTAAACATAAATAAATAAACACATTTTCAGAGAAAATGTGCATAATTGTTTCAGTCAAGGTTAACCATCATAATGATTTAAGATCATTGTGTGGCTTCTTTGTTTATGTTTATGTTTATTTTATTTTATTTGGAGACAAGGTGTAACTATATATCTCAAGGTGGCCTAGAACTCTCAATGTCCAGGCTGATTGCCCACATGTGCTTGTCTTGTCTTAGCCTACCAAGGGCAACGAACACCAGCCAGTCATATGGTTTTGAATGTTTTTTCACTATGGAAATATTTCTCCACTATAAAATTTTCTTTTAATTTTCATTTTAATGGTGAAATGGCATTTTTATAACTATTGTTATAATTTTACATAATATAGATTATTTTTCCCTATTTTTGGACATGCAAGTAATTTTGAAGTTTTACGTATCATATTACATATGTGTTGTGGATATCTATGGTGTTTCCATCTCAAGTGGATTCCTTAGAGTTAGAGTTACTGAATCCAATCTATTCAATTTTTTTCTGTTTTCATCAGGACACTGAACATCCTTAGCACGAGTGGGTTAAGAGGGGGGTAGGATACTATTACAAAGCTGAACTATTGAAATGGTTTTGCTATTCTAGTTAACTTGTGTAAAAATTATATAGAAAAACATAAACATTTGCAAAGATTAAAAAAAAATAAAAATAAAAACAAAGTACCTTGGAATAAACCTAACCAAGGAAGTAAAGAATCTCTACAATGAGAACTTTAAAACACTCAAGCAAGAAATTGCAGAAGACACTAGGAAGTGGAAAAACATCCCTTGTTCCTGGATTGGAAGAATCAATATTGTGAAAATGGCAATCTTACCAAAAGCAATCTACACATTTAATGCAATCCCTATCAAAATTCCAAAGGCATTCTTCATGGAAATAGAAAAAACAATCCAAAAATTCATTTGGAATCACAAAAAACCTCGATTATCTAAAATAATACTGAGCAACAAAAATAAGGCTGGTGGTATCACCATACCTGATTTTAACCTATACTACAGAGCCATAGTAACAAAAACAGCTGTGGTACTGGCACAAAAGCAGACTCGTAAATCAATGGAACAGAATAGAGGACCCAAATGTAACTCCAGGTAGCTATAGCCACCTGATATTTGATAAAAATGCCAAAAATACTCATTGGAGAAAAGACAGCCTCTTCAGCAAATGGTGTTGGGAAAACTGGATATATATCTGTAGAAGGATGAAAATAGATTCTTCTCTCTCTCCATGCACAAGAATTAAGTCCAAATGGATTAAAGACCTTAACATCAGACCTGAAACTCTGAAACTGCTACAGGAAAAAGTAGGGGAAACCCTTCAACATATTGGTCTTGGCAAAAGACTTTCTGAATACAACCCCAATTGCTCAGGCAATAAAACCACAGATTAACCACTGGGACCTCATGAAATTACAAAGATTTTGCACTGCAAAGGACACAGTAAACAAAGCAAAGAGGCAACCTACAGAATTGGAAAAAAATCTTCGCCAGCTATATATCTGATAGAGGATTAATATCTAGGATATACAAAGAACTCAAGAAGTTAAATAATAAGGAATCAAACAAGGCAATCAAAAAATCGGCTATGGAGCTCAATAGAGAATTCTGAAAGGAAGAAATACAAATGGCATATAAGCATCTAAAAAAAATGTTCTACGTCACTAGTCATCAGGGAAATGCAGATTAAAACTACATTGAGATTCCATCTCATTCCTGTCAGATTGACTACCATCATGAACACAAATGATCATAAATGTTGGCGGGGATGTGGAAAAGAAGAACCCTTCTACACTGTTGGTGGGAATGCAATCTGGTCCAGCCATTGTGGAAATCAGTGTGGAGGTTCCTAAAACAGCTAAAGATTGATCTACCATATGACCCAGCTATAGCACTCCTAGGCATATATCCTAAGGACTCATCTCATTTCCTTAGAAGTACATGCTCAACCATGTTTATTGCTGCTCAATTCACAATAGCTGGGAAATGGAACCAGCCTAGATGTCCCTCAACTGATGAGTGGATAGTGAAGATATGGCACATTTATACAATGGAGTTCTACTCAGTGGTAAAGAAAAATGAGATTATGAAATTTGCAGAAAAGTGGATGGATCTGGAAAGGATTATACTAAGTGAGGTACCCCAGGCCCAGAAAGCCAAGCACCACATGTTCTCCCCCATATGTGGATCCTAGCTACAGGTGATTGGGCTTCTGTGCAAGAAGGAAAAAACTCAGTAGCAGAGGCCAGTAAGTGAAAAAGGAGATAGAAAGGGAAGAGAAAGGAAGGGAGGAGGGCATTTATTAGGTTGGTATTGTATATATGTAAGTAGAAAAATTGAGATGGGGAGGGGATATGATGGAGAATGGAATTTCAAAGGGGAAAGTGGGGGGGAGGGTACTACCATGGGATATTTTGTATAATCATGGAAAATATTAATAAAAATTGAGGAAAAAAAACTGGTTAAAGGGCTGGAGAGATGGCTTGGCGGTTAAGTGCTTGCCTGTGAAGCCTAAGGATCCCAGTTCGAGGCTCAATTCCCCAGGACCCACATTAGCCAGATGCACAAGGGGGCGCATGCGTCTGGAGTTCATTTGCAGTGGCTGGAGGCCCTGGCGTGCCCATTCTCTGTCTCTCTCTCTCTATCTCTCTCTGCCTCTTTCTCTCTCTGTCTGTCACTCTCAAATAAATAAATAAAAATAACAACAACAAAAATTTTAAAACTGGTTAAAACCCAGGCATGGTTGTGCGTTCCTTTAATCCCAGCACTCGGGAGGCAGAGGTAGGAGGATCACCATGAGTTCAAGGCTACCCTGAGACTACATAGTGAATTCCAGGTCAGAATGAGTTAGAGTGAACCCCTACCTCAAAAAACAAAAAAAAAAAAAAAAAAAATGGTCAAAAAGCACCTTAAAGATCTTCAGGAAAAAAGAAAAAGGAAAAGAAGATAAAAAATAAAATGAGTTAGGCCTATTATCTTAGCTGCTTGGAAAGCTGACACAGGAGGTTCCAATGTGATAGCCTCACTCCACATTTTAAACCATGTGACTTTTAAATTGCTTGATAAAGATAAGTACATAACTTTAATTTAAACTGTGCCTGATATTTCCTCTTTTGTTTGGTCTTTAAACAAATAAGACATTGTTTATAGACACCTTTTGGTTTATTCATTTATTATTTATTAATCCAAGTAGTCCAACAGGTCTCTCCTAAAGTTTTTATTTCAAGGATTGTTGGTTTTTGTCTTTAAAAGTCAGATTTAACTAAAGCCTATGGTGAGCTAAAATTTTGTGTAAAGAAAGCCATATTTTGTTACATAATCTCATAAATATAATTACTGAGTTTATGTTCTAGGTCAACTTCAACTTATGTAGAGGATTATTGAAAACAACAAAATTCTCTCTAAGGCAGTGACTCATAATTTACCAGGTATTTTAAAAGATTGTAATGTCCTATTACTTAAGAGGAGGCAACTGGCATGAGTTCTAGGACAGCCTTCCTCAAGATAGAAACAAAAAGTTGCCTTAGTTACTCCTAATAAAAGTATTTACAAATGCATTAGAGGTACTGATAAAGATTATCCCCAAAATTGTTGTCATGTTTTGCTTTGTATTCATGGAAAGTATATTTCATGCAGTTTATTAAGAGCAGCTATCTCAAATCAATGGGTTATATAAAATCTGAAGGTATATATTCTGGTATTATAAAGAAAGTCTTGTTGTCAGGTAGAGATATTTTGGTGATCCAAACACTAAGGAAAGCTTTCTCTCTACAAATCTTCAAGAATAAGATGGTTAAGTCTTTGAAGCCAGACTACTTGCTTCTTTGTCAGTGGGTAATAAGATTAATCAATTTGATGTAGTTTTTCTTAATAGCCTCATAAGAAAGATGGTTAGTTATGGGTTGAGATGAGATGATTGAAGGAACTGGGAAGGTATTTTTCAATGTTGGACATAGAATTCTAGTAAAAAAAAAAAAAAATGCTTTTTTGTTTTACTTTCCAAGGTAGAGTCTCACTCTAGCTCAGGCTAACCTGAAATTCACTATGTAGTCTCAGAGTGGCCTCGAACTCTTGGCAATGCTCCTATCTCTGCCTCCCAAGTGCTAGGATTAAAGGCATATGCCACCATGCCCAGCTAAAAATGCTTTTTGAGTGGAACTTAGATCAGAATGTTAAAGTATGTGGGTGAAGATATGCATATGTAGAAAGATTGTAAGAAATCTAAAAAGACCAAATTTTACCTAAAATTAATTTCCTTTTAGAAGGAACAGAAAGCTAATTATCAGGCTAAGCCTAAACACCATGCCTGAAATTAAAGAGTTTTCAATGGTTTACAGAATTTTAAGGATACTCTAAAAGTTTTATATAGGGACATAGACTTAATGTAAATTCAGCTTATATTAGACACAGGTGATGTCCTGTGCTAGGTGGGTCACAAAGTCATAAGCACAGATATAATTCATATTCTTCAGAGGTCTAACCAGGTTAGACATAGGCAAGACCCTATCACCTTATGTATTTCAAGTGGATAAAATAAATTTCCTAGGTTAAAAAAAAATTCAGAGTAAGACAAGGAATGTCAGGATGCTTAGCTCTCTGCCCTGTCATTTCCTTTTGCTCTTGCTTACTGTTTTATACTATTTAAAGTCATGGCAAGCTGGACTCTGAAAAAAGGGATGACACCCCCTTTATCACAGACCCCATGACCCTGTCTAGAGAGAAAATGGCCAATTGTCTCTGACAAGGAAAAGAGAATGACAAATGGCACATAATTTGTTGCTTTATAGTTCTTCTCTTTTGAACACCTAAAGTCACATCTGTTAGATGAAATTTCTCAGTAGACAAAAAACATTAAATAGGTAAACTGAATCAAGGTACTTGATCAAGCTACAAACTCCTTACATAAGGCAAATATCAGACTTACCTAAAATGTATATCAGGATAAAAATAGATGATTTAAAAAAGGGCACCAAGTAAGTGATGAATTAATGGGTAAGATGCTTATCTGGGAAGCCCAATGACCTAGGTTCGATTCCCCCACACTCCCATCCTTATTGCTAAACCTAAATCCAATTTAAAACAAATATGCTGATATTCCTTCCTGAGACAGTCTTCTATAGCCAGCAGCCCACATGGGAGGACTGTCAGCAACTCTTGCAGGTCCTCTTCACCACAGAGGAACATGAAATAATCTGAAGGGAAGCCAAGAAATTAGTGTTGGGAGCAGATGGCTGCCTCATGGAGAACCTTAATGTTTTTGACAAGGTCTTCACTTCCACATCACTAGACTGGGAACACAACACTGCTGAAGGTAGGGAGTCCCTTAACCTCTTTTGTTGGACTCTGAAGGGTGGTCTCCAGGCAGCCACTCACTTGGCACCCTAAAAATTTGTCTAAGGTGAATGAAGTGACCCAGGGGCCCACAGAATCCCCTGCTGCTTTCCTAGAAAGGCTTCAGGACATGCCCCCCCATAGATCCTGAGGGCCCTGAGAATAGGCAAGCTATTAACATTGCTTTTATAACTCAATCTGTACCAGATATTAGAAAGGAGATTCAGAAAATAGAAGGCTTTGAGGATAAACTTCTTTCAGAGTTAATAGAAATTGTAATAACAGAGACAATCCAGAAGATAGACAGGCTAAAAAAATGGCTAAGGTTATGGTGGTTACCTTCCAGAAGGCACAAGGCTCTATGAGATAGCCCTGATACATTGCTCAGTATGATTCCACCTGAAAGGCAAATATATACTGTGCTGGACCTAAAAGATGCTTTCTTTAGTATCCCATTGGCAAAGGGAAGTCAACCCATTTTTTGCCTTTGAATGGACAGACCCAGAACAAGGCACCAGTGGGCAACTAACCTGGACTAGGCTTCCACAGGGATTTAAAAATTCCCCTACCCTCTTTGATGAGACTCTTCAAAGAGACTTGCAGGCCTTTTGCAAAGAAAAACCTGAGACCACTCTCCTACAATATGTGGACGACTTTCTCCTAGCTGCAGAAATGGATGAGGAATGCCTCTCTGCCACAGAGGATTTCCAGAACAACTTATAACATCTGGGATATTGTGTATCCACCAGAAAGACTCAACTGTATGTACATAAGGCAACCTACTTGGCATACAAACTCCAAGGAGGTAAGAGTATGCTGTTGGCCTCTAGTATTCAGGCCATTGCTCCAATCCCCACTACCAGACATATCCAAGAATTGCTCAGAGCTGTAGGTATTGCAGAATTTTGATCCTAAGGTTTGATGAATTAGCCAAGCCTCTATATGAGACCACAAGAGGATCAAAAAAAAAAAAAAGATTTTAATTGGACTAAAAATGAAAAACAAGAATTCTAAGAACTAAAGGTCACTCTGACATTAGGCCTGCCCTGGTTCTTCCAGACTTAACCAAACCCTCTTGTATGAAAAGAAGGGGACAGCATCCTAACTCAAAGACTGGGCAATAGCATTGCCCAGTGGCCTACTTGTCTAAGAAGCTAGACCTAGTAGCTGCTCATTGTCCCCCTTGTCTCTGGGATATTGCAGGTGCTGCTATTCTGACAGTTAATGCTGACAAATTAACCTTGGGCCAGACTTTATCAATTACGGCCCCACATGTGATAGAGACTCATTTTAAAAGCACCCCAGACTGATGGCTCTCCAACTCTCACATAACTCACTATGAGGCCTTGCTCTTAGATCAACCAAGGATACAGTTTCACCAAATCAAGGCTTTGAACCCAGCCTCCCTGCTGCCAGAAACTAATGAGGCATCAACCTCTCTGCATGACTGCCTAGAAATCACCTCCACCTTCCATGGACTCCACCTGGACCTGACAGATGTCACTTGGCTGGACCCTGATCTGGTGATGGATTGTGATGGCAGCAGCCTTGTTGTGGACAGAATCAGGTATGCAGGGGCAGCTGTGGTGATTTTGGAAGAAACCCTGTGGGCTGAGGCCCTACCTTGGGGTACATCAGCTCAGAAAGCTTAACTGATAGCATTTACTGAGGCTCTGATATTGGGAAAAGACAAGACAGTGGATGTCTTCACAGACAGCTGTTATGCTTTTGCGATGACACATGTACATAGGGCCATCTACTAGTAATGAGGACTATTAACAGCAGAATGTAAAGACATTAAAAATTAAAAATGAAATTCTGGACTAATTGGCTGCCATTTGGGTGCCTGCTAAAGTGGCTATAATCCATTGTCTGGGTCATCAGAAAGGGGAGACCACAGAAGCAAGAGGTAACAGACTGGCAGATCTAGCAGCAAAGAGTATTGCCTCTCAGCATCTGTCAGGTTTTCTGGTCACCCTCCTGGTACCTACTCTTCCTGAGCAACCAACATACATGGAACAGGACCTACAGATCACTTCACATCTGATAAAGGAACAGACCCCACAGGGATGGTGCCAACTGGAAAATGGGCTTCCCTGAGCCCTAAGACAGACACTAACTAAACAATTAAAGAATTCGTTTAAAAAGCAAGCTAATAAGGAAAGAGTTTTTCTTCCCAGGTATGGACTCAATCACCAAGGACATCACCACCTGCTGTCATGCCTGGCAACAGATAAATGCCTCCTCTGGTAAAATACCACTAATGGAGGTAAGATGATGTTAAACAGAGCCAGTTAGATATTGGGAAGTTGATTTCACAGAGGTAAAGCCAGATCAATACAGATATAGATATTTACTTATGTTGATACCTTTTAAGGATGGGTAAAAGTTTTCCCAACCAAGTCTGACTCAGCCCAAATAGTGACTAAGAAATTGTGAAAGGAGGACTTCTGGGTAAGATGGTGGCATAGGAGCCATGCAATCCAGCCTAGGGAAGGATTTAAGCAAAACCACAGAAAAATACACTCTTCTTCTGAAAAGTGAAGGAGTATAGCTTATTCTTAGACAAAACAGAGAAGCTAGAGAAACCAAGATCCACCTGAAAGGGAGAAAACGTTCAGAATCCCATAAAGGCACTTGTGGCCCACTGATCCACACAGTCCCACACATTTGCACAGCATTTCCCCACCAAGTGCGCCAAGCAGCAGCAGCAAAACAGACCAAAAAGGGGATTTTTCAACTTCATAAGCCTTCTTGCAAAGTTAAGAAATCTGAATATCAACTATGGACATGGGCAAAATTGTGTGAGCAACACCAGAAGTCTGCAATCTCCAATCCCCCAACCATCAGAACAGTGAACCTCCAGCATTCAGCCACCAGTGGCAGCAAAGCCAGCACAGATGATCAGAGCTTCAGCTCCACAGCACAACACAGAGGGATCGAGGTGGGCACCCAGCATTGGTGAGATTGGAAGCCACCCCAAAAGGTAACAAGGCTGACTGAAAAAAAAAAAAAACAGGTATATAGGCCTGTCAGGGCAGGTTATGAGTTATATATTCTTGGTTGGCTTTACCATTTTCAAATAAGCTGTATTTGGGGGTTGAATATTGTTGCTTTTGATCTTTTCATATTTATAGGGCCTTTATCTTTTGCTTCTGTCATTATTGGGGGCAGGTTCTGATCCAGATCCAGACTGACCTGGAACCCAATTCAGAACAGAAATTGCTACCTCCCAGCTGACAAGATTAAGGGTGCAGAGCAACACACTCTTAGGGATTGTGGCTTTATAAAACTATCTCTTTGTTTTAATCCCCACAGTTGCATACTCTGTGCTGGGTGATTTTTTTTTTTTTTTTTTTTTGAGGTAGGGTCTCACTCTAGCCCAGGCTGACCTGGAATTCACTATGGAGTCTCAGGGTGGCCTTGAACTCACAGCAATCCTCCTACCTCTGCCTCCCGAGTGCTGGGATTAAAGGCATGCGCCACCACGCCCAGCTCCTCTGTGCTGGTTTTTATTGAAGTTGTAGTTTAGAATTTGCCAGTAAATCGTTCCACCCAGTCCACTAGAATACTTGCTTAGCAAGCAAACTCTTTTTGATTACTACTACAGCTGGATTAGGGTACAAGAGCTGCACCTGGCACCTTAAACTCATATCCTTAAGATATATAAAGGTGGATTACTATATCTGAGAACACTGCAGATAAGTAGAAAACCCAAGCATCAAAATCAATTCAGGATGCAAAAGTCAAACATTAAAATACAAGAAACTCAAAGAATCAAGACAATACAATCCCACCAAAAATTATAAATCCATCAGAAATGATCACTAATGAGACTATTTTAGATGAAATGATTGGCCAAGATTTCAAAAGAATGATTGTATTATGACTCAAAGGAGTCAAAGAAGAAAACAAAGGAATTAGAGAAGAAAACAAACTCCTGAAAGAGAACACAGGAGACCAGTTTAATGAAATAAGGAGGTCATTACAAGACATTACAAGTAAGGAAATAGAAATACTGAAGAAAAACCAGGCTGAAATCCTAGCTCTGAAGAACACACTCAGTGAAATTAAAAAATCTGTGGAAAGTCTCACTAGTAGAATGGATGAAGGAGAGAACAGAATATCTAAACTAGAAGACCAGGTGGCAGATCTAATACAGTCCAACAAAGAGAAAGACAAGCTAACAGGAAGGTATAAATGGGAATTTCAAGATATCCAGGACACTATGAAAAGATCAAACATAAGAATTCAGGGTATAACAGAAGGACAAGCATTTCAATCAAGAGTCTTAGTAGGTGGTTCCAATAAAATCATAGAAGAAAACTTTCCCCAAATTGGGAAAGAAATGCCAATGCAGATAGAAGAAGGTTTTAGAACACCAAACAGAAAAAAACCTGGAAAGAACCTCTCCTCGCCACACTATAATTAAACTACTAAACATGAAAACCAAAGAAAATATATTGAAAGCAGTTAGAGAGAAAAAGAAAGTCAGCTGCAAGGCAAACCCATCAGAATAACTGCAGATTACTCGACACAAACTTTAAAAGCCAGAAGGGCTTGGAATCATGTATTCCAAGTTCTGAAAGATAACAACTGTCGACCAAGATTATTTTATCCTGCAAAGCTATCTATCCAAATTGATGGAGAAATAAGGACGTTCTGCAAGAAAAACAGGCTAAAGGAATTATGACAACTAAATCAGCTCTACAGAAAATACTTGAAAGAATTCTTCATGCAGAAGAGAAAGCAAAACACAATGAGGAGGAAATAGGAAAACATAAACCACACTCAAATAACAGTTAAAACAAGTGAGTAAAAGAAAAAACAGGAAACACTACAAAATAAGAATGGCAAGAATAAATGCATACTTTTCAATAATAATGCTTTTTTGGGTTTTTTGTTTGTTTGTTTGTTTTTGGTTTTTTGAGGTAGGGTCTCACTCTAGCTCAGGCTGACCTGGAATTCACTATATAGTCTCAGGGTGGCCTTGAACTCACGGCGATCTTCCTACCTCTGTCTCCCAAGTGCTGGGATTAAAGGCGTGCACCACCACACCCAGCTTCAATAATAACTCTTAATATCAATGACCTCAGTGCACTAACTAAAAGATACCAGCTTGCAGACTGGATTAAGAGGCAGGATCCTGCCATTTGTTGCCTCCAGGAAACTCAACTCTCAATAAAAGATAGGCACTGTCTTAGGGTGAAAGGTTGGAAAACAGTATTTCAAGCAAATGGGCCTAGGAAACAAGCAGGGGTTGCTATCCTAATATCTGAAAAGATAGACTTTAAACCAACATTAGTGAGGAAAAATAAAGAAGGTCATTTTTTCTGACTAAAGGAACACTCCAACAGGAGGACATTTTAATCCTAAACATACATGCACCTAACACAGAGGCTCCCAATTTCATCAAACAAATGCTATTAGACTTAAGGTTACAGAAAACATTAATCACAATTGTAGTGGGTGACTTCAATACCCCACTTTCATCAATTGACAGGTCATCCTGGCAAAAAATAAACAGAGATATCTGAATTAAATGATGTCATGGAACAAATGGATAAAATCATCCATATATTAGACACAAAGCAAATCTCAACAAATGCAAGAAAAATAAAATAATCCTTTGTATTCTACCTGACCACAAAGGGATTAAACTACAAGTCAGCAACAAGGAAAGCTACAGAGCATACAGAAAATCATGGAGAATAATCAGTACACTATTGAATGATCAATGGGTCATTAAGGAAATCAACAAATTCATAGAATCAAATTATGATGATAATATAACATACCAAAACCATTGGGACACAATGAAGACAGTCCTAAGAGGGAAATTTGTAGCCCCAAGTGCCTATATTAAGAAATTATAGAGTTCACAAAGAAACAATTTAATGCTTCACCTTAAGGCCTTGGAAAAAGAAGAACAAGACAAACCAAAAATCAGTAGATGGGAAGAAATAATAAAGATTAGGGCAGAAATTAATGAAATAGAAACAAAACAACAACAAAAAAAAACAATCCAGAGAATCAATGAAACAAAGAGTTGGTTCTTTGACAGGATAAACAAGATTGATAAACCCTTAGTAAATCTGACCAGAAAAAGGAGAGAAGAGAAAAAATTAATAAAATTAGAGATGAAAAAGGCACCATTACAACAGACACCAAAGAAATTCAGAAAATGATAAGGATATTCTTTAAGAATATATGTGCCTCTAAGTTTGAAAATCTGAAAGAAATGGATGATTTCCTTGATTCATATGACCTACCAAAATTAAATCAAGATGAGATGAACCATTTAAATAGACCTATTACAAGTACAGAGATCCAAGTAGTTATAAAAAATCTCCTAACTAAAAAATGTCCAGACCCAGATGGATTCACTGGTGAATTTTACCAAACCTTCATGGAAGAACTAACACCACTACTTCTCAAAATTTCCATAAAATAGAAAAGGAAGGAATTGTACTGAACTCCTTCTATGAAACCAGCATCACACTCATACCAAAACCAGACAAAGACAGAACAAAAAAAGAAAATTACAGACCAATGTCCCTCATGAACATAGATGCAAAAATTCTGAACAAAATATTGGCAAACAAAATACAGGAATATATCAAGAACATGATTCATCCTGATCAAGTTTGCTTTATCCGAGGGATGCAGGGATGGTTCAACATATGCAAATCAATAAATGTTACACATCATATATATGGTCAAAATCACATGATCATCTTAATAGATGCAGAAAAGGCATTCAAAAAAATCCAACACCTTTCATCATAAAAGTATTACAGAAAATGGGAATAGAAGGAACATATCTCAACATAATAAAAGCTATTTGAGACAAACCTACAGCCAATGTAATACTAAATGGAAAAAAACTTGAGGCTTTTCCACTAAATTCAGGAAAAAGACAAGGGTGTCTACTGTCCCCACTTTTATTTAATATAGTAATGGAAATCTTAGCTATAGCAATAAGTCAAGAGACACTCATAAAGGGATACAAAATGGAAAGGAAGAGATCAAGTTATCATTATTTACAGATGATATGTTTCTATACACAAAAAAAAAAAACCCTGAAGACTCTACCAGCAACCTGTTAGAACTGATAAACACTTTTAGCAATGTAGTAGGATACAAAATAAATACACAGAAAGGAGGAGCTTTCCTATATACTGAAAACAAACAAGTGGAGGATAAAATCAGGGAATCTCTTCCATTCACAATTTCCTCAAAAAAAAATAAAATAAATAAATGAAGTACCTTGGAATAACTTAACCAAGGAAGTGAAGGATCTCTACAATGAGAACTTTAAAACATTCAAGCAAGAAATTGCAGAAGACACAAGGAAATGGAGAGACATCCCATGTTCTTAGATTGGAAGAACCAATATTGTGAAAATGTCAATCTTAC
Organism: Dipus sagitta; assembly: GCA_036346955.1. Classification (NCBI taxonomy): domain Eukaryota; kingdom Metazoa; phylum Chordata; class Mammalia; order Rodentia; family Dipodidae; genus Dipus; species Dipus sagitta. The sequence goes on from CM070772.1 coordinate 70,927,033, forward strand.
CAAAAGCAATTTAATGCAATCCCCACTAAAATTCCAATGTAATTCTCCACAGAAATAGAAAAAACAATCCTAAAATTCATTTGGAAGCACCAAAAACCTTGAATAGACAAAACAATTTTCAGCAACAAAAATAAGGCTGGTGGTATCACCATACCCAATTTTAAGCTATATCACAAAACCATAGTAACAAAACAGCATGGTATTTTCAGAAAGACAGAGAGGTAAATCAGTGGAACAGAATAGAGGACCCAGATGTTCATCCAGGAAGCTACAGCCATCTGAATTTTTACAAAGATGCCAAAAATATTCATTGGAGAAAAGACAGCCTCTTCAACAAGCAGTGCTGGGAAAACTGAATATCTACATGTAGAAGGATGAAAATAGATCCTTGTCTTTCTCCATGCACAAGAATCAAATCCAAGTAGATCAGGGACCTTAATATCAGACCTGAAACTCTGAAATTGCTAGAAGAAAAGGTAGGAGAAACCCTTCAACATATTGGCATAGGTAATGACTTTCTGAATATAACCCCAATTGCTTAGAAAGTAAAACCACTAACCAACCACTAGGATCTCATGAAATTACAAAGCTTTTGTACAGAAAAGGACACTGTGAATACATCTGACAAAGAATTAATATCCAGAATATACAAAGATCTCAACAAACATAACAATAAGAAATCAAACAACCCAATTTAAAAATGGGCTATGGAACTAAATAGAGAGTTCTCACCAGAAGTAATGCAGGTGGCATAAAAACATCTAAAAAAGTGTTCTATGTCCTTAGCGTCAGGGAAAGGCAAATTAAAACTACTTTAAGATTCCATCTCTCTCCTGTCAGAATGGCTACCATCAAGAAAAGAAATGACAAATAATGTTGGCAAGGATGCAGAAAAAAGGGAAATCTTCTACACTGTTGGTGGGAATGTAATCTGGCACAGCCATTGTGGAAATCAGTTTTGAGGATCTTGAGACAGCTAAAAATAGATTTACCATATGATCCAGCTATAGCACTCCTAGGCATATATCCTAATGACTCTTCTGACTACCTTAGAGATACTTGCACAACCATGTTTATTGCTGCTCTATTAACAATGTCCATCCACAGATAAATGGATAATAATAATAATGTGGTACATTTACACAATGGAGTTCCGTTCAGTGGTAAAGAAAAATGAAATTTGCAGGGAAATGGATCTGAAAGGGATTATACTAAGTGAGGTAACCCAGGCTCTGAAGGCCAAATGTTGCATGTTCTCTCTCATTTGTGGATCCTAGCTACAAATGTATAGATTTGTGTGTGATCTGGAACCAAAAATCTGTAGCAGAGGCTCATAAGCTAGAAAAGAGGCTACAAGGGAGGGAAGAGATGGAAGGTCTTAAGGGGATGGTATTGTATATATGTAAGTATGAAGGACCCAGAAACTGAATGATGCCATGACAGGCTTCAGTAGAGTGCTGCCCTGGTTAGGCCCAAGTTACAAGTTTCAGCTTAAACAAAGAAACAAAGGGGCAGCTTCCTTGCCCCCTGCCCAGGACACCTGAGACTTGTCCCTCCTACCTCCCTTCCCTGGTCAATTAAGAGATTTATCCCTCCTACCTCCCTGTCTTGGCCAATCGAAATACATACAAATGTATGCTTGTTGCTTAGTTACCTATCTCCCGCCCGCCAACCTTGCCACCAATGTCCTAAGAAATCAACCAATCATGTACCCATTCCCTACTTCTTTGTTCAAATCCCTATAAAAAACCTGCCCCCCTGCTGCTAGGGGCTCTTGTATGGATCCACTGCGTTGGTGAAGTTAAGAGATCGAGCTTAATCCCGAATTAAAGCTCCTTGCCCTTGCATACGTGTTTGGTTCTCCTTGGTGGTCACTGGGGGTGCCAAGAACTGGGCATAACATTTGGGGGCTCTCCGGGATCTCCTCAGAGACTGCTGAGGACCACCAACACGTGGAGCTCAAGTCGCCAGCTGGCAAGTGTTCTTCTGTGTTGTGCTTCTGTGTTTTGTCTTTCCTGAAAACTTGTCCTTCATTCTTCCGTTCATTAGAAAATTGTGGTTGGGGCGGACACGCCCCTGGAGGCCACTTTGTTCAGAAGGTGGGTCCTGGGTGCCCCAGGCCTGTCATGAGGGGATTTCATCCCTCCATTTGTAGAGCCAATGCGGGTCACTACCGCGGAACGGTGAGATGCTGTGGTCTCATTCAGTTTTGTAGTAGCTGGCCACTTTGTTCAGACAGGTCCTGGGTGCCCCAGGCCCGCTCAGAGGGGATTTCATTCCCCTATCTGTAGAGACAATGTGAGAGGCTGTTGTCTCAGTTTTGTAGTTGCTGGTCAGCTGAGCTTTTTTTCTGTCTTTTTTTTCCTTTTCTTTGTTGGAATTACTATTTGGGTGCTTGGACAGATGGGACAGACGCAGACTACCCCACTTTCTTTACTGACAGACCACTTTCAGGATGTTAAAATTAGGGCCCCTCGGAGTCCCAGTATTCCCTCTTCGGGTTATGGGGCCCCCAGACCAAGATGGTAATCAACTTGGGATGATTGTTAACAATTGCTACAGATTCTCTTTCCTACAGAGGAAAGACAGAGAAGCCAGACTGAAGCCTGGAAATTGGTTCTGGGCACTGATGGGAATCCCACCAATAATCAGGTTATCACTGATATCTTCTTCTCTTTGACTAGACCAGACTTGGATTTCAACACAGCAGCAGGTAAGGAGGAAGCTGCTCCACTTTCTCCCAGGAGTGTCTTTCTCTCTTCACATGCTCACCCTCCCCCGGTTGCCTGGATGCCTTCGGGGTGAACCGCGGCGCCCCCCCCCCCCCAAGCACAAATCCAAAAACCCACAGCTGGTGCCTGAACAGGGACCTTATGAGATGGACCAGGTGGGTGAGTGCTCTCCCAGAAGGACTGGGAGACATCGGCCCATGCAGCCTTGTCTCCATGTTTTGAGGGCTGGCAGGTTTCCTCTTTCTCCTTCTTTATTTTTGGTTCATGCCATTGCACGGGACCAGACACAACGAACTGGCAACTGATGTCTCTTGGCCGAGGCCACTCTTCAGTACTGACTGAAGGCCAGCCGTCCTCTGCCTGGACCCCGACAGCCTGTTGGGTGTTGGCAAAAACCCTCTATCTATTTCTCTCTCTCTCTCTCTCTCTCACACACACACACACACACACAAAATGGTAACACATCAACCTCTTAAAAGCCTGTCGCCGGCCTCTTAAACTTGTGGACAGGCTCATGCCTGCCCCCATGCGCTAATCAGCCCTCGGGAAAGTTGCCCTCTGGTCTTGGCATTTCTAATCTTTCTCTGTCATGGGTAACATTGCCTCCCACCAATATATATATATATATATATATATCAGATTCACGGAATAAGAGCTCTTCTGAAAGTTAGGGGAGTTAGTTCTCCCAGAGGGAGGCAGGCTCCTTTTGGGAAGAAGTCCTCCAGGTCATTTCTGGATTTCTGGGCATCCACATGGACCCGCATAGCTTATCTGTCCTGGAGCCCCCCCCCCTTTTCCCCTTCAGGTAATCAGAATCCTTGGCCCCCCAGCAGTCGTCTTGGCCATTACCTCCACATGTACTAGACCGGACCCCTGGAGAGTGCCGGAAGTAGGGCAAGACTGATCTAAGGTGTATACAAGCCCCGCCCAGCTGCAACAGCGCACCAAAAAGTGGCAAGAAAGAAAAAAAGTCACATTTAACTACAACCTGTAAAGAACTGAGGTTTTAAGTAAAAGAAAGTGTCAACTTTGTTACTTTTGTTATCATAAACATAATTACTGAATTTATGTTCTAGGTCAACTTCAGCTTTCATAGAGGATTATTAAAAACAACAAAATTCTCTCTAAAGTGGTAACTTATAATTTTTCAGGTATAAAAAAATTTTTGTAATGTACTTAAAAGGAGGGGGCAACTGACCTGACTTCTAGGACAGCCTGCCTCAAGATAGCAACAATATTTGCCTTAGCTTAGTGTCTTATTGGTATTAATGACATAAAATTGTCTTTAGACTACTCACTTGTTAGTGAGTAATAGGATTAATAAATTTGGTGTAGTTTTTCATAATAGCCTTATAAGAAAGGTGGTTAATAATGGGATGAGATGAATTAATTGAAGGAACTGGGCATAACAAGTAGAAGAACAGATTATAGGCAGGGGAAAGGTCTTAAACAGATAACTGACTTTACTAATGAAAGGCTTCTTTCAACCTAAGTCTTACAAAGAGTCCAGGAGTCCATTGTTCTGGCAGTCAAGACTGTTTTTCAGACACATCCTGTTTGCTTCCATCTGTTTCAGCCCAGCAACAGAGTTCAGATCAAAAGACAATGTATTGGGATTTTGGAAGGGCCCCCATCAAGTCCTAACCACTCCATTAGCCATGAAAATGGAGGGGAAATTTTTAAAAAATTAGACTTTCTTTTTATAAAACAAGAGGGTCTTTGTATGACTTTAGTTAAAATTTATTACTTTTATGCCAATCAGTCGGGAATAATCCAAAATACACTGGCTTTAGTGAGAAAAAGTCTCAGAGAAAGAAAACTACAGAGACAAGCCACTGAATGATCTGAAAAATTAATGTTTAACTTCTTGCTTCTGTAAATCAGCTTGCTTAACAATAGCACTGCCATTTTGCCTAAGTCTAACTCAGACCTAAGATGGATGCCTTCCCCCTCTTGGAACGTGGCCTCTGAGTAACCCGGGACCCTCCGATAATATAAGATGGATGTCTTCCCCCTCCGGGAACGTGGCCTCTGAGTAACCCAGGACTCTTCGAGAAGATAAAATGTTCCAGGGACTAGCTAACCGCAGGGTCCCGACCCCACTCCATCTGTTGTCTAAGATAACTGCCCAGGTGGCTCTGACTAATCCTGTTGAAGGTCACCTATATGTAACCAACTGAAATGTTTATCTATAAACCCCTCCCTGCTGTGTGGTTTTTTGTCTACCAACCCCTCCCTGCTGTGTGGTTTCTATGAACACCTCCCTGCTGTGTGGTTTTTTGCTTTAAAAATGCTCTGTAACCATCGGTTGGGGTCCGTCATCTCATTAAATGCTCGGACCCCGGCGTGCCGACTAAATAAATCCTCTTGCTATTTGCATCAACTCTCGGCTCTGGTGGTCTGTGGGCGGACAGAGTACTGGAGGGATCTGTTAGGGTCCTACACCACTAACAATTGGTTTTAGTCTATGTATAATTGGTCTCCATGGTTAACTACTCTTATTTCTGAAGTCACTAGCCCACTTTCATTAGTATTACTAGGCCTCACCATAGAGGCATTATTAATACTTTTGAAAATATGTTAAAATAATATTAGCTCTGTTAAGCTTATGGTATTATGGACACAATATAACCCCTATCTGAAACTGAACAAACCCTAGACATTATCCCTCACAAGTTAATGACTTAACTCATTACTGTGTCAGAGGGGGAAATATAAAGTGAGCAAAATGTTATATTTCTCTACATTTGTTTATACCTAGCTTAGAGAAAAATAGAGGTCACTTCCTTGTAGGAGCTCATAAAAGAATGGAATGAAACACTTGTTTAAGCAGATGGGCATGGTAGATAAACAGGAGGCTCTGCTGCTCTGAATAAGATTACCCTGGGCAAGCATTGTTGAGCAAAATCCTTAAGGGCAGATAAGTGGGATATTGGGAGACTCCTGGTCACAGGCCTACCTCACAGCCCCCAGGCACTTCCTGTAACTGTTTTATGGTTTAACTCCCATCCTGTTTTGTTTTGTTTTGTTTTCCCTATAAACATCATTCTGTCATTTCCAATAAAAACTGACACTCCAAACAGTTCAGGGCTGCATCCTGAGATCCTACTCTGGGGTGCAGACCTGATATACCAGACTTTATTCTTTTTCTTTTCTCTCCTTTTACCCAATAAAACTTTGCCTCACATTCTGTGAGTCAATTGTCTTACTTGTGCAACACCAGACCCCATAATAATGCTACACTACTGAGCTACATTTCCAGGGTCTCTTATGTTTATCTATTTATTTAAGACAGAGAGAAAGAGGCAGATAGAATGGGCACACCAGGGCCTCTAGACACTGAAAGCAAACTTCAAATGCATGCACCACCTTGTGCATCTGGCTTACGTGGTTCCTGGGGAATCAAACCTGGGTCCTTTGACTTTGCACACAAGCGCCTTAACCATTAAGCCATCTCTCCAGTCTGTCTCTTATGTTTTTTAAAAAAAATATTTTATTTATTTAGGAGAGAGGGGGACAAGTACATAGAGAATGGGCATGCCTCTAGCCACTGCAAACGAACTACAGACACATGCCCCACCTTGTCCATCTGGTTTATGTGGGTTCTGGGGAATCAAAACTGAGTCCTTTGGCTTTGCAGGCAACTTCATTTAACAACCATGCCATCTCTCCAGCCCCCATCTCTTACTTTTTAACCAAACTTCCTAGCTGTGTTTTCTTTCTTCTTGAGGCATTTTCTCCTCCAAAGTCACACAAGTCTATCCACAATATTTCTCTAGCCACAAAGGATGATGGTGAAGATTGTAAGATTTGGGAGTGACCAAGATCACACAAACTACTCTGAGGCAAAGATGAAAGCATTTATTCAGGAAAAACATGAGCTTCCACAACTGACTCTTTAAGAGTAGAGCACAGCCAACCTGAGATTCCAGATAGTGTGCTTTATAGGGCTCTTCAGTTGGGGGAAAGTGAGGAAGGGAAAAGAATTCCTTTGTTCTTTTCCTTAGCCATTTCAAATAGCCATGGTGTGAGACCAGAACAGTGATCAGGCAACTTAGGAGATAAGAGGGCAGAAAATCATGACCTGGGGGGACTATCTTAGACAAGTAAGGGGTAATGGCTGGGAGACTTCTTGAGAAATGTGGATAAGTCTCTGTTGCCATCCTGCTGTCCTCAGTGACTCCATTTTTGGGAGCCTGTCCTGACCTAACTTTCCAGCCTTTTGTTAATGATAAAAGACGAAGGTTAATTTTTTCATTCTGACTGTAAGGGTGATGAGTTCTCATGGGAGAGGCTGGATAATGCAGTCAACGGGTCTCCCTTCAGGGCAGGTGATGAGGAGGCAGTTCCATGGTGGCTAGAAGTGGCAGAGTGGTGAGATCAATAGCATCAGTGTAGCATGTTGTTATGACTTGGTCCTAAATGAAACAGAGGCTTCTCTTGTACCATTCCTGTATTGAGCTGGCTTCAGGGCCATTGTCTGTGACACCTGTTATAGAGAAAGTGAGGGAGATGGGCTCTGTGCACCATTTGAGAAGACAAAAGTGAGAATAAAGGAGCTTGTTACACTGGTTAATAGCTATGACATCAAAACACCAGGCATAAAGGGAGGATAACTATTCAGAGACTAGGGATAGAGGGCTTGGGACAAGAGAGAGGAGGCAGAGGGGCATCAGTGTATTCAAGAGGAGCATTTTGGGATCAGGGGTACAGTAGGAACACAAGAGAGTTTAAGTTTGAGAGTTCCCATTGGGGTGGCATTGTATTTATCCCAGGATGAGGTAACGTAAGGGCTAAGGAAGCAGGAGGCCCAAGGAATAGCTCTGATGCTGGTTAAGGCAAGTGGGAGGGACTGGAACCAGGTTAGGTGAAGTTCAGAAGTAATCAGGGACAGGCAGAGGCAGAAGGCATGAGTTTAGTGTTGTAAGTGAGCATCAGACAGGGGAGCCTATAAATCTGAATCTTTATTTATATTGTAGTTATATTTTTCTTACTGGATGATTAAGACCATGTAGGCTGCCAGAATTAACTGTATATTTTGGGAGTCAATAATGGTGCTGTAGGACAGACTTTTAGGGACCTGTCAGGAGTTCTACGACTCTCAGCATTGTCATCTGCTAGGATAAGTCAAGGCCATGATGACCAAGTAGCCCTACCTCTTTTGGGAAACCTGGAGGACTGATTTTTCTCCAATCTGATTCTCCAGTTGCAGATACACTGACTTGGAATTCATCTCTGGGTCTCCCCATCCTCTCTGATCAAGAAGGCAGGTAACTTACCAGAGGCTAGAAGTTCAAGTGTCCCATCATCTCCTGTGGCCTTTTGACCTGGGAGCAGGAACAAAAATATTGGTTATCCTTTTAACTCAAATGTTTCCAGTTGATTTTGGCTTCTACATATGGCTATTAATCACTCAGAAAGACTGTACATATCTGATTAGAAAAAAAGATTAGTAAAAAGGGTGCATAACATATCTGGCTAGCAAAGCATATCTGGTTAGAGAATGACACAATAGTTTGAAATTTTTTTTGATAGTTTTTTAATATTTAATTGATTTATTTATTTAAGAGAGAGAGAAAGAGGAAGATAGAGAATGGGCACACCAGGGCCTCCAGACACTGTAAACAAACTCCAGGTGCATGCACCCCTTTGTTCATCTGGTTTAATGGGTCCTGGAGAATCAAACCTGGGTACTTAAACGATTTGCAGGCAAACACTGTAACCACTAAGCCATGTCTCCAGCCCTATTTTATTTAATCAAAAGTTATTTTGATTAATATTTAAGTTTAGTTGTCAGGTGACAGTGTAAGATACATCTGCAACATAGAGAGCATACACATTCTATCTTTTAAGTACCTTTCAGTTATAAGTATAGGCAGAACATTTTAGTAGCCCTGAAAACAATGTTTTTATCAATAACTGTAAGACAATTGATTTACTCTAGAAATTGCATGACAGGAAAAGACAAGACAGTATAAAAACTTATCAACTGGGTTTGAAAGCAACTTTGGCTAGTCTGTATGCCAATGCAAGTACCAATTACCCACCCCCAAATTGGAAGTAGAACAGCAATTTAAGATTATTTTTCTAGGGTAGGAAACGTGTCTTAAGTATCAATATCTCTATAAGCAATGAACTTAAGATACCAGAAATGAGCCAATTAATTAAGTGAAAGCTTGACTGAGACTAATTATACATAGCTCAAGAATAAAATGAAACTTGGTCATTGTTGAGTTACATTAGAGGCAATATGACAGACACAAAGTAATTTTTTTTTTTTTTTTTTGTTTTTTCGAGGTAAGGTCTCACTCTAGCCTAGGCTGACCTGGAATTCACTATGGAGCCTCAGGGTGGCCTCGAACTCACGGCGATCCTCCTACCTCTGCCTCCCGAGTGCTGGGATTAAAGGCGTGCGCCACCATGCCCGGCCAAAGTAATTTCTTAAATAAGTACCTTTTTAAAAATTTTTTTGTTCATTTTCATTTTTTTATTTGAGAGTGACAGAGAGAGAGAGAGAGAGAGAGAGAGGCAGAGAAAGAGAGAGAATGGGCATGCCAGGGCTTCCAGCCACTGCAAATGAACTCCAGATGCATGTGCCCCTTTATGCATCTGGCTAACATGGGTCCTGGGGAATCGAGCCTCGAACCAGGGTCCTTAGGCTTCACAGGCAAGCACTTAACCACTAAGCCATCTCTCCAGCCCCAAATAAGTACCTTTTATCATTGAACAATTTTAAGGTTTAACTAAAGAAATATTTATGACTATTACATGAAGGTTAGGCAACCTATATTAACATTGTTTGTATAGAGTGGATTTCCCTAAGACATGGGGAGCTTCCTCAGTTTTTCTAAGAACAAAATCACAATAAGTCACTTTTTATAAGACTTTGATTATAACCTCATTGATAGACACCCAGCAAAACCAGCATGAACAAGACAAGAACCATTTTAAAATTACAGAGTTTTATCCAAGCATGGTGATTTACTCTTATTGATAGCCAAACATCATGGACTTTGTATAAAACAAATGACAATACTCTGATATCTGGAAAAGTCAGATACTAACAAAAAGTAGAGTTTACATATTTAAGGCACATGAGGCTATAGAGAGTAAACTATGAACAAAAGATCTACTGACAGAATTTTAAATAAACAAGAAATCTATATTATGTAGTAACATTTTTGGCTTAAATATGAAGACATGAAAAGTTTTATAAGTTTTAAAGTTCATCAGAATTGTGATATCTTTATTATATATGTATATATTATAAGATTTAGCACTTTTAAAAGCTAAATAAGATGTCCATCCAATCTATAAGTCAGGTTCTGAAATTAATTTAGCTATATTTAATATACCCAAACAATAGAGAAACTGGATTAAACTGCCATGATCTAATGAAAAAAGGAGACAAGTTTCATGGAAAAGAGAGGGAATGGGCATGCCAGGGCCACTTGCCACTGCAAACAATTTCCAAATGTATGTTCCACTATGTGTATCTGGCTTTGCAAATAAGCACCTTTAATTGCTGAGCCAAAAAGAAATATTTTTTATCTCCTCCAAATCAATTTTATAGAACTATGCTGAATTCCAAACATACATAAAATTTTATGACACAATCTTTAGCTATTCAAACCTTAACCAACTCTATAATTCTGTCTGTGGTACTTTGGTAAACTTGTTCAGTAATGACATAAGTTAAATCTAAAGTTTTAAGACTGATTGTTGGAGGAATTGAGGAATAACATCTTAAATCATAACATAACTTTGTTTATAATTTTCTTTTACTGTTCACCATGAAGTAAATAGTTTTTAGGTGTGAGAAAAAATAAATACTGTTTAATGTATTCAAATGTGATCTATTTAAAATAGAAAAAAAGAAGAGTAAATAAATCTTTTGTGAGATTTTATTGAGGCAGAGTTTTAGATATAATAACATTAGGAGAAAATTAAGTATTAATTGGTTAATTTTAACCTTAAGATTTAGTTAAAAGGTTGACAAATAGAGGAATCTAGTTAACTTGGTTGGCTACTATAAATTCAGTCTTTAATGGCCATTATTATGACCAGATTAACATCAGTGAGTTGAAGTTAAGTTTACAACCTGAATACCATAGCAACCTGCTACCAGCCAGGGCCATACTTTGTTAGTCTGATGTAAGCCCTAGGCTAATAGTCATTTTATATCTCAAGAAGTCTGTAATCTGATTAAATACTTTGTCTTTAACCTTCTGTTTAAGCTTACTCATATCTTTATCTACATACTTTACTCATTCTTTCATGTACATACTTTTACTTTACATTCTATGTAACCACTCTGTAACAATCTTTTTCATCAAACATTTAACATCCAACATTTAAAGATTTCCCTCCAGTCATCTCATAACTACAAAAATTTTTATTGTCTTTACCATAAGACTTTTTAAAAATTTTTTTGTTTATTTATATTTATTTATTTGAAAGTGACAGAGAAAGAGGCAAAGACAGAGAGAGAGAGAATGGGCATGCCAGGGCCTCCAACCACTGCAAACAAACTCCAGATGCATGCACCCCTTGTGCATCTGGCTAACATGGGTTCTGGGGAATAGAGCCTCAAACCGGGGTCCTTAGGCAAGTGCTTAACCACTAAGCCATCTCTCCAGCCCCATAAGACTTTTAATATGACCATTTAAGTTTTTTTTCCTCAAACGGCCTTTTGAAATGACTTTCTTGAAAAAGTAGACCAGATTTGACTTACCCTGTTTACCCAGAATAAGCATATAGATTTTATCATTTTTGTTTCTTATAACTTTCCTGAAACACATTTAAGAAAAAAATATGAAAGCATGCCAGGCATGGTGGCACATGCCTTTAATCCCAGCACTCAGGAGGCACAAGTAGGAGGATCGCCAAGAGTATAATGGACTACATAGTGAATTCCAGGTCAGCCTGAGCTAGAATGAGTGAGACCTTACCTCAGAAAACCAAATATATATGTATATATAAGAACACAGATTCGAACATTTAAAATTTTTTCTTATAAACTCAGTATTGAGTACTCCTAAATTTAAATATAAATCTTGAGGCTGTTGTCTGTTAGTAATTCCATAGAAGCATGGAAAGATAAAGTAAATGTAAAAAGTTACAAATTTCTTATAAGAAGTCCCCATCTGATCACAGAGACTTAGCATTCACCCATCATCATGCTGGGGCCAGGATCCTGAGATTCCCTGTGCTAACCCCCTGGATCTTCAAGGCAGGGTAACTAAGCAAGAGCTTTTTTTTTTTTTTTTTTTTCTTCTTCCTAAATTCCAGGAAGAGTTTTGGACTTCCCTCAGGGCTACAATGCAATTTTCTGATCCTGCCATTTTACAACTCTTTAAGAGTAGGAGACTCTTGCAATTTTTTTTTTTGTCTATGATCTTAATTACTTGTAATGTTCCTTCTGGGGGACACTCAACAGTAAAATATGGCTATGCTGTCTAGTACAGTGGGCTTGGTGGAGAATATCCCCCACAATAAAATGGCACTGCTCAGAACAGAACTCATTCTGCACCCTTAGGGCTGTGAATCATATACATACTCATATACACACATTCATTTTAAATGCACTTTTCATATAGACTCTAGACAACCATTTCCCCTTTACATATTCATTCATTCGTTTATTCATTCAGAAGCTATGCATTCCCATTTTAAATATTTATTTATTTATTTATTTGACAGAGAAAGAGGGAGAGAGAGAGAATGGGTGAGCCAGGGCCTCCAGCTACTGCAAATGAACTCCAGGTGCATGTGCCCTCTTGTGCATCTAGCTAAGGTGGGTCCTGGAGAATTGAACCTGGGTCCTTTGGCTTTGCAGGCAAACGACTTAATTGCTAAGTCATCCCTCCAACCCACATTCTCATTTTAAATTTCTATTCTACTTACAACTCCAGAGAACAAAATCAAACCTTGTTACCAGGCAGGGAGTCAGGAGAGGCTGAAGGAGCTGGAGGAGATGGAGGAGCTGTTGGGGCAAGGTTGCTAGAAGGACCAGGTGAGAAGAGCAGGTAGAACAGAGAGAAGGCTGTGCATGCAGAGTGAAAAGTAGGGTATTTTGGACCATTTGCCTGTACATTGGCAGAAGTTTTTAAATCAGTGAAAATTTAGAAATCAAAAGTACAATTCCCAGGCCATTTGGACCCATTGTTCAACTTATATTGTGGCCAGGCAGACTTCTAGAGAAAGATAAGATCCAAGAGTCATAGAGGCTTTAAGTTCTTAAGGAGACAGGGAAAGAGCAAAATAAGGGTGAGAGAAAGGAACTAGAGCTTAAGCTGGGTTTACACAGAACACCTATATGACCCCCTGGCCTGTCAGGGTGAATGGGGACTGCACCTACCACATGGGCAGAGACCGTACAGGTCTCAACTGTTGGTTTTTTAGCCTGTTAGTGATCAAGGCAGGTGACTGTGTTCCCAATGGTGAAAGCAGCTGGCAGTGGAAGATTAGACCTCAGGAGGGAGAGGGAGGAGCAGAGTGTCCTAAGATGGTGCAACTGAACCAAAAGGCACCCCTTACGGTATGATAGACAAAAGAACAGAGAACCAAAGTATTGTGAGTGAGTCTTTCTCAAGACCTGAGGTTGGGGCCCAAAAGTGGCTAAGGGGTGTAGCCTGGCATGCTGGTATGGCTTCCTGGAGGAGGGATTAAACCCAAGAGCAGGCCAACCTGAGAGGGACACTTACTGGGAAGGAGGAAGGACATGAGGAAGGGAAGAAGAGCAAGGCCAAATTGTGGTGGATGTGAAAGCCATTACCAAGCAGAGATGGTCTGAAGCCTTCAGAGGGTCAAATGGCAGCTTGTTGGTCCGGTCAGGAAAGAAGGAGGTCTGGCAACCCAAGAGGGCAACTGGAATCCTCCTATCTGAGTTGTGAGTACCAGATGTAAGGTTCAGGAGTGACTAAGACCATGCAAACCACTCTGAGGCAAAGATGAAAGCTTTTATTTGGGAAAAACACAAGCTGCCAGGACTGACTCACAAGAGAGGAGCACAGCCAACCTGAGATTCCAGAGAGTGGGCTTTATAGGGCTCTTCAGTTCATTTCAAATAGCCAGGGTGTGAGACCAGAACAGTGAGCAGGCAATTTAGGAGATAAGGGGGCAGGAAATCATGACCTGGGGACTTTGTTATGCAAAGAAGGAATAATGGCTGGGTGGTTTCTTGAGGAATGTAGGTAAGTCTCTGTTGCCATCCTGCTGCCTTTGGTGACTCCATTTTTGAGAGCCTGTCCCGACCTAACAAAGATGATTTCATCCTCAGTAACTCTTCACAAACCTTCCTGAAATCCTGTAGTCACAACAAGCAGGGTGTCTTATAAGATGACTCCTGCTTTAAATTTACATAAGCAATATTCCCATTCCTCCACTCCCAGGAGAGCCCTGTTTGTGAGCTTGTATTAGTTGGGACAAGATAGATTATATTGAATAAGAGTAGAGAAAGTGGATACCCTTGTCTCATTGCTTATTCTATTAAAAATGCTTTGGGGACTGGAGAAATGGCTCACTGGTTAAGGTGCTTATCTGCAAAACCTAATGACTCAGATTTGACTCCCCAGTACCTACATAAAGCCAGATGCACAAAGTGGCACATTCATCTGGAGTTCTTTTGCAGGAGCTAGAGGTCCTGACATGCCCATCCCCCCTCTCTCCTTGCAAATAAATAAATAAAAATATTTTTTAATGCTTTGATTTTTTTCCCACTTAGTATAATGTTGGATATAGTTTTGTCATATATATCCTTTATTATGTTGAGCCATCTTCCTCCTAGTCCTTCTTCAGGGCTTTTATCATGAAGGGTCTTTGAAAATGTCCTTTCCTGCAGCTGTTGAGATGATCATGTGACTTTTGTCCTTGAGTCTTGGTATGTAATACATGTATTGGTTGCCATATCCTGAACTGTCTTTGAATTCCTGGAATGAAGCCCATTTGGTCATGGTGAATGATCTTTTGGATGTGGTTTACAAGTATTTACTGAGAATGTGTGCATTCATTAGGAAGATTGGCCTATAATTTTCTAAGTGTCCTTATCCAGTTTTAGTAGCAAGGTGATACTGGCTTCCTAAAATGAGTTTAATAGTGTTCTTTCTTCTGTTTCATAGAAAAATTTTGTGAACATGAGGGTTAATTCTTTCTTCAAGGTCTAGTAAAATTTGACAGTGAATCCACCTGGAACTCAGCTTTTCTTAGTTGGGAGACATTTATTACTGCTACAATCTCATTGTTTGTTGTAAATAAGTAGTTCTCTGTCAGATATCAGGGAAAAAACCTTTGCTAGCTACACATCTAATGGATAATTTGTACCTTGATTATAATTAAGGAGCTCAAAAATAAAGAACTCAATCCATAAATGTGCTGAAGTAAACTGTACTTCAAAAGTTGAAGTACAGCTGGGCGTGGTGGCACATGCCTTTAATCCCAGCACTTGGGAGGCAGAGGTAGGAGGATCACCGTGAGTTTGAGGCCACCCTGAGACTATATAGTGAATTCCAGGTCAGCCTGGCTTAGAGTGAGACCCTACCTCAAAAAAAAAAAAAAAATGTTGACCTACAAATAGCCAAGAAATGTGAAAAAAGTTCAACATTTTTAGTCAACAGGAAAATACAAGTTAAAAGAACATTGAGGCATTATTTCACCCTACTTAGAATAGTTATAATAAAGAAAACAAAAAGCAACAGATACAAATAAGAATGCAGGAAAATGGAACCCTTATATACTTCTGGTGAGAATGTAAGCCTGTCCAGTCACTAGGAAACCAGTATGGAGTTTCCTACATAATTAAAAATTAATACCATTCCTGAGTGTACATTCAAAGGATTCTGTAGTAACATACCACAGAGATGCTTGCACACCCATATTAATTGCAGACTACTCACATTTGCTAAGTTGTGAAATTGGCATAGGTGTCCTTCCATAGATGAATGGATAAAGAAAATGTGGTTCATATATACAATGTAATTTTATTTTGCACAAAGAAGAATTAAGTTACATCATTTTCTGAAAAACGGATGCAACTGGAAATCAATATGTTAAGTGAAGAGTGAAATAAGTCAGACTCAGAAAACAAATATCATGTTTTCTATTATTTATGAATCCTAGATTTGGCATAATATATCTTGTATGTAAGTACACACAATATACTTAAAAGAAACTATTTTCATGAAAACCAGCCCTATGTAAATGAATATATACCAATTACCAAAAAAAAAAAAAAGATAAGTGAGGGGCTGGAGAGATTACTCAAAGCACTTGCTTGCAATGTCTTGATTGCCCAGTACACATGTAAAGCCAGATGCACAAAGTGACACATGCATCTGGAATTCATTTACAGTGCAGTGGCAGGAGGCCCTAGCATGCCCATACCCTCCCTCTCTCTACCTCATTTTCATTGTCTCTCTGTGTCTTTAATAAATAAATAAAAATATTAACAAAAAAGGTAAATGAAAGATGTGAAAATCAAATAAGTCAGGGGAAATATTTACTTTTAAATGACATTCTTGTTTACAAAGATATCAAAGCCACACCACAGAGGGTACCTTCAGCCTCTGGTGTCTGCCAGCATTTGCATACCAGCAGGGGCCTCAGTGTCCTTGGGTGGCTGATGTTCAGCCTCCTCTTTATAGTTTGTTTGCTTCTTAAATCCTCTCCTTTCAATGCTTCCCCTTCTCCCTCCCAACAGGATCATCACTGTAAACTGACTCCCCACTACTGAATGGGAAAAGAAACCAGAGAATTCAACAGATCCATCCTAAAGTGTCCCTGCAAGTTGCACTGGCTTAGCACCTTGGAAGAAAGAATTAAAGAATGCTTTGTGTCATTCACTGCCACATGAAACTTCACTACACGTGATGCTAGATGAGCCAATAGTAAGAAGGTGCTGGTCAACTCTGGACTCTTCAGACGCCTTCTCCACCTACCTCAATGTTTGTTTTTTTCTTCACCCACTCAAACTAACAGCAGTTTCATCCCTACAGTGGGGCAAAAGATGCCAGGAACACATGAGTCTCTCCTCAGAAACCAGGGACTTCTCAAGCCCCTCAAGACTGCCCAGATTCAATAGTAGAGAAAGTTGGGATGACCTTATATACCAACAATGGTTTTCTACCCTCTGGCTGAAGGATTTTTGAAATAGAAATCTAAGAGACTGAGAACATAGCTCAATGGGCAAAGTACTTGCCATGCAAACACAATTACCTGTGTTTAGGTCCCCAGGAGTAGTGGTGCATGCCTTTAACCCCAGAACTAGGGAGGCAAAGACAAGGAATCCCTGAAGAATCAATGGTTGGCTTGTCTAGATGAATTGGTAATCTCTAAGTTCACTGTGAGAGCTGGCCTCAAAGAATAAAATGGAGAGCAATTGAGGAAGAAGACGTTCAGTGTCATCCTCTAGCTCCATACACAAATGCACATGACACACACATACAAACATTCTCTTCACACATATACACATATAAAAATGAAGTAAAAGTTAACCTTATAGAAAATAAAGTTCTGTTTCTCGCATACCCAAGCTTGTGGACAAAGTTTTATCCTTACTTTGTGACCACTATTAGCAATCAATAATTATTCTTGGGTCATGACCATTAGACCAAGTCATAGATACTTCAGTCTGACAATCTCCATAGTGACAATCTTAACCAGAAAACAGCAGTGATGATGACCTAAGGACAGGGACAGATGAAGGGGATAGAGATTTTATATTTCCTTTATACAGTGCTATATTTCTTTTGTAACATTTTACATTTTAATGTTTTTTATTAAACATTTATTTATTTTGAGAGATAGATAGATGTTAGATAGATAGATAGATAGATAGATAGATAGATAGATAGATAGACAGATAAATAGCATGGGCGTGTCAGGATCTTCAGCCACTACAAACACACTGCAGACACATGCACCACCTTGTGCATCTGGCTTATGTGGGTCCTGGGGAATTGAATCTGGGTCCTTTGGTTTTGCAGGCAAGCACCTTAACTGCTAAGCAATCTCTCTAGCCCTACATTTTAATTTTTAAAGAGATTCCTATCTCTTTATATCCTATACCTGACTTTGTGTTCTCTAAATAAGAGTATTACATAAGGATACTGAATCTTGTGTGCAATTCACACATTTTACACATCTGACCTTCATGATGTCATTCCTACCTATTTTAGAAACCATATTTGCACATACTTTATGAGAACACAAATTAAAATTCTATTTTAAGGATATGATGAACTCATAAGGAAAATACAAAGTCTAATTCTAAGTAAATATATTTGGGGAACATACTCTCCTTTCTTACACCTAAGAGTTTTATCTTGTTTGGGAGGGGCCATATTTCTAACCTGGCATGATGAGTTCATATCTCATAACTTACAAACTCATTTTTCTGGAAGGAACTTCTCAAGACTTTCTAGCCAATCTTCTTATCTTGAGTTAATTTACTGAGATTTTTTTCCCCCAGTTTTGAAGAGAATGAATCAAACATGGGAAAGTTCTAGTCTTTTGCCTCCTCTTGTCCTCCCTTACCATCTTCAATCCAGCCACATACTTGGGTTGTTGGGCTCTCTGCACCAGCTTGATTGAGGTGGGAAGTGAGCTAAGAACATGGTTAAAGCATGGCTTCTATCCCCAGAACGAAAAAAAAAAAAAAAAAGGAGAAAGAGAGAAAGAAAAAAGATAGAAGAAAACCATAGGTTATCTTACATGAGTATGATATAGGAATGGGACACTGAGCAACAAGTGTCACCTGTGTCCCCTGTCCACTATCCCATTCCCTGTCCAGTGTCCCATCCTCAATAAGACTTCCTGTTATTTGCAGCCTCAGCTTATTGACACCAGCAATGCTTTGCCAATGAGAAGCAATAAAATGGGTATGTCTACTGAGAAGTTTGTGAAGACCCTGTGCTATTCTTGGTGAAAGTAAAAGGAGAAGACAGAGCCTACCATTTCCAAGGGAAGCTTACTTCTATCAGCTGTCATAAAACTGTTTGTGGAACTTTATAGAGAACATTCAACAAATCCTCCCTTACTTTATGCCTAAAGTCAGTAGAATGAAGTAAAGGCTACATACCAGATATAACTCCAGGTTTCAGGCCTGGATTTAGTCTTTGTGTTGTTACATATTCTGCGACATTAAAGACACCATTTAGCTCCACTGACTTTCAGTCTGACCATCTAAAAGAATTGTTAGCAATTGTTTTTAGTAAGAGTCCACCCAAGAGAAATGGGATTTTCTGCTGTACTTATGGGTGCTAGCAAGACAAGCAGCTGGAATTTGGGAATAGAATCTAAGGCTGCTCTTACAGGTTGAATTTCTCTTGGAAGCCTAGGCCATTCTAGCCTCTAGTCATTACCATTCCACACTGTTCAACTCTTTTAGATGATCATACAGTACTTGTCTTTCTGTGTGTGGCTTATTTCCTTTAACATTATTGTCTCCACATCTACTTATGTTGACACAAATGACAGTTCTGTCATTCTTTTTTTATTTTTATTTGTAATATTCCAATGTGCATGTGTATTGCATCTTTATCCAATCAGTTGGTGGACACCTAGGTTGATTCCATATGTTAGTATTGTAAATACAACTGCAATAAACATAGTAGTACAGTTTTAGTTTTTTGTTTTGTTTTGTTTTTGTGCTGGGGGTGGACTCCAGGTCTTTGCACATGCTAGGCAAACATTCTACCACTGAGTTACCTCCCCAGGCCACAGGTCTTTCCAAAAGAGAGAGGGCCACTTGGTCTGTGTTAATACAAATATACTGCTTCCTGGCAGCAGCTTGGAATCTGAGTTCTTTATATCTTCAGTGTAACAAAGCCTGAAAAATTGGGAAAGAAACAAGAAGTTTTTGTTGCTGAAGGAGTAGGAGGTTGTTGTTTACAGCCATCTTGGATGAGACTAGATCAGATTCAAGTTCTAGTCCTGTCAGGACAGGCAAGTGGGCATCCATGTTCCCGTGGGTCAGTACCCAGCTGACTGCCTATCAGGAGAAACTTACCTTGTTCCTAATATGTATCAATTCTGAGAGGGAACTAGTCAGATAACTTTATTATTAAGTAGCCAGTTAGGAGAGGGCCCAAAAGAGGGAATGAAAAAGATGTCATACCACCTGCTTCAACAGAACTGGAATTCTGCTTTAGATCCAGTCTCGTCCAATCAGCTCATTCTCTTCCCCTAATCAGATGTGCTGGCATCTTTCTGAGCAGCCCTCTGAGCTCAGATACAGATGAGGGGGTGGGGGAAGCAACTTCCTGTATTTCTTCTTCCTGGATGCTCATCTCTCCACATCCAAGTCTTCCTGGTTCTAGTACCTCTAAGCCCATGTCCTTCCCACCCTGGCTACCAGAATGGGAAAGAATATTTTCTCTCTATTTTCTTATAACCTTTTAGTTTAGTTTTTTTTTTTTTTTTATCAAGGTAAAGTCTCACTCTCTAGTCCAGGCTGACCTGGAATTCACTCTGTAGTCTCAGGGTGGCCTTGAACTCATGGCAATCTTCCTACCTCTGCCTCCTAAGTGCTGGGATTAAAGGCGTGCACCACCATGCCCAGCTACATTTAGGTTTTGTTTAAGCTCTAGCCTTTTTAATTTCCCTGAAAAATCCCATTTCACATTTCTCTCCAGGCCCATGCTCAGCTCCCACATAGGCTCAGTCCACTCAGGTATATTCATCCCCTTCCATTGGTTCATCCTTAGAATTCATGTAGACTCCCCTGTATATATCTGACTCCCCTGAATAAATGTAATAGTTTATAATCTATCCTTCTCAGTCTGTTTATCTCAATTGTTTGTTTAAAACAGATCAAACACAGGGATTGGAGTTTAAGGACTTTTCCTGAGTCCCCCAAACCCTCTTAGAATTCCACATGGCCAAGACTAGAAAGGTCAAGTAAACAACTATTTTGATCTTTTTTGGTCCAATTCTCCAAATCTAGGTGAGCCTATGAGCAGCAGATGTGATGCCTGCCCTGATTAGACGTGACCAGCAGATATAATATCTGCCTTGATCAAATCTGCTAGAGCATTGCTGAGTGTCCTATATTCTCTATGTTTAGGAAAAGTTCATACTGCATTTGAAAAGTGTTTATAAACAACATGAAATCCAACAGAAATAACTGGGCCTCTTTTAAGTCTCCCCCTTTTTGGAGATGGAATTTCCTGGGCTCAAGCAGTCCTTTTACCTCAAGCTTCCAGATTAGTTAGGACTATAGGTATGTGCTACAACACCTGGCAAAAACTAAGAATTCAAATCACATCATTGCAGCCTCTGAAATAAATCCAAACCAGGGATCCTGATTGGTGTTGTCCTCACTGGCAAATTGCTCCTGGCCTGCCTGCCACTGTCACCTGGACACCCCATAGTAAGTAAACTAACTTATAAACAAACCAGTCTGCTTGGGCTGGGGAGGTAGCTGAGTGGTAGAGTGTTTGCCTAGCACGTGCAAAGCCCTAGAGTCCATCCTCATCACAAAATGAAACAAAACAAAGAAAATAAAACTGCACTCCCATGTTTATTACACTTTTATTCACAATAGCTAAGATATGGTATCAACCTAGGTGTCCAACAGCTGATGATGGGATAAAGAAAATGTGATACACATACACAATAGAGTATTATTCTGCAAAAAAAAAAGAATGACACAAGAGGGGCTAGAGAGATGGCTCCGTGGTTAAAGGTTCTTGCTTGCAATGCCTAATGACTTTTAAAAGCCAGGTTCAACTTAAAACATGAAAACACAAACAATGTTAATATAGTTTGTCAAAGCTTCATGTAATAGTCATAAAATATTTCTTTAGTTAAGCCTTAAAATTGTCCAATGGGGGCTGGAGAGATGGCTTAGCGGTTAAGCGTTTGCCTGTGAAGCCTAAGGACCCTGGTTCAAGGCTCGATTCCCCAGGACCCACATTAGCCAGATGCACAAGGGGGCACACGCATCTGGAGTTCGTTTGCAGTGGCTGGAAGCCCTGGCGTGCCCATTCTCGATCTCTCTCTCTCTCTCTCTCTCTCTGCCTCTCTCTCTCTCTGTCACTCTCAAATAAATAAATAAAAATGAACAAAAAATGAACAAAATTGTCCAATGGTAAAAAGTACTTATTTAAGAAATGACTTTGTGTGTGTCATATTGTCTCTAATGTAATCAGTCTCAGTCAAGGTTTCACTTAATTAATTGTCTCATTTCTGGTATCTTAAGTTCATTGCTCATAGAGATATTAATACTTAAAACATGTTTCCTGCCCTAGAAAAAGAATCTTAAATTGCTGTTCTACTTCCAGTTTGGAGGGTAATTGGTACTAGCAGTGGTATACAGACTAGCCAAACTTGTTTTCAAACACAGATGCCAAGTTTTTATACTGTCTTGTCTTTTCCTAACATACAATTTCTATATTAAATCAATTGACTTAAAGTTATTGATAAAATATTGTTTGCAGGGCTACTAAAATATTCAGCCTATACTTATGACTGACAGATACTTAAAAGATAGAATGTGTATGCTTTCTATGTCCCAGATATAGCTTACACTGTCACCTGACAACTAAACTAAAATATTAATCAGAATGATTTTAAACTGTTGTGTCATTCTCTAATCAGATCTGCTTTGCTAACCAGATATGTTCTATACCCTTTTAAATAATCTGTTTTGCTAATCAGATATGTACAGACTCTCTGAGTGATTAATAACCATATGTAGAAGCCAAAATCAATTGGAAACATTGGAGTTAAAAGGATAACCAATATTTTGGTTTCTGCTCCTGGATCAAAAGGCCACCGGAGATGATGGGACACTTGAACTTCTAGCCTCTGGTAAGTTACCTGTCTTCTTGATCAGAGAGGATGTGGAGACCCATAAATGAATTCCAAGTCAGTGTATCTGCAACAGGAGAGTCACACTGGAAGAAAATCAGTCCTCCATGCTTCCCAAAAGAGAGAGGGCCACTTGGTCAGCACAGCTTTGAGTTATTCTAGTAGATAACAATGCTAAGAGTCATTGAACTCCTCACAGGTCCCTAAAAGTCTCTCCCACAGCCCCATTAGTGACCTCCAAAATATATAGTTAATTCTGACAGAACTACATGGTCTTAATCACCCAATGAGAAAAATATAACTACAAAATATGACTAATAATATAAACAATGATTTGGACTAATAGGCTCCCCTATCTGATGCTGACTTACAATATTAGACTCTAACATTAACTCAAGTCTTCTACATATACCTATCCCTGATTAACTTCACCTACCCAGACCCCAGCTCCTCCCACTTGCCTTAGCCTAAATCAGAGCTATTCCTCAGGGCCCCTCCTTCCTTAGCCTTTACCCTGTCTCATCCAGGAATAAATACACTGCCACCCCAATGGGAACTCTCAAACTTAAACACTATTTTGTTCCTACTCTTCCCCTTACCATGAAATGCCCCTCTGCCTCCTCTTGCCCCAAGCCCTCTATCTCTCACCTCTGAATGCTTGTCCTCCCTTCACACCTGGCATTTTGACAAGAGGGGGTGGAAAGAATGTCAGAGCCACATGTTGGGTCATGACATGCAGAGACGTTTCTTCCTACCCAAAACTAAAGGCTAACCCCACAATACATGACCCATATGCCCCAACAAGGAGGGTCCCCCTAGAGGGATGAGGAAAGGGAGGAGGCTAACAATGTTACCAACTTGGCTGTATTCACTGAATACAAAAATTAAAAATAAATAAAATAAAATAAAATAAAAAGAGTAACAAGCTCCTTTATTCAACCTTCTGTCTTCTCATGGAGTGCACAGAGCCCATTTCCCTCACCTTCTCTATAACGGGTGTCTGTCAGTGACTGTCCTGAAGCCAGCTCAATATAGAGATGGTATAAGAGAAGTCTCTGCTTCACTCAGGACCAAGTAATAACAACATGCTACACTGGCTCTATTGATCTCACCACTCTGCCGATTCTAGCCACCATGAAACTGCCTCCTCATAATGTTCCCTGAAGAGAGACCCATTGACTGCATTACCCAGCCTCTCCCATAAAAACTCATCACCTTTATGGTCAACATAAAAAACTAACCTTCATCTCTTATCATTAACAAAAGACTGGAATGCTAGGTCAGGACAAAAATGGAGTCACAGCAGGAGGGTAACAGACATAAAGAAGTGGGTCATCCACATTCCTCAAGGAACCACCCAGCCATTATCCCTTCCTTGCCTAACAATGCCCCAGGTCTAGGTTTCCTGCCCCCTTATCTCTCAGGTCACCTTGTCACTATTCTGGTCTCACACCCTAGCTACTTTCCTTCCTCACCTTCACCCAACTGAAGAACTCTATATAGCCTACTATCTGTAATGTCAAAGTTGACTGTGCTCTGCTCTTGAGAGTCAGTCCTGGCAGCTCATGTTTTCCCTGAGTAAAAGCTTCCATCTTTGCCTCAGAGTGGTCTCCATGGTCTTGGTCACTTCTGAACTTTACACCCAATACTCATGTAAAGCCAGATGCACAAAGTGGTGCATATGTCTGGAATTTGTTTGCAGTGGCAAGGGGCCCTGGCAAGCTCATACTCACTCTTAGTCTGTATATCTCTCTGTCTCTCTCAAATAAATAAAAATGTTTTTCATAAAGTGACAAAAGTGTTATTTGTGTCAACATTAGTAGATGTGGAGACAATAAAGTTGAAGGAAATAAGCCACACACAGAAAGACAAGCATTTCATGATCTCACTCATATATGGAATCTAAAATAATTGAGCTCACAGAAGCACAGTGGGATGGTGGTGACCAGAGGCTGAGAGGGCCTACACTTCCAAGAGAAATTCTACTTGTAATAGCAGCCTTAGCAGAAATCTGCTCTGTACAAATGGAACAATCTTATGATAATATCTGGACCGTTATCAATACCTTTTCATATAAATCCCAAATCTAAAAGGTAAAAGACCCTACTGTCCTTTTTGTTGCATAAAAAATAATTGAATGGGGCTGGAGAGATGGCTTAGCAGTTAAGGCATTTGCCTGCAAAGTCAAACAACCCAGGTTCAATTTTCTAGGACCCATATAAGCTAGATGCACAAGGTAGTGCATACATCTGGAGTTCATTTGCAACAGCTGGAGGCCCTGGCACACCCATTCTCTCAATCTCTCTCTCTCTCCCTCTTACTTTCTCTCAAATAAATAAAATATTTTAAAAATAATACTTGAATGTTGGGCTGTGAAGATGTTCAGTGATAAAAGCACTTGCTGCACAAGCCTAATGACCAGAGTTCAGATCCTTAGCATTCATGCAAATCCAGTTACAAGTAGCCACATGTCTATAATCCCAATGTACCTAAAGTAATGGGAGGTAAAGTCAGGAGATTCCTGAAGTTTGCAGGCCAGGTATTCTGGCATTTACAGCGAGGACACACACACACACACACACACGAGAGAGAGAGAGAGAGAGAGATTGGTCCATCTTAACTACAAGAAATTGGTCCACACATAATAGGGCTGACAAGTCCAGAATCTACAGTGCAGGCTAGAGACCTAAGGAGAACTGATGATTCATCATAAATTCTGCATAGTCAGTGGCAGAGTGCCCTTTCTCATCTTTTCTTCTGGGGCCTTCAGCTGATTAGACAATGCCTACCCACTTTATAGAGGGTCATCTATATCACTCAACATTGACTGATTTCATTGTTTATAAGATCCTTTAAAATATTTTATTTGTTTATTTAAGAGAGAAAGGGGCAGAGAGAGAGAGAGTGGGTGCACCAGGGTCTCCAGCCACTGCAACTAAAGTCCAGACACATGTACCACCTTGTGCATCTGGCTTTATATGGGTACTGGGAAATGGAACTCCAGTCCTTAAGCTTTGAAGGCTAGTGCCTAAACCACTGACCCATCTCTCCAGCTCCATAAGATCCTTTTAAAATGTCTTCACAGAAATATCAGACCAGTGTTCATACTAAACTGCACCATGGGCTAGCCTAGTTAACATAAAAAAATCAATCATCCAGAAGTTTATTCAAATTTCCTAAGATCTGAAAGGCTTCATCCAAGATAAGGTGGGCTAAGCTGAAAGGATCATATCCACTTCAATCCAATATTCCTTTTTATTGCTTGCAGATTGAGACAGAGCACATCCATGCTCCTGGCAGAAGAGCTTGTTCCTAACTAATGCAAGGCTCAGCTTCTTGGGAAGGGAGCAGTTCTAGGGTACATCCCTGTAAGTTTGACTATAGATGGTGTTGCAGTCAGCTTTGCATTGCTGGCAGAAAACACCCAACCAAGAGTAGCTTATGGGAAAAAAGGATTTGTTTTGGCTTATAGATTTGAGGGGAAGCTCCATGATGGCAGTGGAAAATGGTGGCATGAGCAGAGGGTGGACATCATCTCCTGGCCAACATCAGGTGGACAACAGCACCAGAAGAGTATGGCAAACACTGACAAGGGGAAGTTGGCTATAAGACCCATAAGCCCACCCTCAACAATATACTGTCTCCAGGAGGCTCCAATTCCCAAATTGCCACCAACTAGGGACCTAGCATTCAGAACACCTAAGTTTATGGGGGACACCTAAATGAAACCACCACAGATGAACACCCTTTTTCTATGGACAAGAGAGGCCCTTGCTCAGGGATGACACATTTGTTCCTCAATCCATAGATACAAGCTGTAGCAGCAGGCGCCCACTTTAATTAATTGCGATAAAGCTGCTGAAGCACTTAAAAGCACAAAGTAATGTGAGAGCTCAGCAAGTGTGAAAATAGAAAGGTTTTGTGTTGTTTGTTTTGTTTTTGTGATACAGGGGAGTCAATGGAACCTGAGTTAGACCCCCCAACCCTACAAAAAAGAAAAGAAGAAAAGGAAGGAACAAAAACAAACATTAGACATAACCTCAAGGACTACACATCCTGGGAAATAACAATGACATGAAGAGGTCAGAGGAGCATAAGAAACAGGATTATGCCTTAGCCCTTAGAGAAAGGCAGACAATGAAGGGACTGCTACTCAGAGAAGAAACAATCTAGAAAGGTTAAACATGTTTTTGAATCACATGTAAGCCTAAAAAAACAAAAATAGGGCTGGAGAGATGGCTTAGCAGTTAAGCGTTTGCCTATGAAGCCTAAAGACCCCGGTTCGAGGCTCAATTCCCCAGGACCCACATTAGCCAGATGCACAAGGGGGAGCATGCATCTGGAGTTCGCTTGCAGTGGCTGGAAGCCCTGGTGCGCCCATTCTCTCCCCCCCCCCCCGCCTTTCTCTCTCTGTCTGTCACTCTCAAATAAATAAATAAAATTTTTTTTAAAAAACAAAAATAGTCATAACTTGTTTCTTCTTTTAGATTTTCTAGTTCATTGCTATGTTGTTGATAATTGTTGTTTCTTGTTTTGCTGCTGTTGTTTGCTTGCTTAAATGTGTCTTTCACCCAAGTTGTCCTTTATTTAGTCAGAAAGTATTTGGCATGTGGCTGTGTGAATCTGGGTGTGATTTATAAATTCTTAGTGCCTGAGTGATTCCAGGTGACTTGCTGGGCTATGATCTCTTTCCTGTGTCGTAAACCCTGAGAGTCATTGCAGAATATGTGCCTTCTACCTGTTGTCTCCAAGGACTGAACATCAGCTTTGAGATAGCACTGAATTGCCAGAAGTCTAGAAGTCCAATGTGCTAGCCATTGTACCACAGAGCCTTAAAATGTGTAGCCCAGGCTGGCTTTGAACTCCTGATCCTCCTGCCTCCACCTCTTTAGCAATATCCTACCAGCGTGCACCACCATAACTGGCACAATGAGCTGTTGACCAGAGAGACCTACTAAATCTCCCAAAACAAACACAACCGACTTCTGTCAGAGCACTTGATTACTCACCAGAGATTAATGGTAAGACCCTACTGCTGAAGACACCGTAGGGAGACCATGGCACAGACCATGGAGATACTTGTTGGAATCTGGAGGAGTGCCAGTCCCCAGACAATTAGCCCATCTAGTGCTGGAAGGCACTACATGAGCTACCAAGGGAAAGTGGCCAACATCTGTCCAAGAAACTCAAAGTCTAAACTACTCAGAAGCAAACAACCAGACGTGATGCTCATACAAGTGCAATAGTGGTACATAGCCAGGGTGGGTAACCAACTGCTCTTGGATTGGCTAACAGATCCACTCAGTGAAAGGAAACCATGTCTGGAACTGAGAAACAAGTCAGAATCATATTCAGATAATGGTTGTGTTTTCCATTGTCAAGCTCCCACTAACTTTAGACTATAAGAGACTATAATTCTCTCTAAATTAATACTGGATATCCCATTATGCTGACTTCATTCTCTCTTGGAGAATGTGCTTCTCTTTTTCAGGTGGGAGTTGGACCTGAGGAGATAAACAAACCAGTGCACTCCACCCTGGCCCCAGCTGAAACCACAGAGGAATTGGGGAAAAATGCAGGAGTGCTGCTTTCTTAGTGAATCTGATATCAGCACAAGGATGAAGGAGATAGACACTGATGATACTCAACACCTACCAAACCAGAGATCCAGAGGATCCTAAGTGCCCATCACTGAAGTAGACTTAAATGCTCCCAGCGTAGCTCAAGGAATTTTGTGGAAGAGGGGGCAGAAAGATCGTTAGAGCCACAAGTTGGGACATTTTGCACAGAGACATTGCCTCTCTTCCCCCCGACCCTCGCCGCCTGCCCATAATGCATGATCCACAATCCCCATGGGGCTAACCTGCATTCCCAGTGAGGAAGGCCTCTTCAGGAAAGGGACAGGGAGGAGGGAAAGGATGGTATCAAAATGTGTTGTTTACATAAAAATATGTCCATATCTAATAAAAAATGTTTGCTTAAATTTAAATATATATATGTATGTATATATATATATATATATATATATGTATATATATATATATATATATATAAAGAATCTCTGCATCAGAGATAATAATGTTCTGTTTTGTCTAAAGTGATAGTTGATAATAAAAATGTTGAAACCTTATTTCCACACTCACTCAAGGTGATAGGCTTAGACTGCTGGCTCTTGGGAAGGAATGACATGGTAAAAAGAGAAAATCTGAATGTGTTTATTATCTTAGTTGCTCTGGCAACAAGCAAACTAATAGAACTTAGGCAATGTCCCCAGATGTGCCCGTGGACAGACAAGTGTTAAAGGACTCATACCTAAGGCATCTAGAGTGAGGAGGATGGCTGGAGTTGGCAAATAAAAATACTGGACACCCAGTTAAATATTCATTTAAGTTAAGCCATATTAGAATACGAGTGTCCCATGCAATACATGAGAAATACTGAAAAATTATTCCCTGTTCATCTTACATGCAACTCCAACAGGGCACTCTGTGTTTTACCTGGCAAACCTAAAAGAGAGAAATGATGATGAGGAGAAAGGCCAATTCAGAAGCTACAAAGGCTCTGGGGTAAATGTCTAATGCCTGGAAGTTGAGGACAGCTGAGCCATTGGACCTGATACGATAAACAGCTGCCTGAGACCTGGAATGAGTCAGCCATGCTGGGGACTATTACCACTGAACCTTGTTCTCTGTCATCTTTGCAGCACTGATCTAAACCTGCCATTTTGTAAACTATCATCTGGGAAGGCACTACAAAGAACCATAGCAAAATAGCATCTTATTTCTGGGAAGCTTTCATGTTTAAATCCTACTTCAGTTTAGTCCTCTCTACATAAATATAGCCAAGCCCACTTTTCTGTCTCTGCTCTTTCCTGGCCTGTAATTATGCTGGCCACCTATTAATGAACACACAGGGTATAAGCAGCCAACGGCCTTGTTTCCTAAGAAAACACCTTGGCAACCACAATAAGATGGACCCAAATACAACAAGTGTTTTGTCTCTTATATGGACTTGGTCAGGGTGTTCTGAGACCAAGTAGGGACTTTCTCACTTCCAGCCTCCCCAGCACCAGAATCCACATTGGCAGCAGGTTCAGTTCAGTGTCATCCTGCCTACTTTAAAGGGGCCTCTGCCACCACCTCCTCTCAGGTGGACTTCCCAGTAGGATTTGCAACCAAGCAGCTGCCAGGTCCCTCCCAGATGTCCCTTGACGGCATAGCTTCTCATTTCCTTTACTTGTTTTTCATTTCCTCATGTTTGTATATAGAACACCTGAAGTCAAAGCCAAATGTTTACCTCCTCTCATTGGTAATATGACACTCTCTGGCATAGCTTCTCATTTCACCAAAACTATGTCACCAAAACTAAATCTAGTCCTGAATTACATGCAGTCAGCATTCGTTATCCTTTTGTCTGCTTATTTAAGAGTGCATTTTTGTTATTTTGAAGTGCTACTTGCAGATATGTTCACAGACTTAAAGCAACTAACTTCATACTGACTTCAGTTGTTGGGTAATCACAGACAATTATTTAAAGTACATCAAGTAGAAAGAGAGATGGCGAGATAATGAGGTAATCATAATGTGTACCTGGATTGTGTGGAGCCCTGACCCCAAAACTCAAGGTCATTGTTCCAATTCACCCAAAAAAACCAGGCCAACAACTAATGAAGGATAGATCAGGCATGAAAACTTGGGTAGATAGGCACAGCTCTATTAGCATCACTGGAAAAGGAACCATGATCTCAAATTCTAAAACTACATCCTTTAATTTCCTTGGATTATTTATTTATTTATTTATTTGAGAGACAGAAATAGGCAGAGAAAGAGAGAGAGAGGGAGAAAGAGAGAATGGGCATGCCAGGGCCTCCAACCACTGCAAACTAAGTCCAGACATATGCACCACCTTGTGCTTACATGAGTACTGGAGAATTGAACCTGGGTCCTTAGGCTTAACAGGCAAGCACCTTAACTGCTAAGCCATCTCTCCAGCCCCTCTTTTGTTTTATTTTAGATTAACTAATATTTTGGACAAGAGGGTCATATCTCTTATCTTCTTTTATTCCCACTCTAGAACGGTTTCCCCATGTGGCTCTTGGAATAGCTCAGCTCACCCTGAGAAGACTGTGTAAGCATACATTTACTAGGGTATGGGAGAGGAAGAGTTGTCTAAACTTCTCTAACAAGCTGAATGAATATCATTTTCTCTTTCCTTGGCATCATTCCAGGACTCCTTTTTAATGTTATTGTTTCATGTCACTCTGTAGCCCAGGATGGTCTAGAACTCACAATTGTATTGCTTCAACCTCCTCAAGTGCTGGGATCACAGTCATGTGCCTCCATGCCCAGCTTCAAAATTCTTGATAAAGCATATAAATTATAGTTTCTATAGTCTCAGGAATGCTAAAGTACCCATGGCAGAGCAGCCAGCACTTCATTTATAAATTCATTCCTGGACAGGAGGCAGCACCCAGGGAAGTGGGCACACGAGAATAGCCACAGGCCAAGCAATGTCTCTATCAAGAGGACTCTGGTTTTTAAATACACATTTTCACCCACCCCCAAATTTTTCCATCTTGAGATTATAATTCTTAAGTTATGAGGATAAAGCCAATGTCCGGGCATCCTCACCTTCACCAGAGGGACTCCTGCCACTCTGTGATAGAACCTGTCTACTGCCCCAGGTTTACTCCCACCCCCACTTTGGCCTCTCAGAAACCAGCCCACCCTCCCTCACTCTTCAATTTAAATGGCCTTCAAAATCCAGTTGTACTTGAACCCTTCAAGAAGCATCCATCATTCTCTTGCCTGAAGCTCATACCTTCTGCTCCTTTAGATCCCGCTGGTCTGTTTACACACCCAGCTCCCCTATGCCAGACCATAGGCTGGCTTTCTAATAATGTAGTATCCATGTTCTAACCTAAAGGAGATGCACCTTATCTCCTCAGCTAGATTGAAAATTCAGAGTAAAGGCCTGGAATAGTCCTATAACATAACACCAGTCCCCAGCCAGCATTTCAGGAATAAACAAGTTAGCCTGTTGCTTTGAGCCTGAGAATTGCAGAGAGCTATTGGGGATTCCTGCCAAGTTAAACAGCCTATTAGTTTGCATAATCTTCTTTATTTAATACAATGATGTGTATGTTGTATATGTCATAATTTCCATGATAAGTGAGATGATTGATATACAGAAAATCTATTTCCACCCTAAGATTACAAACCAAAAATCAAAAATCCTTCAGAATGGCGTCATTTTTTAATCACTTAAAAATTTTTTAACTGTGTGTGCATGAAGGTAGGCAGTGTGCCACAGTGTATGTGTAGAGATTAGAGAACAACATTGTGTGTCAGTCCTTACCTTCTACCTTGTTTGAGGCAGGGTTTCTTTGTTGTTCACTGATGCAGGTTAGCTGGCCTGTGTGTTTCCCATTCACCTGTCTCCACCATCTCATCTTAAGTATGCTGAGATTATAGGCAGGAACTTCCACATCTGGCTTTTATATGGGTACTAGGGATACAAACTCTGGTCCTCCACCCTTGCACACAAGTGCTTCTTCCCCAGCCCCTCAATCACTTTTTCAAAGAAAATTAGGAAGTAAGGCACTTTGACATATGCTTCTGGGTCCTTGCTATTTGGGAAGTTGAAACAGAAGAATTATTTCAATTCAGGAGTTCAAAGTGAGCCTAGTGAGACCTTACCTCAGAAACAAAACATTTTATTATTGGGTGTAGAAGGAAAGGGGAGTGGTCGAAGGGTATAAAGTTGGAAGGTAAGCAGTATATATTTCCAGAGATATAAGGAGTGCAGTTATAATACTATATATTGGAAATCTGCTAAGAGAGTAGCTTTGGGCTCTTGTCACAAAAAAATAAAGAATAAAAGGATATGTAGGTAAAAGATGCATATATTAACGGCCTTGACTCTTTTGCTATGTATATCTAAACAACATGTTGTATAGTTTACATATGTACAATTTATATTAAGCTAGACATGGTAGCTCATGCTTGTATTCTCAGCAGAGTACTATGCTGAGAAAGGAGGACTGTTATAAGTTGGAGGCCATCATGAACTACATAGTGAGTCCTAGGCTAGCCTGGCATACATAATACCTTATCTCAAACAAAACATCAAATATTTAATAAATATAAAAAATAAAATAAATATAACTTATTTATTTTAATATCTATTAAAATAATATTTATAATTTATTTATTTTGAACCAAGTCACAGGAAATAAGCAAACTATAGTAATCTAAAGTGCTCCCTAGTATTACAACATTTTGGGAAAGCTATCCTCACAGAAGGAAAGGAAATAGTATGCCCTGTGGCAAATCCATTGGCTCTGCTGAACACCTGGAAGCCTCTGCCTACTTCTGCCAACAGCACTGATTGTTCTTGTCATGGTCTTTAGCAGATCCAGCCCCATTGCTTCAGTTTATGAGCCAATTTCTGAACAGCAGGCTTCTCTGGCAGGATGTTCATATGACAATCTTGGGATTTCCTATAACAAAGAAATAAGGAAACGGTATGGGGTGTGCTAACCTGCAGCTTTGTTTTGCTTTTGTTTTTGTCATTCTGACTTCAACTCCAGATACTTCTGGACAGCAGAGAAATCCTGGCCCAGATGCAGGTGTGTGAGGAGGACTCTGGGTGGGGACAGTTCACTGTGTAGGAGAGGAATCCAGGGACAGGGTGAGGGCAAGTGGGAAGGAGAGGCACCAGACCATCCAGATATGAAGCAGGAAGAAAAGCTTCCTCTTCCCATTGTCACCTAGGCTCTCTTCCTTATACTTTCGGATCCTTATAGTCATACCTCATAGATCTGGTGGATAGACCTCTACACCAGACCCTGAGCAGGAAGAAGCCTTTCAAGTCAACTACAGGAATCCTAAAATGCAAGGCTCTAACTCAACCGCCCTTTCCACCCCTCTTCCACCTTCCCTGGGGAGGTTCAGAGGGTTAGAGGTTGAAAAAAGTTGAGGTAGCTGGATGTGGTGGTGCATGCCTTTAATCACAGCATTTGGGAGGCAGAGGTAGGGGGGTCGTTGTGAGTTCAAGCCCACCCTGAGACTACATAGTGAATTCTAGGTCAGCCTTGGCTAGAGTGAGATCCTACCTCAAAAAACAAAAAGAAAAACAATTGAGGTAGTTAAAGCTACATTATAAAAATCATCCCAACTCCCTATTGTCTGTTTTCTGTTGTTGTAACAGAATATCTAAGAGTGAAGGGTTTATAAAGAATAGAGCCGGTTGTGGTGGCGCATGCCGGTAGGATATTGCTGAAGAGGCGGAGGCAGGAGGATCAGGAGTTCGAGGCCACCCTGAGACTCCATAGTGAATTCCAGGTCAGCCTGGGCTAGAGTGAGACCTTACCTCCAAAAACCAAAAAAAAAAAAAAAAAAAAAAAAAAGCCATTTGGACTGGAGAGATGGCTTAGCAGTTAAGCACTTGCCTGTGAAGCCTAAGGACCCCGGTTCGAGTCTCAACTCCCCAGGACCCACGTTAGCCAGATGCACAAGGGGGCGCATGCGTCTGGAGTTCGTTTTCAGTGGCTGGAGGCCCTGGCGGGCCCATTCTCTCTCTCTCTCTCTCTACCTGCCTCTTTCTCTGTTGCTCTCAAATAAATAAATAAATTTAAAAAAAAAAAAGAATAGAGCCTTATTTTATTTGATGATTCTGGAGGCTAAGAGATCAAGGAGTTGCATTTAGTGATGGGATTGGACACTGCAGAAATCCAACATAGTACTGGGCACCACATGGCAAGATGGGTGCATCTAAGAGGAAAAGCCAAGTGCCTTGAGTGGCAACACCATTCTTCATATTCATACACACATCAGTTCTTGACTTGGGTAATCCACTCGTGGGGACAGACAAACCCTCCAACCCTGATCTAATCACTTTTTAAATTTTTTTGTTTATTTTTATTTATTTGAGAGCAACAGACAGACAGAGAAAGAGGGAGAGAGACAGAGAGAGAGAGAGAGACAGAATGGGCACACCAGGGCCTCCAGCCACTGCAAAAGAACTCCAGATGCATGTGCTCCTTTGTGCATCTGGCTTACATGGGTCCTGGGGAATTGAGCCTCAAACCAGGGACCTTAGGTTTCACACGCAAGCACTTAACTGCTAAGCCATCTCTCCAACCCTGATCTAATCACTTTTAAAAAATATTTTATTTTTATTTATTTATTTGACAGAGAAAGAGGGAGAGAGAGAGAGAACGGACGCTCCAGGGCCTCCAGCCACTGCAAACAAACTCCAGACATGTGTGCCCCCTTGTGCATCTGGCTAACATGGGTCCTGGGGAATGGAACCAGGGTCCTTTGGCTTTGCAGGCAAACACCTTAACCTCTAAGCCATCCTTCCAGCCCCTAATCACTTTTTGAAGGAAATACCTGGTCCCATTTATTTCATTTTTTGTCTTGTTTTGTATTTGGGGGTTTTTGTTGTTGTTTTGAGGGTTTTTCTTTTGTTATTAGTTTGCTTGCTTGCTTGTTTTTCTCTACTGAAGAATGGTACTTTACCACTGAGCTATAGCTCCAGCCCTTGTCCCACCTTTTGAGATCTCAAGAGAGGAATTAAATCTCAATTCTGCATTTTGGTGTGAATATTCAAACATCAGCACTCCCCAAAAAGAAGACTGTCTTCTTTAAACTCTTAATGTTTTTAGACCTAAACCATAGAGTTCTAAATATTTTCTCTCTTGTGTCCATTATGACCATTTTCTTACTGATTCCCTCTCCAACTCACACAATACTTCCTAGAGGGCAGAGAATAGCAGTTCTTATTTTGTCCCTCCCCAGGTCTCATATGGCTTCAAATACACTAAATGTAAATTAAGTGTATGAAATGATTGAGAAGAGCTCTACATTTCAAGGCAACCTGTCCTACATGTGTAACATTTGTCAATAAAAGCAGTAATAAAAGTGACCCTTGGCAGTAATGAACAACTTTTGTAAGTTAGGAAATACAGCTTCAAGCAGAAGTTTTACTATACTCTAGAGACTGGGGGCAATCTGCCCTTCTCTATAGCCAGTCCAAGAGAGGCCATTAAAACTGGGACACTCAGAGCCCCTTGCCAAAAATAGCATAGGTGACAGTCCCTGGCTAAATAAAATGAAGTTCGTGTCTAAGGGGAAACCCAACACCTGGGACCGTAGGTAAGGACCTCTCCAAGTGTTTGCATCACAGATACCTAGGAACTATACAACAGGATGCTCAAAGTGACTAGAAGCAGCAAAAACACTTTCCTTCTTTGGCAGAAGTCAACATTTCAGAACACCTGATGGTACCAGAGACTGCTTACAAGGGCCACACCACAGCAGCAATTGCTGAGACTGGTCCCTCTCAGAAGCCAGGAACTGTACAGAACTCAGTAGCTGTGCAAATCCAAGCTATATCAGAGAACCTGTGGATGGAAACTCCCTTATTCAGTTTGATGCTAACACTTTCCCACACTTAACACCAGCAGGCATAAGCGAGCCTCCTCTCAGAAGGGAACTATGCTAAATGTTGATTTTACAATCTATGCCAGGGCTAGAGAGATGGCTCAGTCGTAAAAGGAGTTTGTTTACAAAGCCTGACGGTCCAGGTTTGATTCCCTAGTACCCACCTAACACCAGATGCACAAAGTGATGCATGCATATGGAGTTCCTTTGAGTAGCAAGAGGCTCCTGACATGCCCATTCATTCTCTCTGTCTTCTCTCCCTCTCTTTCTCTCACTCCTTGCAAATAAAAAAAAAAAATTAAAAATCTATGCCAGCACTGCTAATTCTCCTAACCCTTCTTGCCCTTCACTAAGTCTGGATTCTGAGCCCAGGGACATCTCTCTGGAATGCAGTTTCTCTAGTCTATGTTACTCCCAACTTAGGAACCTGGCTAGGAACAGTTGAAAATGAACGAAACTACCCATAACTTGTGAAGCCCCTCAGGATTTCTCAAACAACGGCTTAGCGCAAAATTTGTATTTCCCTACTTTTATCAGCAAGCCGTTCCTTTGAAGACCATTCACCACTAGAGGAGACAAGGAAGAAAACACAGAGCTCCCCAGACGTCCATCTTGCTGGGGAATGGACCATTCCCGCCAACTCCAAAGAACCTGTGGCGTGCATCTCTACATCAGATGTCGCCTGGAGTCTTCCTAGATCTTCTGATCTAGTTAAGCAGTGGCCAGTTGGTGTGTTCCTGCTCCACGGTAAGAAGATCCAAGATTTCAAGCTTTGCCCTTTTGGATTGTAAGGAGATGGGAGGATAGGAAGGTGTATGGTACAGGGTGAGCAGCATAGTGAAGAAAAGAAATTTCCATCGATGTCACCCAAATCTCTCCAACAAATCTAGGCTCTGCATACTGACAGCCTGCATCCTAGGTGCTCTGGTTCCACCTACCTGTCCTCTCTACCCTGTCCCAGCTCCCCTTCCCCACTGTCCTTCCAACGTTGTCTCAGAACTCCTATTCCTTCAAGGATTCTGCAAAGTAATTCAGCTATTCCTAGAGGTCTTCTCTATCATTCCTGAAGCTCCGGAGCCCTGCACGTGATAATCGAATTCCCCTCTCCAGAACCAATTGTGTTCACATTCAGAACACTTGAGAAAGCACTTGCTGCTAGAGATGCAACTCTCCACCTCCACCCCTCCCTCGTTTACACATTTTTATAAATTTATTGTAAGGAAGTTACATTTTTAAAAGAAAGTGGGCGTGGGTTTTCACAAAAAGTTTTGGCCACAGCTTGCAGGTGCAGTCCTCAGGCGGCCAGGCTCTCCTACCCGGTTGGTTGCATGCTCCTGATGCATGCCGCTGCGTCGCCAGCAGGCGAGGACATCGGACCCACCCTGCGGAGACCTTCAGGGGGCCCCACCTCAGGCCCTCCGTCCCCTCCCCGCCAGCTCCTCTACGCCCTCACCTGCGCGCAGGGTTTCCCGCCCTGGGGGCGTCCCGGCCGGAGAGCAGCAGCTCAGATATCGTGGGCGGAGCGCGTGGCATTTAAGGCCAAGGCCACCTCCCCCGGACAGTGGCTGACAGTGGGCCTTGGAGGTGCTGCAGGGTCCTCGCCACCGCCTGGACAGCCAACGCCGCCTCCACTGCCCTGGACCCCGCGCTCGGCTCGGTCTCCACAGCCACAGGCAGGACTTGGCCCACGCAGCACTACCTGGCTCGCCGGTACGGGTACCGCGCCAGCGTCGGGACTCCGGCCCAGAGCACCGCGCTCGCTCGCCACCACCCGGAGTCAGCCAGCGCCCGAGCCACCGCTGCAGCATGCGCCGGGTGCGTGCACACCCCTCCGGGAGAACCAGAGCAGGCCAGCGGGAAAGCTAAAACTGTGTCCTGTCTCTGGGCAAGAGGAGGGAATCTTTATGTTGAACTCACTCTCAGCTGCCGAGCAGATACGTGCTACTCCAGAGCCAGCATGTTCAGATGCGCATGGAGGGGGTACAAAGACCAACCAGCCCCACAGAACCTACTCTGCAGGCTCGTAATCGGGGATGGCGCTGGGCTTGTGTTGGATGCTTGGGTAGTCTGAAAAGTCAAGCCAGTAGTAGCTCTACTTAAGAGTGCCCCTGTCCCTCCCCCGACCCCCGCCGCCGCCCCGGGCGCCCTCCCCTCCGCCCAAGGCAAACCAGCTAGTGTGATTTGTGGCAACATGGTCCTAGCTAACTTCCCACCTGCCCCACCCCAGAGAAGGGGCCCTTGAAGAGAGGCCATGAGGAAGGAAGGACTCTTCGGAGGTGGAGGAGGGAGATTTCCCACAGGCCTGCTACCCCACTTTCTTGAAGTGGCATAGAGGGGCCAAAGAGCCCCTTCCTCAGTGCAGGTCCCCACCCTCAGGGAGGCACTCAATACTTCTTCAGATAACCCATCAGAGTCCACAGTCCATCACTGCACCTTTGCTTCTCTTTCAGAAAACACTAGATATTTACTCTGTAGAGCTGGATGGAACTAAAGATGTCAAGCAGGCAGAGCAGGGAGATGGCAAGCAGAAGTACAAGGGCCTGAAGACCAAGGACTCAGAACTCAAGGCGCGTCATCAGAAAGAGGAGCTTAAGAAAGAACTTGATCTGGTGAGTCTCCTTAAGGCAAAGGAGTCCATGCGCCTTCCAGAAAACTTACCGCTATAACCTCTCTCTTACAGAGAAAAATCAGCCTCAAGAATTTGGAATCCCTTGATTTGTATCCTGGTTTTGATTGTTTTTTTAGTGTGATACCTGTCCTTGGGTGTGTCCCTGCCCCTATGCCTGCAGGATTCCTGTATTCTAGTTGGAGACAGCCCCAGGTTGAACAGGGACAGAAAAGCATCTGACTCTAACCTAAAAGCAAAGCCCACACCCCGCTCCTTTTCAGTGGCTCCAGTGAGACACAGCCACATGATAAGTAAAACTATTTGAGCTGGAACCTCCAAGGAGGAAAACCAAAACTGTAGAACTTGCTAGGTTTTCAGCTATGAGTATTGGAGAAAACAGCTCCAGGCATAGGAATGCTGGACTGGGATTCCTCAACCCAGTGTCAATCCAAGTCCTTCTCCATGACTAACCTGGAACTGGAAATACACACGCTAGCTCCACCACTCCCCATTTTTTTAAATGTAAAATGAGAAATAAATAATTGTCAAGGTCTATAAGGAGAAAATTAGCTGGACATTTTATAAGTAATCCTCTTTATGGACGGATAATATTGTGTGTGTGTGTGTGTGTGTGTGTGTGTGTGTGTGGTGTGCATGTATATATGTGTGTCATATATATGTAGGTGCATGTGTATGTGCATGCATATGGACACCAGAAGTCCACATTGGGTGTCTTACTTATTTTTTCCCCCACATTACTTCTATAAAATATTTTATTTATTTATTTATTTGAGAGAGAGTGACAGAGAGAAAGAGTCAGAGAGAGAGAAAAAGAGAATGGGTGTGCCAGGGCATCCAGCTGCTGCAAACAAACTCCAGAATCATGTGCCACCTTGTGCATCTGGCTTATGTGAGTCCTGAGGAATCGAACTGGGGTCCTTTGGCTTTGCAAGCAAGTGCCTTAAGTGCTAAGCCATCTCTCCCACCGCCACATTACTTTTTAGAGAGGTTTTCACAGAACACAGAACTAAGCTATTGGATATTAAGAACAAGCCCCAAGGATCTTGTGTCTACCACCCAGTGCTGGGATTGGTGCACACTGCCTCACCTAGCATTTTTACAGTGGATGCTGAGGACCTGAACTCAGATCCTCACGCTTGTGCAGCTTACTCACTGAACTAACTTCCCAGTCCCCAATATTATTATTAAGGGATACTTCTGGATTATGGCCACTTTAATAAAGAGATACTCTGCCTCTCAGTAGGCCAAAGAGGAAACCTACAGGAAGCTTAAGGTTCTACTAGGTTGTACCTACAGTCCATTGTGACTTTAAAGTTCTGTGAGTATTGACTAGCTGCTGGACTGATGTAGCCTTCTCATTCAGGCTAGGTTCCCAATTGTCCAGGAACTTGGCAAGGTGAGATCATAGTGAGAAACCAACAAATACATGCTACAATTCAGTGCTGTTTATCTTTCCTGGAACTCTTGTTAAACATTTAATAGTACACTTGCATGTGTATATCCCGATTTACATTTAACAGTACGCTGTGTGCATATATCCTGATAGACATTTAAGAAGATAGCTCACAGTTGGATTGGCTTTAATGTAAATCTCAGTATGAGTGATGTTCACTTTCCTATTTTTCACTCACCTCTAATCCCAACATTTGTAAGAGTGAGATGAAATGATCCTAAATTCAAGGCCAATCTGGGCTTATGGAGTGAGACTATGCTTAAAAACAACCATGATGCCTATCTCTTAGGGTTGTTAAGCAAATTAAGTGAAATAAAGCAGGACAAAGAACAGTACTGGGGAATAAAGATGTACTATTTCCTGTGTATCTCTAGCATTTAAGATTGAAGACATCTGTTTTTCCTTGAGATTGCTACTTGAATATGTCTATTCTCTCATATGCCTGCTGATATTTAAATTTTATTTATTTACTTATTTTCTCACTTATTGAGACAGGGTCTATCTATGTAGCCCAAGGCCTGGAATTCACTATGTGGTTTGGCTGGCTTCAACCTTGCAATCCTCCTGCCTCAGCCCACCATGTTCTGAGGTTACAGGCATGAGCCACCACACCCAGAACTTTCTACTAATAGTGATGAGTATTTCTCTTTCAGTATTTTGGGAAGATGTGTAATACTGTGATAAAAAAAAAATCTTTTCCATAAGATTAGCCTGTTGCCCTGCTGAGAAAGGAGTGTCTTGCTTTACCTCCTTTTCCTCAAGTATATGCTGAGCCCTTCAATTTGTAACATGAAACTTAGTGCCTCTGCACCTTGGCTTCTGTGGCAATTTAGAGCTTTGATATCTAAAGCCTTCTGACTGACCAGCCTGAACAGACCTGGGCTTCTCTGTTCTATTCCCATTTTGGGCCAGCAGAGGGAGACGCAGATAGACACCACCTCACCTCACCTTTCCCCTCCTCCCTGCTCTCATCCTGGATGTCTTTTGAGTTTGCTTATTACCTTTACCCAAGACCCAGAATCTCAATCTAAATGAAGTAACCAGCTAGCTAGTAGCTGCCAGTTGAGGATCCCAGGACTTGCATATCCTGGTGGTTAAACTGAGGTAAACAGGCATTGCTTTGTTCATAAAAACCAAGATATTATAAAAAGTAGGTATCAATAGCAAGTGCAGTGTGCTTTCTCAGGGAGGGCCAGGACTTATGGTGAGATCTTCTGCACCAGCACCAACCCTGGCACTGGGGTTCCTTCTCTCCTCTCCACCAGCCTTCCTGACCCCCTCCCATCCTCATTGCTATTTTCACCTTTCAAAGCTGGTCAAAGGTTGAGGGTGAGTCTTTTGGAATGACCTCATTCACTCTATTATCCTTTACATTGGTTTCAGGACGACCATAAGCTCAGTAGTCAGGAATTGGAACAGAAATATGGCACAGACATCAGCAAGGTGAGTCATTGAACTGTGTATGTGGTGGTGATAGCAAAGGGGTTTTTGACCATACAAATGTGAAGAGGTGGTATGTTCAGGCTGTGTGGAGAAGCAAAGTCACCTATAGGATGAGTAACCTAGGAACCATGCAAGGCTGTCCATCATCTACATGCTTAGAACCTGAGTCAGACAGCTTGGCCTGCTGGAACTGGTGTGCCTGAGCCAAGGCTCTAACAGTTCCTTCACTGAGCTAGATGCCAGGCAAAGACAGTACGGAAGCTTCAATGGCCCCTGAAAGCTGCAGATGCTTCCTTATGGTTATGACCAAGGTTGCTTTGAATGCCTGTCTCTGGGAAGAATAATGGTGCATGAGGCCATTCTTATTTTTATTTTTATTTTTATTTTTTATTTTTATTGGAGAGGCCACTGTTAGAAAGTGAGGACCAAGAGTCACCATTTTAAAGCCTTGTGTTCCCATTGCCTTCTGTGAGAAGAAATGAAGGGTCTAGGGAACCCTAGTATGCCCTCAGAACTTTAACTCACCCACCTCAGAACTATTTCTTTCTTCTGTAAATTCAAATAAAAGTTCATTTCAAAAGTTTGAGCCTCTTGACAGATCTATAAACCTGAATATCCATTTGTTCAAATTGCAGAAAAATGCTTACCATGCGGTTTACACTGGATTGGTAGTGAGAAGGAAAAAAGGGGAGTAATCATGGCCTTAAAGAGGCAGATGGGTAACATCTACACTGTTACTGTGTAACATTTACACAGATGGGTAACTGCTACACTAGGATGACCAACAAAAATGTGAAATTAGACCCTGAGAAATGGATGAATTCTGGCTAGAGGGAACAGAGCAGACTCTGGGATGCTATACTAACCTGAATGCGACTTAGAATGATGACTCAAATCTAAGTATGAGGAGTATTGAGGGGCCAGAAAGGATGAGGGTGGGTTTGGAGAGCAATCTGGACTTGCCAGGAGCCAGCATGTGTATGAAAGGGGGAAGGCAAGGGGAAGAGATGGCTAAGCAAGGTTATCAGGTAAATTGTCAAGCTCTTTCATGTTAAACTGAGGAATAGGGGCTTTATTAGTTGTATAAGAGGCAACATTTCTAATGGGAAATTTCTAATGGGAAAGTAATTTGACAGCAATTCTGGTAGAAGATATGTATGTATGTATACACATATATGTTTGTTTTTTTTAAATAGAAGAGTTGTCTGGAAAAAATGGAATAATAAGACAGAACTGAAATGACAAGCCCAAACAGGACAGTTCAGGAAGACAGACAGAAAAGAAAGTGACAGATTTAAGGGACAAAGAATTTACAAAGATCACTTGGAATAAGGAAAGTTGAACAAATCCCCTATCCAGTTAGCTAAGTTAAAGTAGGAGAAGGTCAGGTGGCAGGTGAGTGAGTATGAGAGATAAAGAACACAGCAAATAGGAGCCCATGATGAATTTTATTTTGAATTAGGTGTCCCTTGTTATCAACAGGGCAGCAGTTCCATTGTGCCTCACAGAAACCAAACTCCATAGTTGCTCAAGTTCTTTCTATAGTGGCATAATATTTGCATCAAGTCTGCACACATTTCCTGTATACTTTAAATCATGTCTAAATGACTTTGCAGAGGATATGGAAGTAGGTGTTAGACAGCATTGTTTAGGGAATAAGGACAAGACGAGAAGTTTATATATTAAACACAGATGCTACAGTTTCAATCTGTGTGATGCAGAACTATCTCTGTAGCAGTCTTGTGGAAATATTCAACAGTTAACTGAGAAAGAGTTCTGGAAAGGAACTGCAGATGAAGGGTAGTGATGAGTTGTTAACTTAGAATGCAGTTACTCAACCAATAGTTGAGTCAGTACTACAAAAAAGTAGACTGAAAATGAACAAAACAGTGACCTTTCCTTTAAATAGCTTCCAGCAAAGTAGGGAGAATGGATATATACAAAATATTCTCTATGACAGTGGGTGTGGATATGGTGGCACATGGCTGTAACCAAAACACACAGAAGGCTGAGGCAAGACGGTTCAAAGCCAGCTTGGGCTACATAGCAAGTTCTTGTCTCAAAATAAAAAATTAAAGAAGGATGGACATGTAGCTTAG
This sequence comes from Dipus sagitta, assembly GCA_036346955.1. Taxonomy (NCBI): domain Eukaryota; kingdom Metazoa; phylum Chordata; class Mammalia; order Rodentia; family Dipodidae; genus Dipus; species Dipus sagitta. The sequence continues at coordinate 70,970,646 of CM070772.1, forward strand.
TTGTAGAGTGCTTGCCTAGCATGCTGCGTTTAATCCACAGTACTCACCCCACCTAATGCTAAATGTTTGTGGAGATAGATCTGTTTAACCTGATTTAAACATTATGCAGTGTATATGTATTGAAACATCATCACATGGTACCCCATTAACAAAAATAAAAATTAAAGTAATCCTATTCAAAAGGTGGGAAGTGGCAGGATGAGGCATCATTCACTTTTTCAAGCCCTTCTTGGGCATGTCAGTACCTTACCATACTTTGAAGAACCACGAAGCCCAATCTCTGGAGGGAGGAGAGATGTCTAATTCATGTTTCTGTGTATGAGTTGTTGTGTTTTTGTTTGTTTGTTTGTTTGTTTTTTGGCTGTTTCAGGGTCTCTCTAGCACCAGAGCTGTGGAGCTCCTGGCTCAGAATGGGCCCAATGTTCTAACACCTCCCAAGCAGACACCTGAGATTATCAAGTTTCTCAAGCAGATGGTAGGAGGCTTCTCCATCCTTCTGTGGATAGGTGCCATCCTGTGTTGGATGGCATATGGGATTCAGTATGTGAGCAATAAGTCCACCTCCCAAGACAATGTAAGTCACCATTCTGGTTTTGTTGAGTAGTAGAGTAATAGTCATAAAGTGAGGCTGTCTGTGAGCACAGTGTTGGACTGGAGGCATGATTCTATGGCCCATCAGATATGATGAGTTCTCACAGTTATAAAGCAAATCATCTCTCATTTTCTAGTATCTCCGAGTCTGTGTGAGCATGAATTTTAAAATATAGACAAAACACTGAGTTCCTGAGGATGAAAATTCTCCTTTACCAAGGAAGGCAGCTATGCCTGTTCTCAAATGAGTACAAAAACCACAAACTTGAATTGACAGATGTCATACCAAAAAAAGAAGTCATGTGGTTATGAGACCACATATATGAAATATCCATATAGGCACTTCCCTTAAGACAAGAGCACATCCATGGGGACAGGAGCAGAAAGTGATTGCCAAGGAGCATAATGAACCAGACATGTTTGGGAGTTCATATTTGAGGAGGGATGAAATATGTGTATATTCATAATAAGATATCTTGGGGGGACTCTTTCTCCCCTGGGAAAGGGGAAGCTCCTCTTGGCTTGGGAGCTTTTCTGCTTTTTCCTCTTACCTCAATTCTTCCTTAATAAATCCTACAAAATTTAAAAAAAAAAAGATATCCTGGGGGATGACACCCAAACAAAAAACAATTTTTTTGTTTTATATGTACCTTAAGCATATAGCCTAAAAGTAATTTTTAGAAGTCTTTTTAGTGTTTTCACGTGATCTGCTACTTGAAGTCGTGTGGAATTTTTCGCTTTGGCATCACACACACTGGTACTCAACAGTTTTGAATTTAGAGCTGTTTCATATTTTGGATTTTTTTTGGATTGAGGATATCAACCTGTTACTTGTTTTTCTGACTACAGCCTCTTTTCTTCACCCAGGTTTACTTAGGTGCCATACTTGTGCTGGTTGTTATTTTAACAGGTGTCTTTGCTTATTACCAAGAAGCTAAAAGCACCAACATCATGGCTAGCTTCAGTAAGATGATCCCCCAGGTGAGTAGCAGCAACCCCTCCCTAGCTTCCTGTTAAGAAAGCAGTCTTGGTCCCTCCCTTTGCTGTCTGGGACATCTTGGGCAAGTTCCTTTATGTCTCTGAAATCCTATTAACTCACAGGGTTCTAAGATGGTCACAAAGAGGAAAAGTAGGACAGAACATTAATCATGGTACAATATTTTCTGGACCATTTGGACAGTCACTCAAGTGGTTCCAGAGTATTCCTTCACTGACATCCAAAAAAGTCCAGGTAGGCTCTCTATCTGTGACTGTTTTGCTTGTGATTCCTTCAATGTTCCTTGGGGTCCTGGTGCTCTAGGAACCCCTATTAAATGTCCACAGTGGGGAAACTACCCTGGACCTAACCCAAAAATGCTGCCAGCTAGAAGGGAAGATTCTTGGTGCAAGAGATGCCTTCTGCTATATCAAGATGCAGCCAACCACCTCATTAAAGATCCTCAGTCTAGGCTGGAGAGAGCTTAGTGGTTAAGGTGCTTACCTGTGAAGCCATCAGATCCTAGGTAAGCCAGACACACAAAGGTGAGGAAAGTGCAAGGTCATACATGCCCATTAGGTGGCGAAAGCATCTGGAGTTTGATTGTAGTAGCTGAGGCCCACCAGTTCTCTCTCTCTCTCTCTCTCTCTCTCTCTCTTCCTCTGTCTCTCACTCGCTCTATAACAAAATAAAAAATAAAAATAAAATTTTAAAAAGATCCTCAATCTCAGGGCTGGAGAGATGGCTCAGCAGTTAAAGGTTCTTGTTTGCAAAGTCTAATAGCCTGAGTTCAATTCCCCAGTACCCACATAAAGCCAGATGCACAAAATGGCACATGCATCTAGAGTTCCTTTGTAGCAGCTAGGGGCTCTGGTGTGCCCATTCTCTCTCTCTCCAAATAAATTAAATATTACAAAACACAGTTCCTCAATCTCAGCAGGATTCTTACTCTTTGGCTGCCCAGTCAGAAGTCTCATCTTCATTATCTCCCTTGGTCATATATACCAGGTGACAGCAGCCCTATCTGGTTCCAAGAGCAGAATTCAAGAAAAAATTAGTTCTCCGGTCTTGTGGTCCTCAGTGAAACAGTCTTTAGTTTCATCTCCATCATTTTGACAGTTGTGGGGTCCCATGGTCACTGTCCCTGGGATTTGGTGAGGTTCATACAGCATAAGGTCAGCATGCACACTGAGGCTAAGGCATCTATTGTGGTTCTTCGGCAGCAAGCTCTTGTTATACGCGATTCGGAAAAGAAGATAATCCCTGCAGAGCAGCTGGTGGTGGGAGATATTGTGGAGATTAAAGGAGGAGACCAGATCCCTGCAGACATCAGGCTGCTGTCTTCCCAGGGGTGCAAGGTGAGCATCAGGGGGCACCCACCCTGAAGAGCTTGCTTGTAGCTAGCAGCCACTGTTTTCTCTCCTGATCTCAACAGAAAAGGCAGAGGACAAAGTGCCTAATTTTGAACTATTTTTGAAATTTCTTCCAGGTAGATAACTCCTCTCTCACTGGGGAATCTGAGCCCCAGTCTCGTTCAACTGAACTTACTCATGAAAATCCCTTGGAAACAAAGAACCTTGTCTTCTATTCCACAACATGCCAGGAAGGTAAGGGCAGCTAACTCTCAGGAGTACATGCCTCACTTATGCTACCTCTCCCTCTTGGGCCTAAGGTTTTCTCATATTCCTTGTTGCAAACTTTCCCAGAGGAAACACATAATTTAAGGGGCAGAGAATTGGTGTGTTGGCCTTTAATGTCATGTGCTGACTCATTCTATAAGCCACCAGAGAGGGGTATATACAGGATCCCTGGAGTAAAATGTCTACTTCCCTTGTAGGCACAGCAACTGGCATAGTCATCAACACAGGTGACCGCACCATCATTGGTCGCATAGCCTCCTTGGCTTCAGGTGTTGGATGTGAGAAGACACCCATTGCTATTGAGATCGAGCACTTTGTCCATATTGTGGCAGGAGTGGCTGTTTCCATTGGCATCATTTTCTTCATCATCGCTGTGTCTATGAAGTACTATGTCCTGGACTCCATTATCTTCCTCATTGGCATCATTGTGGCCAATGTGCCTGAGGGCCTTCTGGCCACAGTCACTGTGAGTCCATGCTGTTAGGGAGCCTGCAACCCCTTATTGTTAGTATCTACTACTGCTGCTGGCAACCACAGATTCCTCCATTTGTAGAGCAACAACCCTCTCCATTAGGGACAACTATGGGACATCCTGAATAGACTTTCTTAGAGGGGTTGATCAAAGGAATTGTAGGGTTTTTTTTCGAAGTGGGGTCTCACTCTAGCCCAGGCTGGTCTGGAACTCATTCTGTAGTTCAAGGCTAGACTCAAACTCACAGTGATCCTCCTACCTCTGCATCCTGAGTGCTGGGATTAAAGTCATGGGCCACTATGCCTGGTGAATTGTGGTATTTTTAATATTTTAATACATTGTCATTAAAAACTTTGTATTTCTAGGCAATCTACCTGCAATGCACATAGGTTACTTCACCCTCTTAAAGTCTAGAGAAGATAGACTTAAACTACCATTTACAGAATTTCTATAAGTATAACACCTTCTACACACTTCTTTTTAAAAATATTTTACTTATTTACTTGAGAGAGAGAGAATGGGCACGCCAGGGCCTCTAGACACTGCAAACTCCAGATGTATGTGCCACCTTGTACATCCAGCTTTATGTGGGTACTAAGGAATTGAACCTGTGTCCTTTGACTTTGCCAGCAAGTGCCTTATAACTGCTAAGCCACCTCTCTAGCCCCACATTTATTTTTTAATCTGTTTTTTTTTTTTCTTTTTGAATAGGAATTTAGCTCCTTCCTGCCGAAACCTCAGACAGCCAGGGCTCTCCTTGTTTGCTTTTATCAAAGTTCATCTAATTCAGTCCTTAGAAAAAAGTCCCCTCCCATGGTAGGGTTCATGTTCGAATTCTTTAGCTATATGACTAAAAGACAAGAGATGTTTTTGAACTCCAAAGCACATGTGAGTCTAGGAGACAGTAATTTGGAGAATTTAGAGCAAAAAAAAAAAAATCCTGTGAGATCTGAAGATTTCAAAGAATCTAATGAAACTCCAGGTCTGTGTATGTAGCTCAGGTAAAGCACTTCCCTACCATGTGCAAAGCCCTGGGTTCTCCTCGGTACTATTTTTGCAAACAAGTGCTTTAAACACTGAGCAATCTCCCCAGCCCACAGCACTATTGTTTTTAAACATTTCTTGATTCCCTAAAGCAGCATGTGAGTACTTGGGGACAATCTCTTTGGTCTATATCAGTTAAGGTCTCTCTTACCTTATTTCTGTTGTGGCAAGGGCCAGGTGATTCAAGCTCCTAGGCTTGGAATTTTTTGGGAGGGGGAGGGGGTTGTTTTGTTAGATCCAGGGTGTCATGAATGCTAGGCCATCACTTTACTACTAAGCTACACAGCTTCCCAAGCTCTTCAAATTACACATGAGGACCAAGCACAGCCACATGGCCCCTCTTTGCTGCCTGTGGGACTTCAGAAGCACTTTCTTCACAGAATGTAGGGATGAGAAAAGTATCAGACATTTTTTTTTTTTAAGATTGTGGTGTGTATGGTGGCTTAAAAGTCACTAGGCCAGAGTTGCTGCAGTAATAACTACCTCTGGCTGAGCCATCCCCATCTCTCTCCTAAAAGTCTAAATTGCTAAACACAACCTTAGCAATTTCTATTTGATCAAACCTGAGTTCAAAATGACTGTCCCCAAAGCATCTTTCTCTCTTTCCTGTCAGGTGACCCTGTCATTGACAGCGAAACGGATGGCTAAGAAGAACTGCCTAGTGAAGAACCTGGAGGCAGTGGAGACCCTTGGCTCCACCTCTATCATCTGCTCAGATAAGACTGGGACCCTGACCCAGAACAGGATGACTGTGGCTCATCTGTGGTTTGACAATCAAATCTTTATGGCTGACACAAGTGAAAACCAAACAAGTGAGTTTTATGGAGGGTTTGTTCTAGCCCAAAGTGAAAGGTTGAGTAGAGTGGCGGGCTGAGAGTAGCACCAGTCTTCAGGGCATGGCTTGGGCATGGCAGGTCCAGCACCCATAGCAGCCACTGTTCTTTCTGTTTTCCAGACCAAGTCTTTGACCAAAGTTCTGGAACCTGGGCTTCCTTGTCCAAGATAATAACATTGTGTAACCGAGCAGAGTTCAGGCCAGGACAGGAGAATGTCCCCGTCATGAAGGTAAAGCTGCTACAGACCTCTGTTTTAAGTCACTTGCAGTATGAGGTCACTCTCTGTGTTATTCTTGGACATTTGATTTTGTCTCTGCAACTGTGTATAGAGTGTGCACTGGTAAAAATGAGTCAGACTCATAAAATACACAGAAAGTTTTCTTTACTCCACCTAGCTTTGAGAAATCAGAAGGATGCATAGATGATCTCAGAGTATTGATTTGAGTCCTTTTCCAAATTCTGTCATTTCAAGAGATGAATTTGTTTTTAATTTGATTTCCTAATTTCTTTAACAACTAAATAGCTACAATCAAAGTACCTTATTACATAAATGCTATTTGCTGAAGTTTAAAATATAATCGGATGGAAATAAAAGGACTGATCTAGCACATTCTGTTCTTGACTACAACATGGTAGCAGACGGAACTGCAAGAGGTCCTGGAATACTAGAATATAAAATACCCTCCCTCCTCTTTGTCTTTTCCTCCTTATCTTCCTTATCTTCTTCTGTTCTCTCTTTCTCTCCCTCCCTTCCTCTGCCCCTTCTTCCATCCTCTTTTCCTCCCTTATCACTCTTTTCTATTTCAATGTGTCTGTCACTCAATCTGTCCTGGCTCTTTTATATGTCAACTATTTTTTCCCCTGATTCTTCCTCTTCCTCATATTTTTGTGTGTTTGCTTTTCTTTTTCTAAATATTTTATTTTTATTTATTTATTTGAGAGAGGGAAAGAGGCAGAGTGAGAGAAAGACAGAAAGAGAATGGGCACACCAGGGCTTCCAGTCACTGCAAAGGAACTCCAGATGCATGGACCACCTTGTGCATCTGGTTTATGTGGGTACTGGAGAATCAAACTGAGGTCCTCTGGCTTTGCAGGCAAGCACCTTAACCACTAAGCAATCTCTCCAGCCCTGCTTTTCTTTTTCTATAACACAACTCTTTGGGTCCTAATGCACCTCAGATTTTTATGCCCAGTCCTAATTTTTCACTGGTCCTCCTGAAAAGCTGTGATGTGTCCATTTGAAATTTCTGCCATGTTAGCCTATCAATAGTTTTTACTTTCTACCTGTGCCAAGCCTGGCTTTCAGTCAACAGCTTGTCCCAAAATTTCTATTTTTCTATGACATAGTCACCCTACTTATCTTCAGGCCAAAGGAAGTTATCTTTGATTTTTTTTCTTTCCTTCTATCATCCTTAATTTGAAATATACATAATTTTGTGTATCTGTTATAACCAGTACCTTGCATCTGAGTGGCTGAATCAGCCTCTTTATTTGTTTATCCCTCTTCCCCATTGTTTCCACTTGCCACTAATTTTCTTTAAATTCTAATTATATCTTCACCAAATTTTGCTCAAAATTTTTCTGTAATTATGTTTTCTGATGCTTGAATCTAAATTGCAGGCTGTCTTTCAGGAACCTACAGATCTTACCAAGCCCTCTATAGCCATCTGCACTTCCACTTATGGCTTTCTGCTTTCTAGAAGACTTTCCTCTGATATCTCCGGGTAACCTGGTCATCTAGAACAGAGCTCAGGAAACCCTCCATTACCCATAAAGCTTCACAGCCCTAGTGCCTGTAGGTGATATCATTGATTTATATTCTTAACAGAGTCTTGGCTCTGTCACTGATGGTCATGTGAGGGTCTTGTCTCTTTAATTACTTAAGCTTAGTCAGAGATGTATTGGTTCATTTCCTAAAGGCAAGGTAGTTCATGGAAAATAGTAACAAAGAACCAGATTATGTGTATTAAATATTTATCTCTTTTTATTCCCAGAAAGTTGTAGTTGGAGATGCCTCAGAAACTGCTCTTTTGAAATTCTCAGAAGTCATTTTGGGTGATGTAATGAAAATTAGAAAAAGAAACTGCAAAGTTGCTGAAATTCCTTTTAATTCTACCAACAAATTTCAGGTGAATTTTTCCTCACAACTAGCAATCTGTTGCTAGAATATCGCTTCTACTATGCTTACCTATTGGTTGATATTCATATTCTAGATGATATCTAGCTTCAAAATAGTTCTCAAGAGGATATAGGTCTAAATATCTTTTTTTATTTTTATTTTTTATTTTTATTTATTTATTTGAGAGCGACAGACAGAGAGAGAAAGAGGCAGATAGAGAGAGGGAGAGAGAATGGGTGCGCCAGGGCCTCCAGCCACTGCAAACGAACTCCAGACGCATGCGCCCCCTTGTGCATCTGGCTAACGTGGGTCCTGGAGAGTCGAGCCTCAAACCAGGGTCCTTAGGCTTCACAGGCAAGCGCTTAACCGCTAAGCCATCCCTCCAGCCCAGGTCTAAATATCTTATCAGCCCAGGTCAAGGTTTTCTTGTTGGCCAACTTATCTTACCATCCCTGAATTAGATTAGGCTATGAAAAAAAAAAAAAAGGCAAAGAGCTCATTAGGACCTGGTGTTCTGATAAATTAATATATATAATTTATGAGCCAGGTGTGGTGGTGCACATCTTTAATCCCAGCACTTGAGAGGCAGAGCTAGGACAACTGTCATGGATTTGAGGCCACCCTGAGACTACATAGTGAATTCCAGGTCAGCCTGGCCTAGAGCGAGATCCTATCTCAAAAGTCAAACAATCTGTGTGTGTGTGTGTGTGTGTGTGTGTGTGTGTGATTTATATGTATACTCGCTCACGCATCCCATCTCCCATTCACACACCACCATCACCATCATGTAAGGAGCAATAGCCACATCATAAAGGATAATGAGAAGTAAATAAAGTGGGGGAACCTAACATTTATTTCTCAACAAACGTAGTTGGCCTCCTATACCTTCATGTTCCACATTCTTTTTCTTTTTCTTTTTGGTTTTTCGAGGTAGGGTCTCACTCTAGCCCAGGCTGACCTGGAATTCACTATGGAGTCTCAAGCTGGCCTTGAACTCACGGCGATCCTCCTACCTCTGCCTCCTGAGTGCTGGGATTAAAGGCTTGTGCCACCACCCCTGGCTTGTGTTCCACATTCTTATGTTCAACCAACAATGGCTCAAAAATACTTGGGAACAAAATAATTTTGTCTGTACTGAACATGCACAGAATTTTTGTTCTTGTCGTTTTTCCTTAAACAATACAACTGTTTAGCATTGATATTCTAGATGATTTAAGGATTAAGGGGGAATGTACATAGGTTTTGTGTAAATACTATCATAATTGATACAAGTATCTGTGGAATCTGATATCTTTAGGACCTGGAGTCAATCCTCAAAGGATATTGAGAGTCAACTACATATATATCAGACACTTTGCCTACACAATCTCCTCTTCTTAGCAAGTCTATGAAGTAGAATTTATGATCTTTACAATTGTAAAGGAGGAAACAGATCTTGAGAAAGTCCTAATGAAACCACAGTCACACAATATCTAAGTGACACAAGTTTTCACATGTCAGACTCCAGAGTCTATACATTATCTACTATGCAGAAGCAGAGAAGTTTCAGCCAGGCCATGTGAGGAAGGCTTGTCCTTGAGGACAAGAAGTCCCTCAGATGACATTGTATTTTGTTTCTACTCAATAAGCAATTGGTAGGAACCTCTTTTCTACCCAGTGCTACCCATTGCCTACCATCACTCTAGGGATGACCAGCAATTAACCATCTCCATTCCCTTCATGCTCAAATTTGTTTCTAATTCAGTGTCCTGCTACAGGTGGGATTTCCCCCTTAGAGTCTCAAGCTGAGACAATTCAATCATGGCATATATGCCTGGAGTTCGTTTTCAGTGGCAAGAAGCCCTGGCATGCCTGTATTCTCTCTCTCTTTCTCTCATAAATAATTTTTTTTAATTTTTTTGCTCATTTCTATTTATTTGAGAGTGACAGAAAGAGATCAAGAGAGAGAAAGAGAGAGAGAATGGGCACAACAGGACCTCCAGCCACTGCAAACAAACTCCAGATGCATGCACCACCTTGTACATTTGGCTTACGTGGGTCCTGGCGAATGGAGCCTCGAACGGGGTCCCTTAGGCTTCACAGGCAAGCGCTTAACCGCTAAACCATCTCTCCAGCCCCAATAATTTTTTTAAAAAAGAGGGAGTTGGCAAACTTATTTTCCCTCTTTTAATTTATATTCTTTTGATAATTCAAAGTCCAATAACTATTGATTTGGAATCAACTACTGATACCAAAGTATCAGTATTTTTTGGGGGGGGGGGTTTCAAGGTAGGGTCTCAGTCTCTAGCCCAGGCTGACCTGGAATTCACTGTGTAGTCTCAGGGTGGCCTTGAATTCACAGTGATCCACCTACCTCTGCCTCCTGAGTGCTGGGATTAAAGGCGTGTGCCACCACACCCAGCTTCAGCATTTTTATTTGCATATTATTTTCTCCCCATGACTTCAAGTTTAAAAATCTTCCAAGCCTGGATTATGTAATTTATTGGTATTCTGCTTATCTAACATTTGCAAAACCCTGGGTTCAAGCTTCAGCACCACAAAAATAACTAAATAATTTCCCCCATTCACACTTTTTTCTGAAATCATTTGTGTGTTTAGAGAGTACCTGGTATTTAATAAGGCTCTGCAGACATTTAGCCATTTCATTATTATATATACTAATATGTAATATATGCACATGATTTGAGAAGTAGAGTTGCTCAGGCCAAGAGCATTCATGTTTCTTGTGACTCCCATTGTTTTGCTGGGTTCCTGAATGGCTGTTTGTGACCTCTTCTTCACCTCCACCATTTTCTTCTGTGTGTAGGAATTCAAACTAGACCCATACTGAGGCAAAGAAGCACAGGGATGCCCGCTGCCCTCAGAGTAGTTCAGAGTCTGCAAGATGACTGTGGGCTAACTCCACAATGCATGACCCGCATACCCCAACAAGGAGGGGCCAAGGGGAGGGGGTAGGTCACGGATGAGCCTAATAATGGTACCAAACTGACTGTATTTGCTGAATACAGAACTGACTAATAAAAAAAAATAAAATAAAATAAAGAAACAGAAAAACACGAGAAAAAAAAAAAAAAAAAGATGACTGCTCACCACAGGGAGATGAGACAAAGAAGCTTCCAGCCCAAACTCTTTCAACTCCTCCAACAGATTGTTCCAACCTGAGGGACATATCTGGCCTCTTCAGAGGACCTTAAAGATCACTGTATGTTTGATAAATAGGCTTCACTTAGTGTGGATTCCAACTCAGCATGACCAAGGCCAAATATGAGCATATTTCAATTGGGCATAAAGATAAAAAGATAAATCACACTCTGAGGGCAAGTAGAAAGAAAGAAATGTGTTTCCCTTATTTGAATTGTTACTAGAACAGCCATGGTAAAGATGCTGTATCTAATCCATTCAATTTCTGCCCTCCCAGCTCTCCATACACAAGACAGAGGACCCCAATGACAAACGTTTTCTCATGGTAATGAAAGGGGCCCCTGAGAGGATCCTAGAGAAGTGTAGTACCATCATGGTCAATGGCCAGGAGCAGCCACTGGACAAGAGCTCTGCTGATGCCTTCCACACAGCCTACATGGAGCTGGGTGGCCTGGGAGAGCGTGTGTTGGGTAGGTGTGGTAGAAAACCCCTTTCTATCTCCTGGGAGTTATGGAAGAGGTCTCATCAACCATAGGGTACCAGTGATACCACAAGGATCATGTAGAGAAGACTACAAAGGGTTGAGATGTAACTCAGTGGTGCATCATTTTCCTAACATGTGTGAAGGTCTGACTTTAATCCCCAGCATTGTAAAACAAGAACAAAACAGATGATAAATGGGATAATAACATGTAAGACAATATTATATGATAACAGCAAGGTAAATGGGTCAATTCCAGACAACCCAAACCAAAAACTTTATGGAAGGAGTCATATTTTAAACTTGACCTTGAATAACTTTATTTGAAGGGAGGTATTCATATGAGGGAACCACAAAAGCCAAGCAGACAGGTAGACAGAGAGGAGGTTTGCGTTCAGAATAGATCAAGTAATTCATGTAGTGTTGCAGGAAGATAAGATGGTGCTGATGTGGAAAGTAAGGCCAGAAAAATAGATTAGACATAATGATGTGGAGTCCTTTATTATGTAGTGAGGAATTGGGGGTTTAGTTTTGCAGCTGGTGGAGAATACTGAAGGCTATGCAGGAAGAGTGAGCCAGTTAGAGTTATACCCAGATTTATAAAGGATTGACCTTTCTGGCAGCAGGGAAAGAGAGATACTGGACTCAGCAAGAGGTGGCTATCCTTGCTGGACTGAAGAGTGTAAAGATTTGATGCAAAGTGACTGAAGGAGGGTCAGCGAAGAGAGTTCATGGAGGCAGAGTAGGTAAAACTTGGTAACTTATTAGTGAGGAATAGTGATTTTAAAAATGATTAAGCTTCCCATGTTATGAGTAGAAAAAGGTAACTTGGCCAGGTGTGGTGGTGCATGCCTTTAATCCCAGCACTTGGGAGGCAGAAGTAAAAGGATTACCATGAGTTCAAGGCCAGCCTGAGACTCCATAGTGAATTCCAGGTCAGCCTGGGCTGGAGTGAGACCCAACCTCAAAAATACAAACAAACAAACAAACAAAAAAAAAGAGGTAATTTAGTAACTGCAAAAGAATGTATTAGAAATGGAGGGATCTTTGTAAATACTATCCCTTAAGTGTTATAATTTGGGGGTGATAGAATTGTCAAAATCATGAGTTGACTGACTGGCCCTGTTCAGAACTACAGACTGATGAATTAAAGGAAACAGCACATGGTAAGGCTCATTAAACACCATGAAAGTGTTTGCCACTACACATGGAATCCATGGAATGTGTGCTTCTATGGGATATTTGAATTTATAAAGCAGATAAAAATGCACAAATAAGATGCTACTGATTCAAACACACCCTAAGGAACCCACAGCACCAACTCACTAGAGTCCTCCAGGAACCTCTGTTTGACCTCTAAAGTCTGTTTTACTGAAATGTGGAAGGCAGTGGGCCATGCTGAGAGTAATTTGATGTAAAAGCTAATGAGACAGTCACAAGATCTGAGAGGTCCACCAGATATAGGAATGCCTTGGACCTCAACCTGAGAGGCTGATGGCTCAGAGAAAGAGATGGTTCTACCTGGTTCCTACTGGCGTTTCTCATGGGTTTATCTTGATTAAGGACTGAATTTTTTTCCCACTCCTGAGGCCCGCTGCTCTCCACAGCTTGTACAACAGTCTGTGCTGGCTTCTCTGCCTTAAGTGGCCATATTGCTCCCAGAATTTTTTCCCTGGGAAACATTCTTGCTCTGTCCTGCCCCTTCAGGTGTCTAAAGGGCAGCTGCCTGCTGGACCCATACCATGTTTTATTGTGCTTGATGTTTTCAGCATCACCACTAAAGGGAGACTTCTTTACTGTACTTGCTTTGTTCTTTAACATCTCTAGAATATGGCATAGAACCTAATGAGCAAGCAAGACATTATTTTTGGATGGAATTGACTGAAATATGTCTTTGCTAAGAAAATGCATTATGGAATTGAAGGTATTAAACAATTCTCAACTACTCTATCATGTAATTGTAAAGTATTAAAGGGCTGAGAGTGTACTAAATGCTTCCCCATCCCATGTTTGGTGCTTAAGATTAAACCTAGTGCTTCATACATGCGAAGCACATGCTATACCACAGAGCTGCACTCTGACCCCAACTTAACTTTTATCATGTCTTACCCTACTTTCACTGACTCCCCAACCCATGCCCATCCCAGGTTTCTGTCATCTCTACCTGCCAGCAGACAAGTTTCCAGAAACCTACTCATTTGATACAGACACTATAAACTTTCCTACCTCCAACCTCTGTTTTGTGGGGCTTTTGTCCATGGTTGATCCCCCTCGGTCCACAGTGCCAGATGCAGTCACCAAATGTCGAAGTGCAGGGATCAAGGTAAGAGTTATTTTCCTGACTCAAGAAACCTTCTGTGTGAATTATATCCCTTTCTAAGAACAATTGTTATAGGAGATTGTCAGTATTTAGGTCTCTTCAAGTAAATATCATAATTCCCTTCTTAGAATTTCTATCTGAACTCTGCTAAGATTTCAATACTGTCACACAAAAGCAAACAATTATCTATGTGTAATGGACAAGAAAGTTACAGTGAGATGAATCTCCCAATAACATGAACTAGCCACATATTACTCTACACCATTATGGATAATTAAAGGTTTTATTACTTGGGTTTCCATAATCCATTTTGCTTCATGATTTTGAAGTCAGAATATGAATTCCATTACTATGTTAGCATTAAGACTGTTAAAGCAACATGAAGCTATCTCAAATAAACACCTACTGGCCCTTTAAACAAGTGAAATTGCATCAAAGTGAAAACAGCCAGGCATGGTGACTAACACCTTAGTCCCAACATCCAGGAGGCTAAGGTCAGAAGGACTGCTATGAGTTTGAGGCCAGCCTGGACTAGAGTGAGATCCTGTCTCAATAAATTATCTATTAATAAATAAACAAACAAACCCCTGAGAATAAGAGTGTATTTAGTGGAAATAGTACTTTGCTTGGAAACAGCTGAGATCCAAAATTGCCCATAATCAAAACCACAGCAATCACTAACAATATTCTACTAGGTTCTGGAACAGTAGGTCATATCCTGGTAGATACTGAGTCACAACTTAGCCACTGAAATATTCCTCATTACCCATGAGTTCCTGTTGTTTGTGTTCTAGATTATTATGGTCACAGGTGATCATCCTATCACAGCCAAAGCTATTGCCAAGAGTGTAGGGATCATTTCAGCTGACAGTGAAACAGTGGAAGACATTGCAAAACGGCTCAACATACCTGTGGAACAAGTTAACAAAAGGTAAATTAATGCAGAAGGTAAAGTAATTAACCACAGAGCCCTGTTTATTCTAAAGAGTTGTGCTATTAGAGGAACATAACCTTTTTGCCTACCATGCTACCAGAATTAAGCTAGTTGGCGTAATCAAAATTCACATCCACGCATTTGCTGAAAATCCTATTGTGTACCAGGCACTGTATTGAAATTATGTATATATATGTTATGTATATATATATATGTATATATATATATTATGTGTATACACACACACACACACATATATTTGGTTTTTTGAGGTAGAGTCTCACTCTAGCCCAGGCTGACCTGGAATTCACTCTGTAGTCTCAGGGTGGCCTCAAACTCATGATGATCCTCCTACCTCTGCCTCCTGAGTGCTGGGATTAAAGGCATGTGCCACCACACCCAGCCATACATATGCCTTGTATGACATTTCAAAATCCAATGAAATACAGTCAGGTAGAGCTTAACAATAGTATATGTTCTATGGAGTTCAATTTGATCATTATGTGAATATCTAAGAGTATACTTATAGAAATGGAGGTAGCTACAGGTAATAAAATCTTCTGGGTCCTCCAACACTGACTACAGTACAGCAGCATAGGACAGCAGATCTGGAACCTGTGCCGAGCTAAGAAAGGGAAAAACAAAGAGGATATGAAACTTGTTGCCATTGGCCCTGTTCTATAAACAGGAATGTTGATAATCCTTCTGGGCTCATGCACCCTCCTCAGTGATCATCTTGGGTATTTATATGTGTATTCAGTTGGCTTTATAATGTGTAGCCATATAGACATATTCTTTTCCTATGTAGTAATAAATAGAGCCAAAACTTTCTAAGAAAAGCTTCTTTCCCTGTTTGTATTTATTCCTTTAATCATTTCTATTGTTCAATCCATCCATCTATCATTTATTCATTCACCTATTATTTCTTTCAACAGTTAGGTATTGAGTGTCAGGCCCTGTGCCAGACACAAATGGATCAGCATTTGAGGAGCTTTCCATCTGGCCAGAGAGACAGAAAACAAATAATACAATGAAGGAAACACACAAGGGAAAGAAACCTGGGCTATGAATGTTATAAGTGAATCAAACGCTTCAGAATACAGGGCTAAAAAGGAAAATTACCTGCTGGACCCATCTTTCAGGCATATGAAAAGAAGAACAAAAGCCATCTCTTAGTTACTTCAAGCACTTAAGTCTTAGGAACACAGAGTTGCTAGGAAATAAATAAACATCAGGTAGTAAGGTACCAATTAGAACACAAAGTGACAGCCTCTGGGCACAGCAATAGTCTCTGAAGTCAGATTTGCCAGTACTCCTTTGTACATTCCTCTGCCAAAATAGGAGTAGGGCTTACTTATTCATTTGGGATTTTCTATCTAATAGAATTATGTATTTTCATACCAGTCACCACACTGAAAAGGAGACTGAAGCTGATAGTTTTTGTTTATTTAGTCAAACCCAGGGTCATGTGCAAACTAGGCAAATCTGTACCACGGAGCCACAGCCCAGCCCAAGTGGATACTGTTGTGATGTTTTCATTTATCCACTTCATGACCACGTACATAACAATGCATTCTGGCAGTTATAAAAGGAAAGGAAATGTCTTTTCTTTCTTATCCTTATCTTTCTTATTTTTTACTTATAGTTAAAAAGACATATAGTTTGAGCCAGGCATGGTGGTGCACGCCTTTAATCCCAGCACTCAGGAGGCAGAGGTAGGAGGATTACCATGAGTTTGAAGCCACCCTGAGACTACATAGTGAATTCCAGGTCAGCCTGAGCTAGAGTTAGGGTGAGACCCTACCTCAAAAAAACAAAAGAAGAAGAAAAAAGAAGACCTATAGTTTGAATCAGGAGCTATATCTAATATTTGGCAACTATAGGGAAACAAACCTGAAAAGCTCAAAACTTACAAAATATGAAAAATAATAATGCAGTGTTTGTGCCTCTAGCACTTGAGCTGAGATATGAAGGCTGAAATGTAATGTTAGCCAAACAAAGCTGAGGTAAAAATGACTGCTCCTAGCAAGAGAGACATGTGCAGGCCATATGGCAGTAGAGGCATTAGAGTTTCAGAACCCAAAGAATTCAGTGGGCCGAAAGGGAGAACCCAGGAGTTAGAAAAGTTCAATAGCTTAGGCCTTGTTTGACCTTGCTAGTCACACTTGACTTTTCAGGCTGCACCTAGCTTGCTGGAAAACCAAGGCAGGAATTTGGCGTGCATGTGTAGGGCACAGTGGAAAATGCCTGAGGAGTTCAGCAGTGGAATGGTACAGTTAGAGCTGCATAGTCAAGAATGCCTAGGTCCTGATTTATGTAGACAATAATTTTGCTCACAGGCTTTAATAAGCCTTTCTACTAACAAGGCACATTATACATAGTAGACTTCATTAAGCCTGAAATAAACAACAAAGAAGTCTTATATACTTGTGTTAGCATAATGCAATTCCAGGAACCAGGATATATATGTAAGGGTGTGTTGGTTAGTTTGTTGTTCCTTTGTTTTGTGATGTTGGGGATCAAACCCCAGAGCAAGTGCTTTACCTCTGAGTTCTACATCCATCCCTAAGCAGGCAGTTTTCTACTCTCCTTTTCCTTGTGAAATAAAGTATTGACCCAGGAAGCACCATTTCTCACCCATTCTGGGAGAAAAAGGCCACTTGACATTTTATTCCTATTATGATAGGATACCAGGAAATGGCCTTATTTTTTAGCTTCAGTTTACTATCTTGAAAGGGAAACTAAAGTGTCTCCAGTTCCTAAAGTCCCTGAGATCTCATTAGAGTATCAAGTGCCAAAGACATTTCACCCATGCCTTGCCCAGAACCATATTTCAACCTAAGATTTGGCCTTAGGCCTCATCCAGTTTCTTCTTCTGGCTCTTCTAGGGATGCTAAAGCTGCTGTGGTGACTGGCATGGAGCTGAAGGACATGAGCCCAGAACAGCTGGACAATCTCTTAGCCAACTACTCAGAAATTGTGTTTGCCCGAACATCTCCTCAGCAGAAATTGATCATTGTGGAGGCTGTCAGAGGCAGGTGGGTAGACAACATAGATGACTGACCAGGTCTGGCCATCCATAGGGAAATGTGTACTTGAGACTGAGCAGGCCAAAGTTCTGTCCTTCTTTGAACCTATTCTGGAGCCTCACACTCACCAGCTCTCTTCATTTTATCACACGAACTTGGGCTCTCGTGTAGAAGTCAGCCAAGCACTTGGCACTGTGATAAGTATAGATATAGAAAGGTTTAGAGATGTAAAGATACCAAAAAAAAAAATGAGAGACTCAAGAAACAATTGTTCCTTAGTATCTATGGGGAAGGATTCCAGGAAGCCACAAGGATACTAAATCTACCATTGCTCAAACACCTTATAAAAAATCAGATAATATTTGCATAGAAGATAATCACATCCCATATGCTTTCAACCATCTTTACATGGCTTATAATACCTACTATAATGTGAATGCTGCATAAGTAGCTGTTACTCCTTATTGTTTTGGAAAATAATGACAAGAAAGTATACATGCTACATAAATGCTATTTTCTTTTTCCAATATTTTCTTGTGTAATTTGTTTGTTTGTTTTTTCAAGGTAGGGTCTCACTGTAGCCCAGGCTGGCCTGGAATTCACTATGTAGTCTCAAGGTGGCCTCAAACTCATGGTGATCCTCCTACCTCTGCCTTCCAAGTGCTAGGATTAAAGGTGTGCACCACCACACCCAGCTGGCTTTGTTTTTTGATGCAAGGTTTCTATATGTAGCCTAGGCTGACCTTAAAATCTTCCTACCTTATCCTTAGAAGTGTTCAAAGTACAAATGTATAGCACCACATCCTGATTTTTTTCTTAATATTTTCTGTCTTTGGGTGGTTGACTCTACAGATTCAAAACCCATTAGTATGGAGGGTTGACTGTATTTTTACCTGTTTACTTGTCACACGTCAAAGTATTTGAACATGTCTTAGGTCAGAGCTCCTTATTCCTGCTTCTAAGATTTCCCATCTTTATCTTTTTCTATTTTGGTTCCTTCAGCTTCAAGATAAAGGGATCCTGTGTGTCTTTTACCCAACCAGCGGCCCTTGGATCCACTTACTCCCATTTTCTCTCTGTGTTGCCATAGGATGCAGTTGTTGCTGTGACAGGTGATGGAGTGAATGACTCTCCAGCTCTGAAGAAGGCAGACATTGGAATTGCCATGGGGATAGCAGGTTCTGATGCTGCCAAAAATGCAGCCGACATGGTCCTGCTGGATGACAACTTTGCATCTATAGTGACAGGGGTGGAGGAAGGTGAGTGGGGTCTCAGGATATCTTTCTGATAGCCACATTTCCTAGGGAACTGGAAACAAGTCCTATAAAGAGACACATCTTGCCTAGGTCGCCTGATCTTTGACAACTTAAAGAAGACCATTGCGTACACCCTAACCAAGAACATCGCTGAGCTCTGCCCCTTTTTGATCTACATCATTGTTGGGCTCCCCTTACCCATTGGCACCATTACCATCCTATTCATCGACCTGGGCACAGACATCGTAAGTGGCACAAGGTCTGATAACTTCCCAGGGTGAAGTTCATGGTTACTTTCAAGAGCCACAAGATGGGCAGTCAGTATTTCTCAAATTTTCCTACCATGGGCCCTTAAGTTCTACATCTCTAATGAACTCCCAGGTGATACCCATTTTGCTGGTCCACAGACCACGATTCCCAGAAAGGGACTACAGATATCTGTCAAGTGTTTGGAAACTAAAACCACTTCTGTCCATGTAGAATGTTTTAAGATGTGAGGCAGGGCAAAGATATAGCTCAGTTGTAGAGCACTGGTTTGATCTCCAACACTGAAAAAAAAAAAAAAAAGAAGACATGAGTGTTGATTCCCAAAACAATATGCCATTGTCAATTTCAGCCCATGTGCTTCCCTATTGTTTGGGGAAGATGATTCACCTAATAATCCTGTGCCTCTGAGCAAGAAGCAGTGGCTTAAAGTGATAACACCATAGCCAGCCCATGTTAAGAGAATCTGATCTGAAATTACCTCACCTAAACATAGAATGAAGTAGTGGTATAAGGGTAGTTGCTTTGTTTGTTTTTCTGGTGAGTGGGGATGGGAAGCTTTTTTGTTGGTTTGTTTTCAGTACTAGGGATTGGTTATTAAAATTACAAATATTCAGCTTTGTCCAATAGCCACCCCCTAGACCTTCTTCCCCCACTTCCACTATGTATTCATTTAAACAAAGCTCCAGGAAAGCCCACACATGACTCTGGTTTACGCAGGCCAAGGGGAAACCAACAACAGAGAATAAGCTGCAGATGGACTCCTTACCCTCTCTTATACAGTTCCCAGATCTGGTACCTGCATTATGGGGAATCTAAAAGTGTCATCCCTTGAGGGAATAACTGAGGTCCCCTTCATGAACAGGTTATCTTCCAAGCCCTTTTAAGTGTGCACATTTCCTCCTACTGCAGTGGTTCTTCCAGTATGGACTGGTTTTGAAATTCTCTGGCCTAGCTCAGGCTTTCCGAATTAGGAAATCTAGAGGTGGGGCCAGGGGTCTGTCTTTTAAAGGTGATCTTGTAGGTAGGACCTGGGAGAAGACACTACAACATTGCTCTGGAGTCCAACTGCATGCAAAAAGGGAAAAGGTAGAAAGAAATCCTCTGGAGGGGAACTATAATGAGCTTTATTTAAAACTGCCAACACGTTGTGATTGAAAAAGTCAGATTTTTAAAAAACATTTTTAATATTTTATTTATTTAGTTATTTACTTATTTGACAGAGAAAGAGGGAGAGAAAGAGAGAGAGAGAGAATGGGCACGCCAGGGCCTCCAGCCACTGCAAATGAACTCCAGATGCATGTGCCCCCTTGTGCATCTGGCTAACATGGATCCTGGGGAATCAAACCTGGGCCCTTTGGCTTTGCAGGCAATTCTTTAACAGCTAAGCCATCCCTCCATCCCTTAAAACATTTTTTTATATTTTATTTATTTATTTTATTTGAGAGAGAGAGAGAGAGAAAATGGGTGCACCAATGCCTCCAGCCACTGCAAACAAATTCCAGATGCATGCACCCCCTGTGCATCTGGGTTATGTGGGTCCTGGGGAATCGAACTGAGATCTTTTGGCTTTGCAGGCTAATGCCTTAACCACTAAGCCATCTCTCCAGCCCAGATTTTTTTTTTTTAGCCCAAGACCTCATGAATGTTTAACAAGCACTGAGCCACACACTCAGCTTAAAAACAGACCAATTTTTTTTTAATTTTTGTTTATTTTAAATCTCATATAAACAATTCACCCTGGGGCTGGAGAGATGGCTTAGTGGTTAAGGCATTTGCCTGCAAAGCCAAAGGGCCCAGGTTCGATTCCTCAGGACCCATGTTAGGCAGATGCACAAGGGGGCGTACACATCTGGAGTTCATTTGCAGTGGCTGGAGGCCCTGACACACCCATTCTATCTCTCTCCCTTTTTCTCTGTCAAATAAATAAATAAATGAAAATAAAGTATTTAAGAAGAAAAAAAATCTCCCTGCCCCCTGTTGCCTGCACCCTGAAAATACTAGTTCCATTTTTGCATCATCTCACCCTTGTTTGTCATCATTCTGTTGATACTCAGGGTTTGGTTTGACTAGCCCTCTCCCTCCTCTAGATTCCCTCCATTGCCTTGGCCTATGAGAAAGCTGAAAGTGACATTATGAACAGGAAACCTCGCCACAAGAAGAAAGACAGACTGGTGAACAAAGAGCTTGCCATCTACTCTTACCTGCACATTGGTATGTGGAAGGTATTTCATCTCCATCATGAAAGGGTGCCCCTAGACAACTCATTTTAGACCCAGGCATGATGAAAGTGTGGTGAAAGATGTCAGGAGCATGAGGACCAGGCAGGTCTCTGAGCCTGGCACAGTGCCCACATGCAAATTTTTTACTCTTCCAGGTCTCATGCAAGCCCTAGGTGCATTTCTCGTATATTTCACTGTCTATGCACAACAGGGCTTTTGGCCTACGTCTCTCATCAACCTACGTGTAGAATGGGAAACAGATGGTATAAATGACTTGGAAGATAGCTATGGACAGGAATGGGTGAGTCAAGAGCTCTGTTACCAGCATCACCTGGTCCTTCCCCCTCCTCTCACTGACATAGAACCCTTACTTCCTTAAATGGTCTTGATAAGATAGACCATGGAAGCTTCTCAGCTAATAAGGGTTAGGGGGGTGGTCTTTGGTGACAATGGACTTTTGCTAGGATTCAGCCTCATCTCTCAAACTAAACCCCAGGAGCTCACTTTTTGCAGTAGCTCTACCATTGGTATGAAAACAGAACCAATGTAACACCCACAGTGGGGTGACATAAGTTAACATTTTCCCTTACTCATCTTGTTTAAGGAAAAGGAAACTTCTTTCTAAACACAAGAAAGGTAATCCACATTAATCTGGGTAGAAAAACAGTGTCAGACTTCACAGACATTTTCTTCTAGAGTTTCATAGTCTCTTCTCTTGGTCCTTTGGCAGACAAGATATCAGAGGAAATACTTAGAATGGACAGGCTATACGGCCTTCTTTGTTGGCATCATGATCCAACAAATTGCAGATCTCATTATCAGGAAAACCCGGCGGAACTCCATCTTCCAGCAGGGGCTTTTCAGGTACCTCCCATGCTTGACCTCAGGGTCTTAGGCCTGCCGTGCAGGATGACAAAGATCTGTAGATTATCAGTACCCTCCTGTGGCCATATGTGTAATGCATAAGATGTTGACTCTGCCTGTGGCATGGTCTGTTTGGTGCTTGATCACAGAAATATGGGAATTCAGAATCTGTTTGATTTTTGTGTATTGCAGAAATAAAGTCATCTGGGTGGGGATCGCCTCACAGATAATTGTTGCAGTAATCCTTTCCTATGGCCTTGGGAGTGTCACAGCCCTGAGTTTCACCATGCTCAGGTGAGCTTGCTGTCACAACCTAAATAAACACTATGGTTCCAATATGGTTTTTCCTCCAAATCCTTCCAAAGAGAATCTAGGATCCCAAGCTATAGAGGCCCATTCTTTGACCTTCCCATTTCCCAAAAGGAGGTTTTCCAGACCTCACCAAGCCATCCCCACTCCAATGATGCTTGTAGCAGTTGCAGTCTAGGTTAAATAAGGATCTTGTAGGATATGTTGCATGATGCAGTGGATTTGTTGTTATTTCCAGTGAGACAGGGGAAATGAAAAGAAAGTCCCCACTCCTGACGACGGCCATTGGCCAGGATCTGGATTATTCCTTTGGACAAGCCAGGACTCACCTTCCTCCCTTTTGCTTCTAGGGCTCAGTATTGGTTTGTGGCTATACCACACGCCATCTTGATTTGGGTGTATGATGAGATGCGTAAACTCTTCATCAGGCTCTATCCTGGAAGTGAGTATAAATTTTATTTTTTTTATAGGTCTGGAAATCTAACCAGCTACACAAGGCAAGTGCCCTATTAATGAACTACACCCCTTGGCCTAACAATGTGGATTTTAATGCTCATGTACCTCCTCTCAGAGGCCTTCCCCTTCTGATTTACGTCTTTCTACCTCCACAGGCTGGTGGGATAAGAACATGTATTACTGAGACCACCAGTTTTCCCTGTGGCATAAGGACTATGTTCTTCATGTTCTATCTAAACATCATCAAACTCCATTCAAGAGACTTTCATGCAGAAAAACTATGTGAAGCATGCTTTTGTTTTGTACTTTAAAGATGAGATTTAACTGTTTATATAGGATTTTTCCACTTCCTTATTTTTAAATATGTAAAATTCAAGGTAATGGTACAGGGAACAATGTGTTTATATGTACATAAAGCTCACTGTGTTAGTCTTATATTGCCCAGGTGTCTACTGGAGTCTGCTTTAAGCTAAGATAGGATTGCTCAGACCTCACTTTTTTACCCTCATTAGAGGTCTAATGACCACAGCTGAGCTCACCAAGGAGCTTCTGTTTGCCAGGATTCAGCTTCAGCAGAAAGTACCTGTAGCTTAAATGTAATATTTATTTCTTGTAAAACATTGCCAAGCACTCTCCAGTAACGATTTTATTTCAGCCATTTTTTGTACTCATATATCACATATGTATCCATGTTGACAGGCCAGATAAGTCTCATTTTTAAGTAAAAGATGTTTTATAAAACCCATATCATTGTGGTATTATAATTTGAGAATGTTTTTAGAACACAGCGCACACAAAGATGAAATGTGATTTCCTTATTTTGTTTTGGTTTGGTTTGGGAATTTTTTTTATTGTTGGTTTGTTTTGTAGGTTGATTGGTTGGTTTTGTTCTCTTGTTTTATTTATCCATAGGGTGTCTGAAAATGTATGTTTTCCCTTTGAAGTCTTCCTTTGCAGTACCTGAGTCCAGTCTCTCAGTCAAGACCCCTTTCAGTGGCAGCACACCAGATAAAATTGTTTTCACACCATTCCCTCCCTCCATCACATACCCAGAAGTAGCTGATTTGATCACAACTTAAGATGGCATCTGGTTAAACATTCTCCATGCAATGGTCTCCCCTGCACTGCAGCCTTTCACACAGGATATCCATTGCTGATGACTCGCTGGAAGCTCTGGAACAGGGCCTATGTACTCAGGAACACAGTAAGAATTTGAAAGCAGTAAGTTTATAGTACTTATTCTATGAAGCAAAAACTAATTTCCATCTTCAAGGTTCTTAAATTCAAAGTGCAGCCACAGTTGTCATAGAACCAACCTCGTATCTGTAGTTTCATTCCAGTTGTGAGAAAGCAGCTACTGTTTTCTAGGTCCTAGCTACAAAGAACTTGCCTTCCACTTTTCCTGCCAGGTACCTGTGTGCTATGGGCTGACACACTGGCAGTTCTCTGTCCTATCATGGCCAGCAGGAAACAATGAGCAATGCGGCACGAAGCTCAGGTATTAACCTGGGGTGAGATTAAGAAGTCTCTTCACAGAAAGAACTAGGTCTGGGATTGCTTTTATACTTGTTACCTATTCTTGCAAAAAGTTGGCAAGTGTCTTCAAAATGAACAATTTATTAATCTGAGAAACCTCTGAGATGAGACTGCTATATCAAGTAGTCTTATGAAATTCTACTTAGAAAAAGGCAATAAAATCCTATCTCAGAGGTGTTTTGGGGGGATTACTTAATTGCCCTACAAAAAACTAAATACATTTTAGAATTAAGTAATAAAGTTGGTCTGGCATGGTGGTGCATGCCAGCACTCAGGAGGCAGAGGTAGGAGTATTGCCATGAGTTTGAGACAAGCCTGGGACTACAGAGTGAATTCCAGGTCAGCCTGCACTAGAGCAAGACCCTACCTCAAAAAAAAGTAATCAAGTTAATTTAAATTAATTGGTGTGGCAGAAAAGCTCATCAAAACAAAGGTTAGGCTGGAATCATAGACTCTACTTTTTAAAATAATCTCTGATTATAAAACTGCAGCACACTTAAAACAACCTGGAATACTCCATATTTGTAATCCCAGCAGTTGGGAGGAACAGGCAGGAGGATTACCGGTTTAAAGCCATTCTGGGCTGCACAGTGAACTCTACCTCAAAAGAAAGGAAGGCAGAGAGGGAAGAAGAAAAAGTAGAATAAACCAGTAACAAGAAATTTAAGATCACCTTGAATCTCACTAGCTAGTTATATATCCAAATAAAAGAATAATTTCAGAGCCAGGTGTGGTGGTGGACACCTTTAATCCCAGCACTCGGGAGGCAGAGGTAGGAGGATCGCTTGTGAGTTCGAGGCCACCCTGAGACTACATAGTGAATTCCAGGTCAGCCTGGGCTAGAGTGAGACCCTACCTGGAAAAACAAAAAACAAACAAACAAACAAACAAACAAAAAGAATAGCTTCATTGGAGTTTTTGTAGTCCATTGCCTTAGCCACGGAGCCACAACTACATTCATTGGAGTTTTTCTATGTATATACTTATATTTAGGCAAAACTGAAAAGTAAAGTTTCCTTTTTGCTTTTTGTTTCACATTAAACATGATGCTAATGGGATTGAAGGTATAACTCAGTGGCAGAGTGCTTGCCTAGTATGCATGAGGCCCTGTGTTAAATGTTCTAGCACTGCGCAAAAAAAAAAAAAAAAAAAAAAAAAAAAAAAAAAAAGATTATGGAGTCTATATTAAGAGTAATTTAACTACATAAATGTATTTCCATTTATTCATCTTTTAAAAAAATGGTTACATCTTATCCTTAAATCTAATGCCACATCAGTGATCATTATTTTTAAATATTCCTCAAAACAGAATTAAGGGATTAAAAGCATTTTTAGGGGCAGGAGAAATGGCTCAGCAGTTAAAGGTGCTTTCTTGCAAAGCATGATAGCCCAGGTTTAGTTCCCCAATAACCACATAAAGCCAGATTCCCAAAGTGGCACAAATGTCTGGAGATTGTTTGCAGTGGCTAGAGGCCCTGACATACCATTCTTTCTCTCTCTCTTTCTCAAATAAATAAAATATTTGAAAAAGAGTTGGAGAGATGGCTTAGCTGGTAAGGCACTTGCCTGCAAAACTAATGGACCCAGGTTCAATTCCCCAGGACCCATATAAGCCAGATGCACAAGGTAGTACATATGTCTGGAGCTTGTTTGCAGTGGCTAGAGGCCCTGGCATGCCCATTTTCTCTCTCTCTCTCTCTCTCTCTCTCTCAAATAAATAGATTTAAAAAAAAAAAAGTAAAGCCAGGTGTGGTGGCACATGCCTTTAATCTCAGAATTTGGGAGGCAGAGATAGGATTGCCAATGAGTTTGAGGCCATCCTGAGACTACATCATGAATTCCAGGTCAGCCTGGGCTATAGCAAGACCCTATCCCCCAAAAAATTTGAAAAAAAAGTATTTTTAAAGTTCTTGATGCACACTGCAAATTTATTTTTACATAAACTGTACCAATTCGTAGTGCCATTAGGAACAATAAAAGGAATGCTTATCTTCCCTTTTAGAATATGAAAGACCTGAGGATTAAATTTAGTGCCTTACACATACTAGGCAATGATGGTACCACTGGGCTACATGTCCAACCTTCTTTTTACTTTTATTCAGAGACATGGTATCCCTAAATTGTTTAAGCTGGTTTTAAGCTTATTCTGTATCCCAGTTAGGTCTTGAACAAGAGATTCTCCTGACGTAGCCTCTCAAGTATCTGTAATAACAGACCTCCACCACGAGGCCCAACTCAAGATGGTTTTATTCATTCATCAAAGATGCAGGAAGTGCTTCCGTTTAGCCTGAGAACACAAGGACAAGACAGATTTTGGGGCTGGGAAGTGTTACTCAGTGGCAGAACACTCACCTAACATTGGGAGGCATTGGATTCAAACACTGAAAAAATATACCCAGTCAATGATACTGTTGGTCCAGTGAGGGGATAGAAGAAAATAAGCTGTGATACACAGCTTAATTTGGCATCATAATTGTAGCCCCAGTGATGTAATGGATTTGCACACAGAACTTACATGAAGTGACATCACAAGGCTTAGACTGTTAGGAGGGTGGAGATATGAGCCTGTTTAAACAGGTGGTCAGGAAAGCCTTTCTGAGGAGGAAATGGGAGTAGCAGCTACCTACCAGGATCAGACAGAAATCCATGTTTGAGGCATATGCCAAAGGTCTGAGAGTAAGGAACATGACAGAAACAGGAAGAGCAACAAAGCAGCATGGAGAGCTAGAGAAACAGGAAGCATCTTATCCTATGGGTTTGAGAGACATAAATGTGGGTCCTGATCAGGTAATATGTTAAAATCATGTTGGCCTCTGTGTAAGGAATGGGAGAGGACCAGATGATGTCCTCAGCCAGATAAGCTATGGCTTGGCCTAGGTTGGAAGTGAAGAGTGTGAGACTAAAATAGGAGCTATGAGAGAGAGAGAGAGAGAGAGAGAGAGAGAGAGAGAGAGAGAGAGAGAGAAATCTTTACAAAAAGCCAGAGATGGTGGCACACGCCTTTAATCCCAGCACTTGGGAGGCCGAGGTAGGAGGATTGCCGTCAGTTCAGGGCCACCCTGAAACTACATAGTGAATTCCAAGTCAGGCTGAGCTAGAGTGAGACCCTACTTCAAAAAAAAAAAAGAAACCAAAAGAATCTTTAACTGAATAAACAGATTCTAGTGGGGGAATTTTTATAAGGGAGGTCTCCTATAGATGACTCAAGACTTATACATGTTCAACTTATACAGTCCCCAAAATGCCACCAACCCTAACTAACCTCATCAAGGTCAAGATGCAGAAAGAGAACACACTGAGGCAATTACAGCATTCCCCTCCATATCCGAAGGGGACATATTTGAGGATGCCCCAGTAGATGCATACCTGTGATAACATTTCTGAGATGTTAATTACAAGAGCCTGAGGCTGGAGGGGAGGAGAGAGAAGGTCAATCCACTACCAAACTACAGGTTATCAAAAGGCAGGGCTGGAGAGATGGCTCCTTGGTTAAAGGCAGTTGCTTACAAAGCCTGAAGGCCCAGGTTCAATTCCCCATTACACATGTAAAACCATATGCACAAAGTGGTGCATGCATCTGGAATTCACTTGCAGTGGCAATAAGCCCCTGTCATGTCCATTCTGTTTCTCTCCCCCTCCTTCTTTCTCCCCCTGCTCTTTCTGCTTACAAATAAATCAAAATATTTTTTCAAATGTGATGTTAAAATCTTAACTCAAATTTCTTTATGACCTGTTGGGGCTACTGCATCCCATTATAGCCTTAGACTGTCCAGAAGAAACAAACAACAGCCTCTCTTTATAGATAACACTAACCTGACATTTTTCCAGTTATTTATCCCTGCCCTTTTACCTATAACAATATGCAGGTAGGATCAATGTAAACAACATATGCCTTCTTTCTCCAATTATTCATTTTATTTTAAAAATGCTCAGGGGTTTAGCTCAGTAGTAGAGCATTTGGCTCTCATGTTTGAAGTCCTGGGTTCCATACCTAGCACTGGAAAACAAATATAAATAAATAAATACAAATAAAGGACAGTGATAGTAGCCGACATCTATTATTAACTACCTAAACTCACAACAACCCATCAGCTGCATCAAACTTGCCTCACAATAAGCAAACTGAGCTCTAGATAGAGTTCAGTGAGTGCCCAGTGAAACAGTTTCCCCTCTGATCTGTAGAGTGTGTGTATGTGGGGGGGGGGGTGCCCTTGGATGGAAAATGGCCCTACGAGACTGCATTCTGTTTGATAATGAAATATTTAAAATGTTTGATAGTGGGATATAAGAGCTGATAGCAACACAAAGGTGGAATGCAGTCCTGTGGGGGACAGGCTTCCCTCTCCTGAGAAAGCCAGTTCTGCTCCCTCTGCACAATCAGGTGACATTCCTGGATTCCAGATAAATGTGTACTTCTTGGCTCCTTTGACCTGGTTAGAACAGCTTCCTACTTCCCTCTGCCAAAGAGTTTTACTTTATCTCTGTATGGGAATCATGATGTTACCTACTCTTTCTTTTTAAATTATCTTTTTACAATAAAAAGGCAAAGAAAGTCACCATTTGATCCTAGCTCAGGGCACTCTGACCCTCTTCGAGGTGCTGCTGTCAGCTGGGTTTGGCCAAGAGCCCAGCCCCCACCACTTCTACAACTTGTCTTCTGATTGGCACTGTTGCTTCATGGATGCTGTTTTTTCCACTTCAGACCAGTTCTTTCAGCAGGCTCCTTTCTCCCCTGGCCCTATTGCTACCTCCTGAACTCCCTGCTAGCATACTGGAGCCCAGTTGGAGGATTTTATCTTTTTGTCCCAGCGGTTCAAAGATAAAATTTAATAGAAATTTAAGGTAAAAGCCTCATTTGTTTTAAATTATTACACGCTCCCCTTAGCCATTCATTGTCAAAATGAATTGAGATATCGTGGGGTTGAGTATTTCAGTACTAGAATTTATTTGAGGTCTCTGTGTAGTGGTATTTTTATATTTTTTATATTTTGTATTTACAAAATGTGTATTTTTTCTCCATTTTCATCCTTCCAACAAATTATGCATCTGCTAAGGTATACCAAACAGTGCCTACCTCAGATGAGAAATGATGCAAACAAGGCATGTTTGCCAGGAAGCTATCAATGAAGGGCAGCATGTGCCACAGGCAACAAGAGACAGAGTGTTCCATGGGTGCTCAGGGATATTTTCTTGGATAATGACAGCAAGGGGCATGTCATGGAGACAAGCACAAGGAGGTAGAACATCAGTGACATGGCTGGAGGGAAGGGTAAAGGCCAAAGATGTGTCCTGTCAAAGAGGTTCTTGTAAGCCAGCTTCCTCTAAAGAAAAGTCATTGTCAAACAAAGATCCATGGACTGGGCCCAGCCTGCCACCCAGCAGAGACAGAAATGATGTTTCCTGCAGGAGGGAAAACTTCTAGCTTAGAAGGGCCACAGCAAAGCTGCAGCAAGTCACCTCACACATGTTGATGGTAAGGCCAAAGACAATGTCAGGTAGAAAGATGTTAGCAACACACAGAGAAGGAAAAGGCCCAGGACCTGCCCATTCAGGTCTGTCAAGGGGAGAAGATCCAGGCTTCACAAATCACATCAATGATGTTTCCAGCTGTCACTGGAAGCAGGGAATAAAATTTTACATTGCCAGCTATGCAACCTGAGGGCCCTCCTTAGAGCCCCCATGTGCTTTATGAGGACAGTGGAGCACGCCTGAGCATGTTGGGATGGACCATACCACCCTCACTCAGTCATCCTGTTAATTCTCAGATTCCTTTTTCCCCAGTGGGTCTAAAGAAACATTTCACTACTCCATCTTCTCCTTGAAGCCACCATCTCAGCTGATGCCATTTCTGTCAGACTCCTAGCCAAGGCTGGTGAATTGAATTTAATGGCATTTCTGAGTAGCACCTAGGAGGCATGGACAGCATTTGGAACAAAATTAGCAAGTATAAAGCACAATCATGAGAAAATGTGAGCAGAGGAGAGAGACTCTGCTTCTTGAACTGTGTAGTGAAGTGTTGTTTTATGAGATGGAGTCTTCTCTCCACAGAGGGCAGGCAGGAAGACAGCAGCTGCTGTGTGCTGAGCACCAGGGAAACACCCTCAGGAAGGAATGCTGGCACTCAAGAGTGGCACAATCAGAGACATCATGGAAGCATTCTGGTGCTGTCTGAAACAACAGGCTGCATTTTTCTATTAAAAGTCAACCCCAGTGCTCACTTTAGCAGTATATGTACTAAAACTGGAATAATACTGAGAAGATTAGCCTGGTCCCTGAACAAGGATGACATGCAAAGTAATGAGGGCTAGAGAGATTGCTTAGCGGTTAAACCCTTGCCTGTGAAGCCTAAGAACCCCGGTTTGAGGCTTGATTCCCCAGGACCCATGTTAGCCAGATGCACAAGGGGGTGCACACATCTAGAGTTTGTTTGCAGGGGTTGGAGGACCTGGGGTGCCCATTCTCTCTATCTGCCTCTTTCTCTCTCTGTCGCTCTCAAATAAATAAATAAAAATAAACAATTTTTTTGAAGTAGTGAGGCATTCCATATTTTAAAATAAACTTTTATGTTTTTATGTATTGGCTAAAAATAAACTTCAAACCACAAAGAAAGTCAACAACAAATTCACTTTTCTTCCCTTACCTCACAACAGAGAGAACTCAGATTTGGATGGATTCTACTTTTCTGAGATTTCCTAATGCTAATAATTTGCCTCATTTTCAAACCAATTACCCAGGAAACCTGAGGCAGTGAGCAGTGAATGAGCATGTCTTGGAATGGAAGGAACTAAGGAAAAGTATGTGAACCACAGAAGTGTGACGAGATGAAGCTTCAACTTGTTAGACAAAGCACCAGCATAGCTGTAAAGAACAGAAGGTCAGACTATCCCCAGCTCCACAATCAGAACCTGGGGTGTCAAGCATCTGTGGCAAGGGTGTTTAAGCACACCAGGTGTAGAACCAGGAGTTTGCCACTGGCTCATTCCTAAAAAGGCCCCAAATCTGGCCTGAGGCAGGAATGCTATCTGTTCACTTACCCCAAATTCCAAACCTGTTGTAATTCCTAGACTTTTCTGGAACTAAACATGAAAATTTGTGCAGTAAAATATTTGCACATAGTTTTGAAGGCAGAATACCCAGGGCTCTTGCTCAGCCCCAGAAAGTCAGTGGTTCTGAGCCTCGAACTCCCTATCCTAAACATAGAGATTATCAAGGGAGGACTTTGGGGATTACTAAAACTACTTCCTATCCCACCAACTTTTAATTTCTCTTTTCAATTTCTTTTTTTCTTTCTTTTAAGATGGGGTCTCATTCTAGCATAGGCTGACCTGGAACTCACTCTGTAGCCCTAGGCTGGCCTGGAAGTCATAGATTCTCTTACCTCAACCTCCTGATTGCTGGGAATAAAGGCATGCACTATCACACCAGGCCCATCTTTTAATTTCTAAAAAAATAAGTCCAGTTGCTTTCCCAAAAAGTAAGATATTCCACTTTCTATAGGATATATATGGAAAATAGCTCTCACCTTTTCACAGCACTCCTTTGGAGGCAATGACTGGAAAGCTGCTTTCAAAAGCTAATGAAGAAACCAGACCGCAAATATTGTATGGCACTTCCTGGCCATGTTCTTCCTACTGTCATGTTGTGGAATGTAAAAATGTGTGACCATTATTATAAATTGCCATTAAGCACATGCTATGTATTTATAATAATAAATGACACTAATTACCACCTGCAATTTTAGTAAGAAAAATGGTAAACACAAAATTTTATTAAAACAAAAACAAAATTAAAGTTTAAATATATTTAATCCTTTTTAAAAACACCATAATGAAATGCCACCATGGAATATATCTGTTTCTCTCTCTATTCTCTCTCTCTCTCTCTCTCTCTCTCTCACACACACACACACACACACACACACAAATTTATGTTCTGAGATTGTACTACACAAATATGTAAACTGATTAAATCAAAATTTCTTGGCCCTGTCTGTCCAAATTACTGGGTTCTTGGGATTTTAGTTCCTTTTACTTTTTTATGAAAAACCAACAACAAAGCTGAATTTTGAAGTGAAAGGGAAGGTAATGGAAGTTATTTGAGATATTTATGGAATAAATATAGCATGAAATGTGAGATAAATCATAGAAGATAAAAGATGGGTATTTATCTTGGAAAAGATTTCTTAAATTATAAATAAAAATCACAAATCTGCTTTAAAATCAAGAAAATAAAACATCTCTAAACAATAAGAGATATAAAAAAGTTTAAAAAAATCACAGAATAGAAGACTGTATTTTTGTTGTTGTTGTTTTGTTTTGGTTTTTCGAGGTAGGGGTTCACTCTAGTCCAGGCCGACCTGGAATTCACTATGTAGTCTCAGGGCAGCCTGGAACCTGGTGATCCTCCTACCTCTGTCTCCAAAGTGCTGGGAGAGTGCTGGGATTAAAGGTGTGCACCACCACACCGGCTTGTATTTTTTGTTGTTGTTGTTTTTTGTTTGTTTCTTTCTTTTGGTTTTGGTTTTTCAAGGTTGGGTCTCACTCTAGCCCAGGCTGACCTAGAGTCTTCAGGCTGGCCTTGAACTCACAGAGACTCCTACCTGGGCCTCCCAAGTGCTAGGATTGAAGGCATGCACCACCATGTCTGGCTGCATTTGGGATGGAATCCAGAATAAATGAATAATTTGGGGGTTGGGAAGATAATTCAATTGCTAAAATACTTGCTTCACAAACATGAGGACCTGAGTACTCACCTAAATGCTAAGCATGGTGGTACAGGTCTATAATCTCAGTGCTGGAGTGGCAGGGGCAAGGGCAGAAGGATTCCTGGCCACCAGTTTAGCCTAATTGGTGAGGCACAGACCAATGAAAGAGACTGTCTCAAAGGAAGTGAATGGCATTCATGAGATAATACCTGTGTTCTCCACACACATAGCCACACATGCGTGTGCACACATAAATAAGGAATTGCTATAAATCTATGAGAATGAAACAATCAAAAAGGATATAAGGGCTGGAGAGATGGCTTAGCGGTTAAGCACTTACCTGTGAAGCCTAAGGACCCCATTCGAGGTTCGAGGTTCGAGGCTTGATTCCCGAGGACCCACGTTAGCCAGATGCACAAGGGGGCGCGCGCATCTGGAGTTCCGTTTGCAGTGGCTGGAAGCCCTGGCGCACCCATTTCCCCCCTCTCTCTCTATCTGCCTCTTTCTCTGTGTCTGTCACTCTCAAATAAATAAATAAATAATGAAGAAAAAAATTTTAAAAAAGGATATAAAACAGTTAAATGAATAATAAACATGAAAAGATTCCAGCTTCATTAGTCATTAAGGAAACACAAGCAAAAGTCAAGGCGGTCTGTTAAGTGCTTGCCTGTGAAGCCTAAGGACCCTGGTTCGAGGCTCGATTCCCCAGGATCCATGTTAGCCAGATGCACAAGGGGCCACGCACATCTGGAGTTTGTTTGCAGTGGCTGGAGGCCCTGGTGTTCCCATTCTCTCTCTCTCTCTCTCTCTCTCTCTCTCTGCCGCTCTCAAATAAATAAGTAAAAATGAACAAAAAAATGTTTTAAAAAAGTCACAAAGCAGGCTGGAAAAATGGCTTAGTGGTTAAGGCACTTGCCTACAAAGCCTAAGGACCCAGGTTCAATTCTCCTGCTCCCACATAAGCCAGATGCACATGGTGGCACATGCATCTGGAGTTGGTTTGTAGTGGCTAGAGGCCCTGGCACACCCATTCCCATTCTCTCTCTCTCCGCCCCCTGCCATCCCTCTCTCTGTCTCAAATAAATAAAAATAAATCTTTTTTAAAAAGTTACAAGGCAACCTTATTGCTACAGATTAGAAGCAAGATAGCTTTTTTTTTTCTTTCTTTTTTTTTTTAATGGGACTGGCCCACAGTAAAATAGATGCCACCTTGCCTGTTCTGGCAAGGCTAGAACC
Organism: Dipus sagitta; assembly: GCA_036346955.1. Lineage (NCBI taxonomy): Eukaryota > Metazoa > Chordata > Mammalia > Rodentia > Dipodidae > Dipus > Dipus sagitta. The sequence continues at coordinate 71,005,076 of CM070772.1, forward strand.
AGTGTCTGATGCTGTCTCATCCAAGATGGATACAAACATCAACTCTAGTCATAGCTTCTGTTTGTTTCTCAACATTTCCTGGGTTTAGTACAACTCTGGGCTGGCCCTTCCTGAGTCAGTCTCTTGATCCCACCAATCAACCAGACCCTCTCACACAGCTGAGTCTGATGATGAGGCTCATTCTAATTGGATATTTGATTCATATAAATTGGCCTGAACTGTTTGTGTGAGTTCTCTTAGCTCCTTTGATCCTTTTCTAAGTTCCCTTACCTTTCTGTCTCTTCCTGTGTGAGGGGCATCTCCTCAGTCAACCCTTCCTCTTCCTGGCCTGGCTAACTGGGAAGGGAAAGAATTTTTTGCCTAGGCATTTTCCAGCTTTGTTTTGGGCACTTTTCTGCTTTGCTTTCCACATGTGCATGAGCCCCTTCCCCAAGGTGCTTCTTTCCCAGAGAGAACCGTCTCTCAATGGAGGAAGATATAAGGAAGATTTTTCACTGGCTGGAAAGCGGGAGAACTTCTTTTGGATTGGGCTTTCTTGCTTGCCTTCCCTGTGGGTCCTAACTCTCCCTAAAATAAATCTCATAATCATAAATTAACCTCTGAGTCTGTTTTCAATTCTTTGATAACTTAGACAATGACCCAAAGTTGGGGTTCACAGGCCAGGATATCTCCTGCATCTTTGTGCAGATCTAATGCTTCCCAGGACTCCAACCCTGCATCATTATGGTACATTCATTGAATTATTGAAAATAAAAACCACAAAACAGCTCCAAACCTAAGCATTTTCACAGAGGAATCATAAACTATAGGTGGGATAACCAGGTACCTTAAGAGGCAAGGAAATTTGTTGCTCTTAAATGCCTTTTAGTTCAGAAAAACTCTCCCCTGATAATCTAGAATACATATCCATCCTTGAGTAGACTTGGGACCTGGGATTTCAAATAATGATCTTTGAGGATTCCAGGATAACACAAGCAAAAAAAAAAAAAAAAAATAGGTGTAGAAAACTGGTCATGCTAACACACATCTGTAATCCCAGCACTTGGGAGGCACAGGCCTCCTTCTCCACATGTTCCTGCTTCCATGATATTTTACCTGACACTGGACCCAAAACTAATAGAGCCAAGTGCTATAGACTAAAATCTTTGAACCATGAGCACAAATAAACATTTCCTTATCTATGTTCTCTCAGGTACTTTGGTACAGAAGTAACCAGTACAGTAAAAAAAAAAAAAAAAAAAAAAAATCTATACCTCAATATTGCATGGGTCTACAGAATGTCAAAGAAACACAAATTACCTCTTAGGAATTACAATTAGATTGACATGAAATTTCTCAGTAATAATAGAAATCAGAAATAACGTAGTATCTCAGACAAAAAATAACTTGTCACTGGACTGGTGGCACACACCTTTAATCTCAGCACTCAGGAAGCTGAGGTCAGAAGATCACTGTGAGTTTGAGGCCAGCCTGAGACTAATTCCAGGTCAGCCTGGGCTACAGCGATACCTTACTTTGGACACACCCCCAAAAATTGTCAACCTAGAAGTTTGTGTCACTAAACAATCATTCAAGAGTGATGATGAAATAAAAATTCATTTTTATCCAAATAAAAACTGACACCAAGCTTGTATAATGGCATCTCTGTACCACCATAATCTCATTGCATAGGGATTCAACCACAGAGGCTAAAGAGACATGAGTTGATGAAGTGGAAGGGGTACACATTTCAGAATAATCAACATGTTACAAGGGAATGATGGTTTGATTAGTACTCTGAGTTCCATTGTGGTTCAGCAGAAATTAACAGAGGCAGACTTAGAAATCTATTCTTTTTTCCTAAAGAAAACAAAGTAGAGGTTTTTTGAGCAGGAGTGCACAAAATACTTTTATTTCTATGTGGACGCATGTGCACGCACACACACAATACAGAGAAGAAAAGAGAAATGAATATACACAAACTTTATTCTTAGCAGCTGAAGGCAATCTTGCCACCGCCACCTCCAGGCGTTCCGTAGGAAATACATCTGCCACTCTGCTCCCAGGTTACTTCTTTCCGTGCTCAGAAAACTCCTGGACTTTTCTGCTTAAGAGGGCGAAGGCTGATATTCAAGATTCCAGAATTCTTTCCCAACATACCTCCCCAAACATCTCACATTAAGGAAAGTAATACTCTGGCTGAATGGATGTAAATTAAATTCTGAAGCTGTCGCCGAGGCTCTTTATGGTTCTTCCTCACTTGTTCTTTCTCCCTGGAATGCTTCACTTCCTGTCTTCTTATATTAGCACTAGTGAGGTTTTAGGGCAAATCCTTTAGGAAGGTTTTTCAAACCACCGAAGACCAATTTGTCTTCACAAAATATCTTAGTGAAAAAATACTAGCCACTCAAAAAGAAACCTATTAGTTGACAAATTCTTAGCAACCCTAACGTCTCCCAGGACAGTGCCTTGTAGATCAGACTCAGAAACAGTTATGATGACCACCCTTCCCTTTAGTTTGGAACTGTTAACTGAATCTGCAGCAACTGCAGTTAATTGGTTTCTCTACTACAACTGTTCGGGGTTAAGCCCTCAATGCTGCTAACACAGGGAGCTTACTTTATTGACCTGATACTTGACAAAACCCGAATCTGAGTTGATCAATGGTAAAACTGGTGAGGTTTTAGGTAAACTTGAAAAGAAAATGATTAGTACCCCCTGGAGGTCCTGTCCTGGAACCTAAATGTCCAGGATGAAATAGAAAACAGCCCAAGGCTTCCAAAGTCCCATAAGATGCAGAGGCGACTCCGGGGCGGGGCCTAATCTCTAGGCCCACTGATTGGCTACTTGCAGCCGCCAGCTTCCAGTGATTGGTCTTCACTGAGAGGGCTGCCGGGACTTGCACGTGACGCAGGCCTCAACTCCAGGGAGCAGCTATGGCGGCAGAGGCATCGAGAGCTGGGTGTGCCGTGGCTTCCTACCAGCAGGTGGGGAGTAATGGTGGGTCCCAAGGAGCTTCTGAGAGCCAGCGCAGTCAGTGTGGAAGAAGGACACCCGGCGCTTCCGGTGAGGAGCCCACTGCCTGCTCTGCTCCCTACCTGGCACACGACCGACTGAAGGGAAACGGGTCGAGGCCTGTGGGCGGGTTGGGGCCTAGAGGGTAACGCGCGTGGGCGTGGGCTTCTCAGTGCGGCCTGCATCTGGCTGTGGCCACCTTCTGGCTGCTCCATCTGTGGCTCTCACCTATGTACCTGCGTGAGGTACCCAGGAGCATAGAGGCCAAAATGGCTTCATTCAACCTCTTTTACGGAAGAGCTAGTCTCTAGAACATCTTTCTCCAAGTTCCCACGTTGGTAGGATCCTTAATGAGAAAGCAGGTGTGAGAATTCAGAATCCTCTCTTCTAGGTGTTTTGAAATGAACAATGCATTGGTACTGGGCGAGAGAATAAGCTGAAATGAAGCATTGTCTTGTGGTCAAGAAGGAATGAAACTTGATTTTCTTGGTTTATTTTTCTTGTAGGCATAACAAGTAGACCATCTTAAAGTTCTTGGGTGAAAAAAAAATGTGTGGCTCAGTTTGACTTAAAACATTATTTGGGTCTGGCGTGGTAGCACACGCCTTTTAATCCCAGCACTTGGGAGCCTGAAGTAGGAGGATCACTGAGTTTGAGACCAATCTGCTACTATGGAGTGAATTCCAGGTCAGCCTGGGCTAGAGCGAGACCCTACCTTGGGAAACAAACAAGCAAACAGCAAAACTATTTGGAAAACCATAGTTCCTTTTCTAAATATAGTGATTTGCTTTAGGTGGGGGTGAGTTTAGGGAAAGTGGTATGGTGGTGTCTATGTGTATTTCAGTCCTGTTCATATGCTTATTTGTAATCTATAAAGTGAATGCAGTTCAAATTATTTTAATGTAATTTAAGTGGCGTAGAGTGTTGTGTCTAACCGGAATGACTTGTTGAATCTAAACTCCTAGAGTGACTGAAAATTCTTAGTCCCTTACCTAACATTTAAAATTTATATTTCAAAGTGAAGGTCATTTTCTCTGTTCTTAGTTTTTCCTACTTTTAAGTTGGTTTTTTGTTTTTGTTTCTTTGTTTTAGATAAAAATCATTTTCTCTGTTCTTTCAAGATGGACTCTATGTAGGAGACAGAAGCTTTTGTAGATAAAACTAGTTATACTTTACATGGGGGGGGGGCAAGTTTTTCCTACTTTTAAGTTGGTTTTCTGTTTTTATTTTTTCTTTGTTTTAGATAAAAATGTAAAAATGTTTATTGATTGATTAGGCTATGAAAGATAGGTCTTAATTTCTAAGAAACCATGGGGTACTTACTAGTGACTTTTCTTCCTCCTCTTCTTTCATCTTTTATTAAGTAGAAACTTTGTATGGAAGCATCTTGTGTTGGTACCATTATTTCCCTCCTCCCTGCCCCTATTCCACTGAGGGCCCTTCTCAGTGGGATTGCTGGTATTTACCATGGAGTTGTGGGTTATGAGATGTGAGAGCAGCAGGCAATCATTATAAGGGAGGGGGTTGTACCTCTGGACATTCCCTTCCACTTTGTGACTCTTAGAATCTTTTTGCCCCCTCTTCCTTAAAGTTCCCTGAGCCATAGTGGGTGTTTTAAGTCTACTTTAGTGTTGTACTCTCAGCCACTTCTGGATTTCTGCTTTGTGCGTTTTGAATTATCAGAGTGTCTCTATCACCCTGGCACTGGTTGTCAGGTTTGCCATTGAAGCAGCCTTCTTGCTTACCTTGCCAATTCCTCTGTGGTTTCACCTGGGCCCTGGCTGGTGTGCTTGGTTTATCTTCTTGGTTCTCCCTGCCTTCTGAAAAAGAAATACAGATTTAGCTGAGGGGAACTGGGAACCAGGAGCCAGGGAAGCTGTTTTTTTTTTTTTTTAATTTTTTTGTTTTTATTTATTTCTTTGAGAGTGACAGACAGAGAGAGGAAGAGGCAGATAGAGACAGAGAGAATGGGCGCGCCAGGGCTTCCAGCCACTGCAAATGAACTCCAGATGCATGCGCCCCCTTGTGCATCTGGCTAACGTGGGTCCTGGGGAATAGAGCCTCGAAGCAGTGTCCTTAGGCTTCACAGGCAAGCGCTTAACCGCTAAGCCATCTCTCCAGCACCCTGTTTTTTTTTTTTTTAATGCATTACTAGGAGTTGAACCCAGAACCTTATACATGGTAGGCCAGCACTCTATTACTGAGTTATACCCCCAGTCTTATTTTTACTTTTTTTTTTCTGGGGTAAGGTCTCACTCTAGCCGAGGTTGACCTAGAATTCACTGTGAAGTCTCAGGGTGGCCTCAAACTCACAGCGATCCACCTACCTCTGCCTCCTGAGTGCTGGGATTAAAGGTGTGCACCATCACGCCTGGATTATTTTTACTTTTTATTTTGAGACAGGTTCTAAGTAATCTGGCTGGACTTGAACTTAATCTATAGCCCAAACAGGCCTTGAACTTGTCATCCTCATGTCTCAGCTAAGGAGCTGAAATTACAGACTTCACCATCAGGCCTGGCCCTCCTTGGAGTTTTGGTCACTGCTCCTGTTAACTAGAAAATAACCATTTTCTTAAGTGGAAGTAATTACAAAAAAAAAAAAATTCTGAAATTAAATTAAATTAAATTCTTTTAAAACCAGTGGTTCTTTTATATACATGTATTGAAAGTCTTAGAAATACTCAATTGGAATATAATCATGCTTTATAAGCTAAAGTGCACCATAGGTTGACTTGTATATTATCAGAAATTTTATAAAGAATTTTTATTTCTTTTGTTTTTTTATTTGTTATTTATTTAAGAGAGAGAAAGAGAGGCAGATGGAGAATGGGCATGCTAGGGCCTCCAACCACTACAAATGATCTCCAAGTACCACCTTATGCATCTGCCTTATGTAGGTCCAGGTGAATTGAACCAGGGTCTTTGGCTTTGTAGGCAAGTGCCTTAACCACTAAGCAATCTCTCCAGGCCTCTTGTAATATTATATATGGAAATTAAATGGAGCTTTACAATACAGTATGGTTGTCAGCAGGTTTCAGATTTCAGTTGCCTGAAAAAAATTGTAATGCTTTTTTAAAAGTCAAATTAATATATAATTCATCAAGAACTCTATAAATAAGTTCCAGAAAAAATATTAATCTTATCTAGTTTTTTTCTATTTTAACACTTCTTGCCAAAAATGTCTTTTTAAGTGACATTCTGTATACTCTGGTTTCTCTTTAGATCATATAAATCTTTTGCCTTTTAAAATGGCATTTTTCTAATGTTTATATAACTTAAATGTTGATTATGATAAACTGCAAATATTATTTATTTAAGTCTTTATACTAGTTTTGTTTTTTTTTTTTTTGAGGTAAGGTTTCACTCCAGTCCAGGCTGACCGGGAATTCACTATGTAGTCTCAGGGTGGCCTTGAATTCACAGTGATCCTCCTGCCTCTGTCTTCCGAGTGCTGGGATTAAAGGCATGCCCTACCATGCCCAGCTGTACTAGATTTTTAATTCAAGGTTATAGTATTTCTTTTCATACATTCTAGGTTTGAAAAAATAATCATTATATAGGGTGTGTGTGACAACAGTAGCATTTGGCTTCTGTCCTAGTATCTGTCCTTGTTAACATATTGCATTATTTATTAAAAGAGAACATTCTTACCATTGTTTCATTTCAGCCTTTGCCAACCCCTTCACAAAATGGGAAATACACACTAGTCATGAGTACTACTATCAAGTAGAAAGATTAGAACTGGAAATGGATTGGAGTCTGGATTAAATCACCATTTAATTACCAATTACTACTGTTTTTCCTTCTCTGGGTAGAACATAATATTTCAAGCCCATGTTATTTACAAAGGTCAAGTGAAGTGTGTCAGAGTACTCTGTATGTTTATAAAATATGGCAAATTCATAGTTAAATAGTTATCTGCTTTTTCTTGTTCCTTCTGACCTATGTAGTTTGTCCTGAATTTTATTTATTTAATTAATTTACTTAATTTTTTGTTGTTTTTCTGTTTTGTTTCGAGGTAGGGTCTCACTCTAGCACAGGTTGATCTGGAATTCACTATGTAGTCTTAGGGTGGCCTTGAACTTATGGTGATTCTCCTACCTCTGCCTCCCAAGTGCTGGGATTAAAGGTGTGCCCCACCATGCCCGGCTTAGAATTTACTTAATTTTCATAAGTCAGCCACATCTAACTAAACTGGCATCTTTTTGTTATATATAGAATACTTTTTGAATTTGCCCTTTGGTGACTCATTCCCCATATCAACATTAACAAATTGTGGAAAATTTAATGGATGGAATTTTATCAATAGGTCACCACTGTGAGCTTCATTGTGGACATGCTTTTTGTGAACTGTGCTTGTTAGTAACTGAAGAATACAGCACAATTAAATGCCCTGATTGTGAGGTAAGTTTTATTATTTTTCATGTTGAATACAGCCTAATGTTACAGATGCAAATGTTACAGAAGTAAAACATACTTACTGTTAGAAACTAAAAACTGAAATTTTGGCTCCTGAGCTTCTAAGCAAAGTAGGCTTAACAAAGATAAAACTTTTCCCATCTATTTTATCATTCTTCACACTGAGAAAGAAAACATTACAGTCATTTATGCACATATTTTGACCCTTTGGAGATCTTAGTGGAAAATTATCTCTCTGTATTTCAATAGAGCATATTTATTTCACAATTCTTACCCCCTCTATCTTTTTTTGGTATGTGTGTGGTGTGTGCATGTGTGTGTATGCATTATGCATATTCACATGTGTGTGAGCCCTTGTATGCAGGGATGCATGCATATGTGTATGCACATGTGTGCACATGCTTATGGAGGACAGAAGTTGATGCCAGATGTCTTACTCAGTCACTTTCCTCTTTAATGCTTTTGTGATTTCTTTTTCCCCAGTGCTGAGGACCAAACCCAGGGTCTTGGGCTTGCTAGGCAAGTGCTCATCCACTGAGCTAAATACCCAACCCCTCCACTTTGATCCTTTGAGACAGGGTCTCTCACTGAACCTAGAATTTGTTGATTCTGTTAGACTAGCTAGCCAGTGAACTCCAGGGATTCCCTGTCTCCACCTCCTAAACTATGGTGGGATCGCAGGTATATACCACCACACCTGGCATTTCTGTGTTGTTGGAGATCCTAACTCAGATCCTCATGCTTGCATAGCAAGCACCTTACTCATTAAGCCATCTCCCCAGACTCCCTATCACTTTTTTCTACACTAGTGCCATGCAAGCAAATTTTGTAGTCTCTCTGCCCCTCAGTCTTTCTGTTGTCAGGTTACATTTGCCGTACTGTAAAAAGGCAGAGGAGCAAAACAGCTCCCTGATGTTAATAGTAGGATAGTTCCAGTAGGGCTAAAATATGACATCACCTAAAATTAAAATTTATCAAACATCTTTATATTTAATAAAATACAAATGTAGTACACATGTATGCAGTTGCCAGAGGAGGATGTCAGGTGTCCTTCTCTATTGCTCGTCTTCCTTATTTCCTTTTGAGACCCGAAGCTTACTCCATTTTTCAGGTAGGCTGGCTGACCAGCAAGCCTCAGTAATTCTCCAGTCTTTCCTCCCTCCACTCTGGGGTTACAGGCATATGTGTCCATACTTGGTTTTTTTTTTTTTAACTTGGGTTGCTAGGGGTCAAGCTCAGGCCCTTATGCTTGTGGAGCAAGTGCTCTTACCCACTAAGCCATCTCTCCAGCCCCCAAATTTTTAATTATTGCAAAAATATGTACATATTGGAAACCGTTTTGTTATTACCAGTTATGCCCTTCATTGAAGGAAATTTGTTCTCTTTTTATATGGGAATCTTCAAATGTGGTAGGTTACGTAGTTATGACAGAGAGTACCCCCACTCCTGTGGCTATAATGACAGACTTTAACAGATTCGGTTTTGTGATGTGGGAAGAATAAATGAAGGAAATACTGGCATTTTTCTCATCTTTGAACTAATTCCAAAATATATTGGTCCAGGATAAAAAAGTAAGTCATCCAGTCAATAGATAATTAGCATATATTATTAAAAGACCATATGATAGAAAAGTGACTCTATTAAACTTCAAGTATAAACTATAAAAATTACAGATAATTTGTTTGCTTGAACAGGAAAGCCTTGTTACATCTATCATTGAAGTCAGAAACCACAGAAGAAACATGTTAAATTTGCTTATGCTTGGAATCTAGTGGGGGGGGAAAAGCATGAAAGTAGAAAGGGTTTTATTAGGAAAGAGGAAGGGAACAGGAACAGTAATGATAGGAAGAGTAATGGGGAATGAATGTGATAAAAATACTGTGAAATCCATTAGTTTGAGTAACTAACATACATTAATAATAAAAACTGACCACATTTTTATTTATAAGCTACAAAAGCATAAACACCATAAATAAAATTTATAGACAAAATATGAGAGAGAAAAAAATCTTTAGTATATATGTTAAGAGTCTTATATATGTTAAGAATATATAGCCGGACATGGTGGCACATGCCTTTAATCCCAGCACTCGGAAGGCAGAGGTAGAAGGATTGCCATGAGTTCAAGGCCACCTTGAGACTACATAGTGAATTCCAGGTCAGCCTGGGCTAGTGAGACCAATCTCTACCTTGAAAAACCAAAATAATAATAATAATAACAATCATAAAATAATCTTTATATAATTTTAGCTGAAGTCTTCAAGTCATTGTATTTACTATTTTCTCAAAATTGCTGGAAGAAACTTCTGATAGCATATCTGCTTATAGTAATTTTAACCTCTTTTTTTCAGTGTGTGTATGGCATATGAAGTGTGTGCAGATACATGCACTCCATAGACATACATGCAGAGGCCAAAGGAGGATGTCTAGTGTCCTCCTCTTTCTTCTACCTTATTTTCTTGAGACAAGGTTTCTCACTAAACCTAGAACTCTCTGGTTTTGGGCTAGACTGACTGATCAGCAAGCCCCAGTGATCCTCCCCTCCCATTATCATTTTCTTTCACACTGGAGTGACAGGTGTTTATAGCCTTACCTGGTTTTTTACATGGGTGATGAGGCTGAGGTCCTCATGATTTCACAGTAAGCACTGTTACCCACTGAGTAATCTCTCCAGCCAAACATTAGTCTCTTATATGCTCAACTTAACGTCTAAGTAGAGATGTAACTTCATAATTAACCAGAAATGAGTGTTTAGCTCCAAGTTTTTGGGGGGGTGTCCTTAAAAATATAATTCAGCAGCTGGAGAGCTGGCTAAGTGGTTAAGATTGCTTGCCTGCAAAGCCCAAGTACCTAGGTTCAATTCCCCAGTACCCACATAAAGCCAGATACAGAAGGTGACTGGCTAGAGGCCCTGGCATGCCCATACCAACAATGCAATTTGTCAAGAGTAGCACTTGTGTCCCCTAAGTAAATCATAGCTAATACATATTACTTAAAGCCAGAAAAGAACATCTATCCTACACAAATGTGTGGATTTCACAATAATGGAAGACAGTGACATTTAGTAGTCTGACTTATCTTGTTTAGCACTATTTGCTTTTAATGGCAATGTAATAAACCTTTGTATATAAGTGCTGTAATTTTCATGACTAATTCCTTCAATGATAAACATTCAGTTGAATTTCAAAAATTTACACTATAATTTGCACAATTTCTTAAACCCACTGCTTTTGATATTTTTCAAGATAGGGTCTCTAGCCCAAGCTGAGCTGGAACTCACTCTGTAGCTCCAGGCTGGCCTTCAACTCACAGCAATCCTACCTCAGCCTCCCAAGTGCTGAGATTAAAGTTATGCACCATCATGCCCAGCATTCATCTCTATTTTTTAAACAATTCCATGAGCAAGCTTGTAATTTCTAATTCCAAAACAAATCCATGTTTGGAATTGTTCTATGCATTTTAATGTTTTAATTAGAATTTGATGGAGGAAAAAAAAAAAACATGTCTTGTTATATGGCAATTCATTACCAGTGAAATTCACTACGAGTGAAATTGATCAACTTTCCATACAGGTGACTTACCAGTTTCTCTTTGAGAATCTATAATAGATTTTTTGTATATTTTCTATTAAATTGTCCTTTTCCTTACCTATACAAATACTTTTATGCAATTGGGATATTAACACTTTGTGTAATTATTTTCTCCTAGTGTCTCATTTATTTTTACTATACTTAACCTATTCAGGAAATGTTTCCTTCTTCAGTGGTTTCTAGGGTTTGTTTTTAGACAAACTGTCTTACAGATATATGTGTATGTATATATACATATATGTTATATATATATTTAGACCTTCCTACAATCGTATATTTACTTATATCATGATATTATAAGGTACATATTTAATCCTTTTACATTTTAATGGTGGAAGGTGAATATGTAATTTTATTCTTCAGAATGATTATCTGACTTTGTATCATTTATTGAATAATCTTTCTATGTAATTGAAATGCCACTTATATTCTGTATTCAGTTTCCATAGATGTGTGAATATTTTTCAAGAGTCTGTCCTGCTGATTATCTGTTTGAATTATAGTAGCTTTATAATAGTTCTGATCTGATGGAATAAATCTTTAATGGATTGTGTGAAAATTTTTTGTAATAATACATTGTATTTTTCCATTTTTATTGGTTACTTTATCATTGCTAGTACAAAATACCTAACTGGAAGCAGTGTAGGGAGGGAAAGGATTTATTTTGACTTACAGTTTCAAGGGGAAGTCCATGCATAATGGCAGGAACAGGAAGCCAGTGACACATCATCACATCAGCAGGAAGGAATAGAGAAAGCAATGAATGCTGAATGCTCAGCTAGCTTTTTCCTTGTAAGATAGTCCAGAAACCCAGCTCATGGAATGTTGCCACCCACAGTTATGGTGCTTCCTCCCACTTCAGCTAATCTAATCTAAAAAATCCCTCATAGACATGACCAGAGACTTGTTTACATGGTGATTCTAAATCCTGTCAAGTTTATAACCAGAGGTTAATCATCACACATTTGAACTTTTATATTTATTTTAATTTTTTCATGGGAGTACTGGGGATTGACTGCATGCCCTCATGCATTCTAGGCAAGTGTTTTGCCACTAAGCAGGCCTCATCTCGTTTTCTCATCTTTTTCACCTTTTATTTTGAGACAGAGCAGTTTCTAAATTGTCCATACTGACCTTGAACTTTCTCTGCAGCTAAGGGAGGTCTTGAACTTGATGACAGACCTGCACCAATAGGCCTGGCTATTAATTTTATGTAAGATGGGTTTTACATATTCTTTGGCTCCAAGAAACTGGCATAATTCTCCATTTATTCAATCTTTGTTTTATGACCAGTAATTTTTTTAGAAGTTATTTTGTTGTAAAGTTGATTCCTAAGTATTTTGTACTTTTGAATATATCATGATATAACTACATGTTTTCATAGTAAATTCGTAAAGTATTGGTGCAAATATTTCCTTATAAATTGTAGCAGAAAGATGTTTTGGTTTAGTATTCTGTTTAATAGATGACAGGTTACTAATTTTTTCCTCACAATTAAAATAGGACAAAACCGTAAGTATAATTTTCCCCTTGGCCCCAAGGAGATTTTGGGACCTCTACTATTAGTATAAATTTTATCTATGAATGACACACTTACATAGTCATTTGGAGTCTGGATAATTGGGATTTATTGAATGACTTCATGGGTTGTTTTTGTCTGATTGTGTCTTAAGGTGGCTACAACTTTAAACATGAGACCCGGATACTACTCAGTAGATGGATGTATTGAAGAAGATTCTTCTGTGAAAGAATTACAACCTAAAATGTATGTTTTTCTGTACACTTATTATTTAAAGTTCAATGTATTTCTAGAACTCTTTCAGAATTCTTGGTAAAATGTCATTCTTAACTCTGCTTGTTTATTCTAGCCTGTTGTTTATGGAGTATTAAGTTTATTAATTTGTCTTAACTGTTGGTAGAATGGAGTATCTAGCTCCAAACATAGTAGCATTTATTCATTTTTACTTTTTGAAGTGAAGAGAAGAATATAAGTATTTGTCACTTTAAAACGAGAGACTGAGAGTAAGTATAGTACTAGCTAAAATTATTGCTGCTGAATGAGAGTAAAATATAAAGACAAAAATATTCTGGTGATCATAAGAGTGGCACAAGTACAGAATAATGGAAGAGTTTGGGAAAAGGTTGAGAAATGATTTATACAAAGAAAAATAGCAATCTTGAGATTCTCATTTATTTTGCGATTCTTGCATGAGACTTTGTATGTAGATATGCTAATAATTAGAGTTAGTAATATGAGATTTTTTAATGTATTCCTGAGATAAGATAGCCATTAATGTTATTTTTATTACCCTAATTGCATTTGTTTCCCCCGCTAGTGTATAGTCCTACTTAAGAGCATTGACCCATTTTATTCCTTTCTATATCCATGGTGCAAGATACTGAGTATTCATGTTATGTTTGTTAGATGAAAGGCTGTAATATTTTAATATTTGCTATAGTTTTTCTAATCTCATATTTCATTCCTAGCTAAATTTGCCTTTAGAATTAGCTGTGGGCTGGGTTTTGGAGAAAACGAAATGTTAAAAGTGTGACTTTGCAACTTTTTAAGTGATTATAAATTTTTCTTACCAATTTTGCAGGCCCCTACTTAGATGGCCATCATGTTCTCACATAACTTTTAAACACTTGATTTGACAGTAGATTTCTCTTAATAATGGGGTATTTTCAAGAAATAATCTCATTTAGAAGTTTCTACTTTTGGGCTGGAGAGGTGGCTTAGCGGTTAAGCGCTTGTCTGTGAAGCCTAAGGACCCTGGTTCGAGGCTCAACTCTCCAGGACCCACGTTAGCCAGATGCACAAGGGGGCGCACGCGTCTGGAGTTCAGTTTGCAGTGGCTGGAGGCCCTGGCGCGCCCATTCTCTCTGTGTCTCTCTCTCTCTCTGCCTCTTTCTCGCTCTGTCTGTCGCTCTCAGATAAATAAACAAAAATTTTAAAAAAAAAAGAAGAAGTTTCCACTTTTGTAAATGATCCCAAGTAAATAATCATCCTGATTCCTCATATTGCAATTCATTTTACCTCCCACAGATTTCCACTTCCACAATCACTCATAGCTATAACCTGTCTTTCATTACTACTACTGTGATCATTTATATTGACTATCAACTTGACAGAACCTAGAATCAGCCAGGAAGTGAGCCCTTGGGCACACTTGAGAGGGATTCTGTAGGTTATGTTAATTGAGGTGTTAGACCCACCTTCACTGTGGGTGGGGCCATTCCTTGGCCTGGGATCCTGACTGGATTACAAAGGAGCTAACATTCAGTGTGTCTGCTTTTTCACAATGGACTGAATGTGATCAGCTGCCTCAAACACTTGCCACTATGCCTTCTTCACCATGATGGACTGTCAGTTTTAACTATAAGCTGAAATAAACCTTTCCACTCTAAAACTCATTTTTGTCAGGTATTTTGTCCCAGTAATAGGAAAGGTAACGATTTAATTCTCTTGTTCTCTTTTGTGTGTTTCCTTATCATTTCCAGTCTCTTTCTTGTTCTGTAGTTCTTCTTTGCCTGTCTAGTGAAAGTACCAAATTCTTTAAACTAGAATTCTTGGATTTTCACATTACTATTGCAGCTTCCCTTTTCAGGCTTATTAAGTGGGTTAGAAAGGAACCAAAAGAATGATTCTAGTTGTTTCTTTTGGATAAAAACAAACAAGACTAAGCTGAAGTCTGGTATCTAGTTATTGACAGAACTAGTAACTTCTTTAAACTCCTGTAAACACACTTCACCAGTCACTTTCTCTATAATTTCTGTTGCAAAGTGATTAGAATAAACCTTTATCATCAAGGGGATCATTCTGGTTTATTATGATTCAGTGGCTGTAGATCTTGTCTTCATAAAGTAACCATTTTTAGATGGCTTGAGGTTGTCAAGTTGGAACACCTGTACAAGTCAAGCAGATGTTTGATTGGGTAATTACACTAAGTTTAAACAATAGACAGTTAGGATTATGGCAGATGAATCACCCCCACCAATGACTTAGCACCTAATCCATGCTAACTAATTATGGCTGTGTTAAAACCAGCCCAGTGATCTTACATCTTTTTTTTTTTTTTTTGAGGTAGGGTTTCAGTCTAGCTCAGGCTGACCTGGAATTCACCATGTAGTGTCAGGGTGGCCTTGAACTCTCTGCAATCCCTCCTACCTCTGCCTCCCAAATGCTGGGATTAAAGGCATGAGCCACCACGTCTGGCTGATCTTACATCTTTTGCTTGACCTGAAAAAAAACACCAGTGGAGATCTTTACTTTTATTGCAGTCTTCTACTTGAAATTGTATGGCTTAAAGCATCAAGCAAATAAATTGGGTTGTACAGTTGTTCAGATATGTGTAATACCTAGCAAGGGTATAAAGTGTTGCTTTTTTTAAAAAGATGCACATGAATTCATCTTAACTAGAAAGTTCCCAAGTTTATTCTAAATTACTATTTTCTAAAATTAATCTCTTCATGTGTACTTGTGTTAGAAACTCCTAGGTCCTGATTAAGAACAGTTTGGTTTTAAATAGTTATGTATATATGTGTTGGGTATGTTGTTTTGGCCTAGTATTTGTTAGTTTTTTTTTAGTTTTTTGAGACAGAGTCTCATGTGGCCTATCAAATTTGCTGTATAGCCAAAGATGACTTTAAACTCCTGATCCTCCTGCCTCTACCTCCCAAGTGCTAGGATTATAGGCATGCACTGCCATACCTGGCTAGTAGTTATATATTTTTAAATGTAGTATTTTTTTTATATTTCTTCACTGATTTATCTTTAATATTTTAAAGAAGACTTGAATAATGAATTTCCTTCAGGCTATATGCTCACACATTTTCAAAACATGAGTATTGCTGGGTATGGTGGTGCACACCTATAATCTTAGTATTCAGTAGACTGAGGCAAAAGGATCTTAAATTTGAGGGTAGCCTGGGCTACATAGAAAGTCATTGTCTCAAAAAGAAACAACTAGTGCCAGGAAGGTGTCTCTGTGGATGAGTGTTTGTTGCACACTCATGAGTTTAAATCCCCAACACTCATGTAAAAACCCAGGAGTGGCCACACATGCCTGTAACCCCAATGCTGAGGGGGTTCTGAAACAGGAGGATTCCTGGGGCTTACTGGTCTACCAAAAATAGCAGAAGCTCCAGATTCAATGAGACCCTCTCAAGGTAATACAATATAATAGTGGAGAACACCTGGCATCCTCCTCTAGTCTCCTTGTACACACATCTGTGTGTGTGTGTGTGTGTGTGTGTGTGTGTGTGTGTGTATGTGTATATATATATATATATATATATATATATATATATATACTGAAAAAAAGTGGGAAGGAGGCTTTCTACATACAAGTATTTGTAATTGTATGAATAAGTTCAAATTTTGTTTAATAAGCTTGAAACATTTTGGTCATTAGTTAGAAGAAGAGGTTTAGTGGGAAGGGGCAAGAAAGGGGGACAAAAGAAGGTAATGGGAGGATATTTTGAACAAAACACATTATATACATGTATGAAAATTGTCAATAACAAAGTTTTAAAAATTCAGTGGTTATCCATATTTCTGTCAAAAAATATCAGGTAGGTAGAGGGGACTGTAAAATTAAAACACAATATATGCTATAAGCCATTATTTTTAGGAGTTTAAGAAGTTGACTTTTCATTAAAATTAATGTAAAAGCATGTTCATAGATTCTCCTCAGTGCTATTTGAGAACATGTTCTATAATTCATTATATGAGGTACTTTTGGTGGAGAATAAGAAGCATAATTTGAAGCTGTGGTCATTATAGTCATGTTAGTATTTCAAATAATGTACTTTACCTTTTTCAGGAGAAAGAATTGTTCTCCAGACTTTAGAAAGACGGTTGATCAGCTAATTGTTGGTTTAGAACATTCGGCCTCCACACACAGGACTGTTTTGAACCCATCAGCTGTAATGTCGGTATGAAAAATGTTGGTCATGAAGTATGATGAAACCAAACATTTGCCTTTATCCTGGGTAGTTTAACTTCTCATCTCAGGATTCCTATAACTATAGTTTTCTTTTTTGTAATGTGTATGTATATGTAAACATGCATGTTTGTATGTGTTTGTGTGTGTGTTTGTATGTGCATGTGGAAGCCAGAGGACAACCTCTGATATTGTTCCTCAGGAATGCTAAGCATCTTTTTGTTTGTTTATTTTGCTTTAGAAAGGGCCTCTTACTGCCCTGGAGCTTGCCTATTAAGCTAGACTGATTGGCCAGCCTGCAAGTTAGCCCAGGGATTCTCCTGTATCTGCCTCTCCAGCACTGGGATTGCAAGTGCATGCCAACATATCCAGCATTTTTACATGGGTACTGGGATCAAATTCAGGTCTTCATGCTTACAAGGCAAGCACTTTACTGACTGAACTATCTCCCCAGTCCTAATTGTAATTGTATATATTATTCTTTTGGAAGCTTAACAGTAAAAAAAAAAAAAAAAAAAAAAATCAACCCATTCTCCTTTCTTGAATCTTTTGTCTTACTGTGTACTTGTACCAGTTCTAACCCATGCTGACAATAAGCCTATGTCTATTACAAACCTATGTTTATAAATAATTGTCTTCTTTCATGAATACCTTGACTTAAAATAAAATAATTATTTGCAAGCAGAGAGAGAGAATATGAATGAATGATAGATGAATATGGACCCACCAGGGCCTCTAGCCACTGCAAATGAACTCCAGGTGCATGTGCCCTTTGTGCATCTGGCTTATGTGGGTACTGGGAAATCGAACCTGGGTTGTTAGGCTTTGCAAGCAAGCACCTTAACCACTGAGCCATCTCTCCAGTGTGGCTGACTTGATTTTGAAGTTGTTAATATTTACCTGAATGTAGCTCTTTTTCTTTTAATGTAGTTACTGAATCTAGATTCTTTGAAATCACTACAAAGTAAATTTTTCTTATTTTTTTTTAAAAAAAAGTTATTTATTTATTTGAGAGTGACAGACAAAGAGAAAAAGAGGCAGATAGAGAGAGAGGGAGAATGGGCACGCCAGGGCCTCCATCCACTGCAAACGAACTCCAGACGTGTGCACCCCCTTGTACATCTAGCTAACGTGGGTCCTGGGGAATTGAGCCTCGAACCGGGGTCCTTAAGCTTCACAGGCAAGCGCTTAACCGCTAAGCCATCTCTCCAGCCCTAATTTTTCTTTTTAATATTTATTTATTTGAGGGAGAACAAGCAAACATGAGAATATGCCAGGGCCTCCTGCTGCTGCAAATCCTAATTCTCATGCCTTTACTTAATAAGTGTTGCAATTACAGGCATGTACCATTACACCTGGTTCTCAAGTTTAAATCTTGGCAGAGCAGAATTATAATTTTTTCTTAAGAGTATTTGATTTTTGTATGTGTATACTTTTATTATAAATTTTCCAAAATAGTTTTTTAATATTTTTACGTATGTATTTATTTATTTGAGAGAGAGAAAGAGGCAGGTAGAGATAATGGGCTCACCAGGGCTTCTAGCCACTACAAATAAATTCCAGACACATGTGCCGCCTTGTGCATCTGGCTTACATGGGTATTAGGGAATTGATCCTGGGTGCTTTGGCTTTACAGGCAAGTGCCTTAACCACTAAGCAATCTCTCCAGTCCCAAAATAGTTTTTAAATTGAAAATGGATACAACACATAATACTATTTTCCAAAAGTATCTTTCTAGTATGTATGGGAGCACATCTTTACAATCTCAATGTTTGGGAGGCTAAGGCAGAAGGATCACAACGTCGCCAAGTATGGTAGCACATGCTCATGATTTCAGCACTGGGGAGGCAGAGGTAGAAAGATTGCTGCAAGTATGAGGCTCATTGGGCCTACATAGTGAGTTCCAGGTCAGACTGGACTACTTGGCTGAGACTGCTGTCTCAAAAAAAATAAATAAAAATAAAAGATGAGGCTGGGCATGATGGTGCACACCTTTAATCCCACCACCCAAGAGGCAGAGGTAGGAGGATCACCATGGGTTTGAGGCCAGCCTAGACCTATTAGAGTGAGGTCTAGGTCAAACAGGTCTAGAGTGAGACCCTACCTTGAAACAAAACAAAACAAAAAGGTTGAGGGTGAGGCAAGCCTGGTCTACCTAGTGAAAGGTGTGTATATGTGCTCATGTGTATCTTTATGGGAGAATGCTGTAACTAAAGGTCTAAAATGTTAGACTTTTCTTTCTGGGTAAGCAGGAGTAGAAGTTGTTGTTGTTGTTGCTTGTTTTCAGACTTCTAGTGTGGATCTTTGTTGCTTTTATAAAGTTTTTACAGCTATAATATATCTAAGCATATATATTTTCATATTTTATATTTGTATGTGGTTCCCTCTCTTTTTAGGAGAATAAAACTACAGAAGAAATAGATGAAGCATTGAAGATAGCAGGCTATAATTTTGAACAATTAAGTATTGCTATAAAAGTAAGCATTTTGTTCTTTGGGTTTTTTTTGTTTGTTTGTTCATTCTGCTTTTTGAGACAGGTTCACATGTTGCCCAGGCTTGGCTTAAACCCACAAAGTAGTTGCAGATGACCATGTTGCACTCCTGATCCTCATGCCTTGCCTTCACCTCGCAAATGCTATGATTCCAGGCTTGAGCCATCAGGTCCAGCTTGAAAGTAAGCATTTTGAATAGTTCAGTTTTACTAGGAAGTGGAGCATGATCTCTCTGAGTGTGTACACATTTGGTTATGCATTACTGAGGTTAGGCTTTGTAGTGGTTTGAATAGAATGGATGGCCCCCAATATATTCAGTTGTTTATTTGTTTGCAGTTTGCATCTGCAGCCACCTGGCTGGAGGCAGTTTCACTTGGTGCTTAAGGTGTGGTGGTGGGTTTCAGATTACAATCCAAAGATCTGCAAAGTGTGCCTAGCTGGAGTTCCTGAAGTGTGCTGTGGCTTTTGGATTTAGGCTTGTGCTTCTCCCTCTCTCTCTGCTTGGGCCTGTGAAGGCAGGCCAGCTTCTTCTGCCATTATGGAACTTCCCCTGGATCTGTAAGCTTCAATAAATCCCTTCCTCCATAACTGTGTCTGGTCTGGAAGTTTATCTCAGCGAACCTGAAGCTGTCTGCTACAGGCTTAGCGCTTGTTTTTTAAAGCAATAATGTAATAATAGAGAAACATGCAAAAGGACAGAAAACTCACCCACTGACCTGCTAGGATTGGGCTTGTAGTATTGGTCCACTAGGAGAAGATTTTTTGAGATATTTAAGATACAGTGGCATGTGCCTTCTGTGAGCTGATTGTTTCAGAGGTATCATAGACCATCTTTTTAATATTTACCCATTATTTGGCTTCATCCGCCAACTGAGAAAC
Organism: Dipus sagitta; assembly: GCA_036346955.1. Lineage (NCBI taxonomy): Eukaryota > Metazoa > Chordata > Mammalia > Rodentia > Dipodidae > Dipus > Dipus sagitta. The sequence continues at coordinate 71,025,395 of CM070772.1, forward strand.
TTTCTTTTCTCCCTGCTCTTAAAAGAAAAACTCCTTTGGTAACAAGATACAAGTTACTGAGTATCCAGGAACAAAAAATTAACAATTAAGGAGTTCAAAAGATCATAGCTTATTATGTTGTGACTGCTTTTTTATGTAGAAGAGCATTTTGGATTAAATGTCACACTTTTAATCCTAGCACTTTGGAGGTAGGATTGCTATAAGCATGAGGCCAGCCTGGGCTACAGAATGAGCTCTAGGTCAGCCTAGGCAAGAATGAGACTCTGCTACCCAATAAAAAGTCAGGCTTCTGAATGAAATGAAAAATATGGGATAAGAAAAAATGGTGAGAAAAGAAGAGAGAAAAAAGAATGTTGGGTTGGGGAGTGCAGTGGTTATCAACTCACTACTCAAGCTGGAGTACCCAAGTTAAATTCCCAGACCCCATGACAGAAGCCATGGCAAGCTTCTGCAATTCCAGCCTGCTTACAATGATGGTGACATGGAAGGTAGAGGCAGGAGAATTTCCCCGAAGAGACCAGCCCAGCAAAGAACAGCAGATTAAGAAGTCCTGCCTCAAATAAAGTGGGCAGATGAAGACCAGCCCAAAAGTTGTCCTCTGACCTGCACACATGTACTTTGGACACACATTCCTGCATATATACACACACATACTAAAATTTTACAAATGTTACTTGTGATGGAAAGCTTATACATGTAAGTGCCAGATATAATGAGAAAAGCAGATAGGTGGTAAACTGACTGAGGTAGGACTTTAACATTTGAATTTAGAAGGGGGTACAGTTCAACCCCCAAACAATTACTTTCTGCCTTAATCCCAATATTCATTTCTTTTTTGATGCAAAATTCATATAGCCCATTTCAACATTCCCAAAGTCTTGGTACTCATTACAGCATCAATTTTATGGCCAAAATCTATCTAAATATTTTCTAAGTCAGATGTGAGACTTGGCATGACCCATCCTGGTGCAAAATTCCCTTGCAACTATGAGCCTGTGAATACAAAGTAGTTATCTATTTGTTAAAACACATTAATATGACAGGCATAGATAGACATGTTTGTTTCAAAAGAGCAATTGGGAGGAAAAGAGGGGTCATTAATCTTAAGCAACTCTTCAGCACCATGCTCTAACCACCTGAGCTAACCAGTCTTGCAAGTAATGGTTTTTAAATTGGTTTAAAAACAAACATGAAAGAGCTACATTTTCATTCATATGTGGTTTCTAACTTTGGTGTTGGGATTTTGTTTTTGTTTTGGGATTTAGGGAATCCTGCCATAGAGAAATTCAGCAGTCCAAAATGATTTGTGTCCTATAATGATTAAAAAAAAAGGATAAGAAAAATGTTTAGAAAATATATCAGTAGATATTTAGGTATTTGTGCTTTTTATTTTACTGTTGTTGCTTTTTTGTTTATTTTATGAAATTATCAGTTCAAATGCCAATAAGATATTGTCTTGGTGAAAAGTGCCATGATATAAAGTGAACTTTGTAAATTATATTATCTAATTACCTCTGTTACTATTTTGAAAAGTCTAGAAATTTTTTAATTACATTGACAGTGTAACTTCTATGAAGTAAAAATACCAATTAGGTCTTGGAATTGTTTTTTCCAGATGCTTGAACACACACAGCATCAAGCAAGAGAAGAGAGAGACAGTCTAATAGAGGTTGTGGACAAACAATTTAATAAACTTTTTGCTTCTCTTGATTCCAGGTATTAACTTAAAAATAAAGACTTAATGAAACTTAAGTTTTTTTTATTATATGTTTGTATATATGTGTGTACATATATGTGTGGATATATATGGTGTGTTTATATATGTGTATGTGTATGCTATGCCCATGTGTGGATATCTGAGGTTAACCATGGGTGTTTGTTCTCTCCTTCCACCCTATCTGAGACAGGGTCCGCCTTGTCATTCTGTTGGTACTGCTTTGCTTCGTGTATACTAGTTTAGCTGGCCTGTGAGCTTCAGCACTTGCCTGGCTCCACCTTCTGTTGCTGTAGGTACATTGGGATCACAGACACATGTGTGACTTTGTGTTTGGCTTTATGTGACTGCTAAGGAGTCAGACTTGGGCCACAGGCTCGTAAGTGGCACAGTTTTAATCACCAACTCATCTCCCTGGCCCTGAAATCAAAAATTTTTTAACATTAATTTGTCATTCTGTTTCTTTATTTAGGTTGATGTAGCGTGTAAATTTTAAACATGTTTGGAAGATAATAAGTAGAAGGTAATAAGTAGAACCTAACGACTGATTTCTAGCTAGGTATGGCTGCTCATTCCTGTAATCCTGGTACTTAGTGTGAGATACCAAGTAAGGCATGCACCTTTAGGGACAGACTCCTGTGTTAATGCACCTTTGGCATTAACAGTATTAAGTCTTCTAATCTATACGTATGTAATAACTTCCTATTTACTTTTTTTTTTCTCCTTGGTTTGAGACAGGATCTCACTATAGGCCTGGCTAGCCTGGAACTCTGTATATAGTTCAGTCTGGCCTCACACTTGGTAATTCTTTTGCATGAGCATTCTTAGTGCAGGGATTACAGATATGGCCCATCTTTTGCCATTTTAAATTTTATTTTAGAGAAAGTGTGAGAGAGAGAGAATTGGTGGGCCAGGGCCTCAGCCACTGCATTTGCACTCCAGATGCTTGTGCCACCTACTGGGCATGTATGACTTTGCATTTGCCTCACCTTTGTTCATCTGGCTTACCGGAGATCTGCAGTGTTGAACATGGGTCTTTAGGCTTGGCAGTCAAGCATCTCTCCAGCCCTATTTTGCCTTTTTAAAAAGGTTTCTATTGTCCTTTGTTTTGAGACAGGATTTCACCATAGAGTCCAATCTAGGTTAGAATTCATAATCCTCCTCTCTCCACCTCTCATGAGTGCTGGGATTATAAGCATCTGTCACCATGCCTAATTTTCTCTTTCATTAAGTTTATTTTAAAATATTTTATTATTTTTATTTCTGCTTGACTCATAAATCTATACATATCTGAGATTCTAGTATGTATTGCAATATCTCCAGCTTTCTTTTTGCTCACTATTGCTTTGACTGGAGTCTTATAGCTACATATGAATTTCAACATTTTTTTTCTGATTCTATGAAGAATGACATGAGTATTTGTTGAGAGTTTCATTAAATATGTAGATTTAACAATGTCAGTCTGTTAAAATGGAATATCTTTCCATTCATTATTCTTCATTTCTTACATCAAAATTTCATGGTTACTTTAAAGATCTTTCACTCAGTGATGGGCGTGGTGGTGCACGTCTTTAATCCCAGCACTCGGGAGGCAGAGGTAGGAGGATTGCCATGAGTTCAAGGCCACCCTGAGACTCCATAGTGAATTCCAGGTCAGCCTGGGCTAGAGTGAGACCCTACCTCAAAAAACCAAAAAAATATATATATATATTCTTTCACTTATTTGAATTTATCTCTAGAATTTTTTTAGCTATTATAAAAGGTATTCTTTTTTCTTTTTCAGAAAACTGGCTGTTAGTATGTAGCAATATTACTGATTTTTGTATGTTAATTTTTGTGTCCTGTAGCTTTATTAGTGTATTTATTCCAACAGTATTTTATACAATCCTTAGACTCTTCTATACAAGATCACTTTATGTACAAACAAGAATAATTTGACTTCCTTTGTTTCTGAATGCATTTTATTGCTTAATTGCTTTGTGTGGAGCTACTAGTACTCTTGTGAATGAAAGTGATGAAAGAAAACATTATCTTCTTCTAAATCTTAGAGGAAATTGTATAGAGAAACAAAAATGCTCAATGAGCTAAATTGAATAGCACATTAAAAAGGTCATTTATTGGGATCAAGTAGAATTAATCCCTAAGATCTAAGGATGGTGCAAAATGACAGAGGAGAACTATATTTATGTTAGGAGAAAGAATATTGTTCTGAAAATTATAAAAACAATTGTGGGTGCTCGCTTTGTCAGCATATATACTAAAATTGGAATGATACAGAGAAGATTAGCATGGCCCCTGTGCAAGGATGACATGCAAATTCATGAAGTATTCCATATTTTTTTAATAAAGGGTAGAAAAATGTGGGCTAGAGAGAAGGCTTAGTGATTGTGGGCTGGGTAGAAGGCACTTGCCTGTGAAACATAAGGACCCAGGTTTGGCTCCCCAGTACCCACGCAAAGCCATATGCACAAGGTTGTGCATGCATCTAGGGTTTGTTTGCAGTGGCTATAGGCCCTAATGTATCCATTCACTTTCTCTCTTTCTCTCTCTGCCTCTTTCCCTCTTTCAAATAAATAAATATATATATATAACATAAAAAAGAAATACTTGTTTCAAGTTGAGGTGATTATATAGTACTGAGTACTAAAACAAGTTGCTATCAAACCAAGATTATAATAGTTAACTAAATTCAGTAAGTGATCTTACTAGCAGTAGTATCCATTGTAATTTAGATATAAGAGGCTATATAGAGGTACTTAGAAGATACAGAGTAACTGGGGAAATTAATGTGTATTAATCTTGATGAAATTAGACTCGTTACACATAGGAAGTCTCTTCTCTCCATAATCCATTTTCATATTAAGACAAGTTTATCCTTCAAGGACATTTATTATGATTATGTTGCCTCTAACTTTTTAATTTTTATTGAGAACTTTAATATATGAACATAATGCAACTTGGTCATATTTCCATGAGGACTTTTATGTCCCATCTCTCCACCTCATTCAACTAAAGATCCTCTTCAGTGAGGATATTGGTAATCTCTGTGGGGTCATGAATACACCAGTCACTCCCTGTGTGGGGGACAATGCCTTAGAGTACATCTTCCCACCATGTGGCTATTACATTTGTTCCTCCCCCTCTATCACAATGTTTCCTGAGCCTTTGAGGGTGTGGTATAAGTCTTCTTTAGTGTTGTGCTCTCAGCAGCCTCGAATTTTCTGCTTTGAGTCTCCTCAGTGTCCACACCATCTCCCTAGAGGAGGTTCTTAGGCTATCCATGAGAGCAGCACTCTTATTTAATCTGCCACTTTCCCTGTAATGTTTCCTGGGCCCTGACAGATGTCATAAAGATGGCTTATCTCTTGTTAAGCAGTTGGCTTTCATTTCTTGTCATTCTAATGGGGTCGTGGGTTTCTCTTGTATTTGGTGCCATCTGTAAAAGGTAGATTTCTCAAGCCAAGAGTGAAAGTAACATGGAATAAAGGGATACACATTTAGAAGACTTTAGGTGGATATAATATCTCCTTTTCACCAAAGAACAGTAGAAATTTTCTTCTAGGGCCTATGACCTTCTAAGCCATAGGCTTCTGACTTGGTTCTTGATATCAGTTATGAATGCCCTCCCATTGAGCTTGCCTCATATACAATCAGAGAGCAGTTGATTACCCCTATAACCTGTATGTCACTATTTCACCAGGGGGTATATCTTGCCTGGAAAGTTACTTTCGTAACTTTCTGGATCCACTGCTTGTTCATGCTGTTGGTGACCTTTATCCCTCAGTAGCTTGCATATTTCCATCACCGAGAGCTAGTCAGTGGGAAGGTGGCTTCCATCTCAGTTCAATCATGATCTCTCAGTGTTCTGGGACTGCAGTCTGTGATGTCTTCAGCGTCACAGCAGTAAGGTCTTATAACTTAGTTCTGGTAGATAAGTACTTTGGCAATGCCCTGCATTGTTCTGGGGGTATCACAGGCCTTCCATCCAACAGCTCACTCTGGGGAGGTGATCCTCTTCTGGAACTAGGATTTACCAGCAACAGCCTATGGTTTTAGGGCAAAGCTTTCTATACCCTTGTAGGGTGCTTCTGCCCAAACTATATATAGATATACATCTTTTAAAGAGAGTTATATCTCTTAATTTGATAATGACGAGGTAGGTTTCTGTGCTAGTGGTTTATGCCATAATCAGTTTTGTACATCTTGCTGCTCCTCTTCCCTCCTTCCCATATCTGTCTTCCCAAGACCCTTCCACCTCTGTATTTTGTCCCTGTACTTGCCTGTCTACTGTCCCCTTCTCTGAACCCTCCCTTCTTCCCCTCTCTCCAAGTCACATTCTAGCCGATGCTTACTACAACTTATAAACAAATCAAACTATTCCATGTTAGGATCCACACATGAGAGAGAACATGGGGCATTTGTCTTTCTGAAACTGGGAAACATCAGTATAATTTTTTCCAGGTCCATCCATTTTCCTCCAGAATTTCATTATTTTATTTTTCCTTAAAACTGAGTAGATCCAGGTATGGTGGTGCACATCTTTAATCCTAGCACTTGGGAGGCAGAGGTAGGAGGATCACTAAGTTCAAGGCCAGCCTGGGACTACAGAGTGAGTTTCAAGTGAGCCTGAGCTAGAATGAGACCTCAAAACAAAACCAGTAGAATTCCACTGTGTATATGTATAACATCTTCATTATCCATTAATCTGATGGGCATCTGAACTGATTTTATTTCCTAGATACTGTGAATAAAGCACCAATGAATATGGCTGAGCAAGTATCTTTATAGTAAAGAGTAGTCTTTAGGGCATATGCTCAGAGTGGTATAGCTGAGTCAAATAATAGATCTATTATTAGGTTTTTGAGAGATTCCGTAAGTTTGCACTCCCATTAGTAGTTAATGAGGGTTCCTCCCTCCCCACACAGTTGCAACATTTGTTATCATGTGACTTTTAAAAATATTTATTTATTTGAGGGGGGGGCAGATAGAGAAGTAGTGTGCCAGGGCTTCTAGCCCTGCAAGTGATCTCCATATATATGTACCTTGTGCATCTGGCTTACATGGGTACTAGGAAATTGAACCTGGGTCTTAGGCTTTGCAGGCAAGCATCTTAACGCTAAGCCATCTCTCCAGCCCATCATTTGACTTTTTGATAATAGCTAGTCTGACTTGAACAAGATGGAATCTCAAAGTTATTTTATTTCTTTTTTTTTCCTTTTTTTGGTTTTTTGAGGTAGGGTCTAGCTCAGAGTAACCTGGAATTCACTATGTAGCCTCAGAGTGGCCTTGAACTCACACTGATCCACCTACCTTTGCCTCCCAAGTACTGGGATTAAAGGAATGTGCCACCATGCCCAGCTTCAAAGTTATTTTAAATTGCATTTTGCTGGCTGTTGACATTCAAAGTTGAACATTTAACCCACTCCACATCTGCCTTACTAGCACAGTGTTAATCTCCAGCAGTAGATACATTTAATTAACTTATATATGCTGTCTTCATATGTTCTCTGCTCTTCTGTTTTCTGTTAAAGCACTTTACTGTCATGGTGCCAATTCCCAGCAGTAGATATATGTGATTAACTTATATATGCTCACTTCATGTGTTCTCTGCTGTTCTGTTTTCTGTTAAAGCTGACATGTCAGCTACTGTTTAGTAAGGCATCACTTTGCCACCTCTGCATGCAGTGTCATCAACTGAATTCTCTCTGCTCTTTCCCTAGATAGGATAAATTCAATATTCTTTTTCATGTTTGAACTCCTTAAATGATTAGTCTTTATAAATAATCATCAGATGTATGCTCTTTTAAGTTCCCTAATTAGTTACTTAAACTTTTTACCTACAACCGTGACAGTAAAGAGATGTATTTCTATAATAAAAGATGGTCAATAGTGCATGTCTCCAGTCAGTTTGCCCTGTAAAGTTGCTTAGTTATAACCTCTAATTGTTGACATAGTATTTTTGTGTCACTATTCCATAAGTCACTTCTGGGTAAACCCTAGGATACCTCTTCTTCCACTCCTAATGGCTAAAGATGTTGAACATTTTTAAAATGTTTCTTGGACATTTAATTTTCTTCCTTTAAGAACTCTCCAGTTTCCTGCCCCACTTTTAAAAATTTTTATTTCATTTTGAGAGATAGAGAATTGGTGCTCCAGAGCCTCAGCCACTGAAACCGAACTCCACATGCTTGTGCTACCTAGTGGGTGTGTGTGGCCTTATGCTTACCTAACCTTAGGTACATCTGGCTTATGTGGGATCTGGAGAGATTGAACCTGTGTCCCTAGGCTTCACAGGCAAGCACCTTAACTGCTAAGCCATCTCTCCAGCCCCTGACCCACTTTTTCACTGGGTTGATTTTTTTGTTGTTGCTTCATTTTTTGAGTTCTTTCTATTCTAGATATTAAACCTCTGCAAGATGTTTATCTGATGAAGATATTCTACTTTTCTACAGGTTGTCCATTGACTCTGTTGGTTTATTTACCAGTATAATAGCTTTTTACTTTCATAAGGTCCCTGGGCTACTAGGATCTTATTTGGAAAGTCTGTCCTATATCTTGGAGTATTCTCCCTAGGTATACCCTAGACTATTTTGAGGTCCTTGATCCATTTGGAGTTGATTTTTATGCAGAGTGAAAAAAGAGGGTCTAGATTCATAATTGTGTACATGTAGCCATCCAATTTTCCCAGCACCATTTATTGAAAAGGCTATCTTCTTCAATGTGCATTTTTAGTCCTTTTGTCAAAGATCTGGTGGCTGTAAGTAAAATGAACTTATGCTTGGATCTTCTATTGTGTTTATTCATGGGTCTCTTTTCCTTCTAGTCCCATGGAAATCAAGAGAAACCACCAGTCATGTTCTTTTGGCTGAGGAAACTTGGTTATCCAAGGCTTTTTGTGCTTCCATATGAATTTAGAGACTATTTTTTTCTATTTCTATAAAGAATAGTGCTGAAATTTTGACTACAATTGGATTGAATCTCTGTATTGCTTTTGGTTGGATGGCCATTTTCATGATACTAATTCTTCCAATCTATGAGCATGGTATATCTTCCCATCTTCTCATCTCTTCCTTAATTTCTTTCTTCAATGTTTTATTTCCTAGGTTAGGGAATAAATTATTCCAAGATAATTTAAGTTTTTGTGGCTATTACAGATGGATTGATTTATTTCTCAGTAAGTTTGTCTTTAGTATATATGAAAGCTACTGACTTTTGTATGTTGATTTTATATTCTGCCACTTTGCTGAAAGTGTTTAACACCTCTAGGAGATTTTGGTGGATTCTTTCAGGTCTCTTAAGTACAGAATCATATTATCTGCCCATAAGGCTAGTTTGACTTCTTCCTTTCCAATATGTACCCCTTTATTTCTCGTCTTATCACTTGAACTAAGACTGCAGGTACCATGTTAAATAGCAGAGGGGATAGTAGATACCTGTCTTGTTCCAGACCTCAGTGGGAATGTTTCAGAGTTTGCTCCATTTAGTGTGATACAGGCTTTAGGTCTATTTTATTAATATTTTATTTATATGTTTGAAAGAGGGGGGGAAGATAGAGACAGAATGGGTATACAACGGCCTCTAGCCACTGCAGACAGACTCCAGATGCATGTGTCATCTTGTGCATTTGTTTTACATGGGCACTAGGGAATCAAACCTGAATCCTTAGACTTCTCAGGCAAGCACCTTAACCACTATGCAATCTCTCCAGCCCAGGTCTGTTTTTTTTTTTTTTAATTTTATTTATTTGCAAGCATAGAGAGAAAGAAAAAGAGAGAAAATGGGCACACCAGGGCCTCCAACCACTGCAAACGAACTTGAACTCCAGGTGCATGTACCACTTTGTGTATCTGGCTTTATGTGGGTACTGGGGAATTGAACCTGGGTCGTTGGGCTTTGCAGGAAAGTGCCTTAACTGCTGAGCCATCTCTCCAGCTCTTTAGGTCTGTCTTATATAGCTTTTATTATATTGAGAAATGATCCTTACATCCCTAGTCTTCACCAGTGGTTTTTTTTGTTTTGTTTTGTTTTTAATTTTTTGTTTATTTTTATTTATTTATTTGAGAGTGACAGAAAGAGAGAGAGGGAGAGAATGGGTGCACTAGGGCCTCCAGCCACTGCAAACGAACTCCAGACGCATGCACCCTGTTGTGCATCTGGCTAACGTGGGTCCTGGGGAATTGAGCCTCAAGCTGGGGTTCTTAGGCTTCACAGGCAAGCACTTAACTGCTAAGCCATCTCTCCAGCACTCGCCAGTGTTTTAATCATGAAGGTATGTTGTATTTTGTTGAAAGCCTTTTCTACATCTTTTGAGATGATCATGTGATTTCTATCTTTGTCTGTTTATGTGATGATGTATTGATGTTTATCAATTTCCATATGTAGAACCACTGTTGGGATGAGACCTACTTGACCAAGACAGATGATACTTTTGATATGTTCTAGGATTCTGTTTGCAAGAATTTTGTTAAGAATTTTTGTGTATAAGTTCATCAGGGATATTGGCTTATAATTTCCTTATATCTTGGACTTGTTTTTGTATTAGTGTAATGTTGACTTGATAGAAGAAGTAGGGAACATTCCTTCCTATTTAATTTTGTGAAATAACTTGAAAAGTGGTAGTTTTAGTTCTTCTACAAAAGTTTGATAGAATTTTTGGTTGGGAAATTTTTAATTACTTTGTCAGTCTCCTTAAGTGTTTTATCTCTATTCATATAATTTAATCTCTACTGGGCTTAGCTTTAGCAAATCATGTGAGTTAAAAAATTCATCTGTTTCTTACAGATTTTTCAATTTTTTAAAATACAGGTTTTTGAAGCATGTCTTGAAGAGTTACCCAATTACATTGATATCTGTTGTAATATCTAGTTCATCTCTAATTTTGCTGATTAGTCTTTTTTAAAAAATCAGTTTGGCCAGGGATTTATCACTTTCTTTTTCAAAGAACCAGCTTATCATTTCATATAGTTTTAAAATTGTTTTCTTCATTTCTAGTTTATTGATTTGCTCCCTAATTTTGGTGATCTCTTTCCATCTGGTACTTTGGGGTTTGGATTGTTCTTGTTTTCCTAATGACTTCAGATCATTAAGTTATTTATTTGGGATCTAATTTTATAATTTAGGCATTTAGAGATGTAAACATTTCTCTTAGGATTGCCGTCATTTGTGTCCCATAAATTTTGGCTTACTGTATTTTTATTCTCATTCAGTTCTAGGAATTATTTTATTTCCTTCTTGATTTATTCAACTACCCATTCATTGTTCACTAGTGTGTTCTATCTGCATGAGTTGATATATTTCCTGTTTCTCTTTTTGATTTCTAGCTTTATTGCTGTAGTCATTTGAATGTATGTTCCCCAAAGACTCAGGTGTTTTATTAAAGCTTGTAACTTGGATCTCCAGCTGCCTGGCTAGAGGAGATGTCACTTGGGGGTAGATCTGAATTCTAGCTCAAAGGTATGCAGAGAGGTCTGAGCTTTAGGGTCCTACATGCTGCTGGTTTTGTGTTTACTGTTTCTGGTGTTTGCTGGCTGCTGGTGGTTTTTCTCTCTGCTTAGATTTATGAATGGGAACTAGCTTCTGCTATAGCTGGAACTTCCCATGGATCTGTAAGCTGAAATAAACCCCTTCCTCCTATAAACTGTGTCTGGTTTGGATGTTCATCCCAGTAACATAAAGCTGTCTACTACAGTTGGATTGTGGTCAGTTATAATGTAGGGACTTAGATCAGTTTTTCTAAATTTGTGGACACTTGGCTTTGTATCCTAATATGTGAACTCTATGAACTTTTGTTTGGTGGAATATTTTATAGATGTTTATTAATTCCATTTGATCTGTTTAGCTCCATTGCTTATTTATTTATATGTTTATTTAGGTGGCATATTGGCTATAATAGAGTATTAAAGTCACCCACTATTAATGTGTTGTGATTTATTTATGATTTGATGTCTGGTAGAGTTTGCTTTATAAAATTTGGTGCACCTGTGTTTGGTGCATATATATTTATTTATTTATTTATTTATTTATTTATTTATTTTGGTTTTTTGTGGTAGGGTCTCACTCTAGCCCAGGCTGACCTGGAATTCACTCTGTAGTCTCAGGGTGGCCTTGAACTCACAGCGATCCTCCTACCTCTGCCTCCTGAGTGCTGGGATTAAAGGCATGCACCACCACGCCCTACTGGTGCATATATATTTATGACTGTTATATCCTCATGTTGAATCATTCCCTTGATGAGTATTTAGTGGCCTTCTTTATCACTTTTATTTACTTTTGGTTTAAAGTCCTTTGTCTGATATTATTGTGGTGGTTTGAATGTAAATGTCTTCCATAGCCTCAAGTGTTTGTGTTTAAGCTTCCTACTAAGACCCCAGATGGTAGTAGAGTCTTTGGAAGGTGGAACCTGCTGAATAAGGTGTGTCACCTTAGGGTTAAATTCAGCCCTACTGTGTGTTCAGCACTTGTGCTTGCTGTTCTCTTTCTAGTATGCTCTTTTTTTTATTTTTTTCAGATTTTAAAAAACATTTATTTATTTGGGAGGAATATGTAAGTACTTGGTTATTTGGCCTGGAGAAGCCTTATAGTGCTATAAACAGAGCTTGATGGACTATTATGGTTAGTTAGAAAATGCTAAATCTGGAGAGAATTATAGACTGTGAAGGCTTTGGTTATGAAGTTTCAAAGGGAAATGAAAGAATCTTGTTGGAACTGGTGGAAAGGCTGGCCGCCTTCTGCCCATGTTCTGAGAATTTGGGCAAAGTTGAATTGGTGTGCTTGGCAGAAAGTATAGAACAGAAAGATGTGGACAATGTACAGTTTGTCACAAAAAGAAATTCAGCAAGTTTAAAGTTAAAGGCACAGGCTGGTTTTAGGCCACCCTAAGCTGCAATTGGTAAGGAAGATGACCACCATTAAAGGTTGGTTCATTGTTTTTCATTTGGAGAATGGAAAGGATGCCCTAGGGTAAAATCCAACCCATGGAAGACACAAGCTAGTAAGAATGCAAAATTTTTTGTGAAGAGGGGACTTGAAGGAAGACTGCTGAAGGAGTATCCTGGTCTTTAAGGTCATGGTTTATTTCCCTCTGTATTTACAAATTTGGCTATGCCACCCACCAGGTACTGGTTTTGGAAGCATGAAAAATTCAGGAAAGAAGGTCATGCAGCACATAGTTTTAGGAGCTACTAAGATGTGGCAGTATAAAGTAGAGTTGAAACCCCTGTGTGGAGGCTCTGAGGATGAACTGGAAGTTACAATGGAGACCCCAGGAATTTGGAGATACCAGAACTGTGGGATGACCACAAAGGAGAGCTGCTAGCTCTGGTTCAGGTGGATCTTCCTGGAGAGCAAGCAGCATAGCAAAAGGGCAAAAAGTTGCCAAAATCGTTTGTAGCTAGAGGACTTCTTCATGGGTTCCAGGTACCAGATATGGAACTGCAAATGTTTGATGTTTGCCCTGCTGGTTATTGATCTCGTGTTTGTCCAGTATCTCCTTACTATGTTTTCTTTTTGAAATAAGAATGTTTACTCTGTGCCATTATATATTGGTAGTGTGTAACCTGTATTTTGATTTTTCAGGATCAGAGTTAAGAGATGGTCTTGAATATAAGATGAAACTGGACTTTTGAATGGTTTGGGGATTGATAAAAGACTATGGGGACCTAAAAAAGTTGGATTGAGTGCATTTTGCAGTGTGAGATAATCATGAGTCAATGAGATGGGAGCCAGGGGTGGAATATGGTGGCTTGAATGGAAATGTCCCCTGTAGCCTCAAGTGTTTGAGTTTAAGCTTCCTACTAAGTCCCCACCTAGTATGTTACTAGGGGTGTACCTTAGAGTTGAGGAGTTCAGCCTGTGTGTTCAAGGCCAGCTTACACTTGCTGCTATTGATATGTGAAGAAGTGAGTCAGCTTTCTCAGACATGATGAAACTTCATCTCTAAACTATAAGCCTGAGGGCTGTAGGGATTGCTTAGTGGTTAAGGCACTTGCTTGCAAAGCCAAAGGACCTAGATTCTATTTTCCAGGACCCACATAAGCCGGATGAACAAGATGGTGCATGCATATGCAGTTTGTTTGCAGCAACTGGTGGCCCTTGCACACCAATATTCTCTCTCTCTCTCCCTCTTTCTCTCTCTGTCTATCAAATAAAAATGAAAATATTAAACTATAAGCCTGAAATAAATCCTTTCATCTCATAAACTGCTTTTGGACCTATGTTTTGTCCCATCATTGAGAAGGTAACTGCAACAATTAGAATACTAACACCTACTTATTTCCTATTTCTATTTGCTTGGAATATCTTTTTCTATCCTTTTACCGTAAGGTGGTATCTTTCTTTAATGGTAAGGTAGATTTCCTGTAGACTACAAATGGATGGATCGAGTTAAGAGTACTATATAGCACAGGTGGCTATAGCCTAGTGTCAAGTTACCTTTGTTTTACATTTATTTATTTATTTTCAGGGAGAGAGAGAGAGAGAGAGAGACCAGAAATAACTCCAGACACATGGCATTTTATGCATCTGTCTTAAACCTGGGTCATCAGGATTTGCAAGCAAGTGCCTTTAATTTCTGAGCCCTCTTTCCAGATCCAGTTTTCTGTGTCTTTTCATTGAGTTGATCCCATTCATATTCAGAATTATAATTGATAACTATCAATTAATTCTTGACAAGTTGAAGACTTTGTGGAGTTTGGTGTTTTCTTGATCTTCATTTGCTTTCACATCTGTTCTAGTTTTTTTCTCCTTTAGCCTCTTGAGTATGTTTTGTCTTTTCTTCAGTATGAAGTATTCCATACAGTATTCTCTATAGGACTAACTTATTGCTCATATATCTAAAAAGGTGGTTTTTAATGTGGAAAGTTTTTCTTTCACCTTCTATTATGAAGGACAGTTTTGCTGGGTATATTATTTTGGGTTGGTAGCCATGGTCTTTCAAAATTTGAAAAACTTCATTCTAAACCCTTCTGACCTTTAGAGTTTCCATTGAACAATCAAATTTAATTCTGATGGGTGTACCTTTGTAAGTAACAAGCTGGTTTTGTCTTGAAGCTTTTAGCACCTCTCTGTTTGCTGTGTTTAAACTATAATGTGATATGGGAAATTTCTTCTCTGGTCCTGTCCTGTTTGGGCCTCCTGGTCTATATCCTCTGTCTTGTCCTCAAACTCTGATAGTCTGTCCTCCACATAATCTATTCTGTTGGTGAGGTTTTCTTGGGAACCTTTTGAGACACTTCATTTTTGTTTTCCACAAGGATTTTCTTCATTGTCTCATCTCTTTAATTCCATTTCCATTTCTTCATTTGACTTTCTCATTACGTTTAGTTGAATAGGCTCTCTTGAAATTCGTTCATGAATTTGATCATGTCCTCTTTGAGTTCATTTCACAGTGTATTAAGGTGTTTTTGTTGGTTTTCTTCCATTTCACTCAGCTATCTTTTGAATTCATGTTGTTGATTCTCTTCCATTTTATTTAGCCATTTGTTCACAACTTCATTGTATTTGTTTAATATAGTCATCAGAACAATATTTTTGGAATTTTGGAGATTACATAATTAAGTAGGTTTCTCTGGAGGTTTCCACTATGGGACTAAACATCCTTTGTGGGTATGTCTTGTGTCAGGGTTTATCTATCTTGCTGAGAATGTAGCAGCAGCAGCAGTTCTGATGGGACCTGTGTTGAGTATTCTGGTTATCTGTGAACCAGGTGGGCATAGGCTGATAGTTTTTCCACAGGTCTGGGCTGGGCACACTTGAAGCTGAGTAGCCTATTCCATGTGTGATTAATCTCTACAAGGATCTGGGCTAAGCACCCTGAGGAGTGTGACCAGTGAAGTAAGTTAAAGGAAAGCCTAGTTGAGTCATCTCTACTCAGGGTGGGCACTAGCGAGAGGATTTTAGCGTTGGTACAGTATCTAATACACCTGATCCCCAGACCATATGCATATGGGCTTGGTCATAACCTTATGACTGCATAGGTGTGGGGGGAGCACGTACCTGTATTCTTAAGGTGGCCTACTCAGTGCACAGGCAGTCTCCACATAGGTCTGAGCTAGGGATTATAACCAGCTCTGGGAACGCCTAATCTCATTGCTTATCAAGTTTTTGAAATTGCATTGTTACATGGTTAAATTAAGATTTTTCTACTTTTTGGACATAGATATAAATATTACTGTGAACTTGCTTTATTTCATAAGTATGTTATGTTTTCCATTTTTACTTTCTTATCAAACTTTTAATATTTTAATTTATTCATTGACCCCTTGATTCCTTAAGAGGAGGTACTGCTTGATTACTTCTTTCATTCTGTTTTAGTCAGAAAAGATTGTTAATATTTCATGTTCTTAAGTTCTTATGTTGCTAAGACTTACTTTGTTGCCTAATATGAGAGCCTCCTGAGGAATTACCCTTGGGCACTTAAGACTGTATGGCATATGTCTTTTAGGTGTGATAATCTATGTCTTTTTGGTCTGTTTCATCTCACATGTGATTTAAATCCCATGTCTCTTTATTCATTTTCATGCTAGATAATATAACCATTGATGGAAGACAGGTACTGAGTCCCCTACTGCTTGTTTTATATATGTTATGTTTTTGTTATATTGGCCAATTTATCATTATGTAACGGCCTTATTTTTCTTGCATAATTTTTTTCACTCAAAATCTGTTTTAGGTGAAAGAAGTATAGCTACTCCTACTCTCTCTTGTTCAGCATTTACATGGATTATCTTTTGTCATTCATTCCCTTTCATTTTATATGTGTCCTTAGGCATGAAATACATGTCTTATAAAAAAAAATTACTTGTGCATGTATATGCATATAGAGGTCAGAGGACAACTTCGAGGTGTTTGTGCTCTACCTTCTTTGAGACAAGGTCTCTCGCCACTGCAAACAAACTGCCAGATTGCACAGAAACCTCAGACTAGCTGGGTCCCAAGCTTTAGATATTTCTGGCCCTATTGCCATTGTTATAGTCATGTTGGAATCACAGATGCATGTGCCACTCTGCATCTGAATTTACATGGGTTCTGGAAATTGAACCAGTGGCAGCATACTTTGTCAGCAATTGTCTTTAACTCTTAAGCCATCTCCCTAGCTCCACAGTGAATGTCGTTTAAGCAGCAATGTTTTTTTAATCCCTTCAACCATTCTATAGCTTTTAATTGCAGAATTTAGTCCATTCTCATTCAAGTAGGTGGTAGTTTTGGTTACTATCTTTTTTCTTTTGAGACATATTCTTGCTTTATATCTGACACAGGCCTCAAGAACCTCCTGCCATGATAAGCCTTCACAAATGCCAGAACTATAGGAATATACTACTACATCCAACTCAATGTAATTATTGATAGATGAAAACTAATGCCATTTGTTGCTTAATTTTTGATTATTTTCTAGACCTTTTGTTCCTTTCTTCCTCTTTTACTCTATTCTCTCTCCTGTGGCTAAATAGTTTCCTCTAACAGTATATCTTTTATTTCTTGCTCTTTTTTTATATAGCATGAGTTGGTCTACAATTCACCTAATATCCCAGGCTGACCTTGGATTCTTAATTCTTCTGCCTGTACCTCCGAGTGCTAGGATTATAGGCATGAACCTAGAGGATTGAACACTTTAATCCCACCCAAACCTTTTTTTTTTTTTTCACCCTACAAGTGAATTGTATTCAGTCCTGTGAAACATACAGGTTGCTTAGCCTTTTGTCTTTGGTTTATAGGTTTTACCAAAGTATTGCTTTCTTTCCATAATTATTGGGTGTCAGCATAGGCTAACAGTCTGTCCTATCTGTAGAAGAGACTAAGAGTTCAGCCATTTTGATAATGTCACTCTCTAGTATTTTCTGTTTTTTTTATAACTTTTTTATAACCTCTGTGTATATATAAACAATATATTATGATCATAAACCCCTCTTACCACACTCCCTTATCTGTCTTATCCCTCTTCCACTGAATCTCTTCTTTCCAACTTGTTTCTCTTGTACTGTGATGTCATCATTTTCCCCCTCCTATTATACAGCTCTTGTATGGCCTCAGCTACTGTGAGGTCAGGAATACCAAGGGCATTTTGTGTTTCTGAGACACTACTGAAAAGCACTACTCTCTTTCCTTTGGGCCTTACATTTCACCACCTCTTCTGCCTTGGTTCCTGAACCTTGGGGAGTGTGGTAAAAGATGTCTCAGTTAGGACTGAACACTCCATTGTCACTTCTAGCACTTTGATGAGTTTTTAGTCTACACAGTGGTCACCACCATCTGAAAAGAGAATCATCTAACCAAAAGTGAGAGTAGCATTAATGTATGAACTCTAGATGCATGGACCACATAAACCTAAGTGTTTAGAGGACAGTTTGGTTGGCATAATATGTCCATTTAGCCAGATAACAATAGTAGTTCCTCTTCTAGGGCCTATATTGTCCCCAGCCATAGGTTTTTGATTAGGTTTTTAGTACCAGGCATGAATTTCCTCCCATGGAGCAGTCTCAGATCCAATCAAAGAGCATCTGGTTTCCCTCATATAACAGACATACACCAGTTGTTACATTTGGTCAACCTTAATCTTTAAGGGTCCACTGCTGGTTAAAACCATGGATGACTTTTCTCCATCAACAGGCTGCATACCTCTTTCTAGCATCATAACATCCAACAGGGAGGAAGCTTCCAGCTCAACTCCAGCTTGAATTTTGCCATCCTGCACACCAAGCATGGTATTTTTAGCAAGGGGGTATTACCAGCTAGTTTTGGTTGGCAACCAAGAGCTGTGGAAATAGCCTGTAATGTTTGAGGGGCATAAGGGGCCTCCCTGACGAATAATTTACTGAGAGGTATCCCACCCCTGGTACTGAAATTTTCTTGTAATAATCCAGGGATCCAGGAACAGCATTATCTATCCTCACAGAGTATTTCTTCCCAAACTCTCTCTCTTTAACATATTATTTAGCTAGAGAAATTGTTTCCATATGGATTATTCATAACA